>CM060990.1:443295320-445695320 GCA_030765065.1 Deroplatys truncata
CAACACATTATATCCAGGGTTCCAATTCTTCTCAAAGAAACACAACAACTAAGTACACCAATATGTAAAAAGTAGTACAGCCATAACTAATGGAGGACCTGTTACACAGAAACAAGTTACTTGGATCTCATGAAGCTTACCACAGTTAAACAGGAGTTTAAAAAATAGATTTAGGCAGCTCTAGTATATATACCTAACAATTGGTGGTTTGCCCGCTGCATGTTGCTTCTAATAAATATGGAATGTGATAACCGTGTGGGTGTTATCGTACTCGCAGTGCACTATACCTCTTTCTAAACCACAAGGTTTCAATTATAAACTAGATTGGAAAGGTAGAATCAGGCGACTGAAAAGTTCAATGATAAAGCCGGGATTTGAACCACGGATCTCCCGGTCTCCGTACGGTTGTTCTAACCACTGAGCTACCATGGCAACATGCCGGCACGACACTAAATTCTCCAGCTGATTCGCATTTTTTCCTAAACCACAAGGAGATCTCAAAATGTATTGAGATGACATACCCCAATAGCGACTTACAATGTTGTAAGTACTTTGAAGTCCCGGGCTTCATATTTTAAATCACTATTAGGTCAATTAATGGAATTAATTGTTCTTCCACACAAGCCGTGTGTTGGACAGGGTTGGAAAAGGTAGAATCAATTTAGTGTCGTACCGGCATGTTGCCATGATAGCTCAGTGGTTAGAGCAACCGGACGAAGACAGGGAGATCTGTGGTTCAAATCCCGGCTATGGCATTGAATTTTTCAGTTGCCTGATTCTACCTTTTCAACCTTGTCCAACACATGGCTTGTGTGGAAGAACAATTAATTCTATAAACTAGATGGTAAGGCGTTTTCAGTAAAATAGGTCTAGTAAGAACGTTTGTTCCACTATATGCCTATAAGCAACATAGGATTTGGAAAATGCTTTTTGGATTACGAAACACAGCACGTTCCTTCCAGAGATGTGCACATTGTGCGCTTAATAGTTTGGATTTTATATTTATGTAAATATATTTTGGTAGCATGAAGGGAATTAATTACAACTGAAAACTGTATTCGAACGTCTCAGCCATTACGCTGTGAATATTAAAGTATCAGAATATGTTTTCGGTGCTGCAGGGATTCTGTCCTTTGAGCTGTCCAAATCCTGCCCTGTAACCGACTTCAAGTTCGACTCAAGCAACAGCGCAGCACCCTGTAAGCAGTGATCAATAACGAACACGCTCATATGGAATGCTATTGAATTAAGTCTTCAGAATTCACATTCTTAATACCGCAGCTGGGAATTCAGGAGGAAAGAACTTATAAAATGAGATAAAGCCCAAAATTGAGTAAGGGTTTTTATTACTATTTCTGACTTTGTCCAGTTTTTCAACTGTCATTCCTCTAAGCTCTCAATAACACTTCACTGTTTTTATCTAGTTCAACTTCACTGGAAGTTCACTTAGTTCACACTGTCACATAAATAATGTGAGCTAGTTCAATTTCCCCTTCACTTCACTTTTCTTCGTGACGTAGCATCTTCATACTGACGGTTCACTAGTTGGGGAGTCGAACACAAGGCTTCTTCAAGCTTTCCTGCAGCAGGAGCACTCACTCACGTCGTAGATGTCGGCACAAACCCATTTGTACAACCGCACTTGATGTCGCACCAGAATCTCACTCGGTAACTCGCTCACTGACTGACTGACTGGTTCCTCTCGCGAGAATGCTCGCTTATATAGGCAGTTGAATCTTCCACAGAACATTCTAGAACTATCTCAACACACGTTCTGGAGGAGGGGGAAAACTTCCGGAAAATTCTGGTTATCTGCTGACAGCTCTCCCGGTGTTTACGCTGGCGAGTGCGACTTATAGTAGTTTATCTCCGACTGCCTGGCCTCCCGATAACCTTCAGCCATAGCAGCTGCGTCACAATATGTTCCTATTGTGTTAAGAAATAAATCCAAAACAAAATAAATCTGACAAAGAATTCGTAACTTGTTTTGCTCCTTGCCTCCAACACATAAATTACAGAGGAATAAGAATATATACACTCATTGGTCCGTACCTAGGAAGATAATCACAAAACTTAAGTGACTTAAAATAAATATCATAGGGACTTTCATTCTTTTTAAAATGAAACTAAGTTTAAGTTAATTATTCACCCACCACTTTGCATAAATGTTGCCACATGGTGTTCCCTCAATTTGTCAAATGTTCTTTTCTGTAGTAGCTGTAAGTAGTAAACACATTTTTCGCTGTTACTCAGGTACATCAAATAGTGTTTAAAAACATTCTGTAACATTGGTATTTCGTTTACCACAGATATAGCTCCGAACGTAAGATCTAAGGTTCTTGCCTCTCATATAGCTGTCACAGTTTCGAATACTCGATGAATAAAGCTATTTAACTGCGGTTTTATTCAGGGTTTTTCGTCAGCCCTTAGGTTTAATATTATGCTCATAGATTTAACGTTTTATATCTCCAAGTCAATGTGAGCCTTTATTGCATACCAGCTTTCATTTGTTTGTCTGTTTTAATCTTCTGCTTAAAAGGCGTTAAAACGTCTTAACTTTACGGAAGAATAATATTAAATTTTTCAAATCCAAATCAGAAATAACGTTATTGTGTATCTGCTTCATTGCTCTTGATCTGTTTCAAGTAGAAGTTCTACCCCATTTGATCCTTCCAATGCAGACCACTGATACCTAAATAGGGACGTATGACAACAATGAATATGCTTGTTCAAATTATTGATCATGATAAAAAATGTTTTCAACAACACATTAATGGGAAGAAGTATTCCTCAATTTTGATATAATACTCGGAATTAATTTACAGCCTAAACACGTTCAATCTGACGGATCTAAGCAACCAACTTTCTGATTATATTCGAACTGTCATCATGCTACAAGCATAACTAGATGACACAACAGTGAGCTAGAAAGTTAGTTACGATTATGTACACCCTTAGACAAAGAAAATGAGCAGACTCTCGAAGCGTATATTTGTTGAAGTTCAAATTGCTTCCGCGGCCGGTTAACAATGGCGTATAGGGACGCGTGTCTTTAGTTTAGTTCTATTGTCACCTTTCACATTGAGTGCCAGCTACAGAATATGCGTTGACAGCCGAGCAGTTATAAGCAGGTACGTAGCAATGAGCACTACCGAGATTCGCATCCCCGTCATATATTTGTGCAGAAATACGCATTGTATATTACGCATATTATAATATAATTTCCAGTTGCTAAGACGTATTTGATTTCACACATAAAAACTGAAACACTCATCACTTCGTTTACAAACTATGAAATAAGTAAATAGCACATTCCTAAATGAAACAGCAAATAAAAATTGAAATTAACGTAATATCGGGTGTGTAAACCCTCTATTTCTATTACTGACATCATTATACCTCGTGGATGATATCAAAGCCTAGTCAAATTTCACGAGAGCATACCCCCAAGCATTCTGTATTTTATGCCACAAAACCTCTTTTGTCTTACCTTGTCTTGAAGGCCTCTTTAACTTCAAAACTTTTTTCACCTCCGCCCAAACATTTTCAATAGGATTAAAATCTGGTGAACAAGGACGCCAATCAATCACTGTGATAACTTCCCTTTGCGAGAACCAGTTTGAAACCTGCTGACTTGTGTAGACAGAGTTGTTATTTTGCTGGAATTTAATCATTCCATCGGGATATCAGTCCTTACAGAAGGAACCATGATGTTTTCGAGGATGTCTATACACTGCTAGCTATTTAATTTGCCATCAAACTACTGCAACACATCTAGACCATATCGCGACATCCAACCCAAACAGGACCCAGATACGTGACTTTGGCGATCCATTTGTACCACGTATTTTGCGTCGTAGCGTTTTCCCCTGAGGCGGTAGACAATTACTTTTCCCATTTGTAGATTAAAACGTCACCTCGTCTGTGAATATAACCCTATTCCACTTATGATTAACATCTTCTTCTGCAAATGCGAGGCGACATAATCTGTAATCGTCTGTAAGACGCTGCTTCTTAGCTGCCGATCGAGCAAAGGGCCCTGCTGTGGTTAAACGACGTAAGGCCGTGCGGTTCGACCCTGGAAAATTAGAATCACCTCTAATTGTAGACACATGGCGGAAAGGATTGCTGTATGCCTCTTCTAGAAGTGCAGATTCCTGCTGAGGAGTGGACAAACATTTTCGACCGGAACCAAGTCGACGACGAACAATCCCTTCCCTAGGTAAGCGCACCCACCTCGTAGCGTAGATATAGGGACTTCAAATGTTCTTGCAGCCTGAGACACAATATTCAGCGATGTTTACTAACGTAAGGAGAGATAGCCTTGTAGCTTCGTCTTTATGTGTGCGCTCAGACATAACAAAAATCAGTATGATTACTAACCTACCATGCAGAACTCCAAGGCTGAGATGCGCGCGCATCATCACGCCAGCGCCATTCATAACTGAAGAATGAGACAGAGAGTTGACAGATGCAATATTAAGTCAATTAAATATTTAGTTAGTTTCTCACTTTAGAGTTCCTACTATGACATTTATTTTTAAAACAAAAAGATTAATTTATTGTGTTTTATGCATGAATGTCTTAAAAATTAATTATATCTTATGCATGGAAAACATACAGCATTGCCATGTATTTAACAGATTAAAATTTAAATAATAAAAAGCATGTACACCAAGAATTCGAAACCAGGTTATTCCAATTACGAAACAAATGCGTTTCAGCGCTCGGCTACCATGCATACAACTAAACTAAAGGGCATCTTCCCCTTATCGCACAGCTTTGAAATAAGTGCAGGATTGTATTAAATCGTGTATTGTGAACGCAGCGTCAGCGAATGTTTCCGATGTTCTCCAAGTCGAACTTCCTCTCTAGCTGTTGCTCATTTTTGGGGGTTTTAGGGTGCATATTCACAGATTTTACACGACAGTTTGAGAATACACTGAGTTTAGGAGGAATAAAACTAAAGTGCAACACTTGCAATGAAATTGTGTTGCGTTGCCGATTGCTTCCACTCTAATATATGGGCTTAACGACTGTAGTAATAAGGCGGCAGAACTCTCCTGTTTACCTTATTGTACTCAAGCATTCAACAAGCGTGGCGCCGCGGTAACATCTGTGAATCGCATTCGGGAGGTCCCGAGTTCGATCCCCAGTGACCGCCCACTCTGATCCATTGGTTTTTCATGGTTTCCCAGGGTCAACAGGCGAATGATGGGTTGGTTAATTTTCTACCACGACTTCCCTGCCCTGCATTTCCTGTACCCACCACCCTCCTTGCCATGTTTCAGGGTTGTAGGACCAGGCAACTGTATTCGGCAAGTTGCAGTTGGGCAGTAACTGTGCGATCTGTGGAGGTTTCACCCCGACGCCGTCCAGGTATTGTTCGGCTGGAACCTGACTTTGGGTGTTTGGGCGGGAACTCCTTCGGGGGAACTCCGGAGGCTCAGGGCCTAATAGAGCGGCCTCGGGCGGCGTTGAAGGCGATCAATTTGGAAACATTAGAGACCCTGTCTGTGCTTGCGCCGGTCGTCGTCCGGATCTAGTCGCCCTTCGGGTCTCTTCCCTCATCCCTCCCTCCCAAGAGTCACGGCAGAAGCACAAGGGGCCGGCTGGCCTACGTGCGGAGCTCTGCCCCGGTTTCGGGGGCACCCTTCCATTCGCCCGCGCCTTTACCTTTACTCTAGCATTCTAGTTGTTTTTCTCCTCTTTTACTTTCAAGCGTAATTAAATCCTTTAATGAATGTCGATGATATCTCAGAATCCCTGTGATATTAATTTTAACATACTTTGAATTTACGGCACTGTTAAATGCAGGAGATGAATTGCCATCCGATGCGTTAGAGAGGACTAGTTGGCTGGGGAGTTGAACATTTTCATTCGTCGAGGCAACCCTGTGCTTTGATGCAACTGAATTTTCTTGTTCTGACGAGAAAGCAATGTCTGAACTACAGCAAATACTCTCCTGACCAAGTCGCATTACACATTTCTGTGCTGGTTATCCACAAGGAGGCAAATATGCATGTCAGGCATGGCTATGTATATTATTTGTTTCAATCAAAAAACATATAATTAATTTAAAGCTGTCTAATTTGTGATAACTTATAACACAAGTGATTTATGTCTTTTAAATGCATCTAAGTAAAGTAGCTTAGTTGTGTGTATACATGTGATTACCAGCTTATCTGCTTTATACAACAATCTTTAAAGTGAAGATAAATTTTAGTTATAGGTCATATTGAGAGAGATGACTGAGACAGTTGTGCTTATGGTAGTCTTTCTTGAGGTCTTCGATTGTAATCTCCCAAGTTTTTTCTACTCCCTAGTTTCGGAATCCTGCTAAAATGCCCTTTATTCACTTAGGTGGTAGGAATTGTTGCCCCTATGAATGTAAGAAGAAAGTGAGGGAGGAAGTGGAAGCTTCGGCAGAAAAGTGTAGCACAAATTAAAAGGAGCTTGATGAAACAGCAGTAAATTTGTTAGGTTTGGCACACTGCGTCCCCTCCACTCGTTTTCGGCAGCGCGAGCGTGCTTTCAAGACAGCGATATTGCATAAGTTGTTTAAGCAAATACTGTACTGTGTTTTCTTAAATTCGCTTGATTCTGTTCAATTCAATTTTGTGTCCTTTTCCCCTTTGTTGAGACTTAAGGGGTCCCAATGGCTCTGTGAATGTGCGCCGTGAGATTGCATTGGCATGTAGGACTAGGGCTAATTGAGAAGGGGGACTTAGCACATCGACGTACAAGATCTTGTGTGCTTGAAGCCCCAGACGGGGTGCCCCCGGGAGAGCTGAGAGAAGATTGAGAGCGTCCGGACCAGGAGGCACGACAGGGCAGGGGTCAGGGCTCCTTCCTTTGACAGACTGAAACTCCCCCAATGGCAGCTGGTGCAATCGGCTCCCCTTCTCCCTGCGGGCTGGCACAACCCCTGGGGGTTTAGGACTTGGAGACCGCCCCCATTCCGGGCGCGAAAGGTTACATAGAGCATCCTTTCTCCTGCCATGTAACGCCGAGAGTCCCACCGACGCTTTCAATCCTGAAATAGACCAAGCAGATGAAAGATGGAGTGAAATGAGAGTTAGGTGAATTGAAGGACAGGAAATTCGAGGGATTTAGTGAGCTTTCCCAGCATTCACCTAGCGACTCGGGGAAACCCCAAAAACCCTCGGTCGGGAAGGTCGGCCGCGGGAATCGAACCCACGACCTCCCGAATGCGGTTTACAGACGTTACCACCTGAGTCATCACGCCCTATGATTGGCATATAAGCTTTCGCAGAGATTCTCCCTTGGAACTTTGGGGATTAGCATCGTGTAAACGGAGAAGGGAGGAAACTATACCCAAATCATTGACTGTGTGGCGAAAAGCTGTGCGATTTCAAATATATTCTTTATCATGTTCGAAGTTGTTACAATAAATGTGGGGTTAATTATTATGTAGGTCACAATTAGAAGTGTTAGGTATGGTATTTGTGCCAAGCATTAAATTAAAATGCTCTATACTTTAATTTGTTAAATGATAGGTAAAGGAAACAACCAGACGGCTTCATATACATTTATCTTAACAGCCCAGTGCATACTTTCACCTTTAAATGTAAGTTTAAAGTTAAAAATAAGTTTAAGTTGCTCTTCATATACGATAAATAAAAACCTCTTGTGTATAACAGTTACATAACTTCGCTTATGGTGATTCTACAAACAGTTTTAATAAAACTTTCAATTGTTATGGTTACTCATTCACATAAATTTCACTGAGTATGAAGAGAACTTTAGCTACTATTTGCAGAAAATTCAATACATCGATACAGTTTGTTCTATTCCGTGTCTAAAAATTATGTTATTTTAATAAAAGCACTTTAGCCATTTTGAGAAAACAAAAGTTTTCTTTGTTTTTCCTTTTGTAAATGACTGTTAAGCACTAATTATGCTATCTCTCCATTTGTCGTTTCTGAGTTACGCTGTTCTTCTTCTTCATTCTCACTAAGGCATTCGTGTTATCTTGTTTCTTCTAAAAATGCAATTATCATGAGTTTAGGCTACCTCAAAGAGTTCACCTCCACTGAAATATTTATTTGGGGGATAAATGCAAAGTTTTCTCTCATGCGAACTTCGCCAAGAAACATAGAGCAACTGAGAGGAAAGGCAAAGTTCCTGGTAGGGGAAGGGTAAGCTGGGCAAGGGGAATACATGCTGTATTTTGTACACATATGATTGTGAAACAGACACAGCCAGCCTCTTCTTTCCTTTTCTAAAAACCCCTTACCTACCTATACTTGAATCGAGGTTAAATTTCAGCTTCTTCTGTCTCTTCCCCTCTGTCCAGTATTCCCCTTATTGGCTCCGCGGTATCGTGTGAGGCTCGCATTCGGGAGATCCCGAGTTCAATTCACACTCCTGACTTTGGCTTCTCCGTGGATTTCCCTTTCCGGTAGACGAATGCTGGGGTGGTTTCTCTTCTACACGATTTCCTTTCCCTCATTGCCATTTTAATTTCGCTTCCTTCTCATGGTTCAGGTGTGCTTCCCGATTTTGTGGCTTGAGGTGTTGTCAAACAGATGGCGCGGATGCTTGCTCAAAGGAAAGAGTATTCCCATGGACACCAGAGGGCTGCCTGGTTACAAGGGTCACCAGTCGTCCTCTCTGTGTAACTCCAGTAGTGGGTCGGGTATTCGATCCAGGAAATTTTAAGAACTTCTGCGCGTCTGTTGGACTATCTTCCTGCGGCCTCTAGCCTCCTATGGTTCCTTCACTTCTCTCATTCCTCCTGCAGGGTGGTAGCCGCAATTGATCTATGTAGGTCGTAGTGCGCGAGATGTCCCCATCCGTTGTATAACCTATTCCTTCTCATTTCCATTTGTATATTACGTACTGCCTAGATAGTATTATGAATGTTGAATACTCCTCTGAACGAACTCTTCATTTATGTATTCTTCTTCTCTACCTAGGGAGACAATTGTGGACCTCCTCAAATCCGGAACTACAAAGGAAGATATGAGATTCTAGGTGAGTTAATTCAAGTTAATACATAAGATAAAATGATTCTTAAACCAAATACAGTATAACGTGAGTTATACATTTTCAAAGAGAGACGGCTAAAATAATGCATACCTGAGAAAGCGTAAAAGTGAATGTTCTTATGGAACTGAAACAGTTTTATTAGATTATTACTCAAACTAACGTATTACTTAATATAAAAGGGCAATAAATGAAGCAAACACATAAATAATAAACATAATACACTACTTAGTGTAAGCGCTTATATCCATACCAATGACATTATTCATATTTCAAACGAAAGGAACTTCAGAATACTGGTACTTTACCTTGGTTTTAAAAAGAAAATCCATCAACTTTTCTTTCCTTCTTTCATTTTTCCACAGTCATACACAAGTTGATTATATGCACTAACCACAAAGATGCTATCATCATTTAGGCTTTGCGAATATAGAAATTGTATAATTTCCAGAGCTTCAATTGCCTCATGCACACTGGGAACACTTTCTTTATTTAGGCCTACTCTTCATCACTGTCATCATCAGTATCATCAGATGCAACCTGGGGTATAATGGTCTTGCCGACCATGTTGTTAATACGTGAGTAACAATAATGCGTTCAGAAAATATTGACGCCTCGCCCAACATGTCTACTGACTTGTGCTATGACCACAAGGATACATAGTACAGAAACCACGCATAGTATATCTTAACATAGCATAATCATAACGCGTAAATGGGATTGTAAATTAATATATTTCTTACATGGAGGCCAAAACGAGCGAGATGGCTCCGCGGTAAAGTGTGAGGCTCGCATTGGGGAAGTCCCGGTTTCGATTCCCATCGACCTCACTTTGACTTTCGGCATTTCGTAGTTTTCCCTGTCCGGTAGGCGAATAAGAGGTGGCTTCTCATCTACCACCGTTTCCATTCCCTCATTTCCCTTTCATTCCAGTTCCTTCTTACCTATCAGGCTTGCTTCTGGATTTCTTGGTGTGTGACTTCATGCTATTCAATTCATTTTGCTCTCCACATATTTGTTAAAATATCTTTTAAGAACAGGCAAGAATAGGTAGGTGAGTAACTAAAGAAAACTATTATTAAAGCATAACCAAGAGTTAGTAGTTTGTGTGTGTGTTCAGTGGTACCTCACCTGACTCCATCTGCAGACTGTTGGCTGGACTAGTGTAAAAGGCTACAGTAATTATCCTGAGAGCTTTGGTTTGTATAGAATGTAGCATTTTTAAAGTGCTTTGAGAAGCTGAATTGTAACACTTACACCATAGTCTATCTTATAACGTATTACTGACTTATAAGTTCCTAAAGTCAGTATGATCATTTCCCCAGTTATTCGATGTGAATAATCTCAATATGTTGAGTCTTCTGCAGCATTCACATTTTGGATCTTTAATATGGGGAATCCAGGTCACCTGTTTTCAAATGTTAGTCCCAGTGATTCAATTGTGTCTACTGTTTGTATTCTTCCCCATTCAATATATAAATGGGGAAGGCAACTTGGGTGTTTAATGTTATGTTAAAATGAGATGCATTTTATTTTAGATTTGAAGACTTTAAATCCAATTTTGAACGCCATTTATGACTTTATCAAGAGCTATGTGGAGAAGTTAATGGTTTATGATTTGACTTTTACCTCTGCAATATAAAAGCTGTAAGCTAAAAGCAGAATGTAAGCTAAAATATTTGTCTTCACAGCTGCTATAGCACTATTACTGAGGCCATTTATTGCGACTTTAAACAGAGTGATGCTTATAACTGTTCCTTGAGGTAGCCCGTTTGTAATATAAACTGGCTTGGATAAAATTCCATTAGCTCTTCCATCATTATTGTAGAAAATTAGAAATGTAGCTTAACATGTTACCAGTGATGTCATTCGACAAGTTCTATATTACATTTTCTCTCCATACTGTGGCATACTCTTTCTCAGTATCTAGAATTATTGCTGTTAAAAGATGAGAATTATTCCATATTCCATATTTCAGATTCTCATAGGATAAGGCGGTCAGTAGTAGGGATAAACTGACAAAAACAATTTTGCATTTCAGAGAAGAAACCATTGTACTCCAGACTCCATCTCAATCTGCTATTCACTAGCTTTTTAGTTAATTTATATAGTGTGCATTTTAGTGCTATTGGCAGATAGCTAAGGAGTTAATATTGTCCTTATTAGGATTCAGCATTGGTAATGTAATCGCTCTGCGTTCATTGCTTTAGAAACAGTTTATTAATCCCGATATGATTGTACATGTGTAGAAGATAAGGTGGTATAACAATTTTGGGGCAGGTGATCTAATGTCTCATATATATTTTCTGGTCCAGGGCTGTAGCTGTTGCATTATTTAATGAACCTACAGGTTCATCCATAGTTAATAGTTCACTGTAAGTTTGATTGCTATATGCAAATATCTCATTTTGGCCCAGGACTTTGTTATATTTAATTTTAAGAATTCATTTTCATAATCTTCATCACTGGAGGATGCAGGGCAGGTATTCCCATTAGCTATACCTTATGGACTTGTTAGGATGGTATTAAATGAAGGATGTGAAACAGAAGTGATGTTTCTGCTGAAGCTGTTACCTCTTATTCTTCTAAACTTATTTCACATTATATGTGCTGGTGTCTGGTGTTTTAATTCTGACACAAAATTAATTCATAATTCTCGTTTGCTAACTTTTATTTGTTTTCTAGCTTCAGCTCTAACCTTTAAGAAAATCACCTTGTTAATTAGTGTACGGTGCCTTTTGTATACTTTGTTAAATACAGCATTTTTCTTTTTAATTCAATTTTGCATTTTTCATTCCACCATGGTACAGATCTTTTATATGAGCTGAATATGTTCTTAGGAATATATTTATCTGCAGCTTCCTTAATAAATGTTGTAAATTATTCTGCTATACTACCAAAGGCTTGCTTATGAAATAAATATCCTAAATAATTGTATTTTAAACAAAATCGTTAATCACTTTTGAGATAGTAAATGATTTCGAAACAACTTCCCTGTAAAGTTTAGCTTGGGTTCCAGAGATTTCCTTGAAAATCTTTTTGTCGTGTCTCTGGAAGATTCTTAACTTAGATGCCAAGTTTAGTATTTATCCACGTTTTCGTTTTTGAGCTATGCTGTTCAAAGTCGCGCACACAGAGACACACACAAACCTTTTTCTAAACGTACTTTAATGAATTCAGAGGCCTCAAAACACTTATTTCCGGTGAAAGCTTGATATCGAATTTTTGGGTGGAATTTAGGAACTCCTCCACCTATTAGGTACCATCTTTCAAGATAGTAAATGTACTTTTCGCGGGTCAGTATCTTTCAGGCTTTCCGTGAGAGAGGGGATATGAAAATTAAATCGGCCGTGGTCGTAGATGTAGATATACTGTCGTAGTCGCCATTCCAACTTGTCACTCACTTCGAAGATTTCTATGGTTATGTTAACCCAGTTTGACGAAATATGGACTAAATATCACAAAATAAGTTGCAGTTCTCTTGCAGCTGAGCTTTAACCACATGGCATTGGAAAATATGCATGAAAACGTAAAACACGTGGAATGTTGATTTAAACAGAAATAAAATCTATGTTGTACTCGTATATAACACGCACCCACACATGCTGTCGTAGCTCGATAGTAAAACGCATGCTGTTTCAAGTGTGTCGAGGATTCACGTTTCGAGCCCCAGCATATGATCATACTTCTTATTCCAACCCTTTATCTTATATTTCTTTCGCAGGCGCAAAAAGCTGCTGGAAGTTCTTTATGCACTGCATTCTAAATTTTCTAAGGCATCATCACTGTAAAGCAGCATGCCACGTCCACGAGGTTGTGTGGAGCTGACTACAGTTCAAAAGGGTGAAATTGTAGGTCATGCTACTCATGGTGAAAACGCCTCGAAATTCGCCAGAGTACTGGCATGTGACCGAAAAACAGTGAAACAATGGCTAGACTGGCATCACGAGGGAGAAATTGAATGGGCCAAATCACGCAGGCTTTCAGGTAGGCCTGGTGCAGCAATACTTGCTCAAGACGAAGCTCTGGCAGAAGATATGAAGAACCAAAGCGTAAGACACAGTCTGTCTTTCTGGACAAAGCAGTTGAGTATGGCTGCACATATGAAACCATACGCCAAAGATTAAAGGATGCCGGTATTGCATCGCATCGTCCTGCCACTAAGCTCCTTCTCACTGAGGCACACAAGGCAAGAACGTTACAATGAGCACAGCGTGATATTGACCTTCCTCAGGCTTACTGGACCTCGTAACCTGCAGTGACGAGAAGATGTTTCGATCCGACCAGCAAGGGACCCTATGTCTGTATAGACCACGGAGAACTAGATACGCGCCTAAGCACGTCGCTGGAGCAGAACATTCGGGAAGAATTGTAGCACATTTCTGGGCCTTACGACAGCATCAGGTCCAGGGGAGTTAATTGAAGTGCCAGAAAGTATGACGAGGGCAATCTAAGTAGATATTCGCGAAAACACTTTGCTGCCATCTCTTCGAGCTAGGTTCCCAGAACAAGAATAATATGTATTTATACACGACAATAGCGGTGTGCATACCACTAATATCACCCATGATTGGCTAACGAGGTATCCAGAAATAATCTGTAGGGACTGTCCTCCAAGATCTCTTGATCTGAACCCCACTGAACATATATGGGTCTTCATGGTAAATGAATGGGAAGAACGTCGACCAGACAGAGTGCGAGTGAATCTGGTTACACACGTGATGGAGCTATGTCAACAATACAATTACCAGCGGAACCCAAATTGGTGTTCTACACTGGTTGCAAACATGCACGAAAGAACATGTGCATGTAATCGTAGCTGAGGGCGGTTATACCACGTTCTAAAGCACAAGATTTCATTTTCCTTTTCCATTCATTGTTTTGACAATTACTTATTTCAGTAGAAATCTGAAATGTTTCAGAAATGAATTTATTTCTTTATATACAAATTTGTTCGATATTGCGTGTTACAAAGTTGGAGTAGAAGGTAACCATATGCTAGAGTTCGAACTCTGAATCCTCGGCACACTTGAAACAGCGTGCGTTTGACCACTGAGCTACGACAGTAGATGTTAGTGCTTGGGTTATACACCACATAGTTGTTGGTTCTATTAAAATTATCATTCCACGTGTTTTCCGTTTTCTTGCATATTCTCCAATACCATGTAGTTAATAGCTCAGCAGCAAGAGAACTGCAACTTCTTTGATTTCGTCATACTGGGCTAATATGGCCATAGAAATCTTCGAAGTGAGTGGCAGGTTAAAATAGCGACCTCGAGAGTATACCTCTATGACCGTGACCGATTTATTTTCATACTTCCTACTCACGGAACGCTTGAATGATACTGACCCGCGAAAAGTGTACATTCACTTTCTTGAAAGATAGTACGTGATAGAGAAAGTAAGAGAGATGTTCATTTTGTAGGCCAGCGTAATCACTGACTATTTCAAGTTTAATTTGTGGTATTAGTAGAACTTCAACCAAACTATGGGCGACTAATATTTTTATTATAAGAATGGAAAACAATATAGTCGACAAAAAGCTAATCATACATAAAGCTCTATCTTTTGAAAGCTAATGAATACTGGCATTTCTTCAAGATAATTGCAGAGAAATGCTATACACATACGACGGTTACTATTCATTCATGGCAAAATTATTCTTAGTCAACACGAAATTTCCGGTCAGAATTTGCCATGCATGTTGAAACAGATGTACCTCTGGTATCTTCTTCTTCTGCACCTCTTTGTTTCTTCCTTTAAGAGGGTGTTATATCTTCTCTGCTTAATTCCAAATTTCTAGTTCTAAGAACCATTCACCATACAAGTTCTACATCTTTAAAGTTTCACCAGGAATTAGTCAATACAACAGCGTTATCCTACCAATTGATTTTCGGTCAGTAACATAAAGAGTGGTCTTGAACGATTCCTCACTCGCTCTCAGATTAAGTCTGCACGCCAAATATAGAAGTATAGTCATACTTTACTTGAGAAAGTCAACCTCTCTCATTCTTCTCACTTGGAAAGACTTTTACCGTCGCGACGCGTCGATTCTTTATACTGCTTTCTAAATATGATCATAATGTCCAAGGTTGAGTAAGTAGCAGCTAAATTTCACTCTGTAAAATCTTGAATAGTTCATGAATATATTGCATAAGGATGAAAATTTGATTATGCTGGATAGTTTTATATATAGTCGATTTAATATATCGCAGGCTGAAAAGTATGCTATTTAGTCTCGTTCCTTAATAATGTAAAAGCAATTGCTTATGATAAATTCACGACATGGTTTTACATATAATGTGTCCAAATTTAAAATATAATAAAACAAATTTATACGCATACTTACCACAAGCACAGTGCATAAACATATGGGAATAGAGAGCGTAATTGCATCTTGAGTGGGAATGTGAACTCCTCAGTAAAACGTGGTTTGTATGCTACATTCCTTGAGACAAAAAAATAAACACGTCATTTTCAACGCAAGTTCAAAGAATGTTGTACCAACTATTCTGTCCTAAAAATGAGCAGAAATTGAATATGGATTAGGCACTGGCAACGCGAACTGTATCATATTATACAGGCGGTGTAAAGTATTCTTAAAGAGGAAACTAGAGTTGCTCTCTATGTTAAAAAAACTTATTAATACACTTTTATAGCTTTAAGGAGAATGCGGCATATGTAACTAAGGTAAAAGCCTTCCTGTATGAGATCCATACGTAATAGTTTATATTCTGCCACCAGTAGCGCACATTCTGCATGTTGCAGATAATCTGAAGCGAAGAAAATCGAGTAAAACATCAGTTTGTTTTTAATGTCAACTCCGGCGGGCGATAAGACAGCAATCCCACGGGTTCTATCTCCAGGAGCTATTTTAGCAAGCGCCCCTAGCATTTCAGAAGCCGCTAATCCGTAATCGAGTCTGCTGTAGCCCAGCGGCAAGACTCACTAGATTTTGGCGGGTGCTCCGAGTAATGCGGGACATATACGCTTGAAATCATGTGCGCGGACATCATCCTTTCCCAAATTTTTTGGCCGAAAACAGTTTCAGGTATTTACAGTTCAACGAAACCCCTTCCTCTTCTAACCCACAACATCAGTCGACTTGTTGCGGATTCAGACATTAACCTACGCTTTGTTTGGAAATATTATTGAATGGACTAATATGGTCTACTTACTCATCAATTTAGATACATAATTAAATCTGTAAAGCACATACTACTATATAGTAAAAGAAAGAAAAACCTAAATTTTTGCAGTATTTTCTTTTATCACAAACCAATGAACATGAGCAGAAAAATATCCAGCAATAAGAGTATAACATAGTATAACAATGCGATTAGTTAGCCAAACAAAACTTCACAGACAAAAATGAATATTAATCCAAGTCAAATGGTTGATAGTATGCATATTATTTGAAGGCAGCATTACTCCCTATGATGGTCAAATATTTGTCTCCTCATTTAGAATTATACGAAAATATTTCAAAACACACTGCACTTAGGACATTTCCCGAATCAACAGGATTTATGTTTGGCAATTTTGTCCAAATTCAACACAATTTAATCAAAATTAAATCCACATCTACTTAATGAGAAATAAAAGTGTTGCCTTTACATAGAATATTACAAAATTCCCTTTCCAAGTTGTCTCTACATTTTCACAGGATTTGTGCTCATACTTCAGTTCATTTGTTATCAATGACCTCACACAGAGAGGTCAGATCATTTATGTTCAATAGTACGATATATAACGGGAAGCTAGCGCAGAAAATGCGCATACATGAGAACAGATAGGGAAAACGAGGGGAGATACTAAGCTAGGAAGGTGCTCAAGGAGGAAAATGCGTTTATATGGGAGAGATAGGGAAAACGAGGAGAGATACTAGGCCAGACAGGGCTTGAAAGGTAGCATATACGCTTTATATAGGAAATATAGGAGAAATGAGGTGAGATGCTGGGATAGACAGGGCTTGAAGGCTAGAATATGCGTTTTTATGGGAGCAGATAGGGAATATGAGGTGAGATGCTAGACTAGACAGGGGTTGAAGGAGAGGAATGCATTTATATGGGAGAGGCAAGGAAATCGAGGAGAGATGCTAGGCTAGACAGAGTTTGGAAAGTAGAATGTAAATAGGCTGGGCAGGGGTATGGGAACAGAAAAGACATTTATATGGCTAAGATAGGGAATAAAAGGAGATATCCTATGCTATACAGTGGTTGAAGGACGGAATATGGGTTTATACGGGAGAGATGTTAGACTACGAGGGGTTGAGGACTAGAAAATGCGTTTATGTGGGAAGAGGCAAGGAACACGAGGAAAGATGCTAGGGAAGACAGCGAGTGAAAGCATTTAGGAGTGTTTTTCAGAAGGGCGGGGAATAATTTCAGGGTACAATATAACTATTTCGGAAGGCAATTAGAAGCTATTTTTAGGTACATGTTTAGTTTACTTTGCAGATATTCTGATGGTGTTTTAATGCAGTGGAACAGGCATTTGGAATCCTCTTACGGGCTAGAAGACATTTTTAGACACAGAAGCAGGTATTTTAAGGTGTTGGTTGAGCATTCCTATGGTTCTTTAGCCAGGGTAGCAGGAATTGTGAAGCATTTTAGCACTCATTTATGGACCTTTTAGGCACAGCACATGTATTTTTATCGTATTTATAGCATTTCAGGTTGCACACGGGGCTTTCAGGACATTCTGGTACACAGCAGGAAAATTTCAGGTGCATTTTGGAAACTGGAGCACGTAGTTTCAGAATATTGGTACAGGATATTTTTAAAGATTTTTCAGCACGTGTTGAATTATTTTATGTTAATTTTAAGGTATATTTAACACCTATTTAGGTATTTTTAGGCTACCGGATGGAGTATTTGTGGCTCTTTGAAGGTATCTTAGACCATGGATGTGGCGCAGAAACAGAAATTTAGAGAATTATGAAGGGTTTTTTAGAAGCTGTAGCACTATTTTTAAGGTATTGGCACATTTTTTAGAGTATCCTGATGGTTTGTAGAACAGCAGAGGCTTTTAGATTATTGGAGGCATTTGGTATGTACCTAGATATCCTGAAGTGGGTGTTCGAATCTTACTGCAACAAAACTTTAATGATTAATAAATATTAAACTAAGGGACATATAGGTGGATTAAAATGTATTTAACAAATATCATTGTCTATGTTAAATCGTGGTGAATACTTAGGTATTTTGAGGTCTGGCTTCGATTCTTAATTTTATTTTCCCCTTTCTTTCTTTCTTTCTTTCTTTCTTTCTTTCTTTCTTTCTTTCTTTCTTTCTTTCTTTCTTTCTTTCTTTCTTTCTTTCTTTCTTCCTCTTTCTTTCTCCTTTCGTTTTTCTTTCATCTTTCTTTCCTTTTTCTTTCCTCTACTTTTTTCTTCTTCTTTGTTTCTCGCTTTATTTCTTTTCTTTCTCTCTTTCTGTTTCCTTCCTCCTTTCTTTCCATTTTCTTTCTTTTCATTGCTTCTTCTTTTTGATCCAAAACAACCAAACCTACATGCTCACAGACTCATCGACACGCATAAATACATACACACCTATAAACACAGGCATGTAAAATCACAGAAACAAACAAAGCACTCATACACACAAGCAGACCCAGAGATAGGCAGACACGTACACACACACTCATTCATAAACGCATACGAGCATCTCCTCCCAAGCACGCTGTTATACACGAAGACCTACGAACACACATGCTCACAGACTCACCGACGCCCATAAATACACACACACACACACATACACACACGTACATGCACAACAACACTATTACACAAACACGTCCGGGTATTTGACGGTAGTGGCAGTATAAGGTTATGGTGTAATTGGAAGTAGTGATGTTTGTGATGGCGATGGTGATGTTTATAGGGTTGTTGCTTTTGGAAATGAGGTGATAGTGAAGGGTTATGGTGTAAATGGAAATGACTATAGTTGTGATGGTTGTTGAGGCGTTGGTGGGAATTGAGGGAAGAGAGTTATGCTCTTAATGGACTTATGTGGTGATGGTGGTGGCGACAGTATAGAATTATGGTGTTAATCAAGTAATGTGGCGGTGGTGGTAGTATAAGGTTATGGTGTAATTGGAAGTAATGGTATTTGTGATAAGAAGGTGGTTATAGGATTGTTGCTTTTGGAAATGATGGCGGTGGTGACAGTGGTGAGTTATGGTGTAAATGGGAGTGACTATAATTGTGATGAGTGTGATAGGGATGATGGTGGAAATTGTGGGATCAGAGATTTATGGTGTTAATGGCCTTACGTGGTGACGTTGGTGGCGACAGTGTAGAGTTATGGTGTTAATGGAGTCATGTAGCGGTGGTGTCAGTATACGGTTATGGTGTAATTGGAAGTAATTGTGTCTGTGATATGGTGATGGTTGTGGGATTGCTCGTTTTGGAAATGATGGTGGTGGTGACAGTGCAGAGTTATGGTGTAAATGGGAATTACTATAGTTGTGATGGGAGTGATAGAGGTGACGGTGATAAGTGTGGAATTAGAGAGTTGTGATGGAGTAATGTAAATGGATTTATGTGACAGCGTTTGCGACAGTGTAGAGTTATGGTGTTAACGGAGGCATGTGGCGATGCTGGGCGTATAAGGTTATGGTGTAATTGCAGGTAGTAGTTTTTGTGATAGGGTGTGGTAATTGAGTTGGTGGTTTTTGGAAATGTTGATGGAGGTGATGTCAGAGGTGTTGCTCATGTTTTAATGCTGATACAGGTTCCTTTTATGCGTATAGAAAGACCCAAGTCAATACGAAGAAAACCATGAAGACTGTAAAACGCAGTGAATTGCGACGAGTATCAAAAAAGGCCGTTAATAGTGTACACGGCGGCTTTAAGTCCTTAAACTGCTAATAGAACGGTTATAAAGCATGGACAATTGATTTTGAACATGAGAAATATGGTTGCAGAGTGTATCGAATTCCTGTAAAAGTACTCGAAGTACTCGATTTTGGGAAACATTTATGTGATGTACGCATCCAATGAGGCTAGGATAGGCTGTCCATTCAACCGATAAGAGGTTTCTTCTATGTTACCTCGGGCGGGCAATGACAAGATAGGGTAGCTTGTGTAAAGGCAGTTTAGGTAAAGCCTGGGTGAAGTTATGATAGAATTTCATACATAATTAAAGCTTGGTCTAGCTTATAGCTTTAGGTTATGACCAGTTGAATAGATGATGAGAGGACTGTTAGCTAAGATTGGGATAAGTTAACATGCACGTAGTCAAGCTAGATTAGGCGATAGCAGGCTAGACCTTAAGTCTGTTTATACTATCTTAGGCTAGGTTAGGATGTTCAGTGCTAGTTTAGGACTGGACTGTAAGACAGATGATAAGGGGTGCTATAATTTAGGTTAGAATGCTTGCGCTCAAGTTCGCATGGTATCAGATTAGGCTAGATAATTCCTGGGTAGAATACGTCATGGATAGGATAATCTGCGATAGGTTAGATTAGTCTCACATAATCATTGTCTATGTTATGAAGGGTTAGCATAGGTTGTCTTAGCAATAGCTGGGTCATGTTTGTTACGTCTTCTTTGGCTTAGTTGCGTTTTGGTTAGGTCTGACGGTGACAGGATAGAATTGATAATCAGAGGATTTTCCAGAGCAGGTAAGGCAGGGATAGATTAGATTAGGATATTCGGTGTGAGGTTAGTTTAGACCACTTCTGTATACCCTAAAACTGTAAACCAATACGGAGTTTATTCCTGTCGGTCTTACACGTTAACTTCTTAAGCTATAGAAGTTTACCAGATTTAGAAAGAAAGGACTTAATAGCATATGAAAAGTGTTCTAATACTCGATAAGGAAGGCTCATAAAGTACTAAAAATCGGTGAAAAATACATCAGATCCTGAAACCAGAATAATTACCTGTATTAATATCCCATTTATTCATTAAATTTCACAGAATGTATTAAAAGCTTGCGACAATATCTAATTCATAGCCTAAAATAAATTGAAAGGGTCTCAAATATTCCTAGCAGCACAAACTTTGAAAATTCTTGACAAAGTGTTAAAATACTTTGAAACGACATTATGAAACACCTTCGAGGTGTTCTAAACCTGTACCATACCATAAAAACACCTGCTCCAGTTTCTAAAAATACCATCGATACATCTGCAATTCTCCTGCCTCGTGTACCAAAATGTTATAAAAACCTGTGCCCATGTCTCATCCATAGCCTAAAAATACATTCAAAGAGTCCCAAATACCCCTATCAGTACCCATGAAAACAGCTGTATAAGTGTTATAATGCCTTAAAAACAACATAAAATACATTATAAATGTTCTGAAAAATCGTAAAACCTGAACAAATACCATCACAATGAATGCTCCAGTTTCCAAAATGCCTTTGAAACATCTGAAAATCTCCTGTCAGTGCACCAGAATGTCCAGAAAGCCTATATCCATACCTGAAATACTCTGAACTGATATAAAACATCCCTAACCGTGTCTAGAAGCCTATAAATACACACTAAACTGATCATTAAATTCCTTCGGCTGTGGTTAAAATACCTACGAAATGCTTGCACCAATACCTAAAAATACGTGCTCCTATTTCCAAAACATTTTTGTAACACCTTAAATTCTCCTGTCGTGTACCAGAATGCCCTAAAAGCCTGTGCCCATACATAGCTCCATAGTCTAAACTATCTTTAAAGAGCCTCAAATACTCATATAGAACCCTTCGAAAAAATACCCCTGGATGTGTCAAAATACTTTAAAAGAGCATAAAATGTCTCAGAATAATCTAATAACCTCTGCTGTTCTACAAAGCATCAGGATACACTAAAGCCATGTGTCAATAACATAAAAACAGTGCTACAGCTTCTAAAAAGCCTTTCAGAATACTCCCTAAGATACCTTCAAATAGCCACAAATACTCCTACCAGTAGCCTAAAAATACCTGCATAAGTGCTAAAGATACCTTAAAAGCAACATAAAATACATTCAACATGTGCTGAAAAATCTTTTAAAAAACCTGTGTCAATACCCAAAAACTACTTCAGTTTCCAAAATGCACCTGAAATTTCCCTGCTGTGTACCAGAATGTCCTGACAGCCTATGTGCATATCTGAATTGCTCTAAATACGATAAAAGAAATACATGTGCTGTGCCTAAAACGTCCATAAATGAGTGCTAAAATGCTTCACAATTCCTGCTACACTGGCTAAAGTACCTTAGGAATGCTTAACCAACACCTTGAAATATCTGCTTCTGTGTCTAAAAATGTCTTCTAGGCTTAAGAGGTTGCCAAATGCCTGTTCCTTGCATCAAAACACCATCAGAATATCTGCAAAGAAAGCTAAACATGTACCTAAAAATAGCTTCTAAGTGCCTTCCGAAATAGTTATATTGTACCCTGTGCTCTAAATTCCCCTGAAATCGTTCCCCGCCCTTCTAAAAACACCTTTAAATGCTTTCACTCGCTGTCTTCCCTAGCATCTCTCCTCGTGTTCCTTGTCTTTTCCCACATAAACGCATTTTCTAGTCCTCAACCCCTCGTAGTCTAGCATCTCTCCCGTATAAACCCATATTCCGTCCTTCAACCACTGTATAGCATAGGATATCTCCTTTTATTCCCTATCTCAGTCATATAAATGTCTTTTCTGTTCCCCTACCCCTGCCCAGCCTAGCATCTCTCTTCGTATTCCCTATCTCTCCCATATAAATTTATATTCTACTTTCCAAACTCTGTCTAGCCTAGCATCTCTCCTCAATTTCCCTGCCTCTCCCACATAAACGCATTCCTCTCCTTCAACCCCTGTCTAGTCTAGCATATCACCTCATATTCCCCATCTGCTCCCATAAAAACGCATATGCTACCTTTCAAGCCCTGTCTGGCCTAGCATCTCTCCTCGTTTTCCCTATATCTCCCATATAAACGCATTTTCCTCCTTGAGCACTCTCCTAGCCTACCATCTCCCCTCTTTTCCCTATGTTTTGCCAGTATGCGCATTCTCGACGCCATCTGCCCCTTATATATCCTACTTTGATTGTAAGTCAATTTACAACATTCAGATAAAGCTCCTGATGTTCTGTTGGTTGTATCGCAACATGTTTCTTATATATCTAATGTTTTATCTTCCGGTATAGCTACTTTTACACTTTTTTCTTCCAGGGCAAATGTATATTTGGCTATGGGATTATCCATGTATGCGAATGATGTTACAGGTTCTAGTTTCCTTCACTATACACAAATTTACAGAATGAAAGTGATTTGAATAACATTTTATCTCCCTTGGAATAGAATTCCCCAAACTCGGATGGAAAAGGAAGGCTTTTCTAGACCAATTGGACCAGCATGCCTTGAAGTCGTGTCTGCTTTTTATACCACGTTCACTATAAATTTATGTCCCGCTGTACATCTTCGAACAATTTCCATGTGTTCATAGATTCTACTATGACGCTTTAGATATATTTCAGTCACTTCAAAGTCCCTGTCGTAAGGCATGAACGAATGGCCTCGGATGGGAAAATAATGGCAATTTTGTGAAAACTGAATTAGTTACTACAGATCGGTATATCTTAATGGTGGTGTTATTCCGATTTTGACCCGCACAGGCATCACGGAAAAAAATGTAATTGATTTACTGATCCTGGATCTCATTCATAATGCAACCTGTCATGTGTAGCAAGATTTCGGCTTTTTCTTGTGCTGTAAAATATTCAAAACACTGTATCTTACCTTAACATGGGTCATCATATTCTTCTTATTTTTTACTGTCTTCTGTTTTCTTTTGAAATTCAAATATCCAGCACATACCCAACCCTTGAGGTCTACTCTTCTCTCTAATATCGGCTGCATAATATAATTCATTTCGCAACCCTCCTTTCTTGAATGTTCATTAGTATCATTCATTTTTAATGATTTCACTTTACAAATCTCCTGGAAAACTGCGATAACGTATAAATAATGCATGTGAAACACAAGTACACAGACATATATATATATATATATATATATATATATATATATATATATACGAGACATTGCAATTTGCACTTACCCACCTTCAACATAATACATTATTACTATAGAACTACGTCTAAAAATATTCGCATACATACCTAATTATGTAACAACCCTGCATTACCCACTCGTAATGTTTGCTAATATTTCCCTTGCTTTACTCTATCTGCCCCTTTACAGCGCCCATTGCTCTCTCCATCTATTTCATCCGTTCCTCGCATTGTCCGCTAATGCTGCCTCAAGTTCTCTACCCATTACATTCATCTTTATTTCGCATTCCTTTCCATTCCTTTCGCCCTGAGCGAAAATGTAGATCGCGTTAAAATACACAACTTATGCCATATACATTTCTTTTGTTGAGTGAACCGTTTTCGAGATATTGCTTGTTATTTCCTTAAATTTTCCAATACTTATACTTTTTACTTTCTCCACTACGTATAGTAAGTAGGGGAAGTATTGCATTCCACCCAAAAATTCGATACCGAGATTTCACCGGAAATACACGTTTTGAGACCTCCTGAATCAAAAAAAAAAGCATTTTTGGAAAAATGTCCGTGTGTGTGTGTCTGTCTGTGTGTCTGTCTGTGTGTGTGTGCGCGCGCGAGTACGTGCCTAGTATCCGTGCGCCACAAGCCAAAACGACGACATTATAGAAAAACTTTATCATTTGCCTACCGGACAGGGACAACCACTAAAAAACCTGAGAAAACCTCGAAAATTAGAAACGCCTTCGTCAACGACTACAGAAAACGCCTACCAACTAGGGAAAACCTATGAAAAAGCAGAAAGAGTTTGCATTCGTTTACCAACCGCAGAAAACTCCCAAAAAGAAAAAAAAAGGAAAAGACGAATAATATAAGTATGGCAACTGCAACGTTTGTGTGTGTGTGTGTGTGTGTGTGCGCGCGCGCGAGTATGTGCCTAGTATCCGTGCGCCGACAAGGTAAAACTTCATCATTTGCCTACCGGGCAGGGACAACCGCTAAAAAACCTGAGAAAACCTCGAAAATTAGAAACGCCTTCGTCAACCAGTACAGAAAACGCCTACCAACCAGGGAAAACCTATGAAAAAGCAGAAAGAGCTTGCATTCGTTTACCATCCGCAGAAAACCCCCAATAAACTAGTTATTTTTAAAAAAAAACGAAAAAAAAAGGAAAAGACGAATAATATAAGTATGGCAGAAACAGCTTGCATTCGTCTACCAACCAGAGAAAACCCCGAAACACTAGTTATTTAAAATTGCTGATGAGTTCTGGATAGGCTTTTGCAAATGTTGTTGGTAGCAAAACTTACCTTTTCCATCACCTCCAACATACCCCACTCCCACACCTTTTTTCTTTCCACCAATCATAATCTCTCTTATTCTCACCAATCAACAACTTTCATTTGTTCCTTTCCACCAATAACATCACTTCTTATTCCCACCAATCACAACTTCACACGTCACTTTCTGTTATACTTTTTATTCCTCGTTCGCCATCTTTCCCCCTCTTTCAGCCCCCCAACCTCCGCACAGACAACACCTCGCCGCTCCTTAACCTCAACTTCATGCCTCCGCCATCTTATTTAGTTCCCATTTTTACCACCGCGCCTCTCATCTCCCAACCAGATTGCCGGCAAGAACAGATCTCGTTCATTCGCACCTCGACGGTTGACTCCGCAGCAGCTACTGCGAACACCTACGTCGTACACGTTTTTGACCGCTTTCGACCGGCTATGAAAACCCTGCTCCTACGTACGCTAGCGACCATCACGATGGTCCAGTACCAGGTTTTTGGTATAGTTAAATTACGCCTCTGCAAAGGGTGTCTGTACCGCTTTAAAAACCTAGGTATATCAGTGCGTAGTGATGTTGGTTGATCTTAAAGCTGGTTAAGCATTTTCAAAAACAGTTTGCTTTTATTTTTTCGCGTCGCGTGCCGCGCTTTTGGTGACGCATCCACACCGGTAACAGGTAAGTACCACACGCATAATTATTTTTCGGACCTGCTTGGCGTAGGAATATATCCTTTCGTGTTTTGGTACTGTAACCTCATACCTCCTTACACACCTCTTGCGTCCGCCATCTTGTTTAGTTCTCACCGCATCTCCTTGTCGCAGACCCTCCGCCATTTTTAGTTCCCACTATTTTAACCTCAAAATCTACTCTTCTAAACTCTTGCTACCGCCATCTTCTTTTAGTTCCCATTCTCACCACCGCGTCTCCTTACCCCCACCTCTTGCGACCGCCATGTTCACCACTAACCTCCAAATTTCCTCGTCCTTAAACCTCTTGTCTCAACCACCTTGTTTAGTTCCCATTTTCGCCACCGCATCTCATATCGCCCCATCTCTCTATCCACTCAAGAAAACTACCATCCAACGTTCAAAAAATTGCTGATCAGTTCACGACAGGCTTTTGCAAATCTTGCTGCTAGCAAAACTTACCTTTCCCATCACCTCCAACATACCCCACTCCCACACCTTTTTCTTTCCACCAATCATAATCTCTCTTATTCTTACCAATCAACAACTCTCATTTGTTCCTTTCCACCAATAACACCACTTCTTATTCCCACCAATCACAACTTCACACGTCCCTTTCTGTTACACTTTTTATCCCTCACTTTTCCCTCCCCATCTTTTCCCTCTTTCAGTACCGACCTCCGCACAGACAACACCTCGCCACCCAGCTCCTCTCCATCACGCGATCTCCATACTCTTCCATCTTCCTTCCTTCATCTTCCACCCGAATTAACGAACCAATCAAAACACTCCACGTCACTTCCTCAATTCTTTCAACTCGTCCCGGATGAGCCAATCGGTTTAACAATAATCCTACCGCTCAGGGCGCTTTTCAAACTTACCGCCGCCGCCGTCGCACGCAGCGACACTAGTGGCAGGATTATCGTTAAAACAATTGGCTCATCCGGGACTATGCGACCATCACGATGGTCCAGTACCAGGTTTTTGGTATAGTTAAATTACGCCTCTGCAAAGGGTGTCTGTACCGCTTTAAAAACCTAGGTATATCAGTGCGTAGTGATGTTGGTTGATCTTAAAGCTGGTTAAGCATTTTCAAAAACAGTTTGCTTTTATTTTTTCGCGTCGCGTGCCGCGCTTTTGGTGACGCATCCACACCAGTAACAGGTAAGTACCACACGCATAATTATTTTTCGGACCTGCTTGGCGTAGGAATATATCCTTTCGTGTTTTGGTACTGTAACCTCAAACCTCCTTACCCACCTCTTGCGGCCGCCATCTTGTTTAGTTCTCACCGCAGCTCCTTGTCGCAGACCCTCCGCCATTTTTAGTTTCCACTATTTTAACCTCAAAATCTACTCTTCTAAACTCTTGCTACCGCCATCTTCTTTTAGTTCCCATTCTCACCACCGCGTGTCCTTACCCCCACCTCTTGCGACCGCCATGTTCACCACTAACCTCCAAATTTCCTCGTCCTTAAACCTCTTGTCTCAACCACCTTGTTTAGTTCCCATTTTCGCCACCGCATCTCATATCGCCCCATCTCTCTATCCACTCAAGAAAACTACCATCCAACGATCAAAAAATTGCTGATCAGTTCACGACAGGCTTTTGCAAATCTTGCTGCTACCAAAACTTACCTTTGCCATCACCTCCAACATACCCCACTCCCACACCTTTTTCTTTCCACCAATCATAATCTCTCTTATTCTTACCAATCAACAACTCTCATTTGTTCCTTTCCACCAATAACACCACTTCTTATTCCCACCAATCACAACTTCACACGTCACTTTCTGTTACACTTTTTATCCCTCGCTCCCCATCTTTTCCCTCTTTCAGTACCGACCTCCGCACAGACAACACCTCGCCACCCAGCTCCTCTCCATCACGCGACCTCCATACCCTTCCATCTTCCTTCCTTCATCTTCCACCCGAATTAACGAACCAATCAAAACACTCCACGTCACTTCCTCAATTCTTTCAACTCGTCCCGGATGAGCCAATCGATTTAACGATAATCCTACCGCTCAGGGCGCTTTTCAAACTTACCGCCGCCGCCGTCGCACGCAGCGACACTAGCGACACGAGCGCCCCTTGCGGCAGGATTATCGTTAAAACAATTGGCTCATCCGGGACTATTACTACTTATGAAGTTTGGTATTCACCCAGCTTTTCGTTTTCGAGTTATGCTGTTCGCAGACACGCAGTCAGACAGCCTTAGACACATGCACACACGGTCATTTTTCTCAAAATGTGCTTCTAGATTCGGAAAACCTCAAAACATGTATCTCCGTGAACGACGATACCGACATTTTGGATGGAATGCAATATACTCTCTCACTAAGATGTATTTGCTGGAACGAACAATCGAAAGAAATGTTTCAAAACGAGGGGTGTATAATACAGCCGTTTCTTTAAACGTTAGAGCCTTGCTCGATCCTTTAAAAATAAATACACACGAGATGATTAAGCGACACCCAGGACACAACAAAATCCGGAAGTAGGAAAATATTAAAAGTATGATTTACATATACGTACCATATTGAGTATCGAAATAGTAAAAATGATTACAATTACACACACACACACACACCTCCAATATAAAATTAAAGCCCAGAAAAGTATTTATAATTGCAATTAAGTCCAGGTTCTTGAGCTAAACTTGCGATGCGAAGATATATAAGAAAATACCCTCACCGCAAACTGCCTTTACATGAAAAAATGGAACTATAGTTTTATTTAAATATCAAATGTCTAAGAAAATATACGACAAATAAAACTTACGCCTTAATTTTCTGGAAATAGCTTGTAAATTTTTCTTCATTCGGAATGGAATAATGATAATAATAGCAATAGTAACGATCATAACACTAACAATAATAATAATATTTGCTACCCGTTTTTAAACTTTTTAACTACCGGAAAAATCACCATGCCTCCCGGCAATATTTTCCCTGACCTGAACTTAGGCATATATATATATATATATATATATATATATATATAATAAAATAATAATAAGAGGCACTAATAATTCTATTCAAAATTATGCTGCCGTATACAAATAAGGGGGAATACAAATAGTGGGGAAATTCGCAGTAAACCCTAGGTTAATTAAACATGCAGAGAACAATGATTTAGATGCTCGGAGGTACAATAGACGTGCAGAATAAGTAGACAGCGAAAAAGAGAGCAAATGTGTGTTCTTCTATATGCTTGATTTGAAACGGTAAAACAATTTAGCTCAAATAGAAAGATTATTGTATTGGAAAGCTTTGAGAAGCTGAGAGCTACTGTATCCGTATATCACAATTACTCCATGAGCAAAAAATAAATAAACCTTACTTATATATTGAACTTACAGGAACTTGCTCAAAAATACACACATCCCACACAGAAAAGGAAACATTTCATGAGGCGTTCTTGTAACACGCATAACTTAAGTGTTATATATATAAATCTCGTGTGTTATTAAATGGATTTAGTGTCTTTGAGATATAGCGTTCACAAACGCGCACACACTCAGAAAATAAAAATAAAACCATCGTTAGGATATCTGTTGAAACCAGCAGATTTTATATATAATACCAGAGTGAACAAGCCAAAGCATCCTTCAGAACAGTGAATACATTCAATAAATGCATTTTTGAAAATCATAACCACGCTCGATCCTTAAAAAAATAATACCATTCTCTCTCGTGTAAAAGCAAAACCGCCACTCGTAAGCCATTAGCGATACCTACCAGTAAAACACCACCAGCATCGCGTTAAGGGGAAACATGTGTATAGCTACGAATATAAACCCTTAGATGAAAACGGAGACCAAACGTATAATAATAATAATAATAATAATAATAATAATAATAATAATAATAATAATAATAATAATAATAACAATATACGATTGTACATCCCCGGATAAAAATCAATCTAAATGTATAATACCTAGGTATAGCAATAAGAATAATAGCAATAATAATTTGAAAAGGAATACATCAATCATCAACGTGTTTATGAAACAAAATATTCAACTAATGTATACATTGCAGAGATAGAGAAAGAGTGAATGATGCTATATAAGTATATCATGATGTAGTATATAAATTGTGTTAAATCTATTCATTTTCGGGCTATGTAGGCGTAACTTAAATATTTCTACGCTTCGAAAACATTTCATAGAGGTTTGAACTGGACCCTCGAATTTTCCTATCAGCCATTTATCACTACACTTCATATCATCCATCCTCACTTGCATTCATGACTTTGTGCTTACCAACCATACTGATCTTGATATTATCCGAAGTTGGTGTGCTTCTCGACTAGATACTGACCCAAGACATTGACTTGTAAGTCCTTGAAGGCAATCTGTAGAAGTAGGTCTACTATAATGGAAATAAATACTTAATAATGCACATGAATCTTTAAGTACCGCCGCACAACGCTTAGCCGCCAGCGTTCGCATACCGATCAGGAAAAATCGCGAAAACTCAATGTTAGGGTGAATGGTCGACGGGAGTCGAACCCAGCCTCCCGAATGAGAGAGGAAAATAAACTTCGCGTAAAAGAAATAATTGGTCCAATTGCAACAGGGGATAGAGGGAGTCATGTGAATGTAACACATCGGATTTGTTTAAAATGGAGAAGTGTTACCTCGGCTGGTGAGAAGCGTACACAGCCGGTGGTCCCGTGTCGTAGATTTACGGCACGTAAAAGAACCTCAAGCCTGATAAAGGGCCTCTGAACAAAATTTCGGTCTTTCACGCCGAATATACAATGGGAGGCTAAGGACTACAGCAGTTATAGGGCGTCGATAACTAAAACTCAATTTCAATTTCAGTCAGGGTTTTCAGTGCTGTGTTTCTTTTCTAGAGATCGTAGAGCTTTGGAAAGGTATTTTGCATTCACGAAACTTACAGAAAGATTCATTTCAGGCTTCTGAATAGCATCAGCGTGATTCTGAATTGAAATACCCAATTAACATACACGTTGTAGAGATAGGCAGTCGCGGTGGGTGAGAAATTACTCCAGCATTTTCTTACCAACCAGGGGAAAGCACGAAAAACTCAATGCCATGGTGGGCGGGCGACAGGAACCGAACCAGGACCTCCCGAGTGCGATCCGAAGTATGCAGAATACAGACAGAGTCGCTTACATTAATCGTAATGTGTAATTAAATGACTACAAAATCTAATATCCGTAGCATAGCGTAGTATATACAAATAAGTGGGAAAACAAATAGCGAGGAGAGTTTCGAAGTAAACGACATGCATCAAGTACTGCATGAACACAATAAATAAATGCTTATTTACATACCACACTTAGAGAAATTCAGCCAAAACATAAGCGTCCCAAACAGAAAAGGAAAGGAAAAATCTTGTGAGTTATTTCTGTAAGATGTACAACTTGTATATATACCGAGTATGCTAATAAATGGACCTCATGTCTTTAAGAGATGACGTTCACACACGCGCACACATACAACAACAATAACATTTGAATGTTTATATCTTGGACTTTGTGTCTTCAGTGGTAGCGAGAGGATGTCACTGAATGACACACACCAAGAAAACAAATAATGCATTCTTAGGTTAGAAAATAAGTATCATAGGATCAGATATTCAGAAAATTCATCTATAATAATAACAATAATCATAATGCCCGCATTATACAATTTTAGCTAAAGCATAAGGTTCATTTCATAACAAAGAACAAACCAACAAATCATGTAACTCGTGAAAGAGCTTTCTAAGAATGTACGCACTACATAGAATAAACCTGTTTGAAGCAACCTAATAACACAAGTGGACCTATATAAAAAGCAGCATCACAATGGTGAAACTGTGAAAATGACGACCCCATAGTTAGCAATATTGGAATTATATATTTATACCATTCCCATATAACCTATACCGTCACGATGAATCCTTGGCTCACAATGAATTTTCGAGTAGAAATTATCTAATAACAATTCTAAGAATATGGAATTAATTGTTCTTCCACACAAGCCGTGTGTTGGACAGGGTTTGAAAGGTAGAATCAGACGACTGAAAAATTCAATGCCATAGCCGCGATTTGAACCACGGATCTCCCGGACTCCGTCCGGTTGCTCTAACCACTGAGATACCGTGGCAAGATGCCAGCACGCCATTAAATTCTCCAACTGAGAAAAATGCGAATCAGTTGGAGAATTTAATGGCGTGCCAGCATGCTGCCATGGTAGCTCAGTGGTTAGAGCAACCGGACGGAGATCGGGAGATCTGTTATTCAAATCCCGGCTATGGCATTGAATTTCTCAGTCGTCTAATTCTACTTTTCCAATTCTAAGAATAGTTGTTGAAGAGTGGTCAAAGAAAATCATGTGAATTTTAATACCAGAAACGTTATTGTTTTATTATACATTTATGGCAAAAACAGCAGTCCCGGAGTTAGGCGGAGACGCAAATTAGTCATATCGCAATCATACAATCGTTTTACATCATATATGGTACAGAGTTGCATAATATGGTGTTATACCTACATGTTTCTGCTGTCAATTCCACTGAAAAGTGTCTGTGCAACTCCTTGGTTCAACGACTGGCAAAATGCATTTTGAGTCTCTGCTTTATGAGGTACTTTACTCCACTATGCAGTATATCGTTAATGGACATTAATACCCTAAAAATATAGTCTCCTGGCTTCTTCACGCAATGACATAATACGCAGAGCACGCTACAAACTGAATGCATACATGGAAGAGGTTCTCTGAATATATGCAAGAACGAACAAGACAAAACCATTTCTTTAAAGTGGAAACCTTTCACAAACACGACTCACTTCCATCTCTCCCCACAATCATAAGTACACGCGACGAGACCGTAGGAAATAATGCTTTACACGTAAAGGAATGTAGGAAAGCGACAACTTGACAGGACAGGGGGTTATAAGAGAATCTGTTTTTCACCCGAAAACACCGCAGTCTCACTAGAATGCAAGTTCTACGCTTGTTAATATTGCGCTAAGCAAAAGTGCATACAGTTTGTCTTCACTGGTAACCACTACTGCAGGTGAAGAAGTCAAGGATCGTATGGGTGGGAAACAGAAGAGACCATATGATGAAGAATGTAGGAAGGCGAAACGAAGAGTTTTAAGGGAATTCAGAAGGTGGTGGCTGGGGAAGGACAAAAGGAAAGAGATGAGTATGTGATTGAAAGGTGGGGATATAGAAGCTTTTTGGATTCAAAGAGGAGAGAATGGGCGGAGAAAATGAGTAAAAAATTATATGAGGCAGCAATAGCTAATGATAGTAAAAAAAATGTAGCTTTTGGTTAAGAAAATCTATAAGAATAGAGCAAGAAAAAACTGCATAAATGCAGACGAATGGTTCACTTATTTAAAAAATGTGTTAGGATGGGACAACAAAATAAGCAAACAATTTGGGTGATGGAAAATATCAATTATGTTGAGTATTTAGATAAGTTGATAGAAATAGGGAAAGTAAGGGAACAAATTAAAGGATTAAAAAGGGAAAAAACATGTGGTATTGATGGCATACCAGGGGAGTATTGGAAAGCTTGGAGTCTAAATGAAAATCGTTTAAAATTGCTGATTAGAATACTAAATGCAATTTTTTAACGGGGTAAGGTTCCTAGGAGTTGGAAAACAGCACTATTGGTGCCAATATTCAAGAACAAGGGGGAAGTGAATAACACAGCTAACTACAGGGGGATTAGCCTGTAAAGTTTATACAGGGTTATTGGCTGAAAGAGTAAGTTTGGGCAGAGGAGGTGGGAAAGATATCTGATCCACAGGCGGGTTTTAGGAAAAATAGGAGACCAGTAGATAATATTTTCGTAATAACCTCATTGGTCAATAAATATCTCACAAACAAAAGGGGAAGATTATGCATCCTATTCGTGGATTTTGAAAACGTTTTTGATACAATAAATAGGGAAGCTTTATGAGCCAAACTAAGTATGAAAAGTACGAGTAATAAGTTTATAACAACAGTACAAAGGATATATGAAAGTAATGAGTTTTGTACAAGGTTTCATAATAATGTAATCACAAAGGAGATTAAGGATTATATAGGTTTAAGGCAAGGCTGCAAGTTAAGTCCTATATTATTTAATTTGTTTATTGATGATATTATAGAGACATTTAAGCTGGAAAATGGGCCATCCTCCAATAATTGGGAATGAGGAGATACCAGGGTTATTATTCGCGGATGATTTGTTTGCAGGATCAATAACCATTGTGGAAATACACAAAGTAATTGGAGCAATAGAGAGGATTTGTAACAAGTGGAGCCTTAGAGTTAATACAAAACAAAAATAATGGTATTTAAAAAGGGTAACAAGCTAAGAAAGGACGACAAATATAGTTGGAAGGGAAAGGAAATCAAGATCATTAGGAATTTTGGTTATCTAGGAGTAAGATCAAGCAGTAATGGTAGATGGGGTGAACAAAAAAAACAGGTTTTAGCTAAAGGAAAAGTGACAATGAAAGCTATTAGAGCTTGTTTAGACAAAATCCCCGGGATGCAAGTAAAATGGTTAGAAAGAGTATATGGAGCAGTAGTTGAGGCAAAAATGCTCTATGGTGCGGAGATTTGGGGTATAGAGGATGTGTGGGAACATCTAAATAAGCTGTATAAGAGCTTTTGCAAATTAATTTGGGTTTACGAGAGCTTCACCTAATGGGGTTGCACAAATGGTGCTAGACGATTCGGTAATAAAGCAAAACTTATGGAATGAGTAGTAAATACTGGTTCAGCATTAAGGAATTAGAAAATAATATTTTAAAGCAATGCTTGGAGGTTCAGCGAAAACTTAATAAGGAGGATACCTTGGTATAAGCGTTTAGAAGGACTTCTAAATGAAATAGGATACGGATATATCTGGAGGGATAGCCAGGTACGAGAGAAAGGGTATTGGAAGAGAGTTAGATTGAGAACTGAAGACATGGAAAGACAGGAAATAATTGGTAGTTTCAACTCCAAAGGTTCATTATGTATATAAAGGGCGAATTGCCTAAAATTTGCACCGCAAATATTTCCAAAATGGAAAGTGCTCTTGATGTGCAGTTTTCACAGCATTGATTGGTAGTCAGGGGCTCCTACATTTAGACTATAAACAGCTTTTAATAATACTGAGAAAGTGTATTTTTTGAGCAAACATACGATTTTTTAATGGAACAATGTCTAGTTACATCAACAGAATAAAGATAGGGTAAATCATATTGTCAATGCTCTTTGTTGCAGGTTTCCAGTGCAAGTGGTTTACGAGAAATCGTATTTTTAAAAGTATCCACCCCGACAGTTGTTTGTCCCATTCAATCTGCTTAGTTGCTAGGTACGATGTTGTTACGTTTGCACTGTGTTTTCTGTTCATTGATTGCATTGCAACTTTCTGGTCAGTTAGTTTGTGACAGTTCAAGCAGTAAGTCGTGAGTGGAAGATGGAGTTTACTAATGCAGAAAAAGCCGACATGCTCATGATGTATGGAAAGTGTAAGAAGAATGCAGTTCGTTCCTGTACGGTGTATGCGGAAACGTATCCCAATAGACGTCAACCATCTCGGCAATTATTTATCAACCTCTTCAACCAATTACGTGAAAGTGGTACTGTAACACCTAGAAAACGTAACAGAAACAAACAAGTGACTGGAGAGGAGGCACAAATTAATATTTTGGCAGCCGTTGCAGTAGATCCGAAAATTAGTTCCCGTACAATCGCATGTGGAAGCGCCATAAGTCAGGCAAGTGTACTGCGCATATTCCATCGACATAGATTCCATCCGTATCACATCTCTCTCCATCAAGAGCTGCATGGAAACGATTTTGGGAATCGTGTTAACTTCTGTACATGGGCATTAAGACATGATACTCCAGATTCATCATGTATCTTGTTCAGTGATGAGGCAACATTTACTAATCATGCTTTATTGCTCTGTTGACAATCCCCGTTGGCTTCGTCAGGTGGAATCTCAGCGTCCATGGAGTTTAAACGTGTGGTTTGGGATACTAAACCATCAGCTCATAGGTCATTTGTTCATAAAAGCAACAATGAACTCGCACAAGTATCGCAGCCTCCTGAGATACCATCTGCCACAGATGTTAGAAGACGTTCCTTTGCAGACTATGAGGTACCTGTGGTACCAACATGATGGCTGTTCAGCCCATAGTGTACGAAGTATACAGCTTGTTTTAACGGATTGTTTCCAAATCGTTGGATTGGACGAAGGGAGCCTGTACCTTGGCCGGCCCGTTCCCCAGATCTGACCCCCTTAGACATTTTATTGTGGTGAAGTCTGAAAGATACTGTCTACAAGGATGTACCAACTACGATATGAAACGACGCATTACTACTACTTGCTCTGAAATTTCCCCTGAAATGTCAGAACGTGTGCAGCAGTCTTTCTATAGCAGACTGGAAGCGTGTATTGAAGCTGCCGGGGGTCATTTTGAACACAACCTTTGAAGGGCTAATTTCTCTTCACTTGTAAGAATCCACAGAAGTATTGTAATTCCCCTTTGTTTTTCTTTAGTTTGTGCTACCACAGATTGTACAAGTGTCGGTGCGTAAAAGTTTCAAAATAAGATTTCTCGTAAACCACTTGCACTAGAATCTTGCAACAAACGCCACTGACATTCTAATTTACCCTACATTTATTCTGTTGACGTAACTAGGCATTGCTCCATTAAAAAATTGTATGTTTGTTAAAAAAATACACTTTCTCAGTATTATTAAAATCTGCTTATAGGCTAAATTTAGGAGCTTCTGACTACCAATCAATCCTCTGAAAACTGCACATTCATAGCACTTTCTATTTCCGACATATTTGCGGTGCACGTTTTAGGTGATTCATCCTGTATAGAGCTTAAAAGGACATGGGAAGAGGGAAAACTATGTTGATGTTTGTAACAAATCAGCAACAGAGGGCTTTGCATGAGCAAGGACAGGGTGGTGGGGTTAAAAGACTTATGGGAAGGATGAAATCAAGGAAAATGCCCATTGTGTAACAGAAATGTTAACAATTATTGGCATTTAATCTTGGAATGTGAAGGAACAATGATCATGAGAAAAAAAATGCTAAAAATGAAAAGGTCCAATTTACCAAATGAAATTATAAGTATAAGGATGTTAAGAGTTAAATCAAAGGAAGGTTTAATAGAGATAGGAAAATGTGTTGGATGCTATGGTTCCTCGGAAATGCAGCAATTTAGCGAAGTGAGGAAAATGATATGTAAAGAGTAGCATGTAGGGATAGAATTTAAGTATATTAGAATTGTAATTATGAATGCAATTATCGAAGTGAAATAAATATCATACCATATATTGCAAACATTTCTTTTGTTAGAGTGGATGGCTTTAGGTATTATCTTGCGGGTCTATTATACCATAAAATTAACTCACACTTAGTGTATGTTTATTATTATTGTTATTATTGTCATCATTATTAATTGCCACATTAGCATATTCCTTTTTATTCTTACGATGAAATGGTTCTGCATGTCAAAGAATCCTCATACTCTAGATATTATCTGTATCCTAATCGCTTTATCTAAGAAGAAGTAAAGGTCACGCCTATTTTGCATAAGGAGCATATACCACTAATTCTAATTAATTGAAGGTCTTATGTGGAAACATGTTATTCAAGATTGTACAGTAAGATATATATTTTTTAAATAAAAAGTGATTTTTTAAAAAAACCTACCTATACACACGTGAAGGCATCTGCTGTTGAACGATTAATAAGAACTTTAAAGAATATGATGTATCGAGGGTTTCTAGCCCAAGGATCATGCATGCGGCTAGATCGTTTACTACAAATACAACGGCACTTACCACTCTACCATTCGCATGAATCCTAGCGAGGTGAAGAACAGCGATCTTCTCCAGTCAGTATACAACTGCAATCAAGATCGAAGAGGGAAGAAGGGTACAAGAAAGCTTAGTGTTGGTGATTATATGGGGATATCTAAGATATGGGACATTTTAAAAAGGGATTTGATGCTAAGCGTTGAAATCTTTGAAGCTGCTCGCGTGAAGCGCTCCACACCTTATACATACATACTAAAAGACAATGACGGCGAGTAGATAAATGAATCCTTTTATGGACATGAACTTCGCTCCACTCTGTACCCTAATACTTTTCTGGAGGAGAAGGTATTACGTGGACAAGAAAATAGGGTTCGTGTGAAGTGGTACAGATTCCCTATTTCTCAATAGATTGATAGAAAGGATTTGTGGTAGGAAAAATAATGATGCAAATAAACATACTTTTCATTTCCACAATAACATGTTTTTTTCCCCGCAACCTTTCCCATGTTATCATTTTTCCTTATAAGGATCAAAAAATCAATAAATACAATACAAAAATTTAAAAAACTGCAGCACATATATGAAAAAAGTTGATTAAAGTTTAATAAGCAAGTATAAAAAATTAATGAACACATTCATAATGAAAAAACCCAATTGCAGTATATATACATATATATACATATATATATATATACATAGCCTACATGTAATAATACACCAAAAGCAATGCACTAAAAATCTTTAATGTATAATAATAAAAATTGAATACAATACTGATGTAAAGAATTCCAAATTTACACTATATACATATATACATCTAAGGGAAAACCATGCGCAGACAATAGTGACCCCAGGCAATTGTCCGTCTGAGCTTTCAGCAAGTTTTGTTTTATCATCTCTACCACAGAGAGCGACCTTATTTATCTCTATGGTAGAGGCGTTATGTTTGAAATTACGAAATGTTGCTGTTTTTGTAAACATTTTTTTCTAATGTTATTTAAACAGGCAAAATAATGCTACAAATTTGTGCTCTGCATTCCAACCTTATTGATGCCCTTCGCTGTCATGACAGTTTGGTCATCATGTGTAGGCATATAATTTTGACCCCAACCCGACATATTCCATGATAGGTATCCCTGAAAGCCCATCCTTGAACAACCCGATTACTTGTTTGTTCTGCGGAGTAATTCCATAGATGTTATCCTTGTCATAATTAGAGGTGTCAAAGTACTGTGGATTTGTTTTGATGCATTCCTAGATATTGCTTGATGTCTCGAAAGTAAACGAAACGGTGTCCATGTAGTTTAAGGTTAAGTTCTGGAGATTAAGTTTCATTACTTTATAATAGAATCTGCACATTATAAGCTTCGAGATGTCAAGGATGTCTTGTCCTATATAGATGTCTTTGTTCACAAACACTTTCTCTCTGGCGAGCTCTATCCCTAAAAGGTATCCATAAATATAATGCTTCGAACGTAAGTTGGTCACGCAGTTAATTTCTTGCATTGCTTTCAACTTGTAGCATTAGCAATTCATTAAGGTTAGGAACATTCTCAATGAGTATCCCATATATGGAGTTATTCTTTTCTTCCATAAATTCTGACTGAATTTTGAAGTTTCCCTTGCACATCTCTCCGTATTTAATTGAAAGTACGATTTCAGACATTCTGACTGTTTATATGACACCACTCTGTGAATCTTCTTTAGTTTTAGGCATAAATCAATGCACTGCTGCAAGTTTCTGCAGTGCAAGGTGTATCCCTCCTTGTTTTTTTAGGTCGCTAGCAGTTTTTTGTATTGACCTCCCGGTAACATTTCTCTTTTTGGACAAAGAGGAAGGTCGTTATGCTCGTCGTGGAGATGCTCAGGGTACTCAAGGTCAACCTCCAATAATTATCCAGTTCTGGATTCAGAGGCAACTGCAGAGAACTTTATTGATTCAATTTTTTCGTTTGTCAGTTCTGGTGTGGCAAAGGTCTGGACATTGAGGCACCATATAAATGATTTATGTCAAAGCAGCTTAAATAGGTATCTTTCTCATTTTGGTCATGTGCTGTCAGGTGTGTGTTGTTTGCTTTTGCATATCTCTTCGATAGAGTACATATCCCGCCCCTGATTCCGAACTCGAACAACTAAATAATTTCTTCATCATGGGTGAGGTTCAAGTTGACCTTGGTGACGTTGAGCATCAGTCGAATGCAAGTCCTGACAGGGTGTGGTACCAGCAAAGGTCCAAATTATACATCTCCAGCGGAAGGTCCTTAAACTTCTCCAATACATCGGCGAACAATAGCGTATCCGTCTTCAGGTAAAGATCACTGTACTCACCCGGATTTTTTATTTTGAATACATTGCAGTCTTTGACGGAGTGAGTGTAATCTTATATTGTTATATTATAAAATTTATCTATTGAAGGCAGCTTGGTTTGATTTAGCTTTGAGGCGTTGTCCACATACTATAGGGGAATATACCTTTAGATATCAATGACTGCAGATGCTCGAAATCGGAGTACTTAGAGTTAATGATCTCAAATTCATCGCTGTTCAGCATATTGGCTAGACTTGATAGCTTGTCGCCCAAAAACTTAAAGCTATATAGAAACCTGAAAGACATACTCCTGTCCTTTTTGCTGAATGCAACATATATCTCAGAGGAATTTGAGATGCACGAAATAGGCTGGTCGGCGTATTTCAGGTGTTTCATCAGGAAATGTCTGTCGTAAGTGCTAAGACTACGAAAACAGACAGGTATAAAGTCAGGTATCCGCCTATTTCAATTGCATGCATTATGAGTAGACACTAGGAATACATCGGTCATGGGACAGTGGTATGGACCTTCAGTTCGCCCACCTCAAATGCCTTGCATGTGTAGCAATGACGAACATTGCCGAAATCAGCCACATCCTGAGCAGTCAGTGTCATTTCTTCATTGCGGCTATATTGGACAATGATCATATCGTCTATTGCCCGAAGTTCAACGAAGACTTCGTTGATTGCATCAGGACCTCTAAGTAATTCAAATCTCGATAATGAGTCATGGCGACATACGTGCTTGAGAGATATTGATGTAGCCTCATGATGCTGGATAGCCCGAGTCCAGCTCTGGTTAGCCGATGGCTCGCAGGACTGAACTCTGTCTAGCACGTAATCAATATCGGCATATATGACAACACTCACAGGAGTACCCTTTGAATAGGATAAAATCTCGATCACTTCCCTCTGCTTGAGCATTTTGAGTACCTGACATTGCATGCACTTCAGTTGATGCTTTTTAACAGCATCTTCATTAATGAAGTGCTTCAGGAAGGGCTCGCACGCCCATTGTTTTCCTTTATGCTTACTGAACTGTGATCTAGTCAGCCTTGACATATTCTTAATCAGACAGTAGTGAGAATTTCCATTTTGCGTAATGAACAATAGATTTACATTGCAATTTTTCAGTTGTCGGGTCCGGTATAATGCTATAATTGTGTGCTCACTCTCTACTCCAAATACGGAAGTTGATATGTCCAGGTTTTGCCGTTTAAAATCTTGAAACCGATGTAGACTTACTGGGAAGTCTATCCCTTTGTAATTGAATGCTGTGAATAACTGTTCAGAGGGTATTTGCTTGCCGTGAGTCTTCACTGGATGCTTTGCAGCGAGTAAACACAATGAAAAAAGATATTCATCGTTATTTTTTATATTTAATACAGCTTCGTTTTTTTCCTGATTGCGACGGATAGCTCTATGTATCGCAATGCATTCAAGGGCTCATAAAACTGGTTCAAATAACAAGAGTCTGGACTGCGAGCAGATATTTTGAGCTTTCACCCCCTCGAAATTTGAGATGTTTTCTAGCATTTCGTCGACCATGGAGGTGAATAAGGAATCAAGATTACTTGATTCAAGGGCCAACTTGGCCTTACTATTAAAAAGATGATTCATGCGTGCTCTTTTTCAGCAGATTGAATCAAGTATATGTCTTCGATTGATGAACTTATTTTAAACCCGAAGGGTTTCTCCTGAGCAGAGAAACTATCTCTCCCAATACAAGATTTCTAACACCAGTCACTCAGACTATAAATTTTCACTACTACTGCTCATTTAGTTTCAGTTTTCGTCTCTTCATTCTTAATCCACGCCACATGTACTGCAGTTCCAATTTTTTCCGCCACGCTTCAATCCACCCTCTCGTTTATTTCCAGTTTTTATCATCACCTCTTAATCCCTCATGATTTTAGTTCCAAAACACGACAAACATTCGTTTACCACAATATTTGTGATCTATCTGTATATCCAATAAAATGCTGTATGTGAAAGAAACAAAAAAGAAGGATGATATGGATAAGACATTTGCATCAACCATATTCCTACCACTACACATATTTCAAATTCTACGCCGCCCTTAATCCGCGGATTAAAAGCGACACTAGTGCCATTTGGTGGGATGATTATAATTAATCCAAACGGCTAATCTATAGCATACACTACTAGAATGTAATTGGGGCGTTGAGATAAGAAACGGGTCATGTCACTGAATGGTGGTTTTGAGATGCATTAAAACAATTGTATAATTCTGTATAATGATATTCCTAGACCTTATAGTTAACCCTATATGCTCATTAGGAATATAAAATCCACATGTCAAAATTTGTAGTCATACAACAAAGACGCATTCCAGGAAATAGATGTAGAAACAGACTCACGATTATTTAATAACGTTCATTTTGCCAAAAAAATTAACTCAAACATTTGTATATTTTATAGCCAAATGTGTTTTAATTATATAAAAATATTCATACACATTCATAATAAGTGCATAAAATAAAATAAAGTGTATTGAAATCCACACTGTCTTGGAAAGACAAGTCAATAACCTATTGGTATCTTGACTTGTAGCAGGGAGGGTATACATTGAACGTTTTTCTTATTAAGCAAGAAGTATGTTCATATTTGGTTTGGAAGGCAGATTTCACTCCTGATCACTGTCCCAAACTTCACTTTTAGACTTGCGGTTTTGCTCTTAACCAGTCATTTCATTAATGACATATTTCTTTCTAATAGTATCAAAGTAAGCACGAAACGGCAATGGGATAACGTCAATCATGCTTGGGATATCCTGTAGTTTCTAAGATTTTAGAGGAATGACGTGTATCTAAGCCCTCGAAACGTTGTGAAAATGGAACACTATCCAACTACTGTTCTTCCTACTACACGGTCCATAACGTGGTACCCTTACTGGAAGAGAGTTAATGAATTCTGCTATCATAACGCACAGCCTCTCCACACAGCGTTTTGTTATACCATGGAGTGCAATAATTTTTTTTGCATACCATGGTTTCCTTGAAGGCAACTTTAATCAACAAAAACAAAAATAGCACAATAAGTTTTTCATAATAAAACTGAAAGTTATATTTCGTAATGCTGTAGCCTTATTAAAATATACTCCTTAAACTCATCTTAACAAAATAGCTTAAGTTTTAATTCAAGTTAAATAATAATAATAATAATAATAATAATAATAATAATAATAATAATAATAATAATAATAATAATAATAATAATAATAATAATAATAATAATAATACGTTCTCCTTGCACGATTGGTAATGGAATTCTGGCATGGTCTCTTTGATTTTGGTATAAAAGGCAAAAGGTCAGCACTCAAATACCCACTCTGTCCATCTTTTTGGTCATGTTGTTTAATTCTGACAACAATAGTTTCTTCTCAGCAACGAGAACTACTCAAAACATTTACGCTAGCATCTGCTGTAAATAATAATAATGTGAATAACCTATCTACTTCAGTAATTAAGATTTTATTTAAACCTATGCCATAATAGATTGAACATGTGTATATGCGAAATGAATTTATAAACATAAACTTTAGTTTAATATTTCTGCAAGACTGTTTTCACTGTTATATTATCCACAGAGAAGACAAAAATTGAACACTATGACTAGTTACCTGCAATCTGCACCCTTTTGCCTTTTAGGAATGGTATTTCCTTTCCGGTTGTTACGTTCCAGTACATGACCTTTTTTGCTTTAATCAGATTTCTCTTTCACAATTTAGGGTAGCTTCTTCCTTCTAAATTCATTTAAACCACCTCCGGATTAATCTGAGGAATCCATCACTAAAACCATTTTAAAACCTCACAGCTGTTCAGTGCACGTCACTGCAGTGCTACCTACTATCATGGCCTCCTCATGTTTCGTGCAAGACTGGTACATGTCTGTGACAAGAGATTTTTCCACGAAACAAAGTTGCAACGCTCATTTAGACAGGGAAAGGGTTACTGAAGAAGTCCCATTTTAGGATTAACAGATGCGGAATCGTATAAAGATAACAACTACAGAATAACTCATAAACCCCCGTCATGATGCAGGGCCTTGGCCTTTTAACCCGACTGCCGTTCTCACGCCCACATACGCACGGCAGAAGTGGGCGATGAACTAACCCATACGGGTAGGAAATGTGGCACCACGCATCCCCCAGTCGGAATGTTGGCTCTCGAGGCCAGGGTTGCTGCCTATTGCAGCGATGCTGAGCGGACAAAATCCGCACCCCCAGGGGTGGGATTGAACCCTGGCTCATTCCGTGGCCGGCAGCCAGAGCACCACGCTCCAGCCCACTGTGCCACGGCGTAGGAATCCAATAACTCATATTATACCCCCAAAAATATGAAATTACTAGTTTTTGTCTGAATACCTCGATTCTTGAGCAACACAGTAGCTTTCTGTCCACTGCAACTGATTCTGTAAGGAGTATCATGGCTCTTCAAATTCTGCGATTTGGAGATATATAAAAATCTACTCAGGTTAGCTGGTATTGTTTTCATGAGAAAATGGGAAATAAGATTGACGCCTCACAATGTAATGAGCAGAGATCTTAATGAAATTTTGTTTGTTTCGCAGTAACTTCGATAGTTAGGGATTGTGATTTTATCTAATAATCCATGTGTTTATGCGTTTTTGCCCTAAACAATTTAATTCTATAAATTACTTTTGATACGACGTAAGTTGTATCGATTAGAAAATTCCCTTCTCTTGAGATATGTTATTGTATTTTGTGCATTATTTTTTAAAATTCTGGTCCTACCACCACCACTACGTCCATTACTACTACTTCTACTAATACAACTACTTACTAATGCTACTACTACCATTACTTCTGTTGCTGCTGCAATTGTTGCTGTTGTTTTATCTGTGAAAGGAAAGTCACTACATTCAATTTAAACCAGTTGTAGTTCTCATTATTTGGAACATGTTTTATATCTTTCATTTTTTCTATGGCCATTTTCTTTGGAGATATTTTAGGTTTTTCGAGAATATAAAACGCACACGCCGACAACGTTACGCTGGCAGGCGACCGGTAGCTAGGAGCATGGGTGGTAATCTCCCTTTCAAAATCAGAAGTAGGTCAGTGCGTAAACAGGTTTCGCTTTCGCTGCATGGCACTTGAATCATGAGAGTAGATAAACATTTTGTGTTTGTAACCTTCTAATAATTGCATCTGCATCTTCTAATGACACATTTTGTAGCCTAAATTCAGAATCTATGGACAATCAACTCGTTCAGCATTAAACTTGCTGATATGTAAAAATAAATAAATAAATAAAAACCATTGCCTCTTAATAAGTCCACTAAGTGGTATTTTACATATGGACAGCAAAAGAATAAACATTAAACCAAGTTATTCACTCACTCACACATATTGTTCAAAGTGTCCTACGAGCTTCACACTCTCTTTATTAATTACGTCGTACTCTAGCAAAGGCATTTTCATTGTTGCGTGTTTCCTCCACAGCCAGATAAATATGTTATCTCAAAGATTCGACATCAGGAATCGACGTTTTGTAGACCCTGCGTTTCATATCCCCCAGAAGAAAAAGTTCAGAGGTTTCAGGTCTGGCGATTTTGCAGGCCATACACTAACAGCATATCAAGGTACTCATGATTTGATAAGTCTGGTATCTCGTAAACCTTGTGTTGTACCTAGATTATTATCCACTAAACACACCTCGGGTTCCTTTATCACTAAACCTGTGAGTTTCAGTGCGTAGTACGATGTTACCCTAATGACTAAACTTCTAGTGGAACTGACATAAACAGTGCGCATTTCAGTCAGCGACTGCGAAACGCTTATTGGACGAAGAAGGCATTACTTCCATACTGTTAGTATAGGCCAATAGCTACCAGGTTATGATTGTCATTTCGCCAAAGCATTACACCACCCTATCGTCTTCCGTGGTCTAGGGGTACTATGCTAGCCTCTAGTTCCCGAGGTCGCGCGTTCAAACCTGGCGGAGGGCGATAGATGCCTTTCGAGCTTAAAAATACGTAGCATGGCTTCCTTTGGAAGGGAAGTAAAGCCGGTGGTCCGATGTCGTAGGTTTACGGCACGCTAAAGAGCCCAAGCCTGATAAAGAGGCCTCTGAGCAAAATTTCGGGTTTTTCATGCCCAATATAGAATGGGACGCTAACGAACATAGCGGTTAAGGAGCGTCCATAAATAAAACTAAAAAAAAACATTCAATGTGTTTGTTTGGATTTACTGTAATGTGGAAAACAATACCGCTAGTCCCCCACCTTGTAGTTCAGTTATGTTGTTTGTTTAAGACCAAAAGCCGGTTCTCACACTGACTTACATTGACCTAGCAACGTTGCTAATATCTCCAACGACATTACGTCTGCAAAACGTTTTCGGAAAATGATTAATTATTTCAAAATCCTGTATGATGTCACATAGTTACTACCGTAACTCGGCCAGGAATAGGTTATTCTACCCATCTTACAAGTAACAAACTATTATCTTAAAACATTCTCGTGAAATAAACCATTTCCTTGTAATTTGAAAAAAACAACTATTTGATCAACTGCTGATCACAGAATAAAGTGCTATTACACGTTTTTGTTTCTAATGCATTTATGAAGTACATATTAGAAGGAATGTGATAAGTTCCTTTCCACCCTGTATACAGAAGCTAATTATCAATAACCTCCAAATGACGTCATAGTTCACAAGAGCTGTGCAGATGCTGAGGAAAAAAGCTGACTTGGGTAAGAGTCTTTATTAGAGTTTGTGTGTAATCGTGTAGAAAATGTTAGAGGACAAGTGCTGAGAAAAACAATCTGTACTTACTCCATTGAGGTAAGCAAATTGAATATATGTGAGTTCAATGTGAGCTTTGTGTTGACTTTCACAAGCATTATATCGTATACAAGTGTGTTGGACTAAAACAAAGGGTGGGGCAGTAGCCTACTAATAAAAAATAATAAGCTCTCGATATCTGAATTACATCGGTCTTTCTCGCCAACCATTATCCTAAGCTGCTCCTTTGGATACCAGCCAGAAAGATGGGTTTTAATTACTGTAATACACCGTATAATCTCAGAAATGTGCATCAAAAGTCAAGGATTATAGGTTCTTAATATATCTTTATACGCATATTACACTTCTGATTCCATACCATCACTAATGTCGGCGATAGCATAGCAACTTTAGAATTTAGATAAAATCATATACATAAATGGTTAGGCTTAAAATAAATATTGAGATATGACCACCCATTAATTTCTTTATGCGTTTATTTCGCTCCCCTTTGATAATTGGTTAAAGCTAAATATGTACATGTTTCGCAGCTTTCGTTTGCATGTAAGATCCACTCACGCATAACATTTACTCTTAAAGGAAATGTTTTAACAGTGGCTTGCAGTTCACGCCAATTTTTACAAATTCTTCCATCACAAACAGATTCAGCTATAACACCTTCAAAACAAAACCTAGAATACATATAGCTGCAATTCATATAAATCTATGCTAGGTATAGTCCGTTTAACATTTTTTGCAGTTGTATGTACCTAAGCTGAACTGTGGAAATGTCCCCATCTACACTATACATCACATTAAGGTTAGGTGTTTAAACTTATCAACAATAACCAGCTGCCGTACATGGTAAAATAGACACTCACAAATTAAACAGATATAAGTGGTATTAATCATAAAATGCATGCAAAGAATAAAAGCATTTGTTGAAAAGGTAATTTTAGAACATTTTTAAATTTATCGAAACATACAATGTTTGTGTTAGTTTTCCGTTCTTTCTTGGCTTTTTCTTTTCCCCTCTTTTTTCCCAATTTGTATTCTGCTCAGTGTTAGCTCCCCACACTTTGCATAGGAGTTGCACACATTAGCGGTTGGGCACATTAGCAATTGGGTATAGAGATAATTATCTAGGTTTCAGGTGGCAAGGGGGTTGTTGTTTTTTCGGTTCAATTGTAAAGGTTATTTTCAGGTGGTATGGCGTTGTATAAAGAAATGTCTTGAATAAAACTTGATTAATATTATGGGAAAAGTAAATGTCATTAGTCGTGTTTTTTTGAAATACGTTGTGATGGTGGTTTTGGGGTCAATTTAATTTGACCCTTATTGTAGGTTTCCATTTAAAAAAAAATTATCCCTAAAATGACCATCATAAAGTCTACCAAAGAAAACACGACTAATGCCATCTACTTTCCTCCATAATATCAAGCACAGTATCAAGCAATATCCTTCAACACATTTCCTTCTACCAAGCTTAGTTTATGAAATATTGTACAGTCTCAACTTAAGTGGTCCAGCCTGTATATAATTTAATCGAAAAACATGCTTTCATTCATTGGTCGTATTATAGAGCAAATTCGATATTTTTGCATTTTAATTTGTCAGAAATTGCTAAATAAGCATAATATAAACTACAGAAACAGTGGGTTGAAGGTCTTATTGGTCATTATTGTAATTTATATGTTTCTATTATGTACCTAGTAAACATAATGCCTTACATTCGCATGAATTTCTCTACCCCCTCATTTATTTTAATATGATTTCTACAAACAATTACTACAAAACACATTATTTTTCTATTTACTTCATATTAATCAATATGCACGTTTGCAGAAATATTTTCAGTACAAATTTCGTTTTTGGCACAAGGGAGATGTAGGAAACCGAAGTGATAGTCAAATGTGTAAAAGTGGGTAGCTAAATACTGGCCTTGAAATTTCATACTGCTTCCATAACTTCGCGAGAAACAGCTGAATAGTAAGAGTACTTTTAAAAATGAGAAAGTATTAAACATTTCAAACCAATAACAACGGATATATCCCAAATGGCCGATGTAAGAAAAACGTTATTTGAAATAAAATGTGCATTTTGAAAATATCTACATTTTTTGTGTAGTAAGCTTTGACCATTTCTTATGGTTTTACTGGTTGCACAAAATTAAGCAGCGTTCCTTCCGAATGAAGGGGACTTCATGGCGTAATCGCAGAAAATTCAAGATTTACGTTTTATTTGCCATGTAAATTTCTTAAAGATATATTTTAATAAAATCGTTAGAATCGTTACAACTTTTTTGAGAAGGTAAGAAGATGAAAATACTTCCAAATAAAGGGTACTTCGGGTTGAGGATATTCTTGAAAATCCTCCTGCGCTTTTTTAGAAGATACTGAACTTAAATACAAAGTTTGGTATTAATCTGGCATAACGTCTTTTAATTTTGTTCACAGTTTGGATTAGGCTTAAACGCGGAGGGGGACTTAGCACGTCGACATATATAGATCTCTTGTACCTGTGCCAGGGACGGGGTGCCCTCGGGAGGGCGGCAAAGGTGAGAGGAGATAGAGGGTGGCCGCACCAGCGAACACGACAGGCCGAGGGAAGGCTCCCTACTATTTACAGATTTAAACTTCCCGGTGCGTACTGGTGCAGATGGCTCCCCCACCCCTGTGGGCGTATACATCCCCTGGGGGCCAGGAACACAGAGTCCGCTCCATTCCGGAGGACGAAGGTTCTACCAGGACCCTCTAGAAACAACGGACCTGACACTGGGTTCGAGATTGAGAAAAATGGCGGCGGTAGTTGGTGATCCCTGAGGTGTTTACACTGCTGTGCTGTGTTTCCGATGCCTGTGATTTATAGTATTTTAGTAACTGCGGCAGTTTGTAATCACATTAGCGATGCAATAGTGTTTGAAAACCTTTATTTGAGCAATTTGGGAAACGGGAATAATCCCAGTCATGCGTTTTCACTGCCGTGTGCTTTCCAAGTGTTACTTATGTTTACTAATATATTACATGTAGGTAGATTATGGCTACATTAAATGTAAAGTATAATTATACATTTTTTATTTTACCTACTTGAGAATGTAGTTTGTGTCACGGTTACTGTGGTGAAATAAAGAAATTGTTACAGTTTGGACGTATTGGTTGTAAATATACTTAACCTAAAACATTACAACGCCATTATGTTTCCGGATGCAAATCGAACTTTGATTATAATGAATAGAGGTGCAAATAATTGTGATAAATATTTTAAAATATGCTATATACAGTGTTAATTTGAGTTATAAATATATTAAACTATGTATATTTGTGAGATACAATAAAACAATTATGAGTGTCTGAGTGTGTATGTGTATAATGAGTCTCAGTTATTCTCATATACCGGTGTATTGCCATTCATATTTCCAAAATATAAAGATTTAAAAGAAAACGGTTAATATTCATAAACCGTAAACACTTGACGCCTTCCAAGGATTCACCTGTATTCATACATCGTTGTTTCCGACTTAGTTATAAGAAAGGATAAATTCCGTTACGGTGGTTCTTTTACAACGGTTCCAAGAAAGTGGTTAAACTGCAGAATGGTGCATTTCTGACAGTTTGTTTTCATTCAGCCATCGTATTTATGCTGTTACGTTGTTGCATGCAATACTGTAGATTGCATGAATGTTGTTTTGCAATGCTGTTTAAGGTTATGTATTTCATATATTTCACTTGCAGTGCTGGTTTAAGACTACTTATTTGTTATATTTCAGTCTGTCGGTGTGTACTCTGCAAAAACTAGTAAAGGATGCTATAAGTCGCTAAGTGGTATAGTTTTGAATAATTATTGCAAACTTATAAATGAAAAGCGTTCAGTGAAAGCAAAAGTAACCCTAAAGCTTATAAATTTAATAGCTAATCACTGTAAACAACGCCATTTCGTGCCATCCAGTGTATATTTTGTGCATATAATATTGTATTGTGTACGTACATGTGAATAGTGACACGTAATTTTGAGTGAACTCAATCAGTGTCAACAGTTCTGTTTCATGCAAGTATTACAGTGTTTGCAGTTTATAAAACTATGTCCTTTGTAATTTAAATAAGTAGCTGTAGTTTAGAAATACTGTTAAGTTTTAGCATACAAAACTGTAGACTGCATGAACGTTGTTTGAGGTTACATATTTCATTTAATGTTAAAATGCATTTAGTTTACTTAAAGACAGCGTTTTGTGCACAACAACATATATCTACACAAAAGACATGTCACTGCACCACATTAATTGTATTTTACTGTGGAGAAGTCATAACTTGTAGACAAGAACTGATTAAGGCATTTCCCAAATTCCCACCACATACGGCCGCCATTTTGAATGTCAGTGTCAGGTCCGGTATCCAGAGGGTCCTGGTTCTACAGAACATCCTTTTCCCCTGCCATGCACACACCGAGACCTCCCACCGACATGTACTACACTGACAGAGACCAAGCGGATGAAAGTTTGTTCACGGTTACATAACACACACACACACACACACACACACACACACACACACACACACACGTACAATTGATTTTTATTTAGGTGAAAATGAAACTGCGTTTTATTTATGGACGCCCTTTAACGACTGGTCCTTAGCATGCCATTCTATACTGGGCGTGGGAGATCCGGAAATTTTTCTCAGAGGCTTCTTCATAAAGCGTGAGGTAAATCTACGACATGGGACCATCGGCTTTACTTCCCTTCCGAAGGAAGCCATGCAAAGGATTTCTACCGCCGAAAATATCCATCGCCCTCTGCCAGGTTAGAACCCGCGACCTCGGGAACTAGAGGGTAGCATGGTAACTACTACACCACGGAGGACGACAAAGTACGAAAACATATACTTCTGGTGGAATCTTCATGTTGAACTTTTGGGCGGAATGTAATACTTCCTCTGCCTACTCGGTACGTGATGGAGAAAGTAAACTAGTATCATGATCACATTATAAGGATAACTTAATTACTTGCAGGATTTACAAAGAAAGCAGTAGGTCAAATTTTGTGAGTAACATAAAAATAGTGTGATTATTTTGGTTTCCTTTTTATATTTTTAAAAATATGCAATGAAAATCTACTCCTCTGATTCTGGTGTAAAACGGTATAGTTTTCAGCATAAATTGAAAACCACCAATCCACGACGGAAGGCACAGCTAACGCCTATGAAAGCACATTTTCAAGCTTTGAACTCTTTGAAGCGTGATTCTAGACGAGCGCAACGTTGCCACCAGGCTTCACACTATGCAACGCCATCGCATTTATCACTGATATCTATTAATTTCTTCGCGTAACAGCCACACGTAAAATACAGATGATGGTTAAAATTAAGAATTATGGCTTTTGATTGATTTAATATAAACAAACTACCTTATTAATAAATAACACCTACATTAACAAGCATGGTTTTGGTTCTTTGAGTTAGTTGCGACTAGCGATCAAACTGAAGTAACCTGTAGGACGTTTCACATCTACACAGACCTGCAATCACGATCATACTTTAACCTATTTCATTCCAAACAAATCTACTCCGTCTTCAAATTTATGTAATTATCGTGTACAAAAATGCTGTATACAAGAAGTGAGAATTACCGTATAGTATGCAAATGGAAAATGAGAAAATGTGTCATTCAGAGATGAGATGTTTATAAAATTACAACTCCACAACGTGGTGCTCCGCTTGCTCTACGATGATGATATGATTATGGTGGTGGCAGAAGCAGTGATGGTATAGTTGTGGTAGTGGTTGTGGTGAAGGTGATGATGGTGATGACAGGATTATGATTAAGGTGCGGCTAGTAGTGGCAGTGATGACAATGATGATATGATTATACTTATGGTGGTGGTGGTGGTGGCGGAGGTGAACAACAACGATGATGGTGGTGGCGGTGATGATTATGATGACGGTAATGGTGATGGTGGTGGTGATGATTATTTTAATGTGGTGGTGATAATTATGATGACGGTGATGGTGGTAGAGGTGGCGACAACGACGATGATGGTGGTGATGATTATGATAATGGTGTTGTTGGTGGTGATTATGGTGATGATGGTGATAATGGCGATGGTGGTGGTGGTGGCGGTGGCGAAGGCGGCGGCGACGGCAGTTATGATGGTGCTGGTGATTATGGTGGTGATGCCACTGGTGGTGGGTATTATGTTTGAAGGCAGATCCGAGCCCTTTATCCACTCATTCAAGGGATTAGAGGCTAGATGATACTACGGTTGTTTGCCATAGCGCCTTGGTCGGTTTATAAATGAAGTGACGCAGCATATAATAATCTTGAACCCAAGACGGGAGTTTTCTGCAATTCAAATATCCCCGAACTCGTTTAAAATCAGTCATCTTCCATGTTAACCAGGGGCTGACCACCACGCTAAAGGAGCAGAATACTGCACTTACCAAAAATTAAGTCGTTGTTCCTTGTCATCATAACCTAGCATGATTTGGATAAACTCCCAGGATAAAATAATGAGTGGCAGAATGTTCATGCTTCTCTTTAATCGCACTCTGTTAATTCACTGCACGTGTTAGAACAGAATGCTTAGCTTTAATCTCCATAATCTATGGTTGTTCATTGTATTGAATGACTCTTACTCGAAAACCACAATGAAAAAACGCAATATCTTCGTACTACTACTCTCTATACGGCTCTTGAAACACGCATAGGACGTCAACAATAATCCATAATTGTGCATTAGCGAAACGCAATCTTACCTTCAAACAAAGAACGTTGTATAATTCCTATTGCAGAAAGCTGGTGACTCTTTCCAAGGGAAGAATACTTTTAGTTTTCAAACACACAGAAAGAGTGAGAGAGAGAGAGAGAGAGAGAGAGAGAGAGGGAGTAGAGTTAGAAAACGAGAATGTGACAAATATTTCAAAAAATTGGCTTTGAAACCTGTTTGCTTATAAATCACTTATTTTTCAAACATGTATAAAACCCATTACTACTGCAAAAAGTCTGCTTAAATGTTGTTATTTTAAATTCATAGCCTGTGGAATGGCCGAGAATAATCCAGGAAACTTGCATTGCTGGGGTACAAAACGCTAAGACACATAGATTCCCTTGGATTGCACTGCTCGTGGCATAGAGGGATATTCCTATTTGTGGGGCAGAATCATCAGCAACAAATACATTTTAACAACTCCTCATTGTTTATTTAAGAGGCAGGTACATTTCCAACTATACAGCTTCCAGTGAATACGAGAGATCTTATTAGATTAGGCATTAAAATGACATTAATTAATTTACTAATGAAGACCAATACACGGAGGTACTCTTACTAAATATGGGTAAGAAAGACGCAATGGGACGCGCATACAAGGAATATTGAGTCAGTAAAATATGTACTTGTTGCTTTGTTGACCAAAGGAAAATTGAAGAGGAAATAAATGATTATAAATCATCCGTACAGAGAAATATCTGAAATAGTGGTGTACATGTAGGCGTTTTGCAACCGTTGTTATACAGTAAGACTTTTCATTAACATGTTCTCTTTAATTTACGAGCCAAATATTCTTGTACAAGAATAATTTAACTACCTGCACCTTTACATGCTATTCAAGGAACACACTAGTAGTAAATATTACAGCTTATCCGTTTGGATTAACGATAATCCTGCAACCGGGGGGGATTACACACTAGTGTCGCCGGATTAACGAAAAAGGCGGGAAATTTTGGCTCCAAAAGCGGCCATCTTGGAAAACATTTCGCCATGATGGTGGGAAGTTAGATTCACGCTTTAAAACAAGATGGCGACTTTTGGGATCAAATATCACGCCCTTTAGATTAATCCGGCGACACTAGTGTCAAAACCACCTTGGAGATTGGAAATAGAGGTGTCAGGGAATATCGAAAGTCAAAGCGTTACGCCTTAATAAGTAGTTTATATATATCGTTATTGTTAGAAAACAATGTGAAAAAAGTGTACAGTGGGAATAAAACAATAATTTGGGAGCTATTTTTGAAAATATTAAGTCTGATGTGCGGAAAGTTTAGACCACTCCTTAAAATAATATGGCCGCAAAAATGTACCTGGTGGCAGGAATATCGTTAAAGCAAGCTTTTAAGTCATAAAATAGATAATTATGGTTAAATGGATGGTAGGTGTAGGAATGAGCACAATTATTCCGGGGTTAAATCATGCATCCGGAGGACGAGGAGGATGTGTAGCAAAGAAGGATTGTGATACTCTGGTGGAAAGGAATGCCAGACCGCTTACCTGTAATGAAGGAGGTAGTACGCTGAACGAAAGGATGAAGTGTAAGTGAGTGAGAGAACCTAACAAAAAATAAAAAGAATGTGATGTGAGGACGACACAAAGAAGCCTGCCACCAGGGTGGAACAAGTACTAGTGCCGCCGGATTAACGAAATAAAGAAGGCGGAAAATATATGGTGCCACAAGCGGCTATCCTGGAAAACATTTCGCCATGTTGGCGGAAAGATAGAGTCATGCCCTAAAAACAAGATGGCGTTTTTTGGGTTGAAACGTTTCTGCCTTTTACATTAATCCGGCGACACTAGTGCCTAAACCACTTTGGAGAATTAAGTTTGTAGAGTATATCTAAAATTAAACAGTTAAGCCGGGATAGTCTCCACTAGCGCTTAAAAAGAGGGAAGTAGGTTTTTCCCGCAAAAGGGTGACATGGAACTTCGAAAAACAGAACACTTAAACAGTAAGAGAAACGTGATATAATGGATACGAAATACCCGGGGTGAAATCGTGGAAGATAACACCCTTGCTGTGCGGAAGCACAATGCAGATGAGCGAAGGAAATAAGAGACTAGGAATGCCGATGTAGGCACGCAGTAAAGGAAGTCTGCGGTTGTAGATAATTGCAGTGAGAAAACTAAAGCGGAACACATACTTATAACACCGGCGAAGGAAAATAAGAAACAAGAAACAATTTGAAGCGATAATAAAAACATGAAGTTTAGCGGCGTATTTAATATTTATATGCAACTATAGGATCAGAACTTTGTAAAAAAAAGGAATACGTCTGCACTTACATACTCACACTTGCACAAGAATGAGAGAATGGGTAGGTTAGGGAAGAAAATATCAAAACAAATAGTAAAGAACTGTGATGAATAAAAACCGTGTATGTGTGTATGCCGTTGAAAAGACTTAGAAGAAGAAGAGGATATATATAAAAATGGCTTTGTGTAAACACTTGAAAATACCCTTCCCGTGTGCAAAATACTAATATTAAAACAAATAGTAAAGTATTGCGATGGATAAAAAACGTATATATATATATACATATATATAAAAGTAATTGACAATGCTTAGAAATAGAAGAGGAAGGCAGTGAGAATATATATAAAAATGACCGTGCGGAACTAATGCTTAAACAATTGAAAGCAATCTCACCCCGTGCATTCACATACGTCTTCGTGATAGCAATCACAGTGAGGGCAACATCATGCGCCTCTTACTGTGCAGTGATTCCACATGCACTGCCTGACTCTAAATGCCGAAATGTGCGCGTATGGGTTAGGTAGGTCGAGGGAATGAATGTGACGTGATTTACAGGAGTGCTGCAGCGAGGTGTTGAGCGTGCGGGGTTCGAAGGTTGAAGGAGGGTAAAAAAATGATGAGTGAGGGATAAAAAGTATTTTCCCGCCTTTTTCTTAATCCGGCGACACTAGCGCTTAGACCCCACTGGCATTCCTGGTCTCTCTGCACGACTTCGGTTATCTCTTTTGTTACTCACCATTGTGCTTCCACACAGCTTGGACCTCCAAGGTATTACCTTCCACGATTTCACCCCGGGTATTTCGTTTCTCATATGCATTAAGGGTTTTGTTTTTCGATATTCCATGCCATCTTTAGGTGGTGAAGAGAACGATGTATTAAGTTTTAAGTATGGAATAAGAGTTTGATTTTCGATTTTTTTACCAACCACCTTTTAGGATTCTGAGCAATATTGCACTAGTGTCGCCGGTTTAAGAAACTGGCGGAAATTACGCCGATTGCAGTCATCTTGAAGAAGAAGAAGAAGAAGAAAGCGACGAATATGCTGAGGAGTGGGCATAGGAGGAGTAGGAGCGAACCTAGCAGGACGGCGAGCAAATGTGACAGTGCGGCCGATCACGTTGCATGTAAGCTTTAGAGAGAAAAGAAACGGAAGCTGCGCTAGATGGTATGGACCCTACAAAAATTCCACCGGATGTGAACCCGATCGCCACTTGGGACGTGGAGGTGCGTTGGGAAAAACAGCGCTAATGGCATCCGGTGAAGATAAGACGAGAATAAAACAGCAGCCGCGATAACGTTACATTTCAACAAGAATTGAGCGCTTTAGGGGGACGTACATGGTGCGAAGCAATTTAGCATTATACATATCGAATTCTGAATACTCGCACAAGGGGCAAAATTAAATTAGCTAAAAGGTTGAAAATAATAGAGGTTAGATGGTGTGTTATTAACATTTGGTAACACCGCTGTGTGGGAGTGCAGCTCTAACGCTATGGTGAAGACCAACGACGCGCTGGCTAAGTATGTGAAAATGTATCCCACGGCGGAACTTCTGAAACCCAGAGACGCCTTTTAAGGTGGTCGGACAAACTGTACAGAAACGTATTGCGAGGCAACAGGGAACACCAAACTGTTCTATTACGACGTTTATAGTCTGTACCCGTTTGTGAACAAGACGAAGTCATACCCTGAGATCCATTGAAAGATACACTTAGACCACTTGCGTGTCTTGGAAACCGTGCGAGGAGGCCTAGCAAACTGCAAGGTACTTCCACCGCAACACCTATACCACCCCGTGCTGCCTGTACGCTTGAATGGCAAGCCTGTGTTCCCGCTGTGTCGAACATGTGCGGAAGCGGAGGACCAGGACGAGTGTGACCACGACGATAACATTCCCGGGCTATATTGGGAACCTGGGTGGTCGACGAGTTGAAGGTCGCCATGGAGGAGGGGTACCGCGTGATGGAAATGTATGAGATGTGGGAGTACGATATGGCTCAGTACGGCCCCTTTACCGGCACGAAGGTATTGTTTCAGGACTATGTCAATCAGTTTTATGCCAGTAACTCAGGACATTATGTACGTAGTTTGGCGCTACTTTGAGCAGAGCCCAAAGAAAAGCAACACATCCAATGTTGTCATAGCGGCATACACCACGGTTAATTTTGCACTCGTATCTAAACAGCTTGGCGAGCGGGTATGCTATTTTGATACTGACTCCATTATTTCCGCCTTTGCACCCAGGCAGTGGAGGCCGTCTGGGTTGTTTCTTGGGAGACACGACGGTCGAGCTTGAGGGGTACGGTATAAAGGAGCGTACATTTCTCGCTTTGCCTCCACGGAACCGAAGAGTTATTGCCTCGAGATATGTTGTCCCGAAACGAGAAAGACGTTTTCCATGTGCAAAATTAAAGGCATTACCTTCGACTCTGGCAGTTTGCGTTTGGTGAATGAGGATGTGATCCGCGATGTGGTGCTCCATGATAACGCCAAGGTGGTAAGGCTGCAGGTCATCAGATTGTTAGAAATCCTCTGTGTATCGTGGTGACACAGCCGACGACGAAGACCTTCCGAATGGTGATTATGAAACGGGTGTTGGTAGACGATTCTGACACTCTGCCCTACGGTTAGAAGAGGCGCAGCTAGAGGCCCTAAAAGCAAGCGGATGTAGGAGCCATTTTTTCATTGAGCTTCATCTTATACATGCAGCCGAGTTGTATACAGGGTGTTTCATAGTTATGGAAGCGTTCCAAAGGCAACATGGGCAGGAAAAGGATGGCGATCGCTAAATTGAGCAGTCCGCTTATAGCGAGGCAACACGCCAAACTGGCGGTGTTGGCCAAATCGAAGCCCGCACTACGTAAAACCCTGTTACAGAATGCCAGGTCCGAGCTGGTGAAGTCCGTTTCTGTTGGTTCCAATGTTGCTTCCACCGCCAAAAGGGAGACAATTTGTGACAAAGGTTAGACGGTAGACGCTCCCACACCATATTGACATCGTTAGGGGGATCCATGGGGAAGACGGCATCGGGCGTGCAATAGAATGGGCGCTATAGCCTAACTTGCACACATGTATAGCAGTGAGCGTTTCCGAGGTGGGCGGCCCCTAAGGCGACGCGCAGGGCTTCTCGGCGGGCGGGGGGCAGTGCACACAATCTACCGCGGTGTGTGTTTCCGCAGCGGGTGGCGCAAAAAGCGCCGCGGTGGGGAAGCAGGTTTCTCTAGTAATAAAAGCACCGCCGAGGAAACGCACATCACAGTATATGTGTGCACTGCCCCGCCGCCCGCCAAGAAGCCCCGCGCGGCGCCTCGGGCGCCGCCCACTCCAGAAACCCAGACTGCGGCAGATGTGCGCAAGCTAGTCGATGGCGCCCATTCTATTGCACGCTGATGCCGTCTTCCCCACATATCACCCCAACATAGCGGAATGTTTTCCAAGATGGTTGCTTTTGGCACATAAATTTCCAGCAGTTTTTCATTAATGTAGCGACACTAGCGCTTCATCCACCCTGGTGGGAGGATTATCGTTAATCCAATTTTATTGTTTCATTCACATTGTAATGCTTGTTTTCATTTTTTAACAATATCGATATATATTAAGTATTTATTAAGGCTTAACGATTTGATTTTCAATTTCCGTGCCACCTTTATTTTCTAATCTCCAGGATCGTTTTGACGCTAGTGTCGCCAGATTATCCTAATGGGAGGGAAATTTTGATCCCAAGAGTCGCCATCATATTTTAGGGCGTGGCTCTAACTTCCGACCATCATGGCAAAATGTTTTCCAATATGACCTCTTTTGGCGCCAAATTTTCCCGCCTTTTTGTTAATCCGGCGACATTAGTGCCTACTCCACCCTGATGGCAGGATTATCGTTAATCCAATTTTATTGCTTCATTCACATTGTAATGTTTGTTTTCGTTTTTAACAATATCGATATATATTAAGTATTTATTAAGGCTTAACGGTTTGATTTTCATTTTCCCTGCCACCTTTATTTTCTAATCTCCAGGATAGTTTTAGCGCTAGTGTCGCCGGATTAACCTAATGGGAGGGAAATTTTGATCCCAAAAGTCGCCATCATATTTTAGGACGTGGCTCTAACTTCCGACCATCATGGCAAAATGTTTTCCAAGATGGCCGCTTTTGGCGCCAAATTTCCCCGCCTTTTGTTAATCCGGCGACACTAGTGCCTACTCCACCCTGGTGGCAGGATTTTCGTCAATCCAAACGGATAAGCTGTAATATTTACTACTAGTGTGTTCCTTGAATAGCATGTAAAAGTGCATGTAGATAAATTATTCTTGTATAAGAATATTTGGCTCGTAAATTAAAGAGAACATGTTAATGAAAAGTCTTATTGCGTAACAACGGTTGCAAAACGCCTACATGTGCACCACTATTTCAGATATTTCTCTGTACGGATGATTTATAATCATTTATTTCCTCTTCAATTTTCCTTTGGTCAACAAAGCAACAAGTACATATTTTACTGACTCAATATTCGTTGTATGCGCGTCCCATTGCGTCTCTCTTACCCATATTGAGTAAGAGTACCTCCGTATATTGGTCTTCATTAGTAAATTAATTAATGTCATTTTAATGCCTAATCTATTAAGATCTCTCGTATTCACTGGAAGCTGTATAGTTGGAAATGTACCTGCCTCTTAAATAAACAATGAGCAGCTGTTAAAATGTATTTGTTGCTGATGATTCTGCCCCAATAAATAGGCATATCCCTCTATGCCACGAGAAGTGCAATCCAAGGGAATCTATGTGTCTTAGCGTTTTGTACCCCAGCAATGCAAGTTTCCTGGATTATTCTCGGCCATTCCACAGGCTATGGATTTAAAATAACAACATTTAAGCACACTTTTTGCAGTAATAATGGGTTTAATATATGTTTGAAAAATAAGTGATTTATAAGCAAACAGGTTTCAAAGCCAATTTTTTTTAAATATTTGTCACATTCTCGTTTTCTAACTCTAACTCTCTCTCTCTCTCTGTGTTTTAAAACTAAAAGTATTCCTCCCTTGGAAAGAGTCACCAGCTTTCTGCAATAGGAATTATACAACGTTCTTTGTTTGAAGGTAAGATTGCGTTAGTAGTATAAGTCCCGGATGAGCCAATTGGATTAACGATAATCCTGCCGCTAAGGGTGCTAGTGTCGCTAGTGTCGCTGCGTGCGACGGCGGCAAGTTTGAAAAGCGCCCTGAGCGGAAGGATTATCGTTATTGCAATTCGTTCATCCGGGACGAGTTAAAAGATTTGAGGATTAGGGAAAGGTGAAGGAGAAACAGGAAGTGACGTGGAGTGTTTTGATTGGTAAGAATAAGACGAAATGTGATTGGTTCGTTAATTCGGGTGGAAGATGAAGGAAGGAAGATGAAAGAGTATGGAGGACGCGTGATGGAGAGGAGCGGGGTGGCGAGGTGTTGTGTGTGCGGAGGTGGGGACTGAAAGAGGGAAAAGATGGCGAGCGAGGGATAAAAAGTATAACAGAAAGTGACGTGTGAAGTTGTGATTGGTGGGAATAAGAAGTGATGTTATTGGTGGAAAGGAACAAATGAGAGTTGTTGATTGGTAAGCATAAGAGAGATTATGATTGGTGGAAAGAAAAAGGTGTGGGAGTGGGGTATGTTGGAGGTGATGGGAAAGGTAAGTTTTGCTAGCAACAAGATTTGCAAAAGCCTGTGGAGAACTCATCAGCAATTTTTGAACGTTGGATGGTGGTTTTGTTGAGTGGATAGAGAGATGGGGCGATATGAGATACGGTGGCGAAAATGGGAACTAAACAAGATGGTTGAGACAAGAGGTTTAAGGACGAGGAAATTTGAAGGTTAGTGGTGAACATGGCGGTCGCAAGAGGTGGGGGCAAGGAGACGCGGTGGTGAGAATGGGAACTAAAATAAGATGGCGGTAGCAAGAGCTTAGAAGAGCAGATTTTGAGGTTAAAATAGTGGGAACTAAAAATGGCGGAGGGTCTGCGACAAGGAGATACGGTGAGAACTAAACAAGATGGCGGACGCAAGAGGAGGGTAAGGAGATTTGAGGTTACAGTACCAAAACACGAAAGGATATATTTCTATGCCAAGTAGGCCCGAAAAATAATTATGCGTGTGGTACTTACCTGTTACTGGTGTGGATGCGTCACCAAAAGCGCAGCAGCTTCACGCGACGCGAAAAAATAAAAGCAAACTGTTTTTGAAAATGCTTAACCAGCTTTAAGATCAACCGACATCACTACGCACTGATATACCTAGGTTTTTTTAAAGCGGTACAGACGCCCTTTGCACAGACGTAATTTAACTATACCAAAAACCTGGTACTGGACCATCGTAATGGTCGCTAGCGTACGTAGGAGCAGGGTTCTCATAGCCGGTCGAAAGAGGTCAAAGAAGTGTACGACGTAGGTGTTCACAGTAGCTGCTGTCGAGACAACCGTCGAGGAGTGAATGAACGAGATCTCTTCTTGCCGGCAATCTGGTTGGGAGATGAGAGGCGCGGTGGTAAAAATGGGAACTAAGTAAGATGGCGGAGGCATGAAGATGAGGTTAAGGAGCGGTGAGGTGTTGTCTGTGCGGAGGTTGGGACTGAAAGAGGGAAACGATGGCGAACGAGGGATAAAAACTATAACAGAAAGTGACGTGTGAAGTTGTGATTTGTGGGAATAAGAAGTGATGTTACTGGTGGAAAGGAACAAATAAAAGTTGTTGATTGGTAAGAATAAGAGAGATTATGATTGGTGGAAAGAAAAAAGGTGTGGGAGTGGGGTATGTTGGAGGTGATGGAAAAGGTAAGTTTTGCTACCAACAAGATTTGCAAAAGCCTATCCAGAACTCATCAGCAATTTTAAATAACTAGTGTTTCGGGGTTTTCTCTGGTTGGTAGACGAATGCAAGCTGTTTCTGTTTTTTCATAGGTTTTCCCAAAATTGAAAATGAATATATATTGTAACAAAAAAGTGTGCAGTGCAAAAGAAAATAAAAATTAAATAGGCACACACACACACACACACAAACACACACACCCGTTGCAGTTGCCATACTTATATTATTCGTCTTTATCTTTTTTTCTGTTTTTTCTTTTTGTTTTTTCGTTTTTTTTAAAAAATAACTAGTTTTTCGGGGCTTTCTGTGGTTGGTAAACGAATGCAAGCTCTTTCTGCTTTTTCATAGGTTTTCCCTGGTTGTTAGGCGTTTGCGGTAGTGGTTGACGAAACCGTTTCTAATTTTCGAGGTTTTTCAGGTTTTTAGTGGTTGTTCCTGCCCGGTAGGCAAATGATGAAGTTTTACCTTGTCGGCGCACGGATACTAGACACATACTCGCACACACACACACACTATAATAGTAGTGTATAAAAAATTTAACAAACAAAATCTACACAATGACAAAATTGAAAATGTATATATATTTTAACACAAAAGTGTGCAGTGCAAACGATTTTCTAGCCCCTAGTGAGTGTAAAATTGCGTTTACTTCACTTCTTTCAAACTGCTTAAAAATCATATAAATGGTTGTTTCACGTCATAATAAGCCTATATATACCAAGAATACTGAGTTTTTAAAAAGTCAAGAAATTGGATTTTCTAGCTCCTAGTGAGTGTAAAATCGCGTTTACTTCACTTCTTTCAAACTGCTTAAAATTCATATAAATGGATGTATCACCTCATAATAAGCCTCTATATACCAAGAATATAGAATTTTTAACAAGTAAAGAAAATCGATTTTCTAGCCCCTAGTGAGTGTAAAATCGCGTTTACTTCACTTCTTTCAAACTTCGAAAAAATCATATAAATGGTTGTTTCACGTCATAATAAGCCTATATATACCAAAAATACTGAGTTTTCAAAAAGTCAAGAAAATGGATTTTCTAGCCCCTAGTGAGTGTAAAATCGCGTTTACTTCACTGCTTTCAAACTTCGAAAAAATCATATAAATGGTTGTTTCCCGTCATAATAAGCCTATATATACCAAGAATACTCAGTTTTTAAAAAGTCAAGAAATTGGATTTTCTAGCTCCTAGTGAGTGTAAAATCGCGTTTACTTCACTTCTTTCAAACTGCTAAAAATCATATAAATGAATTTATCACCTCATAATTAGCCTCTATATACGAAAAATGCTGAGTATTCAAAAAGTCAAGAAATTCGATTTTCTAGCCTCTATTGAGTGGAAAATCGCGTTTACTTCACTTCTTTCAAGCTTCGAAAAAATCATATAAATGGTTGTTTCACGTCATAATAAGCCTATATATACCAAGAATATTGAGTTTTCAACAAAACAAGAAAATCGATTTTCTCGCCCCTAGTGAGTGTAAAATCGCGTTTACTTCACTTCTTTCAAACTTCGAAAAAATCATATAAATGGTTGTTTCACGTCATAATAAGCCTATATATACCAAGAATACTGAGTTTTTAAAAAGTCAAGAAATTCGATTTTCTAGCCCCTAGTGAGTGTAAAATTGCGTATACATCGCGTTTACTTCACTTCTTTCAAACTGCTTAAAAATCATATATATGGTTGTTTCACGTCATAATAAGCCTATATACCAAGAATACTGAGTTTTTAAAAAGTCAAGAAATTGTATTTTCTAGCCCCTAGTGAGTGTAAAATCGCGTTTACGTCACTTCTTTCAAACTGCTTAAAAATCATATAAATGGATGTATCACCTCATAATAAGCCTCTATATACCAAGAATACTGAGTATTCAAAAAGTCAAAAAATTCGATTTTCTAGCCTGTATTGAGTGTAAAATCGCGTTTACTTCACTTCTTTCAAGCTTCGAAAAAATCATATAAATGGATGTATCACGTCATAATAAGCCTATATATACCAAGAATACTGAGTTTTTAAAAAGTCAAGAAAATGGATTTTCTAGCCCCTAGTGAGTGTAAAATTGAGTATACATCGCGTTTACTTCACTTCTTTCAAACTGCTTCAAAATCATATAAATGGTTGTTTCACGTCATAATAAGGCTATATACCAAGAATACTGAGTTTTTAAAAAGTCAAGAAATTCGATTTTCTAGCCCCTAGTGAGTGTAAAATCGGGTTTACGTCACTTCTTTCAAACTGCTTAAAAATCATATAAATGGATGTATCACCTCATAATAAGCCTCTATATACCAAGAATACTGAGTATTCAAAAAGTCAAGAAATTCGATTTTCTAGCCTCTATTGAGTGTAAAATCGCGTTTACTTCAATTCTTTCAAGCTTCGAAAAAATCATATAAATGGATGTGTCACGTCATAATAAGCCTATATATACCAAGAATATTGAGTTTTCAACAAAACAAGAAAATCGATTTTCTCGCCCCTAGTGAGTGTAAAATCGCGTTTACTTCACTGCTTTCAAACTGCTTAAAAATCATATAAATGAATTTATCACCTCATAATAAGCCTCTATATACGAAAAATGATGAGTATTCAAAAAGTCAAGAAATTCGATTTTCTAGCCCCTAGTGAGTGTAAAATCGCGTTTACGTCACTTCTTTCAAACTGCTTAAAAATCATATAAATGGATGTATCACCTCATAATAAGCCTCTATATACCAAGAATACTGAGTATTCAAAAAGTCAAGAACTTCGATTTTCTAGCCTCTATTGAGTGTAAAATCGCGTTTACTTCACTTCTTTCAAGCTTCGAAAAAATCATATAAATGGTTGTTTCACGTCATAATAAGCCTATATATACTAAGAATATTGAGTTTTCAATAAAATAAGAAAATCGATTTTCTCGCCCCTAGTGAGTGTAAAATCGCGTTTACTTCACTTCTTTCAAACTTCGAAAAAATCGTATAAAACGTTGTTTCACGTCATAATAAGCCTATATATACCAAGAGTAGTGAGTTTTTAAAAAGTCAAGAAAATGGATTTTCTAACCCCTAGTGAGTGTAAAATTGCGTATACATCACGTTTACTTCACTTCTTTCAAACTGCTTAAAAATCATATAAATGGTTGTTTCAGGTCATAATAGGCCTATAAACCAAGAATACTGAGTTTTTAAAAAGTCAAGAAATACGATTTTCTAGCCCCTAGTGAGTGAAAAATCGCGTTTACGTCACTTCTTTCTATGATCTTGTACAACTGCTAAGGTTTGAGGAAAACATAGAATACAAAAAGTTTAGATCTCTTTAAAAACACACACAATTTTTTTGAAATAACTTTTTTGTGACGTCAGCCATTTTCGAGATATCTGTTATAAATGGTTCGAATTGTACTATGCTTAGCCATTCTTTTTTAAAGTCATGTCGCTTTTCAGTTCTTGCTCGCCATGTTGATGGAAAGAATTTAGAATTTTAAGGCCAGTGTATAGCGTCCCTTTGTATGTATAACGGATGTGTAATGCAGCTATTCCCCGAAAAGTTTATCTGGATTAAAATTAAGTGGATATGAAAATAAACTTTCGTACTCACCTATAAGAGATAGAGGGTAGAGGTCATACGAATTTAACACTTCAGAATTTGTTATTCTGCAGTTGGTGTTACTCCTTAGAAAGGAAGTATCTGTTGATTCTATTTAATCCTTACATTTTACATAACACGTATGCACAGCACAACACAAAAACACTACACACGACACTGATAGTTTTAAATATTTGACACCGATGTTGAAGTTGGGGCAGGGTACTGTTTTTAACTCCACACGCACTTAATAAATCACATAACCGTTCCGGAAATACTTAACCTTCCGCGAAAAGCACTAGTGGGGGATGCAAGCTGAACCACTATTAACAACATGTAGCAAGCGTTATAGTTCTGCTCGCGTTAGGCTCGGAGAAAACAGTAAAAAGAATCATTCTCATGTGCAGCACTACGTGAAAAGACCGTGTGCTGATGTGTGTTACAATATGCTGACGCGGTTAAAGTGTGTGAAAAATGAGCGTGAGAAACGGATGTTCGTCAGCTAGAAAATCTTTTAAATGCAGTTTTATGGTCGATGGTAGGGAAAAGTGCAGCGGTGGATCGTGACCGGAAATGCACAGCAAATGACTGTGTTTACAACTTGACAAGTTGTGGCGAAATAAGGCGTCAGGATTTTTAATGAGGCATTTAACTCGACGCGCATGCTGAAACTGCGGTTTAAATCCTTGTTTCATTTCCTTTAACTTTTGGTAATGCAAACAATAATTACTCTGAGGAAATGCTTTATTTCTGATACTTCTATAACGGGTCAGGCGTTTTACGTTTGTAGTTTTCTTTTTTACTTTCTCTACTACGTATAGTAAGTAGGGGAAGTATTGTATTCCACCCAAAAATTCGATACCGAGATTTCACCGGAAATACATGTTTTGACACCCCCTGAATCCAAAAAAAAATCCATTTTTGGAAACATGTCCGTGTGTGTGTGTCTGTGAACAGCATAACTCAGAAACGAACAGTCGGATAAGCACCAAGCTTGGTATTTAGGTTCAGTATCTTCCAGAGATGCGATACGAACGTTTCCAAGAAAATCCCCCCCAGACAACCCTTTACATGGAACATTTTTCGAAAATTTTAATTTTCTCAAAAATGGTTCTAACGATTTTGATTAAAATATCATATGTTCAAGATATTTTCAAGACAAATGAAATGTATATCTCGAATTTCCTGGGAATGTGTCCAAAAGTATTCTTTATTGTGAACGACTTTTGCATAACTGGTAAACCATAAGAGATGGACAAAATTTTACTACACAAAAAATGTAGATCGCGTTAAAATACACAATTTATGTCATATACATTTTTTTAGTTGAGTGAACTATTTTCGAGATATTGCTTGTTATTTCCTTAAATTTTCCAATACTTATACTTTTTCTCAAATTCGTTCGACTTCTGCATAACTGGTATACCATAAGAGATGGACAAAATTTTACTACACAAAAAATGTAGATCGCGTTAAAATACACAATTTATGTCATATAATTTTTTAGTTGAGTGAACCATTTTCGAGATAGTGCTTGTTATTTCCTTAAATTTTCCAATACTTATACTTTTTCTCAAATTCGTTATTCAATTTTTTATGTCCTGGAAATGCAAACTGAATAGAATGCGCCACATAGCAACCAGCGCTTAAAAGATTTGACTATCGCTTATAACCTACCATGTTCCCCTTGCATCTACAAGAAAATTAGCAATAAGATTGACATCTCGATATCTCGATTAACATGAAGTAGATGGAGAATAAGCGTTTGTAAAAATAGTTTGTACAAGAGTAGAGAAAGTCATGTGAGTGTAACACATCAGTTTTTCTATAAAATCGTGCTCTTTGACGTGATATAAGTTTTAGAGCAATACGCGCACATGTGCGGGTGTCTAGGTTTAGTATCTTCCAGCGATGCGACACGAAGGTTTTCAAGAAAATCCCCCCACCCCAGACTACCCTTTACACGGAAGATTTTTCGAAAATTTTAATTTTCTCAAAAATGGCTGTAACGATTTTGATTGCAGCTTCGATACGTGTCCACGGAGATCTTAGTGCTAGGCAACTATACCTGTTTCTATACGTGAACGGCAGATTGCAGCTTCGATACGTGTCCACGGAGACCTTAATGCTAGGCAACTGTACCTGTGTTTCTATACGTGAACGTCAGATGGCAGCTTCGATACGTGTCCACGGAGACCTTAGTGCTAGGCAACTGTACCTCTGTTTCTATACGTGAACGGCAGATTGCAGCTTCGATACGTGTCCACGGAGACCTTAGTGCTAGGCAACTGCACCTCTGTTTCTATACGTGAACGGCAGATTGCAGCTTCGATACGTGTCCACGGAGACCTTAGTGCTAGGCAACTGCACCTCTGTTTCTATACGTGAACGGCAGATTGCAGCTTCGATATGTGTCCACGGAGACCTTAGTGCTAGGCAACTGTACCTCTGTTTCTATACGTGAACGGCAGATTGCAGCTTCGATACGTGTCCACGGAGACCTTAGTGCTAGGCAACTATACCTCTGTTTCTATACGTGAACGGCAGATTGTAGCTTCGATACGTGTCCAAGGAGATCTTAGTGCTAGGCAACTATACCTGTTTCTATACGTGAACGGCAGGTATCAGCTTCGATACGTGTCCACGGAGACCTTAGTGCTAGGCAACTGTACCTCTGTTTCTATACGTGAACGGCAGATTGCATCTTGCTCAATATGGTTTTTGTTTTATTGCCCGGCGTGACGCATTGCGCGGCGCACGTTTGCCGTAAACCGTTACAGTTGCCATACTTATATTATCCGTCTTTTTTTTTTTTAAAAAAAATCTTCGCCATCTTAGTTCACAAATTCACCGCTAATTCCTTCTCGTCATTTTTCATCCAATCACCTTTGATTTTATTTTCGCCTATCACATCACGTTATTTCAATTTGTCCACCTATCAGAGATTGCCTTATTTTCACCAATCACAACGTTCCACGTCACTACTTGTTCTACTTTTTAACCCTCGGTCGTGCATGTTTTGCGTCCTTGAGTTTCCATACCTCGCACACGCAACACCACAGCGCGATAACATGTCCACGTGCTAGCTGGTATACCGGTACGATCGCCTCCTGGGCCTGCTCAACGCCGAGGAAGTGGTAGTGCAGACCTGCGTACCTGTGACGAACCAGGTCATGTACGTGGTGTTGAGGTAACTCCGAGGAGAACCCCAAGGTGATCCACGCTACCAATGCCGTGATTGCGGCTTACACCACGGCACACAAGTGCCTAGTGTTATTTTGTCACCTGAAGCGAAAGGTCTCCGTGGACACGCATCGAAGCTGCAATCTGCCGTTCACGTATAGAAACAGAGGTACAGTTGCCTAGCACTAAGGTCTCCGTGGACACGTATCGAAGCTGCCATCTGACGTTCACGTATAGAAACACAGGTACAGTTGCCTAGCACTAAGGTCTCCGTGAACACGTATCGAAGCTGCAATCTGCCGTTGACGTATAGAAACAGGTATAGTTGCCTAGCACTAAGATCTCCGTGGACACGTATCGAAGCTACAATCTGCCGTTCACGTATAGAAACAGAGGTATATTTGCCTAGCACTAAGGTCTCCGTGGACACGTATCGAAGCTGCAATCTGCCGTTCACGTATAGAAACAGAGGTACAGTTGCCTAGCACTAGGTCTCCGTGGACATGTATCGAAGCTGCAATCTGCCGTTCACGTATAGAAACAGAGGTGCAGTTGCTTAGCACTAAGGTCTCCGTGGACACGTATCGAAGCTGCAATCTGCCGTTCACGTATAGAAACAGAGGTACAGTTGCCTAGCACTAAGGTCTCCGTGGACACGTATCGAAGCTGCCATCTGACGTTCACGTATAGAAACACAGGTACAGTTGCCTAGCATTAAGGTCTCCGTGGACACGTATCGAAGCTGCAATCTGCCGTTCACGTATAGAAATAGATATAGTTACCTAGCACTAAGATCTCCGTGGACACGTATCGAAGCTGCAATCAAAATCGTTACAGCCATTTTTGAGAAAATTAAACTTTTCGAAAAATCTTCCATGTGAAGGGTAGTCTGGGGTGGGGGATTTTCTTGAAAACCTTCGTGTCGCATCGCTGGAAGATACTAAACCTAGACACCCGCACATGTGCGCGTATTGCTCTAAAACTTATATCACGTCAAAGAGCACGATTTTATAGAAAAACTGATGTGTTACACTCACATGACTTTCTCTACTCTTGTACAAACTATTTTTACAAACGCTTATTCTCCATCTACTTCATGTTAATCGAGATATCGAGATGTCAATCTTATTGCTAATTTTCTTGTAGATGCAAGGGGAACATGGAAGGTTATAAGCGATAGTCAAATCTTTTAAGCGCTGGTTGCTATGTGGCGCATTCTATTCTGTTTGCATATCCAGGACATAAAAAATTGAATAACGAATTTGAGAAAAAGTATAAGTATTGGAAAATTTAAGGAAATAACAAGCAATATCTCGAAAATGGTTCACTCAACTAAAAAAATGTATATGAGATAAATTGTGTATTTTAACGCGATCTACATTTTTTGTGTAGTAAAATTTTGTCCATCTCTTATGGTTTACCAGTTATGCAGAAGTCGTTCACAATAAAGAATACTTTTGGACACATTCCCAGGAAATTCGAGATATACATTTCATTTGTCTTGAAAATATCTTGAACATATGATATTTTAGTCAAAATCGTTAGAACCATTTTTGAGAAAATTAAAATTTTCGAAAAATGTTCCATGTAAAGGGTTGTCTGGGGGGATTTTCTTGGAAACGTTCGTATCGCATCTCTGGAAGATACTGAACCTAAATACCAAGTTTGGTGCTTATCCGACTGTTCGTTTCTGAGTTATGCTGTTCACAGACACACACACACACGGACATGTTTCCAAAAATGGATTTTTTTTGGATTCAGGGGGTGTCAAAACATGTATTTCCGGTGAAATCTCGGTATCGAATTTTTGGGTGGAATACAATACTTCCCCTACTTACTATACGTAGTAGAGAAAGTAAAAAAGAAAACTACAAACGTAAAACGCCTGACCTGTTATAGAATGTATCAGAAATAAAGCATTTCCCTAGAGTAATTATTGTTTGCATTACCAAAAGTTAAAGGAAATGAAACAAGGATTTAAACCGCAGTTTCAGCATGCGCGTTGAGTTAAATGCCTCATTAAAAATCCTGACGCCTTATTTCGCCACAACTTGTCAAGTTGTAAACACAGTCATTTGCTGTGCATTTCCGGTCACGATTCACCGCTGCACTTTTCCCTACCATCGACCATAAAACTGCATTTAAAAGATTTTCTAGCTGACGAACATCCGTTTCTCACGCTCATTTTTCACACACTTTAACCGCGTCAGCATATTGTAACACACATCAGCACACGGTCTTTTCACGTAGTGCTGCACATGAGAATGATTCTTTTTACTGTTTTCTCCGAGCCTAACGCGAGCAGAACTATAACGCTTGCTACATGTTGTTAATAGTGGTTCAGCTTGCACCCCCCACTAGTGCTTTTCGCGGAAGGTTAAGTATTTCCGCACGGTTATGTGATTTATTAAGTGCGTGTGGAGTTAAAAACAGTACCCTGCCCCAACTTCAACATCGGTGTCAAATATATAAAACTATCAGTGTCGTGTGTAGTGTTTTTGTGTTGTGCTGTGCATACGTGTTATTTAAATGTAAATATTAAATAGAATCAACAGATACTTCCTTTCTAAGGAGTAACACCAACTGCAGAATAACAAATTCTGAAGTGTTAAATTCGTATGACCTCTACCCTCTATCTCTTATAGGTGAGTACGAAAGTTTATTTTCATATCCACTTAATTTTAATCCAGATAAACTTTTCGGGGAATAGCTGCATTACACATCCGTTATACATACAAAGGGACGCTATACACTGGCCTTAAAATTCTAAATTCTTTCCATCAACATGGCGAGCAAGAACTGAAAAGCGACATGACTTTAAAAAAGAATGGCTAAGCATTGTACAATTCGAACCCTTTATAACAGATATCTCGGAAATGGCTGACGTCACAAAAAAGTTATTTCAAATAAATTGTTTGTGTTTTTAAAGAGATCTAAATTTTTTGTATTCTATGTTTTCCTCAAACCTTAGCAGTTGTACAAGATCATAGAAAGAAGTGACGTAAACGCGATTTTACACTCACTAGGGGCTAGAAAATCGAATTTCTTGACTTTTTAAAAACTCAGTATTCTTGGTATATAGGCTTATTATGAACTGAAACAACCATTTATATGATTTTTAAGCAGTTTGAAAGAAGAAAAGTAAACGCGATGTATACGCAATTTTACACTCACTAGGGATTAGAAAATCCATTTTCTTGACTTTTTAAAAACTCAATATTCTTGGTATATATAGGCTTATTATGACGTGAAACAACCATTTATATGATTTTTTCGAAGTTTGAAAGAAGTGAAGTAAACGCGATTTTACACTGATTAGGGGCGAGAAAATCGATTTTCTTGTTTTGTTGAAAACTCAATATTCTTAGTATATATATATAGGCTTATTATGACGTGAAACAACCATTTATATGATTTTTCGAAGCTTGAAAGAAGTGAAGTAAACGCGATTTTACACTCAATAGAGGCTAGAAAATCGAATTTCTTGACTTTTAGAATACTCAGTATTCTTGGTATATAGAGGCTTATTAAGAGGTGATACATCCATTTATATGATTTTTAAGCAGTTTGAAAGAAGTGACGTAAACGCGATTTTACACTCACTAGGGGCTAGAAAATCGAATTTCTTGACTTTTTAAAAACTCAGTATTCTTGGTATATAGGCTTATTATGACGTGAAACAACCATTTATATGATTTTTAAGCAGTTTGAAAGAAGTGAAGTAAACGCGATGTATACGCAATTTTACACTCACTAGGGGCTAGAAAATCCATTTTCTTGACTTTTTAAAAACTCAGTATTCTTGGTATATAGGCTTATTATGACGTGAAACCACCATTTATATGATTTTTTCGAAGTTTGAAAGAAGGGAAGTAAACGCGATTTTACACTCACTAGGGGCGAGAAAATCGATTTTCTTGTTTTGTTGAAAACTCAATATTCTTAGTATATATAGGCTTATTATGACGTGAAACGACCATTTATATAATTTTTCGAAGCTTGAAAGAAGTGAAGGAAACGCGATTTTACACTCAATACAGGCTAGAAAATCGAATTTCTTGACTTTTTGAATACTCAGTATTATGAGGTGATACATCCATTTATATGATTTTTAAGCAGTTTGAAAGAAGTGACGTAAACGCGATTTTACACTCACTAGGGGCTAGAAAATCGATTTTCTTGACTTTTTAAAAACTCAGTATTCTTGGTATATAGGCTTATTATGACGTGAAACAACCATTTATATGATTTTTAAGCAGTTTGAAAGAAGTGAAGTAAACGCGATGTATACGCAATTTTACACTCACTAGGGGCTAGAAAATCCATTTTCTTGACTTTTTAAAAACTCAGTATTCTTGGTATATATAGGCTTATTATGACGTGAAACAACCATTTATATGATTTTTTCGAAGCTTGAAAGAAGTGAAGTAAACGCGATTTTACACTCAATAGGGGCTAGAAAATCGAATTTCTTGACTTTTTGAATACTCAGCATTTTTCTTATATAGAGGCTTATTATGAGGTGATACATTCATTTATATGATTTTTAAGCAGTTTGAACGAAGTGAAGTAAACGCGATTTTACACTCACTAGGAGCTAAAAAATCCAATTTCTTGACTTTTTGAATACTCAGTATTCTTGGTATATAGAGGCTTATTATGAGGTGATACATCCATTTATATGATTTTTAAGCAGTTTGAAAGAAGTGACGTAAACGCGATTTTACACTGACTAGGGGCTAGAAAATCGAATTTCTTGACTTTTTAAAAACTCAGTATTCGAGGTATATAGGCTTATTATGACCTGAAAGAACCATTTATATGATTTTTAAGCAGTTTGAAAGAAGTGAAGTAAACGCGATGTATACGCAATTTTACACTCATTAGGGGCTAGAAAATCCATTTTCTTGACTTTTTAAAAACTCAGTATTCTTGGTATATAGGCTTATTATGACGTGAAACCACCATTTATATGATTTTTTCGAAGTTTGAAAGAAGGGAAGTAAACGCGATTTTACACTCACTAGGGGCGAGAAAATCGATTTTCTTGTTTTGTTGAAAACTCAATATTCGTAGTATATATAGGCTTATTATGACGTGAAACGACCATTTATATAATTTTTCGAAGCTTGAAAGAAGTGAAGGAAACGCGATTTTACACTCAATACAGGCTAGAAAATCGAATTTCTTGACTTTTTGAATACTCAGTATTCTTGGTATATAGAGGCTTATTATGAGGTGATACATCCATTTATATGATTTTTAAGCAGTTTGAAAGAAGTGACGTAAACGCGATTTTACACTCACTAGGGGCTAGAAAATCGATTTTCTTGACTTTTTAAAAACTCAGTATTCTTGGTATATAGGCTTATTATGACGTGAAACAACCATTTATATGATTTTTAAGCAGTTTGAAAGAAGTGAAGTAAACGCGATTTTACACTCACTAGGGGCGAGAAAATCGATTTTCTTGTTTTGTTGAAAACTCAATATTCTTAGTATATATATAGGCTTATTATGACGTGAAACAACCATTTATATGACTTTTCGAAGCTTGAAAGAAGTGAAGTAAACGCGATTTTACACTCAATAGACGCTAGAAAATCGAATTTCTTGACTTTTTAAAAACTGAGTATTCTTGGTATATATAGGCTTATTATGACGTGAAACAACCATTATATGATTTTTTCGAAGCTTGAAAGAAGTGAAGTAAACGCGATTTTACACTGACTAGGGGCTAGAAAGTCGAATTTCTTGACTTTTTAAAAACTCAGTATTCTTGGTATATAGGCTTATTATGACGTGAAACAACCATTTATATGATTTTTAAGCAGTTTGAAAGAAGTGAAGTAAGCGCGATGTATACGCAATTTTACACTCACTAGCGGCTAGAAAATCCATTTTCTTGACTTTTTAAAAACTCAGTATTCTTGGTATATAGGCTTATTATGACCTGAAAGAACCATTTATATGATTTTTAAGCAGTTTGAAAGAAGTGAAGTAAACGCGATGTATACGCAATTTTACACTCACTAGGGGCTAGAAAATCCATTTTCTTGACTTTTTGAATACTCAGTATTCTTGGTATATAGGCTTATTTTGACGTGAAACCACCATTTATATGATTTTTTCGAAGTTTGAAAGAAGTGAAGTAAACGCGATTTTACACTCACTAGGGGCGAGAAAATCGATTTTCTTGTTTTGTTGAAAACTCAATATTCTTGGTATATATAGGCTTATTATGACGTGAAACAACAATTTATATGATTTTTTCGAAGCTTGAAGGAAGTGAAGTAAACGCGATTTTACACTCACTAGGGGCGAGAAAATCGATTTTCTTGTTTTGTTGAAAACTCAATATTCGTGGTATATATAGGCTTATTATGACGTGAAACCACCATTTATATGATTTTTTCGAAGTTTGAAAGACGGGAAGTAAACGCGATTTTACACTCACTAGGGGCGAGAAAATCGATTTTCTTGTTTTGTTGAAAACTCAATATTCTTAGTATATATAGGCTTTTTATGACGTGAAACGACCATTTATATAATTTTTCGAAGCTTGAAAGAAGTGAAGGAAACGCGATTTTACACTCAATACAGGCTAGAAAATCGAATTTCTTGACTTTTTGAATACTCAGTATTCTTGGTATATAGGCTTATTATGACGTGAAACAACCATTTATATGATTTTTAAGCAGTTTGAAAGAAGTGAAGTAAACGCGATGTATACGCAATTTTACACTCACTAGGGGCTAGAAAATCCATTTTCTTGACTTTTTAAAAACTCAGTATTCTTGGTATATATAGGCTTATTATGACGTGAAACAACCATTTATATTATTTTTTCGAAGCTTGAAAGAAGTGAAGTAAACGCGATTTTACACCCAATAGGGGCTAGAAAATCGAATTTCTTGACTTTTTGAATACTCAGCATTTGTCTTATATAGAGGCTTATTATGAGGTGATACATTCATTTATATGATTGTTAAGCAGTTTGAAAGAAGTGAAGTAAACGCGATTTTACATTCACTAGGAGCTAGAAAATCCAATTTCTTGACTTTTTAAAAACTGAGTATTCTTGGTATATATAGGCTTATTATGACGTGAAACAACCATTTATATGATTTTTTCGAAGCTTGAAAGAAGTGAAGTAAACGCGATTTTACACTCAATAGAGGCCAGAAAATCGATTTTCTTGACTTTTTGAAAACTCAGTATTCTTGGTATATAGAGGCTTATTATGAGGTGATACAACCATTTATATGATTTTTAAGCAGTTTGAAAGAAGTGACGTAAACGCGATTTTACACTCACTAGGGGCTAGAAAATCGAATTTCTTGACTTTTTAAAAACTCAGTATTCTTGGTATATAGGCTTATTATGACGTGAAACAACCATATATATGATTTTTAAGCAGTTTGAAAGCAGTGAAGTAAACGCGATGTATATGCAATTTTACACTCACTAGGGGCTAGAAAATCCATTTTCTTGACTTTTAAAAACTCAGCATTCTTGGTATATATAGGCTTATTATGACGTGAAAACACCATTTATATGATTTTTTCGAAGTTTGAAAGAAGTGAAGTAAACGCGATTTTACACTCACAAGGGGCGAGAAAATCGATTTTCTTGTTTTGTTGAAAACTCAATACTCTTGGTATATATAGGCTTATTATGACGTGAAACAACAATTTATATGATTTTTTCGAAGCTTGAAAGAAGTGAAGTAAACGCGATTTTACACTCACTAGGAGCTAGAAAATCCAATTTCTTGACTTTTTGAATACTCAGTATTCTTGGTATAGAGAGGCTTATTATGAGGTGATACATCCATTTATATGATTTTTAAGCAGTTTGAAAGAAGTGACGTAAGCGCGATTTTACACTGACTAGGGGCTAGAAAATCGAATTTCTTGACTTTTTACAAACTCAGTATTCTTGGTATATAGGCTTATTATGACCTGAAAGAACCATTTATATGATTTTTAAGCAGTTTGAAAGAAGTGAAGTAAACGCGATGTATACGCAATTTTACACACACTAGGGGCTAGAAAATCCATTTTCTGGACTTTTTAAAAACTCAGTATTCTTGGTATATATAGGCTTATTATGACGTGAAACAACCATTTATGTGATTTTTTCTAAGTTTGAAAGGAGTGAAGTAAACGCGATTTTACACTCACTAGGGGCGAGAAAATCGATTTTATTGTTTTGTTGAAAACTCAATATTCTTGGTATATATAGGCTTATTATGACGTGAAACAACCATTTATATGATTTTTTCGAAGCTTGAAAGAAGTGAAGTAAACGCGATTTTACACTCAATAGGGGCTAGAAAATCGAATTTCTTGACTTTTTGAATACTCAGCATTTTTCTTATATAGAGGCTTATTATGAGGTGATACATCCATTTATATGATTTTTAAGCAGTTTGAAAGAAGTGACGTAAACGCGATTTTACACTCACTAGGGGCTAGAAAATCCATTTTCTTGACTTTTTAAAAACTCAATATTCTTGGTATATATAGGCTTATTATGACGTGAAACAACCATTTATATGATTTTTTCGAAGCTTGAAAGAAGTGAAGTAAACGCGATTTTACACTCAATAGGGGCTAGAAAATCGAATTTCTTGACTTTTTGAATACTCAGCATTTTTCTTATATAGAGGCTTATTATGAGGTGATACATTCATTTATATGATTTTTAAGCAGTTTGAACGAAGTGAAGTAAACGCGATTTTACACTCACTAGGAGCTAAAAAATCCAATTTCTTGACTTTTTGAATACTCAGTATTCTTGGTATATAGAGGCTTATTATGAGGTGATACATCCATTTATATGATTTTTAAGCAGTTTGAAAGAAGTGACGTAAACGCGATTTTACACTGAATAGGGGCTAGAAAATCGAATTTCTTGACTTTTTAAAAACTCAGTATTCTTGGTATATAGGCTTATTATGACCTGAAAGAACCATTTATATGATTTTTAAGCAGTTTGAAAGAAGTGAAGTAAACGCGATGTATACGCAATTTTACACTCATTAGGGGCTAGAAAATCCATTTTCTTGACTTTTTAAAAACTCAGTATTCTTGGTATATAGGCTTATTATGACGTGAAACCACCATTTATATGATTTTTTCGAAGTTTGAAAGAAGGGAAGTAAACGCGATTTTACACTCACTAGGGGCGAGAAAATCGATTTTCTTGTTTTGTTGAAAACTCAATATTCTTAGTATATATAGGCTTATTATGGCGTGAAACGACCATTTATATAATTTTTCGAAGCTTGAAAGAAGTGAAGGAAACGCGATTTTACACTCAATACAGGCTAGAAAATCGAATTTCTTGACTTTTTGAATACTCAGTATTCTTGGTATATAGAGGCTTATTATGAGGTGATACATCCATTTATGTTTGAAAGAAGTGACGTAAACGCGATTTTACACTCACTAGGGGCTAGAAAATCGATTTTCTTGACTTTTAAAAACTCAGTATTCTTGGTATATAGGCTTATTATGACGTGAAACAACCATTTATATGATTTTTTCGAAGTTTGAAAGAAGTGAAGTAAACGCGATTTTACACACACTAGGGGCGAGAAAATCGATTTTCTTGTTTTGTTGAAAACTCAATATTCTTGGTATATATTGCCTTATTATGACTTGAAACAACCATTTATATGATTTTTTCGAAGCTTGAAAGAAGTGAAGTAAACGCGATTTTACACTCAATAGGGGCTCGAAAATCGAATTTCTTGACTTTTTGAATACTCAGCATTTTTCTTATATAGAGGCTTATTATGAGGTGATACATTCATTTATATGATTTTTAAGCAGTTTGAAAGAAGTGAAGTAAACGCGATTTTACACTCACTAGGAGCTAGAAAATCCAATTTCTTGACTTTTTAAAAACTGAGTATTCTTGGTATATATAGGCTTATTATGACGTGAAACAACCATTATATGATTTTTTCGAAGCTTGAAAGAAGTGAAGTAAACGCGATTTTACACTCACTAGGGGCTAGAAAGTCGAATTTCTTGACTTTTTAAAAACTCAGTATTCTTGGTATATAGGCTTATTATGACGTGAAACAACCATTTATATGATTTTTAAGCAGTTTGAAAGAAGTGAAGTAAGCGCGATGTATACGCAATTTTACACTCACTAGCGGCTAGAAAATCCATTTTCTTGACTTTTTAAAAAACTCAGTATTCTTGGTATATAGGCTTATTATGACCTGAAAGAACCATTTATATGATTTTTAAGCAGTTTGAAAGAAGTGAAGTAAACGCGATGTATACGCAATTTTACACTCACTAGGGGCTAGAAAATCCATTTCTTGACTTTTTGAATACTCAGTATTCTTGGTATATAGGCTTATTTTGACGTGAAACCACCATTTATATGATTTTTTCGAAGTTTGAAGAAGTGAAGTAAACGCGATTTTACACTCACTAGGGGCGAGAAAATCGATTTTCTTGTTTGTTGAAAACTCAATATTCTTGGTATATATAGGCTTATTATGACGTGAAACAAAAATTTATATGATTTTTTCGAAGCTTGAAAGAAGTGAAGTAAACGCGATTTTACACTCACTAGGGGCGAGAAAATCGATTTTCTTGTTTTGTTGAAAACTCAATATTCGTGGTATATATAGGCTTATTATTACGTGAAACCACCATTTATATGATTTTTTCGAAGTTTGAAAGACGGGAAGTAAACGCGATTTTACACTCACTAGGGGCGAGAAAATCGATTTTCTTGTTTTGTTGAAAACTCAATATTCTTAGTATATATAGGCTTTTTATGACGTGAAACGACCATTTATATAATTTTTCGAAGCTTGAAAGAAGTGAAGGAAACGCGATTTTACACTCAATACAGGCTAGAAAATCGAATTTCTTGACTTTTTGAATACTCAGTATTCTTGGTATATAGGCTTATTATGACGTGAAACAACCATTTATATGATTTTTAAGCAGTTTGAAAGAAGTGAAGTAAACGCGATGTATACGCAATTTTACACTCACTAGGGGCTAGAAAATCCATTTTCTTGACTTTTTAAAAACTCAGTATTCTTGGTATATATAGGCTTATTATGACGTGAAACAACCATTTATATTATTTTTTCGAAGCTTGAAAGAAGTGAAGTAAACGCGATTTTACACCCAATAGGGGCTAGAAAATCGAATTTCTTGACTTTTTGAATACTCAGCATTTGTCTTATATAGAGGATTATTATGAGGTGATACATTCATTTATATGATTGTTAAGCAGTTTGAAAGAAGTGAAGTAAACGCGATTTTACATTCACTAGGAGCTAGAAAATCCAATTTCTTGACTTTTTAAAAACTGAGTATTCTTGGTATATATAGGCTAATTATGACGTGAAACAACCATTTATATGATTTTTTCGAAGCTTGAAAGAAGTGAAGTAAACGCGATTTTACACTCAATAGAGGCCAGAAAATCGAATTTCTTGACATTTTGAAAACTCAGTATTCTTGGTATATAGAGGCTTATTATGAGGTGATACAACCATTTATATGATTTTTAAGCAGTTTGAAAGAAGTGACGTAAACGCGATTTTACACTCACTAGGGGCTAGAAAATCGAATTTCTTGACTTTTAAAACTCAGTATTCTTGGTATATAGGCTTATTATGACGTGAAACAACCATATATATGATTTTTAAGCAGTTTGAAAGAAGTGAAGTAAACGCGATGTATATGCAATTTTACACTCACTAGGGGCTAGAAAATCCATTTTCTTGACTTTTAAAAACTCAGCATTCTTGGTATATATAGGCTTATTATGACGTGAAAACACCATTTATATGATTTTTTCGAAGTTTGAAAGAAGTGAAGTAAACACGATTTTACACTCACAAGGGGCGAGAAAATCGATTTTCTTGTTTTGTTGAAAAACTCAATATTCTTGGTATATATAGGCTTTTTGACGTGAAACAACAATTTATATGATTTTTTCGAAGCTTGAAAGAAGTGAAGTAAACGCGATTTTACACTCAATAGGGGCTAGAAAATCGCATTTCTTGACTTTTTGAATACTCAGTATTCTTGGTATAGAGAGGCTTATTATGAGGTGATACATCCATTTATATGATTTTTAAGCAGTTTGAAAGAAGTGACGTAAGCGCGATTTTACACTGACTAGGGGCTAGAAAATCGAATTTCTTGACTTTTTAAAAACTCAGTATTCTTGGTATATAGGCTTATTATGACCTGAAAGAACCATTTATATGATTTTTAAGCAGTTTGAAAGAAGTGAAGTAAACGCGATGTATACGCAATTTTACACACACTAGGGGCTAGAAAATCCATTTTCTTGACTTTTTAAAAACTCAGTATTCTTGGTATATATAGGCTTATTATGACGTGAAACAACCATTTATGTGATTTTTTCGAAGTTTGAAAGGAGTGAAGTAAACGCGATTTTACACTCACTAGGGGCGAGAAAATCGATTTTATTGTTTTGTTGAAAACTCAATATTCTTGGTATATATAGGCTTATTATGACGTGAAACAACCATTTATATGATTTTTTCGAAGCTTGAAAGAAGTGAAGTAAACGCGATTTTACACTCAATAGGGGCTAGAAAATCGAATTTCTTGACTTTTTGAATACTCAGCATTTTTCTTATATAGAGGCTTATTATGAGGTGATACATTCATTTATATGATTTTTAAGCAGTTTGAAAGAAGTGAAGTAAACGCGATTTTACACTCACTAGGAGCTAGAAAATCCAATTTCTTGACTTTTTAAAAACTGAGTATTCTTGGTATATATAGGCTTATTATGACGTGAAACAACCACTTATATGATTTTTTCTAAGCTTGAAAGAAGTGAAGTAAACGCGATTTTACACTCAATAGAGGCCAGAAAATCGAATTTCTTGACTTTTTGAAAACTCAGTATTCTTGGTATATAGAGGCTTATTATGAGGTGATACATCCATTTATATGATTTTTAAGCAGTTTGAAAGAAGTGACGTAAACGCGATTTTACACTCACTAGGGGCTAGAAAATCGAATTTCTTGACTTTTTAAAAACTCAGTATTCTTGGTATATAGGCTTATTATGACGTGAAACAACCATATATATGATTTTTAAGCAGTTTGAAAGAAGTGAAGTAAACGCAATGTATATGCAATTTTACACTCACTAGGGGCTAGAAAATCCATTTTCTTGACTTTTTAAAAACTCAGTATTCTTGGTATATATAGGCTTATTATGACGTGAAAACACCATTTATATGATTTTTTCGAAGTTTGAAAGAAGTGAAGTAAACGCGATTTTACACTCACAAGGGGCGAGAAAATCGATTTTCTTGTTTTGTTGAAAACTCAATATTCTTGGTATATATAGGCTTATTATGACGTGAAACAACAATTTATATGATTTTGTCGAAGCTTGAAAGACGTGAAGTAAACGCGATTTTACACTCAATAGGGGCTAGAAAATCGCCTTTCTTGACTTTTTGAATACTCAGCATTTTTCGTATATAGAGGCTTATTATGAGGTGATACTTTCATTTATATGATTTTTAAGCAGTTTGAACGAAGTGAAGTAAACGCGATTTTACACTCACTAGGAGCTAGAAAATCCAATTTCTTGACTTTTTGAATACTCAGTATTCTTGGTATATAGAGGCTTATTATGAGGTGATACATCCATTTATATGATTTTTAAGCAGTTTGAAAGAAGTGACGTAAGCGCGATTTTACACTGACTAGGGGCTAGAAAATCGAATTTCTTGACTTTTTAAAAACTCAGTATTCTTGGTATATAGGCTTATTATGACCTGAAAGAACCATTTATATGATTTTTAAGCAGTTTGAAAGAAGTGAAGTAAACGCGATGTATACGCAATTTTACACACACTAGGGGCTAGAAAATCCATTTTCTTGACTTTTTAAAAACTCAGTATTCGTGGTATATATAGGCTTATTATGACGTGAAACAACCATTTATGTGATTTTTTCGAAGTTTGAAAGGAGTGAAGTAAACGCGATTTTACACTCACTAGCGGCGAGAAAATCGATTTTATTGTTTTGTTGAAAACTCAATATTCTTGGTATATATAGGCTTATTATGACGTGAAACAACCATTTATATGATTTTTTCGAAGCTTGAAAGAAGTGAAGTAAACGCGATTTTACACTCAATAGGGGCTAGAAAATCGAATTTCTTGACTTTTTGAATACTCAGCATTTTTCTTATATAGAGGCTTATTATGAGGTGATACATTCATTTATATGATTTTTAAGCAGTTTGAAAGAAGTGAAGTAAACGCGATTTTACACTCACTAGGAGCTAGAAAATCCAATTTCTTGACTTTTTAAAAACTGAGTATTCTTGGTATATATAGGCTTATTATGACGTGAAACAACCATTTATATGATTTTTTCGAAGCTTGAAAGAAGTGAAGTAAACGCGATTTTACACTCAATAGAGGCCAGAAAATCGAATTTCTTGACTTTTTGAATACTCAGTATTCTTGGTATATAGAGGCTTATTATGATGTGATACATTCATTTATATGATTTTTAAGCAGTTTGAAAGAAGTGACGTAAACGCGATTTTACACTCACTAGGGGCTAGAAAATCGAATTTCTTGACTTTTTAAAAACTCAGTATTCTAGGTATATAGGCTTATTATGACGTGAAAAAACCATTTATATGATTTTTAAGCAGTTTGAAAGAGGTGAAGTAAACGCGATGTATACGCAATTTTACACTCACTAGGGGCTAGAAAATCCATTTTCTTGACTTTTTAAAAACTCAGTATTCTTGGTATATATAGGCTTATTATGACGTGAAAACACCATTTATATGATTTTTTAGAAGTTTGAAAGAAGTGAAGTAAACGCGATTTTACACTCACTAGGGGCGAGAAAATCGATTTTCTTGTTTTGTTGAAAACTCAATATTCTTGGTATATATAGGCTTATTATGACGTGAAACAACCATTTATATGATTTTTTCGAAGCTTGAAAGAAGTGAAGTAAACGTGATTATACACTCAATAGGGGCTAGAAAATCGAATTTCTTGACTTTTTGAATACTCAGCATTTTTCGTATATACAGGCTTATTATGATGTGATACATTCATTTATATGATTTTTAAGCAGTTTGAAAGAAGTGAAGTAAACGCGATTTTACACTCACTAGGAGCTAGAAAATCCAATTTCCTGACTTTTTGAATACTCAGTATTCTTGGTATATAGAGGCTTATTATGAGGTGATACATCCATTTATATGATTTTTAAGCAGTTTTAAAGAAGTGACGTAAACGCGATTTTACACTGACTAGGGGCTAGAAAATCGAATTTCTTGACTTTTTAAAAACTCAGTATTCTTGGTATATAGGCTTATTATGACGTGAAACAACCATTTATATGATTTTTAAGCAGTTTGAAAAAAGTGAAGTAAGCTCGATGTATACGCAATTTTACATTCACTAGGGGCTAGAAAATCCATTTTCTTGACTTTTTAAAAACTTAGTATTCTTGGTATATAGGCTTATTATGACCTGAAAGAACCATTTATATGATTTTTAAGCAGTTTGAAAGAAGTGAAGTAAACGCGATGTATACGCAATTTTACACTCACTAGGGGCTAGAAAATCCATTTTCTTCACTTTTTGAATACTCAGTATACTTGGTATATAGGCTAATTATGACGTGAAACCACCATTTATATGATTTTTTCGAAGTTTGAAAGAAGTGAAGTAAACGCGATTTTACACTCACTAGGGGCGAGAAAATCGATTTTCTTGTTTTGTTGAAAACTCAATATTCTTAGTATATATAGGCTTATTATGACGTGAAACAACCATTTATATGATTTTTTCGAAGCTTGAAAGAAGTGAAGTAAACGCGATTTTACACTCAATAGGGGCTAGAAAATCGAATTTCTTGACTTTTTGAATACTCAGTATTCTTGGTATATAGAGGCTTATTATGAGGTGATACGTCCATTTATATGATTTTTAAGCAGTTTGAAAGAAGTGACGTAAACGCGATTTTACATTCACTAGGGGCGAGAAAATCGATTTTCTTGACTTTTTAAAAACTCAGTATTCTTGGTATATAGGCTTATTATGACGTGAAACAACCATTTATATGATTTTTAAGCAGTTTGAAAGAAGTGAAGTAAACGCGATGTATACGCAATTTTACACTCACTAGGGGCTAGAAACTCCATTTTCTTGACTTTTTAAAAACTCAGTATTCTTGGTATATATAGGCCTATTATGACGTGAAACAACCATTTATATGATTTTTTCGAAGTTTGAAAGAAGTGAAGTAAACGCGATTTTACACTCACTAGGGGCGAGAAAATCGATTTTCCTGTTTTGTTGAAAACTCAATATTCTTGGTATATATAGGCTTATTATGACGTGAAACAACGATTTATATGATTTTTTCGAAGCTTGAAAGAAGTGAAGTAAACGCGATTTTACACTCAATAGGGGCTAGAAAACTGAATTTCTTGACTTTTTGAATACTCAGCATTTTTCTTATATAGAGGCTTATTATGAGGTGATACATTCATTTATATGATTTTTAAGCAGTTTGAAAGAAGTGAAGTAAACGCGATTTTACACTCACTAGGAGCTAGAAAATCCAATTTCTTGACTTTTTAAAAACTGAGTATTCTTGGTATATATAGGCTTATTATGACGTGAAACAACCATTTATATGATTTTTTCGAAGCTTGGGAGAAGTGAAGTAAACGCGATTTTACACTCACTAGGGGCGAGAAAATCGATTTTCTTGTTTTGTTGAAAACTCAATATTCTTGGTATATATAGGCTTATTATGACGTGAAACAACCATTTATATGATTTTTTCGAAGCTTGAAAGAAGTGAAGTAAACGCGATGTATACGCAATTTTACACTCACTAGGGGCTAGAAAATCCATTTTCTTGACTTTTTAAAAACTCAGTATTCTTGGTATATCGGCTTATTATGACCTGAAGGAACCATTTATATGATTTTTAAGCAGTTTGAAAGAAGTGAAGTAAACGCGATGTATACGCAATTTTACACTCACTAGGGGCTAGAAAACCATTTTCTTGACTTTTTAAAAACTCAGTATTCTTGGTATATAGGCTTATTATGACGTGAAACCACCATTTATATGATTTTTTCGAAGTTTGAAAGAAGTGAAGTAAACGCGATTTTACACTCACTAGGGGCGAGAAAATCGATTTTCTTGTTTTGTTGAAAACTCAATATTCTTAGTATATATAGGCTTATTATGACGTGATACATCCGTTTATATGATTTTTAAGCAGTTTGAAAGAAGTGACGTAAACGCGATTTTACACTCACTAGGGGCTAGAAAATCGATTTTCTTGACTTTTTAAAAACTCAGTATTCTTGGTATATAGACTTATTATGACGTGAAACAACCATTTATATGATTTTTAAGCAGTTTGAAAGAAGTGAAGTAAACGCGATGTATACGCAATTTTACACTCACTAGGGGCAGGAAAATCCATTTTCTTGACTTTTTAAAAACTCAGTATTCGTGGTATATATAGGCTTATTATGACGTGAAACAACCATTTATGTGATTTTTTCGAAGTTTGAAAGGAGTGAAGTAAACGCGATTTTACACTCACTAGCGGCGAGAAAATCGATTTTATTGTTTTGTTGAAAACTCAATATTCTTGGTATATATAGGCTTATTATGACGTGAAACAACCATTTATATGATTTTTTCGAAGCTTGAAAGAAGTGAAGTAAACGCGATTTTACACTCAATAGGGGCTAGAAAATCGAATTTCTTGACTTTTTGAATACTCAGCATTTTTCTTATATAGAGGCTTATTATGAGGTGATACATTCATTTATATGATTTTTAAGCAGTTTGAAAGAAGTGAAGTAAACGCGATTTTACACTCACTAGGAGCTAGAAAATCCAATTTCTTGACTTTTTAAAAACTGAGTATTCTTAGTATATATAGGCTTATTATGACGTGAAACAACCATTTATATGATTTTTTCGAAGATTGAAAGAAGTGAAGTAAACGCGATTTTACACTCAATACAGGCTAGAAAATCGAATTTCTTGACTTTTTGAATACTCAGTATTCTTGGTATATAGAGGCTTATTATGAGGTGATACATCCGTTTATATGATTTTTAAGCAGTTTGAAAGAAGTGACGTAAACGCGATTTTACACTCACTAGGGGCTAGAAAATCGAATTTCTTGACTTTTTAAAAACTCAGTATTCTAGGTATATAGGCTTATTATGACGTGAAAAAACCATTTATATGATTTTTAAGCAGTTTGAAAGAGGTGAAGTAAACGCGATGTATACGCAATTTTACACTCACTAGGGGCTAGAAAATCCATTTTCTTGACTTTTTAAAAACTCAGTATTCTTGGTATATATAGGCTTATTATGACGTGAAAACACCATTTATATGATTTTTTAGAAGTTTGAAAGAAGTGAAGTAAACGCGATTTTACACTCACTAGGGGCGAGAAAATCGATTTTCTTGTTTTGTTGAAAACTCAATATTCTTGGTATATATAGGCTTATTATGACGTGAAACAACCATTTATATGATTTTTTCGAAGCTTGAAAGAAGTGAAGTAAACGTGATTATACACTCAATAGGGGCTAGAAAATCGAATTTCTTGACTTTTTGAATACTCAGCATTTTTCGTATATACAGGCTTATTATGATGTGATACATTCATTTATATGATTTTTAAGCAGTTTGAAAGAAGTGAAGTAAACGCGATTTTACACTCACTAGGAGCTAGAAAATCCAATTTCCTGACTTTTTGAATACTCAGTATTCTTGGTATATAGAGGCTTATTATGAGGTGATACATCCATTTATATGATTTTTAAGCAGTTTTAAAGAAGTGACGTAAACGCGATTTTACACTGACTAGGGGCTAGAAAATCGAATTTCTTGACTTTTTAAAAACTCAGTATTCTTGGTATATAGGCTTATTATGACGTGAAACAACCATTTATATGCTTTTTAAGCAGTTTGAAAAAAGTGAAGTAAGCTCGATGTATACGCAATTTTACATTCACTAGGGGCTAGAAAATCCATTTTCTTGACTTTTTAAAAACTTAGTATTCTTGGTATATAGGCTTATTATGACCTGAAAGAACCATTTATATGATTTTTAAGCAGTTTGAAAGAAGTGAAGTAAACGCGATGTATACGCAATTTTACACTCACTAGGGGCTAGAAAATCCATTTTCTTCACTTTTTGAATACTCAGTATACTTGGTATATAGGCTAATTATGACGTGAAGCCACCATTTATATGATTTTTTCGAAGTTTGAAAGAAGTGAAGTAAACGCGATTTTACACTCACTAGGGGCGAGAAAATCGATTTTCTTGTTTTGTTGAAAACTCAATATTCTTAGTATATATAGGCTTATTATGACGTGAAACAACCATTTATATGATTTTTTCGAAGCTTGAAAGAAGTGAAGTAAACGCGATTTTACACTCAATAGGGGCTAGAAAATCGAATTTCTTGACTTTTTGAATACTCAGTATTCTTGGTATATAGAGGCTTATTATGAGGTGATACGTCCATTTATATGATTTTTAAGCAGTTTGAAAGAAGTGACGTAAACGCGATTTTACATTCACTAGGGGCGAGAAAATCGATTTTCTTGACTTTTTAAAAACTCAGTATTCTTGGTATATAGGCTTATTATGACGTGAAACAACCATTTATATGATTTTTAAGCAGTTTGAAAGAAGTGAAGTAAACGCGATGTATACGCAATTTTACACTCACTAGGGGCTAGAAACTCCATTTTCTTGACTTTTTAAAAACTCAGTATTCTTGGTATATATAGGCCTATTATGACGTGAAACAACCATTTATATGATTTTTTCGAAGTTTGAAAGAAGTGAAGTAAACGCGATTTTACACTCACTAGGGGCGAGAAAATCGATTTTCCTGTTTTGTTGAAAACTCAATATTCTTGGTATATATAGGCTTATTATGACGTGAAGCAACGATTTATATGATTTTTTCGAAGCTTGAAAGAAGTGAAGTAAACGCGATTTTACACTCAATAGGGGCTAGAAAACTGAATTTCTTGACTTTTTGAATACTCAGCATTTTTCTTATATAGAGGCTTATTATGAGGTGATACATTCATTTATATGATTTTTAAGCAGTTTGAAAGAAGTGAAGTAAACGCGATTTTACACTCACTAGGAGCTAGAAAATCCAATTTCTTGACTTTTTAAAAACTGAGTATTCTTGGTATATATAGGCTTATTATGACGTGAAACAACCATTTATATGATTTTTTCGAAGCTTGGGAGAAGTGAAGTAAACGCGATTTTACACTCACTAGGGGCGAGAAAATCGATTTTCTTGTTTTGTTGAAAACTCAATATTCTTGGTATATATAGGCTTATTATGACGTGAAACAACCATTTATATGATTTTTTCGAAGCTTGAAAGAAGTGAAGTAAACGCGATGTATACGCAATTTTACACTCACTAGGGGCTAGAAAATCCATTTTCTTGACTTTTTAAAAACTCAGTATTCTTGGTATATCGGCTTATTATGACCTGAAGGAACCATTTATATGATTTTTAAGCAGTTTGAAAGAAGTGAAGTAAACGCGATGTATACGCAATTTTACACTCACTAGGGGCTAGAAAACCATTTTCTTGACTTTTTAAAAACTCAGTATTCTTGGTATATAGGCTTATTATGACGTGAAACCACCATTTATATGATTTTTTCGAAGTTTGAAAGAAGTGAAGTAAACGCGATTTTACACTCACTAGGGGCGAGAAAATCGATTTTCTTGTTTTGTTGAAAACTCAATATTCTTAGTATATATAGGCTTATTATGACGTGAAACAACCATTTATATGATTTTTTCGAAGATTGAAAGAAGTGAAGTAAACGCGATTTTACACTCAATACAGGCTAGAAAATCGAATTTCTTGACTTTTTGAATACTCAGTATTCTTGGTATATAGAGGCTTATTATGAGGTGATACATCCGTTTATATGATTTTTAAGCAGTTTGAAAGAAGTGACGTAAACGCGATTTTACACTCACTAGGGGCTAGAAAATCGATTTTCTTGACTTTTTAAAAACTCAGTATTCTTGGTATATAGACTTATTATGACGTGAAACAACCATTTATATGATTTTTAAGCAGTTTGAAAGAAGTGAAGTAAACGCGATGTATACGCAATTTTACACTCACTAGGGGCTAGAAAATCCATTTTCTTGACTTTTTAAAAACTCAGTATTCTTGGTATATATAGGCTTATTATGACGTGAAACAACCATTTATATGATTTTTTCGAAGTTTGAAAGAAGTGAAGTAAACGCGATTTTATACTCACTAGGGGCGAGAAAATCGATTTTCTTGTTTTCTTGAAAACTCAATATTCTTGGTATATATAGGCTTATTATGACGTGAAACAACCATTTATATGATTTTTAGGAAGCTTGAAAGAAGTGAAGTAAACGCGATTTTACACTCAATAGGGGCTAGAAAATCGAATTTCTTGACTTTTTGAATACTCAGCATTTATCTTTATTTATAGAGGCTTATTATGAGGTGATACATTCATTTATATGATTTTTAAGCAGTTTGAAAGAAGTGAAGTAAACGCGATTTTACACTCACTAGGAGCTAGAAAATCCAATTTCTTGACTTTTTAAAAACTGAGTATTCTTGGTATATATAGGCTTATTATGACGTGAAACAACCATTTATATGATTTTTTCGAAGTTTAAAGAAGTGAAGTAAACGCGATTTTACACTCAATAGAGTCCAGAAAATCGAATTTCTTGACTTTTTGAATACTCAGTATTCTTGGTATATAGAGGCTTATTATGAGGTGATACATCCATTTATATGATTTTTAAGCAGTTTGAAAGAAGTGACGTAAACGCGATTTTTCACTCACTATGGGCTAGAAAATCGAATTTCTTGACTTTTTAAAAACTCAGTATTCTTGGTATATAGGCTGAATATGACGTGAAACAACCATTTATATGATTTTTAAGCAGTTTGAAAGAAGTGAAGTAAACGCGATGTATACGCAATTTTACACTCACTAGGGGCTAGAAAATCCATTTTCTTGACTTTTTAAAAACTCAGTATTCTTGGTATATAGGCTTATTATGACGTGAAAGAACCATTTATATGATTTTTAAGCAGTTTGAAAGAAGTGAAGTAAACGCGATGTATACGCAATTTTACACTCACTAGGGGCTAGAAAATCCATTTTCTTGACTTTTTAAAAACTCAGTATTCTTGGTATATAGGCTTATTATGACGTGAAACCACCATTTATATGATTTTTTCGAAGTTTGAAAGAAGTAAAGTAAACGCGATTTTACACTCAATAGGGGCTAGAAAATCGAATTTCTTGACTTTTTGAATACTCAGCATTTTTCTTAAATAGAGGCTTATTATGAGGTGATACATTCATTTATATGATTTTTAAGCAGTTTGAAAGAAGTGAAGTAAACGCGATTTTACCTTCACTAGGAGCTAGAAAATCCAATTTCTTGACTTTTTAAAAACTGAGTATTCTTGGTATATATAGGCTTATTATGACGTGAAACAACCATTTATATGATTTTTTCGAAGCTTGGGAGAAGTGAAGTAAACGCGATTTTACACTCACTAGGGGCGAGAAAATCGATTTTCTTGTTTTGTTGAAAACTCAATATTCTTGGTATATATAGGCTTATTATGACGTGAAACAACCATTTATATGATTTTTTCGAAGCTTGAAAGAAGTGAAGTAAACGCGATTTTACACTCACTAGAGGCGAGAAAATCGATTTTCTTGTTTTGTTGAAAACTCAATATTCTTAGTATATATATAGGCTTATTATGACGTGAAACAACGATTTATATGATTTTTTCGAAGCTTGAAAGAAGTGAAGTAAACGCGATTTTACACTCAATAGAGGCTAGAAAATCGAATTTCTTGACTTTTTGAATACTCAGTATTCTTGGTCAATAGAGGCTTATTATGAGGTGATACATCCATTTATATGATTTTTAAGCAGTTTGAAAGAAGTGACGTAAACGCGATTTTACACTCACTAGGGGCTAGAAAATCGAATTTCTTGACTTTTTAATAACTCAGTATTCTTGGTATATAGGCTTATTATGACGTGAAACAACCATTTATATGATTTTTAAGCAGTTTGAAAGAAGTGAAGTAAACGCGATGTATACGCAAGTTTACTCTCACTAGGGGCTAGAAAATCCATTTTCTTGACTTTTTAAAAACTCAGTATTCTTGGTATATATAGGCTTATTATGACGTGAAACAACCATTTATATGATTTTTTCGAAGTTTGAAAGAAGTGAAGTAAACGCGATTTTATACTCACTAGGGACGAGAAATTCGATTTTCTTGTTTTGTTGAAAACTCAATATTCTTGGTATATATAGGCTTATTATGACGTGAAACAACCATTTATATGATTTTTTCGAAGCTTGAAAGAAGTGAAGTAAACGCGATTTTACACTCAATAGGGGCTAGAAAATCGAATTTCTTGACTTTTTGAATACTCAGCATTTATCTTATATAGAGGCTTATTATGAGGTGATACATTCATTTATATGATTTTTAAGCAGTTTGAAAATAGTGAAGTAAGCGCGATGTATACGCAATTTTACATTCACTAGAGGCTAGAAAATCCATTTTCTTGACTTTTTAAAAACTCAGTATTCTTGGTATATAGGCTTATTATGACCTGAAAGAACCATTTATATAATTTTTAAGCAGTTTGAAAGAAGTGAAGTAAACGCGATGTATACGCAATTTTACACTCACTAGGGGCTAGAAAATCCATTTTCTTGACTTTTTGAATACTCAGTATTCTTGGTATATAGGCTTATTATAACGTGAAACCACCATTTATATGATTTTTTCGAAGTTTGAAAGAAGTGAAGTAAACGCGATTTTACACTCACTAGGGGCGAGAAAATCGATTTTCTTGTTTTGTTGAAAACTCAATATTCTTAGTATATATAGGCTTATTATGACGTGAAACAACCATTTATATGATTTTTTCGAAGCTTGAAAGAAGTGAAGTAAACGCGATTTTACACTCAATACAGGCTAGAAAATCGAATTTCTTGACTTTTTGAATACTCAGTATTCTTGGTATATAGAGGCTTATTATGAGGTGATACGTCCATTTATATGATTTTTAAGCAGTTTGAAAGAAGTGACGTAAACGCGATTTTACATTCACTAGGGGCGAGAAAATCGATTTTCTTGACTTTTTAAAAACTCAGTATTCTTGGTATATAGGCTTATTATGACGTGAAACAAGCATTTATATGATTTTTTAGAAGCTTGAAAGAAGTGAAGTAAACGCGATGTATACGCAATTTTACACTCAGTAGGGGCTAGAAAATCCATTTTCTTGACTTTTTAAAAACTCAGTATTCTTGGTATATAGGCTTATTATGACCTGAAGGAACCATTTATATGATTTTTAAGCAGTTTGAAAGAAGTGAAGTAAACGCGATGTATACGCAATTTTACACTCACTAGGGGCTAGAAAATCCATTTTCTTGACTTTTTAAAAACTCAGTATTCTTGGTATATAGGCTTATTATGACGTGAAACCACCATTTATATGATTTTTTCGAAGTTTGAAAGAAGTGAAGTAAACGCGATTTTACACTCACTAGGGGCGAGAAAATCGATTTTCTTGTTTTGTTGAAAACTCAATATTCTTAGTATATATAGGCTTATTATGACGTGAAACAACCATTTATATGATTTTTTCGAAGCTTGAAAGAAGTGCAGTAAACGCGATTTTACACTCAATACAGGCTAGAAAATCGAATTTCTTGACTTTTTGAATACACAGTATTCTTGGTATATAGACTTATTATGACGTGAAACAACCATTTATATGATTTTTAAGCAGTTTGAAAGAAGTGAAGTAAACGCGATGTATACGCAATTTTACACACACTAGGGCCTAGAAAATCCATTTTCTTGGCTTTTTAAAAACTCAGTATTCTTGGTATATATAGGCTTATTATGACGTGAAACAACCATTTATATGGTTTTTTCGAAGTTTGAAAGAAGTGAAGTAAACGCGATTTTATACTCAATAGGGGCTAGAAAATCGAATTTCTTGACTTTTTGAATACTCAGTATTCTTGGTATATAGAGGCTTATTATGAGGTGATACGTCCATTTATATGATTTTTAAGCAGTTTGAAAGAAGTGACGTAAACGCGATTTTACATTCACTAGGGGCGAGAAAATCGATTTTCTTGACTTTTTAAAAACTCAGTATTCTTGGTATATAGGATTATTATGACGTGAAACAACCATTTATATGATTTCTAAGCAGTTTGAAAGAAGTGAAGTAAACGCGATGTATACGCAATTTTACACTCACTAGGGGCTAGAAAATCCATTTTCTTGACTTTTTAAAAACTCAGTATTCTTGGTATATATAGGCTTATTATGACCTGAAAGAACCATTTATATGATTTTTAAGCAGTTTGAAAGAAGTGAAGTAAACGCGATGTATACGCAATTTTACACTCACTAGGGGCCAGAAAATCCATTTTCTTGACTTTTTGAATACTCAGTATTCTTGGTATATAGGCTTATTATGACGTGAAACCACCATTTATATGATTTTTTCGAAGTTTGAAAGAAGTGAAGTAAACGCGATTTTACACTCACTAGGGGCGAGAAAATCGATTTTCTTGTTTTGTTGAAAACTCAATATTCTTAGTATATATAGGCTTATTATGACGTGAAACAACCATTTATATGATTTTTTCGAAGCTTGAAAGAAGTGAAGTAAACGCGATTTTACACTCAATAGGGGCTAGAAAATCGAATTTCTTGACTTTTTGAATACTCAGTATTCTTGGTATATAGAGGCTTATAATGAGGTGATACGTCCATTTATATGATTTTTAAGCAGTTTGAAAGAAGTGACGTAAACGCGATTTTAAATTCACTAGGGGCGAGAAAATCGATTTTCTTGACTTTTTAAATACTCAGTATTCTTGGTATATAGGCTTATTATGACGTGAAACAACCATTTATATGATTTTTAAGCAGTTTGAAAGAAGTGAAGTAAACGCGATGTATACGCAATTTTACACTCACTAGGGGCTAGAAAATCCATTTTCTTGACTTTTTAAAAACTCAGTATTCTTGGTATATATAGGCTTATTATGACGTGAAACAACCATTTATATGATTTTTTCGAAGTTTGAAAGAAGTGAAGTAAACGCGATTTTACACTCACTAGGGGCGAGAAAATCGATTTTCCTGTTTTGTTGAAAACTCAATATTCTTGGTATATATAGGCTTATTATGACGTGAAACAACCATTTATATGATTTTTTCGAAGCTTGAAAGAAGTGAAGTAAACGCGATTTTACACTCAATAGGGGCTAGAAAAACTGAATTTCTTGACTTTTTGAATACTCAGCATTTTTTCTTATATAGAGGCTTATTATGAGGTGATACATTCATTTATATGATTTTTAAGCAGTTTGAAAGAAGTGAAGTAAACGCGATTTTACACTCACTAGGAGCTAGAAAATCCAATTTCTTGACTTTTTAAAACTGAGTATTCTTGGTATATATAGGCTTATTATGACGTGAAACAACCATTTATATGATTTTTTCGAAGTTTGAAAGAAGTGAAGTAAACGCGATTTTACACTCACTAGGGCGAGAAAATCGATTTTCCTGTTTTGTTGAAAACTCAATATTCTTGGTATATATAGGCTTATTATGACGTGAAACAACCATTTATATGATTTTTTCGAAGCTTGAAAGAAGTGAAGTAAACGCGATTTTATACTCAATAGGGGCTAGAAAATCGAATTTCTTGACTTTTTGAATACTCAGTATTCTTGGTATATAGAGGCTTATTATGAGGTGATACGTCCATTTATATGATTTTTAAGCAGTTTGAAAGAAGTGACGTAAACGCGATTTTACATTCACTAGGGGCGAGAAAATCGATTTTCTTGACTTTTTAAAAACTCAGTATTCTTGGTATATAGGCTTATTATGACGTGAAACAAGCATTTATATGATTTTTTAGAAGCTTGGAAGAAGTGAAGTAAACGCGATGTATACGCAATTTTACACTCAGTAGGGGCTAGAAAATCCATTTTCTTGACTTTTTAAAAACTCAGTATTCTTGGTATATAGGCTTATTATGACCTGAAGGAACCATTTATATGATTTTTAAGCAGTTTGAAAGAAGTGAAGTAAACGCGATGTATACGCAATTTTACACTCACTAGGGGCTAGAAAATCCATTTTCTTGACTTTTTGAATACTCAGTATTCTTGGTATATAGGCTTATTATGACGTGAAACCACCATTTATATGATTTTTTCGAAGTTTGAAAGAAGTGAAGTAAACGCGATTTTACACTCACTAGGGGCGAGAAAATCGATTTTCTTGTTTTGTTGAAAACTCAATATTCTTAGTATATATAGGCTTATTATGACGTGAAACAACCATTTATATGATTTTTTCGAAGCTTGAAAGAAGTGCAGTAAACGCGATTTTACACTCAATACAGGCTAGAAAATCGAATTTCTTGACTTTTTGAATACTCAGTATTCTTGGTATATAGAGGCTTATTATGAGGTGATACATCCGTTTATATGATTTTTAAGCAGTTTGAAAGAAGTGACGTAAACGCGATTTTACACTCACTAGGGGCTAGAAAATCGATTTTCTTGACTTTTTAGAAACTCAGTATTCTTGGTATATAGACCTATTATGACGTGAAACAACCATTTATATGATTTTTAAGCAGTTTGAAAGAAGTGAAGTAAACGCGATGTATACGCAATTTTACACACACTAGGGCCTAGAAAATCCATTTTCTTGGCTTTTAAAAAACTCAGTATTCTTGGTATATATAGGCTTATTATGACGTGAAACAACCATTTATATGATTTTTTCGAAGTTTGAAAGAAGTGAAGTAAACGCGATTTTATACTCAATAGGGGCTAGAAAATCGAATTTCTTGACTTTTTGAATACTCAGTATTCTTGGTATATAGAGGCTTATTATGAGGTGATACGTCCATTTATATGATTTTTAAGCAGTTTGAAAGAAGTGACGTAAACGCGATTTTACATTCACTAGGGGCGAGAAAATCGATTTTCTTGACTTTTTAAAAACTCAGTATTCTTGGTATATAGAGGCTTATAATGAGGTGATACGTCCATTTATATGATTTCTAAGCAGTTTGAAAGAAGTGAAGTAAACGCGATGTATACGCAATTTTACACTCACTAGGGGCTAGAAAATCCATTTTCTTGACTTTTTAAAAACTCAGTATTCTTGGTATATATAGGCTTATTATGACCTGAAAGAACCATTTATATGATTTTTAAGCAGTTTGAAAGAAGTGAAGTAAACGCGATGTATACGCATTTTACACTCACTAGGGGCTAGAAAATCCATTTTCTTGACTTTTTGAATACTCAGTATTCTTGGTATATAGGCTTATTATGACGTGAAACAACCATTTATATGATTTTTTCGAAGCTTGAAAGAAGTAAAGTAAACGCGATTTTACACTCAATAGGGGCTAGAAAATCGAATTTATTGACTTTTTGAATACTCAGTATTCTTGGTATATAGAGGCTTATAATGAGGTGATACGTCCATTTATATGATTTTTAAGCAGTTTGAAAGAAGTGACGTAAACGCGATTTTAAATTCACTAGGGGCGAGAAAATCGATTTTCTTGACTTTTTAAATACTCAGTATTCTTGGTATATAGGCTTATTATGACGTGAAACAACCATTTATATGATTTTTAAGCAGTTTGAAGGAAGTGAAGTAAACGCGATGTATACGCAATTTTACACTCACTAGGGGCTAGAAAATCCATTTTCTTGACTTTTTAAAAACTCAGTATTCTTGGTATATATAGGCTTATTATGACGTGAAACAACCATTTATATGATTTTTTCGAAGTTTGAAAGAAGTGAAGTAAACGCGATTTTACACTCACTAGGGGCGAGAAAATCGATTTTCCTGTTTTGTTGAAAACTCAATATTCTTGGTATATATAGGCTTATTATGACGTGAAACAACCATTTATATGATTTTTTCGAAGCTTGAAAGAAGTGAAGTAAACGCGATTTTACACTCAATAGGGGCTAGAAAACTGAATTTCTTGACTTTTTGAATACTCAGCATTTTTCTTATATAGAGGCTTATTATGAGGTGATACATTCATTTATATGATTTTTAAGCAGTTTGAAAGAAGTGAAGTAAACGCGATTTTACACTCACTAGGAGCTAGAAAATCCAATTTCTTGACTTTTTAAAAACTGAGTATTCTTGGTATATATAGGCTTATTATGACGTGAAACAACCATTTATATGATTTTTTCGAAGCTTGGGAGAAGTGAAGTAAACGCGATTTTACACACACTAGGGGCGAGAAAATCGATTTTCTTGTTTTGTTGAAAACTCAATATTCTTGGTATATATAGGCTTATTATGACGTGAAACAACCATTTATATAATTTTTTCGAAGCTTGAAAGAAGTGAAGTAAACGCGATTTTACACTCACTAGAGGCGAGAATATCGATTTTCTTGTTTTGTTGAAAACTCAATATTCTTAGTATATATATAGGCTTATTATGACGTGAAACAACGATTTATATGATTTTTTCAAAGCTTGAAAGAAGTGAAGTAAACGCGATTTTACACTCAATAGAGGCTAGAAAATCGAATTTCTTGACTTTTTGAATACTCAGTATTCTTGGTATATAGAGGCTTATTATGAGGTGATACATCCATTTATATGATTTTTAAGCAGTTTGAAAGAAGTGACGTAAACGCGATTTTACACTCACTAGGGGCTAGAAAATCGAATTTCTTGACTTTTTGAATACTCAGTATTCTTGGTATATAGGCTTATTATGACGTGAAACAACCATTTATATGATTTTTAAGCAGTTTGAAAGAAGTGAAGTAAACGCGATGTATACGCAATTTTACACCCACTAGGGGCTAGAAAATCCATTTTCTTGACTTTTTAAAAACTCAGTATTCTTGGTATATATAGGCTTATTATGACGTGAAACAACCATTTATATGATTTTTTCGAAGTTTGAAAGAAGTGAAGTAAACGCGATTTTATACTCACTAGGGGCGAGAAAATCGATTTTCTTGTTTTGTTGAAAAGTCAATATTCTTGGTATATATAGGCTTATTATGACGTGAAACAACCATTTATATGATTTTTTCGAAGCTTGAAAGAAGTGAAGTAAACGCGATTTTACACTCAATAGGGGCTAGAAAATCGAATTTCTTGACTTTTTGAATACTCAGCATTTATCTTATATAGAGGCTTATTATGAGGTGATACATTCATTTATATGATTTTTAAGCAGTTTGAAAAAAGTGAAGTAATCGCGATGTATACGCAATTTTACATTCACTAGGGGCTAGAAAATCCATTTTCTTCACTTTTTAAAAACTCAGTATTCTTGGTATATAGGCTTATTATGACCTGAAAGAACCATTTATATGATTTTTAAGCAGTTTGAAAGAAGTGAATAAACGCGATGTATACGCAATTTTACACTCACTAGGGGCTAGAAAATCCATTTTCTTGACTTTTTGAATACTCAGTATTCTTGGTATATAGCCTTATTATGACGTGAAACCACCATTTATATGATTTTTTCGAAGTTTGAAAGAAGTGAAGTAAACGCGATTTTACACTCAATACAGGCTAGAAAATCGAATTTCTTGACTTTTTGAATACTCAGTATTCTTGGTATATAGAGGCTTATTATGAGGTGATACGTCCATTTATATGATTTTTAAGCAGTTTGAAAGAAGTGACGTAAACGCGATTTTACATTCACTAGGGGCGAGAAAATCGATTTTCTTGACTTTTTAAAAACTCAGTATTCTTGGTATATAGGCTTATTATGACGTGAAACAACCATTTATATGATTTTTAAGCAGTTTGAAAGAAGTGAAGTAAACGCGATGTATACGCAATTTTACACTCACTAGGGGCTAGAAAATCCATTTTCTTGACTTTTTAAAAACTCAGAATTCTTGGTATATATAGGCTTATTATGACGTGAAACAACCATTTATATGATTTTTTCGAAGTTTGAAAGAAGTGAAGTAAACGCGATTTTACACTCACTAGGGGCGAGAAAATCGATTTTCCTGTTTTGTTGAAAACTCAATATTCTTGGTATATATAGGCTTATTATGACGTGAAAAAACCATTTATATGATTTTTTCGAAGCTTGAAAGAAGTGAAGTAAACGCGATTTTACACTCAATAGGGGCTAGAAAACTGAATTTCTTGACTTTTTGAATACTCAGCATTTTTCTTATTTAGAGGCTTATTATGAGGTGATACATTCATTTATATGATTTTTAAGCAGTTTGAAAGAAGTGAAGTAAACGCGATTTTACACTCACTAGGAGCTAGAAAATCCAATTTCTTGACTTTTTAAAAACTGAGTATTCTTGGTATATATAGGCTTATTATGACGTGAAACAACAATTTATATGATTTTTTCGAAGCTTGGGAGAAGTGAAGTAAACGCGATTTTACACTCACTAGGGGCGAGAAAATCGATTTTCTTGTTTTGTTGAAAACTCAATATTCTTGGTATATATAGGCTTATTATGACGTGAAACAACCATTTATATGATTTTTTCGAAGCTTGAAAGAAGTGAAGTAAACGCGATGTATACGCAATTTTACACTCACTAGGGGCTAGAAAATCCATTTTCTTGACTTTTTAAAAACTCAGTATTCTTGGTATATAGGCTTATTATGACCTGAAGGAACCATTTATATGATTTTTAAGCAGTTTGAAAGAAGTGAAGTAAACGCGATGTATACGCAATTTTACACTCACTAGGGGCTAGAAAACCAGTTTCTTGACTTTTTAAAAACTCAGTATTCTTGGTATATAGGCTTATTATGACGTGAAACCACCATTTATATGATTTTTTCGAAGTTTGAAAGAAGTGAAGTAAACGCGATTTTACACTCACTAGGGGCGAGAAAATCGATTTTCTTGTTTTGTTGAAAACTCAATATTCTTAGTATATATAGGCTTATTATGACGTGAAACAACCATTTATATGATTTTTTCGAAGCTTGAAAGAAGTGAAGTAAACGCGATTTTACACTCAATACAGGCTAGAAAATCGAATTTCTTGACTTTTTGAATACTCAGTATTCTTGGTATATAGAGGCTTATTATGAGGTGATACATCCGTTTATATGATTTTTAAGCAGTTTGAAAGAAGTGACGTAAACGCGATTTTACACTCACTAGGGGCTGGAAAATCGATTTTCTTGACTTTTTAGAAACTCAGTATTCTTGGTATATAGACTTATTATGACGTGAAACAACCATTTATATGATTTTTAAGCAGTTTGAAAGAAGTGAAGTAAACGCGATGTATACGCAATTTTACACACACTAGGGCCTAGAAAATCCATTTTCTTGGCTTTTTAAAAACTCAGTATTCTTGGTATATATAGGCTTATTATGACGTGAAACAACCATTTATATGATTTTTTCGAAGTTTGAAAGAAGTGAAGTAAACGCGATTTTATACTCAATAGGGGCTAGAAAATCGAATTTCTTGACTTTTTGAATACTCAGTATTCTTGGTATATAGAGGCTTATTATGAGGTGATACGTCCATTTATATGATTTTTAAGCAGTTTGAAAGAAGTGACGTAAACGCGATTTTACATTCACTAGGGGCGAGAAAATCGATTTTCTTGACTTTTTAAAAACTCAGTATTCTTGGTATATAGGCTTATTATGACCTGAAGGAACCATTTATATGATTTCTAAGCAGTTTGAAAGAAGTGAAGTAAACGCGATGTATACGCAATTTTACACTCACTAGGGGCTAGAAAATCCATTTTCTTGACTTTTTAAAAACTCAGTATTCTTGGTATATATAGGCTTATTATGACCTGAAAGAACCATTTATATGATTTTTAAGCAGTTTGAAAGAAGTGAAGTAAACGCGATGTATACGCAATTTTACACTCACTAGGGGCCAGAAAATCCATTTTCTTGACTTTTTGAATACTCAGTATTCTTGGTATATAGGCTTATTATGACGTGAAACCACCATTTATATGATTTTTTCGAAGTTTGAAAGAAGTGAAGTAAACGCGATTTTACACTCACTAGGGGCGAGAAAATCGATTTTCTTGATTTGTTGAAAACTCAATATTCTTAGTATATATAGGCTTATTATGACGTGAAACAACCATTTATATGATTTTTTCGAAGCTTGAAAGAAGTGAAGTAAACGCGATTTTACACTCAATAGGGGCTAGAAAATCGAATTTCTTGACTTTTTGAATACTCAGTATTCTTGGTATATAGAGGCTTATAATGAGGTGATACGTCCATTTATATGATTTTTAAGCAGTTTGAAAGAAGTGACGTAACCGCGATTTTAAATTCACTAGGGGCGAGAAAATCGATTTTCTTGACTTTTTAAATACTCAGTATTCTTGGTATATAGGCTTATTATGACGTGAAACAACCATTTATATGATTTTTAAGCAGTTTGAAAGAAGTGAAGTAAACGCGATGTATACGCAATTTTACACTCACTAGGGGCTAGAAAATCCATTTTCTTGACTTTTTAAAAACTCAGTATTCTTGGTATATATAGGCTTATTATGACGTGAAACAACCATTTATATGATTTTTTCGAAGTTTGAAAGAAGTGAAGTAAACGCGATTTTACACTCACTAGGGGCGAGAAAATCGATTTTCCTGTTTTGTTGAAAACTCAATATTCTTGGTATATATAGGCTTATTATGACGTGAAACAACCATTTATATGATTTTTTCGAAGCTTGAAAGAAGTGAAGTAAACGCGAATTTACACTCAATAGGGGCTAGAAAACTGAATTTCTTGACTTTTTGAATACTCAGCATTTTTCTTATATAGAGGCTTATTATGAGGTGATACATTCATTTATATGATTTTTAAGCAGTTTGAAAGAAGTGAAGTAAACGCGATTTTACACTCACTAGGAGCTAGAAAATCCAATTTCTTGACTTTTTAAAAACTGAGTATTCTTGGTATATATAGGCTTATTATGACGTGAAACAACCATTTATATGATTTTTTCGAAGTTTGAAAGAAGTGAAGTAAACGCGATTTTACACTCACTAGGGGCGAGAAAATCGATTTTCCTGGTTTGTTGAAAACTCAATATTCTTGGTATATATAGGCTTATTATGACGTGAAACAACCATTTATATGATTTTTTCGAAGCTTGAAAGAAGTGAAGTAAACGCGATTTTATACTCAATAGGGGCTAGAAAATCGAATTTCTTGACTTTTTGAATACTCAGTATTCTTGGTATATAGAGGCTTATTATGAGGTGATACGTCCATTTATATGATTTTTAAGCAGTTTGAAAGAAGTGACGTAAACGCGATTTTACATTCACTAGGGGCGAGAAAATCGATTTTCTTGACTTTTTAAAAACTCAGTATTCTTGGTATATAGGCTTAGTATGACGTGAAACAAGCATTTATATGATTTTTTAGAAGCTTGGAAGAAGTGAAGTAAACGCGATGTATACGCAATTTTACACTCAGTAGGGGCTAGAAAATCCATTTTCTTGACTTTTTAAAAACTCAGTATTCTTGGTATATAGGCTTATTATGACCTGAAGGAACCATTTATATGATTTTTAAGCAGTTTGAAAGAAGTGAAGTAAACGCGATGTATACGCAATTTTACACTCACTAGGGGCTAGAAAATCCATTTTCTTGACTTTTTAAAAACTCAGTATTCTTGGTATATAGGCTTATTATGACGTGAAACCACCATTTATATGATTTTTTCGAAGTTTGAAAGAAGTGAAGTAAACGCGATTTTACACTCACTAGGGGCGAGAAAATCGATTTTCCTGTTTTGTTGAAAACTCAATATTCTTGGTATATATAGGCTTATTATGACGTGAAACAACCATTTATATGATTTTTTCGAAGCTTGAAAGAAGTGAAGTAAACGCGATTTTACACTCAATAGGGGCTAGAAAACTGAATTTCTTGACTTTTTGAATACTCAGCATTTTTCTTATATAGAGGCTTATTATGAGGTGATACATTCATTTATATGATTTTTAAGCAGTTTGAAAGAAGTGAAGTAAACGCGATTTTACACTCACTAGGAGCTAGAAAATCCAATTTCTTGACTTTTTAAAAACTGAGTATTCTTGGTATATATAGGCTTATTATGACGTGAAACAACCATTTATATGATTTTTTCGAAGCTTGGGAGAAGTGAAGTAAACGCGATTTTACACACACTAGGGGCGAGAAAATCGATTTTCTTGTTTTGTTGAAAACTCAATATTCTTGGTATATATAGGCTTATTATGACGTGAAACAACCATTTATATAATTTTTTCGAAGCTTGAAAGAAGTGAAGTAAACGCGATTTTACACTCACTAGAGGCGAGAATATCGATTTTCTTGTTTTGTTGAAAACTCAATATTCTTAGTATATATATAGGCTTATTATGACGTGAAACAACGATTTATATGATTTTTTCGAAGCTTGAAAGAAGTGAAGTAAACGCGATTTTACACTCAATAGAGGCTAGAAAATCGAATTTCTTGACTTTTTGAATACTCAGTATTCTTGGTATATAGAGGCTTATTATGAGGTGATACATCCATTTATATGATTTTTAAGCAGTTTGAAAGAAGTGACGTAAACGCGATTTTACACTCACTAGGGGCTAGAAAATCGAATTTCTTGACTTTTTGAATACTCAGTATTCTTGGTATATAGGCTTATTATGACGTGAAACAACCATTTATATGATTTTTAAGCAGTTTGAAAGAAGTGAAGTAAACGCGATGTATACGCAATTTTACACCCACTAGGGGCTAGAAAATCCATTTTCTTGACTTTTTAAAAACTCAGTATTCTTGGTATATATAGGCTTATTATGACGTGAAACAACCATTTATATGATTTTTTCGAAGTTTGAAAGAAGTGAAGTAAACGCGATTTTATACTCACTAGGGGCGAGAAAATCGATTTTCTTGTTTTGTTGAAAAGTCAATATTCTTGGTATATATAGGCTTATTATGACGTGAAACAACCATTTATATGATTTTTTCGAAGCTTGAAAGAAGTGAAGTAAACGCGATTTTACACTCAATAGGGGCTAGAAAATCGAATTTCTTGACTTTTTGAATACTCAGCATTTATCTTATATAGAGGCTTATTATGAGGTGATACATTCATTTATATGATTTTTAAGCAGTTTGAAAAAAGTGAAGTAAGCGCGATGTATACGCAATTTTACATTCACTAGGGGCTATAAAATCCATTTTCTTCACTTTTTAAAAACTCAGTATTCTTGGTATATAGGCTTATTATGACCTGAAAGAACCATTTATATGATTTTTAAGCAGTTTGAAAGAAGTGAATAAACGCGATGTATACGCAATTTTACACTCACTAGGGGCTAGAAAATCCATTTTCTTGACTTTTTGAATACTCAGTATTCTTGGTATATAGCCTTATTATGACGTGAAACCACCATTTATATGATTTTTTCGAAGTTTGAAAGAAGTGAAGTAAACGCGATTTTACACTCACTAGGGGCGAGAAAATCGATTTTCCTGTTTTGTTGAAAACTCAATATTCTTGGTATATATAGGCTTATTATGACGTGAAAAAACCATTTATATGATTTTTTCGAAGCTTGAAAGAAGTGAAGTAAACGCGATTTTACACTCAATAGGGGCTAGAAAACTGAATTTCTTGACTTTTTGAATACTCAGCATTTTTCTTATATAGAGGCTTATTATGAGGTGATACATTCATTTATATGATTTTTAAGCAGTTTGAAAGAAGTGAAGTAAACGCGATTTTACACTCACTAGGAGCTAGAAAATCCAATTTCTTGACTTTTTAAAAACTGAGTATTCTTGGTATATATAGGCTTATTATGACGTGAAACAACAATTTATATGATTTTTTCGAAGCTTGGGAGAAGTGAAGTAAACGCGATTTTACACTCACTAGGGGCGAGAAAATCGATTTTCTTGTTTTGTTGAAAACTCAATATTCTTGGTATATGTAGGCTTATTATGACGTGAAACAACCATTTATATGATTTTTTCGAAGCTTGAAAGAAGTGAAGTAAACGCGATGTATACGCAATTTTACACTCACTAGGGGCTAGAAAATCCATTTTCTTGACTTTTTAAAAACTCAGTATTCTTGGTATATAGGCTTATTATGACCTGAAGGAACCATTTATATGATTTTTAAGCAGTTTGAAAGAAGTGAAGTAAACGCGATGTATACGCAATTTTACACTCACTAGGGGCTAGAAAACCAGTTTCTTGACTTTTTAAAAACTCAGTATTCTTGGTATATAGGCTTATTATGACGTGAAACCACCATTTATATGATTTTTTCGAAGTTTGAAAGAAGTGAAGTAAACGCGATTTTACACTCACTAGGGGCGAGAAAATCGATTTTCTTGTTTTGTTGAAAACTCAATATTCTTAGTATATATAGGCTTATTATGACGTGAAACAACCATTTATATGATTTTTTCGAAGCTTGAAAGAAGTGAAGTAAACGCGATTTTACACTCAATACAGGCTAGAAAATCGAATTTCTTGACTTTTTGAATACTCAGTATTCTTGGTATATAGAGGCTTATTATGAGGTGATACGTCCATTTATATGATTTTTAAGCAGTTTGAAAGAAGTGACGTAAACGCGATTTTACATTCACTAGGGGCGAGAAAATCGATTTTCTTGACTTTTTAAAAACTCAGTATTCTTGGTATATAGGCTTATTATGACGTGAAACAAGCATTTATATGATTTTTTAGAAGCTTGAAAGAAGTGAAGTAAACGCGATGTATACGCAATTTTACACTCAGTAGGGGCTAGAAAATCCATTTTCTTGACTTTTTAAAAACTCAGTATTCTTGGTATATAGGCTTATTATGACCTGAAGGAACCATTTATATGATTTTTAAGCAGTTTGAAAGAAGTGAAGTAAACGCGATGTATACGCAATTTTACACTCACTAGGGGCTAGAAAATCCATTTTCTTGACTTTTTAAAAACTCAGTATTCTTGGTATATAGGCTTATTATGACGTGAAACCACCATTTATATGATTTTTTCGAAGTTTGAAAGAAGTGAAGTAATCGCGATTTTACACTCACTAGGGGCGAGAAAATCGATTTTCTTGTATTGTTGAAAACTCAATATTCTTAGTATATATAGGCTTATTATGACGTGAAACAACCATTTATATGATTTTTTCGAAGCTTGAAAGAAGTGCAGTAAACGCGATTTTACACTCAATACAGGCTAGAAAATCGAATTTCTTGACTTTTTGAATACTCAGTATTCTTGGTATATAGAGGCTTATTATGAGGTGATACATCCGTTTATATGATTTTTAAGCAGTTTGAAAGAAGTGACGTAAACGCGATTTTACACTCACTAGGGGCTAGAAAATCGATTTTCTTGACTTTTTAGAAACTCAGTATTCTTGGTATATAGACTTATTATGACGTGAAACAACCATTTATATGATTTTTAAGCAGTTTGAAAGAAGTGAAGTAAACGCGATGTATACGCAATTTTACACACACTAGGGCCTAGAAAATCCATTTTCTTGGCTTTTTAAAAACTCAGTATTCTTGGTATATATAGGCTTATTATGACGTGAAACAACCATTTATATGATTTTTTCGATGTTTGAAAGAAGTGAAGTAAACGCGATTTTATACTCAATAGGGGCTAGAAAATCGAATTTCTTGACTTTTTGAATACTCAGTATTCTTGGTATATAGAGGCTTATTATGAGGTGATACGTCCATTTATATGATTTTTAAGCAGTTTGAAAGAAGTGACGTAAACGCGATTTTACATTCACTAGGGGCGAGAAAATCGATTTTCTTGACTTTTTAAAAACTCAGTATTCTTGGTATATAGGATTATTATGACGTGAAACAACCATTTATATGATTTCTAAGCAGTTTGAAAGAAGTGAAGTAAACGCGATGTATACGCAATTTTACACTCACTAGGGGCTAGAAAATCCATTTTCTTGACTTTTTAAAAACTCAGTATTCTTGGTATATATAGGCTTATTATGACCTGAAAGAACCATTTATATGATTTTTAAGCAGTTTGAAAGAAGTGAAGTAAACGCGATGTATACGCAATTTTACACTCACTAGGGGCTAGAAAATCCATTTTCTTGACTTTTTGAATACTCAGTATTCTTGGTATATAGGCTTATTATGACGTGAAACCACCATTTATATGATTTTTTCGAAGTTTGAAAGAAGTGAAGTAAACGCGATTTTACACTCACTAGGGGCGAGAAAATCGATTTTCTTGTTTTGTTGAAAACTCAATATTCTTAGTATATATAGGCTTATTATGACGTGAAACAACCATTTATATGATTTTTTCGAAGCTTGAAAGAAGTGAAGTAAACGCGATTTTACACTCAATAGGGGCTAGAAAATCGAATTTCTTGACTTTTTGAATACTCAGTATTCTTGGTATATAGAGGCTTATAATGAGGTGATACGTCCATTTATATGATTTTTAAGCAGTTTGAAAGAAGTGACGTAAACGCGATTTTACATTCACTAGGGGCGAGAAAATCGATTTTCTTGACTTTTTAAATACTCAGTATTCTTGGTATATAGGCTTATTATGACGTGAAACAACCATTTATATGATTTTTAAGCAGTTTGAAAGAAGTGAAGTAAACGCGATGTATACGCAATTTTACACTCACTAGGGGCTAGAAAATCCATTTTCTTGACTTTTTAAAAACTCAGTATTCTTGGTATATATAGGCTTATTATGACGTGAAACAACCATTTATATGATTTTTTCGAAGTTTGAAAGAAGTGAAGTAAACGCGATTTTACACTCACTAGGGGCGAGAAAATCGATTTTCCTGTTTTGTTGAAAACTCAATATTCTTGGTATATATAGGCTTATTATGACGTGAAACAACCATTTATATGATTTTTTTGAAGCTTGAAAGAAGTGAAGTAAACGCGATTTTACACTCAATAGGGGCTAGAAAACTGAATTTCTTGACTTTTTGAATACTCAGCATTTTTCTTATATAGAGGCTTATTATGAGGTGATACATTCATTTATATGATTTTTAAGCAGTTTGAAAGAAGTGAAGTAAACGCGATTTTACACTCACTAGGAGCTAGAAAATCCAATTTCTTGACTTTTTAAAAACTGAGTATTCTTGGTATATATAGGCTTATTATGACGTGAAACAACCATTTATATGATTTTTAAGCAGTTTGAAAGAAGTGAAGTAAACGCGATGTATACGCAATTTTACACTCACTAGGGGCTAGAAAATCCATTTTCTTGACTTTTTAAAAACTCAGTATTCTTGGTATATATAGGCTTATTATGACGTGAAACAACCATTTATATGAGTTTTTCGAAGTTTGAAAGAAGTGAAGTAAACGCGATTTTACACACACTAGGGGCGAGAAAATCGATTTTCTTGTTTTGTTGAAAACTCAATATTCTTGGTATATATAGGCTTATTATGACGTGAAACAACCATTTATATGATTTTTTCGAAGCTTGAAAGAAGTGAAGTAAACGCGATTTTACACTCACTAGAGGCGAGAATATCGATTTTCTTGTTTTGTTGAAAACTCAATATTCTTAGTATATATATATAGGCTTATTATGACGTGAAACAACGATTTATATGATTTTTTCGAAGCTTGAAAGAAGTGAAGTAAACGCGATTTTACACTCAATAGAGGCTAGAAAATCGAATTTCTTGACTTTTTGAATACTCAGTATTCTTGGTATATAGAGGCTTATTATGAGGTGATACATCCATTTATATGATTTTTAAGCAGTTTGAAAGAAGTGACGTAAACGCGATTTTACACTCACTAGGGGCTAGAAAATCGAATTTCTTGACTTTTTGAATACTCAGTGTTCTTGGTATATAGGCTTATTATGACGTGAAACAACCATTTATATGATTTTTAAGCAGTTTGAAAGAAGTGAAGTAAACGCGATGTATACGCAATTTTACACTCACTAGGGGCTAGAAAATCCATTTTCTTGACTTTTTAAAAACTCAGTATTCTTGGTATATATAGGCTTATTATGACGTGAAACAACCATTTATATGAGTTTTTCGAAGTTTGAAAGAAGTGAAGTAAACGCGATTTTATACTCACTAGGGGCGAGAAAATCGATTTTCTTGTTTTGTTGAAAAGTCAATATTCTTGGTATATATAGGCTTATTATGACGTGAAACAACCATTTATATGATTTTTTCGAAGCTTGAAAGAAGTGAAGTAAACGCGATTTTACACTCAATAGGGGCTAGAAAATCGAATTTCTTGACTTTTTGAATACTCAGTATTCTTGGTATATAGAGGCTTATTATGAGGTGATACATCCATTTATATGATTTTTAAGCAGTTTGAAAGAAGTGAAGTAAACGCGATTTTACACTCACTAGGAGCTAGAAAATCCAATTTCTTGACTTTTTAAAAACTGAGTATTCTTGGTATATATAGGCTTATTATGACGTGAAACAACCATTTATATGATTTTTTCGAAGCTTGGGAGAAGTGAAGTAAACGCGATTTTACACTCACTAGGTGCGAGAAAATCGATTTTCTTGTTTTGTTGAAAACTCAATATTCTTGGTATATATAGGCTTATTATGACGTGAAACAACCATTTATATGATTTTTTCGAAGCTTGAAAGAAGTGAAGTAAACGCGATGTATACGCAATTTTACACTCACTAGGGGCTAGAAAATCCATTTTCTTGACTTTTTAAAAACTCAGTATTCTTGGTATATAGGCTTATTATGACGTGAAACCACCATTTATATGATTTTTTCGAAGTTTGAAAGAAGTAAAGTAAACGCGATTTTACACTCAATAGGGGCTAGAAAATCGAATTTCTTGACTTTTTGAATACTCAGCATTTTTCTTAAATAGAGGCTTATTATGAGGTGATACATTCATTTATATGATTTTTAAGCAGTTTGAAAGAAGTGAAGTAAACGCGATTTTACCTTCACTAGGAGCTAGAAAATCCAATTTCTTGACTTTTTAAAAACTGAGTATTCTTGGTATATATAGGCTTATTATGACGTGAAACAACCATTTATATGATTTTTTCGAAGCTTGGGAGAAGTGAAGTAAACGCGATTTTACACTCACTAGGGGCGAGAAAATCGATTTTCTTGTTTTGTTGAAAACTCAATATTCTTGGTATATATAGGCTTATTATGACCTGAAGGAACCATTTATATGATTTTTAAGCAGTTTGAAAGAAGTGAAGTAAACGCGATGTATACGCAATTTTACACTCACTAGGGGCTAGAAAACCATTTTCTTGACTTTTTAAAAACTCAGTATTCTTGGTATATAGGCTTATTATGACGTGAAACCACCATTTATATGATTTTTTCGAAGTTTGAAAGAAGTGAAGTAAACGCGATTTTACACTCACTAGGGGCGAGAAAATCGATTTTCTTGTTTTGTTGAAAACTCAATATTCTTAGTATATATAGGCTTATTATGACGTGAAACAACCATTTATATGATATTTTCGAAGATTGAAAGAAGTGAAGTAAACGCGATTTTACACTCAATACAGGCTAGAAAATCGAATTTCTTGACTTTTTGAATACTCAGTATTCTTGGTATATAGAGGCTTATTATGAGGTGATACATCCGTTTATATGATTTTTAAGCAGTTTGAAAGAAGTGAAGTAAACGCCATTTTACACTCACTAGGAGCTAGAAAATCCAATTTCTTGACTTTTTAAAAACTGAGTATTCTTGGTATATATAGGCTTATTATGACGTGAAACAACCATTTATATGATTTTTTCGAAGTTTAAAGAAGTGAAGTAAACGCGATTTTACACTCAATAGAGTCCAGAAAATCGAGTTTCTTGACTTTTTGAATACTCAGTATTCTTGGTATATAGAGGCTTATTATGAGGTGATACATCCATTTATATGATTTTTAAGCAGTTTGAAAGAAGTGACGTAAACGCGATTTTACACTCACTAGGGGTTAGAAAATCGAATTTCTTGACTTTTTAAAAACTCAGTATTCTTGGTATATAGGCTGAATATGACGTGAAACAACCATTTATATGATTTTTAAGCACTTTGAAAGAAGTGAAGTAAACGCGATGTATACGCAATTTTACACTCACTAGGGGCTAGAAAATCCATTTTCTTGACTTTTTAAAAACTCAGTATTCTTGGTATATAGGCTTATTATGACGTGAAAGAACCATTTATATGATTTTTAAGCAGTTTGAAAGAAGTGAAGTAAACGCGATGTATACGCAATTTTACACTCAGTAAGGGCTAGAAAATCCATTTTCTTGACTTTTTAAAAACTCAGTATTCTTGGTATATAGGCTTATTATGACCTGAAAGAACCATTTATATGATTTTTAAGCAGTTTGAAAGAAGTGAAGTAAACGCGATGTATACGCAATTTTACACTCACTAGGGGCTAGAAAATCCATTTTCTTGACTTTTTGAATACTCAGTATTCTTGGTATATAGGCTTATTATGACGTGAAACCACCATTTATATGATTTTTTCGAAGTTTGAAAGAAGTGAAGTAAACGCGATTTTACACTCACTAGGGGCGAGAAAATCGATTTTCTTGTTTTGTTGAAAACTCAATATTCTTAGTATATATAGGCTTATTATGACGTGAAACAACCATTTATATGATTTTTTCGAAGCTTGAAAGAAGTGAAGTAAACGCGATTTTACACTCAATACAGGCTAGAAAATCGAATTTCTTGACTTTTTGAATACTCAGTATTCTTGGTATATAGAGGCTTATTATGAGGTGATACGTCCATTTATATGATTTTTAAGCAGTTTGAAAGAAGTGACGTAAACGCGATTTTACATTCACTAGGGGCGAGAAAATCGAATTTCTTGACTTTTTAAAAACTCAGTATTCTTGGTATATAGGCTTATTATGACGTGAAACATCCATTTATATGATTTTTAAGCAGTTTGAAAGAAGTGAAGTAAACGCGATGTATACGCAATTTTACACTCACTAGGGGCTAGAAAATCCATTTTTTTGACTTTTTAAAAACTCAGTATTCTTGGTATATATAGGCTTATTATGACGTGAAACAACCATTTATATGATTTTTTCGAAGTTTGAAAGAAGTGAAGTAAACGCGATTTTACACTCACTAGGGGCGAGAAAATCGATTTTCCTGTTTTGTTGAAAACTCAATATTCTTGGTATATATAGGCTTATTATGACGTGAACCAACCATTTATATGATTTTTTCGAAGCTTGAAAGAAGTGAAGTAAACGCGATTTTACACTCAATAGGGGCTAGAAAACTGAATTTCTTGACTTTTTGAATACTCAGCATTTTTCTTATATAGAGGCTTATTATGAGGTGATACATTCATTTATATGATTTTTAAGCAGTTTGAAAGAAGTGAAGTAAACGCGATTTTACACTCACTAGGAGCTAGAAAATCCAATTTCTTGACTTTTTAAAAACTGAGTATTCTTGGTATATATAGGCTTATTATGACGTGAAACAACCATTTATATGATTTTTTCGAAGCTTGGGATAAGTGAAGTAAACGCGATTTTACACTCACTAGGGGCGAGAAAATCGATTTTCTTGTTTTGTTGAAAACTCAATATTCTTGGTATATATAGGCTTATTATGACCTGAAGGAACCATTTATATGATTTTTAAGCAGTTTGAAAGAAGTGAAGTAAACGCGATGTATACGCAATTTTACACTCACTAGGGGCTAGAAAACCATTTTCTTGACTTTTTAAAAACTCAGTATTCTTGGTATATAGGCTTATTATGACGTGAAACCACCATTTATATGATTTTTTCGAAGTTTGAAAGAAGTGAAGTAAACGCGATTTTACACTCACTAGGGGCGAGAAAATCGATTTTCTTGTTTTGTTGAAAACTCAATATTCTTAGTATATATAGGCTTATTATGACGTGAAACAACCATTTATATGATTTTTTCGAAGATTGAAAGAAGTGAAGTAAACGCGATTTTACACTCAATACAGGCTAGAAAATCGAATTTCTTGACTTTTTGAATACTCAGTATTCTTGGTATATAGAGGCTTATTATGAGGTGATACATCCGTTTATATGATTTTTAAGCAGTTTGAAAGAAGTGACGTAAACGCGATTTTACACTCACTAGGGGCTAGAAAATCGATTTTCTTGACTTTTTAAAAACTCAGTATTCTTGGTATATAGACTTATTATGACGTGAAACAACCATTTATATGATTTTTAAGCAGTTTGAAAGAAGTGAAGTAAACGCGATGTATACGCAATTTTACACTCACTAGGGGCTAGAAAATCCATTTTCTTGACTTTTTAAAAACTCAGTATTCTTGGTATATATAGGCTTATTATGACGTGAAACAACCATTTATATGATTTTTTCGAAGCTTGAAAGAAGTGAAGTAAACGCGATTTTACACTCAATAGGGGCTAGAAAATCGAATTTCTTGACTTTTTGAATACTCAGCATTTATCTTATATAGAGGCTTATTATGAGGTGATACATTCATTTATATGATTTTTAAGCAGTTTGAAAGAAGTGAAGTAAACGCGATTTTACACTCACTAGGAGCTAGAAAATCCAATTTCTTGACTTTTTAAAAACTGAGTATTCTTGGTATATATAGGCTTATTATGACGTGAAACAACCATTTATATGATTTTTTCGAAGTTTAAAGAAGTGAAGTAAACGCGATTTTACACTCAATAGAGTCCAGAAAATCGAATTTCTTGACTTTTTGAATACTCAGTATTCTTGGTATATAGAGGCTTATTATGAGATGATACATCCATTTATATGATTTTTAAGCAGTTTGAAAGAAGTGACGTAAACGCGATTTTACACTCACTAGGGGCTAGAAAATCGTATTTCTTGACTTTTTAAAAACTCAGTATTCTTGGTATATAGGCTGAATATGACGTGAAACAACCATTTATATGATTTTTAAGCAGTTTGAAAGAAGTGAAGTAAACGCGATGTATACGCAATTTTACACTCACTAGGGGCTAGAAAATCCATTTTCTTGACTTTTTAAAAACTCAGTATTCTTGGTATATAGGCTTATTATGACGTGAAAGAACCATTTATATGATTTTTAAGCAGTTTGAAAGAAGTGAAGTAAACGCGATGTATACGCAATTTTTCACTCACTAGGGGCTAGAAAATCCATTTTCTTGACTTTTTGAATACTCAGTATTCTTGGTATATAGGCTTATTATGACGTGAAACCACCATTTATATGATTTTTTCGAAGTTTGAAAGAAGTGAAGTAAACGCGATTTTACACTCACTAGGGGCGAGAAAATCGATTTTCTTGTTTTGTTGAAAACTCAATATTCTTAGTATATATAGGCTTATTATGACGTGAAACAACCATTTATATGATTTTTTCGAAGCTTGAAAGAAGTGAAGTAAACGCGATGTATACGCAATTTTACACTCACTAGGGGCTAGAAAATCCATTTTCTTGACTTTTTAAAAACTCAGTATTCTTGGTATATAGGCTTATTATGACCTGAAAGAACCATTTATATGATTTTTAAGCAGTTTGAAAGAAGTGAAGTAAACGCTGGGCGGCGCCGTGGCCGAGTGGTTAGACCGCTCGCCTCCCACCGAGGCAGCCCGGGTTCAATCCCAGGGACCTGCATGTGGGATTTGTGGTGGACGAAGCGGCGTCTGGGCGGGTTTTCTCCGGGTTCTCCGGTTTCCCCCGCCATTCATTCCACCGACTGCTCCATCATCACCTTTCCTTTCATCCATTTCACCCACATTTCGTTTCATCTACTTCCTTCATCCCATACCAGGCATCGGGCTGATCACCCATCCTGGATGCGCTGTCTGATCCATGAGTGTCTGCTCCTCGACGGGCCTCTGACCCCAGGCACCCGCCTGTAAATCCTGGGGGGTGTAAGTCCTACATAAGGGGAGGGTAAACAGATAATGAATGAATGAATGAAGTAAACGCGATGTATACGCAATTTTACACTCACTAGGGGCTAGAAAATCCATTTTCTTGACTTTTTGAATACTCAGTATTCTTGGTATATAGGCTTATTATGACGTGAAACCACCATTTATATGATTTTTTCGAAGTTTGAAAGAAGTGAAGTAAACGCGATTTTACACTCACTAGGGGCGAGAAAATCGATTTTCTTGTTTTGTTGAAAACTCAATATTCTTAGTATATATAGGCTTATTATGACGTGAAACAACCATTTATATGATTTTTTGGAAGCTTGAAAGAAGTCAAGTAAACGCTATTTTACACTCAATACAGGCTAGAAAATCGAATTTCTTGACTTTTTGAATACTCAGTATTCTTGGTATATAGAGGCTTATTATGACCTGAAGGAACCATTTATATGATTTTTAAGCAGTTTGAAAAAAGTGAAGTAAACGCGATGTATACGCAATTTTACACTCACTAGGGGCTAGAAAACCATTTTCTTGACTTTTTAAAAACTCAGTATTCTTGGTATATAGGCTTATTATGACGTGAAACCACCATTTATATGATTTTTTCGAAGTTTGAAAGAAGTGAAGTAAACGCGATTTTACACTCACTAGGGGCGAGAAAATCGATTTTCTTGTTTTGTTGAAAACTCAATATTCTTAGTATATATAGGCTTATTATGACGTGAAACAACCATTTATATGATTTTTTCGAAGATTGAAAGAAGTGAAGTAAACGCGATTTTACACTCAATACAGGCTAGAAAATCGAATTTCTTGACTTTTTGAATACTCAGTATTCTTGGTATATAGAGGCTTATTATGAGGTGATACATCCGTTTATATGATTTTTAAGGAGTTTGAAAGAAGTGACGTAAACGCGATTTTACACTCACTAGGGGCTAGAAAATCGATTTTCTTGACTTTTTAAAAACTCAGTATTCTTGGTATATAGACTTATTATGACGTGAAACAACCATTTATATGATTTTTAAGCAGTTTGAAAGAAGTGAAGTAAACGCGATGTATACGCAATTTTACACTCACTAGGGGCTAGAAAATCCATTTTCTTGACTTTTTAAAAACTCAGTATTCTTGGTATATATAGGCTTATTATGACGTGAAACAACCATTTATATGATTTTTTCGAAGCTTGAAAGAAGTGAAGTAAACGCGATTTTACACTCAATAGGGGCTAGAAAATCGAATTTCTTCACTTTTTGAATACTCAGCATTTATCTTATATAGAGGCTTATTATGAGGTGATACATTCATTTATATGATTTTTAAGCAGTTTGAAAGAAGTGAAGTAAACGCGATTTTACACTCACTAGGAGCTAGAAAATCCAATTTCTTGACTTTTTAAAAACTGAGTATTCTTGGTATATATAGGCTTATTATGACGTGAAACAACCATTTATATGATTTTTTCGAAGTTTAAAGAAGTGAAGTAAACGCGATTTTACACTCAATAGAGTCCAGAAAATCGAATTTCTTGACTTTTTGAATACTCAGTATTCTTGGTATATAGAGGCTTATTATGAGGTGATACATCCATTTATATGATTTTTAAGCAGTTTGAAAGAAGTGACGTAAACGCGATTTTACACTCACTAGGGGCTAGAAAATCGTATTTCTTGACTTTTTAAAAACTCAGTATTCTTGGTATATAGGCTGAATATGACGTGAAACAACCATTTATATGATTTTTAAGCAGTTTGAAAGAAGTGAAGTAAACGCGATGTATACGCAATTTTACACTCACTAGGGGCTAGAAAATCCATTTTCTTGACTTTTTAAAAACTCAGTATTCTTGGTATATAGGCTTATTATGACGTGAAAGAACCATTTATATGATTTTTAAGCAGTTTGAAAGAAGTGAAGTAAACGCGATGTATACGCAATTTTTCACTCACTAGGGGCTAGAAAATCCATTTTCTTGACTTTTTGAATACTCAGTATTCTTGGTATATAGGCTTATTATGATGTGAAACCACCATTTATATGATTTTTTCGAAGTTTGAAAGAAGTGAAGTAAACGCGATTTTACACTCACTAGGGGCGAGAAAATCGATTTTCTTGTTTTGTTGAAAACTCAATATTCTTAGTATATATAGGCTTATTATGACGTGAAACAACCATTTATATGATTTTTTCGAAGCTTGAAAGAAGTGAAGTAAACGCTATTTTACACTCAATACAGGCTAGAAAATCGAATTTCTTGACTTTTTGAATACTCAGTATTCTTGGTATATAGAGGCTTATTATGAGGTGATACGTCCATTTATATGATTTTTAAGCAGTTTGAAAGAAGTGACGTAAACGCGATTTTACATTCACTAGGGGCGAGAAAATCGAATTTCTTGACTTTTTAAAAACTCAGTATTCTTGGTATATAGGCTTATTATGACGTGAAACATCCATTTATATGATTTTTAAGCAGTTTGAAAGAAGTGAAGTAAACGCGATGTATACGCAATTTTACACTCACTAGGTACTAGAAAATCCATTTTTTTGACTTTTTAAAAACTCAGTATTCTTGGTATATATAGGCTTATTATGACGTGAAACAACCATTTATATGATTTTTTCGAAGTTTGAAAGAAGTGAAGTAAACGCGATTTTACACTCACTAGGGGCGAGAAAATCGATTTTCCTGTTTTGTTGAAAACTCAATATTCTTGGTATATATAGGCTTATTATGACGTGAAACAACCATTTATATGATTTTTTCGAAGCTTGAAAGCAGTGAAGTAAACGCGATTTTACACTCAATAGGGGCTAGAAAACTGAATTTCTTGACTTTTTGAATACTCAGCATTTTTCTTATATAGAGGCTTATTATGAGGTGATACATTCATTTATATGATTTTTAAGCAGTTTGAAAGAAGTGAAGTAAACGCGATTTTACACTCACTAGGAGCTAGAAAATCCAATTTCTTGACTTTTTAAAAACTGAGTATTCTTGGTATATATAGGCTTATTATGACGTGAAACAACCATTTATATGATTTTTTCGAAGCTTGGGAGAAGTGAAGTAAACGCGATTTTACACTCACTAGGGGCGAGAAAATCGATTTTCTTGTTTTGTTGAAAACTCAATATTCTTGGTATATATAGGCTTATTATGACCTGAAGGAACCATTTATATGATTTTTAAGCAGTTTGAAAGAAGTGAAGTAAACGCGATGTATACGCAATTTTACACTCACTAGGGGCTAGAAAACCATTTTCTTGACTTTTTAAAAACTCAGTATTCTTGGTATATAGGCTTATTATGACGTGAAACCACCATTTATATGATTTTTTCGAAGTTTGAAAGAAGTGAAGTAAACGCGATTTTACACTCACTAGGGGCGAGAAAATCGATTTTCTTGTTTTTTGAAAACTCAATATTCTTAGTATATATAGGCTTATTATGACGTGAAACAACCATTTATATGATTTTTTCGAAGATTGAAAGAAGTGAAGTAAACGCGATTTTACACTCAATACAGGCTAGAAAATCGAATTTCTTGACTTTTTGAATACTCAGCATTTATCTTATATAGAGGCTTATTATGAGGTGATACATTCATTTATATGATTTTTAAGCAGTTTGAAAGAAGTGAAGTAAACGCGATTTTACACTCACTAGGAGCTAGAAAATCCAATTTCTTGACTTTTTAAAAACTGAGTATTCTTGGTATATATAGTCTTATTATGACGTGAAACAACCATTTATATGATTTTTTCGAAGTTTAAAGAAGTGAAGTAAACGCGATTTTACACTCAATAGAGTCCAGAAAATCGAATTTCTTGACTTTTTGAATACTCAGTATTCTTGGTATATAGAGGCTTATTATGAGGTGATACATCCATTTATATGATTTTTAAGCAGTTTGAAAGAAGTGACGTAAACGCGATTTTACACTCACTAGGGGCTAGAAAATCGAATTTCTTGACTTTTTAAAAACTCAGTATTCTTGGTATATAGGCTGAATATGACGTGAAACAACCATTTATATGATTTTTAAGCAGTTTGAAAGAAGTGAAGTAAACGCGATGTATACGCAATTTTACACTCACTAGGGGCTAGAAAATCGAATTTCTTGACTTTTTAAAAACTCAGTATTCTTGGTATATAGGCTGAATATGACGTGAAACAACCATTTATATGATTTTTAAGCAGTTTGAAAGAAGTGAAGTAAACGCGATGTATACGCAATTTTACACTCACTAGGGGCTAGAAAATCCATTTTTTTGACTTTTTAAAAACTCAGTATTCTTGGTATATATAGGCTTATTATGACGTGAAACAACCATTTATATGATTTTTTCGAAGTTTGAAAGAAGTGAAGTAAACGCGATTTTACACTCACTAGGGGCGAGAAAATCGATTTTCCTGTTTTGTTGAAAACTCAATATTCTTGGTATATATAGGCTTATTATGACGTGAAACAACCATTTATATGATTTTTTCGAAGCTTGAAAGCAGTGAAGTAAACGCGATTTTACACTCAATAGGGGCTAGAAAACTGAATTTCTTGACTTTTTGAATACTCAGCATTTTTCTTATATAGAGGCTTATTATGAGGTGATACATTCATTTATATGATTTTTAAGCAGTTTGAAAGAAGTGAAGTAAACGCGATTTTACACTCACTAGGAGCTAGAAAATCCAATTCCTTGACTTTTTAAAAACTGAGTATTCTTGGTATATATAGGCTTATTATGACGTGAAACAACCATTTATATGATTTTTTCGAAGCTTGGGAGAAGTGAAGTAAACGCGATTTTACACTCACTAGGGGCGAGAAAATCGATTTTCTTGTTTTGTTGAAAACTCAATATTCTTGGTATATATAGGCTTATTATGACGTGAAACAACCATTTATATGATTTTCGAAGCTTGAAAGAAGTGAAGTAAACGCGATGTATACGCAATTTTACACTCACTAGGGGCTAGAAAATCCATTTTCTTGACTTTTTAAAAACTCAGTATTCTTGGTATATAGACTTATTATGACCTGAAGGAACCATTTATATGATTTTTAAGCAGTTTGAAAGAAGTGAAGTAAACGCGATGTATACGCAATTTTACACTCACTAGGGGCTAGAAAATCCATTTTCTTGACTTTTTAAAAACTCAGTATTCTTGGTATATAGGCTTATTATGACGTGAAACCACCATTTATATGATTTTTTCGAAGTTTGAAAGAAGTGAAGTAAACGCGATTTTACACTCACTAGGGGCGAGAAAATCGATTTTCTTGTTTTGTTGAAAACTCAATATTCTTAGTATATATAGGCTTATTATGACGTGAAACAACCATTTATATGATTTTTTCGAAGCTTGAAAGAAGTGAAGTAAACGCGATTTTACACTCAATACAGGCTAGAAAATCGAATTTCTTGACTTTTTGAATACTCAGTATTCTTGGTATATAGAGGCTTATTATGAGGTGATACATCCGTTTATATGATTTTTAAGCAGTTTGAAAGAAGTGACGTAAACGCGATTTTACACTCACTAGGGGCTAGAAAATCGATTTTCTTGACTTTTTAAAAACTCAGTATTCTTGGTATATAGACTTATTATGACGTGAAACAACCATTTATATGATTTTTAAGCAGTTTGAAAGAAGTGAAGTAAACGCGATTTTATACTCACTAGGGGCGAGAAAATCGATTTTCTTGTTTTGTTGAAAACTCAATATTCTTGGTATATATAGGCTTATTATGACGTGAAACAACCATTTATATGATTTTTTCGAAGCTTGAAAGAAGTGAAGTAAACGCGATTTTACACTCAATAGGGGCTAGAAAATCGAATTTCTTGACTTTTTGAATACTCAGTATTCTTGGTATATAGAGGCTTATTATGAGGTGATACGTCCATTTATATGATTTTTAAGCAGTTTGAAAGAAGTGCGTAAACGCGATTTTACATTCACTAGGGGCGAGAAAATCGATTTTCTTGACTTTTTAAAAACTCAGTATTCTTGGTATATAGGCTTATTATGACGTGAAACAACCATTTATATGATTTTTAAGCAGTTTGAAAGAAGTGAAGTAAACGCGATGTATACGCAATTTTACACTCACTAGGGGCTAGAAAATCCATTTTCTTGACTTTTTAAAAACTCAGTATTCTTGGTATATATAGGCTTATTATGACGTGAAACAACCATTTATATGATTTTTTCGAAGTTTGAAAGAAGTGAAGTAAACGCGATTTTACACTCACTAGGGGCGAGAAAATCGATTTTCCTGTTTTGTTGAAAACTCAATATTCTTGGTATATATAGGCTTATTATGACGTGAAACAACCATTTATATGATTTTTTCGAAGCTTGAAAGAAGTGAAGTAAACGCGAATTTACACTCAAAAGGGGCTAGAAAACTGAATTTCTTGACTTTTTGAATACTCAGCATTTTTCTTATATAGAGGCTTATTATGAGGTGATACATTCATTTATATGATTTTTAAGCAGTTTGAAAGAAGTGAAGTAAACGCGATTTTACACTCACTAGGAGCTAGAAAATCCAATTTCTTGACTTTTTAAAAACTGAGTATTCTTGGTATATATAGGCTTATGATGACGTGAAACAACCATTTATATGATTTTTTCGAAGCTTGGGAGAAGTGAAGTAAACGCGATTTTACACTCACTAGGGGCGAGAAAATCGATTTTCTTGTTTTGTTGAAAACTCAATATTCTTGGTATATATAGGCTTATTATGACGTGAAACAACCATTTATATGATTTTTTCGAAGCTTGAAAGAAGTGAAGTAAACGCGATGTATACGCAATTTTACACTCACTAGGGGCTAGAAAATCCATTTTCTTGACTTTTTAAAAACTCAGTATTATTGGTATATAGGCTTATTATGACCTGAAGGAACCATTTATATGATTTTTAAGCAGTTTGAAAGAAGTGAAGTAAACTCAATGTATACGCAATTTTACACTCACTAGGGGCTAGAAAACCATTTTCTTGACTTTTTAAAAACTCAGTATTCTTGGTATATAGGCTTATTATGACGTGAAACCACCATTTATATGATTTTTTCGAAGTTTGAAAGAACTAAAGTAAACGCGATTTTACACTCACTAGGGGCGAGAAAATCGATTTTCTTGTTTTGTTGAAAACTCAATATTCTTAGTATGTATAGGCTTATTATGACGTGAAACAACCATTTATATGATTTTTTCGAAGATTGAAAGAAGTGAATTAAACGCGATTTTACACTCAATACAGGCTAGAAAATCGAATTTCTTGACTTTTTGAATACTCAGTATTCTTGGTATATAGAGGCTTATTATGAGGTGATACATCCGTTTATATGATTTTTGAGCAGTTTAAACGAAGTGACGTAAACGCGATTTTACACTCACTAGGGGCTAGAAAATCGATTTTCTTGACTTTTTAAAAACTCAGTATTCTTGGTATATAGGCTTATTATGACGTGAAACAACCATTTATATGATTTTTAAGCAGTTTGAAAGAAGTGAAGTAAAGGCGATGTATACGCAATTTTACACTCACTAGGGGCTAGAAAATCCATTTTCTTGACTTTTTAAAAACTCAGTATTCTTGGTATATATAGGCTTATTATGACGTGAAACAACCATTTATATGATTTTTTCGAAGTTTGAAAGAAGTGAAGTAAACGCGATTTTATACTCACTAGGGGCGAGAAAATCGATTTTCTTGTTTTGTTGAAAACTCAATATTCTTGGTATATATAGGCTTATTATGACGTGAAACAACCATTTATATGATTTTTAAGCAGTTTGAACGAAGTGACGTAAACGTGATTTTACACTCACTAGGAGCTAAAAAATCCAATTTCCTGACTTTTTGAATACTCAGTATTCTTGGTATATAGAGGCTTATTATGAGGTGATACATCCATTTATATGATTTTTAAGCAGATTTAAAGAAGTGACGTAAACGCGATTTTACACTGACTAGGGGCTAGAAAATCGAATTTCTTGACTTTTTAAAAACTCAGTATTCTTGGTATATAGGCTTATTATGACGTGAAGCAACCATTTATATGATTTTTAAGCAGTTTGAAAGAAGTGAAGTAAGCGCGATGTATACGCAATTTTACATTCACTAGGGGCTAGAAAATCCATTTTCTTGACTTTTTAAAAACTCAGTATTCTTGGTATATAGGCTTATTATGACCTAAAGAACCATTTATATGATTTTAAGCAGTTTGAAAGAAGTGAAGTAAACGCGATGTATACGCAATTTTACACTCACTAGGGGCTAGAAAATCCATTTTCTTGACTTTTTGAATACTCAGTATTCTTGGTATATAGGCTTATTATGACGTGAAACCACCATTTATATGATTTTTTCGAAGTTTGAAAGAAGTGAAGTACACGCGATTTTACACTCACTAGGGGCGAGAAAATCGATTTTCTTGTTTTGTTGAAAACTCAATATTCTTAGTATATATAGGCTTATTATGACGTGAAACAACCATTTATATGATTTTTTCGAAGCTTGAAAGAAGTGAAGTAAACGCGATTTTACACTCAATACAGGCTGGAAAATCGAATTTCTTGACTTTTTGAATACTCAGTATTCTTGGTATATAGAGGCTTATTATGAGGTGATACGTCCAATTATATGATTTTTAAGCAGTTTGAAAGAAGTGACGTAAACGCGATTTTACATTCACTAGGGGCGAGAAAATCGATTTTCTTGACTTTTTAAAAACTCAGTATTCTTGGTATATAGGCTTATTATGACGTGAAACAACCATTTATATGATTTTTAAGCAGTTTGAAAGAAGTGAAGTAAACGCGATGTATACGCAATTTTACACTCACTAGGGGCTAGAAAATCCATTTTCTTGACTTTTTAAAAACTCAGTATTCTTGGTATATATAGGCTTATTATGACGTGAAACAACCATTTATATGATTTTTTCGAAGTTTGAAAGAAGTGAAGTAAACGAGATTTTATACTCACTAGGGGCTAGAAAATCCATTTTCTTGACTTTTTAAAAACTCAGTATTCTTGGTATATATAGGCTTATTATGACGTGAAACAACCATTTATATGATTTTTTCGAAGCTTGAAAGAAGTGAAGTAAACGCGATTTTACACTCAATAGGGGCTAGAAAATCGAATTTCTTGACTTTTTGAATACTCAGCATTTATCTTATATAGAGGCTTATTATGAGGTGATACATTCATTTATATGATTTTTAAGCAGTTTGAAAGAAGTGAAGTAAACGCGATTTTACACTCACTAGGAGCTAGAAAATCCAATTTCTTGACTTTTTAAAAACTGAGTATTCTTGGTATATATAGGCTTATTATGACGTGAAACAACCATTTATATGATTTTTTCGAAGCTTGGGAGAAGTGAAGTAAACGCGATTTTACACTCACTAGGGGCGAGAAAATCGATTTTCTTGTTTTGTTGAAAACTCAATATTCTTGGTATATATAGGCTTATTATGACGTGAAACAACCATTTATATGATTTTTTCGAAGCTTGAAAGAAGTGAAGTAAACGCGATTTTACACTCACTAGGGGCGAGAAAATCGATTTTCTTGTTTTGTTGAAAACTCAATATTCTTAGTATATATATAGGCTTATTATGACGTGAAACAACCATTTATATGATTTTTTCGAAGCTTGAAAGAAGTGAAGTAAACGCGATTTTACACTCAATAGAGGCTAGAAAATCGAATTTCTTGACTTTTTGAATACTCAGTATTCTTGGTATATAGAGGCTTATTATGAGGTGATACATCCATTTATATGATTTTTAAGCAGTTTGAAAGAAGTGACGTAAACGCGATTTTACACTCACTAGGGGCTGGAATATCGAATTTCTTGACTTTTTAAAAATTCAGTATTCTTGGTATATAGGCTTATTATGACGTGAAACAACCATTTATATGATTTTTAAGCAGTTTGAAAGAAGTGAAGTAAACGCGATGTATACGCAATTTTACACTCACTAGGGGCTAGAAAATCCATTTTCTTGACTTTTTAAAAACTCAGTATTCTTGGTATATAGGCTTATTATGACCTGAAGGAACCATTTATATGATTTTTAAGCAGTTTGAAAGAAGTGAAGTAAACGCGATGTATACGCAATTTTACACTCACTAGGGGCTAGAAAATCCATTTTCTTGACTTTTTAAAAACTCAGTATTCTTGGTATATAGGCTTATTATGACGTGAAACCACCATTTATATGATTTTTTCGAAGTTTGAAAGAAGTGAAGTAAACGCGATTTTACACTCACTAGGGGCGAGAAAATCGATTTTCTTGTTTTGTTGAAAACTCAATATTCTTAGTATATATAGGCTTATTATGACGTGAAACAACCATTTATATGATTTTTTCGAAGATTGAAAGAAGTGAAGTAAACGCGATTTTACACTCAATACAGGCTAGAAAATCGAATTTCTTGACTTTTTGAATACTCAGTATTCTTGGTATATAGAGGCTTATTATGAGGTGATACATCCGTTTATATGATTTTTAAGCAGTTTGAAAGAAGTGAAGTAAACGCGATTTTACACTCACTAGGGGCGAGAAAATCGATTTTCTTGTTTTGTTGAAAACTCAATATTCTTAGTATATATAGGCTTATTATGACGTGAAACAACCATTTATATGATTTTTTCGAAGCTTGAAAGAAGTGAAGTAAACGCGATTTTACACTCAATACAGGCTAGAAAATCGAATTTCTTGACTTTTTGAATACTCAGTATTCTTGGTATATAGAGGCTTATTATGAGGTGATACGTCCATTTATATGATTTTTAAGCAGTTTGAAAGAAGTGACGTAAACGCGATTTTACATTCACTAGGGGCGAGAAAATCGAATTTCTTGACTTTTTAAAAACTCAGTATTCTTGGTATATAGGCTTATTATGACGTGAAACATCCATTTATATGATTTTTAAGCAGTTTGAAAGAAGTGAAGTAAACGCGATGTATACGCAATTTTACACTCACCAGGGGCTAGAAAATCCATTTTTTTGACTTTTTAAAAACTCAGTATTCTTGGTATATATAGGCTTATTATGACGTGAAACAACCATTTATATGATTTTTTCGAAGTTTGAAAGAAGTGAAGTAAACGCGATTTTACACTCACTAGGGGCGAGAAAATCGATTTTCCTGTTTTGTTGAAAACTCAATATTCTTGGTATATATAGGCTTATTATGACGTGAAACAACCATTTATATGATTTTTTCGAAGCTTGAAAGAAGTGAAGTAAACGCGATTTTACACTCAATAGGGGCTAGAAAACTGAATTTCTTGACTTTTTGAATACTCAGCATTTTTCTTATATAGAGGCTTATTATGAGGTGATACATTCATTTATATGATTTTTAAGCAGTTTGAAAGAAGTGAAGTAAACGCGATTTTACACTCACTAGGAGCTAGAAAATCCAATTTCTTGACTTTTTAAAAACTGAGTATTCTTGGTATATATAGGCTTATTATGACGTGAAACAACCATTTATATGATTTTTTCGAAGCTTGGGATAAGTGAAGTAAACGCGATTTTACACTCACTAGGGGCGAGAAAATCGATTTTCTTGTTTTGTTGAAAACTCAATATTCTTGGTATATATAGGCTTATTATGACCTGAAGGAACCATTTATATGATTTTTAAGCAGTTTGAAAGAAGTGAAGTAAACGCGATGTATACGCAATTTTACACTCACTAGGGGCTAGAAAACCATTTTCTTGACTTTTTAAAAACTCAGTATTCTTGGTATATAGGCTTATTATGACGTGAAACCACCATTTATATGATTTTTTCGAAGTTTGAAAGAAGTGAAGTAAACGCGATTTTACACTCACTAGGGGCGAGAAAATCGATTTTCTTGTTTTGTTGAAAACTCAATATTCTTAGTATATATAGGCTTATTATGACGTGAAACAACCATTTATATGATTTTTTCGAAGATTGAAAGAAGTGAAGTAAACGCGATTTTACACTCAATACAGGCTAGAAAATCGAATTTCTTGACTTTTTGAATACTCAGTATTCTTGGTATATAGAGGCTTATTATGAGGTGATACATCCGTTTATATGATTTTTAAGCAGTTTGAAAGAAGTGACGTAAACGCGATTTTACACTCACTAGGGGCTAGAAAATCGATTTTCTTGACTTTTTAAAAACTCAGTATTCTTGGTATATAGACTTATTATGACGTGAAACAACCATTTATATGATTTTTAAGCAGTTTGAAAGAAGTGAAGTAAACGCGATGTATACGCAATTTTACACTCACTAGGGGCTAGAAAATCCATTTTCTTGACTTTTTAAAAACTCAGTATTCTTGGTATATATAGGCTTATTATGACGTGAAACAACCATTTATATGATTTTTTCGAAGCTTGAAAGAAGTGAAGTAAACGCGATTTTACACTCAATAGGGGCTAGAAAATCGAATTTCTTGACTTTTTGAATACTCAGCATTTATCTTATATAGAGGCTTATTATGAGGTGATACATTCATTTATATGATTTTTAAGCAGTTTGAAAGAAGTGAAGTAAACGCGATTTTACACTCACTAGGAGCTAGAAAATCCAATTTCTTGACTTTTTAAAAACTGAGTATTCTTGGTATATATAGGCTTATTATGACGTGAAACAACCATTTATATGATTTTTTCGAAGTTTAAAGAAGTGAAGTAAACGCGATTTTACACTCAATAGAGTCCAGAAAATCGAATTTCTTGACTTTTTGAATACTCAGTATTCTTGGTATATAGAGGCTTATTATGAGGTGATACATCCATTTATATGATTTTTAAGCAGTTTGAAAGAAGTGACGTAAACGCGATTTTACACTCACTAGGGGCTAGAAAATCGTATTTCTTGACTTTTTAAAAACTCAGTATTCTTGGTATATAGGCTGAATATGACGTGAAACAACCATTTATATGATTTTTAAGCAGTTTGAAAGAAGTGAAGTAAACGCGATGTATACGCAATTTTACACTCACTAGGGGCTAGAAAATCCATTTTCTTGACTTTTTAAAAACTCAGTATTCTTGGTATATAGGCTTATTATGACGTGAAAGAACCATTTATATGATTTTTAAGCAGTTTGAAAGAAGTGAAGTAAACGCGATGTATACGCAATTTTTCACTCACTAGGGGCTAGAAAATCCATTTTCTTGACTTTTTTAATACTCAGTATTCTTGGTATATAGGCTTATTATGACGTGAAACCACCATTTATATGATTTTTTCGAAGTTTGAAAGAAGTGAAGTAAACGCGATTTTACACTCACTAGGGGCGAGAAAATCGATTTTCTTGTTTTGTTGAAAACTCAATATTCTTAGTATATATAGGCTTATTATGACGTGAAACAACCATTTATATGATTTTTTCGAAGCTTGAAAGAAGTGAAGTAAACGCGATGTATACGCAATTTTACACTCACTAGGGGCTAGAAATTCCATTTTCTTGACTTTTTAAAAACTCAGTATTCTTGGTATATAGGCTCATTATGACCTGAAAGAACCATTTATATGATTTTTAAGCAGTTTGAAAGAAGTGAAGTAAACGCTGGGCGGCGCCGTGGCCGAGTGGTTAGACCGCTCGCCTCCCACCGAGGCAGCCCGGGTTCAATCCCAGGGACCTGCATGTGGGATTTGTGGTGGACGAAGGGGCGTCTGGGCGGGTTTTCTCCGGGTTCTCCGGTTTCCCCCGCCATTCATTCCACCGACTGCTCCATCATCACCTTTCCTTTCATCCATTTCACCCACATTTCGTTTCATCTACTTCCTTCATCCCATACCAGGCATCGGGCTGATCACCCATCCTGGATGCGCTGTCTGATCCATGAGTGTCTGCTCCTCGACGGGCCTCTGACCCCAGGCACCCGCCTGTAAATCCTGGGGGGTGTAAGTCCTACATAAGGGGAGGGTAAACAGATAATGAATGAATGAATGAAGTAAACGCGATGTATACGCAATTTTACACTCACTAGGGGCTAGAAAATCCATTTTCTTGACTTTTTGAATACTCAGTATTCTTGGTATATAGGCTTATTATGACGTGAAACCACCATTTATATGATTTTTTCGAAGTTTGAAAGAAGTGAAGTAAACGCGATTTTACACTCACTAGGGGCGAGAAAATCGATTTTCTTGTTTTGTTGAAAACTCAATATTCTTAGTATATATAGGCTTATTATGACGTGAAACAACCATTTATATGATTTTTTCGAAGCTTGAAAGAAGTCAAGTAAACGCTATTTTACACTCAATACAGGCTAGAAAATCGAATTTCTTGACTTTTTGAATACTCAGTATTCTTGGTATATAGAGGCTTATTATGACCTGAAGGAACCATTTATATGATTTTTAAGCAGTTTGAAAAAAGTGAAGTAAACGCGATGTATACGCAATTTTACACTCACTAGGGGCTAGAAAACCATTTTCTTGACTTTTTAAAAACTCAGTATTCTTGGTATATAGGCTTATTATGACGTGAAACCACCATTTATATGATTTTTTCGAAGTTTGAAAGAAGTGAAGTAAACGCGATTTTACACTCACTAGGGGCGAGAAAATCGATTTTCTTGTTTTGTTGAAAACTCAATATTCTTAGTATATATAGGCTTATTATGACGTGAAACAACCATTTATATGATTTTTTCGAAGATTGAAAGAAGTGAAGTAAACGCGATTTTACACTCAATACAGGCTAGAAAATCGAATTTCTTGACTTTTTGAATACTCAGTATTCTTGGTATATAGAGGCTTATTATGAGGTGATACATCCGTTTATATGATTTTTAAGCAGTTTGAAAGAAGTGACGTAAACGCGATTTTACACTCACTAGGGGCTAGAAAATCGATTTTCTTGACTTTTTAAAAACTCAGTATTCTTGGTATATAGACTTATTATGACGTGAAACAACCATTTATATGATTTTTAAGCAGTTTGAAAGAAGTGAAGTAAACGCGATGTATACGCAATTTTACACTCACTAGGGGCTAGAAAATCCATTTTCTTGACTTTTTAAAAACTCAGTATTCTTGGTATATATAGGCTTATTATGACGTGAAACAACCATTTATATGATTTTTTCGAAGCTTGAAAGAAGTGAAGTAAACGCGATTTTACACTCAATAGGGGCTAGAAAATCGAATTTCTTGACTTTTTGAATACTCAGCATTTATCTTATATAGAGGCTTATTATGAGGTGATACATTCATTTATATGATTTTTAAGCAGTTTGAAAGAAGTGAAGTAAACGCGATTTTACACTCACTAGGAGCTAGAAAATCCAATTTCTTGACTTTTTAAAAACTGAGTATTCTTGGTATATATAGGCTTATTATGACGTGAAACAACCATTTATATGATTTTTTCGAAGTTTAAAGAAGTGAAGTAAACGCGATTTTACACTCAATAGAGTCCAGAAAATCGAATTTCTTGACTTTTTGAATACTCAGTATTCTTGGTATATAGAGGCTTATTATGAGGTGATACATCCATTTATATGATTTTTAAGCAGTTTGAAAGAAGTGACGTAAACGCGATTTTACACTCACTAGGGGCTAGAAAATCGTATTTCTTGACTTTTTAAAAACTCAGTATTCTTGGTATATAGGCTGAATATGACGTGAAACAACCATTTATATGATTTTTAAGCAGTTTGAAAGAAGTGAAGTAAACGCGATGTATACGCAATTTTACACTCACTAGGGGCTAGAAAATCCATTTTCTTGACTTTTTAAAAACTCAGTATTCTTGGTATATAGGCTTATTATGACGTGAAAGAACCATTTATATGATTTTTAAGCAGTTTGAAAGAAGTGAAGTAAACGCGATGTATACGCAATTTTTCACTCACTAGGGGCTAGAAAATCCATTTTCTTGACTTTTTGAATACTCAGTATTCTTGGTATATAGGCTTATTATGATGTGAAACCACCATTTATATGATTTTTTCGAAGTTTGAAAGAAGTGAAGTAAACGCGATTTTACACTCACTAGGGGCGAGAAAATCGATTTTCTTGTTTTGTTGAAAACTCAATATTCTTAGTATATATAGGCTTATTATGACGTGAAACAACCATTTATATGATTTTTTCGAAGCTTGAAAGAAGTGAAGTAAACGCTATTTTACACTCAATACAGGCTAGAAAATCGAATTTCTTGACTTTTTGAATACTCAGTATTCTTGGTATATAGAGGCTTATTATGAGGTGATACGTCCATTTATATGATTTTTAAGCAGTTTGAAAGAAGTGACGTAAACGCGATTTTACATTCACTAGGGGCGAGAAAATCGAATTTCTTGACTTTTTAAAAACTCAGTATTCTTGGTATATAGGCTTATTATGACGTGAAACATCCATTTATATGATTTTTAAGCAGTTTGAAAGAAGTGAAGTAAACGCGATGTATACGCAATTTTACACTCACTAGGGGCTAGAAAATCCATTTTTTTGACTTTTTAAAAACTCAGTATTCTTGCTATATATAGGCTTATTATGACGTGAAACAACCATTTATATGATTTTTTCGAAGTTTGAAAGAAGTGAAGTAAACGCGATTTTACACTCACTAGCGGCGAGAAAATCGATTTTCCTGTTTTGTTGAAAACTCAATATTCTTGGTATATATAGGCTTATTATGACGTGAAACAACCATTTATATGATTTTTTCGAAGCTTGAAAGCAGTGAAGTAAACGCGATTTTACACTCAATAGGGGCTAGAAAACTGAATTTCTTGACTTTTTGAATACTCAGCATTTTTCTTATATAGAGGCTTATTATGAGCTGATACATTCATTTATATGATTTTTAAGCAGTTTGAAAGAAGTGAAGTAAACGCGATTTTACACTCACTAGGAGCTAGAAAATCCAATTTCTTGACTTTTTAAAAACTGAGTATTCTTGGTATATATAGGCTTATTATGACGTGAAACAACCATTTATATGATTTTTTCGAAGCTTGGGAGAAGTGAAGTAAACGCGATTTTACACTCACTAGGGGCGAGAAAATCGATTTTCTTGTTTTGTTGAAAACTCAATATTCTTGGTATATATAGGCTTATTATGACCTGAAGGAACCATTTATATGATTTTTAAGCAGTTTGAAAGAAGTGAAGTAAACGCGATGTATACGCAATTTTACACTCACTAGGGGCTAGAAAACCATTTTCTTGACTTTTTAAAAACTCAGTATTCTTGGTATATAGGCTTATTATGACGTGAAACCACCATTTATATGATTTTTTCGAAGTTTGAAAGAAGTGAAGTAAACGCGATTTTACACTCACTAGGGGCGAGAAAATCGATTTTCTTGTTTTTTGAAAACTCAATATTCTTAGTATATATAGGCTTATTATGACGTGAAACAACCATTTATATGATTTTTTCGAAGATTGAAAGAAGTGAAGTAAACGCGATTTTACACTCAATACAGGCTAGAAAATCGAATTTCTTGACTTTTTGAATACTCAGTATTCTTGGTATATAGAGGCTTATTATGAGGTGATACATCCGTTTATATGATTTTTAAGCAGTTTGAAAGAAGTGACGTAAACGCGATTTTACACTCACTAGGGGCTAGAAAATCGATTTTCTTGACTTTTTAAAAACTCAGTATTCTTGGTATATAGACTTATTATGACGTGAAACAACCATTTATATGATTTTTAAGCAGTTTGAAAGAAGTGAAGTAAACGCGATGTATACGCAATTTTACACTCACTAGGGGCTAGAAAATACATTTTCTTGACTTTTTAAAAACTCAGTATTCTTGGTATATATAGGCTTATTATGACGTGAAACAACCATTTATATGATTTTTTCGAAGCTTGAAAGAAGTGAAGTAAACGCGATTTTACACTCAATAGGGGCTAGAAAATCGAATTTCTTGACTTTTTGAATACTCAGCATTTATCTTATATAGAGGCTTATTATGAGGTGATACATTCATTTATATGATTTTTAAGCAGTTTGAAAGAAGTGAAGTAAACGCGATTTTACACTCACTAGGAGCTAGAAAATCCAATTTCTTGACTTTTTAAAAACTGAGTATTCTTGGTATATATAGTCTTATTATGACGTGAAACAACCATTTATATGATTTTTTCGAAGTTTAAAGAAGTGAAGTAAACGCGATTTTACACTCAATAGAGTCCAGAAAATCGAATTTCTTGACTTTTTGAATACTCAGTATTCTTGGTATATAGAGGCTTATTATGAGGTGATACATCCATTTATATGATTTTTAAGCAGTTTGAAAGAAGTGACGTAAACGCGATTTTACACTCACTAGGGGCTAGAAAATCGAATTTCTTGACTTTTTAAAAACTCAGTATTCTTGGTATATAGGCTGAATATGACGTGAAACAACCATTTATATGATTTTTAAGCAGTTTGAAAGAAGTGAAGTAAACGCGATGTATACGCAATTTTACACTCACTAGGGGCTAGAAAATCGAATTTCTTGACTTTTTAAAAACTCAGTATTCTTGGTATATAGGCTGAATATGACGTGAAACAACCATTTATATGATTTTTAAGCAGTTTGAAAGAAGTGAAGTAAACGCGATGTATACGCAATTTTACACTCACTAGGGGCTAGAAAATCCATTTTTTTGACTTTTTAAAAACTCAGTATTCTTGGTATATATAGGCTTATTATGACGTGAAACAACCATTTATATGATTTTTTCGAAGTTTGAAAGAAGTGAAGTAAACGCGATTTTACACTCACTAGGGGCGAGAAAATCGATTTTCCTGTTTTGTTGAAAACTCAATATTCTTGGTATATATAGGCTTATTATGACGTGAAACAACCATTTATATGATTTTTTCGAAACTTGAAAGCAGTGAAGTAAACGCGATTTTACACTCAATAGGGGCTAGAAAACTGAATTTCTTGACTTTTTGAATACTCAGCATTTTTCTTATATAGAGGCTTATTATGAGGTGATACATTCATTTATATGATTTTTAAGCAGTTTGAAAGAAGTGAAGTAAACGCGATTTTACACTCACTAGGAGCTAGAAAATCCAATTCCTTGACTTTTTAAAAACTGAGTATTCTTGGTATATATAGGCTTATTATGACGTGAAACAACCATTTATATGATTTTTTCGAAGCTTGGGAGAAGTGAAGTAAACGCGATTTTACACTCACTAGGGGCGAGAAAATCGATTTTCTTGTTTTGTTGAAAACTCAATATTCTTGGTATATATAGGCTTATTATGACGTGAAACAACCATTTATATGATTTTCGAAGCTTGAAAGAAGTGAAGTAAACGCGATGTATACGCAATTTTACACTCACTAGGGGCTAGAAAATCCATTTTCTTGACTTTTTAAAAACTCAGTATTCTTGGTATATAGACTTATTATGACCTGAAGGAACCATTTATATGATTTTTAAGCAGTTTGAAAGAAGTGAAGTAAACGCGATGTATACGCAATTTTACACTCACTAGGGGCTAGAAAATCCATTTTCTTGACTTTTTAAAAACTCAGTATTCTTGGTATATAGGCTTATTATGACGTGAAACCACCATTTATATGATTTTTTCGAAGTTTGAAAGAAGTGAAGTAAACGCGATTTTACACTCACTAGGGGCGAGAAAATCGATTTTCTTGTTTTGTTGAAAACTCAATATTCTTAGTATATATAGGCTTATTATGACGTGAAACAACCATTTATATGATTTTTTCGAAGCTTGAAAGAAGTGAAGTAAACGCGATTTTACACTCAATACAGGCTAGAAAATCGAATTTCTTGACTTTTTGAATACTCAGTATTCTTGGTATATAGAGGCTTATTATGAGGTGATACATCCGTTTATATGATTTTTAAGCAGTTTGAAAGAAGTGACGTAAACGCGATTTTACACTCACTAGGGGCTAGAAAATCGATTTTCTTGACTTTTTAAAAACTCAGTATTCTTGGTATATAGACTTATTATGACGTGAAACAACCATTTATATGATTTTTAAGCAGTTTGAAAGAAGTGAAGTAAACGCGATGTATACGCAATTTTACACTCACTAGGGGCTAGAAAATCCATTTTCTTGACTTTTTAAAAACTCAGTATTCTTGGTATATATAGGCTTATTATGACGTGAAGCAACCATTTATATGATTTTTTCGAAGTTTGAAAGAAGTGAAGTAAACGCGATTTTATACTCACTAGGGGCGAGAAAATCGATTTTCTTGTTTTGTTGAAAACTCAATATTCTTGGTATATATAGGCTTATTATGACGTGAAACAACCATTTATATGATTTTTTCGAAGCTTGAAAGAAGTGAAGTAAACGCGATTTTACACTCAATAGGGGCTAGAAAATCGAATTTCTTGACTTTTTGAATACTCAGTATTCTTGGTATATAGAGGCTTATTATGAGGTGATACGTCCATTTATATGATTTTTAAGCAGTTTGAAAGAAGTGCGTAAACGCGATTTTACATTCACTAGGGGCGAGAAAATCGATTTTCTTGACTTTTTAAAAACTCAGTATTCTTGGTATATAGGCTTATTATGACGTGAAACAACCATTTATATGATTTTTAAGCAGTTTGAAAGAAGTGAAGTAAACGCGATGTATACGCAATTTTACACTCACTAGGGGCTAGAAAATCCATTTTCTTGACTTTTTAAAAACTCAGTATTCTTGGTATATATAGGCTTATTATGACGTGAAACAACCATTTATATGATTTTTTCGAAGTTTGAAAGAAGTGAAGTAAACGCGATTTTACACTCACTAGGGGCGAGAAAATCGATTTTCTTGTTTTGTTGAAAACTCAATATTCTTAGTATATATAGGCTTATTATGACGTGAAACAACCATTTATATGATTTTTTCGAAGCTTGAAAGAAGTGAAGTAAACGCGATGTATACGCAATTTTACACTCACTAGGGGCGAGAAAATCGATTTTCTTGACTTTTTAAAAACTCAGTATTCTTGGTATATAGGCTTATTATGACGTGAAAGAACCATTTATATGATTTTTAAGCAGTTTGAAAGAAGTGAAGTAAACGCGATGTATACGCAATTTTTCACTCACTAGGGGCTAGAAAATCCATTTTCTTGACTTTTTTAATACTCAGTATTCTTGGTATATAGGCTTATTATGACGTGAAACCACCATTTATATGATTTTTTCGAAGTTTGAAAGAAGTGAAGTAAACGCGATTTTACACTCACTAGGGGCGAGAAAATCGATTTTCTTGTTTTGTTGAAAACTCAATATTCTTAGTATATATAGGCTTATTATGACGTGAAACAACCATTTATATGATTTTTTCGAAGCTTGAAAGAAGTGAAGTAAACGCGATGTATACGCAATTTTACACTCACTAGGGGCTAGAAATTCCATTTTCTTGACTTTTTAAAAACTCAGTATTCTTGGTATATAGGCTCATTATGACCTGAAAGAACCATTTATATGATTTTTAAGCAGTTTGAAAGAAGTGAAGTAAACGCTGGGCGGCGCCGTGGCCGAGTGGTTAGACCGCTCGCCTCCCACCGAGGCAGCCCGGGTTCAATCCCAGGGACCTGCATGTGGGATTTGTGGTGGACGAAGGGGCGTCTGGGCGGGTTTTCTCCGGGTTCTCCGGTTTCCCCCGCCATTCATTCCACCGACTGCTCCATCATCACCTTTCCTTTCATCCATTTCACCCACATTTCGTTTCATCTACTTCCTTCATCCCATACCAGGCATCGGGCTGATCACCCATCCTGGATGCGCTGTCTGATCCATGAGTGTCTGCTCCTCGACGGGCCTCTGACCCCAGGCACCCGCCTGTAAATCCTGGGGGGTGTAAGTCCTACATAAGGGGAGGGTAAACAGATAATGAATGAATGAATGAAGTAAACGCGATGTATACGCAATTTTACACTCACTAGGGGCTAGAAAATCCATTTTCTTGACTTTTTGAATACTCAGTATTCTTGGTATATAGGCTTATTATGACGTGAAACCACCATTTATATGATTTTTTCGAAGTTTGAAAGAAGTGAAGTAAACGCGATTTTACACTCACTAGGGGCGAGAAAATCGATTTTCTTGTTTTGTTGAAAACTCAATATTCTTAGTATATATAGGCTTATTATGACGTGAAACAACCATTTATATGATTTTTTCGAAGCTTGAAAGAAGTCAAGTAAACGCTATTTTACACTCAATACAGGCTAGAAAATCGAATTTCTTGACTTTTTGAATACTCAGTATTCTTGGTATATAGAGGCTTATTATGACCTGAAGGAACCATTTATATGATTTTTAAGCAGTTTGAAAAAAGTGAAGTAAACGCGATGTATACGCAATTTTACACTCACTAGGGGCTAGAAAACCATTTTCTTGACTTTTTAAAAACTCAGTATTCTTGGTATATAGGCTTATTATGACGTGAAACCACCATTTATATGATTTTTTCGAAGTTTGAAAGAAGTGAAGTAAACGCGATTTTACACTCACTAGGGGCGAGAAAATCGATTTTCTTGTTTTGTTGAAAACTCAATATTCTTAGTATATATAGGCTTATTATGACGTGAAACAACCATTTATATGATTTTTTCGAAGATTGAAAGAAGTGAAGTAAACGCGATTTTACACTCAATACAGGCTAGAAAATCGAATTTCTTGACTTTTTGAATACTCAGTATTCTTGGTATATAGAGGCTTATTATGAGGTGATACATCCGTTTATATGATTTTTAAGCAGTTTGAAAGAAGTGACGTAAACGCGATTTTACACTCACTAGGGGCTAGAAAATCGATTTTCTTGACTTTTTAAAAACTCAGTATTCTTGGTATATAGACTTATTATGACGTGAAACAACCATTTATATGATTTTTAAGCAGTTTGAAAGAAGTGAAGTAAACGCGATGTATACGCAATTTTACACTCACTAGGGGCTAGAAAATCCATTTTCTTGACTTTTTAAAAACTCAGTATTCTTGGTATATATAGGCTTATTATGACGTGAAACAACCATTTATATGATTTTTTCGAAGCTTGAAAGAAGTGAAGTAAACGCGATTTTACACTCAATAGGGGCTAGAAAATCGAATTTCTTGACTTTTTGAATACTCAGCATTTATCTTATATAGAGGCTTATTATGAGGTGATACATTCATTTATATGATTTTTAAGCAGTTTGAAAGAAGTGAAGTAAACGCGATTTTACACTCACTAGGAGCTAGAAAATCCAATTTCTTGACTTTTTAAAAACTGAGTATTCTTGGTATATATAGGCTTATTATGACGTGAAACAACCATTTATATGATTTTTTCGAAGTTTAAAGAAGTGAAGTAAACGCGATTTTACACTCAATAGAGTCCAGAAAATCGAATTTCTTGACTTTTTGAATACTCAGTATTCTTGGTATATAGAGGCTTATTATGAGGTGATACATCCATTTATATGATTTTTAAGCAGTTTGAAAGAAGTGACGTAAACGCGATTTTACACTCACTAGGGGCTAGAAAATCGTATTTCTTGACTTTTTAAAAACTCAGTATTCTTGGTATATAGGCTGAATATGACGTGAAACAACCATTTATATGATTTTTAAGCAGTTTGAAAGAAGTGAAGTAAACGCGATGTATACGCAATTTTACACTCACTAGGGGCTAGAAAATCCATTTTCTTGACTTTTTAAAAACTCAGTATTCTTGGTATATAGGCTTATTATGACGTGAAAGAACCATTTATATGATTTTTAAGCAGTTTGAAAGAAGTGAAGTAAACGCGATGTATACGCAATTTTTCACTCACTAGGGGCTAGAAAATCCATTTTCTTGACTTTTTGAATACTCAGTATTCTTGGTATATAGGCTTATTATGATGTGAAACCACCATTTATATGATTTTTTCGAAGTTTGAAAGAAGTGAAGTAAACGCGATTTTACACTCACTAGGGGCGAGAAAATCGATTTTCTTGTTTTGTTGAAAACTCAATATTCTTAGTATATATAGGCTTATTATGACGTGAAACAACCATTTATATGATTTTTTCGAAGCTTGAAAGAAGTGAAGTAAACGCTATTTTACACTCAATACAGGCTAGAAAATCGAATTTCTTGACTTTTTGAATACTCAGTATTCTTGGTATATAGAGGCTTATTATGAGGTGATACGTCCATTTATATGATTTTTAAGCAGTTTGAAAGAAGTGACGTAAACGCGATTTTACATTCACTAGGGGCGAGAAAATCGAATTTCTTGACTTTTTAAAAACTCAGTATTCTTGGTATATAGGCTTATTATGACGTGAAACATCCATTTATATGATTTTTAAGCAGTTTGAAAGAAGTGAAGTAAACGCGATGTATACGCAATTTTACACTCACTAGGGGCTAGAAAATCCATTTTTTTGACTTTTTAAAAACTCAGTATTCTTGCTATATATAGGCTTATTATGACGTGAAACAACCATTTATATGATTTTTTCGAAGTTTGAAAGAAGTGAAGTAAACGCGATTTTACACTCACTAGCGGCGAGAAAATCGATTTTCCTGTTTTGTTGAAAACTCAATATTCTTGGTATATATAGGCTTATTATGACGTGAAACAACCATTTATATGATTTTTTCGAAGCTTGAAAGCAGTGAAGTAAACGCGATTTTACACTCAATAGGGGCTAGAAAACTGAATTTCTTGACTTTTTGAATACTCAGCATTTTTCTTATATAGAGGCTTATTATGAGCTGATACATTCATTTATATGATTTTTAAGCAGTTTGAAAGAAGTGAAGTAAACGCGATTTTACACTCACTAGGAGCTAGAAAATCCAATTTCTTGACTTTTTAAAAACTGAGTATTCTTGGTATATATAGGCTTATTATGACGTGAAACAACCATTTATATGATTTTTTCGAAGCTTGGGAGAAGTGAAGTAAACGCGATTTTACACTCACTAGGGGCGAGAAAATCGATTTTCTTGTTTTGTTGAAAACTCAATATTCTTGGTATATATAGGCTTATTATGACCTGAAGGAACCATTTATATGATTTTTAAGCAGTTTGAAAGAAGTGAAGTAAACGCGATGTATACGCAATTTTACACTCACTAGGGGCTAGAAAACCATTTTCTTGACTTTTTAAAAACTCAGTATTCTTGGTATATAGGCTTATTATGACGTGAAACCACCATTTATATGATTTTTTCGAAGTTTGAAAGAAGTGAAGTAAACGCGATTTTACACTCACTAGGGGCGAGAAAATCGATTTTCTTGTTTTTTGAAAACTCAATATTCTTAGTATATATAGGCTTATTATGACGTGAAACAACCATTTATATGATTTTTTCGAAGATTGAAAGAAGTGAAGTAAACGCGATTTTACACTCAATACAGGCTAGAAAATCGAATTTCTTGACTTTTTGAATACTCAGTATTCTTGGTATATAGAGGCTTATTATGAGGTGATACATCCGTTTATATGATTTTTAAGCAGTTTGAAAGAAGTGACGTAAACGCGATTTTACACTCACTAGGGGCTAGAAAATCGATTTTCTTGACTTTTTAAAAACTCAGTATTCTTGGTATATAGACTTATTATGACGTGAAACAACCATTTATATGATTTTTAAGCAGTTTGAAAGAAGTGAAGTAAACGCGATGTATACGCAATTTTACACTCACTAGGGGCTAGAAAATACATTTTCTTGACTTTTTAAAAACTCAGTATTCTTGGTATATATAGGCTTATTATGACGTGAAACAACCATTTATATGATTTTTTCGAAGCTTGAAAGAAGTGAAGTAAACGCGATTTTACACTCAATAGGGGCTAGAAAATCGAATTTCTTGACTTTTTGAATACTCAGCATTTATCTTATATAGAGGCTTATTATGAGGTGATACATTCATTTATATGATTTTTAAGCAGTTTGAAAGAAGTGAAGTAAACGCGATTTTACACTCACTAGGAGCTAGAAAATCCAATTTCTTGACTTTTTAAAAACTGAGTATTCTTGGTATATATAGTCTTATTATGACGTGAAACAACCATTTATATGATTTTTTCGAAGTTTAAAGAAGTGAAGTAAACGCGATTTTACACTCAATAGAGTCCAGAAAATCGAATTTCTTGACTTTTTGAATACTCAGTATTCTTGGTATATAGAGGCTTATTATGAGGTGATACATCCATTTATATGATTTTTAAGCAGTTTGAAAGAAGTGACGTAAACGCGATTTTACACTCACTAGGGGCTAGAAAATCGAATTTCTTGACTTTTTAAAAACTCAGTATTCTTGGTATATAGGCTGAATATGACGTGAAACAACCATTTATATGATTTTTAAGCAGTTTGAAAGAAGTGAAGTAAACGCGATGTATACGCAATTTTACACTCACTAGGGGCTAGAAAATCGAATTTCTTGACTTTTTAAAAACTCAGTATTCTTGGTATATAGGCTGAATATGACGTGAAACAACCATTTATATGATTTTTAAGCAGTTTGAAAGAAGTGAAGTAAACGCGATGTATACGCAATTTTACACTCACTAGGGGCTAGAAAATCCATTTTTTTGACTTTTTAAAAACTCAGTATTCTTGGTATATATAGGCTTATTATGACGTGAAACAACCATTTATATGATTTTTTCGAAGTTTGAAAGAAGTGAAGTAAACGCGATTTTACACTCACTAGGGGCGAGAAAATCGATTTTCCTGTTTTGTTGAAAACTCAATATTCTTGGTATATATAGGCTTATTATGACGTGAAACAACCATTTATATGATTTTTTCGAAACTTGAAAGCAGTGAAGTAAACGCGATTTTACACTCAATAGGGGCTAGAAAACTGAATTTCTTGACTTTTTGAATACTCAGCATTTTTCTTATATAGAGGCTTATTATGAGGTGATACATTCATTTATATGATTTTTAAGCAGTTTGAAAGAAGTGAAGTAAACGCGATTTTACACTCACTAGGAGCTAGAAAATCCAATTCCTTGACTTTTTAAAAACTGAGTATTCTTGGTATATATAGGCTTATTATGACGTGAAACAACCATTTATATGATTTTTTCGAAGCTTGGGAGAAGTGAAGTAAACGCGATTTTACACTCACTAGGGGCGAGAAAATCGATTTTCTTGTTTTGTTGAAAACTCAATATTCTTGGTATATATAGGCTTATTATGACGTGAAACAACCATTTATATGATTTTCGAAGCTTGAAAGAAGTGAAGTAAACGCGATGTATACGCAATTTTACACTCACTAGGGGCTAGAAAATCCATTTTCTTGACTTTTTAAAAACTCAGTATTCTTGGTATATAGACTTATTATGACCTGAAGGAACCATTTATATGATTTTTAAGCAGTTTGAAAGAAGTGAAGTAAACGCGATGTATACGCAATTTTACACTCACTAGGGGCTAGAAAATCCATTTTCTTGACTTTTTAAAAACTCAGTATTCTTGGTATATAGGCTTATTATGACGTGAAACCACCATTTATATGATTTTTTCGAAGTTTGAAAGAAGTGAAGTAAACGCGATTTTACACTCACTAGGGGCGAGAAAATCGATTTTCTTGTTTTGTTGAAAACTCAATATTCTTAGTATATATAGGCTTATTATGACGTGAAACAACCATTTATATGATTTTTTCGAAGCTTGAAAGAAGTGAAGTAAACGCGATTTTACACTCAATACAGGCTAGAAAATCGAATTTCTTGACTTTTTGAATACTCAGTATTCTTGGTATATAGAGGCTTATTATGAGGTGATACATCCGTTTATATGATTTTTAAGCAGTTTGAAAGAAGTGACGTAAACGCGATTTTACACTCACTAGGGGCTAGAAAATCGATTTTCTTGACTTTTTAAAAACTCAGTATTCTTGGTATATAGACTTATTATGACGTGAAACAACCATTTATATGATTTTTAAGCAGTTTGAAAGAAGTGAAGTAAACGCGATGTATACGCAATTTTACACTCACTAGGGGCTAGAAAATCCATTTTCTTGACTTTTTAAAAACTCAGTATTCTTGGTATATATAGGCTTATTATGACGTGAAGCAACCATTTATATGATTTTTTCGAAGTTTGAAAGAAGTGAAGTAAACGCGATTTTATACTCACTAGGGGCGAGAAAATCGATTTTCTTGTTTTGTTGAAAACTCAATATTCTTGGTATATATAGGCTTATTATGACGTGAAACAACCATTTATATGATTTTTTCGAAGCTTGAAAGAAGTGAAGTAAACGCGATTTTACACTCAATAGGGGCTAGAAAATCGAATTTCTTGACTTTTTGAATACTCAGTATTCTTGGTATATAGAGGCTTATTATGAGGTGATACGTCCATTTATATGATTTTTAAGCAGTTTGAAAGAAGTGCGTAAACGCGATTTTACATTCACTAGGGGCGAGAAAATCGATTTTCTTGACTTTTTAAAAACTCAGTATTCTTGGTATATAGGCTTATTATGACGTGAAACAACCATTTATATGATTTTTAAGCAGTTTGAAAGAAGTGAAGTAAACGCGATGTATACGCAATTTTACACTCACTAGGGGCTAGAAAATCCATTTTCTTGACTTTTTAAAAACTCAGTATTCTTGGTATATATAGGCTTATTATGACGTGAAACAACCATTTATATGATTTTTTCGAAGTTTGAAAGAAATGAAGTAAACGCGATTTTACACTCACTAGGGGCGAGAAAATCGATTTTCCTGTTTTGTTGAAAACTCAATATTCTTGGTATATATAGGCTTATTATGACGTGAAACAACCATTTATATGATTTTTTCGAAGCTTGAAAGAAGTGAAGTAAACGCGAATTTACACTCAATAGGGGCTAGAAAACTGAATTTCTTGACTTTTTGAATACTCAGCATTTTTCTTATATAGAGGCTTATTATGAGGTGATACATTCATTTATATGATTTTTAAGCAGTTTGAAAGAAGTGAAGTAAACGCGATTTTACACTCACTAGGAGCTAGAAAATCCATTTTCTTGACTTTTTAAAAACTGAGTATTCTTGGTATATATAGGCTTATGATGACGTGAAACAACCATTTATATGATTTTTTCGAAGCTTGGGAGAAGTGAAGTAAACGCGATTTTACACTCACTAGGGGCGAGAAAATCGATTTTCTTGTTTTGTTGAAAACTCAATATTCTTGGTATATATAGGCTTATTATGACGTGAAACAACCATTTATATGATTTTTTCGAAGCTTGAAAGAAGTGAAGTAAACGCGATGTATACGCAATTTTACACTCACTAGGGGCTAGAAAATCCATTTTCTTGACTTTTTAAAAACTCAGTATTATTGGTATATAGGCTTATTATGACCTGAAGGAACCATTTATATGATTTTTAAGCAGTTTGAAAGAAGTGAAGTAAACTCGATGTATACGCAATTTTACACTCACTAGGGGCTAGAAAACCATTTTCTTGACTTTTTAAAAACTCAGTATTCTTGGTATATAGGCTTATTATGACGTGAAACCACCATTTATATGATTTTTTCGAAGTTTGAAAGAACTAAAGTAAACGCGATTTTACACTCACTAGGGGCGAGAAAATCGATTTTCTTGTTTTGTTGAAAACTCAATATTCTTAGTATGTATAGGCTTATTATGACGTGAAACAACCATTTATATGATTTTTTCGAAGATTGAAAGAAGTGAATTAAACGCGATTTTACACTCAATACAGGCTAGAAAATCGAATTTCTTGACTTTTTGAATACTCAGTATTCTTGGTATATAGAGGCTTATTATGAGGTGATACATCCGTTTATATGATTTTTGAGCAGTTTGAACGAAGTGACGTAAACGCGATTTTACACTCACTAGGGGCTAGAAAATCGATTTTCTTGACTTTTTAAAAACTCAGTATTCTTGGTATATAAACTTATTATGACGTGAAACAACCATTTATATGATTTTTAAGCAGTTTGAAAGAAGTGAAGTAAACGCGATGTATACGCAATTTTACACTCACTAGGGGCTAGAAAATCCATTTTCTTGACTTTTTAAAAACTCAGTATTCTTGGTATATATAGGCTTATTATGACGTGAAACAACCATTTATATGATTTTTTCGAAGTTTGAAAGAAGTGAAGTAAACGCGATTTTATACTCACTAGGGGCGAGAAAATCGATTTTCTTGTTTTGTTGAAAACTCAATATTCTTGGTATATATAGGCTTATTATGACGTGAAACAACCATTTATATGATTTTTAAGCAGTTTGAACGAAGTGACGTAAACGTGATTTTACACTCACTAGGAGCTAAAAAATCCAATTTCCTGACTTTTTGAATACTCAGTATTCTTGGTATATAGAGGCTTATTATGAGGTGATACATCCATTTATATGATTTTTAAGCAGATTTAAAGAAGTGACGTAAACGCGATTTTACACTGACTAGGGGCTAGAAAATCGAATTTCTTGACTTTTTAAAAACTCAGTATTCTTGGTATATAGGCTTATTATGACGTGAAACAACCATTTATATGATTTTTAAGCAGTTTGAAAGAAGTGAAGTAAGCGCGATGTATACGCAATTTTACATTCACTAGGGGCTAGAAAATCCATTTTCTTGACTTTTTAAAAACTCAGTATTCTTGGTATATAGGCTTATTATGACCTAAAGAACCATTTATATGATTTTAAGCAGTTTGAAAGAAGTGAAGTAAACGCGATTTTACACTCAATAGGGGCTAGAAAATCAAATTTCTTGACTTTTTGAATACTCAGCATTTTTCTTATATAGAGGCTTATTATGAGGTAATACATTCATTTATATGATTTTTAAGCAGTTTGAAAGAAGTGAAGTAAACGCGATTTTACACTCACTAGGAGCTAGAAAATCCAATTTCTTGACTTTTTAAAAACTGAGTATTCTTGGTATATATAGGCTTATTATGACGTGAAACAACCATTTATATGATTTTTTCGAAGTTTAAAGAAGTGAAGTAAACGCGATTTTACACTCAATAGAGTCCAGAAAATCGAATTTCTTGACTTTTTGAATACTCAGTATTCTTGGTATATAGAGGCTTATTATGAGGTGATACATCCATTTATATGATTTTTAAGCAGTTTGAAAGAAGTGACGTAAACGCGATTTTACACTCACTAGGGGCTAGAAAATCGAATTTCTTGACTTTTTAAAAACTCAGTATTCTTGGTATATAGGCTGAATATGACGGGAAACAACCATTTATATGATTTTTAAGCAGTTTGAAAGAAGTGAAGTAAACGCGATGTATACGCAATTTTACACTCACTAGGGGCTAGAAAATCCATTTTCTTGACTTTTTAAAAAATCAGTATTCTTGGTATATAGGCTTATTATGACCTGAAAGAACCATTTATATGATTTTTAAGCAGTTTGAAAGAAGTGAAGTAAACGCGATGTATACGCAATTTTACACTCACTAGGGGCTAGAAAATCCATTTGCTTGACTTTTTAAAAACTCAGTATTCTTGGTATATAGGCTTATTATGACGTGAAACCACCATTTATATGATTTTTTCGAAGTTTGAAAGAAGTGAAGTAAACGCGATTTTACACTCAATAGGGGCTAGAAAATCGAATTTCTTGACTTTTTGAATACTCAGCATTTTTCTTATATAGAGGCTTATTATGAGGTGATACATTCATTTATATGATTTTTAAGCAGTTTGAAAGAAGTGAAGTAAACGCGATTTTACACTCACTAGGAGCTAGAAAATCCAATTTCTTGACTTTTTAAAAACTGAGTATTCTTGGTATATATAGGCTTATTATGACGTGAAACAACCATTTATATGATTTTCAAGCAGTTTGAAAGAAGTGAAGTAAACGCGATGTATACGCAATTTTACACTCACTAGGGGCTAGAAAATCCATTTTCTTGACTTTTTAAAAACTCAGTATTCTTGGTATATAGGCTTATTATGACGTGAAAGAACCATTTATATGATTTTTAAGCAGTTTGAAAGAAGTGAAGTAAACGCGATGTATACGCAATTTTTCACTCACTAGGGGCTAGAAAATCCATTTTCTTGACTTTTTGAATACTCAGTATTCTTGATATATAGGCTTATTATGACGTGAAACCACCATTTATATGATTTTTTCGAAGTTTGAAAGAAGTGAAGTAAACGCGATTTTACACTCACTAGGGGCGAGAAAATCGATTTTCTTGTTTTGTTGAAAACTCAATATTCTTAGTATATATAGGCTTATTATGACGTGAAACAACCATTTATATGATTTTTTCGAAGCTTGAAAGAAGTGAAGTAAACGCGATTTTACACTCAATACAGGCTAGAAAATCGAATTTCTTGACTTTTTGAATACTCAGTATTCTTGGTATATAGAGGCGTATTATGAGGTGATACGTCCATTTATATGATTTTTAAGCAGTTTGAAAGAAGTGACGTAAACGCGATTTTACATTCACTAGGGGCGAGAAAATCGATTTTCTTGACTTTTTAAAAACTCAGTATTCTTGGTATATAGGCTTATTATGACGTGAAACATCCATTTATATGATTTTTAAGCAGTTTGAAAGAAGTGAAGTAAACGCGATGTATACGCAATTTTACACTCACTAGGGGCTAGAAAATCCATTTTTTTGACTTTTTAAAAACTCAGTATTCTTGGTATATATAGGCTTATTATGACGTGAAACAACCATTTATATGATTTTTTCGAAGATTGAAAGAAGTGAAGTAAACGCGATTTTACACTCACTAGGGGCTAGAAAATCGATTTTCTTGACTTTTTAAAAACTCAGTATTCTTGGTATATAAACTTATTATGACGTGAAACAACCATTTATATGATTTTTAAGCAGTTTGAAAGAAGTGAAGTAAACGCGATGTATACGCAATTTTACACTCACTAGGGGCTAGAAAATCCATTTTCTTGACTTTTTAAAAACTCAGTATTCTTGGTATATATAGGCTTATTATGACGTGAAACAACCATTTATATGATTTTTTCGAAGTTTGAAAGAAGTGAAGTAAACGCGATTTTATACTCACTAGGGGCGAGAAAATCGATTTTCTTGTTTTGTTGAAAACTCAATATTCTTGGTATATATAGGCTTATTATGACGTGAAACAACCATTTATATGATTTTTAAGCAGTTTGAACGAAGTGACGTAAACGTGATTTTACACTCACTAGGAGCTAAAAAATCCAATTTCCTGACTTTTTGAATACTCAGTATTCTTGGTATATAGAGGCTTATTATGAGGTGATACATCCATTTATATGATTTTTAAGCAGATTTAAAGAAGTGACGTAAACGCGATTTTACACTGACTAGGGGCTAGAAAATCGAATTTCTTGACTTTTTAAAAACTCAGTATTCTTGGTATATAGGCTTATTATGACGTGAAACAACCATTTATATGATTTTTAAGCAGTTTGAAAGAAGTGAAGTAAGCGCGATGTATACGCAATTTTACATTCACTAGGGGCTAGAAAATCCATTTTCTTGACTTTTTAAAAACTCAGTATTCTTGGTATATAGGCTTATTATGACCTAAAGAACCATTTATATGATTTTAAGCAGTTTGAAAGAAGTGAAGTAAACGCGATTTTACACTCAATAGGGGCTAGAAAATCAAATTTCTTGACTTTTTGAATACTCAGCATTTTTCTTATATAGAGGCTTATTATGAGGTAATACATTCATTTATATGATTTTTAAGCAGTTTGAAAGAAGTGAAGTAAACGCGATTTTACACTCACTAGGAGCTAGAAAATCCAATTTCTTGACTTTTTAAAAACTGAGTATTCTTGGTATATATAGGCTTATTATGACGTGAAACAACCATTTATATGATTTTTTCGAAGTTTAAAGAAGTGAAGTAAACGCGATTTTACACTCAATAGAGTCCAGAAAATCGAATTTCTTGACTTTTTGAATACTCAGTATTCTTGGTATATAGAGGCTTATTATGAGGTGATACATCCATTTATATGATTTTTAAGCAGTTTGAAAGAAGTGACGTAAACGCGATTTTACACTCACTAGGGGCTAGAAAATCGAATTTCTTGACTTTTTAAAAACTCAGTATTCTTGGTATATAGGCTGAATATGACGGGAAACAACCATTTATATGATTTTTAAGCAGTTTGAAAGAAGTGAAGTAAACGCGATGTATACGCAATTTTACACTCACTAGGGGCTAGAAAATCCATTTTCTTGACTTTTTAAAAAATCAGTATTCTTGGTATATAGGCTTATTATGACCTGAAAGAACCATTTATATGATTTTTAAGCAGTTTGAAAGAAGTGAAGTAAACGCGATGTATACGCAATTTTACACTCACTAGGGGCTAGAAAATCCATTTGCTTGACTTTTTAAAAACTCAGTATTCTTGGTATATAGGCTTATTATGACGTGAAACCACCATTTATATGATTTTTTCGAAGTTTGAAAGAAGTGAAGTAAACGCGATTTTACACTCAATAGGGGCTAGAAAATCGAATTTCTTGACTTTTTGAATACTCAGCATTTTTCTTATATAGAGGCTTATTATGAGGTGATACATTCATTTATATGATTTTTAAGCAGTTTGAAAGAAGTGAAGTAAACGCGATTTTACACTCACTAGGAGCTAGAAAATCCAATTTCTTGACTTTTTAAAAACTGAGTATTCTTGGTATATATAGGCTTATTATGACGTGAAACAACCATTTATATGATTTTCAAGCAGTTTGAAAGAAGTGAAGTAAACGCGATGTATACGCAATTTTACACTCACTAGGGGCTAGAAAATCCATTTTCTTGACTTTTTAAAAAATCAGTATTCTTGGTATATAGGCTTATTATGACGTGAAAGAACAATTTATATGATTTTTAAGCAGTTTGAAAGAAGTGAAGTAAACGCGATGTATACGCAATTTTTCACTCACTAGGGGCTAGAAAATCCATTTTCTTGACTTTTTGAATACTCAGTATTCTTGATATATAGGCTTATTATGACGTGAAACCACCATTTATATGATTTTTTCGAAGTTTGAAAGAAGTGAAGTAAACGCGATTTTACACTCACTAGGGGCGAGAAAATCGATTTTCTTGTTTTGTTGAAAACTCAATATTCTTAGTATATATAGGCTTATTATGACGTGAAACAACCATTTATATGATTTTTTCGAAGCTTGAAAGAAGTGAAGTAAACGCGATTTTACACTCAATACAGGCTAGAAAATCGAATTTCTTGACTTTTTGAATACTCAGTATTCTTGGTATATAGAGGCGTATTATGAGGTGATACGTCCATTTATATGATTTTTAAGCAGTTTGAAAGAAGTGACGTAAACGCGATTTTACATTCACTAGGGGCGAGAAAATCGATTTTCTTGACTTTTTAAAAACTCAGTATTCTTGGTATATAGGCTTATTATGACGTGAAACATCCATTTATATGATTTTTAAGCAGTTTGAAAGAAGTGAAGTAAACGCGATGTATACGCAATTTTACACTCACTAGGGGCTAGAAAATCCATTTTTTTGACTTTTTAAAAACTCAGTATTCTTGGTATATATAGGCTTATTATGACGTGAAACAACCATTTATATGATTTTTTCGAAGATTGAAAGAAGTGAAGTAAACGCGATTTTACACTCACTAGGGGCTAGAAAATCGATTTTCTTGACTTTTTAAAAACTCAGTATTCTTGGTATATAAACTTATTATGACGTGAAACAACCATTTATATGATTTTTAAGCAGTTTGAAAGAAGTGAAGTAAACGCGATGTATACGCAATTTTACACTCACTAGGGGCTAGAAAATCCATTTTCTTGACTTTTTAAAAACTCAGTATTCTTGGTATATATAGGCTTATTATGACGTGAAACAACCATTTATATGATTTTTTCGAAGTTTGAAAGAAGTGAAGTAAACGCGATTTTATACTCACTAGGGGCGAGAAAATCGATTTTCTTGTTTTGTTGAAAACTCAATATTCTTGGTATATATAGGCTTATTATGACGTGAAACAACCATTTATATGATTTTTAAGCAGTTTGAACGAAGTGACGTAAACGTGATTTTACACTCACTAGGAGCTAAAAAATCCAATTTCCTGACTTTTTGAATACTCAGTATTCTTGGTATATAGAGGCTTATTATGAGGTGATACATCCATTTATATGATTTTTAAGCAGATTTAAAGAAGTGACGTAAACGCGATTTTACACTGACTAGGGGCTAGAAAATCGAATTTCTTGACTTTTTAAAAACTCAGTATTCTTGGTATATAGGCTTATTATGACGTGAAACAACCATTTATATGATTTTTAAGCAGTTTGAAAGAAGTGAAGTAAACGCGATGTATACGCAATTTTTCACTCACTAGGGGCTAGAAAATCCATTTTCTTGACTTTTTGAATACTCAGTATTCTTGATATATAGGCTTATTATGACGTGAAACCACCATTTATATGATTTTTTCGAAGTTTGAAAGAAGTGAAGTAAACGCGATTTTACACTCACTAGGGGCGAGAAAATCGATTTTCTTGTTTTGTTGAAAACTCAATATTCTTAGTATATATAGGCTTATTATGACGTGAAACAACCATTTATATGATTTTTTCGAAGCTTGAAAGAAGTGAAGTAAACGCGATTTTACACTCAATACAGGCTAGAAAATCGAATTTCTTGACTTTTTGAATACTCAGTATTCTTGGTATATAGAGGCGTATTATGAGGTGATACGTCCATTTATATGATTTTTAAGCAGTTTGAAAGAAGTGACGTAAACGCGATTTTACATTCACTAGGGGCGAGAAAATCGATTTTCTTGACTTTTTAAAAACTCAGTATTCTTGGTATATAGGCTTATTATGACGTGAAACATCCATTTATATGATTTTTAAGCAGTTTGAAAGAAGTGAAGTAAACGCGATGTATACGCAATTTTACACTCACTAGGGGCTAGAAAATCCATTTTTTTGACTTTTTAAAAACTCAGTATTCTTGGTATATATAGGCTTATTATGACGTGAAACAACCATTTATATGATTTTTTCGAAGATTGAAAGAAGTGAAGTAAACGCGATTTTACACTCACTAGGGGCTAGAAAATCGATTTTCTTGACTTTTTAAAAACTCAGTATTCTTGGTATATAAACTTATTATGACGTGAAACAACCATTTATATGATTTTTAAGCAGTTTGAAAGAAGTGAAGTAAACGCGATGTATACGCAATTTTACACTCACTAGGGGCTAGAAAATCCATTTTCTTGACTTTTTAAAAACTCAGTATTCTTGGTATATATAGGCTTATTATGACGTGAAACAACCATTTATATGATTTTTTCGAAGTTTGAAAGAAGTGAAGTAAACGCGATTTTATACTCACTAGGGGCGAGAAAATCGATTTTCTTGTTTTGTTGAAAACTCAATATTCTTGGTATATATAGGCTTATTATGACGTGAAACAACCATTTATATGATTTTTAAGCAGTTTGAACGAAGTGACGTAAACGTGATTTTACACTCACTAGGAGCTAAAAAATCCAATTTCCTGACTTTTTGAATACTCAGTATTCTTGGTATATAGAGGCTTATTATGAGGTGATACATCCATTTATATGATTTTTAAGCAGATTTAAAGAAGTGACGTAAACGCGATTTTACACTGACTAGGGGCTAGAAAATCGAATTTCTTGACTTTTTAAAAACTCAGTATTCTTGGTATATAGGCTTATTATGACGTGAAACAACCATTTATATGATTTTTAAGCAGTTTGAAAGAAGTGAAGTAAGCGCGATGTATACGCAATTTTACATTCACTAGGGGCTAGAAAATCCATTTTCTTGACTTTTTAAAAACTCAGTATTCTTGGTATATAGGCTTATTATGACCTAAAGAACCATTTATATGATTTTAAGCAGTTTGAAAGAAGTGAAGTAAACGCGATTTTACACTCAATAGGGGCTAGAAAATCAAATTTCTTGACTTTTTGAATACTCAGCATTTTTCTTATATAGAGGCTTATTATGAGGTAATACATTCATTTATATGATTTTTAAGCAGTTTGAAAGAAGTGAAGTAAACGCGATTTTACACTCACTAGGAGCTAGAAAATCCAATTTCTTGACTTTTTAAAAACTGAGTATTCTTGGTATATATAGGCTTATTATGACGTGAAACAACCATTTATATGATTTTTTCGAAGTTTAAAGAAGTGAAGTAAACGCGATTTTACACTCAATAGAGTCCAGAAAATCGAATTTCTTGACTTTTTGAATACTCAGTATTCTTGGTATATAGAGGCTTATTATGAGGTGATACATCCATTTATATGATTTTTAAGCAGTTTGAAAGAAGTGACGTAAACGCGATTTTACACTCACTAGGGGCTAGAAAATCGTATTTCTTGACTTTTTAAAAACTCAGTATTCTTGGTATATAGGCTGAATATGACGGGAAACAACCATTTATATGATTTTTAAGCAGTTTGAAAGAAGTGAAGTAAACGCGATGTATACGCAATTTTACACTCACTAGGGGCTAGAAAATCCATTTTCTTGACTTTTTAAAAAATCAGTATTCTTGGTATATAGGCTTATTATGACCTGAAAGAACCATTTATATGATTTTTAAGCAGTTTGAAAGAAGTGAAGTAAACGCGATGTATACGCAATTTTACACTCACTAGGGGCTAGAAAATCCATTTGCTTGACTTTTTAAAAACTCAGTATTCTTGGTATATAGGCTTATTATGACGTGAAACCACCATTTATATGATTTTTTCGAAGTTTGAAAGAAGTGAAGTAAACGCGATTTTACACTCAATAGGGGCTAGAAAATCGAATTTCTTGACTTTTTGAATACTCAGCATTTTTCTTATATAGAGGCTTATTATGAGGTGATACATTCATTTATATGATTTTTAAGCAGTTTGAAAGAAGTGAAGTAAACGCGATTTTACACTCACTAGGAGCTAGAAAATCCAATTTCTTGACTTTTTAAAAACTGAGTATTCTTGGTATATATAGGCTTATTATGACGTGAAACAACCATTTATATGATTTTCAAGCAGTTTGAAAGAAGTGAAGTAAACGCGATGTATACGCAATTTTACACTCACTAGGGGCTAGAAAATCCATTTTCTTGACTTTTTAAAAACTCAGTATTCTTGGTATATAGGCTTATTATGACGTGAAAGAACCATTTATATGATTTTTAAGCAGTTTGAAAGAAGTGAAGTAAACGCGATGTATACGCAATTTTTCACTCACTAGGGGCTAGAAAATCCATTTTCTTGACTTTTTGAATACTCAGTATTCTTGATATATAGGCTTATTATGACGTGAAACCACCATTTATATGATTTTTTCGAAGTTTGAAAGAAGTGAAGTAAACGCGATTTTACACTCACTAGGGGCGAGAAAATCGATTTTCTTGTTTTGTTGAAAACTCAATATTCTTAGTATATATAGGCTTATTATGACGTGAAACAACCATTTATATGATTTTTTCGAAGCTTGAAAGAAGTGAAGTAAACGCGATTTTACACTCAATACAGGCTAGAAAATCGAATTTCTTGACTTTTTGAATACTCAGTATTCTTGGTATATAGAGGCGTATTATGAGGTGATACGTCCATTTATATGATTTTTAAGCAGTTTGAAAGAAGTGACGTAAACGCGATTTTACATTCACTAGGGGCGAGAAAATCGATTTTCTTGACTTTTTAAAAACTCAGTATTCTTGGTATATAGGCTTATTATGACGTGAAACATCCATTTATATGATTTTTAAGCAGTTTGAAAGAAGTGAAGTAAACGCGATGTATACGCAATTTTACACTCACTAGGGGCTAGAAAATCCATTTTTTTGACTTTTTAAAAACTCAGTATTCTTGGTATATATAGGCTTATTATGACGTGAAACAACCATTTATATGATTTTTTCGAAGATTGAAAGAAGTGAAGTAAACGCGATTTTACACTCACTAGGGGCGAGAAAATCGATTTTCCTGTTTTGTTGAAAACTCAATATTCTTGGTATATATAGGCTTATTATGACGTGAAACAACCATTTATATGATTTTTTCGAAGCTTGAAAGCAGTGAAGTAAACGCGATTTTACACTCAATAGGGGCTAGAAAACTGAATTTCTTGACTTTTTGAATACTCAGCATTTTTCTTATATAGAGGCTTATTATGAGGTGATACATTCATTTATATGATTTTTAAGCAGTTTGAAAGAAGTGAAGTAAACGCGATTTTACACTCACTAGGAGCTAGAAAATCCAATTTCTTGACTTTTTAAAAACTGAGTATTCTTGGTATATATAGGCTTATTATGACGTGAAACAACCATTTATATGATTTTTTCGAAGCTTGGGAGAAGTGAAGTAAACGCGATTTTACACTCACTAGGGGCGAGAAAATCGATTTTCTTGTTTTGTTGAAAACTCAATATTCTTGGTATATATAGGCTTATTATGACGTGAAACAACCATTTATATGATTTTCGAAGCTTGAAAGAAGTGAAGTAAACGCGATGTATACGCAATTTTACACTCACTAGGGGCTAGAAAATCCATTTTCTTGACTTTTTAAAAACTCAGTATTCTTGGTATATAGGCTTATTATGACGTGAAACCACCATTTATATGATTTTTTCGAAGTTTGAAAGAAGTGAAGTAAACGCGATTTTACACTCACTAGGGGCGAGAAAATCGATTTTCTTGTTTTGTTGAAAACTCAGTATTCTTAGTATATATAGGCTTATTATGACGTGAAACAACCATTTATATGATTTTTTCGAAGCTTGAAAGAAGTGAAGTAAACGCGATTTTACACTCAATACAGGCTAGAAAATCGAATTTCTTGACTTTTTGAATACTCAGTATTCTTGGTATATAGAGGCTTATTATGAGGTGATACATCCGTTTATATGATTTTTAAGCAGTTTGAAAGAAGTGACGTAAACGCGATTTTACACTCACTAGGGGCTAGAAAATCGATTTTCTTGACTTTTTAAAAACTCAGTATTCTTGGTATATAGACTTATTATGACGTGAAACAACCATTTATATGATTTTTAAGCAGTTTGAAAGAAGTGAAGTAAACGCGATGTATACGCAATTTTACACTCACTAGGGGCTAGAAAATCCATTTTCTTGACTTTTTAAAAACTCAGTATTCTTGGTATATATAGGCTTATTATGACGTGAAACAACCATTTATATGATTTTTTCGAAGTTTGAAAGAAGTGAAGTAAACGCGATTTTATACTCACTAGGGGCGAGAAAATCGATTTTCTTGTTTTGTTGAAAACTCAATATTCTTGGTATATATAGGCTTATTATGACGTGAAACAACCATTTATATGATTTTTTCGAAGCTTGAAAGAAGTGAAGTAAACGCGATTTTACACTCAATAGGGGCTAGAAAATCGAATTTCTTGACTTTTTGAATACTCAGTATTCTTGGTATATAGAGGCTTATTATGAGGTGATACGTCCATTTATATGATTTTTAAGCAGTTTGAAAGAAGTGACGTAAACGCGATTTTACATTCACTAGGGGCGAGAAAATCGATTTTCTTGTCTTTTTAAAAACTCAGTATTCTTGGTATATAGGCTTATTATGACGTGAAACAACCATTTATATGATTTTTAAGCAGTTTGAAAGAAGTGAAGTAAACGCGATGTATACGCAATTTTACACTCACTAGGGGCTAGAAAATCCATTTTCTTGACTTTTTAAAAACTCAGTATTCTTGGTATATATAGGCTTATTATGACGTGAAACAACCATTTATATGATTTTTTCGAAGTTTGAAAGAAGTGAAGTAAACGCGATTTTACACTCACTAGGGGCGAGAAAATCGATTTTCCTGTTTTGTTGAAAACTCAATATTCTTGGTATATATAGGCTTATTATGACGTGAAACAACCATTTATATGATTTTTTCGAAGCTTGAAAGAAGTGAAGTAAACGCGATTTTACACTCAATAGGGGCTAGAAAACTGAATTTCTTGACTTTTTGAATACTCAGCATTTTTCTTATATAGAGGCTTATTATGAGGTGATACATTCATTTATATGATTTTTAAGCAGTTTGAAAGAAGTGAAGTAAACGCGATTTTACACTCACTAGGAGCTAGAAAATCCAATTTCTTGACTTTTTAAAAACTGAGTATTCTTGGTATATATAGGCTTATGATGACGTGAAACAACCATTTATATGATTTTTTCGAAGCTTGGGAGAAGTGAAGTAAACGCGATTTTACACTCACTAGGGGCGAGAAAATCGATTTTCTTGTTTTGTTGAAAACTCAATATTCTTGGTATATATAGGCTTATTATGACGTGAAACAACCATTTATATGATTTTTTCGAAGCTTGAAAGAAGTGAAGTAAACGCGATGTATACGCAATTTTACACTCACTAGGGGCTAGAAAATCCATTTTCTTGACTTTTTAAAAACTCAGTATTATTGGTATATAGGCTTATTATGACCTGAAGGAACCATTTATATGATTTTTAAGCAGTTTGAAAGAAGTGAAGTAAACTCGATGTATACGCAATTTTACACTCACTAGGGGCTAGAAAACCATTTTCTTGACTTTTTAAAAACTCAGTATTCTTGGTATATAGACTTATTATGACGTGAAACCACCATTTATATGATTTTTTCGAAGTTTGAAAGAAGTAAAGTAAACGCGATTTTACACTCACTAGGGGCGAGAAAATCGATTTTCTTGTTTTGTTGAAAACTCAATATTCTTAGTATGTATAGGCTTATTATGACGTGAAACAACCATTTATATGATTTTTTCGAAGATTGAAAGAAGTGAAGTAAACGCGATTTTACACTCAATACAGGCTAGAAAATCGAATTTCTTGACTTTTTGAATACTCAGTATTCTTGGTATATAGAGGCTTATTATGAGGTGATACATCCGTTGATATGATTTTTGAGCAGTTTGAACGAAGTGACGTAAACGCGATTTTACACTCACTAGGGGCTAGAAAATCGATTTTCTTGACTTTTTAAAAACTCAGTATTCTTGGTATATAAACTTATTATGACGTGAAACAACCATTTATATGATTTTTAAGCAGTTTGAAAGAAGTGAAGTAAACGCGATGTATACGCAATTTTACACTCACTAGGGGCTAGAAAATCCATTTTCTTGACTTTTTAAAAACTCAGTATTCTTGGTATATATAGGCTTATTATGACGTGAAACAACCATTTATATGATTTTTTCGAAGTTTGAAAGAAGTGAAGTAAACGCGATTTTATACTCACTAGGGGCGAGAAAATCGATTTTCTTGTTTTGTTGAAAACTCAATATTCTTGGTATATATAGGCTTATTATGACGTGAAACAACCATTTATATGATTTTTAAGCAGTTTGAACGAAGTGACGTAAACGTGATTTTACACTCACTAGGAGCTAAAAAATCCAATTTCCTGACTTTTTGAATACTCAGTATTCTTGGTATATAGAGGCTTATTATGAGGTGATACATCCATTTATATGATTTTTAAGCAGATTTAAAGAAGTGACGTAAACGCGATTTTACACTGACTAGGGGCTAGAAAATCGAATTTCTTGACTTTTTAAAAACTCAGTATTCTTGGTATATAGGCTTATTATGACGTGAAACAACCATTTATATGATTTTTAAGCAGTTTGAAAGAAGTGAAGTAAGCGCGATGTATACGCAATTTTACATTCACTAGGGGCTAGAAAATCCATTTTCTTGACTTTTTGAATACTCAGTATTCTTGGTATATAGGCTTATTATGACGTGAAACCACCATTTATATGATTTTTTCGAAGTTTGAAAGAAGTGAAGTACACGCGGTTTTACACTCACTAGGGGCGAGAAAATCGATTTTCTTGTTTTGTTGAAAACTCAATATTCTTAGTATATATAGGCTTATTATGACGTGAAACAACCATTTATATGATTTTTTCGAAGCTTGAAAGAAGTGAAGTAAACGCGATTTTACACTCAATACAGGCTAGAAAATCGAATTTCTTGACTTTTTGAATACTCAGTATTCTTGGTATATAGAGGCTTATTATGAGGTGATACGTCCAATTATATGATTTTTAAGCAGTTTGAAAGAAGTGACTAAACGCGATTTTACATTCACTAGGGGCGAGAAAATCGATTTTCTTGACTTTTTAAAAACTCAGTATTCTTGGTATATATAGGCTTATTATGACGTGAAACAACCATTTATATGATTTTTAAGCAGTTTGAAAGAAGTGAAGTAAACGCGATGTATACGCAATTTTACACTCACTAGGGGCTAGAAAATCCATTTTCTTGACTTTTTAAAAACTCAGTATTCTTGGTATATATAGGCTTATTATGACGTGAAACAACCATTTATATGATTTTTTCGAAGCTTGAAAGAAGTGAAGTAAACGCGATTTTACACTCAATAGGGGCTAGAAAATCGAATTTCTTGACTTTTTGAATACTCAGCATTTATCTTATATAGAGGCTTATTATGAGGTGATACATTCATTTATATGATTTTTAAGCAGTTTGAAAGAAGTGAAGTAAACGCGATTTTACACTCACTAGGAGCTAGAAAATCCAATTTCTTGACTTTTTAAAAACTGAGTATTCTTGGTATATATAGGCTTATTATGACGTGAAACAACCATTTATATGATTTTTTCGAAGCTTGGGAGAAGTGAAGTAAACGCGATTTTACACTCACTAGGGGCGAGAAAATCGATTTTCTTGTTTTGTTGAAAACTCAATATTCTTGGTATATATAGGCTTATTATGACGTGAAACAACCATTTATATGATTTTTTCGAAGCTTGAAAGAAGTGAAGTAAACGCGATTTTACACTCACTAGGGGCGAGAAAATCGATTTTCTTGTTTTGTTGAAAACTCAATATTCTTAGTATATATATAGGCTTATTATGACGTGAAACAACCATTTATATGATTTTTTCGAAGCTTGAAAGAAGTGAAGTAAACGCGATTTTACACTCAATAGAGGCTAGAAAATCGAATTTCTTGACTTTTTGAATACTCAGTATTCTTGGTATATAGAGGCTTATTATGAGGTGATACATCCATTTATATGATTTTTAAGCAGTTTGAAAGAAGTGACGTAAACGCGATTTTACACTCACTAGGGGCTGGAATATCGAATTTCTTGACTTTTTAAAAATTCAGTATTCTTGGTATATAGGCTTATTATGACGTGAAACAACCATTTATATGATTTTTAAGCAGTTTGAAAGAAGTGAAGTAAACGCGATGTATACGCAATTTTACACTCACTAGGGGCTAGAAAATCCATTTTCTTGACTTTTTAAAAACTCAGTATTCTTGGTATATAGGCTTATTATGACCTGAAGGAACCATTTATATGATTTTTAAGCAGTTTGAAAGAAGTGAAGTAAACGCGATGTATACGCAATTTTACACTCACTACGGGCTAGAAAATCCATTTTCTTGACTTTTTAAAAACTCAGTATTCTTGGTATATAGGCTTATTATGACGTGAAACCACCATTTATATGATTTTTTCGAAGTTTGAAACAAGTGAAGTAAACGCGATTTTACACTCACTAGGGGCGAGAAAATCGATTTTCTTGTTTTGTTGAAAACCCAAAATTCTTAGTATATTAAGGCTTATTATGACGTAAAACAACCATTTATATGATTTTTTCGAAGCTTGAAAGAAGTGAAGTAAACGCGATTTTACACTCAATACAGGCTAGAAAATCGAATTTCTTGACTTTGTGAATACTCAGTATTCTTGGTATATAGAGGCTTATTATGAGGTGATACATCCGTTTATATGATTTTTAAGCAGTTTGAAAGAAGTGACGTAAACGCGATTTTACACTCACTAGGGGCTAGAAAATCGATTTTCTTGACTTTTTAAAAACTCAGTATTCTTGGTATATATAGGCTTATTATGACGTGAAACAACCATTTATATGATTTTTTCGAAGCTTGAAAGAAGTGAAGTAAACGCGATTTTACACTCAATAGGGGCTAGAAAATCAAATTTCTTGACTTTTTGAATACTCAGCATTTTTCTTATATAGAGGCTTATTATGAGGTAATACATTCATTTATATGATTTTTAAGCAGTTTGAAAGAAGTGAAGTAAACGCGATTTTACACTCACTAGGAGCTAGAAAATCCAATTTCTTGACTTTTTAAAAACTGAGTATTCTTGGTATATATAGGCTTATTATGACGTGAAACAACCATTTATATGATTTTTTCGAAGTTTAAAGAAGTGAAGTAAACGCGATTTTACACTCAATAGAGTCCAGAAAATCGAATTTCTTGACTTTTTGAATACTCAGTATTCTTGGTATATAGAGGCTTATTATGAGGTGATACATCCATTTATATGATTTTTAAGCAGTTTGAAAGAAGTGACGTAAACGCGATTTTACACTCACTAGGGGCTAGAAAATCGAATTTCTTGACTTTTTAAAAACTCAGTATTCTTGGTATATAGGCTGAATATGACGGGAAACAACCATTTATATGATTTTTAAGCAGTTTGAAAGAAGTGAAGTAAACGCGATGTAATCGCAATTTTACACTCACTAGGGGCTAGAAAATCCATTTTCTTGACTTTTTAAAAAATCAGTATTCTTGGTATATAGGCTTATTATGACCTGAAAGAACCATTTATATGATTTTTAAGCAGTTTGAAAGAAGTGAAGTAAACGCGATGTATACGCAATTTTACACTCACTAGGGGCTAGAAAATCCATTTGCTTGACTTTTTAAAAACTCAGTATTCTTGGTATATAGGCTTATTATGACGTGAAACCACCATTTATATGATTTTTTCGAAGTTTGAAAGAAGTGAAGTAAACGCGATTTTACACTCAATAGGGGCTAGAAAATCGAATTTCTTGACTTTTTGAATACTCAGCATTTTTCTTATATAGAGGCTTATTATGAGGTGATACATTCATTTATATGATTTTTAAGCAGTTTGAAAGAAGTGAAGTAAACGCGATTTTACACTCACTAGGAGCTAGAAAATCCAATTTCTTGACTTTTTAAAAACTGAGTATTCTTGGTATATATAGGCTTATTATGACGTGAAACAACCATTTATATGATTTTTAAGCAGTTTGAAAGAAGTGAAGTAAACGCGATGTATACGCAATTTTACACTCACTAGGGGCTAGAAAATCCATTTTCTTGACTTTTTAAAAACTCAGTATTCTTGGTATATAGGCTTATTATGACGTGAAAGAACCATTTATATGATTTTTAAGCAGTTTGAAAGAAGTGAAGTAAACGCGATGTATACGCAATTTTTCACTCACTAGGGGCTAGAAAATCCATTTTCTTGACTTTTTGAATACTCAGTATTCTTGATATATAGGCTTATTATGACGTGAAACCACCATTTATATGATTTTTTCGAAGTTTGAAAGAAGTGAAGTAAACGCGATTTTACACTCACTAGGGGCGAGAAAATCGATTTTCTTGTTTTGTTGAAAACTCAATATTCTTAGTATATATAGGCTTATTATGACGTGAAACAACCATTTATATGATTTTTTCGAAGCTTGAAAGAAGTGAAGTAAACGCGATTTTACACTCAATACAGGCTAGAAAATCGAATTTCTTGACTTTTTGAATACTCAGTATTCTTGGTATATAGAGGCGTATTATGAGGTGATACGTCCATTTATATGATTTTTAAGCAGTTTGAAAGAAGTGACGTAAACGCGATTTTACATTCACTAGGGGCGATAAAATCGATTTTCTTGACTTTTTAAAAACTCAGTATTCTTGGTATATAGGCTTATTATGACGTGAAACATCCATTTATATGATTTTTAAGCAGTTTGAAAGAAGTGAAGTAAACGCGATGTGTACGCAATTTTACACTCACTAGGGGCTAGAAAATCCATTTTTTTGACTTTTTAAAAACTCAGTATTCTTGGTATATATAGGCTTATTATGACGTGAAACAACCATTTATATGATTTTTTCGAAGTTTGAAAGAAGTGAAGTAAACGCGATTTTACACTCACTAGGGGCGAGAAAATCGATTTTCCTGTTTTGTTGAAAACTCAATATTCTTGGTATATATAGGCTTATTATGACGTGAAACAACCATTTATATGATTTTTTCGAAGCTTGAAAGCAGTGAAGTAAACGCGATTTTACACTCAATAGGGGCTAGAAAACTGAATTTCTTGACTTTTTGAATACTCAGCATTTTTCTTATATAGAGGCTTATTATGAGGTGATACATTCATTTATATGATTTTTAAGCAGTTTGAAAGAAGTGAAGTAAACGCGATTTTACACTCACTAGGAGCTAGAAAATCCAATTTCTTGACTTTTTAAAAACTGAGTATTCTTGGTATATATAGGCTTATTATGACGTGAAACAACCATTTATATGATTTTTTCGAAGCTTGGGAGAAGTGAAGTAAACGCGATTTTACACTCACTAGGGGCGAGAAAATCGATTTTCTTGTTTTGTTGAAAACTCAATATTCTTGGTATATATAGGCTTATTATGACGTGAAACAACCATTTATATGATTTTCGAGGCTTGAAAGAAGTGAAGTAAACGCGATGTATACGCAATTTTACACTCACTAGGGGCTAGAAAATCCATTTTCTTGACTTTTTAAAAACTCAGTATTCTTGGTATATAGGCTTATTATGACCTGAAGGAACCATTTATATGATTTTTAAGCAGTTTGAAAGAAGTGAAGTAAACGCGATGTATACGCAATTTTACACTCACTAGGGGCTAGAAAATCCATTTTCTTGACTTTTTAAAAACTCAGTATTCTTGGTATATAGGCTTATTATGACGTGAAACCACCATTTATATGATTTTTTCGAAGTTTGAAAGAAGTGAAGTAAACGCGATTTTACACTCACTAGGGGCGAGAAAATCGATTTTCTTGTTTTGTTGAAAACTCAATATTCTTAGTATATATAGGCTTATTATGACGTGAAACAACCATTTATATGATTTTTTCGAAGCTTGAAAGAAGTGAAGTAAACGCGATTTTACACTCAATACAGGCTAGAAAATCGAATTTCTTGACTTTTTGAATACTCAGTATTCTTGGTATATAGAGGCTTATTATGAGGTGATACATCCGTTTATATGATTTTTAAGCAGTTTGAAAGAAGTGACGTAAACGCGATTTTACACTCACTATGGGCTAGAAAATCGATTTTCTTGACTTTTTAAAAACTCAGTATTCTTGGTATATAGACTTATTATGACGTGAAACAACCATTTATATGATTTTTAAGCAGTTTGAAAGAAGTGAAGTAAACGCGATGTATACGCAATTTTACACTCACTAGGGGCTAGAAAATCCATTTTCTTGACTTTTTAAAAACTCAGTATTCTTGGTATATATAGGCTTATTATGACGTGAAACAACCATTTATATGATTTTTTCGAAGTTTGAAAGAAGTGAAGTAAACGCGATTTTATACTCACTAGGGGCGAGAAAATCGATTTTCTTGTTTTGTTGAAAACTCAATATTCTTGGTATATATAGGCTTATTATGACGTGAAACAACCATTTATATGATTTTTTCGAAGCTTGAAAGAAGTGAAGTAAACGCGATTTTACACTCAATAGGGGCTAGAAAATCGAATTTCTTGACTTTTTGAATACTCAGTATTCTTGGTATATAGAGGCTTATTATGAGGTGATACGTCCATTTATATGATTTTTAAGCAGTTTGAAAGAAGTGACGTAAACGCGATTTTACATTCACTAGGGGCGAGAAAATCGATTTTCTTGACTTTTTAAAAACTCAGTATTCTTGGTATATAGGCTTATTATGACGTGAAACAACCATTTATATGATTTTTAAGCAGTTTGAAAGAAGTGAAGTAAACGCGATGTATACGCAATTTTACACTCACTAGGGGCTAGAAAATCCATTTTCTTGACTTTTTAAAAACTCAGTATTCTTGGTATATATAGGCTTATTATGACGTGAAACAACCATTTATATGATTTTTTCGAAGTTTGAAAGAAGTGAAGTAAACGCGATTTTACACTCACTAGGGGCGAGAAAATCGATTTTCCTGTTTTGTTGAAAACTCAATATTCTTGGTATATATAGGCTTATTATGACGTGAAACAACCATTTATATGATTTTTTCGAAGCTTGAAAGAAGTGAAGTAAACGCGATTTTACACTCAATAGGGGCTAGAAAACTGAATTTCTTGACTTTTTGAATACTCAGCATTTTTCTTATATAGAGGCTTATTATGAGGTGATACATTCATTTATATGATTTTTAAGCAGTTTGAAAGAAGTGAAGTAAACGCGATTTTACACTCACTAGGAGCTAGAAAATCCAATTTCTTGACTTTTTAAAAACTGAGTATTCTTGGTATATATAGGCTTATTATGACGTGAAACAACCATTTATATGACTTTTTTGAAGCTTGGGAGAAGTGAAGTAAACGCGATTTTACACTCACTAGGGGGCGAGAAAATCGATTTTCTTGTTTTGTTGAAAACTCAATATTCTTGGTATATATAGGCTTATTATGACGTGAAACAACCATTTATATGATTTTTTCGAAGCTTGAAAGAAGTAAAGTAAACGCGATGTATACGCAATTTTACACTCACTAGGGGCTAGAAAATCCATTTTCTTGACTTTTTAAAAACTCAGTATTCTTGGTATATAGGCTTATTATGACGTGAAACCACCATTTATATGATTTTTTCGAAGTTTGAAAGAAGTGAAGTAAACGCGATTTTACACTCACTAGGGGCGAGAAAATCGATTTTCTTGTTTTGTTGAAAACCCAAAATTCTTAGTATATATAGGCTTATTATGACGTAAAACAACCATTTATATGATTTTTTCGAAGCTTGAAAGAAGTGAAGTAAACGCGATTTTACACTCAATACAGGCTAGAAAATCGAATTTCTTGACTTTGTGAATACTCAGTATTCTTGGTATATAGAGGCTTATTATGAGGTGATACATCCGTTTATATGATTTTTAAGCAGTTTGAAAGAAGTGACGTAAACGCGATTTTACACTCACTAGGGGCTAGAAAATCGATTTTCTTGACTTTTTAAAAACTCAGTATTCTTGGTATATATAGGCTTATTATGACGTGAAACAACCATTTATATGATTTTTTCGAAGCTTGAAAGAAGTGAAGTAAACGCGATTTTACACTCAATAGGGGCTAGAAAACAAATTTCTTGACTTTTTGAATACTCAGCATTTTTCTTATATAGAGGCTTATTATGAGGTAATACATTCATTTATATGATTTTTAAGCAGTTTGAAAGAAGTGAAGTAAACGCGATTTTACACTCACTAGGAGCTAGAAAATCCAATTTCTTGACTTTTTAAAAACTGAGTATTCTTGGTATATATAGGCTTATTATGACGTGAAACAACCATTTATATGATTTTTTCGAAGTTTAAAGAAGTGAAGTAAACGCGATTTTACACTCAATAGAGTCCAGAAAATCGAATTTCTTGACTTTTTGAATACTCAGTATTCTTGGTATATAGAGGCTTATTATGAGGTGATACATCCATTTATATGATTTTTAAGCAGTTTGAAAGAAGTGACGTAAACGCGATTTTACACTCACTAGGGGCTAGAAAATCGAATTTCTTGACTTTTTAAAAACTCAGTATTCTTGGTATATAGGCTGAATATGACGGGAAACAACCATTTATATGATTTTTAAGCAGTTTGAAAGAAGTGAAGTAAACGCGATGTAATCGCAATTTTACACTCACTAGGGGCTAGAAAATCCATTTTCATGACTTTTTAAAAAATCAGTATTCTTGGTATATAGGCTTATTATGACCTGAAAGAAACATTTATATGATTTTTAAGCAGTTTGAAAGAAGTGAAGTAAACGCGATGTATACGCAATTTTACACTCACTAGGGGCTAGAAAATCCATTTGCTTGACTTTTTAAAAACTCAGTATTCTTGGTATATAGGCTTATTATGACGTGAAACCACCATTTATATGATTTTTTCGAAGTTTGAAAGAAGTGAAGTAAACGCGATTTTACACTCAATAGGGGCTAGAAAATCGAATTTCTTGACTTTTTGAATAGTCAGCATTTTTCTTATATAGAGGCTTATTATGAGGTGATACATTCATTTATATGATTTTTAAGCAGTTTGAAAGAAGTGAAGTAAACGCGATTTTACACTCACTAGGAGCTAGAAAATCCAATTTCTTGACTTTTTAAAAACTGAGTATTCTTGGTATATATAGGCTTATTATGACGTGAAACAACCATTTATATGATTTTTAAGCAGTTTGAAAGAAGTGAAGTAAACGCGATGTATACGCAATTTTACACTCACTAGGGGCTAGAAAATCCATTTTCTTGACTTTTTAAAAACTCAGTATTCTTGGTATATAGGCTTATTATGACGTGAAAGAACCATTTATATGATTTTTAAGCAGTTTGAAAGAAGTGAAGTAAACGCGATGTATACGCAATTTTTCACTCACTAGGGGCTAGAAAATCCATTTTCTTGACTTTTTGAATACTCAGTATTCTTGATATATAGGCTTATTATGACGTGAAACCACCATTTATATGATTTTTTCGAAGTTTGAAAGAAGTGAAGTAAACGCGATTTTACACTCACTAGGGGCGAGAAAATCGATTTTCTTGTTTTGTTGAAATCTCAATATTCTTAGTATATATAGGCTTATTATGACGTGAAACAACCATTTATATGATTTTTTCGAAGCTTGAAAGAAGTGAAGTAAACGCGATTTTACACTCAATACAGGCTAGAAAATCGAATTTCTTGACTTTTTGAATACTCAGTATTCTTGGTATATAGAGGCGTATTATGAGGTGATACGTCCATTTATATGATTTTTAAGCAGTTTGAAAGAAGTGACGTAAACGCGATTTTACATTCACTAGGGGCGAGAAAATCGATTTTCTTGACTTTTTAAAAACTCAGTATTCTTGGTATATAGGCTTATTATGACGTGAAACATCCATTTATATGATTTTTAAGCAGTTTGAAAGAAGTGAAGTAAACGCGATGTGTACGCAATTTTACACTCACTAGGGGCTAGAAAATCCATTTTTTTGACTTTTTAAAAACTCAGTATTCTTGGTATATATAGGCTTATTATGACGTGAAACAACCATTTATATGATTTTTTCGAAGTTTGAAAGAAGTGAAGTAAACGCGATTTTACACTCACTAGGGGCGAGAAAATCGATTTTCCTGTTTTGTTGAAAACTCAATATTCTTGGTATATATAGGCTTATTATGACGTGAAACAACCATTTATATGATTTTTTCGAAGCTTGAAAGCAGTGAAGTAAACGCGATTTTACACTCAATAGGGGCTAGAAAACTGAATTTCTTGACTTTTTGAATACTCAGGATTTTTCTTATATAGAGGCTTATTATGAGGTGATACATTCATTTATATGATTTTTAAGCAGTTTGAAAGAAGTGAAGTAAACGCGATTTTACACTCACTAGGAGCTAGAAAATCCAATTTCTTGACTTTTTAAAAACTGAGTATTCTTGGTATATATAGGCTTATTATGACGTGAAACAACCATTTATATGATTTTTTCGAAGCTTGGGAGAAGTGAAGTAAACGCGATTTTACACTCACTAGGGGCGAGAAAATCGATTTTCTTGTTTTGTTGAAAACTCAATATTCTTGGTATATATAGGCTTATTATGACGTGAAACAACCATTTATATGATTTTCGAAGCTTGAAAGAAGTGAAGTAAACGCGATGTATACGCAATTTTACACTCACTAGGGGCTAGAAAATCCATTTTCTTGACTTTTTAAAAACTCAGTATTCTTGGTATATAGGCTTATTATGACCTGAAGGAACCATTTATATGAATTTTAAGCAGTTTGAAAGAAGTGAAGTAAACGCGATGTATACGCAATTTTACACTCACTAGGGGCTAGAAAATCCATTTTCTTGACTTTTTAAAAACTCAGTATTCTTGGTATATAGGCTTATTATGACGTGAAACCACCATTTATATGATTTTTTCGAAGTTTGAAAGAAGTGAAGTAAACGCGATTTTACACTCACTAGGGGCGAGAAAATCGATTTTCTTGTTTTGTTGAAAACTCAATATTCTTAGTATATATAGGCTTATTATGACGTGAAACAACCATTTATATGATTTTTTCGAAGCTTGAAAGAAGTGAAGTAAACGCGATTTTACACTCAATACAGGCTAGAAAATCGAATTTCTTGACTTTTTGAATACTCAGTATTCTTGGTATATAGAGGCTTATTATGAGGTGATACATCCGTTTATATGATTTTTAAGCAGTTTGAAAGAAGTGACGTAAACGCGATTTTACACTCACTAGGGGCTAGAAAATCGATTTTCTTGACTTTTTAAAAACTCAGTATTCTTGGTATATAGACTTATTATGACGTGAAACAACCATTTATATGATTTTTAAGCAGTTTGAAAGAAGTGAAGTAAACGCGATGTATACGCAATTTTACACTCACTAGGGGCTAGAAAATCCATTTTCTTGACTTTTTAAAAACTCAGTATTCTTGGTATATATAGGCTTATTATGACGTGAAACAACCATTTATATGATTTTTTCGAAGTTTGAAAGAAGTGAAGTAAACGCGATTTTATACTCACTAGGGGCGAGAAAATCGATTTTCTTGTTTTGTTGAAAACTCAATATTCTTGGTATATATAGGCTTATTATGACGTGAAACAACCATTTATATGATTTTTTCGAAGCTTGAAAGAAGTGAAGTAAAAGCGATTTTACACTCAATAGGGGCTAGAAAATCGAATTTCTTGACTTTTTGAATACTCAGTATTCTTGGTATATAGAGGCTTATTATGAGGTGATACGTCCATTTATATGATTTTTAAGCAGTTTGAAAGAAGTGACGTAAACGCGATTTTACATTCACTAGGGGCGAGAAAATCGATTTTCTTGACTTTTTAAAAACTCAGTATTCTTGGTATATAGGCTTATTATGACGTGAAACAACCATTTATATGATTTTTAAGCAGTTTGAAAGAAGTGAAGTAAACGCGATGTATACGCAATTTTACACTCACTAGGGGCTAGAAAATCCATTTTCTTGACTTTTTAAAAACTCAGTATTCTTGGTATATATAGGCTTATTATGACGTGAAACAACCATTTATATGATTTTTTCGAAGTTTGAAAGAAGTGAAGTAAACGCGATTTTACACTCACTAGGGGCGAGAAAATCGATTTTCCTGTTTTGTTGAAAACTCAATATTCTTGGTATATATAGGCTTATTATGACGTGAAACAACCATTTATATGATTTTTTCGAAGCTTGAAAGAAGTGAAGTAAACGCGATTTTACACTCAATAGAGGCTAGAAAACTGAATTTCTTGACTTTTTGAATACTCAGCATTTTTCTTATATAGAGGCTTATTATGAGGTGATACATTCATTTATATGATTTTTAAGCAGTTTGAAAGAAGTGAAGTAAACGCGATTTTACACTCACTAGGAGCTAGAAAATCCAATTTCTTGACTTTTTAAAAACTGAGTATTCTTGGTATATATAGGCTTATTATGACGTGAAACAACCATTTATATGATTTTTTCGAAGCTTGGGAGAAGTGAAGTAAACGCGATTTTACACTCACTAGGGGCGAGAAAATCGATTTTCTTGTTTTGTTGAAAACTCAATATTCTTGGTATATATAGGCTTATTATGACGTGAAACAACCATTTATATGATTTTTTCGAAGCTTGAAAGAAGTGAAGTAAACGCGATGTATACGCAATTTTACACTCACTAGGGGCTAGAAAATCCATTTTCTTGACTTTTTAAAAACTCAGTATTATTGGTATATAGGCTTATTATGACCTGAAGGAACCATTTATATGATTTTTAAGCAGTTTGAAAGAAGTGAAGTAAACTCGATGTATACGCAATTTTACACTCACTAGGGGCTAGAAAACCATTTTCTTGACTTTTTAAAAACTCAGTATTCTTGGTATATAGGCTTATTATGACGTGAAACCACCATTTATATGATTTTTTCGAAGTTTGAAAGAAGTAAAGTAAACGCGATTTTACACTCACTAGGGGCGAGAAAATCGATTTTCTTGTTTTGTTGAAAACTCAATATTCTTAGTATGTATAGGCTTATTATGACGTGAAACAACCATTTATATGATTTTTTCGAAGATTGAAAGAAGTGAAGTAAACGCGATTTTACACTCAATACAGGCTAGAAAATCGAATTTCTTGACTTTTTGAATACTCAGTATTCTTGGTATATAGAGGCTTATTATGAGGTGATACATCCGTTTATATGATTTTTGAGCAGTTTGAACGAAGTGACGTAAACGCGATTTTACACTCACTAGGGGCTAGAAAATCGATTTTCTTGACTTTTTAAAAACTCAGTATTCTTGGTATATAAACTTATTATGACGTGAAACAACCATTTATATGATTTTTAAGCAGTTTGAAAGAAGTGAAGTAAACGCGATGTATACGCAATTTTACACTCACTAGGGGCTAGAAAATCCATTTTCTTGACTTTTTAAAAACTCAGTATTCTTGGTATATATAGGCTTATTATGACGTGAAACAACCATTTATATGATTTTTTCGAAGTTTGAAAGAAGTGAAGTAAACGCGATTTTATACTCACTAGGGGCGAGAAAATCGATTTTCTTGTTTTGTTGAAAACTCAATATTCTTGGTATATATAGGCTTATTATGACGTGAAACAACCATTTATATGATTTTTTCGAAGCTTGAAAGAAGTGAAGTAAACGCGATTTTACACTCAATAGGGGCTAGAAAATCGAATTTCTTGACTTTTTGAATACTCAGCATTTATCTTATATAGAGGCTTATTATGAGGTGATACATTCATTTATATGATTTTTAAGCAGTTTGAAAGAAGTGAAGTAAACGCGATTTTACACTCACTAGGAGCTAGAAAATCCAATTTCTTGACTTTTTAAAAACTGAGTATTCTTGGTATATATAGGCTTATTATGACGTGAAAACACCATTTATATGATTTTTTCGAAGTTTGAAAGAAGTGAAGTAAACGCGATTTTACACTCACTAGGGGCGAGAAAATCGATTTTCTTGTTTTGTTGAAAACTCAATATTCATGGTATATATAGGCTTATTATGACGTGAAACAACCATTTATATGATTTTTTCGAAGCTTGAAAGAAGTGAAGTAAACGCGATTATACACTCAATAGGGGCTAGAAAATCGAATTTCTTGACTTTTTGAATACTCAGCATTTTTCGTATATAGAGGCTTATAATAAGGTGATACATTCATTTATATGATTTTTAAGCAGTTTGAACGAAGTGACGTAAACGTGATTTTACACTCACTAGGAGCTAAAAAATCCAATTTCCTGACTTTTTGAATACTCAGTATTCTTGGTATATAGAGGCTTATTATGAGGTGATACATCCATTTATATGATTTTTAAGCAGATTTAAAGAAGTGACGTAAACGCGATTTTACACTGACTAGGGGCTAGAAAATCGAATTTCTTGACTTTTTAAAAACTCAGTATTCTTGGTATATAGGCTTATTATGACGTGAAACAACCATTTATATGATTTTTAAGCAGTTTGAAAGAAGTGAAGTAAGCGCGATGTATACGCAATTTTACATTCACTAGGGGCTAGAAAATCCATTTTCTTGACTTTTTAAAAACTCAGTATTCTTGGTATATAGGCTTATTATGACCTAAAGGAACCATTTATATGATTTTTAAGCAGTTTGAAAGAAGTGAAGTAAACGCGATGTATACGCAATTTTACACTCACTAGGGGCTAGAAAATCCATTTTCTTGACTTTTTGAATACTCAGTATTCTTGGTATATAGGCTTATTATGACGTGAAACCACCATTTATATGATTTTTTCGAAGTTTGAAAGAAGTGAAGTACACGCGATTTTACACTCACTAGGGGCGAGAAAATCGATTTTCTTGTTTTGTTGAAAACTCAATATTCTTAGTATATATAGGCTTATTATGACGTGAAACAACCATTTATATGATTTTTTCGAAGCTTGAAAGAAGTGAAGTAAACGCGATTTTACACTCAATACAGGCTAGAAAATCGAATTTCTTGACTTTTTGAATACTCAGTATTCTTGGTATATAGAGGCTTATTATGAGGTGATACGTCCAATTATATGATTTTTAAGCAGTTTGAAAGAAGTGACGTAAACGCGATTTTACATTCACTAGGGGCGAGAAAATCGATTTTCTTGACTTTTTAAAAACTCAGTATTCTTGGTATATAGGCTTATTATGACGTGAAACAACCATTTATATGATTTTTAAGCAGTTTGAAAGAAGTGAAGTAAACGCGATGTATACGCAATTTTACACTCACTAGGGGCTAGAAAATCCATTTTCTTGACTTTTTAAAAACTCAGTATTCTTGGTATATATAGGCTTATTATGACGTGAAACAACCATTTATATGATTTTTTCGAAGTTTGAAAGAAGTGAAGTAAACGCGATTTTATACTCACTAGGGGCTAGAAAATCCATTTTCTTGACTTTTTAAAAACTCAGTATTCTTGGTATATATAGGCTTATTATGACGTGAAACAACCATTTATATGATTTTTTCGAAGATTGAAAGAAGTGAAGTAAACGCGATTTTACACTCAATACAGGCTAGAAAATCGAATTTCTTGACTTTTTGAATACTCAGTATTCTTGGTATATAGAGGCTTATTATGAGGTGATACATCCGTTTATATGATTTTTGAGCAGTTTGAACGAAGTGACGTAAACGCGATTTTACACTCACTAGGGGCTAGAAAATCGATTTTCTTGACTTTTTAAAAACTCAGTATTCTTGGTATATAAACTTATTATGACGTGAAACAACCATTTATATGATTTTTAAGCAGTTTGAAAGAAGTGAAGTAAACGCGATGTATACGCAATTTTACACTCACTAGGGGCTAGAAAATCCATTTTCTTGACTTTTTAAAAACTCAGTATTCTTGGTATATATAGGCTTATTATGACGTGAAACAACCATTTATATGATTTTTTCGAAGTTTGAAAGAAGTGAAGTAAACGCGATTTTATACTCACTAGGGGCGAGAAAATCGATTTTCTTGTTTTGTTGAAAACTCAATATTCTTGGTATATATAGGCTTATTATGACGTGAAACAACCATTTATATGATTTTTTCGAAGCTTGAAAGAAGTGAAGTAAACGCGATTTTACACTCAATAGGGGCTAGAAAATCGAATTTCTTGACTTTTTGAATACTCAGCATTTATCTTATATAGAGGCTTATTATGAGGTGATACATTCATTTATATGATTTTTAAGCAGTTTGAAAGAAGTGAAGTAAACGCGATTTTACACTCACTAGGAGCTAGAAAATCCAATTTCTTGACTTTTTAAAAACTGAGTATTCTTGGTATATATAGGCTTATTATGACGTGAAAACACCATTTATATGATTTTTTCGAAGTTTGAAAGAAGTGAAGTAAACGCGATTTTACACTCACTAGGGGCGAGAAAATCGATTTTCTTGTTTTGTTGAAAACTCAATATTCATGGTATATATAGGCTTATTATGACGTGAAACAACCATTTATATGATTTTTTCGAAGCTTGAAAGAAGTGAAGTAAACGCGATTATACACTCAATAGGGGCTAGAAAATCGAATTTCTTGACTTTTTGAATACTCAGCATTTTTCGTATATAGAGGCTTATTATAAGGTGATACATTCATTTATATGATTTTTAAGCAGTTTGAACGAAGTGACGTAAACGTGATTTTACACTCACTAGGAGCTAAAAAATCCAATTTCCTGACTTTTTGAATACTCAGTATTCTTGGTATATAGAGGCTTATTATGAGGTGATACATCCATTTATATGATTTTTAAGCAGATTTAAAGAAGTGACGTAAACGCGATTTTACACTGACTAGGGGCTAGAAAATCGAATTTCTTGACTTTTTAAAAACTCAGTATTCTTGGTATATAGGCTTATTATGACGTGAAACAACCATTTATATGATTTTTAAGCAGTTTGAAAGAAGTGAAGTAAGCGCGATGTATACGCAATTTTACATTCACTAGGGGCTAGAAAATCCATTTTCTTGACTTTTTAAAAACTCAGTATTCTTGGTATATAGGCTTATTATGACCTAAAGGAACCATTTATATGATTTTTAAGCAGTTTGAAAGAAGTGAAGTAAACGCGATGTATACGCAATTTTACACTCACTAGGGGCTAGAAAATCCATTTTCTTGACTTTTTGAATACTCAGTATTCTTGGTATATAGGCTTATTATGACGTGAAACCACCATTTATATGATTTTTTCGAAGTTTGAAAGAAGTGAAGTACACGCGATTTTACACTCACTAGGGGCGAGAAAATCGATTTTCTTGTTTTGTTGAAAACTCAATATTCTTAGTATATATAGGCTTATTATGACGTGAAACAACCATTTATATGATTTTTTCGAAGCTTGAAAGAAGTGAAGTAAACGCGATTTTACACTCAATACAGGCTAGAAAATCGAATTTCTTGACTTTTTGAATACTCAGTATTCTTGGTATATAGAGGCTTATTATGAGGTGATACGTCCAATTATATGATTTTTAAGCAGTTTGAAAGAAGTGACGTAAACGCGATTTTACATTCACTAGGGGCGAGAAAATCGATTTTCTTGACTTTTTAAAAACTCAGTATTCTTGGTATATAGGCTTATTATGACGTGAAACAACCATTTATATGATTTTTAAGCAGTTTGAAAGAAGTGAAGTAAACGCGATGTATACGCAATTTTACACTCACTAGGGGCTAGAAAATCCATTTTCTTGACTTTTTAAAAACTCAGTATTCTTGGTATATATAGGCTTATTATGACGTGAAACAACCATTTATATGATTTTTTCGAAGTTTGAAAGAAGTGAAGTAAACGCGATTTTATACTCACTAGGGGCTAGAAAATCCATTTTCTTGACTTTTTAAAAACTCAGTATTCTTGGTATATATAGGCTTATTATGACGTGAAACAACCATTTATATGATTTTTTCGAAGCTTGAAAGAAGTGAAGTAAACGCGATTTTACACTCAATAGGGGCTAGAAAATCGAATTTCTTGACTTTTTGAATACTCAGCATTTATCTTATATAGAGGCTTATTATGAGGTGATACATTCATTTATATGATTTTTAAGCAGTTTGAAAGAAGTGAAGTAAACGCGATTTTACACTCACTAGGAGCTAGAAAATCCAATTTCTTGACTTTTTAAAAACTGAGTATTCTTGGTATATATAGGCTTATTATGACGTGAAACAACCATTTATATGATTTTTTCGAAGCTTGGGAGAAGTGAAGTAAACGCGATTTTACACTCACTAGGGGCGAGAAAATCGATTTTCTTGTTTTGTTGAAAACTCAATATTCTTGGTATATATAGGCTTATTATGACGTGAAACAACCATTTATATGATTTTTTCGAAGCTTGAAAGAAGTGAAGTAAACGCGATTTTACACTCACTAGGGGCGAGAAAATCGATTTTCTTGTTTTGTTGAAAACTCAATATTCTTAGTATATATATAGGCTTATTATGACGTGAAACAACCATTTATATGATTTTTTCGAAGCTTGAAAGAAGTGAAGTAAACGCGATTTTACACTCAATAGAGGCTAGAAAATCGAATTTCTTGACTTTTTGAATACTCAGTATTCTTGGTATATAGAGGCTTATTATGAGGTGATACATCCATTTATATGATTTTTAAGCAGTTTGAAAGAAGTGACGTAAACGCGATTTTACACTCACTAGGGGCTGGAATATCGAATTTCTTGACTTTTTAAAAATTCAGTATTCTTGGTATATAGGCTTATTATGACGTGAAACAACCATTTATATGATTTTTAAGCAGTTTGAAAGAAGTGAAGTAAACGCGATGTATACGCAATTTTACACTCACTAGGGGCTAGAAAATCCATTTTCTTGACTTTTTAAAAACTCAGTATTCTTGGTATATAGGCTTATTATGACCTAAAGGAACCATTTATATGATTTTTAAGCAGTTTGAAAGAAGTGAAGTAAACGCGATGTATACGCAATTTTACACTCACTAGGGGCTAGAAAATCCATTTTCTTGACTTTTTAAAAACTCAGTATTCTTGGTATATAGGCTTATTATGACGTGAAACAACCATTTATATGATTTTTTCGAAGTTTGAAAAAGTGAAGTAAACGCGATTTTACACTCACTAGGGGCGAGAAAATCGATTTTCTTGTTTTGTTGAAAACCCAATATTCTTAGTATATATAGGCTTATTAGGACGTGAAACAACCATTTATATGATTTTTTCGAAGCTTGAAAGAAGTGAAGTAAACGCGATTTTACACTCAATAGGGGCTAGAAAATCGAATTTCTTGACTTTTTGAATACTCAGCATTTATCTTATATAGAGGCTTATTATGAGGTGATACATTCATTTATATGATTTTTAAGCAGTTTGAAAGAAGTGAAGTAAACGCGATTTTACACTCACTAGGAGCTAGAAAATCCAATTTCTTGACTTTTTAAAAACTGAGTATTCTTGGTATATATAGGCTTATTATGACGTGAAAACACCATTTATATGATTTTTTCGAAGTTTGAAAGAAGTGAAGTAAACGCGATTTTACACTCACTAGGGGCGAGAAAATCGATTTTCTTGTTTTGTTGAAAACTCAATATTCATGGTATATATAGGCTTATTATGACGTGAAACAACCATTTATATGATTTTTTCGAAGCTTGAAAGAAGTGAAGTAAACGCGATTATACACTCAATAGGGGCTAGAAAATCGAATTTCTTGACTTTTTGAATACTCAGCATTTTTCGTATATAGAGGCTTATTATAAGGTGATACATTCATTTATATGATTTTTAAGCAGTTTGAACGAAGTGACGTAAACGTGATTTTACACTCACTAGGAGCTAAAAAATCCAATTTCCTGACTTTTTGAATACTCAGTATTCTTGGTATATAGAGGCTTATTATGAGGTGATACATCCATTTATATGATTTTTAAGCAGATTTAAAGAAGTGACGTAAACGCGATTTTACACTGACTAGGGGCTAGAAAATCGAATTTCTTGACTTTTTAAAAACTCAGTATTCTTGGTATATAGGCTTATTATGACGTGAAACAACCATTTATATGATTTTTAAGCAGTTTGAAAGAAGTGAAGTAAGCGCGATGTATACGCAATTTTACATTCACTAGGGGCTAGAAAATCCATTTTCTTGACTTTTTAAAAACTCAGTATTCTTGGTATATAGGCTTATTATGACCTAAAGGAACCATTTATATGATTTTTAAGCAGTTTGAAAGAAGTGAAGTAAACGCGATGTATACGCAATTTTACACTCACTAGGGGCTAGAAAATCCATTTTCTTGACTTTTTGAATACTCAGTATTCTTGGTATATAGGCTTATTATGACGTGAAACCACCATTTATATGATTTTTTCGAAGTTTGAAAGAAGTGAAGTACACGCGATTTTACACTCACTAGGGGCGAGAAAATCGATTTTCTTGTTTTGTTGAAAACTCAATATTCTTAGTATATATAGGCTTATTATGACGTGAAACAACCATTTATATGATTTTTTCGAAGCTTGAAAGAAGTGAAGTAAACGCGATTTTACACTCAATACAGGCTAGAAAATCGAATTTCTTGACTTTTTGAATACTCAGTATTCTTGGTATATAGAGGCTTATTATGAGGTGATACGTCCAATTATATGATTTTTAAGCAGTTTGAAAGAAGTGACGTAAACGCGATTTTACATTCACTAGGGGCGAGAAAATCGATTTTCTTGACTTTTTAAAAACTCAGTATTCTTGGTATATAGGCTTATTATGACGTGAAACAACCATTTATATGATTTTTAAGCAGTTTGAAAGAAGTGAAGTAAACGCGATGTATACGCAATTTTACACTCACTAGGGGCTAGAAAATCCATTTTCTTGACTTTTTAAAAACTCAGTATTCTTGGTATATATAGGCTTATTATGACGTGAAACAACCATTTATATGATTTTTTCGAAGTTTGAAAGAAGTGAAGTAAACGCGATTTTATACTCACTAGGGGCTAGAAAATCCATTTTCTTGACTTTTTAAAAACTCAGTATTCTTGGTATATATAGGCTTATTATGACGTGAAACAACCATTTATATGATTTTTTCGAAGCTTGAAAGAAGTGAAGTAAACGCGATTTTACACTCAATAGGGGCTAGAAAATCGAATTTCTTGACTTTTTGAATACTCAGCATTTATCTTATATAGAGGCTTATTATGAGGTGATACATTCATTTATATGATTTTTAAGCAGTTTGAAAGAAGTGAAGTAAACGCGATTTTAAACTCACTAGGAGCTAGAAAATCCAATTTCTTGACTTTTTAAAAACTGAGTATTCTTGGTATATATAGGCTTATTATGACGTGAAACAACCATTTATATGATTTTTTCGAAGCTTGGGAGAAGTGAAGTAAACGCGATTTTACACTCACTAGGGGCGAGAAAATCGATTTTCTTGTTTTGTTGAAAACTCAATATTCTTGGTATATATAGGCTTATTATGACGTGAAACAACCATTTATATGATTTTTTCGAAGCTTGAAAGAAGTGAAGTAAACGCGATTTTACACTCACTAGGGGCGAGAAAATCGATTTTCTTGTTTTGTTGAAAACTCAATATTCTTAGTATATATATAGGCTTATTATGACGTGAAACAACCATTTATATGATTTTTTCGAAGCTTGAAAGAAGTGAAGTAAACGCGATTTTACACTCAATAGAGGCTAGAAAATCGAATTTCTTGACTTTTTGAATACTCAGTATTCTTGGTATATAGAGGCTTATTATGAGGTGATACATCCATTTATATGATTTTTAAGCAGTTTGAAAGAAGTGACGTAAACGCGATTTTACACTCACTAGGGGCTGGAATATCGAATTTCTTGACTTTTTAAAAATTCAGTATTCTTGGTATATAGGCTTATTATGACGTGAAACAACCATTTATATGATTTTTAAGCAGTTTGAAAGAAGTGAAGTAAACGCGATGTATACGCAATTTTACACTCACTAGGGGCTAGAAAATCCATTTTCTTGACTTTTTAAAAACTCAGTATTCTTGGTATATAGGCTTATTATGACCTAAAGGAACCATTTATATGATTTTTAAGCAGTTTGAAAGAAGTGAAGTAAACGCGATGTATACGCAATTTTACACTCACTAGGGGCTAGAAAATCCATTTTCTTGACTTTTTAAAAACTCAGTATTCTTGGTATATAGGCTTATTATGACGTGAAACAACCATTTATATGATTTTTTCGAAGTTTGAAAAAGTGAAGTAAACGCGATTTTACACTCACTAGGGGCGAGAAAATCGATTTTCTTGTTTTGTTGAAAACCCAATATTCTTAGTATATATAGGCTTATTATGACGTAAAACAACCATTTATATGATTTTTTCGAAGCTTGAAAGAAGTGAAGTAAACGCGATTTTACACTCAATACAGGCTAGAAAATCGAATTTCTTGACTTTGTGAATACTCAGTATTCTTGGTATATAGGGGCTTATTATGAGGTGATACATCCGTTTATATGATTTTTAAGCAGTTTGAAAGAAGTGACGTAAACGCGATTTTACACTCACTAGGGGCTAGAAAATCGATTTTCTTGACTTTTTAAAAACTCAGTATTCTTGGTATATATAGGCTTATTATGACGTGAAACAACCATTTATATGATTTTTAAGCAGTTTGAAAGAAGTGAAGTAAACGCGAATTTATACTCACTAGGGGCGAGAAAATCGATTTTCTTGTTTTGTTGAAAACTCAATATTCTTGGTATATATAGGCTTATTATGACGTGAAACAACCATTTATATGATTTTTTCGAAGCTTGAAAGAAGTGAAGGAAACGCGATTTTACACTCAATAGGGGCTAGAAAATCAAATTTCTTGACTTTTTGAATACTCAGCATTTTTCTTATATAGAGGCTTATTATGAGGTAATACATTCATTTATATGATTTTTAAGCAGTTTGAAAGAAGTGAAGTAAACGCGATTTTACACTCACTAGGAGCTAGAAAATCCAATTTCTTGACTTTTTAAAAACTGAGTATTCTTGGTATATATAGGCTTATTATGACGTGAAACAACCATTTAAATGATTTTTTCGAAGTTTAAAGAAGTGAAGTAAACGCGATTTTACACTCAATAGAGTCCAGAAAATCGAATTTCTTGACTTTTTGAATACTCAGTATTCTTGGTATATAGAGGCTTATTATGAGGTGATACATCCATTTATATGATTTTTAAGCAGTTTGAAAGAAGTGACGTAAACGCGATTTTACACTCACTAGGGGCTAGAAAATCGAATTTCTTGACTTTTTAAAAACTCAGTATTCTTGGTATATAGGCTGAATATGACGGGAAACAACCATTTATATGATTTTTAAGCAGTTTGAAAGAAGTGAAGTAAACGCGATGTATACGCAATTTTACACTCACTAGGGGCTAGAAAATCCATTTTCTTGACTTTTTAAAAAATCAGTATTCTTGGTATATAGGCTTATTATGACCTGAAAGAACCATTTATATGATTTTTAAGCAGTTTGAAAGAAGTGAAGTAAACGCGATGTATACGCAATTTTACACTCACTAGGGGCTAGAAAATCCATTTGCTTGACTTTTTAAAAACTCAGTATTCTTGGTATATAGGCTTATTATGACGTGAAACCACCATTTATATGATTTTTTCGAAGTTTGAAAGAAGTGAAGTAAACGCGATTTTACACTCAATAGGGGCTAGAAAATCGAATTTCTTGACTTTTTGAATACTCAGCATTTTTCTTATATAGAGGCTTATTATGAGGTGATACATTCATTTATATGATTTTTAAGCAGTTTGAAAGAAGTGAAGTAAACGCGATTTTACACTCACTAGGAGCTAGAAAATCCAATTTCTTGACTTTTTAAATACTGAGTATTCTTGGTATATATAGGCTTATTATGACGTGAAACAACCATTTATATGATTTTCTCGAAGCTTGAAAGAAGTGAAGTAAACGCGATTTTACACTCACTAGGGGCGAGAAAATCGATTTTCTTGTTTTGTTGAAAACTCAATATTCTTAGTATATATATAGGCTTATTATGACGTGAAAAAACCATTTATATGATTTTTTCGAAGCTTGAAAGAAGTGAAGTAAACGCGATTTTACACTCAATAGAGGCTAGAAAATCGAATTTCTTGACTTTTTGAATACTCAGTATTCTTGGTATATAGAGGCTTATTATGAGGTGATACATCCATTTATATGATTTTTAAGCAGTTTGAAAGAAGTGACGTAAACGCGATTTTACACTCACTAGGGGCTGGAATATCGAATTTCTTGACTTTTTAAAAATTCAGTATTCTTGGTATATAGGCTTATTATGACGTGAAACAACCATTTATATGATTTTTAAGCAGTTTGAAAGAAGTGAAGTAAACGCGATGTATACGCAATTTTACACTCACTAGGGGCTAGAAAATCCATTTTCTTGACTTTTTAAAAACTCAGTATTCTTGGTATATAGGCTTATTATGACCTGAAGGAACCATTTATATGATTTTTAAGCAGTTTGAAAGAAGTGAAGTAAACGCGATGTATACGCAATTTTACACTCACTAGGGGCTAGAAAATCCATTTTCTTGACTTTTTAAAAGCTCAGTATTCTTGGTATATAGGCTTATTATGACCTGAAAGAACCATTTATATGATTTTTAAGCAGTTTGAAAGAAGTGAAGTAAACGCGATGTATACGCAATTTTACACTCACTAGGGGCTAGAAAATCCATTTTCTTGACTTTTTAAAAACTCAGTATTCTTGGTATATATAGGCTTATTATGACGTGAAACAACCATTTATATGATTTTTTCGAAGTTTGAAAGAAGTGAAGTAAACGCGATTTTACACTCACTAGGGGCGAGAAAATCGATTTTCCTGTTTTGTTGAAAACTTAATATTCTTGGTATATATAGGCTTATTATGACTTGAAACAACCATTTATATGATTTTTTCGAAGCTTGAAAGAAGTGAACTAAACGCGATTTTACACTCAATAGGGCTAGAAAATCGAATTTCTTGACTTTTTGAATACTCAGCATTTTTCTTATATAGAGGCTTATTATGAGGTGATACATTCATTTATATGATTTTTAAGCAGTTTGAAAGAAGTGAAGTAAACGCGATTTTACACTCACTAGGAGCTAGAAAATCCAATTTCTTGACTTTTTAAAAACTGAGTATTCTTGGTATATATAGGCTTATTATGACGTGAAACCACCATTTATATGATTTTTTCGAAGCTTGGGAGAAGTGAAGTAAACGCGATTTTACACTCACTAGGGGCGAGAAAATCGATTTTCTTGTTTTGTTGAAAACTCAATATTCTTGGTATATATAGGCTTATTATGACGTGAAACAACCATTTATATGATTTTTTTGAAGCTTGAAAAAAGTGAAGTAAACGCGATTTTACACTCACTAGGGGCGAGAAAATCGATTTTCTTGTTTTGTTGAAAACTCAATATTCTTAGTATATATATATAGGCTTATTATGACGTGAAACAACCATTTATATGATTTTTTCGAAGCTTGAAAGAAGTGAAGTAAACGCGATTTTACACTCAATAGAGGCTAGAAAATAGAATTTCTTGACTTTTTGAATACTCAGTATTCTTGGTATATAGAGGCTTATTATGAGGTGATACATCCATTTATATGATTTTTAAGCCGTTTGAAAGAAGTGACGTAAACGCGATTTTACACTCACTAGGGGCTAGAAAATCGAATTTCTTGACTTTTTAAAAACTCAGTATTCTTGGTATATAGGCTTATTATGACGTGAAACAACCATTTATATGATTTTTAAGCAGTTTGAAAGAAGTGAAGTAAACGCGATGTATACGCAATTTTACACTCACTAGGGGCTAGAAAATCCATTTTCTTGACTTTTTAAAAACTCAGTATTCTTGGTATATATAGGCTTATTATGACGTGAAACAACCATTTATATGATTTTTAAGCAGTTTGAAAGAAGTGAAGTAAACTCGATTTTATACTCTCTAGGGGCGAGAAAATCGATTTTCTTGTTTTGTTGAAAACTCAATATTCTTGGTATATATATAGGCTTATTATGACGTGAAACAACCATTTATATGATTTTTTCGAAGCTTGAAAGAAGTGAAGTAAACGCGATTTTACACTCAATAGGGGCTAGAAAATCGAATTTCTTGACTTTTTGAATACTCAGCATTTATCTTATATAGAGGCTTATTATGAGGTGATACATTCATTTATATGATTTTTAAGCAGTTTGAAAGAAGTGAAGTAAATGCGATTTTACACTCACTAGGAGCTAGAAAATTCAATTTCTTGACTTTTTAAAAACTGAGTATTCTTGGTATATATAGGCTTATTATGACGTGAAACAACCATTTATATGATTTTTTCGAAGCTTGAAAGAAGTGAAGTAAACGCGATTTTACACTCAATAGAGTCCAGAAAATCGAATTTCTTGACTTTTTGAATACTCAGTATTCTTGGTATATAGAGGCTTATTATGAGGTGATACATCCATTTATATGATTTTTAAGCAGTTTGAAAGAAGTGACGTAAACGCGATTTTACACCCACTAGGGGCTAGAAAATCGAATTTCTTGACTTTTTAAAAACTCAGTATTCTTGGTATATAGGCTTAATATGACGTGAAACAACCATTTATATGATTTTTAAGCAGTTTGAAAGAAGTGAAGTAAACGCGATGTATACGCAATTTTACACTCACTAGGGGCTAGAAAACCCATTTTCTTGACTTTTTAAAAACTCAGTATTCTTGGTATATAGGCTTATTATGACCTGAAAGAACCATTTATATGATTTTTAAGCAGTTTGAAAGAAGTGAAGTAAACGCGATGTATACGCAATTTTACACTCACTAGGGGCTAGAAAATCCATTTTCTTGACTTTTTAAAAACTCAGTATTCTTGGTATATATAGGCTTATTATGACGTGAAACAACCATTTATATGATTTTTTCGAAGTTTAAAAGAAGTGAAGTAAACGCGATTTTACACTCACTAGGGGCGAGAAAATCGATTTTCCTGTTTTGTTGAAAACTCAATATTCTTGGTATATATAGGCTTATTATGACGTGAAACAACCATTTATATGATTTTTTCGAAGCTTGGGAGAAGTGAAGTAAACGCGATTTAACACTCACTAGGGGCGAGAAAATCGATTTTCTTGTTTTGTTGAAAACTCAATATTCTTGGTATATATAGGCTTATTATGACGTGAAACAACCATTTATATGATTTTTTCGAAGCTTGAAAGAAGTGAAGTAAACGCGATTTTACACTCACTAGGGGCGAGAAAATCGATTTTCTTGTTTTGTTGAAAACTCAATATTCTTAGTATATATATAGGCTTATTATGACGTGAAACAACCATTTATATGATTTTTTCGAAGCTTGAAAGAAGTGAAGTAAACGCGATTTTACACTCAATAGAGGCTAGAAAATCGAATTTCTTGACTTTTTGAATACTCAGTATTCTTGGTATATAGAGGCTTATTATGAGGTGATACATCCATTTATATGATTTTTAAGCAGTTTGAAAGAAGTGACGTAAACGCGATTTTACAGTCACTAGGGGCTAGAAAATCGATTTTCTTGACTTTTTAAAAACTCAGTATTCTTGGTATATAGGCTTATTATGACGTGAAACAACCATTTATATGATTTTTAAGCAGTTTGAAAGAAGTGAAGTAAACGCGATGAATACGCAATTTTACACTCACTAGGGGCTAGAAAATCCATTTTCTTGACTTTTTAAAAACTCAGTATTCTTGGTATATATAGGCTTATTATGACGTGAAACAACCATTTATATGATTTTTAAGCAGTTTGAAAGAAGTGAAGTAAACTCGATTTTATACTCACTAGGGGCGAGAAAATCGATTTTCTTGTTTTGTTGAAAACTCAATATTCTTGGTATATATATAGGCTTATTATGACGTGAAACAACCATTTATATGATTTTTTCGAAGCTTGAAAGAAGTGATGTAAACGCGATTTTACACTCAATAGGGGCTAGAAAATCGAATTTCTTGACTTTTTGAATACTCAGCATTTATCTTATATAGAGGCTTATTATGAGGTGATACATTCATTTATATGATTTTTAAGCAGTTTGAAAGAAGTGAAGTAAACGCGATGTATACGCTCACTAGGAGCTAGAAAATCCAATTTCTTGACTTTTTAAAAACTGAGTATTCTTGGTATATATAGGCTTATTATGACGTGAAACCACCATTTATATGATTTTTTCGAAGCTTGGCAGAAGTGAAGTAAACGCGATTTTACACTCACTAGGGGCGAGAAAATCGATTTTCTTGTTTTGTTGAAAACTCAATATTCTTGGTATATATAGGCTTATTATGACGTGAAACAACCATTTATGTGATTTTTTCAAAGCTTGAAAGAAGTGAAGTAAACGCGATTTTACACTCACTAGGGGCGAGAAAATCGATTTTCTTGTTTTGTTGAAAACTCAATATTCTTAGTATATATATAGGCTTATTATGACGTGAAACAACCATTTATATGATTTTTTCGAAGCTTGAAAGAAGTGAAGTAAACGCGATTTTACACTCAATAGAGGCTAGAAAATCGAATTTCTTGACTTTTTGAATACTCAGCATTTATCTTATATAGAGGCTTATTATGAGGTGATACATTCATTTATATGATTTTTAAGCAGTTTGAAAGATGTGAAGTAAACGCGATTTTACACTCACTAGGAGCTAGAAAATCCAATTTCTTGACTTTTTAAAAACTGAGTATTCTTGGTATATATAGGCTTATTATGACATGAAACAACCATTTATATGATTTTTTCGAAGCTTGAAAGAAGTGAAGTAAACGCGATTTTACACTCAATAGAGTCCAGAAAATCGCATTTCTTGACTTTTTGAATACTCAGTATTCTTGGTGTATAGAGGCTTATTATGAGGTGATACATCCATTTATATGATTTTTAAGCAGTTTGAAAGAAGTGACGTAAACGCGATTTTACACTCACTAGGGGCTAGAAAATCGAATTTCTTGACTTTTTAAAAACTCAGTATTCTTGGTATATAGGCTTAATATGACGTGAAACAACCATTTATATGATTTTTAAGCAGTTTGAAAGAAGTGAAGTAAACGCGATGTATACGCAATTTTACACTCACTAGGGGCTAGAAAATCCATTTTCTTGACTTATTAAAAACTCAGTATTCTTGGTATATAGGCTTATTATGACCTGAAAGAACCATTTATATGATTTTTAAGCAGTTTGAAAGAAGTGAAGTAAACGCGATGTATACGCAATTTTACACTCACCTGGGGCTAGAAAATCCATTTTCTTGACTTTTTAAAAACTCAGTATTCTTGGTATATAGGCTTATTATGACGTGAAACCACCATTTATATGATTTTTTCGAAGTTTGAAAGAAGTGAAGTAAACGCGATTTTACACTCACTAGGGGCGAGAAAATCGATTTTCTTGTTTTGTTGAAAACTCAATATTCTTAGTATATATAGGCTTATTATGACGTGAAACAACCATTTATATGATTTTTTCGAAGCTTGAAAGAAGTGATGTAAACGCGATTTTACACTCAATAGGGGCTAGAAAATCGAATTTCTTGACTTTTTGAATACTCAGCATTTATCTTATATAGAGGCTTATTATGAGGTGATACATTCATTTATATGATTTTTAAGCAGTTTGAAAGAAGTGAAGTAAACGCGATTTTACACTCACTAGGAGCTAGAAAATCCAATTTCGTGACTTTTTAAAAACTGAGTATTCTTGGTATATATAGGCTTATTATGACGTGAAACAACCATTTATATGATTTTTTCGAAGCTTGAAAGAAGTGAAGTAAACGCGATTTTACACTCAATAGAGTCCAGAAAATCGAATTTCTTGACTTTTTGAATACTCAGTATTCTTGGTATATAGAGGCTTATTATGAGGTGATACATCCATTTATATGATTTTTAAGCAGTTTGAAAGAAGTGACGTAAACGCGATTTTACACTCACTAGGGGCTAGAAAATCGAATTTCTTGACTTTTTAAAAACTCAGTATTATGGTATATAGGCTTAATATGACGTGAAACAACCATTTATATGATTTTTAAGCAGTTTGAAAGAAGTGAAGTAAACGCGATGTATACGCAATTTTACACTCACTAGGGGCTAGAAAATCCATTTTCTTGACTTTTTAAAAACTCAGTATTCTTGGTATATAGGCTTATTATGACCTGAAACAACCATTTATATGATTTTTAAGCAGTTTGAAAGAAGTGAAGTAAACGCGATGTATACGCAATTTTACACTCACTAGGGGCTAGAAAATCCATTTTCTTGACTTTTTAAAAACTCAGTATTCTTGGTATATAGGCTTATTATGACGTGAAACCACCACTTATATGATTTTTTCGAAGTTTGAAAGAAGTGAAGTAAACGCGATTTTACACTCAATAGGGGCTAGAAAATCGAATTTCTTGACTTTTTGAATACTCAGCATTTTTCTTATATAGAGGCTTATTATGAGGTGATACATTCATTTATATGATTTTTAAGCAGTTTGAAAGAAGTGAAGTAACCGCGATTTTTCACTCACTAGGAGCTAGAAAATCCAATTTCTTGACTTTTTAAAAATTGAGTATTCTTGGTATATATAGGCTTATTATGACGTGAAACAACCATTTATATATTTTTTTCGAAGCTTGGGAGAAGTGAAGTAAACGCGATTTTACACTCACTAGGGGCGAGAAAATCGATTTTCTTGTTTTGTTGAAAACTCAATATTCTTGGTATATATAGGCTTATTATGACGTGAAACAACCATTTATATGATTTTTTCGAAGCTTGAAAGAAGTGAAGTAAACGCGATTTTACACTCACTAGGGGCGAGAAAATCGATTTTCTTGTTTTGTTGAAAACTCAATATTCTTAGTATATATATAGGCTTATTATGACGTGAAACAACCATTTATATGATTTTTTCGAAGCTTGAAAGATGTGAAGTAAACGCGATTTTACACTCAATAGAGGCTAGAAAATCGAATTTCTTGACTTTTTGAATACTCAGTATTCTTGGTATATAGAGGCTTATTATGAGGTGATACATCCATTTATATGATTTTTAAGCAGTTTGAAAGAAGTGACGTAAACGCGATTTTACACTCACTAGGGGCTAGAAAATCGAATTTCTTGACTTTTTAATAACTCAGTATTCTTGGTATATAGGCTTATTATGACGTGAAACAACCATTTATATGATTTTTAAGCAGTTTGAAAGAAGTGAAGTAAACGCGATGTATACGCAATTTTACACTAACTAGGGGCTAGAAAATCCATTTCCTTGACTTTTTAAAAACTCAGTATTCTTGGTATATAGGCTTATTATGACCTGAAGGAACCATTTATATGATTTTTAAGCAGTTTGAAAGAAGTGAAGTAAACGCGATGTATACGCAATTTTACACTCACTAGGGGCTAGAAAATCCATTTTCTTGACTTTTTAAAAACTCAGTATTCTTGGTATATAGGCTTATTATGACGTGAAACCACCATTTATATGATTTTTTCGAAGTTTGAAAGAAGTGAAGTAAACGCGATTTTACACTCACTAGGGGCGAGAAAATCGATTTTCTTGTTTTGTTGAAAACTCAATATTCTTAGTATATAGAGGCTTATTATGACGTGAAACAACCATTTAAATGATTTTTTCGAAGCTTGAAAGAAGTGAAGTAAACGCGATTTTACACTCAATACAGGCTAGAAAATCGAATTTCTTGACTTTTTGAATACTCAGTATTCTTGGTATATAGAGGCTTATTATGAGGTGATACATCCATTTATATGATTTTTAAGCAGTTTGAAAGAAGTGACGTAAACGCGATTTTACACTCACTAGGGGCTAAAAAATCGAATTTCTTGACTTTTTAAAAACTCAGTATTCTTGGTATATAGGCTTATTATGACGTGAAACAACCATTTCTATGATTTTTAAGCAGTTTGAAAGAAGTGAAGTAAACGCGATGTATACGCAATTTTACACTCACTAGGGGCTAGAAAATCCATTTTCTTGACTTTTTAAAAACTCAGTATTCTTGGTATATATAGGCTTATTATGACGTGAAACAACCATTTATATGATTTTTAAGCAGTTTGAAAGAAGTGAAGTAAACGCGATTTTATACTCACTAGGGGCGAGAAAATCGATTTTCTAGTTTTGTTGAAAACTCAATATTCTTGGTATATATATAGGCTTATTATGACGTGAAACAACCATTTATATGATTTTTTCGAAGCTTGAAAGAAGTGAAGTAAACGCGATTTTACACTCAATAGGGGCTAGAAAATCGAATTTCTTGACTTTTTGAATACTCAGCATTTATCTTATATAGAGGCTTATTATGAGGTGATACATTCATTTATATGATTTTTAAGCAGTTTGAAAGATGTGAAGTAAACGCGATTTTACACTCACTAGGAGCTAGAAAATCCAATTTCTTGACTTTTTAAAAACTGAGTATTCTTGGTATATATAGGCTTATTATGACATGAAACAACCATTTATATGATTTTTTCGAAGCTTGAAAGAAGTGAAGTAAACGCGATTTTACACTCAATAGAGTCCAGAAAATCGAATTTCTTGACTTTTTGAATACTCAGTATTCTTGGTATATAGAGGCTTATTATGAGGTGATACATCCATTTATATGATTTTTAAGCAGTTTGAAAGAAGTGACGTAAACGCGATTTTACACTCACTAGGGGCTAGAAAATCGAATTTCTTGACTTTTTAAAAACTCAGTATTCTTGGTATATAGGCTTAATATGACGTGAAACAACCATTTATATGATTTTTAAGCAGTTTGAAAGAAGTGAAGTAAACGCGATGTATACGCAATTTTACACTCACTAGGGGCTAGAAAATCCATTTTCTTGACTTTTTAAAAACTCAGTATTCCTGGTATATAGGCTTATTATGACCTGAAAGAACCATTTATATGATTTTTAAGCAGTTTGAAAGAAGTGAAGTAAACGCGATGTATACGCAATTTTACACTCACTAGGGGCTAGAAAATCCATTTTCGTGACTTTTTAAAAACTCAGTATTCTTGGTATATAGGCTTATTATGACGTGAAACCACCATTTATATGATTTTTTCGAAGTTTGAAAGAAGTGAAGTAAACGCGATTTTACACTCACTAGGGGCGAGAAAATCGATTTTCTTGTTTTGTTGAAAACTCAATATTCTTAGTATATATAGGCTTATTATGACGTGAAACAACCATTTATATGATTTTTTCGAAGCTTGAAAGAAGTGAAGTAAACGCGATTTTACACTCAATACAGGCTAGAAAATCGAATTTCTTGACTTTTTGAATACTCAGTATTCTTGGTATATAGAGGCTTATTATGAGGTGATACATCCATTTATATGATTTTTAAGCAGTTTGAAAGAAGTGACGTAAACGCGATTTTACACTAACTAGGGGCTAGAAAATCGATTTTCTTGACTTTTTAAAAACTCAGTATTCTTGGTATATAGGCTAATTATGACGTGAAACAACCATTTATATGATTTTTAAGCAGTTTGAAAGAAGTGAAGTAAACGCGATGTATACGCAATTTTACACTCAGTAGGGGCTAGAAAATCCATTTTCTTGACTTTTTAAAAACTCAGTATTCTTGGTATATATAGGCTTATTATGACGTGAAACAAACATTTATATGAGTTTTTCGAAGTTTGAAAGAAGTGAAGTAAACGCGATTTTACACTCAATAGGGGCTAGAAAATTGAATTTCTTGACTTTTTGAATACTCAGCATTTTTCTTATATAGAGGCTTATTATGAGGTGATACATTCATTGATATTATTTTTAAGCAGTTTGAAAGAAGTGAAGTAAACGCGATTTTACACTCACTAGGAGCTAGAAAATCCAATTTCTTGACTTTTTAAAAACTGAGTATTCTTGGTATATATAGGCTTATTATGACGTGAAACAACCATTTATATGATTTTTTCGAAGCTTGAAAGAAGTGAAGTAAACGCGATTTTACACTCAATAGAGGCTAGAAAATCGAATTTCTTGACTTTTTGAATACTCAGTATTCTTGGTATATAGAGGCTTATTATGAGGTGATACATCCATTTATATGATTTTTAAGCAGTTTGAAAGAAGTGACGTAAACGCGATTTTACACTCACTAGGGGCTAGAAAATCGAATTTCTTGACTTTTTAAAAACTCAGTATTCTTGGTATATAGGCTTATTATGACGTGAAACAACCATTTATATAATTTTTTTGAAGTTTGAAAGAAGTGAAGTAAACGCGATTTTACACTCACTAGGGGCGAGAAAATCGATTTTCTTGTTTTGTTGAAAACTCAATATTCTTGGTATATATAGGCTTATTATGACGTGAAACAACCATTTATATGATTTTTTCGAAGCTTGAAAGAAGTGAAGTAAACGCGATTTTACACTCAATAGGGGCTAGAAAATTGAATTTCTTGACTTTTTGAATACTCAGCATTTTTCTTATATAGAGGCTTATTATGAGGTGATACATTCATTGATATTATTTTTAAGCAGTTTGAAAGAAGTGAAGTAAACGCGATTTTACACTCACTAGGAGCTAGAAAATCCAATTTCTTGACTTTTTAAAAACTGAGTATTCTTGGTATATATAGGCTTATTATGACGTGAAACAACCATTTATATGATTTTTTCGAAGCTTGAAAGAAGTGAAGTAAACGCGATTTTACACTCAATAGAGGCTAGAAAATCGAATTTCTTGACTTTTTGAATACTCAGTATTCTTGGTATATAGAGGCTTATTATGAGGTGATACATCCATTTATATGATTTTTAAGCAGTTTGAAAGAAGTGACGTAAACGCGATTTTACACTCACTAGGGGCTAGAAAATCGAATTTCTTGACTTTTTAAAAACTCAGTATTCTTGGTATATAGGCTTATTATGACGTGAAACAACCATTTATATAATTTTTTTGAAGTTTGAAAGAAGTGAAGTAAACGCGATTTTACACTCACTAGGGGCGAGAAAATCGATTTTCTTGTTTTGTTGAAAACTCAATATTCTTAGTATATATATAAGCTTATTATGACGTGAAGCAACCATTTATATGATTTTTTCGAAGCTTGAAAGAAGTGAAGTAAACGCGATTTTACACTCAATAGAGGCCAGAAAATCGAATTTCTTGACTTTTTGAATACTCAGTATTCTTGGTATATAGAGGCTTATTATGAGGTGATACATCCATTTATATGATTTTTAAGCAGTTTGAAAGAAGTGACTTAAACGCGATTTTACACTAACTAGGGGCTACGAAATCGAATTTCTTGACTTTTTAAAAACTCAGTATTCTTGGTATATAGGCTTATTATGACGTGAAACAACCATTTATATGATTTTTAAGCAGTTTGAAAGAAGTGAAGTAAACGCGATGTATACGCAATTTTACACTCACTAGGGGCTAGAAAATCCATATTCTTGACTTTTTAAAAACTCAGTATTCTTGGGATATATAGGCTTATTATGACGTGAAAACACCATTTATATGATTTTTTCGAAGTTTGAAAGAAGTGAAGTAAACGCGATTTTACACTCACTAGGGTCGAGAAAATCGATTTTCTTGTTTTGTTGAAAACTCAATATCCTTGGTATATATAGGCTTATTATGACGTGAAAAACCATGTATATGATTTTTTCGAAGCTTGAAAGAAGTGAAGTAAACGCGATTTTACACTCAATAGGGGCTAGAAAATCGCATTTCTTGACTTTTTGAATACTATGCATTTTTCGTATATAGAGGCTTATTATGAGGTGATACATTCATTTATATGATTTTTAAGCAGTTTGAAAGAAGTGAAGTAAACGCGATTTTACACTCACTAGGAGCTAGAAAATCCAATTTCTTGCCTTTTGAATACTCAGTATTCTTGGTATATAGAGGCTTAATATGAGGTGATTCATCCATTTATATGATTTTTAAGCAGTTTGAAAGAAGTGAAGTAAACGCGATGTATACGCAATTTTACACTCACTAGGGGCTAGAAAATCCATTTTCTTGACTCTTTAAAAACTCAGTATTCTTGCTATATAGGCTTATTATGACCTGAAACAACCATTTATATGATTTTTAAGCAGTTTGAAAGAAGTGAAGTAAACGCGATGTATACGCAATTTTACACTCACAAGGGGTTAGAAAATCCATTTTCTAGACTTTTTAAAAACTCAGTATTCTTGGTATATATAGGCTTATTATGACGTGAAACAACCATTTATATGATTTTTTTGAAGTTTGAAAGAAGTGAATTAAACGCGATTTTACACTCACTAGGGGCGAGAAAATCGATTTTCTTGTTTTGTTGAAAACTCAATATTCTTAGTATATATATAAGCTTATTATGACGTGAAGCAACCATTTATATGATTTTTTCGAAGCTTGAAAGAAGTGAAGTAAACGCGATTTTACACTCAATAGAGGCCAGAAAATCGAATTTCTTGACTTTTTGAATACTGAGTATTCTTGGTATATAGAGGCTTATTATGAGGTGATACATCCATTTATATGATTTTTAAGCAGTTTGAAAGAAGTGACGTAAACGCGATTTTACACTCACTAGGGGCTAGAAAATCGAATTTCTTGACTTTTTAAATACTCAGTATTCTTGGTATATAGGCTTATTATGACGTGAAACAACCATTTATATGATTTTTTCGAAGCTTGAATGAAGTGAAGTAAACGCGATTTTACACTCAATAGGGGCTAGAAAATCGCATTTCTTGACTTTTTGAATACTCAGCATTTTTCGTATATAGAGGCTTATTATGAGGTGATACATCCATTTATATGATTTTTAAGCAGTTTGAAAGAAGTGACGTAAACGCGATTTTACACTGACTAGGGGCTAGAAAATCGAATTTCTTGACTTTTTAAAAACTCAGTATTCTTGGTATATAGGCTTATTATGACCTGAGTGAACCATTTATATGATTTTTAAGCAGTTTGAACGAAGTGAAGTAAACGCGATGTATACGCAATTTTACACTCACTAGGGGCTAGAAAATCCATTTTCTTGACTTTTTAATAACTCAGTATTCTTGGTATATATAGGCTTATTATGACGTGAAACAACCATTTATATGATTTTTTGAAGTTTGAAAGAAGTGAAGTAAACGCGATTTTACACTCACTAGGGGCGAGAAAATCGATTTTCTTGTTTTGTTGAAAACTCAATATTCTTAGTATATATATAAGCTTATTATGACGTGAAGCAACCATTTATATGATTTTTTCGAAGCTTGAAAGAAGTGAAGTAAACGCGATTTTACACTCAATAGAGGCCAGAAAATCGAATTTCTTGATTTTTTGAATACTCAATATTCTTGGTATATAGAGGTTTATTATGAGGTGATACATCCATTTATATCATTTTTAAGCAGTTTGAAAGAAGTGACGTAAACGCGATTTTACACTCACTAGGGGCTAGAAAATCGAATTTCTTGACTTTTTAAAAATTCAGTATTCTTGGTATATAGGCTTATTATGACGTGAAACAACCATTTATATGATTTTTAAGCAGTTTGAAAGAAGTGAAGTAAACGCGATGTATACGCAATTTTACACTCAATAGGGGCTAGAAAATCCATTTTCTTGACTTTTTAAAACTCAGTATTCTTGGTATATATAGGCTTATTATGACGTGAAAACACCATTTATATGATTTTTTCGAAGTTTGAAAGAAGTGAAGTAAACGCGATTTTACACTCACTAGGGGCGAGAAAATCGATTTTCTTGTTTTGTTGAAAACTCAATATTCTTGGTATATATAGGCTTATTATGAGGTGATACATCCATTTATATGATTTTTAAGCAGTTTGAAAGAAGTGACGTAAACGTGATTTTACACTGACTAAGGGCTAGAAAATCGAATTTCTTGACTTTTTAAAAACTCAGTATTCTTGGTATATAGGCTTATTATGACCTGAAAGAACCATTTATATGATTTTTAAGCAGTTTGAAAGAAGTGAAGTAAACGCGATGTATACGCAATTTTACACTCACTAGGGGCTAGAAAATCCATTTTCTTGACTTTTTAAAAACTCAGTATTCTTGGTATATATAGGCTTATTATGACGTGAAAACACCATTTATATGATTGTTTCGAAGTTTGAAAGAAGTGAAGTAAACGCGATTTTACACTCAATAGGGCCTAGAAAATCGCATTTCTTGACTTTTTGAATACTCAGCATTTTTCGTATATAGAGGCTTATTATGAGGTGATACATCAATTTATATGATTTTTAAGCAGTTTGAAAGAAGTGACGTAAACGCGATTTTACACTCACTAGGGGCGAGAAAATCGATTTTCTTGTTTTGTTGAAAACTGAATATTCTTGGTATATAGAGGCTTATTATGACGTGAAACAACCATTTATATGATTTTTTCGAAGCTTGAAAGAAGTGAAGTGAACGCGATTTTACACTCAATAGGGGCTAGAAAATCGCATTTCTTGACTTTTTGAATACTCAGTATTCTTGGTATATAGAGGCTTATTATGAGGTGATACATCCATTTATATGATTTTTAAGCAGTTTGAAAGAAGTGACGTAAACGTGATTTTACACTGACTAGGGGCTAGAAAATCGAATTTCTTGACTTTTTAAAAACTCAGTATTCTTGGTATATAGGCTTATTATGACCTGAAAGAACCATTTATATGATTTTTAAGCAGTTTGAAAGAAGTGAAGTAAACGCGATGTATACGCAATTTTACACTCACTAGGGGCTAGAAAATCCATCTTCTTGACTTTTTAATAACTCAGTATTCTTGGTATATATAGGCTTATTATGACGTGAAACAACCATTTATATGATTTTTTCGAAGTTTGAAAGAAGTGAAGTAAACGCGATTTTACACTCACTAGGGGGGAGAAAATCGATTTTCTTGTTTTGTTGAAAACTCAATATTCTTGGTATATATAGGCTTATTATGACGTGAAACAACCATTTATATGATTTTTTCGAAGCTTGAAAGAAGTGAAGTAAACGCGATTTTACACTCAATAGGGGCTAGAAAATCGAATTTCTTGACTTTTTGAATACTCAGCATTTTTCTTATATAGAGGCTTATTATGAGGTGATACATTCATTTATATTATTTTTAAGCAGTTTGAAAGAAGTGAAGTAAACGCGATTTTACACTCACTAGGAGCTAGAAAATCCAATTTCTTGACTTTTTAAAAACTGAGTATTCTTGGTATATATAGGCTTATTATGACGTGAAACAACCATTTATATGATTTTTTCGAAGCTTGAAAGAAGTGAAGTAAACGCGATTTTACACTCAATAGAGGCTAGAAAATCGAATTTCTTGACTTTTTGAATACTCAGTATTCTTGGTATATAGAGGCTTATTATGAGGTGATACATCCATTTATATGATTTTTAAGCAGTTTGAAAGAAGTGACGTAAACGCGATTTTACACTCACTAGGGGCCAGAAAATCGAATTTCTTGACTTTTTAAAAACTCAGTATTCTTGGTATATAGGCTTATTATGACGTGAAACAACCATTTATATGATTTTTAAGCAGTTTGAAAGAAGTGAAGGAAACGCGATGTATACGCAATTTTACACTCACTAGGGGCTAGAAAATCCATTTTCTTGACTGTTTAAAAACTCAGTATTCTTGCTATATAGGCTTATTATGACCTGAAACAACCATTTATATGATTTTTAAGCAGTTTGAAAGAAGTGAAGTAAACGCGATGTATACGCAATTTTACACTCACTAGGGGTTAGAAAATCCATTTTCTAGACTTTTTAAAAACTCAGTATTCTTGGTATATATAGGGTTATTATGACGTGAAACAACCATTTATATGATTTTTTCGAAGCTTGAAAGAAGTGAAGTAAACGCGATTTTACACTCACTAGGGGCGAGAAAATCGATTTTCTTGTTTTGTTGAAAACTCAATATTCTTAGTATATATATAAGCTTATTATGACGTGAAGCAACCATTTATATGATTTTTTCGAAGCTTGAAAGAAGTGAAGTAAACGCGATTTTACACTCAATAGAGGCCAGAAAATCGAATTTCTTGACTTTTTGAATACTCAGTATTCTTGGTATATAGAGGCTTATTATAAGGTGATACATCCATTTATATGATTTTTAAGCAGTTTGAAAGAAGTGACGTAAACGCGATTTTACACTCACTAGGGGCTAAAAAATCGAATTTCTAGACTTTTTAAAAACTCAGTATTCTTGGTATATAGGCTTATTATGACGTGAAACAACCATTTATATGATTTTTAAGCAGTTTGAAAGAAGTGAAGTAAACGCGATGTATACGCAATTTTACGCTCACTAGGGGCTAGAAAATCCATTTTCTTGACTTTTTAAAAACTCAGTATTCTTGGTATATAGGCTTATTATGACCTGAAGGAACCATTTATATGATTTTTAAGCAGTTTGAAAGAAGTGAAGTAAACGCGATTTTATACTCACTAGGGGCGAGAAAATCGATTTTCTAGTTTTGTTGAAAACTCAATATTCTTGGTATATATATAGGCTTATTATGACGTGAAACAACCATTTATATGATTTTTTCGAAGCTTGAAAGAAGTGAAGTAAACGCGATTTTACACTCAATAGGGGCTAGAAAATCGAATTTCTTGACTTTTTGAATACTCAGCATTTATCTTATATAGAGGCTTATTATGAGGTGATACATTCATTTATATGATTTTTAAGCAGTTTGAAAGATGTGAAGTAAACGCGATTTTACACTCACTAGGAGCTAGAAAATCCAATTTCTTGACTTTTTAAAAACTGAGTATTCTTGGTATATATAGGCTTATTATGAGGTGATACATCCATTTATATGATTTTTAAGCAGTTTGAAAGAAGTGACGTAAACGCGATTTTACACTCACTAGGGGCTAGAAAATCGAATTTCTTGACTTTTTAAAAACTCAGTATTCTTGGTATATAGGCTTAATATGACGTGAAACAACCATTTATATGATTTTTAAGCAGTTTGAAAGAAGTGAAGTAAACGCGATGTATACGCAATTTTACACTCACTAGGGGCTAGAAAATCCATTTTCTTGACTTTTTAAAAACTCAGTATTCTTGGTATATAGGCTTATTATGACCTGAAAGATCCATTTATATGATTTTTAAGCAGTTTGAAAGAAGTGAAGTAAACGCGATGTATACGCAATTTTACACTCACTAGGGGCTAGAAAATCCATTTTCTTGACTTTTTAAAAACTCAGTATTCTTGGTATATTCTTATTATGACGTGAAACCACCATTTATATGATTTTTTCGAAGTTTGAAAGAAGTGAAGTAAACGCGATTTTACACTCACTAGGGGCGAGAAAATCGATTTTCTTGTTTTGTTGAAAACTCAATATTCTTAGTATATATAGGCTTATTATGACGTGAAACAACCATTTATATGATTTTTTCGAAGCTTGAAAGAAGTGAAGTAAACGCGATTTTACACTCAATACAGGCTAGAAAATCGAATTTCTTGACTTTTTGAATACTCAGTATTCTTGGTATATAGAGGCTTATTATGAGGTGATACATCCATTTATATGATTTTTAAGCAGTTTGAAAGAAGTGACGTAAACGCGATTTTACACTCACTAGGGGCTAGAAAATCGATTTTCTTGACTTTTTAAAAACTCAGTATTCTTGGTATATAGGCTAATTATGACGTGAAACAACCATTTATATGATTTTTAAGCAGTTTGAAAGAAGTGAAGTAAACGCGATGTATACGCAATTTTACACTCACTAGGGGCTAGAAAATCCATTTTCTTGACTTTTAAAAACTCAGTATTCTTGGTATATATAGGCTTATTATGACGTGAAACAAACATTTATATGAGTTTTCGAAGTTTGAAAGAGGTGAAGTAAACGCGATTTTACACTCACTAGGGGCGAGAAAATCGATTTTCTTGTTTTGTTGAAAACTCAATATTCTTGGTATATATAGGCTTATTATGACGTGAAACAACCATTTATATGATTTTTTCGAAGCTTGAAAGAAGTGAAGTAAACGCGATTTTACACTCAATAGGGGCTAGAAAATTGAATTTCTTGAATTTTTGAATACTCAGCATTTTTCTTATATAGAGGCTTATTATGAGGTGATACATTCATTGATATTATTTTTAAGCAGTTTGAAAGAAGTGAAGTAAACGCGATTTTACACTCACTAGGAGCTAGAAAATCCAATTTCTTGACTTTTTAAAAACTCAGTATTCTTGGTATATAGGCTTATTATGACGTGAAACAACCATTTATATGATTTTTAAGCAGTTTGAAAGAAGTGAAGTAAACGCGATGTATACGCAATTTTACACTCACTAGGGGCTAGAAAATCCACTTTCTTGACTTTTTAAAAACTCAGTATTCTTGGTATATAGGCTTATTATGACGTGAAACCACCATTTATATGATTTTTTCGAAGTTTGAAAGAAGTGAAGTAAACGCGATTTTACACTCACTAGGGGCGAGAAAATCGATTTTCTTGTTTTGTTGAAAACTCAATATTCTTGGTATATATAGGCTTATTATGACGTGAAACAACCATTTATATGATTTTTTCGAAGCTTGAATGAAGTGAAGTAAACGCGATTTTACACTCAATAGGGGCTAGAAAATCGCATTTCTTGACTTTTTGAATACTCAGCATTTTTCGTATATAGAGGCTTATTATGAGGTGATACATCCATTTATATGATTTTTAAGCAGTTTGAAAGAAGTGACGTAAACGCGATTTTACACTGACTAGGGGCTAGAAAATCGAATTTCTTGACTTTTTAAAAACTCAGTATTCTTGGTATATAGGCTTATTATGACCTGAGTGAACCATTTATATGATTTTTAAGCAGTTTGAAAGAAGTGAAGTAAACGCGATGTATACGCAATTTTACACTCACTAGGGGCTAGAAAATGCATTTTCTTGACTTTTTAATAACTCAGTATTCTTGGTATATATAGGCTTATTATGACGTGAAACAACCATTTATATGATTTTTTTGAAGTTTGAAAGAAGTGAAGTAAACGCGATTTTACACTCACTAGGGGCGAGAAAATCGATTTTCTTGTTTTGTTGAAAACTCAATATTCTTAGTATATATATAAGCTTATTATGACGTGAAGCAACCATTTATATGATTTTTTCGAAGCTTGAAAGAAGTGAAGTAAACGCGATTTTACACTCAATAGAGGCCAGAAAATCGAATTTCTTGATTTTTTGAATACTCAATATTCTTGGTATATAGAGGCTTATTATGAGGTGATACATCCATTTATATGATTTTTAAGCAGTTTGAAAGAAGTGACGTAAACGCGATTTTACACTCACTAGGGGCTAGAAAATCGAATTTCTTGACTTTTTAAAAATTCAGTATTCTTGGTATATAGGCTTATTATGACGTGAAACAACCATTTATATGATTTTTAAGCAGTTTGAAAGAAGTGAAGTAAACGCGATGTATACGCAATTTTACACTCAATAGGGGCTAGAAAATCCATTTTCTTGACTTTTTAAAACTCAGTATTCTTGGTATATATAGGCTTATTATGACGTGAAAACACCATTTATATGATTTTTTCGAAGTTTGAAAGAAGTGAAGTAAACGCGATTTTACACTCACTAGGGGCGAGAAAATCGATTTTCTTGTTTTGTTGAAAACTCAATATTCTTGGTATATATAGGCTTATTATGAGGTGATACATCCATTTATATGATTTTTAAGCAGTTTGAAAGAAGTGACGTAAACGTGATTTTACACTGACTAAGGGCTAGAAAATCGAATTTCTTGACTTTTTAAAAACTCACTATTCTTGGTATATAGGCTTATTATGACCTGAAAGAACCATTTATATGATTTTTAAGCAGTTTGAAAGAAGTGAAGTAAACGCGATGTATACGCAATTTTACACTCACTAGGGGCTAGAAAATCCATCTTCTTGACTTTTTAATAACTCAGTATTCTTGGTATATATAGGCTTATTATGACGTGAAACAACCATTTATATGATTTTTTCGAAGTTTGAAAGAAGTGAAGTAAACGCGATTTTACACTCACTAGGGGCGAGAAAATCGATTTTCTTGTTTTGTTGAAAACTCAATATTCTTGGTATATATAGGCTTATTATGACGTGAAACAACCATTTATATGATTTTTTCGAAGCTTGAAAGAAGTGAAGTAAACGCGATTTTACACTCAATAGGGGCTAGAAAATCGAATTTCTTGACTTTTTGAATACTCAGCATTTTTCTTATATAGAGGCTTATTATGAGGTGATACATTCATTTATATTATTTTTAAGCAGTTAAAAAGAAGTGAAGTAAAGGCGATTTTACACTCACTAGGAGCTAGAAAATCCAATTTCTTGACTTTTTAAAAACTGAGTATTCTTGGTATATATAGGCTTATTATGACGTGAAACAACTATTTATATGATTTTTTCAAAGCTTGAAAGAAGTGAAGTAAACGCGATTTTACACTCAATAGAGGCTAGAAAATCGAATTTCTTGACTTTTTGAATACTCAGTATTCTTGGTATATAGAGGCTTATTATGAGGTGATACATCCATTTATATGATTTTTAAGCAGTTTGAAAGAAGTGACGTAAACGCGATTTTACACTCACTAGGGGCCAGAAAATCGAATTTCTTGACTTTTTAAAAACTCAGTATTCTTGGTATATAGGCTTATTATGACGTGAAACAACCATTTATATGATTTTTAAGCAGTTTGAAAGAAGTGAAGGAAACGCGATGTATACGCAATTTTACACTCACTAGGGGCTAGAAAATCCATTTTCTTGACTGTTTAAAAACTCAGTATTCTTGCTATATAGGCTTATTATGACCTGAAACAACCATTTATATGATTTTTAAGCAGTTTGAAAGAAGTGAAGTAAACGCGATGTATACGCAATTTTACACTCACTAGGGGTTAGAAAATCCATTTTCTAGACTTTTTAAAAACTCAGTATTCTTGGTATATATAGGGTTATTATGACGTGAAACAACCATTTATATGATTTTTTCGAAGCTTGAAAGAAGTGAAGTAAACGCGATTTTACACTCACTAGGGGCGAGAAAATCGATTTTCTTGTTTTGTTGAAAACTCAATATTCTTAGTATATATATAAGCTTATTATGACGTGAAGCAACCATTTATATGATTTTTTCGAAGCTTGAAAGAAGTGAAGTAAACGCGATTTTACACTCAATAGAGGCCAGAAAATCGAATTTCTTGACTTTTTGAATACTCAGTATTCTTGGTATATAGAGGCTTATTATAAGGTGATACATCCATTTATATGATTTTTAAGCAGTTTGAAAGAAGTGACGTAAACGCGATTTTACACTCACTAGGGGCTAAAAAATCGAATTTCTTGACTTTTTAAAAACTCAGTATTCTTGGTATATAGGCTTATTATGACGTGAAACAACCATTTATATGATTTTTAAGCAGTTTGAAAGAAGTGAAGTAAACGCGATGTATACGCAATTTTACGCTCACTAGGGGCTAGAAAATCCATTTTCTTGACTTTTTAAAAACTCAGTATTCTTGGTATATATAGGCTTATTATGACGTGAAAAAACCATTTATATGATTTTTAAGCAGTTTGAAAGAAGTGAAGTAAACGCGATTTTATACTCACTAGGGGCGAGAAAATCGATTTTCTAGTTTTGTTGAAAACTCAATATTCTTGGTATATATATAGGCTTATTATGACGTGAAACAACCATTTATATGATTTTTTCGAAGCTTGAAAGAAGTGAAGTAAACGCGATTTTACACTCAATAGGGGCTAGAAAATCGAATTTCTTGTCTTTTTGAATACTCAGCATTTATCTTATATAGAGGCTTATTATGAGGTGATACATTCATTTATATGATTTTTAAGCAGTTTGAAAGATGTGAAGTAAACGCGATTTTACACTCACTAGGAGCTAGAAAATCCAATTTCTTGACTTTTTAAAAACTGAGTATTCTTGGTATATATAGGCTTATTATGACATGAAACAACCATTTATATGATTTTTTCGAAGCTTGAAAGAAGTGAAGTAAACGCGATTTTACACTCAATAGAGTCCAGAAAATCGAATTTCTTGACTTTTTGAATACTCAGTATTCTTGGTATATAGAGGCTTATTATGAGGTGATACATCCATTTATATGATTTTTAAGCAGTTTGAAAGAAGTGAAGTAAACGCGATGTATACGCAATTTTACACTCACTAGGGGCTAGAAAATCCATTTTCTTGACTTTTTAAAAACTCAGTATTCTTGGTATATAGGCTTATTATGACCTGAAAGATCCATTTATATGATTTTTAAGCAGTTTGAAAGAAGTGAAGTAAACGCGATGTATACGCAATTTTACACTCACTAGGGGCTAGAAAATCCATTTTCTTGACTTTTTAAAAACTCAGTATTCTTGGTATATAGGCTTATTATGACGTGAAACCACCATTTATATGATTTTTTCGAAGTTTGAAAGAAGTGAAGTAAACGCGATTTTACACTCACTAGGGGCGAGAAAATCGATTTTCTTGTTTTGTTGAAAACTCAATATTCTTAGTATATATAGGCTTATTATGACGTGAAACAACCATTTATATGATTTTTTCGAAGCTTGAAAGAAGTGAAGTAAACGCGATTTTACACTCAATACAGGCTAGAAAATCGAATTTCTTGACTTTTTGAATACTCAGTATTCTTGGTATATAGAGGCTTATTATGAGGTGATACATCCATTTATATGATTTTTAAGCAGTTTGAAAGAAGTGACGTAAACGCGATTTTACACTCACTAGGGGCTAGAAAATCGATTTTCTTGACTTTTTAAAAACTCAGTATTCTTGGTATATAGGCTAATTATGACGTGAAACAACCATTTATATGATTTTTAAGCAGTTTGAAAGAAGTGAAGTAAACGCGATGTATACGCAATTTTACACTCACTAGGGGCTAGAAAATCCATTTTCTTGACTTTTTAAAAACTCAGTATTCTTGGTATATATAGGCTTATTATGACGTGAAACAAACATTTATATGAGTTTTCGAAGTTTGAAAGAGGTGAAGTAAACGCGATTTTACACTCACTAGGGGCGAGAAAATCGATTTTCTTGTTTTGTTGAAAACTCAATATTCTTGGTATATATAGGCTTATTATGACGTGAAACAACCATTTATATGATTTTTTCGAAGCTTGAAAGAAGTGAAGTAAACGCGATTTTACACTCAATAGGGGCTAGAAAATTGAATTTCTTGAATTTTTGAATACTCAGCATTTTTCTTATATAGAGGCTTATTATGAGGTGATACATTCATTGATATTATTTTTAAGCAGTTTGAAAGAAGTGAAGTAAACGCGATTTTACACTCACTAGGAGCTAGAAAATCCAATTTCTTGACTTTTTAAAAACTGAGTATTCTTGGTATATATAGGCTTATTATGACGTGAAACAACCATTTATATGATTATTTCGAAGCTTGAAAGAAGTGAAGTAAACGCGATTTTACACTCAATAGAGGCTAGAAAATCGAATTTCTTGACTTTTTGAATACTCAGTATTCTTGGTATATAGAGGCTTATTATGAGGTGATACATCCATTTATATGATTTTTAAGCAGTTTGAAAGAAGTGACGTAAACGCGATTTTACACTCACTAGGGGCTAGAAAATCGAATTTCTTGACTTTTTAAAAACTCAGTATTCTTGGTATATAGGCTTATTATGACGTGAAACAACCATTTATATAATTTTTTTGAAGTTTGAAAGAAGTGAAGTAAACGCGATTTTACACTCACTAGGGGCGAGAAAATCGATTTTCTTGTTTTGTTGAAAACTCAATATTCTTAGTATATATATAAGCTTATTATGACGTGAAGCAACCATTTATATGATTTTTTCGAAGCTTGAAAGAAGTGAAGTAAACGCCATTTTACACTCAATAGAGGCCAGAAAATCGAATTTCTTGACTTTTTGAATACTCAGTATTCTTGGTATATAGAGGCTTATTATGAGGTGATACATCCATTTATATGATTTTTAAGCAGTTTGAAAGAAGTGACTTAAACGCGATTTTACACTCACTAGGGGCTAGAAAATCCACTTTCTTGACTTTTTAAAAACTCAGTATTCTTGGTATATAGGCTTATTATGACGTGAAACCACCATTTATATGATTTTTTCGAAGTTTGAAAGAAGTGAAGTAAACGCGATTTTACACTCACTAGGGGCGAGAAAATCGATTTTCTTGTTTTGTTGAAAACTAAATATTCTTGGTATATATAGGCTTATTATGACGTGAAACAACCATTTATATGATTTTTTCGAAGCTTGAATGAAGTGAAGTAAACGCGATTTTACACTCAATAGAGGCCAGAAAATCGAATTTCTTGACTTTTTGAATACTCAGTATTCTTGGTATATAGAGGCTTATTATGAGGTGATACATCCATTTATATGATTTTTAAGCAGTTTGAAAGAAGTGACTTAAACGCGATTTTACACTCACTAGGGGCTAGAAAATCCACTTTCTTGACTTTTTAAAAACTCAGTATTCTTGGTATATAGGCTTATTATGACGTGAAACCACCATTTATATGATTTTTTCGAAGTTTGAAAGAAGTGAAGTAAACGCGATTTTACACTCACTAGGGGCGAGAAAATCGATTTTCTTGTTTTGTTGAAAACTCAATATTCTTGGTATATATAGGCTTATTATGACGTGAAACAACCATTTATATGATTTTTTCGAAGCTTGAATGAAGTGAAGTAAACGCGATTTTACACTCAATAGGGGCTAGAAAATCGCATTTCTTGACTTTTTGAATACTCAGCATTTTTCGTATATAGAGCCTTATTATGAGGTGATACATCCATTTATATGATTTTTAAGCAGTTTGAAAGAAGTGACGTAAACGCGATTTTACACTGACTAGGGGCTAGAAAATCGAATTTCTTGACTTTTTAAAAACTCAGTATTCTTGGTATATAGGCTTATTATGACCTGAGTGAACCATTTATATGATTTTTAAGCAGTTTGAAAGAAGTGAAGTAAACGCGATGTATACGCAATTTTACACTCACTAGGGGCTAGAAAATCCATTTTCTTGACTTTTTAATAACTCAGTATTCTTGGTATATATAGGCTTATTATGACGTGAAACAACCATTTATATGATTTTTTTGAAGTTTGAAAGAAGTGAAGTAAACGCGATTTTACACTCACTAGGGGCGAGAAAATCGATTTTCTTGTTTTGTTGAAAACTCAATATTCTTAGTATATATATAAGCTTATTATGACGTGAAGCAACCATTTATATGATTTTTTCGAAGCTTGAAAGAAGTGAAGTAAACGCGATTTTACACTCAATAGAGGCCAGAAAATCGAATTTCTTGATTTTTTGAATACTCAATATTCTTGGTATATAGAGGCTTATTATGAGGTGATACATCCATTTATATGATTTTTAAGCAGTTTGAAAGAAGTGACGTAAACGCGATTTTACACTCACTAGGGGCTAGAAAATCGAATTTCTTGACTTTTTAAAAATTCAGTATTCTTGGTATATAGGCTTATTATGACGTGAAACAACCATTTATATGATTTTTAAGCAGTTTGAAAGAAGTGAAGTAAACGCGATGTATACGCAATTTTACACTCAATAGGCGCTAGAAAATCCATTTTCTTGACTTTTTAAAACTCAGTATTCTTGGTATATATAGGCTTATTATGACGTGAAAACACCATTTATATGATTTTTTCGAAGTTTGAAAGAAGTGAAGTAAACGCGATTTTACACTCACTAGGGGCGAGAAAATCGATTTTCTTGTTTTGTTGAAAACTCAATATTCTTGGTATATATAGGCTTATTATGAGGTGATACATCCATTTATATGATTTTTAAGCAGTTTGAAAGAAGTGACGTAAACGTGATTTTACACTGACTAAGGGCTAGAAAATCGAATTTCTTGACTTTTTAAAAACTCAGTATTCTTGGTATATAGGCTTATTATGACCTGAAAGAACCATTTATATGATTTTTAAGCAGTTTGAAAGAAGTGAAGTAAACGCGATGTATACGCAATTTTACACTCACTAGGGGCTAGAAAATCCATTTTCTTGACTTTTTAAAAACTCAGTATTCTTGGTATATATAGGCTTATTATGACGTGAAAACACCATTTATATGATTGTTTCGAAGTTTGAAAGAAGTGAAGTAAACGCGATTTTACACTCAATAGGGCCTAGAAAATCGCATTTCTTTACTTTTTGAATACTCAGCATTTTTCGTATATAGAGGCTTATTATGAGGTGATACATCAATTTATATGATTTTTAAGCAGTTTGAAAGAAGTGACGTAAACGCGATTTTACACTCACTAGGGGCGAGAAAATCGATTTTCTTGTTTTGTTGAAAACTCAATATTCTTGGTATATATAGGCTTATTATGACGTGAAACAACCATTTATATGATTTTTTCGAAGCTTGAAAGAAGTGAAGTGAACGCGATTTTACACTCAATAGGGGCTAGAAAATCGCATTTCTTGACTTTTTGAATACTCAGTATTCTTGGTATATAGAGGTTTATTATGAGGTGATACATCCATTTATATGATTTTTAAGCAGTTTGAAAGAAGTGACGTAAACGTGATTTTACACTGACTAGGGGCTAGAAAATCGAATTTCTTGACTTTTTAAAAACTCAGTATTCTTGGTATATAGGCTTATTATGACCTGAAAGGACCATTTATATGATTTTTAAGCAGTTTGAAAGAAGTGAAGTAAACGCGATGTATACGCAATTTTACACTCACTAGGGGCTAGAAAATCCATCTTCTTGACTTTTTAATAACTCAGTATTCTTGGTATATATAGGCTTATTATGACGTGAAACAACCATTTATATGATTTTTTCGAAGTTTGAAAGAAGTGAAGTAAACGCGATTTTACACTCACTAGGGGCGAGAAAATCGATTTTCTTGTTTTGTTGAAAACTCAATATTCTTGGTATATATAGGCTTATTATGACGTGAAACAACCATTTATATGATTTTTCGAAGCTTGAAAGAAGTGAAGTAAACGCGATTTTACACTCAATAGGGGCTAGAAAATCGAATTTCTTGACTTTTTGAATACTCAGCATTTTTCTTATATAGAGGCTTATTATGAGGTGATACATTCATTTATATTATTTTTAAGCAGTTTGAAAGAAGTGAAGTAAACGCGATTTTACACTCACTAGGAGCTAGAAAATCCAATTTCTTGACTTTTTAAAAACTGAGTATTCTTGGTATATATAGGCTTATTATGACGTGAAACAACCATTTATATGATTTTTTCGAAGCTTGAAAGAAGTGAAGTAAACGCGATTTTACACTCAATAGAGGCTAGAAAATCGAATTTCTTGACTTTTTGAATACTCAGTATTCTTGGTATATAGAGGCTTATTATGAGGTGATACATCCATTTATATGATTTTTAAGCAGTTTGAAAGAAGTGACGTAAACGCGATTTTACACTCACTAGGGGCCAGAAAATCGAATTTCTTGACTTTTTAAAAACTCAGTATTCTTGGTATATAGGCTTATTATGACGTGAAACAACCATTTATATGATTTTTAAGCAGTTTGAAAGAAGTGAAGGAAACGCGATGTATACGCAATTTTACACTCACTAGGGGCTAGAAAATCCATTTTCTTGACTGTTTAAAAACTCAGTATTCTTGCTATATAGGCTTATTATGACCTGAAACAACCATTTATATGATTTTTAAGCAGTTTGAAAGAAGTGAAGTAAACGCGATGTATACGCAATTTTACACTCACTAGGGGTTAGAAAATCCATTTTCTAGACTTTTTAAAAACTCAGTATTCTTGGTATATATAGGGTTATTATGACGTGAAACAACCATTTATATGATTTTTTCGAAGCTTGAAAGAAGTGAAGTAAACGCGATTTTACACTCACTAGGGGCGAGAAAATCGATTTTCTTGTTTTGTTGAAAACTCAATATTCTTAGTATATATATAAGCTTATTATGACGTGAAGCAACCATTTATATGATTTTTTCGAAGCTTGAAAGAAGTGAAGTAAACGCGATTTTACACTCAATAGAGGCCAGAAAATCGAATTTCTTGACTTTTTGAATACTCAGTATTCTTGGTATATAGAGGCTTATTATAAGGTGATACATCCATTTATATGATTTTTAAGCAGTTTGAAAGAAGTGACGTAAACGCGATTTTACACTCACTAGGGGCTAAAAAATCGAATTTCTTGACTTTTTAAAAACTCAGTATTCTTGGTATATAGGCTTATTATGACGTGAAACAACCATTTATATGATTTTTAAGCAGTTTGAAAGAAGTGAAGTAAACGCGATGTATACGCAATTTTACGCTCACTAGGGGCTAGAAAATCCATTTTCTTGACTTTTTAAAAACTCAGTATTCTTGGTATATATAGGCTTATTATGACGTGAAAAAACCATTTATATGATTTTTAAGCAGTTTGAAAGAAGTGAAGTAAACGCGATTTTATACTCACTAGGGGCGAGAAAATCGATTTTCTAGTTTTGTTGAAAACTCAATATTCTTGGTATATATATAGGCTTATTATGACGTGAAACAACCATTTATATGATTTTTTCGAAGCTTGAAAGAAGTGAAGTAAACGCGATTTTACACTCAATAGGGGCTAGAAAATCGAATTTCTTGACTTTTTGAATACTCAGCATTTATCTTATATAGAGGCTTATTATGAGGTGATACATTCATTTATATGATTTTTAAGCAGTTTGAAAGATGTGAAGTAAACGCGATTTTACACTCACTAGGAGCTAGAAAATCCAATTTCTTGACTTTTTAAAAACTGAGTATTCTTGGTATATATAGGCTTATTATGACATGAAACAACCATTTATATGATTTTTTCGAAGCTTGAAAGAAGTGAAGTAAACGCGATTTTACACTCAATAGAGTCCAGAAAATCGAATTTCTTGACTTTTTGAATACTCAGTATTCTTGGTATATAGAGGCTTATTATGAGGTGATACATCCATTTATATGATTTTTAAGCAGTTTGAAAGAAGTGACGTAAACGCGATTTTACACTCACTAGGGGCTAGAAAATCGAATTTCTTGACTTTTTAAAAACTCAGTATTCTTGGTATATAGGCTAAATATGACGTGAAACAACCATTTATATGATTTTTAAGCAGTTTGAAAGAAGTGAAGTAAACGCGATGTATACGCAATTTTACACTCACTAGGGGCTAGAAAATCCATTTTCTTGACTTTTTAAAAACTCAGTATTCTTGGTATATAGGCTTATTATGACCTGAAAGATCCATTTATATGATTTTTAAGCAGTTTGAAAGAAGTGAAGTAAACGCGATGTATACGCAATTTTACACTCACTAGGGGCTAGAAAATCCATTTTCTTGACTTTTTAAAAACTCAGTATTCTTGGTATATAGGCTTATTATGACGTGAAACCACCATTTATATGATTTTTTCGAAGTTTGAAAGAAGTGAAGTAAACGCGATTTTACACTCACTAGGGGCGAGAAAATCGATTTTCTTGTTTTGTTGAAAACTCAATATTCTTAGTATATATAGGCTTATTATGACGTGAAACAACCATTTATATGATTTTTTCGAAGCTTGAAAGAAGTGAAGTAAACGCGATTTTACACTCAATACAGGCTAGAAAATCGAATTTCTTGACCTTTTGAATACTCAGTATTCTTGGTATATAGAGGCTTATTATGAGGTGATACATCCATTTATATGATTTTTAAGCAGTTTGAAAGAAGTGACGTAAACGCGATTTTACACTCACTAGGGGCTAGAAAATCGATTTTCTTGACTTTTTAAAAACTCAGTATTCTTGGTATATAGGCTAATTATGACGTGAAACTACCATTTATATGATTTTTAAGCAGTTTGAAAGAAGTGAAGTAAACGCGATGTATACGCAATTTTACACTCACTAGGGGCTAGAAAATCCATTTTCTTGACTTTTTAAAAACTCAGTATTCTTGGTATATATAGGCTTATTATGACGTGAAACAAACATTTATATGAGTTTTCGAAGTTTGAAAGAGGTGAAGTAAACGCGATTTTACACTCACTAGGGGCGAGGAAATCGATTTTCTTGTTTTGTTGAAAACTCAATATTCTTGGTATATATAGGCTTATTATGACGTGAAACAACCATTTATATGATTTTTTAGAAGCTTGAAAGAAGTGAAGTAAACGCGATTTTACACTCAATAGGGGCTAGAAAATTGAATTTCTTGAATTCTTGAATACTCAGCATTTTTCTTATATAGAGGCTTATTATGAGGTGATACATTCATTGATATTATTTTTAAGCAGTTTGAAAGAAGTGAAGTAAACGCGATTTTACACTCACTAGGAGCTAGAAAATCCAATTTCTTGACTTTTTAAAAACTGAGTATTCTTGGTATATATAGGCTTATTATGACGTGAAACAACCATTTATATGATTTTTTCGAAGCTTGAAAGAAGTGAAGTAAACGCGATTTTACACTCAATAGAGGCTAGAAAATCGAATTTCTTGACTTTTTGAATACTCAGTATTCTTGGTATATAGAGGCTTATTATGAGGTGATACATCCATTTATATGATTTTTAAGCAGTTTGAAAGAAGTGACGTAAACGCGATTTTACACTCACTAGGGGCTAGAAAATCGAATTTCTTGACTTTTTAAAAACTCAGTATTCTTGGTATATAGGCTTATTATGACGTGAAACAACCATTTATATAATTTTTTTGAAGTTTGAAAGAAGTGAAGTAAACGCGATTTTACACTCACTAGGGGCGAGAAAATCGATTTTCTTGTTTTGTTGAAAACTCAATATTCTTAGTATATATATAAGCTTATTATGACGTGAAGCAACCATTTATATGATTTTTTCGAAGCTTGAAAGAAGTGAAGTAAACGCGATTTTACACTCAATAGAGGCCAGAAAATCGAATTTCTTGACTTTTTGAATACTCAGTATTCTTGGTATATAGAGGCTTATTATGAGGTGATACATCCATTTATATGATTTTTAAGCAGTTTGAAAGAAGTGACGTAAACGTGATTTTACACTGACTAGGGGCTAGAAAATCGAATTTCTTGACTTTTTAAAAACTCAGTATTCTTATATATAGGCTTATTATGACGTGAAACAACCATTTATATGATTTTTAAGCAGTTTGAAAGAAGTGAAGTAAACGCGATGTATACGCAATTTTACACTCACTAGGGGCTAGAAAATCCATTTTCTTGACTTTTTAAAAACTCAGTATTCTTGGTATATAGGCTTATTATGACCTGAAAGAACCATTTATATGATTTTTAAGCAGTTTGAAAGAAGTGAAGTAAACGCGATGTATACGCAATTTTACACTCACTAGGGGCTAGAAAATCCATTTTCTTGACTTTTTAAAAACTCAGTATTCTTGGTATATAGGCTTATTATGACCTGAAACAACCATTTATATGATTTTTAAGCAGTTTGAAAGAAGTGAAGTAAACGCGATGTATACGCAATTTTACACTCACAAGGGGTTAGAAAATCCATTTTCTAGACTTTTTAAAAACTCAGTATTCTTGGTATATATAGGCTTATTATGACGTGAAACAACCATTTATATGATTTTTTTGAAGTTTGAAAGAAGTGAAGTAAACGCGATTTTACACTCACTAGGGGCGAGAAAATCGATTTTCTTGTTTTGTTGAAAACTCAATATTCTTAGTATATATATAAGCTTATTATGACGTGAAGCAACCATTTATATGATTTTTTCGAAGCTTGAAAGAAGTGAAGTAAACGCGATTTTACACTCAATAGAGGCCAGAAAATCGAATTTCTTGACTTTTTGAATACTGAGTATTCTTGGTATATAGAGGCTTATTATGAGGTGATACATCCATTTATATGATTTTTAAGCAGTTTGAAAGAAGTGACGTAAACGCGATTTTACACTCACTAGGGGCTAGAAAATCGAATTTCTTGACTTTTTAAATACTCAGTATACTTGGTATATAGGCTTATTATGACGTGAAACAACCATTTATATGATATTTAAGCAGTTTGAAAGAAGTGAAGTAAACGCGATGTATACGCAATTTTACACTCACTAGGGGCTAGAAAATCCATTTTCTTGACTTTTTAAAAACTCAGTATTCTTGGTATATATAGGCTTATTATGACCTGAAAACACCATTTATATGATTGTTTCGAAGTTTGAAAGAAGTGAAGTAAACGCGATTTTACATTCACTAGGGGCGAGAAAATCGATTTTCTTGTTTTGTTGAAAACTCAATATTCTTGGTATATATAGGCTTATTATGACGTGAAACAACCATTTATATGATTTTTTCGAAGCTTGAATGAAGTGAAGTAAACGCGATTTTACACTCAATAGGGGCTAGAAAATCGCATTTCTTGACTTTTTGAATACTCAGCATTTTTCGTATATAGAGGCTTATTATGAGGTGATACATCCATTTATATGATTTTTAAGCAGTTTGAAAGAAGTGACGTAAACGCGATTTTACACTGACTAGGGGCTAGAAAATCGAATTTCTTGACTTTTTAAAAACTCAGTATTCTTGGTATATAGGCTTATTATGACCTGAAAGAACCATTTATATGATTTTTAAGCAGTTTGAAAGAAGTGAAGTAAACGCGATGTATACGCAATTTTACACTCACTAGGGGCTAGAAAATCCATTTTCTTGACTTTTTAATAACTCAGTATTCTTGGTATATATAGGCTTATTATGACGTGAAACAACCATTTATATGATTTTATTGAAGTGTGAAAGAAGTGAAGTAAACGCGATTTTACACTCACTAGGGGCGAGAAAATCGATTTTCTTGTTTTGTTGAAAACTCAATATTCTTAGTATATATATAAGCTTATTATGACGTGAAGCAACCATTTATATGATTTTTTCGAAGCTTGAAAGAAGTGAAGTAAACGCGATTTTACACTCAATAGAGGCCAGAAAATCGAATTTCTTGACTTTTTGAATACTCAGTATTCTTGGTATATAGAGGCTTATTATGAGGTGATACATCCATTTATATGATTTTTAAGCAGTTTGAAACAGGTGACGTAAACGCGATTTTACACTCACTAGGGGCTAGAAAATCGAATTTCTTGACTTTTTAAAAATTCAGTATTCTTGGTATATAGGCTTATTATGACGTGAAACAACCATTTATATGATTTTTAAGCAGTTTGAAAGAAGTGAAGTAAACGCGATGTATACGCAATTTTACACTCAATAGGGGCTAGAAAATCCATTTTCTTGACTTTTTAAAACTCAGTATTTTTGGTATATATAGGCTTATTATGACGTGAAAACACCATTTATATGATTTTTTCGAAGTTTGAAAGAAGTGAAGTAAACGCGATTTTACACTCACTAGGGGCGAGAAAATCGATTTTCCTTTTTTGTTGAAAACTCAATATTCTTGGTATATATAGGCTTATTATGACGTGAAACAACCATTTATATGATTTTTTCGAAGCTTGAAAGAAGTGAAGTGAACGCGATTTTACACTCAATAGGGGCTAGAAAATCGCATTTCTTGACTTTTTGAATACTCAGCATTTTTCGTATATAGAGGCTTATTATGAGGTGATACATCCATTTATATGATTTTTAAGCAGTTTGAAAGAAGTGACGTAAACGTGATTTTACACTGACTAGGGGCTAGAAAATCGAATTTCTTGACTTTTTAAAAACTCAGTATTCTTGGTATATAGGCTTATTATGACCTGAAAGAACCATTTATATGATTTTTAAGCAGTTTGAAAGAAGTGAAGTAAACGCGATGTATACGCAATTTTACACTCACTAGGGGCTAGAAAATCCATTTTCTTGACTTTTTAAAAACTCAGTATTCTTGGTATATATAGGCTTATTATGACGTGAAAACACCATTTATATGATTGTTTCGAAGTTTGAAAGAAGTGAAGTAAACGCGATTTTACACTCAATAGGGGCTAGAAAATCGCATTTCTTGACTTTTTGAATACTCAGCATTTTTCGTATATAGAGGCTTATTATGAGGTGATACATCAATTTATATGATTTTTAAGCAGTTTGAAAGAAGTGACGTAAACGTGATTTTACACTGACTAGGGGCTAGAAAATTGAATTTCTTGACTTTTTAAAAACTCAGTATTCTTGGTATATAGGCTTATTATGACCTGAAAGAACCATTTATATGATTTTTAAGCAGTTTGAAAGAAGTGAAGTAAACGCGATGTATACGCAATTTTACACTCACTAGGGGCTAGAAAAACCATCTTCTTGACTTTTTAATAACTGAGTATTCTTGGTATATATAGGCTTATTATGACGTGAAACAACCATTTATATGATTTTTTCGAAGTTTGAAAGAAGTGAAGTAAACGCGATTTTACACTCACTAGGGGCGAGAAAATCGATTTTCTTGTTTTGTTGAAAACTCAATATTCTTGGTATATATAGGCTTATTATGACGTGAAACAACCATTTATATGATTTTTTCGAAGCTTGAAAGAAGTGAAGTAAACGCGATTTTACACTCAATAGGGGCTAGAAAATCGCATTTCTTGACTTTTTGAATACTCAGCATTTTTCGTATATAGAGGCTTATTATGAGGTGATACATCCATTTATATGATTTTTAAGCAGTTTGAAAGAAGTGACGTAAACGTGATTTTACACTGACTAGGGGCTAGAAAATCGAATTTCTTGACTTTTTAAAAACTCAGTATTCTTATATATAGGCTTATTATGACGTGAAACAACCATTTATATGATTTTTAAGCAGTTTGAAAGAAGTGAAGTAAACGCGATGTATACGCAATTTTACACTCACTAGGGGCTAGAAAATCCATTTTCTTGACTTTTTAAAAACTCAGTATTCTTGGTATATAGGCTTATTATGACCTGAAAGAACCATTTATATGATTTTTAAGCAGTTTGAAAGAAGTGAAGTAAACGCGATGTATACGCAATTTTACACTCACTAGGGGCTAGAAAATCCATTTTCTTGACTTTTTAAAAACTCAGTATTCTTGGTATATAGGCTTATTATGACCTGAAACAACCATTTATATGATTTTTAAGCAGTTTGAAAGAAGTGAAGTAAACGCGATGTATACGCAATTTTACACTCACAAGGGGTTAGAAAATCCATTTTCTAGACTTTTTAAAAACTCAGTATTCTTGGTATATATAGGCTTATTATGACGTGAAACAACCATTTATATGATTTTTTTGAAGTTTGAAAGAAGTGAAGTAAACGCGATTTTACACTCACTAGGGGCGAGAAAATCGATTTTCTTGTTTTGTTGAAAACTCAATATTCTTAGTATATATATATAAGCTTATTATGACGTGAAGCAACCATTTATATGATTTTTTCGAAGCTTGAAAGAAGTGAAGTAAACGCGATTTTACACTCAATAGAGGCCAGAAAATCGAATTTCTTGACTTTTTGAATACTGAGTATTCTTGGTATATAGAGGCTTATTATGAGGTGATACATCCATTTATATGATTTTTAAGCAGTTTGAAAGAAGTGACGTAAACGCGATTTTACACTCACTAGGGGCTAGAAAATCGAATTTCTTGACTTTTTAAATACTCAGTATACTTGGTATATAGGCTTATTATGACGTGAAACAACCATTTATATGATATTTAAGCAGTTTGAAAGAAGTGAAGTAAACGCGATGTATACGCAATTTTACACTCACTAGGGGCTAGAAAATCCATTTTCTTGACTTTTTAAAAACTCAGTATTCTTGGTATATATAGGATTATTATGACGTGAAAACACCATTTATATGATTGTTTCGAAGTTTGAAAGAAGTGAAGTAAACGCGATTTTACACTCACTAGGGGCGAGAAAATCGATTTTCTTGTTTTGTTGAAAACTCAATATTCTTGGTATATATAGGCTTATTATGACGTGAAACAACCATTTATATGATTTTTTCGAAGCTTGAATGAAGTGAAGTAAACGCGATTTTACACTCAATAGGGGCTAGAAAATCGCATTTCTTGACTTTTTGAATACTCAGCATTTTTCGTATATAGAGGCTTATTATGAGGTGATACATCCATTTATATGATTTTTAAGCAGTTTGAAAGAAGTGACGTAAACGCGATTTTACACTGACTAGGGGCTAGAAAATCGAATTTCTTGACTTTTTAAAAACTCAGTATTCTTGGTATATAGGCTTATTATGACCTGAAAGAACCATTTATATGATTTTTAAGCAGTTTGAAAGAAGTGAAGTAAACGCGATGTATACGCAATTTTACACTCACTAGGGGCTAGAAAATCCATTTTCTTGACTTTTTAATAACTCAGTATTCTTGGTATATATAGGCTTATTATGACGTGAAACAACCATTTATATGATTTTATTGAAGTTTGAAAGAAGTGAAGTAAACGCGATTTTACACTCACTAGGGGCGAGAAAATCGATTTTCTTGTTTTGTTGAAAACTCAATATTCTTAGTATATATATAAGCTTATTATGACGTGAAGCAACCATTTATATGATTTTTTCGAAGCTTGAAAGAAGTGAAGTAAACGCGATTTTACACTCAATAGAGGCCAGAAAATCGAATTTCTTGACTTTTTGAATACTCAGTATTCTTGGTATATAGAGGCTTATTATGAGGTGATACATCCATTTATATGATTTTTAAGCAGTTTGAAACAGGTGACGTAAACGCGATTTTACACTCACTAGGGGCTAGAAAATCGAATTTCTTGACTTTTTAAAAATTCAGTATTCTTGGTATATAGGCTTATTATGACGTGAAACAACCATTTATATGATTTTTAAGCAGTTTGAAAGAAGTGAAGTAAACGCGATGTATACGCAATTTTACACTCAATAGGGGCTAGAAAATCCATTTTCTTGACTTTTTAAAACTCAGTATTTTTGGTATATATAGGCTTATTATGACGTGAAAACACCATTTATATGATTTTTTCGAAGTTTGAAAGAAGTGAAGTAAACGCGATTTTACACTCACTAGGGGCGAGAAAATCGATTTTCTTGTTTTGTTGAAAACTCAATATTCTTGGTATATATAGGCTTATTATGACGTGAAACAACCATTTATATGATTTTTTCGAAGCTTGAAAGAAGTGAAGTGAACGCGATTTTACACTCAATAGGGGCTAGAAAATCGCATTTCTTGACTTTTTGAATACTCAGCATTTTTCGTATATAGAGGCTTATTATGAGGTGATACATCCATTTATATGATTTTTAAGCAGTTTGAAAGAAGTGACGTAAACGTGATTTTACACTGACTAGGGGCTAGAAAATCGAATTTCTTGACTTTTTAAAAACTCAGTATTCTTGGTATATAGGCTTATTATGACCTGAAAGAACCATTTATATGATTTTTAAGCAGTTTGAAAGAAGTGAAGTAAACGCGATGTATACGCAATTTTACACTCACTAGGGGCTAGAAAATCCATTTTCTTGACTTTTTAAAAACTCAGTATTCTTGGTATATATAGGCTTATTATGACGTGAAAACACCATTTATATGATTGTTTCGAAGTTTGAAAGAAGTGAAGTAAACGCGATTTTACACTCAATAGGGGCTAGAAAATCGCATTTCTTGACTTTTTGAATACTCAGCATTTTTCGTATATAGAGGCTTATTATGAGGTGATACATCAATTTATATGATTTTTAAGCAGTTTGAAAGAAGTGACGTAAACGTGATTTTACACTGACTAGGGGCTAGAAAATCGAATTTCTTGACTTTTTAAAAACTCAGTATTCTTGGTATATAGGCTTATTATGACCTGAAAGAACCATTTATATGATTTTTAAGCAGTTTGAAAGAAGTGAAGTAAACGCGATGTATACGCAATTTTACACTCACTAGGGGCTAGAAAAACCATCTTCTTGACTTTTTAATAACTCAGTATTCTTGGTATATATAGGCTTATTATGACGTGAAACAACCATTTATATGATTTTTTCGAAGTTTGAAAGAAGTGAAGTAAACGCGATTTTACACTCACTAGGGGCGAGAAAATCGATTTTCTTGTTTTGTTGAAAACTCAATATTCTTGGTATATATAGGCTTATTATGACGTGAAACAACCATTTATATGATTTTTTCGAAGCTTGAAAGAAGTGAAGTAAACGCGATTTTACACTCAATAGGGGCTAGAAAATCGAATTTCTTGACTTTTTGAATACTCAGCATTTTTCTTATATAGAGGCTTATTATGAGGTAATACATTCATTTATATTATTTTTAAGCAGTTTGAAAGAAGTGACGTAAACGCGATTTTACACTCACTAGGGGCTAGAAAATCGAATTTCTTGACTTTTTAAAAACTGAGTACTCTTATATATAGGCTTATTATGACGTGAAACAACCATTTATATGATTTTTAAGCAGTTTGAAAGAAGTGAAGTAAGCGCGATGTATACGCAATTTTACACTCACTAGGGGCTAGAAAATCCATTTTCTTGACTTTTTAAAAACTCAGTATTCTTGGAATATATAGGCTTATTATGGCGTGAAAACACCATTTATATGATTTTTTCGAAGTTTGAAAGAAGTGAAGTAAACGCGATTTTACACTCACTAGGGGCGAGAAAATCGATTTTCTTGTTTTGTTGAAAACTCAATATCCTTGGTATATATAGGCTTATTATGACGTGAAACAACCATTTATATGATTTTTTCGAAGCTTGAAAGAAGTGAAGTAAACGCGATTTTACACTCAATGGGGGCTAGAAAATCGCATTTCTTGACCTTTTGAATACTCAGCATTTTTCGTATATAGAGGCTTATTATGAGGTGATACATTCATTTATATGATTTTTAAGCAGTTTGAAAGAAGTGAAGTAAACGCGATTTTACACTCACTAGGAGCTAGAAAATCCAATTTCTTGACTTTTTGAATACTCAGTATTCTTGGTATATAGAGGCTTATTATGAGGTGATTCATCCATTTATATGATTTTTAAGCAGTTTGAAAGAAGTGTCGTAAACGCGATTTTACACTGACTAGGGGCTAGAAAATCGAATTTCTTGACTTTTTAAAAACTCAGTATTCTTGGTATATAGGCTTATTATGACGTGAAACAACCATTTATATGATTTTTAAGCAGTTTGAAAGAAGTGAAGTAAACGCGATGTATACGCAATTTCACACTCACTAGGGGCTAGAAAATCCATTTTATTGACTTTTTAAAAACTCAGTATTCTTGGTATATATAGGCTTATTATGGCGTGAAAACACCATTTATATGATTTTTTCGAAGTTTGAAAGAAGTGAAGTAAACGCGATTTTACACTCACTAGGGGCGAGAAAATCGATTTTCTTGTTTTGTTGAAAACTCAATATTCTTAGTATATATAGGCTTATTATGACGTGAAACGACCATTTATATAATTTTTCGAAGCTTGAAAGAAGTGAAGGAAACGCGATTTTACACTCAATACAGGCTAGAAAATCGAATTTCTTGACTTTTTGAATACTCAGTATTCTTGGTATATAGAGGCTTATTATGAGGTGATACATCCATTTATATGATTTTTAAGCAGTTTGAAAGAAGTGACGTAAACGCGATTTTACACTCACTAGGGGCTAGAAAATCGATTTTCTTGACTTTTTAAAAACTCAGTATTCTTGGTATATAGGCTTATTATGACGTGAAACAACCATTTATATGATTTTTAAGCAGTTTGAAAGAAGTGAAGTAAACGCGATGTATACGCAATTTTACACTCACTAGGGGCTAGAAAATCCATTTTCTTGACTTTTTAAAAACTCAGTATTCTTGGTATATATAGGCTTATTATGACGTGAAACAACCATTTATATGATTTTTAAGCAGTTTGAAAGAAGTGAAGTAAACGCGATGTATACGCAATTTTACACTCACTAGGGGCTAGAAAATCCATTTTCTTGACTTTTTAAAAACTCAGTATTCTTGGTATATATAGGCTTATTATGACGTGAAAACACCATTTATATGATTTTTTCGAAGTTTGAAAGAAGTGAAGTAAACGCGATTTTACACTCACTAGGGGCCAGAAAATCCAATTTCTTGACTTTTTAAAAACTCACTATTCTTGGTATATAGGCTTATTATGACGTGAAACAACCATTTATATGATTTTTAAGCAGTTTGAAAGAAGTGAAGGAAACGCGATGTATACGCAATTTTACACTCACTAGGGGCTAGAAAATCCATTTTCTTGACTGTTTAAAAACTCAGTATTCTTGGTATATAGGCTTATTATGACGTGAAACAACCATTTATATGATTTTTAAGCAGTTTGAAAGAAGTGAAGTAAACGCGATGTATACGCAATTTTACACTCACTAGGGGCTAGAAAATCCATTTTCTTGACTTTTTAAAAACTCAGTATTCTTGGTATATATAGGCTTATTATGACGTGAAAACACCATTTATATGATTTTTTCGAAGTTTGAAAGAAGTGAAGTAAACGCGATTTTACACTCACTAGGGGCGAGAAAATCGATTTTCTTGTTTTGTTGAAAACTCAATATTCTTGGTATATATAGGCTTATTATGACGTGAAACAACCATTTATATGATTTTTTTGAAGCTTGAAAGAAGTGAAGTAAACGCGATTTTACACTCAATAGGGGCTAGAAAATCGCATTTCTTGACTTTTTGAATACTCAGCATTTTTCGTATATAGAGGCTTATTATGAGGTGATACATCCATTTATATGATTTTTAAGCAGTTTGAAAGAAGTGACGTAAACGCGATTTTACACTCACTAGGGGCTAGAAAATCGAATTTCTTGACTTTTTAAAAACTGAGTATTCTTATATATAGGCTTATTATGACGTGAAACAACCATTTATATGATTTTTAAGCAGTTTGAAAGAAGTGAAGTAAGCGCGATGTATACGCAATTTTACACTCACTAGGGGCTAGAAAATCCATTTTCTTGACTTTTTAAAAACTCAGTATTCTTGGAATATATAGGCTTATTATGGCGTGAAAACACCATTTATATGATTTTTTCGAAGTTTGAAAGAAGTGAAGTAAACGCGATTTTACACTCACTAGGGGCGAGAAAATCGATTTTCTTGTTTTGTTGAAAACTCAATATCCTTGGTATATATAGGCTTATTATGACGTGAAACAACCATTTATATGATTTTTTCGAAGCTTGAAAGAAGTGAAGTAAACGCGATTTTACACTCAATGGGGGCTAGAAAATCGCATTTCTTGACTTTTTGAATACTCAGCATTTTTCGTATATAGAGGCTTATTATGAGGTGATACATTCATTTATATGATTTTTAAGCAGTTTGAAAGAAGTGAAGTAAACGCGATTTTACACTCACTAGGAGCTAGAAAATCCAATTTCTTGACTTTTTAAAAACTGAGTATTCTTGGTATATATAGGCTTATTATGACGTGAAACAACCATTTATATGATTTTTTCGAAGCTTGGGAGAAGTGAAGTAAACGCGATTTTACACTGACTAGGGGCTAGAAAATCGAATTTCTTGACTTTTTAAAAACTCAGTATTCTTGGTATATAGGCTTATTATGACGTGAAACAACCATTTATATGATTTTTAAGCAGTTTGAAAGAAGTGAAGTAAACGCGATGTATACGCAATTTCACACTCACTAGGGGCTAGAAAATCCATTTTATTGACTTTTTAAAAACTCAGTATTCTTGGTATATATAGGCTTATTATGGCGTGAAAACACCATTTATATGATTTTTTCGAAGTTTGAAAGAAGTGAAGTAAACGCGATTTTACACTCACTAGGGGCGAGAAAATCGATTTTCTTGTTTTGTTGAAAACTCAATATTCTTAGTATATATAGGCTTATTATGACGTGAAACGACCATTTATATAATTTTTCGAAGCTTGAAAGAAGTGAAGGAAACGCGATTTTACACTCAATACAGGCTAGAAAATCGAATTTCTTGACTTTTTGAATACTCAGTATTCTTGGTATATAGAGGCTTATTATGAGGTGATACATCCATTTATATGATTTTTAAGCAGTTTGAAAGAAGTGACGTAAACGCGATTTTACACTCACTAGGGGCTAGAAAATCGATTTTCTTGACTTTTTAAAAACTCAGTATTCTTGGTATATAGGCTTATTATGACGTGAAACAACCATTTATATGATTTTTAAGCAGTTTGAAAGAAGTGAAGTAAACGCGATGTATACGCAATTTTACACTCACTAGGGGCTAGAAAATCCATTTTCTTGACTTTTGTAAAACTCAGTATTCTTGGTATATATAGGCTTATTATGACGTGAAAACACCATTTATATGATTTTTTCGAAGTTTGAAAGAAGTGAAGTAAACGCGATTTTACACTCACTAGGGGGGAGAAAATCGATTTTCTTGTTTTGTTGAAAACTCAATATTCTTGGTATATGTAGGCTTATTATGACGTGAAACAACCATTTATATGATTTTTTCGAAGCTTGAAAGAAGTGAAGTAAACGCGATTTTACACTCAATAGGGGCTAGAAAATCGCATTTCTTGACTTTTTGAATACTCAGCATTTTTCGTATATAAAGGCTTATTATGAGGTGATACATCCATTTATATGATTTTTAAGCAGTTTGAAAGAAGTGACGTAAACGCGATTTTACACTGACTAGGGGCTAGAAAATCGAATTTCTTGACTTTTTAAAAACTCAGTATTCTTGGTATATAGGCTTATTATGACCTGAAAGAACCATTTATATGATTTTTAAGCAGTTTGAAAGAAGTCAAGTAAACGCGATGTATACGCAATTTTACACTCACTAGGGGCTAGAAAATCCATTTTCTTGACTTTTTAATAACTCAGTATTCTTGGTATATATAGGCTTATTATGACGTGAAACAACCATTTATATGATTTTTTCGAAGTTTGAAAGAAGTGAAGTAAACGCGATTTTACACTCACTAGGGGCAAGAAAATCGATTTTCTTGTTTTGTTGAAAACTCAATATTCTTGGTATATATAGGCTTATTATGACGTGAAACAACCATTTATATGATTTTTTCGAAGCTTGAAAGAAGTGAAGTAAACGCGATTTTACACTCAATAGGGGCTAGAAAATCGAATTTCTTGACTTTTTGAATACTCAGCATTTTTCTTATATAGAGGCTTATTATGAGGTGATACATCCATTTATATGATTTTTAAGCAGTTTGAAAGAAGTGAAGTAAACGCGATTTTACACTCACTAGGAGCTAGAAAATCCATTTGCTTGACTTTTTAAAAACTCAGTATTCTTGGTATATATAGGCTTATTATGACGTGAAACAACCATTTATATGATTTTTTCGAAGTTTGACAGAAGTGAAGTAAACGCGATTTTACACTCACTAGGGGCGAGAAAATCGATTTTCTTGTTTTGTTGAAAACTCAATATTCTTGGTATATAGAGGCTTATTATGAGGTGATACATCCATTTATATGATTTTTAAGCAGTTTGAAAGAAGTGAAGTAAACGCGATGTATACGCAATTTTACACTCACTAGGGGCTAGAAAATCCATTTTCTTGACTTTTTAAAAACTCAGTATTCTTGGTATATATAGGCTTATTATGACGTGAAAACACCATTTATATGATTTTTTCGAAGTTTGAAAGAAGTGAAGTAAACGCGATTTTACACTCACTAGGGGCGAGAAAATCGATTTTCTTGTTTTGTTGAAAACTCAATATCCTTGGTATATATAGGCTTATTATGACGTGAAACAACCATTTATATGATTTTTTCGAAGCTTGAAAGAAGTGAAGTAAACCCGATTTTACACTCAATAGGGGCTAGAAAATCGCATTTCTTGACTTTTTGAATACTCGGCATTTTTCGTATATAGAGGCTTATTATGAGGTGATACATTCATTTATATTATTTTTAAGCAGTTTGAAAGAAGTGAAGTAGACGCGATTTTACACTCACTAGGAGCTAGAAAATCCAATTTCTTGAATTTTTGAATACTCAGTATTCTTGGTATATAGAGGCTTATTATGAGGTGATTCATCCATTTATATGATTTTTAAGCAGTTTGAAAGAAGTGACGTAAACGCGATTTTACACTGACTAGGGGCTAGAAAATCGAATTTCTTGACTTTTTAAAAACTCAGTATTCTTGGTATATAGGCTTATTATGACGTGAAACAACCATTTATATGATTTTTTCGAAGCTTGAAAGAAGTGAAGTAAACGCGATTTTACACTCAATAGAGGCTAGAAAATCGCATTTCTTGACTTTTTGAATACTCAGCATTTTTCGTATATAGAGGCTTATTATGAGGTGATACATTCATTTATATGATTTTTAGCAGTTTGAAAGAAGTGAAGTAAACGCGATTTTACACTCACTAGGAGCTAGATAATCCAATTTCTTGACTTTTTGAATACTCAGTATTCTTGGTATATAGAGGCTTATTATGAGGTGATTCATCCATTTATATGATTTTTAAGCAGTTTGAAAGAAGTGACGTAAACGCGATTTTACACTGACTAGGGGCTAGAAAATCGAATTTCTTGACTTTTTAAAAACTCAGTATTCTTGGTATATAGGCTTATTATGACGTAAAAAAACCATTTATATGATTTTTAAGCAGTTTGAAAGAAGTGAAGTAAACGCGATGTATACGCAATTTTACACTCACTAGGGGCAAGAAAATCCATTTTCTTGACTTTTTAAAAACTCAGTATTCTTGGTATATATAGGCTTATTATGACGTGAAAACACCATTTATATGATTTTTTCGAAGTTTGAAAGAAGTGAAGTAAACGCGATTTTACACTCACTAGGGGCGAGAAAATCGATTTTCTTGTTTTGTTGAAAACTCAATATTCTTAGTATATATAGGCTTATTATGACGTGAAACGACCATTTATATAATTTTTCGAAGCTTGACAGAAGTGAAGGAAACGCGATTTTACACTCAATACAGGCTAGAAAATCGAATTTCTTGACTTTTTGAATACTCAGTATTCTTGGTATATAGAGGCTTATTATGAGGTGATACATCCATTTATATGATTTTTAAGCAGTTTGAAAGAAGTGACGTAAACGCGATTTTACACTCACTAGGGGCTAGAAAATCGATTTTCTTGACTTTTTAAAAACTCAGTATTCTTGGTATATAGGCTTATTATGACGTGAAACAACCATTTATATGATTTTTAAGCAGTTTGAAAGAAGTGAAGTAAACGCGATGTATACGCAATTTTACACTCACTAGGGGCTAGAAAATCCATTTTCTTGACTTTTTAAAAACTCAGTATTCTTGGTATATATAGGCTTATTATGACGTGAAAACACCATTTATATGATTTTTTCGAAGTTTGAAAGAAGTGAAGTAAACGCGATTTTACACTCACTAGGGGCGAGAAAATCGATTTTCTTGTTTTGTTGAAAACTCAAAATTCTTGGTATATATAGGCTTATTATGACGTGAAACAACCATTTATATGATTTTTTCGAAGCTTGAAAGAAGTGAAGTAAACGCGATTTTACACTCAATAGGGGCTAGAAAATCGCATTTCTTGACTTTTTGAATACTCAGCATTTTTCGTATATAGAGGCTTATTATGAGGTGATACATCCATTTATATGATTTTTAAGCAGTTTGAAAGAAGTGACGTAAACGCGATTTTACACTGACTAGGGGCTAGAAAATCGAATTTCTTGACTTTTTAAAAACTCAGTATTCTTGGTATATAGGCTTATTATGACGTGAAACAACCATTTATATGATTTTTAAGCAGTTTGAAAGAAGTGAAGTAAACGCGATGTATACGCAATTTTACACTCACTAGGGGCTAGAAAATCCATTTTCTTGACTTTCTAATAACTCAGTATTCTTGGTATATATAGGCTTATTATGACGTGAAACAACCATTTATATGATTTTTTCGAAGCTTGAAAGAAGTGAATTAAACGCGATTTTACACTCAATAGGGGCTAGAAAATCGAATTTCTTGACTTTTTGAATACTCAGTATTTTTTTTATATAGAGGCTTATTATGAGGTGATACATTCATTTATATGATTTTTAAGCAGTTTGAAAGAAGTGAAGTAAACGCGATTTTACACTCTCTAGGAGCTAGAAAATCCAATTTCTTGACTTTTTAAAAACTGAGTATTCTTGGTATATATAGGCTTATTATGACGTGAAACAACGGTTTATATGATTTTTTTCGAAGCTTGAAAGAAGTGAAGTAAACGCGATTTTACACTCAATAGAGGCCAGAAAATCGAATTTCTTGACTTTTTGAATACTCAGTATTCTTGGTATATAGAGGCTTATTATGAGGTGATACATCCATTTATATGATTTTTAAGCAGTTTGAAAGAAGTGAAGTAAACGCGATGTATACGCAATTTTACACTCACTAGGGGCTAGAAAATCCATTTTCTTGACTTTTTAAAAACTCAGTATTCTTGGTATATATAGGCTTATTATGACGTGAAAACACCATTTATATGATTTTTTCGAAGTTTGAAAGAAGTGAAGTAAACGCGATTTTACACTCACTAGGGGCGAGAAAATCGATTTTCTTGTTTTGTTGAAAACTCAATATCCTTGGTATATATAGGCTTATTATGACGTGAAACAACCATTTATATGATTTTTTCGAAGCTTGAAAGAAGTGAAGTTAACGCGATTTTACACTCAATAGGGGATAGAAAATCGCATATCTTGACTTTTTGAATACTCGGCATTTTTCGTATATAGAGGCTTATTATGAGGTGATACATTCATTTATATTATTTTTAAGCAGTTTGAAAGAAGTGAAGTAAACGCGATTTTACACTCACTAGGAGCTAGAAAATCCAATTTCTTGACTTTTTGAATACTCAGTATTCTTGGTATATAGAGGCTTATTATGAGGTGATTCATCCATTTATATGATTTTTAAGCAGTTTGAAAGAAGTGACGTAAACGCGATTTTACACTGACTAGGGGCTAGAAAATCGAATTTCTTGACTTTTTAAAAACTCAGTATTCTTGGTATATAGGCTTATTATGACGTGAAAACACCATTTATATGATTTTTTCGAAGTTTGAAAGAAGTGAAGTAAACGCGATTTTACACTCACTAGGGGCGAGAAAATCGATTTTCTTGTTTTGTTGAAAACTCAAAATTCTTGGTATATATAGGCTTATTATGACGTGAAACAACCATTTATATGATTTTTTCGAAGCTTGAAAGAAGTGAAGTAAACGCGATTTTACACTCAATAGGGGCTAGAAAATCGCATTTCTTGACTTTTTGAATACTCAGCATTTTTCGTATATAGAGGCTTATTATGAGGTGATACATCCATTTATATGATTTTTAAGCAGTTTGAAAGAAGTGACGTAAACGCGATTTTACACTGACTAGGGGCTAGAAAATCGAATTTCTTGACTTTTTAAAAACTCAGTATTCTTGGTATATAGGCTTATTATGACCTGAAAGAACCATTTATATGATTTTTAAGCAGTTTGAAAGAAGTGAAGTAAACGCGATGTATACGCAATTTTACACTCACTAGGGGCTAGAAAATCCATTTTCTTGACTTTTTAATAACTCAGTATTCTTGGTATATATAGGCTTATTATGACGTGAAACAACCATTTATATGATTTTTTCGAAGCTTGAAAGAAGTGAATTAAACGCGATTTTACACTCAATAGGGGCTAGAAAATCGAATTTCTTGACTTTTTGAATACTCAGTATTTTTTTTATATAGAGGCTTATTATGAGGTGATACATTCATTTATATGATTTTTAAGCAGTTTGAAAGAAGTGAAGTAAACGCGATTTTACACTCTCTAGGAGCTAGAAAATCCAATTTCTTGACTTTTTAAAAACTGAGTATTCTTGGTATATATAGGCTTATTATGACGTGAAACAACGGTTTATATGATTTTTTTCGAAGCTTGAAAGAAGTGAAATAAACGCGATTTTACACTCAATAGAGGCCAGAAAATCGAATTTCTTGACTTTTTGAATACTCAGTATTCTTGGTATATAGAGGCTTATTATGAGGTGATACATCCATTTATATGATTTTTAAGCAGTTTGAAAGAAGTGAAGTAAACGCGATGTATACGCAATTTTACACTCACTAGGGGCTAGAAAATCCATTTTCTTGACTTTTTAAAAACTCAGTATTCTTGGTATATATAGGCTTATTATGACGTGAAAACACCATTTATATGATTTTTTCGAAGTTTGAAAGAAGTGAAGTAAACGCGATTTTACACTCACTAGGGGCGAGAAAATCGATTTTCTTGTTTTGTTGAAAACTCAATATCCTTGGTATATATAGGCTTATTATGACGTGAAACAACCATTTATATGATTTTTTCGAAGCTTGAAAGAAGTGAAGTAAACGCGATTTTACACTCAATAGGGGCTAGAAAATCGCATATCTTGACTTTTTGAATACTCGGCATTTTTCGTATATAGAGGCTTATTATGAGGTGATACATTCATTTATATTATTTTTAAGCAGTTTGAAAGAAGTGAAGTAAACGCGATTTTACACTCACTAGGAGCTAGAAAATCCAATTTCTTGACTTTTTGAATACTCAGTATTCTTGGTATATAGAGGCTTATTATGAGGTGATTCATCCATTTATATGATTTTTAAGCAGTTTGAAAGAAGTGACGTAAACGCGATTTTACACTGACTAGGGGCTAGAAAATCGAATTTCTTGACTTTTTAAAAACTCAGTATTCTTGGTATATAGGCTTATTATGACGTAAAAAAACCATTTATATGATTTTTAAGCAGTTTGAAAGAAGTGAAGTAAACGCGATGTATACGCAATTTTACACTCACTAGGGGCTAGAAAATCCATTTTCTTGGCTTTTTAAAAACTCAGTATTCTTGGTATATATAGGCTTATTATGACGTGAAAACACCATTTATATGATTTTTTCGAAGTTTGAAAGAAGTGAAGTAAACGCGATTTTACACTCACTAGGGGCGAGAAAATCGATTTTCTTGTTTTGTTGAACACTCAATATTCTTAGTATATATAGGCTTATTATGACGTGAAACGACCATTTATATAATTTTTCGAAGCTTGAAAGAAGTGAAGGAAACGCGATTTTACACTCAATACAGGCTAGAAAATCGAATTTCTTGACTTTTTGAATACTCAGTATTCTTGGTATATAGAGGCTTATTATGAGGTGATACATCCATTTATATGATTTTTAAGCAGTTTGAAAGAAGTGACGTAAACGCGATTTTACACTCACTAGGGGCTAGAAAATCGATTTTCTTGACTTTTTAAAAACTCAGTATTCTTGGTATATAGGCTTATTATGACGTGAAACAACCATTTATATGATTTTTAAGCAGTTTGAAAGAAGTGAAGTAAACGCGATGTATACGCAATTTTACACTCACTAGGGGCTAGAAAATCCATTTTCTTGACTTTTGAAAAACTCAGTATTCTTGGTATATATAGGCTTATTATGACGTGAAAACACCATTTATATGATTTTTTCGAAGTTTGAAAGAAGTGAAGTAAACGCGATTTTACACTCACTAGGGGCGAGAAAATCGATTTTCTTGTTTTGTTGAAAACTCAATATTCTTGGTATATATAGGCTTATTATGACGTGAAACAACCATTTATATGATTTTTTCGAAGCTTGAAAGAAGTGAAGTAAACGCGATTTTACACTCAATAGGGGCTAGAAAATCGCATTTCTTGACTTTTTGAATACTCAGCATTTTTCGTATATAGAGGCTTATTATGAGGTGATACATCCATTTATATGATTTTTAAGCAGTTTGAAAGAAGTGAAGTAAACGCGATTTTACACTCTCTAGGAGCTAGAAAATCCAATTTCTTGACTTTTTAAAAACTGAGTATTCTTGGTATATATAGGCTTATTATGACGTGAAACAACGGTTTATATGATTTTTTTCGAAGCTTGAAAGAAGTGAAGTAAACGCGATTTTACACTCAATAGAGGCCAGAAAATCGAATTTCTTGACTTTTTGAATACTCAGTATTCTTGGTATATAGAGGCTTATTATGAGGTGATACATCCATTTATATGATTTTTAAGCAGTTTGAAAGAAGTGAAGTAAACGCGATGTATACGCAATTTTACACTCACTAGGGGCTAGAAAATCCATTTTCTTGACTTTTTAAAAACTCAGTATTCTTGGTATATATAGGCTTATTATGACGTGAAAACACCATTTATATGATTTTTTCGAAGTTTGAAAGAAGTGAAGTAAACGCGATTTTACACTCACTAGGGGCGAGAAAATCGATTTTCTTGTTTTGTTGAAAACTCAATATCCTTGGTATATATAGGCTTATTATGACGTGAAACAACCATTTATATGATTTTTTCGAAGCTTGAAAGAAGTGAAGTAAACGCGATTTTACACTCAATAGGGGCTAGAAAATCGCATATCTTGACTTTTTGAATACTCGGCATTTTTCGTATATAGAGGCTTATTATGAGGTGATACATTCATTTATATTATTTTTAAGCAGTTTGAAAGAAGTGAAGTAAACGCGATTTTACACTCACTAGGAGCTAGAAAATCCAATTTCTTGACTTTTTGAATACTCAGTATTCTTGGTATATAGAGGCTTATTATGAGGTGATTCATCCATTTATATGATTTTTAAGCAGTTTGAAAGAAGTGACGTAAACGCGATTTTACACTGACTAGGGGCTAGAAAATCGAATTTCTTGACTTTTTAAAAACTCAGTATTCTTGGTATATAGGCTTATTATGACGTGAAACAACCATTTATATGATTTTTTCGAAGCTTGAAAGAAGTGAAGTAAACGCGATTTTACACTCAATAGAGGCTAGAAAATCGCATTTCTTGACTTTTTGAATACTCAGCATTTTTCGTATATAGAGGCTTATTATGAGGTGATACATTCATTTATATGATTTTTAAGCAGTTTGAAAGAAGTGAAGTAAACGCGATTTTACACTCACTAGGAGCTAGAAAATCCAATTTCTTGACTTTTTGAATACTCAGTATTCTTGGTATATAGAGGCTTATTATGAGGTGATTCATCCATTTATATGATTTTTAAGCAGTTTGAAAGAAGTGACGTAAACGCGATTTTACACTGACTAGGGGCTAGAAAATCGAATTTCTTGACTTTTTAAAAACTCAGTATTCTTGGTATATAGGCTTATTATGACGTAAAAAAACCATTTATATGATTTTTAAGCAGTTTGAAAGAAGTGAAGTAAACGCGATGTATACGCAATTTTACACTCACTAGGGGCTAGAAAATCCATTTTCTTGACTTTTTAAAAACTCAGTATTCTTGGTATATATAGGCTTATTATGACGTGAAAACACCATTTATATGATTTTTTCGAAGTTTGAAAGAAGTGAAGTAAACGCGATTTTACACTCACTAGGGGCGAGAAAATCGATTTTCTTGTTTTGTTGAAAACTCAATATTCTTAGTATATATAGGCTTATTATGACGTGAAACGACCATTTATATAATTTTTCGAAGCTTGAAAGAAGTGAAGGAAACGCGATTTTACACTCAATACAGGCTAGAAAATCGAATTTCTTGACTTTTTGAATACTCAGTATTCTTGGTATATAGAGGCTTATTATGAGGTGATACATCCATTTATATGATTTTTAAGCAGTTTGAAAGAAGTGAAGTAAACGCGATGTATACGCAATTTTACACTCACTAGGGGCTAGAAAATCCATTTTCTTGACTTTTTAAAAACTCAGTATTCTTGGTATATATAGGCTTATTATGACGTGAAAACACCATTTATATGATTTTTTCGAAGTTTGAAAGAAGTGAAGTAAACGCGATTTTACACTCACTAGGGGCGAGAAAATCGATTTTCTTGTTTTGTTGAAAACTCAATATCCTTGGTATATATAGGCTTATTATGACGTGAAACAACCATTTATATGATTTTTTCGAAGCTTGAAAGAAGTGAAGTAAACGCGATTTTACACTCAATAGGGGCTAGAAAATCGCATATCTTGACTTTTTGAATACTCGACATTTTTCGTATATAGAGGCTTATTATGAGGTGATACATTCATTTATATTATTTTTAAGCAGTTTGAAAGAAGTGAAGTAAACGCGATTTTACACTCACTAGGAGCTAGAAAATCCAATTTCTTGACTTTTTGAATACTCAGTATTCTTGGTATATAGAGGCTTATTATGAGGTGATTCATCCATTTATATGATTTTTAAGCAGTTTGAAAGAAGTGACGTAAACGCGATTTTACACTGACTAGGGGCTAGAAAATCGAATTTCTTGACTTTTTAAAAACTCAGTATTCTTGGTATATAGGCTTATTATGACGTGAAACAACCATTTATATGATTTTTTCGAAGCTTGAAAGAAGTGAAGTAAACGCGATTTTACACTCAATAGAGGCTAGAAAATCGCATTTCTTGACTTTTTGAATACTCAGCATTTTTCGTATATAGAGGCTTATTATGAGGTGATACATTCATTTATATGATTTTTAAGCAGTTTGAAAGAAGTGAAGTAAACGCGATTTTACACTCACTAGGAGCTAGAAAATCCAATTTCTTGACTTTTTGAATACTCAGTATTCTTGGTATATAGAGGCTTATTATGAGGTGATTCATCCATTTATATGATTTTTAAGCAGTTTGAAAGAAGTGACGTAAACGCGATTTTACACTGACTAGGGGCTAGAAAATCGAATTTCTTGACTTTTTAAAAACTCAGTATTCTTGGTATATAGGCTTATTATGACGTAAAAAAACCATTTATATGATTTTTAAGCAGTTTGAAAGAAGTGAAGTAAACGCGATGTATACGCAATTTTACACTCACTAGGGGCTAGAAAATCCATTTTCTTGACTTTTTAAAAACTCAGTATTCTTGGTATATATAGGCTTATTATGACGTGAAAACACCATTTATATGATTTTTTCGAAGTTTGAAAGAAGTGAAGTAAACGCGATTTTACACTCACTAGGGGCGAGAAAATCGATTTTCTTGTTTTGTTGAAAACTCAATATTCTTAGTATATATAGGCTTATTATGACGTGAAACGACCATTTATATAATTTTTCGAAGCTTGAAAGAAGTGAAGGAAACGCGATTTTACACTCAATACAGGCTAGAAAATCGAATTTCTTGACTTTTTGAATACTCAGTATTCTTGGTATATAGAGGCTTATTATGAGGTGATACATCCATTTATATGATTTTTAAGCAGTTTGAAAGAAGTGAAGTAAACGCGATTTTACACTCACTAGGGGGTAGAAAATCGATTTTCTTGACTTTTTAAAAACTCAGTATTCTTGGTATATAGGCTTATTATGACGTGAAACAACCATTTATATGATTTTTAAGCAGTTTGAAAGAAGTGAAGTAAACGCGATGTATACGCAATTTTACACTCACCAGGGGCTAGAAAATCCATTTTCTTGACTTTTGAAAAACTCAGTATTCTTGGTATATATAGGCTTATTATGACGTGAAAACACCATTTATATGATTTTTTCGAAGTTTGAAAGAAGTGAAGTAAACGCGATTTTACACTCACCAGGGGCGAGAAAATCGATTTTCTTGTTTTGTTGAAAACTCAATATTCTTGGTATATATAGGCTTATTATGACGTGAAACAACATTTATATGATTTTTTCGAAGCTTGAAAGAAGTGAAGTAAACGCGATTTTACACTCAATAGGGGCTAGAAAATCGCATTTCTTGACTTTTTGAATACTCAGCATTTTTCGTATATAGAGGCTTATTATGAGGTGATACATCCATTTATATGATTTTTAAGCAGTTTGAAAGAAGTGACGTAAACGCGATTTTACACTGACTAGGGGCTAGAAAATCGAATTTCTTGACTTTTTAAAAACTCAGTATTCTTGGTATATAGGCTTATTATGACCTGAAAGAACCATTTATATGATTTTTAAGCAGTTTGAAAGAAGTGAAGTAAACGCGATGTATACGCAATTTTACACTCACTAGGGGCTAGAAAATCCATTTTCTTGACTTTCTAATAACTCAGTATTCTTGGTATATATAGGCTTATTATGACGTGAAACAACCATTTATATGATTTTTTCGAAGTTTGAAAGAAGTGAAGTAAACGCGATTTTACACTTACTAGGGGCGAGAAAATCGATTTTCTTGTTTTGTTGAAAACTCAATATTCTTGGTATATATAGGCTTATTATGACGTGAAACAACCATTTATATGATTTTTTCGAAGCTTGAAAGAAGTGAAGTAAACGCGATTTTACACTCAATAGGGGCTAGAAAATCGAATTTCTTGACTTTTTGTATACTCAGCATTTTTCTTATATAGAGGCTTATTATGAGGTGATACATTCATTTATATGATTTTTAAGCAGTTTGAAAGAAGTGAAGTAAACGCGATTTTACACTCACTAGGAGCTAGAAAATCCAATTTCTTGACTTTTTAAAAACTGAGTATTCTTGGTATATATAGGCTTATTATGACGTGAAACAACGGTTTATATGATTTTTTCGAAGCTTGAAAGAAGTGAAGTAAACGCGATTTTACACTCAATAGAGGCCAGAAAATCGAATTTCTTGACTTTTTGAATACTCAGTATTCTTGGTATATAGAGGCTTATTATGAGGTGATACATCCATTTATATGATTTTTAAGCAGTTTGAAAGAAGTGAAGTAAACGCGATGTATACGCAATTTTACACTCACTAGGGGCTAGAAAATCCATTTTCTTGACTTTTTAAAAACTCAGTATTCTTGGTATATATAGGCTTATTATGACGTGAAAACACCATTTATATGATTTTTTCTAAGTTTCAAAGAAGTGAAGTAAACGCGATTTTACACTCAATAGGGGCTAGAAAATCGCATTTCTTGACTTTTTGAATACTCGGCATTTTGCGTATATAGAGGCTTATTATGAGGTGATACATTCATTTATATTATTTTTAAGCAGTTTGAAAGAAGTGAAGTAAACGCGATTTTACACTCACTAGGAGCTAGAAAATCCAATTTCTTGACTTTTTGAATACTCAGTATTCTTGGTATATAGAGGCTTATTATGAGGTGATTCATCCATTTATATGATTTTTAAGCAGTTTGAAAGAAGAGATGTAAACGCGATTTTACACTGACTAGGGGCTAGAAAATCGAATTTCTTGACTTTTTAAAAACTCAGTATTCTTGGTATATAGGCTTATTATGACGTGAAACAACCATTTATATGATTTTTAAGCAGTTTGAAAGAAGTGAAGTAAACGCGATGTATACGCAATTTTACACTCACTAGGGGCTAGAAAATCCATTTTCTTGACTTTTTAAAAACTCAGTATTCTTGGTATATATAGGCTTATTATGACGTGAAAACACCATTTATATGATTTTTTCTAAGTTTGAAAGAAGTGAAGTAAACGCGATTTTACACTCAATAGGGGCTAGAAAATCGCATTTCTTGACTTTTTGAATACTCGGCATTTTGCGTATATAGAGGCTTATTATGAGGTGATACATTCATTTATATTATTTTTAAGCAGTTTGAAAGAAGTGAAGTAAACGCGATTTTACACTCACTAGGAGCTAGAAAATCCAATTTCTTGACTTTTTGAATACTCAGTATTCTTGGTATATAGAGGCTTATTATGAGGTGATTCATCCATTTATATGATTTTTAAGCAGTTTGAAAGAAGTGACGTAAACGCGATTTTACACTGACTAGGGGCTAGAAAATCGAATTTCTTGACTTTTTAAAACTCAGTATTCTTGGTATATAGGCTTATTATGACGTGAAACAACCATTTATATGATTTTTTCTAAGTTTGAAAGAAGTGAAGTAAACGCGATTTTACACTCACTAGGGGCGAGAAAATCGATTTTCTTGTTTTGTTGAAAACTCAATATTCTTAGTATACATAGGCTTATTATGACGTGAAACGACCATTTATATAATTTTTCGAAGCTTGAAAGAAGTGAAGGAAACGCGATTTTACACTCAATACAGGCTAGAAAATCGAATTTCTTGACTTTTTGAATACTCAGTATTCTTGGTATATAGAGGCTTATTATGAGGTGATACATCCATTTATATGATTTTTAAGCAGTTTAAAAGAAGTGACGTAAACGCGATTTTACACTCACTAGGGGCTAGAAAATCCATTTTCTTGACTGTTTAAAAACTCAGTATTCTTGCTATATAGGCTTATTATGACCTGAAACAACCATTTATATGATTTTTAAGCAGTTTGAAAGAAGTGAAGTAAACGCGATGTATACGCAATTTTACACTCACTAGGGGTTAGAAAATCCATTTTCTAGACTGTTTAAAAACTCAGTATTCTTGGTATATATAGGCTTATTATGACGTGAAACAACCATTTATATGATTTTTTTGAAGTTTGAAAGAAGTGAAGTAAACGCGATTTTACACTCACTAGGAGCGAGAAAATCGATTTTCTTGTTTTGTTAAAAACTCAATATTCTTGGTATATATATAAGCTTATTATGACGTGAAGCAACCATTTATATGATTTTTTCGAAGCTTGAAAGAAGTGAAGTAAACGCGATTTTACACTCAATAGAGGCCAGAAAATCGAATTTCTTGACTTTTTGAATACTCAGTATTCTTGGTATATAGAGGCTTATTATGAGGTGATACATCCATTTATATGATTTTTAAGCAGTTTGAAAGAAGTGACGTAAACGCGATTTTACACTCACTAGGGGCTAGAAAATCGATTTTCTTGACTTTTTAAAAACTCAGTATTCTTGGTATATAGGCTTATTATAACGTGAAACAACCATTTATATGATTTTTTCGAAGCTTGAAAGAAGTGAAGTAAACGCGATGTATACGCAATTTTACACTCACTAGGGGCTAGAAAATCCATTTTCTTGACTTTTTAAAAACTCGGTATTCTTGGTATATAGGCTTATTATGACGTGAAACCACCATTTATATGATTATTTCGAAGTTTGAAAGAAGTGAAGTAAACGCGATTTTACACTCACTAGGGGCGAGAAAATCGATTTTCTTGTTTTGTTGAAAACTCAATATTCTTGGTATATGTAGGCTTATTATGACGTGAAACAACCATTTATATGATTTTTTCGAAGCTTGAAAGAAGTGAAGTAAACGCGATTTTACACTCAATAGGGGCTAGAAAATCGCATTTCTTGACTTTTTGAATACTCAGCATTTTTCGTATATAGAGGCTTATTATGAGGTGATACATCCATTTATATGATTTTTAAGCAGTTTGAAAGAAGTGACGTAAACGCGATTTTACACTGACTAGGGGCTAGAAAATCGAATTTCTTGACTTTTTAAAAACTCAATATTCTTGGTATATAGGCTTATTATGACCTGAAAGAACCATTTATATGATTTTTAAGCAGTTTGAAAGAAGTGAAGTAAACGCGATGTATACGCAATTTTACACTCACTAGGGGCTAGAAAATCCATTTTCTTGACTTTTTAATAACTCAGTATTCTTGGTATATATAGGCTTATTATGACGTGAAACAACCATTTATATGATTTTTTCGAAGTTTGAAAGAAGTGAAGTAAACGCGATTTTACACTCACTAGGGGCGAGAAAATCGATTTTCTTGTTTTGTTGAAAACTCAATATTCTTGGTATATATAGGCTTATTATGACGTGAAACAACCATTTATATGATTTTTTCGAAGCTTGATAGAAGTGAAGTAAACGCGATTTTACACTCAATAGGGGCTAGAAAATCGCATTTCTTGACTTTTTGAATACTCAGCATTTTTCTTATATAGAGGCTTATTATGAGGTGATACATTCATTTATATGATTTTTAAGCAGTTTGAAAGAAGTGAAGTAAACGCGATTTTACACTCACTAGGAGCTAGAAAATCCATTTTCTTGACTTTTTAAAAACTCAGTATTCTTGGTATATATAGGCTTATTATGACGTGAAACAACCATTTATATGATTTTTTCCAAGTTTGACAGAAATGAAGTAAACGCGATTTTACACTCACTAGGGGCGAGAAAATCGATTTTCTTGTTTTGTTGAAAACTCAATATTCTTGGTATATATAGGCATATTCTGACGTGAAACAACCATTTATATGATTTTTTCGAAGCTTGAAAGAAGTGAATTAAACGCGATTTTACACTCAATAGGGGCTAGAAAATCGAATTTCTTGACTTTTTGAATACTCAGTATTTTTCTTATATAAAGGCTTATTATGAGGTGATACATTCATTTATATGATTTTTAAGCAAATTGAAAGAAGTGAAGTAAACGCGAATTTACACTCACTAGGAGCTAGAAAATCCAATTTCTTGACTTTTTAAAACTGAGTATTCTTGGTATATATAGGCCTATTATGACGTGAAACAACGGTTTATATGATTTTTTCGAAGCTTGAAAGAAGTGAAGTAAACGCGATTTTACACTCAATAGAGGCCAGAAAATCGAATTTCTTGACTTTTTGAATACTCAGTATTCTTGGTATATAGAGGCTTATTATGAGGTGATACATCCATTTATATGATTTTTAAGCAGTTTGAAAGAAGTGAAGTAAACGCGATGTATACGCAATTTTACACTCACTAGGGGCTAGAAAATCCATTTTCTTGACTTTTTAAAAACTCAGTATTCTTGGTATATATAGGCTTATTATGACGTGAAAACACCATTTATATGATTTTTTCGAAGTTTGAAAGAAGTGAAGTAAACGCGATTTTACACTCACTAGGGGCGAGAAAATCGATTTTCTTGTTTTGTTGAAAACTCAATATCCTTGGTATATATAGGCTTATTATGACGCGAAACAACCATTTATATGATTTTTTCGAAGCTTGAAAGAAGTGAAGTAAACGCGATTTTACACTCAATAGGGGCTAGAAAATCGCATTTCTTGACTTTTTGAATACTCGGCATTTTTCGTATATAGAGGCTTATCATGAGGTGATACATTCATTTATATTATTTTTAAGCAGTTTGAAAGAAGTGAAGTAAACGCGATTTTACACTCACTAGGAGCTAGAAAATCCAATTTCTTGACTTTTTGAATACTCAGTATTCTTGGTATATAGAGGCTTATTATGCGGTGATTCATCCATTTATATGATTTTTAAGCAGTTTGAAAGAAGTGACGTAAACGCGATTTTACACTGACTAGGGGCTAGAAAATCGAATTTCTTGACTTTTTAAAAACTCAGTATTCTTGGTATATATGCTTATTATGACGTGAAACAACCATTTATATGATTTTTAAGCAGTTTGAAAGAAGTGAAGTAAACGCGATGTATACGCAATTTTACACTCACTAGGGGCTAGAAAATCCATTTTCTTGACTTTCTAACAACTCAGTATTCTTGGTATATATAGGCTTATTATGACGTGAGCCAACCATTTATATGATTTTTTCGAAGCTTGAAAGAAGTGAAGTAAACGCGATTTTACACTCACTAGGGGCGAGAAAATCGATTTTCTTGTTTTGTTGAAAACTCAATATTCTCAATATTCTTGGTATATATAGGCTTATTATGACGTGAAACAACCATTTATATGATTTTTTTCGAAGCTTGAAAGAAGTGAAGTAAACGCGATTTTACACTCAATAGGGGCTAGAAAATCGAATTTCTTGACTTTTTGAATACTCAGCATTTTTCTTATATAGAGGCTTATTATGAGGTGATACATTCATTTATATGATTTTTAAGCAGTTTGAAAGAAGTGAAGTAAACGCGATTTTACACTCACTAGGAGCTAGAAAATCCATTTTCTTGACTTTTTAAAAACTCAGTATTCTTGGTATATATAGGCTTATTATGACGTGAAACAACCATTTATATGATTTTTTCGAAGTTTGACAGAAGTGAAGTAAACGCGATTTTACACTCACTAGGGGCGAGGAAAATCGATTTTCTTGTTTTGTTGAAAACTCAATATTCTTGGTATATATAGGCTTATTCTGACGTGAAACAACCATTTATATGATTTTTTCGAAGCTTGAAAGAAGTGAAGTAAACGCGATTTTACACTCAATAGGGGCTAGAAAATCGAATTTCTTGACTTTTTGAATACTCAGCATTTTTCTTATATAGAGGCTTATTATGAGGTGATACATTCATTTATATGATTTTTAAGCAGTTTGAAAGAAGTGAAGTAAACGCGATTTACACTCACTAGGAGCTAGAAAATCCAAATTCTTGACTCTTTAAAAACTGAGTATTCTTGGTATATATAGGCTTATTATGACGTGAAACAACGGTTTATATGATTTTTTCGAAGCTTGAAAGAAGTGAAGTAAACGCGATTTTACACTCAATAGAGGCCAGAAAATCGAATTTCTTGACTTTTTGAATACTCAGTATTCTTGGTATATAGAGGCTTATTATGAGGTGATACATCCATTTATATGATTTTTAAGCAGTTTGAAAGAAGTGAAGTAAACGCGATGTATACGCAATTTTACACTCACTAGGGGGCTAGAAAATCCATTTTCTTGACTTTTTAAAAACTCAGTATTCTTGGTATATATAGGCTTATTATGACGTGAAAAACACCATTTATATGATTTTTTCTAAGTTTGAAAGAAGTGAAGTAAACGCGATTTTACACTCAATAGGGGCTAGAAAATCGCATTTCTTGACTTTTTGAATACTCGGCATTTTGCGTATATAGAGGCTTATTATGAGGTGATACATTCATTTATATTATTTTTAAGCAGTTTGAAAGAAGTGAAGTAAACGCGATTTTACACTCACTAGGAGCTAGAAAATCCAATTTCTTGACTTTTTGAATACTCAGTATTCTTGGTATATAGAGGCTTATTATGAGGTGATTCATCCATTTATATGATTTTTAAGCAGTTTGAAAGAAGTGACGTAAACGCGATTTTACACTGACTAGAGCTAGAAAATCGAATTTCTTGACTTTTTAAAAACTCAGTATTCTTGGTATATAGGCTTATTATGACGTGAAACAACCATTTATATGATTTTTAAGCAGTTTGAAAAAAGTGAAGTAAACGCGATGTATACGCAATTTTACACTCACTAGGGGGCTAGAAAGTCCATTTTCTTGACTTTTTAAAAACTCAGTATTCTTGGTATATAAGGCTAATTATGACGTGAAAACACCATTTATATGATTTTTTCTAAGTTTGAAAGAAGTGAAGTAAACGCGATTTTACACTCACTAGGGGCGAGAAAATCGATTTTCTTGTTTTGTTGAAAACTCAATATTCTTAGTATATATAGGCTTATTATGACGTGAAAACGACCATTTATATAATTTTTCGAAGCTTGAAAGAAGTGAAGGAAACGCGATTTTACACTCAATACAGGCTAGAAAATCGAATTTCTTTACTTTTTGAATACTCAGTATTCTTGGTATATTAGAGGCTTATTATGAGGTGATACATCCATTTATATGATTTTTAAGCAGTTTGAAAGAAGTGACGTAAACGCGATTTTACACTCACTAGGGGCTAGAAAATCCATTTTCTTGACTGTTTAAAAACTCAGTATTCTTGCTATATAGGCTTATTATGACCTGAAACAACCATTTATATGATTTTTAAGCAGTTTGAAAGAAGTGAAGTAAACGCGATGTATACGCAATTTTACACTCACTAGGGGTTAGAAAATCCATTTTCTAGACTTTTTAAAACTCAGTATTCTTGGTATATATAGGCTTATTATGACGTGAAACAACCATTTTATATGATTTTTTTGAAGTTTGAAAGAAGTGAAGTAAACGCGATTTTACACTCACTAGGGGCGAGAAAATCGATTTTCTTGTTTTGTTAAAAACTCAATATTCTTGGTATATATAGGCATTTTCTAACGTGAAACAACCATTTATATGATTTTTTTCGAAGCTTGAAAGAAGTGAAGTAAACGCGATTTTTACACTCAATAGAGGCCAGAAAATCGAATTTCTTGACTTTTTGAATACTCAGTATTCTTGGTATATAGAGGCTTATTATGAGCTGATACATCCATTTATATGATTTTTTCGAAGCTTGAAAGAAGTGAAGTAAACGCGATGTATACGCAATTTTACACTCACTAGGGGCTAGAAAATCCATTTTCTTGACTTTTTAAAAACTCGGTATTCTTGGTATATAGGCTTATTATGACGTGAAACCACCATTTATATGATTATTTCGAAGTTTGAAAGAAGTGAAGTAAACGCGATTTTACACTCACTAGGGGCGAGAAAATCGATTTTCTTGTTTTGTTGAAAACTCAATATTCTTGGTATATGTAGGCTTATTATGACGTGAAACAACCATTTATATGATTTTTTCGAAGCTTGAAAGAAGTGAAGTAAACGCGATTTTACACTCAATAGGGGCTAGAAAATCGCATTTCTTGACTTTTTGAATACTCAGCATTTTTCGTATATAGAGGCTTATTATGAGGTGATACATCCATTTATATGATTTTTAAGCAGTTTGAAAGAAGTGACGTAAACGCGATTTTTACACTGACTAGGGGCTAGAAAATCGAATTTCTTGACTTTTTAAAAACTCAATATTCTTGGTATATAGGCTTATTATGACCTGAAAAGAACCCATTTATATGATTTTTAAGCAGTTTGAAAGAAGTGAGGTAAACGCGATGTATACGCAATTTTACACTCACTAGGGGCTAGAAAATCCATTTTCTTGACTTTTTAATAACTCAGTATTCTTGGTATATACAGGCTTATTATGACGTGAAACAACCATTTATATGATTTTTTCGAAGTTTGAAAAGAAGTGAAGTAAACGCGATTTTACACTCACTAGGGGCGAGAAAATCGATTTTTCTGTTTTGTTGAAAACTCAATATTCTTGGTATATATAGGCTTATTATGACGTGAAACAACCATTTATATGATTTTTCGAAGCTTGATAGAAGTGAAGTAAACGCGATTTTACACTCAATAGGGGCTAGAAAATCGCATTTCTTGACTTTTTGAATACTCAGCATTTTTCTTATAATAGAGGCTTATTATGAGGTGATACATTCATTTATATGATTTTTAAGCAGTTTGAAAGAAGTGAAGTAAACGCGATTTTACACTCACTAGGAGCTAGAAAATCCATTTTCTTGACTTTTTAAAAACTCAGTATTCTTGGTATATATAGGCTTATTATGACGTGAAACAACCATTTATATGATTTTTTCGAAGTTTGATAGAAATGAAGTAAACGCGATTTTACACTCACTAGGGGCGAGAAAATCGATTTTCTTGTTTTGTTGAAAACTCAATATTCTTGGTATATATAGGCATATTCTTGACGTGAAACAACCATTTATATGATTTTTTCGAAGCTTGAAAGAAGTGAATTAAACGCGATTTTACACTCAATAGGGGCTAGGAAAATCGAATTTCTTGACTTTTTGAATACTCAGTATTTTTTCTTATATAAAGGCTTATTATGAGGTGATACATTCATTTATATGATTTTTAAGCAAATTGAAAGAAGTGAAGTAAACGCGAATTTACACTCACTAGGTGCTAGAAAATCCAATTTCTTGACTTTTTAAAACTGAGTATTCTGGTATATATAGGCCTATTATGACGTGAAACAACGGTTTATATGATTTTTTCGAAGCTTGAAAGAAGTGAAGTAAACGCGATTTTACACTCAATAGAGGCCAGAAAATCGAATTTCTTGACTTTTTGAATACTCAGTATTCTTGGTATATAGAGGCTTATTATGAGGTGATACATCCATTTATATGATTTTTAAGCAGTTTGAAAGAAGTGAAGTAAACGCGATGTATACGCAATTTTACACTCACTAGGGGCTAGAAAATCCATTTTCTTGACTTTTTAAAAACTCAGTATTCTTGGTATATATAGGCTTATTATGACGTGAAAACACCATTTATATGATTTTTTCGAAGTTTTGAAAGAAGTGAAGTAAACGCGATTTTACACTCACTAGGGGCGAGAAAATCGATTTTCTTGTTTTGTTGAAAACTCAATATCCTTTATATATAGGCTTATTATGACGTGAAACAACCATTTATATGATTTTTTCGAAGCTTGAAAGAAGTGAAGTAAACGCGATTTTACACTCAATAGGGGCTAGAAAATCGCATTTCTTGACTTTTTGAATACTCGGCATTTTTCGTATATAGAGGCTTATCATGAGGTGATACATTCATTTATATTATTTTTAAGCAGTTTGAAAGAAGTGAAGTAAACGCGATTTTACACTCACTAGGAGCTAGAAAATCCAATTTCTTGACTTTTTGAATACTCAGTATTCTTGGTATATAGAGGCTTATTATGCGGTGATTCATCATTTATATGATTTTTAAGCAGTTTGAAAGAAGTGACGTAAACGCGATTTTACACTGACTAGGGGCTAGAAAATCGAATTTCTTGACTTTTAAAAAACTCAGTATTCTTGGTATATATGCTTATTATGACGTGAAACAACCATTTATATGATTTTTAAGCAGTTTGAAAGAAGTGAAGTAAACGCGATGTATACGCAATTTTACACTCACTAGGGGCTAGAAAATCCATTTTCTTGACTTTCTAACAACTCAGTATTCTTGGTATATATAGGCTTATTATGACGTGAACCAACCATTTATATGATTTTTTCGAAGCTTGAAAGAAGTGAAGTAAACGCGATTTTACACTCACTAGGGGGCGAGAAAATCGATTTTCTTGTTTTGTTGAAAACTCAATATTCTTGGTATATATAGGCTTATTATGACGTGAAACAACCATTTATATGATTTTTTCGAAGCTTGAAAGAAGTGAAGTAAACGCGATTTTACACTCAATAGGGGCTAGAAAATCGAATTTCTTGACTTTTTGAATACTCAGCATTTTTTCTTATATAGAGGCTTATTATGAGGTGATACATTCATTTATATGATTTTTAAGCAGTTTGAAAGAAGTGAAGTAAACGCGATTTTACACTCACTAGGAGCTAGAAAATCCATTTTCTTGACTTTTTAAAAACTCAGTATTCTTGGTATATATAGGCTTATTATGACGTGAAACAACCATTTATATGATTTTTTCGAAGTTTGACAGAAGTGAAGTAAACGCGATTTTACACTCACTAGGGGCGAGAAAATCGATTTTCTTGTTTTGTTGAAAACTCAATATTCTTGGTATATATAGGCTTATTCTGACGTGAAACAACCATTTATATGATTTTTTCGAAGCTTGAAAGAAGTGAAGTAAACGCGATTTTACACTCAATAGGGGCTAGAAAATCGAATTTCTTGACTTTTTGAATACTCAGCATTTTTCTTATATAGAGGCTTATTATGAGGTGATACATTCATTTATATGATTTTTAAGCAGTTTGAAAGAAGTGAAGTAAACGCGATTTTACACTCACTAGGAGCTAGAAAATCCAAATTCTTGACTCTTTAAAAACTGAGTATTCTTGGTATATATAGGCTTATTATGACGTGAAACAACGGTTTATATGATTTTTTTCGAAGCTTGAAAGAAGTGAAGTAAACGCGATTTTACACTCAATAGAGGCCAGAAAATCGAATTTCTTGACTTTTTGAATACTCAGTATTCTTGGTATATAGAGGCTTATTATGAGGTGATACATCCATTTATATGATTTTTAAGCAGTTTGAAAGAAGTGAAGTAAACGCGATGTATACGCAATTTTACACTCACTAGGGGCTAGAAAATCCATTTTCTTGACTTTTTAAAAACTCAGTATTCTTGGTATATATAGGCTTATTATGACGTGAAAACACCATTTATATGATTTTTTCTAAGTTTGAAAGAAGTGAAGTAAACGCGATTTTACACTCAATAGGGGCTAGAAAATCGCATTTCTTGACTTTTTGAATACTCGGCATTTTGCGTATATAGAGGCTTATTATGAGGTGATACATTCATTTATATTATTTTTAAGCAGTTTGAAAGAAGTGAAGTAAACGCGATTTTACACTCACTAGGAGCTAGAAAATCCAATTTCTTGACTTTTTGAATACTCAGTATTCTTGGTATATAGAGGCTTATTATGAGGTGATTCATCCATTTATATGATTTTTAAGCAGTTTGAAAGAAGTGACGTAAACGCGATTTTACACTGACTAGAGGCTAGAAAATCGAATTTCTTGACTTTTTAAAAAACTCAGTATTCTTGGTATATAGGCTTATTATGACGTGAAACAACCATTTATATGATTTTTAAGCAGTTTGAAAAAAGTGAAGTAAACGCGATGTATACGCAATTTTACACTCACTAGGGGCTAGAAAGTCCATTTTCTTGACTTTTTAAAAACTCAGTATTCTTGGTATATATAGGCTAATTATGACGTGAAAACACCATTTATATGATTTTTTCTAAGTTTGAAAGAAGTGAAGTAAACGCGATTTTACACTCACTAGGGGCGAGAAAATCGATTTTCTTGTTTTGTTGAAAACTCAATATTCTTAGTATATATAGGCTTATTATGACGTGAAACGGACCATTTATATAATTTTTTCGAAGCTTGAAAGAAGTGAAGGAAACGCGATTTTACACTCAATACAGGCTAGAAAATCGAATTTCTTTACTTTTTGAATACTCAGTATTCTTGGTATATAGAGGCTTATTATGAGGTGATACATCCATTTATATGATTTTTAAGCAGTTTGAAAGAAGTGACGTAAACGCGATTTTACACTCACTAGGGGCTAGAAAATCCATTTTCTTGACTGTTTAAAAAACTCAGTATTCTTGCTATATAGGCTTATTATGACCTGAAACAACCCATTTATATGATTTTTAAGCAGTTTGAAAGAAGTGAAGTAAACGCGATGTATACGCAATTTTACACTCACTAGGGGTTAGAAAATCCATTTTTCTAGACTTTTTAAAAACTCAGTATTCTTGGTATATATAGGCTTATTATGACGTGAAACAACCATTTATATGATTTTTTTGAAGTTTGAAAGAAGTGAAGTAAACGCGATTTTACACTCACTAGGGGCGAGAAAATCGATTTTCTTGTTTTGTTAAAAACTCAATATTCTTGGTATATATAGGCATTTTCTGACGTGAAACAAAACCATTTATATGATTTTTTCGAAGCTTGAAAGAAGTGAAGTAAACGCGATTTTACACTCAATAGAGGCCAGAAAATCGAATTTCTTGACTTTTTGAATACTCAGTATTCTTGGTATATAGAGGCTTATTATGAGCTGATACATCCATTTATATGATTTTTAAGCAGTTTGAAAGAAGTGAAGTAAACGCGATGTATACGCAATTTTACACTCACTAGGGGCTAGAAAATCCATTTTCTTGACTTTTTAAAAACTCAGTATTCTTGGTATATATAGGCTTATTATGACGTGAAAACACCATTTATATGATTTTTTCGAAGTTTGAAAGAAGTGAAGTAAACGCGATTTTACACTCACTAGGGGCGAGAAAATCGATTTTCTTGTTTTGTTGAAAACTCAATATCCTTGGTATATATAGGCTTATTATGACGTGAAACAACCATTTATATGATTTTTTTCGAAGCTTGAAAGAAGTGAAGTAAACGCGATTTTACACTCAATAGGGGCTAGAAAATCGCATTTCTTGACTTTTTGAATACTCCGGCATTTTTCGTATATAGAGGCTTATCATGAGGTGATACATTCATTTATATTATTTTTAAGCAGTTTGAAAGAAGTGAAGTAAACGCGATTTTACACTCACTAGGAGCTAGAAAATCCAATTTCTTGACTTTTTGAATACTCAGTATTCTTGGTATATAGAGGCTTATTATGAGGTGATTCATCCATTTATTATGATTTTAAGCAGTTTGAAAGAAGTGACGAAAACGCGATTTTACACTGACTAGGGGGCTAGAAAATCGAATTTCTTGACTTTTTAAAAACTCAGTATTCTTGGTATATATGCTTATTATGACGTGAAACAACCATTTATATGATTTTTAAGCAGTTTGAAAGAAGTGAAGTAAACGCGATGTATACGCAATTTTACACTCACTAGGGGCTAGAAAATCCATTTTCTTGACTTTCTAACAACTCAGTATTCTTGGTATATATAGGCTTATTATGACGTGAACCAACCATTTATATGATTTTTTCGAAGTTTGAAAGAAGTGAAGTAAACGCGATTTTACACTCACTAGGGGCGAGAAAATCGATTTTCTTGTTTTGTTGAAAACTCAATATTCTTGGTATATATAGGGCCTTATTATGACGTGAAACAACCATTTATATGATTTTTTCGAAGCTTGAAAGAAGTGAAGTAAACGCGATTTTACACTCAATAGGGGCTAGAAAATCGAATTTCTTGACTTTTTGAATACTCAGCATTTTTCTTATATAGAGGCTTATTATGAGGTGATACATTCATTTATATGATTTTTAAGCAGTTTGAAAGAAGTGAAGTAAACGCGATTTTACACTCACTAGGAGCTAGAAAATCCATTTTCTTGACTTTTTAAAAACTCAGTATTCTTGGTATATATAGGCTTATTATGACGTGAAACAACCATTTATATGATTTTTTCGAAGTTTGACAGAAGTGAAGTAAACGCGATTTTACACTCACTAGGGGCGAGAAAATCGATTTTCTTGTTTTGTTGAAAACTCAATATTCTTGGTATATATAGGCTTATTCTGACGTGAAACAACCATTTATATGATTTTTTCGAAGCTTGAAAGAAGTGAAGTAAACGCGATTTTACACTCAATAGGGGCTAGAAAATCGAATTTCTTGACTTTTTGAATACTCAGCATTTTTCTTATATAGAGGCTTATTATGAGGTGTTACATTCATTTATATGATTTTTAAGCAGTTTGAAAGAAGTGAAGTAAACGCGATTTTACACTCACTAGGAGCTAGAAAATCCAATTTCTTGACTTTTTAAAAACTGAGTATTCTTGGTATATATAGGCTTATTATGACGTGAAACAACGGTTTATATGATTTTTTCGAAGCTTGAAAGAAGTGAAGTAAACGCGATTTTACCACTCAATAGAGGCCAGAAAATCGAATTTCTTGACTTTTTGAATACTCAGTATTCTTGGTATATAGAGGCTTATTATGAGGTGATACATCCATTTATATGATTTTTAAGCAGTTTGAAAGAAGTGAAGTAAACGCGATGTATACGCAATTTTACACTCACTAGGGGCTAGAAAATCCATTTTCTTGACTTTTTAAAAACTCAGTATTCTTGGTAATATATAGGCTTATTATGACGTGAAAACACCATTTATATGATTTTTTCTAAGTTTGAAAGAAGTGAAGTAAACGCGATTTTACACTCAATAGGGGCTAGAAAATCGCATTTTCTTGACTTTTTGAATACTCGGCATTTTGCGTATATAGAGGCTTATTATGAGGTGATACATTCATTTTATATTATTTTTAAGCAGTTTGAAAGAAGTGAAGTAAACGCGATTTTACACTCACTAGGAGCTAGAAAATCCAATTTCTTGACTTTTTGAATACTCAGTATTCTTGGTATATAGAGGCTTATTATGAGGTGATTCATCCATTTATATGATTTTTAAGCAGTTTGAAAGAAGTGACGTAAACGCGATTTTACACTGACTAGGGGCTAGAAAATCGAATTTCTTGACTTTTTAAAAACTCAGTATTCTTGGTATATAGGCTTATTATGACGTGAAACAACCATTTATATGATTTTTAAGCAGTTTGAAAGAAGTGAAGTAAACGCGATGTATACGCAATTTTACACTCACTAGGGGCTAGAAAATCCATTTTCTTGACTTTTTAAAAACTCAGTATTCTTGGTATATATAGGCTTATTATGACGTGAAAACACCATTTATATGATTTTTTCTAAGTTTGAAAGAAGTGAAGTAAACGCGATTTTACACTCACTAGGGGCGAGAAAATCGATTTTCTTGTTTTGTTGAAAACTCAATATTCTTAGTATATATAGGCTTATTATGACGTGAAACGACCATTTATATAATTTTTCGAAGCTTGAAAGAAGTGAAGGAAACGCGATTTTACACTCAATACAGGCTAGAAAATCGAATTTCTTGACTTTTTGAATACTCAGTATTCTTGGTATATAGAGGCTTATTATGAGGTGATACATCCATTTATATGATTTTTAAGCAGTTTGAAAGAAGTGACGTAAACGTGATTTTACACTCACTAGGGGCTAGAAAATCCATTTTCTTGACTGTTTAAAAACTCAGTATTCTTGGTATATAGGCTTATTATGACGTGAAACAACCATTTATATGATTTTTAAGCAGTTTGAAAGAAGTGAAGTAAACGCGATGTATACGCAATTTTACACTCACTAGGGGTTAGAAAATCCATTTTCTAGACTTTTTAAAAACTCAGTATTCTTGGTATATATAGGCTTATTATGACGTGAAACAACCATTTATATGATTTTTTTGAAGTTTGAAAGAAGTGAAGTAAACGCGATTTTCCACTCACTAGGGGCGAGAAAATCGATTTTCTTGTTTTGTTAAAAACTCAATATTCTTGGTATATATAGGCATATTCTGACGTGAAACAACCATTTATATGATTTTTTCGAAGCTTGAAAGAAGTGAAGTAAACGCGATTTTACACTCAATAGAGGCCAGAAAATCGAATTTCTTGACTTTTTGAATACTCAGTATTCTTGGTATATAGAGGCTTATTATGAGGTGATACATCCATTTATATGATTTTTAAGCAGTTTGAAAGAAGTGAAGTAAACGCGATGTATACGCAATTTTACAGTCACTAGGGGCTAGAAAATCCATTTTCTTGACTTTTTAAAAACTCAGTATTCTTGGTATATATAGGCTTATTATGACGTGAAAACACCATTTATATGATTTTTTCGAAGTTTGAAAGAAGTGAAGTAAACGCGATTTTACACTCACTAGGGGCGAGAAAATCGATTTTCTTGTTTTGTTGAAAACTCAATATCCTTGGTATATATAGGCTTATTATGACGTGAAACAACCATTTATATGATTTTTTCGAAGCTTGAAAGAAGTGAAGTAAACGCGATTTTACACTCAATAGGGGCTAGAAAATCGATTTTCTTGTTTTGTTGAAAACTCAATATCCTTGGTATATATAGGCTTATTATGACGTGAAACAACCATTTATATGATTTTTTCGAAGCTTGAAAGAAGTGAAGTAAACGCGATTTTACACTCAATAGGGGCTAGAAAATCGCATTTCTTGACTTTTTGAATACTCGGCATTTTTCGTATATAGAGGCTTATCATGAGGTGATACATTCATTTATATTATTTTTAAGCAGTTTGAAAGAAGTGAAGTAAACGCGATTTTACACTCACTAGGAGCTAGAAAATCCAATTTCTTGACTTTTTGAATACTCAGTATTCTTGGTATATAGAGGCTTATTATGAGGTGATTCATCCATTTATATGATTTTTAAGCAGTTTGAAAGAAGTGACGAAAACGCGATTTTACACTGACTAGGGGCTAGAAAATCGAATTTCTTGACTTTTTAAAAACTCAGTATTCTTGGTATATATGCTTATTATGACGTGAAACAACCATTTATATGATTTTTAAGCAGTTTGAAAGAAGTGAAGTAAACGCGATGTATACGCAATTTTACACTCACTAGGGGCTAGAAAATCCATTTTCTTGACTTTCTAACAACTCAGTATTCTTGGTATATATAGGCTTATTATGACGTGAACCAACCATTTATATGATTTTTTCGAAGTTTGAAAGAAGTGAAGTAAACGCGATTTTACACTCACTAGGGGCGAGAAAATCGATTTTCTTGTTTTGTTGAAAACTCAATATTCTTGGTATATATAGGCTTATTATGACGTGAAACAACCATTTATATGATTTTTTCGAAGCTTGAAAGAAGTGAAGTAAACGCGATTTTACACTCAATAGGGGCTAGAAAATCGAATTTCTTGACTTTTTGAATACTCAGCATTTTTCTTATATAGAGGCTTATTATGAGGTGATACATTCATTTATATGATTTTTAAGCAGTTTGAAAGAAGTGAAGTAAACGCGATTTTACACTCACTAGGAGCTAGAAAATCCATTTTCTTGACTTTTTAAAAACTCAGTATTCTTGGTATATATAGGCTTATTATGACGTGAAACAACCATTTATATGATTTTTTCGAAGTTTGACAGAAGTGAAGTAAACGCGATTTTACACTCACTAGGGGCGAGAAAATCGATTTTCTTGTTTTGTTGAAAACTCAATATTCTTGGTATATATAGGCTTATTCTGACGTGAAACAACCATTTATATGATTTTTTCGAAGCTTGAAAGAAGTGAAGTAAACGCGATTTTACACTCAATAGGGGCTAGAAAATCGAATTTCTTGACTTTTTGAATACTCAGCATTTTTCTTATATAGAGGCTTATTATGAGGTGTTACATTCATTTATATGATTTTTAAGCAGTTTGAAAGAAGTGAAGTAAACGCGATTTTACACTCACTAGGAGCTAGAAAATCCAATTTCTTGACTTTTTAAAAACTGAGTATTCTTGGTATATATAGGCTTATTATGACGTGAAACAACGGTTTATATGATTTTTTCGAAGCTTGAAAGAAGTGAAGTAAACGCGATTTTACACTCAATAGAGGCCAGAAAATCGAATTTCTTGACTTTTTGAATACTCAGTATTCTTGGTATATAGAGGCTTATTATGAGGTGATACATCCATTTATATGATTTTTAAGCAGTTTGAAAGAAGTGAAGTAAACGCGATGTATACGCAATTTTACACTCACTAGGGGCTAGAAAATCCATTTTCTTGACTTTTTAAAAACTCAGTATTCTTGGTATATATAGGCTTATTATGACGTGAAAACACCATTTATATGATTTTTTCTAAGTTTGAAAGAAGTGAAGTAAACGCGATTTTACACTCAATAGGGGCTAGAAAATCGCATTTCTTGACTTTTTGAATACTCGGCATTTTGCGTATATAGAGGCTTATTATGAGGTGATACATTCATTTATATTATTTTTAAGCAGTTTGAAAGAAGTGAAGTAAACGCGATTTTACACTCACTAGGAGCTAGAAAATCCAATTTCTTGACTTTTTGAATACTCAGTATTCTTGGTATATAGAGGCTTATTATGAGGTGATTCATCCATTTATATGATTTTTAAGCAGTTTGAAAGAAGTGACGTAAACGCGATTTTACACTGACTAGGGGCTAGAAAATCGAATTTCTTGACTTTTTAAAAACTCAGTATTCTTGGTATATAGGCTTATTATGACGTGAAACAACCATTTATATGATTTTTAAGCAGTTTGAAAGAAGTGAAGTAAACGCGATGTATACGCAATTTTACACTCACTAGGGGCTAGAAAATCCATTTTCTTGACTTTTTAAAAACTCAGTATTCTTGGTATATATAGGCTTATTATGACGTGAAAACACCATTTATATGATTTTTTCTAAGTTTGAAAGAAGTGAAGTAAACGCGATTTTACACTCACTAGGGGCGAGAAAATCGATTTTCTTGTTTTGTTGAAAACTCAATATTCTTAGTATATATAGGCTTATTATGACGGGAAACGACCATTTATATAATTTTTCGAAGCTTGAAAGAAGTGAAGGAAACGCGATTTTACACTCAATACAGGCTAGAAAATCGAATTTCTTGACTTTTTGAATACTCAGTATTCTTGGTATATAGAGGCTTATTATGAGGTGATACATCCATTTATATGATTTTTAAGCAGTTTGAAAGAAGTGACGTAAACGCGATTTTACACTCACTAGGGGCTAGAAAATCCATTTTCTTGACTGTTTAAAAACTCAGTATTCTTGCTATATAGGCTTATTATGACCTGAAACAACCATTTATATGATTTTTAAGCAGTTTGAAAGAAGTGAAGTAAACGCGATGTATACGCAATTTTACACTCACTAGGGGTTAGAAAATCCATTTTCTAGACTTTTTAAAAACTCAGTATTCTTGGTATATATAGGCTTATTATGACGTGAAACAACCATTTATATGATTTTTTTGAAGTTTGAAAGAAGTGAAGTAAACGCGATTTTCCACTCACTAGGGGCGAGAAAATCGATTTTCTTGTTTTGTTAAAAACTCAATATTCTTGGTATATATAGGCATATTCTGACGTGAAACAACCATTTATATGATTTTTTCGAAGCTTGAAAGAAGTGAAGTAAACGCGATTTTACACTCAATAGAGGCCAGAAAATCGAATTTCTTGACTTTTTGAATACTCAGTATTCTTGGTATATAGAGGCTTATTATGAGGTGATACATCCATTTATATGATTTTTAAGCAGTTTGAAAGAAGTGAAGTAAACGCGATGTATACGCAATTTTACAGTCACTAGGGGCTAGAAAATCCATTTTCTTGACTTTTTAAAAACTCAGTATTCTTGGTATATATAGGCTTATTATGACGTGAAAACACCATTTATATGATTTTTTCGAAGTTTGAAAGAAGTGAAGTAAACGCGATTTTACACTCACTAGGGGCGAGAAAATCGATTTTCTTGTTTTGTTGAAAACTCAATATCCTTGGTATATATAGGCTTATTATGACGTGAAACAACCATTTATATGATTTTTTCGAAGCTTGAAAGAAGTGAAGTAAACGCGATTTTACACTCAATAGGGGCTAGAAAATCGCATTTCTTGACTTTTTGAATACTCGGCATTTTTCGTATATAGAGGCTTATCATGAGGTGATACATTCATTTATATTATTTTTAAGCAGTTTGAAAGAAGTGAAGTAAACGCGATTTTACACTCACTAGGAGCTAGAAAATCCAATTTCTTGACTTTTTGAATACTCAGTATTCTTGGTATATAGAGGCTTATTATGAGGTGATTCATCCATTTATATGATTTTTAAGCAGTTTGAAAGAAGTGACGAAAACGCGATTTTACACTGACTAGGGGCTAGAAAATCGAATTTCTTGACTTTTTAAAAACTCAGTATTCTTGGTATATATGCTTATTATGACGTGAAACAACCATTTATATGATTTTTAAGCAGTTTGAAAGAAGTGAAGTAAACGCGATGTATACGCAATTTTACACTCACTAGGGGCTAGAAAATCCATTTTCTTGACTTTCTAACAACTCAGTATTCTTGGTATATATAGGCTTATTATGACGTGAACCAACCATTTATATGATTTTTTCGAAGTTTGAAAGAAGTGAAGTAAACGCGATTTTACACTCACTAGGGGCGAGAAAATCGATTTTCTTGTTTTGTTGAAAACTCAATATTCTTGGTATATATAGGCTTATTATGACGTGAAACAACCATTTATATGATTTTTTCGAAGCTTGAAAGAAGTGAAGTAAACGCGATTTTACACTCAATAGGGGCTAGAAAATCGAATTTCTTGACTTTTTGAATACTCAGCATTTTTCTTATATAGAGGCTTATTATGAGGTGATACATTCATTTATATGATTTTTAAGCAGTTTGAAAGAAGTGAAGTAAACGCGATTTTACACTCACTAGGAGCTAGAAAATCCATTTTCTTGACTTTTTAAAAACTCAGTATTCTTGGTATATATAGGCTTATTATGACGTGAAACAACCATTTATATGATTTTTTCGAAGTTTGACAGAAGTGAAGTAAACGCGATTTTACACTCACTAGGGGCGAGAAAATCGATTTTCTTGTTTTGTTGAAAACTCAATATTCTTGGTATATATAGGCTTATTCTGACGGGAAACAACCATTTATATGATTTTTTCGAAGCTTGAAAGAAGTGAAGTAAACGCGATTTTACACTCAATAGGGGCTAGAAAATCGAATTTCTTGACTTTTTGAATACTCAGCATTTTTCTTATATAGAGGCTTATTATGAGGTGTTACATTCATTTATATGATTTTTAAGCAGTTTGAAAGAAGTGAAGTAAACGCGATTTTACACTCACTAGGAGCTAGAAAATCCAATTTCTTGACTTTTTAAAAACTGAGTATTCTTGGTATATATAGGCTTATTATGACGTGAAACAACGGTTTATATGATTTTTTCGAAGCTTGAAAGAAGTGAAGTAAACGCGATTTTACACTCAATAGAGGCCAGAAAATCGAATTTCTTGACTTTTTGAATACTCAGTATTCTTGGTATATAGAGGCTTATTATGAGGTGATACATCCATTTATATGATTTTTAAGCAGTTTGAAAGAAGTGAAGTAAACGCGATGTATACGCAATTTTACACTCACTAGGGGCGAGAAAATCGATTTTCTTGTTTTGTTGAAAACTCAATATCCTTGGTATATATAGGCTTATTATGACGTGAAACAACCATTTATATGATTTTTTCGAAGCTTGAAAGAAGTGAAGTAAACGCGATTTTACACTCAATAGGGGCTAGAAAATCGCATTTCTTGACTTTTTGAATACTCGGCATTTTTCGTATATAGAGGCTTACTATGAGGTGATACATTCATTTATATTATTTTTAAGCAGTTTGAAAGAAGTGAAGTAAACGCGATTTTACACTCACTAGGAGCTAGAAAATCCAATTTCTTGACTTTTTGAATACTCAGTATTCTTGGTATATAGAGGCTTATTATGAGGTGATTCATCCATTTATATGATTTTTAAGCAGTTTGAAAGAAGTGACGTAAACGCGATTTTACACTGACTAGGGGCTAGAAAATCGAATTTCTTGACTTTTTAAAAACTCAGTATTCTTGGTATATAGGCTTATTATGACGTGAAACAACCATTTATATGATTTTTAAGCAGTTTGAAAGAAGTGAAGTAAACGCGATGTATACGCAATTTTACACTCACTAGGGGCTAGAAAATCCATTTTCTTGACTGTTTAAAAACTCAGTATTCTTGCTATATAGGCTTATTATGACCTGAAACAACCATTTATATGATTTTTAAGCAGTTTGAAAAAAGTGAAGTAAACGCGATGTATACGCAATTTTACACTCACTAGGGGTTAGAAAATACATTTTCTAGACTTTTTAAAAACTCAGTATTCTTGGTATATATAGGCTTATTATGACGTGAAACAACCATTTATATGATTTTTTTGAAGTTTGAAAGAAGTGAAGTAAACGCGATTTTACACTCACTAGGGGCGAGAAAATCGATTTTCTTGTTTTGTTAAAAACTCAATAAGAAAATCGATTTTCTTGTTTTGTTAAAAACTCAATATTCTTGGTATATATGTAAGCTTATTATGACGTGAAGCAACCATTTATATGATTTTTTCGAATCTTGAAAGAAGTGAAGTAAACGCGATTTTACACTCAATAGAGGCCAGAAAATCGAATTTCTTGACTTTTTGAATACTCAGTATTCTTGGTATATAGAGGCTTATTATGAGGTGATACATCCATTTATATGATTTTTAAGCAGTTTGAAAGAAGTGACGTAAACGCGATTTTACACTCACTAGGGGCTAGAAAATCGAATTTCTTGACTTTTTAAAAACTCAGTATTCTTGGTATATAGGCTTATTGTGACGTGAAACAACCATTTATATGATTTTTAAGCAGTTTGAAAGAAGTGAAGTAAACGCGATGTATACGCAATTTTACAATCACTAGGGGCTAGAAAATCCATTTTCTTGACTTTTTAAAAACTCAGTATTCTTGGTATATATGCTTATTATGACGTGAAACAACCATTTATATGATTTTTAAGCAGTTTGAAAGAAGTGAAGTAAACGCGATGTATACGCAATTTTACACTCACTAGGGGCTAGAAAATCCATTTTCTTGACTTTCTAACAACTCAGTATTCTTGGTATATATAGGCTTATTATGACGTGAAACAACCAGTTATATGATTTTTTCGAAGCTTGAAAGAAGTGAAGTAAACGCGATTTTACACTCACTAGGGGCGAGAAAATCGAATTTCTTGACTTTTTGAATACTCAGCATTTTTCTTATATAGAGGCTTATTATGAGGTGATACATTCATTTATATGATTTTTAAGCAGTTTGAAAGAAGTGAAGTAAACGCGATTTTACACTCACTAGGAGCTAGAAAATCCATTTTCTTGACTTTTTAAAAACTCAGTATTCTTGGTATATATAGGCTTATTATGACGTGAAACAACCATTTATATGATTTTTTCGAAGTTTGACAGAAGTGAAGTAAACGCGATTTTACACTCACTAGGGGCGAGAAAATCGATTTTCTTGTTTTGTTGAAAACTCAATATTCTTGGTATATATAGGCTTATTCTGACGTGAAACAACCATTTATATGATTTTTTCGAAGCTTGAAAGAAGTGAAGTAAACGCGATTTTACACTCAATAGGGGCTAGAAAATCGAATTTCTTGACTTTTTGAATACTCAGCATTTTTCTTATATAGAGGCTTATTATGAGGTGTTACATTCATTTATATGATTTTTAAGCAGTTTGAAAGAAGTGAAGTAAACGCGATTTTACACTCACTAGGAGCTAGAAAATCCAATTTCTTGACTTTTTAAAAACTGAGTATTCTTGGTATATATAGGCTTATTATGACGTGAAACAACGGTTTATATGATTTTTTCGAAGCTTGAAAGAAGTGAAGTAAACGCGATTTTACACTCAATAGAGGCCAGAAAATCGAATTTCTTGACTTTTTGAATACTCAGTATTCTTGGTATATAGAGGCTTATTATGAGGTGATACATCCATTTATATGATTTTTAAGCAGTTTGAAAGAAGTGAAGTAAACGCGATGTATACGCAATTTTACACTCACTAGGGGCGAGAAAATCGATTTTCTTGTTTTGTTGAAAACTCAATATCCTTGGTATATATAGGCTTATTATGACGTGAAACAACCATTTATATGATTTTTTCGAAGCTTGAAAGAAGTGAAGTAAACGCGATTTTACACTCAATAGGGGCTAGAAAATCGCATTTCTTGACTTTTTGAATACTCGGCATTTTTCGTATATAGAGGCTTACTATGAGGTGATACATTCATTTATATTATTTTTAAGCAGTTTGAAAGAAGTGAAGTAAACGCGATTTTACACTCACTAGGAGCTAGAAAATCCAATTTCTTGACTTTTTGAATACTCAGTATTCTTGGTATATAGAGGCTTATTATGAGGTGATTCATCCATTTATATGATTTTTAAGCAGTTTGAAAGAAGTGACGTAAACGCGATTTTACACTGACTAGGGGCTAGAAAATCGAATTTCTTGACTTTTTAAAAACTCAGTATTCTTGGTATATAGGCTTATTATGACGTGAAACAACCATTTATATGATTTTTAAGCAGTTTGAAAGAAGTGAAGTAAACGCGATGTATACGCAATTTTACACTCACTAGGGGCTAGAAAATCCATTTTCTTGACTGTTTAAAAACTCAGTATTCTTGCTATATAGGCTTATTATGACCTGAAACAACCATTTATATGATTTTTAAGCAGTTTGAAAAAAGTGAAGTAAACGCGATGTATACGCAATTTTACACTCACTAGGGGTTAGAAAATACATTTTCTAGACTTTTTAAAAACTCAGTATTCTTGGTATATATAGGCTTATTATGACGTGAAACAACCATTTATATGATTTTTTTGAAGTTTGAAAGAAGTGAAGTAAACGCGATTTTACACTCACTAGGGGCGAGAAAATCGATTTTCTTGTTTTGTTAAAAACTCAATATTCTTGGTATATATATAAGCTTATTATGACGTGAAGCAACCATTTATATGATTTTTTCGAATCTTGAAAGAAGTGAAGTAAACGCGATTTTACACTCAATAGAGGCCAGAAAATCGAATTTCTTGACTTTTTGAATACTCAGTATTCTTGGTATATAGAGGCTTATTATGAGGTGATACATCCATTTATATGATTTTTAAGCAGTTTGAAAGAAGTGACGTAAACGCGATTTTACACTCACTAGGGGCTAGAAAATCGAATTTCTTGACTTTTTAAAAACTCAGTATTCTTGGTATATAGGCTTATTGTGACGTGAAACAACCATTTATATGATTTTTAAGCAGTTTGAAAGAAGTGAAGTAAACGCGATGTATACGCAATTTTACAATCACTAGGGGCTAGAAAATCCATTTTCTTGACTTTTTAAAAACTCAGTATTCTTGGTATATATAGGCTTATTATGACGTGAAAACACCATTTATATGATTTTTTCGAAGTTTGAAAATAAGTGAAGTAAACGCGATTTTACACTCACTAGGGGCGAGAGAATCGATTTTCTTGTTTTGTTGAAAACTCAATATTCTTGGTATATATAGGCTTATTATGACGTGAAACAACCATTTATATGATTTTTTCGAAGCTAGAAAGAAGTGAAGTAAACGCGATTTTACACTCAATAGGGGCTAGAAAATCGCATTTCTTGACTTTTTGAATACTCAGCATTTTTCGTATATAGAGGCTTATTATGAGGTGATACATCCATTTATATGATTTTTAAGCAGTTTGAAAGAAGTGACGTAAACGCGATTTTACACTGACTAGGGGCTAGAAAATGGAATTTCTTGTCTTTTTAAAAACTCAGTATTCTTGGTATATAGGCTTATTATGACCTGAAAGAACCATTTATATGATTTTTAAGCAGTTTGAAAGAAGTGAAGTAAACGCGATGTATACGCAATTTTACACTCACTAGGGGCTAGAAAATCCATTTTCTTGATTTTTTAATAACTCAGTATTCTTGGTATATATAGGCTTATTATGACGTGAAACAACCATTTATATGATTTTTTCGAAGTTTGAAAGAAGTGAAGTAAACGCGATTTTACACTCACTAGGGGCGAGAAAATCGATTTTCTTGTTTTGTTGAAAACTCAATATTCTTGGTATATATAGGCTTATTATGACGAGAGAAACAACCATTTATATGATTTTTTCGAAGCTTGAAAGAAATGAAGTAAACGCGATTTTACACTCAATAGGGGCTAGAAAATCGAATTTCTTGACTTTTTGAATACTCAGCATTTTTCTTATATAGAGGCTTATTATGAGGTGATACATTCATTTATATGATTTTTAAGCAGTTTGAAAGAAGTGAAGTAAACGCGATTTTACACTCACTAGGAGCTAGAAAATCCATTTTCTTGACTTTTTAAAAACTCAGTATTCTTGGTATATATAGGCTTATTATGACGTGAAACAACCATTTATATGATTTTTTCGAAGCTTGACAGAAGTGAAGTAAACGCGATTTTACACTCACTAGGGGCGAGAAAATCGATTTTCTTGTTTTGTTGAAAACTCAATATTCTTGGTATATATAGGCTTATTATCACGTGAAACAACCATTTATATTATTTTTTCGAAGCTTGAAAGAAGTGAAGTAAACGCGATTTTATACTCAATAGGGGCTAGAAAATCGAATTTCTTGACTTTTTGAATACTCAGCATATTTCTTATATAGAGGCTTATTATGAGGTGATACATTCATTTATATGATTTTTAAGCAGTTTGAAAGAAGTGAAGTAAACGCGATTTTACACTCACTAGGAGCTAGAAAATCCAATTTCTTGACTTTTTAAAAACTGAGTATTCTTGGTATATATAGGCTTATTATGACGTGAAACAACGGTTTATATGATTTTTTCGAAGCTTGAAAGAAGTGAAGTAAACGCGATTTTACACTCAATAGAGGCTAGAAAATCGAATTTCTTGACTTTTTGAATACTCAGTATTCTTGGTATATAGTGGCTTATTATGAGGTGATACATCCATTTATATGATTTTTAAGCAGTTTGAAAGAAGTGACGTAAACGCGATTTTACACTCACTAGGGGCTAGAAAATCGAATTTCTTGACTTTTTAAAAACTCAGTATTCTTATATATAGGCTTATTATGACGTGAAACAACCATTTATATGATTTTTAAGCAGTTTGAAAGATGTGAAGTAAACGCGATGTATACGCAATTTTACACTCACTAGGGGCTAGAAAATCCATTTTCTTGACGTTTTAAAAACTCAGTATTCTTGGTATATATAGGCTTATTATGACGTGAAAACACAATTTATATGATTTTTTCGAAGTTTGAAAGAAGTGAAGTAAACGCGATTTTACACTCACTAGGGGCGAGAAAATCGATTTTCTTGTTTTGTTGAAAACTCAATATCCTTGGTATATATAGCCTTATTATGACGTGAAACAACCATTTATATGATTTTTTCGAAGCTTGAAAGAAGTGAAGTAAACGCGATTTTACACTCAATAGGGGCTAGAAAATCGCATTTCTTGACTTTTTGAATACTCAGCATTTTTCGTATATAGAGGCTTATTATGAGGTGATACATTCATTTATATGATTTTTAAGCAGTTTGAAAGAAGTGAACTAAACGCGATTTTACACTCACTAGGAGCTAGAAAATCCATTTTCTTGACTTTTTAAAAACTCAGTATTCTTGGTATATATAGGCTTATTATGACGTGAAACAACCATTTATATGATTTTTTCGAAGTTTGACAGAAGTGAAGTAAACGCGATTTTACACTCACTAGGGGCGAGAAAATCGATTTTCTTGTTTTGTTGAAAACTCAATATTCTTGGTATATATAGGCTTATTCTGACGGGAAACAACCATTTATATGATTTTTTCGAAGCTTGAAAGAAGTGAAGTAAACGCGATTTTACACTCAATAGGGGCTAGAAAATCGAATTTCTTGACTTTTTGAATACTCAGCATTTTTCTTATATAGAGGCTTATTATGAGGTGTTACATTCATTTATATGATTTTTAAGCAGTTTGAAAGAAGTGAAGTAAACGCGATTTTACACTCACTAGGAGCTAGAAAATCCAATTTCTTGACTTTTTAAAAACTGAGTATTCTTGGTATATATAGGCTTATTATGACGTGAAACAACGGTTTATATGATTTTTTCGAAGCTTGAAAGAAGTGAAGTAAACGCGATTTTACACTCAATAGAGGCCAGAAAATCGAATTTCTTGACTTTTTGAATACTCAGTATTCTTGGTATATAGAGGCTTATTATGAGGTGATACATCCATTTATATGATTTTTAAGCAGTTTGAAAGAAGTGAAGTAAACGCGATGTATACGCAATTTTACACTCACTAGGGGCGAGAAAATCGATTTTCTTGTTTTGTTGAAAACTCAATATCCTTGGTATATATAGGCTTATTATGACGTGAAACAACCATTTATATGATTTTTTCGAAGCTTGAAAGAAGTGAAGTAAACGCGATTTTACACTCAATAGGGGCTAGAAAATCGCATTTCTTGACTTTTTGAATACTCGGCATTTTTCGTATATAGAGGCTTACTATGAGGTGATACATTCATTTATATTATTTTTAAGCAGTTTGAAAGAAGTGAAGTAAACGCGATTTTACACTCACTAGGAGCTAGAAAATCCAATTTCTTGACTTTTTGAATACTCAGTATTCTTGGTATATAGAGGCTTATTATGAGGTGATTCATCCATTTATATGATTTTTAAGCAGTTTGAAAGAAGTGACGTAAACGCGATTTTACACTGACTAGGGGCTAGAAAATCGAATTTCTTGACTTTTTAAAAACTCAGTATTCTTGGTATATAGGCTTATTATGACGTGAAACAACCATTTATATGATTTTTAAGCAGTTTGAAAGAAGTGAAGTAAACGCGATGTATACGCAATTTTACACTCACTAGGGGCTAGAAAATCCATTTTCTTGACTGTTTAAAAACTCAGTATTCTTGCTATATAGGCTTATTATGACCTGAAACAACCATTTATATGATTTTTAAGCAGTTTGAAAAAAGTGAAGTAAACGCGATGTATACGCAATTTTACACTCACTAGGGGTTAGAAAATACATTTTCTAGACTTTTTAAAAACTCAGTATTCTTGGTATATATAGGCTTATTATGACGTGAAACAACCATTTATATGATTTTTTTGAAGTTTGAAAGAAGTGAAGTAAACGCGATTTTACACTCACTAGGGGCGAGAAAATCGATTTTCTTGTTTTGTTAAAAACTCAATATTCTTGGTATATATATAAGCTTATTATGACGTGAAGCAACCATTTATATGATTTTTTCGAATCTTGAAAGAAGTGAAGTAAACGCGATTTTACACTCAATAGAGGCCAGAAAATCGAATTTCTTGACTTTTTGAATACTCAGTATTCTTGGTATATAGAGGCTTATTATGAGGTGATACATCCATTTATATGATTTTTAAGCAGTTTGAAAGAAGTGACGTAAACGCGATTTTACACTCACTAGGGGCTAGAAAATCGAATTTCTTGACTTTTTAAAAACTCAGTATTCTTGGTATATAGGCTTATTGTGACGTGAAACAACCATTTATATGATTTTTAAGCAGTTTGAAAGAAGTGAAGTAAACGCGATGTATACGCAATTTTACAATCACTAGGGGCTAGAAAATCCATTTTCTTGACTTTTTAAAAACTCAGTATTCTTGGTATATATAGGCTTATTATGACGTGAAAACACCATTTATATGATTTTTTCGAAGTTTGAAAATAAGTGAAGTAAACGCGATTTTACACTCACTAGGGGCGAGAGAATCGATTTTCTTGTTTTGTTGAAAACTCAATATTCTTGGTATATATAGGCTTATTATGACGTGAAACAACCATTTATATGATTTTTTCGAAGCTAGAAAGAAGTGAAGTAAACGCGATTTTACACTCAATAGGGGCTAGAAAATCGCATTTCTTGACTTTTTGAATACTCAGCATTTTTGTATATAGAGGCTTATTATGAGGTGATACATCCATTTATATGATTTTTAAGCAGTTTGAAAGAAGTGACGTAAACGCGATTTTACACTGACTAGGGGCTAGAAAATGGAATTTCTTGTCTTTTTAAAAACTCAGTATTCTTGGTATATAGGCTTATTATGACCTGAAAGAACCATTTATATGATTTTTAAGCAGTTTGAAAGAAGTGAAGTAAACGCGATGTATACGCAATTTTACACTCACTAGGGGCTAGAAAATCCATTTTCTTGACTTTTTAATAACTCAGTATTCTTGGTATATATAGGCTTATTATGACGTGAAACAACCATTTATATGATTTTTTCGAAGTTTGAAAGAAGTGAAGTAAACGCGATTTTACACTCACTAGGGGCGAGAAAATCGATTTTCTTGTTTTGTTGAAAACTCAATATTCTTGGTATATATAGGCTTATTATGACGAGAGAAACAACCATTTATATGATTTTTTCGAAGCTTGAAAGAAATGAAGTAAACGCGATTTTACACTCAATAGGGGCTAGAAAATCGAATTTCTTGACTTTTTGAATACTCAGCATTTTTCTTATATAGAGGCTTATTATGAGGTGATACATTCATTTATATGATTTTTAAGCAGTTTGAAAGAAGTGAAGTAAACGCGATTTTACACTCACTAGGAGCTAGAAAATCCATTTTCTTGACTTTTTAAAAACTCAGTATTCTTGGTATATATAGGCTTATTATGACGTGAAACAACCATTTATATGATTTTTTCGAAGCTTGACAGAAGTGAAGTAAACGCGATTTTACACTCACTAGGGGCGAGAAAATCGATTTTCTTGTTTTGTTGAAAACTCAATATTCTTGGTATATATAGGCTTATTATCACGTGAAACAACCATTTATATTATTTTTTCGAAGCTTGAAAGAAGTGAAGTAAACGCGATTTTACACTCAATAGGGGCTAGAAAATCGAATTTCTTGACTTTTTGAATACTCAGCATTTTTCTTATATAGAGGCTTATTATGAGGTGATACATTCATTTATATGATTTTTAAGCAGTTTGAAAGAAGTGAAGTAAACGCGATTTTACACTCACTAGGAGCTAGAAAATCCAATTTCTTGACTTTTTAAAAACTGAGTATTCTTGGTATATATAGGCTTATTATGACGTGAAACAACGGTTTATATGATTTTTTCGAAGCTTGAAAGAAGTGAAGTAAACGCGATTTTACACTCAATAGAGGCCAGAAAATCGAATTTCTTGACTTTTTGAATACTCAGTATTCTTGGTATATAGAGGCTTATTATGAGGTGATACATCCATTTATATGATTTTTAAGCAGTTTGAAAGAAGTGACGTAAACGCGATTTTACACTCACTAGGGGCTAGAAAATCGAATTTCTTGACTTTTTAAAAACTCAGTATTCTTATATATAGGCTTATTATGACGTGAAACAACCATTTATATGATTTTTAAGCAGTTTGAAAGATGTGAAGTAAACGCGATGTATACGCAATTTTACACTCACTAGGGGCTAGAAAATCCATTTTCTTGACGTTTTAAAAACTCAGTATTCTTGGTATATATAGGCTTATTATGACGTGAAAACACAATTTATATGATTTTTTCGAAGTTTGAAAGAAGTGAAGTAAACGCGATTTTACACTCACTAGGGGCGAGAAAATCGATTTTCTTGTTTTGTTGAAAACTCAATATCCTTGGTATATATAGCCTTATTATGACGTGAAACAACCATTTATATGATTTTTTCGAAGCTTGAAAGAAGTGAAGTAAACGCGATTTTACACTCAATAGGGGCTAGAAAATCGCATTTCTTGACTTTTTGAATACTCAGCATTTTTCGTATATAGAGGCTTATTATGAGGTGATACATTCATTTATATGATTTTTAAGCAGTTTGAAAGAAGTGAACTAAACGCGATTTTACACTCACTAGGAGCTAGAAAATCCAATTTCTTGACTTTTTGAATACTCAGTATTCTTGGTATATAGAGGCTTATTATGAGGTGATTCATCCATTTATATGATTTTTAAGCAGTTTGAAAGAAGTGACGTAAACGCGATTTTACACTGACTAGGGGCTAGAAAATCGAATTTCTTGACTTTTTAAAAACTCAGTATTTTTGGTATATAGGCTTATTATGACGTGAAACAACCATTTATATGATTTTTAAGCAGTTTGAAAGAAGTGAAGTAAACACGATGTATACGCAATTTTACACTCACTAGGGGCTAGAAAATCCATTTTCTTGACTTTTTAAAAACTCAGTATTCTTGGTATATATAGGCTTATTATGACGTGAAAACACCATTTATATGATTTTTTCGAAGTTTGAAAGAAGTGAAGTAAACGCGATTTTACACTCACTAGGAGCTAGAAAATCCAATTTCTTGACTTTTTAAAAACTGAGTATTCTTGGTATATATAGGCTTATTATGACGTGAAACAACGGTTTATATGATTTTTTCGAAGCTTGAAAGAAGTGAAGTAAACGCGATTTTACACTCAATAGAGGCCAGAAAATCGAATTTCTTGACTTTTTGAATACTCAGTATTCTTGGTATATAGAGGCTTATTATGAGGTGATACATCCATTTATATGATTTTTAAGCAGTTTGAAAGAAGTGAAGTAAACGCGATGTATACGCAATTTTACACTCACTAGGGGCGAGAAAATCGATTTTCTTGTTTTGTTGAAAACTCAATATCCTTGGTATATATAGGCTTATTATGACGTGAAACAACCATTTATATGATTTTTTCGAATCTTGAAAGAAGTGAAGTAAACGCGATTTTACACTCAATAGAGGCCAGAAAATCGAATTTCTTGACTTTTTGAATACTCAGTATTCTTGGTATATAGAGGCTTATTATGAGGTGATACATCCATTTATATGATTTTTAAGCAGTTTGAAAGAAGTGACGTAAACGCGATTTTACACTCACTAGGGGCTAGAAAATCGAATTTCTTGACTTTTTAAAAACTCAGTATTCTTGGTATATAGGCTTATTGTGACGTGAAACAACCATTTATATGATTTTTAAGCAGTTTGAAAGAAGTGAAGTAAACGCGATGTATACGCAATTTTACAATCACTAGGGGCTAGAAAATCCATTTTCTTGACTTTTTAAAAACTCAGTATTCTTGGTATATATAGGCTTATTATGACGTGAAAACACCATTTATATGATTTTTTCGAAGTTTGAAAATAAGTGAAGTAAACGCGATTTTACACTCACTAGGGGCGAGAGAATCGATTTTCTTGTTTTGTTGAAAACTCAATATTCTTGGTATATATAGGCTTATTATGACGTGAAACAACCATTTATATGATTTTTTCGAAGCTAGAAAGAAGTGAAGTAAACGCGATTTTACACTCAATAGGGGCTAGAAAATCGCATTTCTTGACTTTTTGAATACTCAGCATTTTTCGTATATAGAGGCTTATTATGAGGTGATACATCCATTTATATGATTTTTAAGCAGTTTGAAAGAAGTGACGTAAACGCGATTTTACACTGACTAGGGGCTAGAAAATGGAATTTCTTGTCTTTTTAAAAACTCAGTATTCTTGGTATATAGGCTTATTATGACCTGAAAGAACCATTTATATGATTTTTAAGCAGTTTGAAAGAAGTGAAGTAAACGCGATGTATACGCAATTTTACACTCACTAGGGGCTAGAAAATCCATTTTCTTGACTTTTTAATAACTCAGTATTCTTGGTATATATAGGCTTATTATGACGTGAAACAACCATTTATATGATTTTTTCGAAGTTTGAAAGAAGTGAAGTAAACGCGATTTTACACTCACTAGGGGCGAGAAAATCGATTTTCTTGTTTTGTTGAAAACTCAATATTCTTGGTATATATAGGCTTATTATGACGAGAGAAACAACCATTTATATGATTTTTTCGAAGCTTGAAAGAAATGAAGTAAACGCGATTTTACACTCAATAGGGGCTAGAAAATCGAATTTCTTGACTTTTTGAATACTCAGCATTTTTCTTATATAGAGGCTTATTATGAGGTGATACATTCATTTATATGATTTTTAAGCAGTTTGAAAGAAGTGAAGTAAACGCGATTTTACACTCACTAGGAGCTAGAAAATCCATTTTCTTGACTTTTTAAAAACTCAGTATTCTTGGTATATATAGGCTTATTATGACGTGAAACAACCATTTATATGATTTTTTCGAAGCTTGACAGAAGTGAAGTAAACGCGATTTTACACTCACTAGGGGCGAGAAAATCGATTTTCTTGTTTTGTTGAAAACTCAATATTCTTGGTATATATAGGCTTATTATCACGTGAAACAACCATTTATATTATTTTTTCGAAGCTTGAAAGAAGTGAAGTAAACGCGATTTTACACTCAATAGGGGCTAGAAAATCGAATTTCTTGACTTTTTGAATACTCAGCATTTTTCTTATATAGAGGCTTATTATGAGGTGATACATTCATTTATATGATTTTTAAGCAGTTTGAAAGAAGTGAAGTAAACGCGATTTTACACTCACTAGGAGCTAGAAAATCCAATTTCTTGACTTTTTAAAAACTGAGTATTCTTGGTATATATAGGCTTATTATGACGTGAAACAACGGTTTATATGGTTTTTTCGAAGCTTGAAAGAAGTGAAGTAAACGCGATTTTACACTCAATAGAGGCCAGAAAATCGAATTTCTTGACTTTTTGAATACTCAGTATTCTTGGTATATAGAGGCTTATTATGAGGTGATACATCCATTTATATGATTTTTAAGCAGTTTGAAAGAAGTGACGTAAACGCGATTTTACACTCACTAGGGGCTAGAAAATCGAATTTCTTGACTTTTTAAAAACTCAGTATTCTTATATATAGGCTTATTATGACGTGAAACAACCATTTATATGATTTTTAAGCAGTTTGAAAGATGTGAAGTAAACGCGATGTATACGCAATTTTACACTCACTAGGGGCTGGAAAATCCATTTTCTTGACGTTTTAAAAACTCAGTATTCTTGGTATATATAGGCTTATTATGACGTGAAAACACAATTTATATGATTTTTTCGAAGTTTGAAAGAAGTGAAGTAAACGCGATTTTACACTCACTAGGGGCGAGAAAATCGATTTTCTTGTTTTGTTGAAAACTCAATATCCTTGGTATATATAGCCTTATTTTGACGTGAAACAACCATTTATATGATTTTTTCGAAGCTTGAAAGAAGTGAAGTAAACGCGATTTTACACTCAATAGGGGCTAGAAAATCGCATTTCTTGACTTTTTGAATACTCAGCATTTTTCGTATATAGAGGCTTATTATGAGGTGATACATTCATTTATATGATTTTTAAGCAGTTTGAAAGAAGTGAACTAAACGCGATTTTACACTCACTAGGAGCTAGAAAATCCAATTTCTTGACTTTTTGAATACTCAGTATTCTTGGTATATAGAGGCTTATTATGAGGTGATTCATCCATTTATATGATTTTTAAGCAGTTTGAAAGAAGTGACGTAAACGCGATTTTACACTGACTAGGGGCTAGAAAATCGAATTTCTTGACTTTTTAAAAACTCAGTATTTTTGGTATATAGGCTTATTATGACGTGAAACAACCATTTATATGATTTTTAAGCAGTTTGAAAGAAGTGAAGTAAACACGATGTATACGCAATTTTACACTCACTAGGGGCTAGAAAATCCATTTTCTTGACTTTTTAAAAACTCAGTATTCTTGGTATATATAGGCTTATTATGACGTGAAAACACCATTTATATGATTTTTTCGAAGTTTGAAACAAGTGAAGTAAACGCGATTTTACACTCACTAGGGGCGAGAAAATCGATTTTCTTGTTTTGTTGAAAACTCAATATTCTTAGTATATATAGGCTTATTATGACGTGAAACGACCATTTATATAATTTTTCGAAGCTTGAAAGAAGTGAAGGAAACGCGATTTTACACTCAATACAGGCTAGAAAATCGAATTTCTTGACTTTTTGAATACTCAGTATTCTTGGTATATAGAGGCTTATTATGAGGTGATACATCCATTTATATGATTTTTAAGCAGTTTGAAAGAAGTGACGTAAACGCGATTTTACACTCACTAGGGGCTAGAAAATCGATTTTCTTGACTTTTTAAAAACTCAGTATTCTTGGAATATAGGCTTATTATGACGTGAAACAACCATTTATATGATTTTTAAGCAGTTTGAAAGAAGTGAAGTAAACGCGATGTATACGCAATTTTACACTCACTAGGGGCTAGAAAATCCATTTTCTTGACTGTTTAAAAACTCAGTATTCTTGCTATATAGGCTTATTATGACGTGAAACAACCATTTATATGATTTTTTTGAAGTTTGAAAGAAGTGAAGTAAACGCGATTTTACACTCACTAGGGGCGAGAAAATCGATTTTCTTGTTTTGTTGAAAACTCAATATTCTTAGTATATATATAAGCTTATTACGACGTGATGCAACCATTTATATGATTTTTTCGAAGCTTGAAAGAAGTGAAGTAAACGCGATTTTACACTCAATAGAGGCCAGAAAATCGAATTTCATGACTTTTTGAATACTCAGTATTCTTGGTATATATAGGCTTATTATGACGTGAAACAACCATTTATATGATTTTTTCGAAGCTTGAAAGAAGTGAAGTAAACGCGATTTTACACTCAATAGGGGCTAGAAAATCGCATTTCTTGACTTTTTGAATACTCAGCATTTTTCGTATATAGAGGCTTATAATGAGGTGATACATCCATTTATATGATTTTCAAGCAGTTTGAAAGAAGTGAAGTAAACGCGATGTATACGCAATTTTACACTCACTAGGGGCTAGAAAATCCATTTTCTTGACTTTCTAACAACTCAGTATTCTTGGTATATATAGGCTTATTATGACGTGAACCAACCATTTATATGATTTTTTCGAAGTTTGAAAGAAGTGAAGTAAACGCGATTTTACACTCACTAGGGGCGAGAAAATCGATTTTCTTGTTTTGTTGAAAACTCAATATTCTTGGTATATATAGGCTTATTATGACGTGAAACAACCATTTATATGATTTTTTCGAAGCTTGAAAGAAGTGAAGTAAACGCGATTTTACACTCAATAGGGGCTAGAAAATCGAATTTCTTGACTTTTTGAATACTCAGCATTTTTCTTATATAGAGGCTTATTATGAGGTGATACATTCATTTATATGATTTTTAAGCAGTTTGAAAGAAGTGAAGTAAACGCGATTTTACACTCACTAGGAGCTAGAAAATCCATTTTCTTGACTTTTTAAAAACGCAGTATTCTTGGTATATATAGGCTTATTATGACGTGAAACAACCATTTATATGATTTTTTCGAAGTTTGACAGAAGTGAAGTAAACGCGATTTTACACTCACTAGGGGCGAGAAAATCGATTTTCTTGTTTTGTTGAAAACTCAATATTCTTGGTATATATAGGCTTATTATGACGAGAGAAACAACCATTTATATGATTTTTTCGAAGCTTGAAAGAAATGAAGTAAACGCGATTTTACACTCAATAGGGGCTAGAAAATCGAATTTCTTGACTTTTTGAATACTCAGCATTTTTCTTATATAGAGGCTTATTATGAGGTGATACATTCATTTATATGATTTTTAAGCAGTTTGAAAGAAGTGAAGTAAACGCGATTTTACACTCACTAGGAGCTAGAAAATCCATTTTCTTGACTTTTTAAAAACTCAGTATTCTTGGTATATATAGGCTTATTATGACGTGAAACAACCATTTATATGATTTTTTCGAAGCTTGACAGAAGTGAAGTAAACGCGATTTTACACTCACTAGGGGCGAGAAAATCGATTTTCTTGTTTTGTTGAAAACTCAATATTCTTGGTATATATAGGCTTATTATCACGTGAAACAACCATTTATATTATTTTTTCGAAGCTTGAAAGAAGTGAAGTAAACGCGATGTATACGCAATTTTACACTCACTAGGGGCGAGAAAATCGATTTTCTTGTTTTGTTGAAAACTCAATATCCTTGGTATATATAGGCTTATTATGACGTGAAACAACCATTTATATGATTTTTTCGAAGCTTGAAAGAAGTGAAGTAAACGCGATTTTACACTCAATAGGGGCTAGAAAATCGCATTTCTTGACTTTTTGAATACTCGGCATTTTTCGTATATAGAGGCTTACTATGAGGTGATACATTCATTTATATTATTTTTAAGCAGTTTGAAAGAAGTGAAGTAAACGCGATTTTACACTCACTAGGAGCTAGAAAATCCAATTTCTTGACTGTTTAAAAACGCAGTATTCTTGCTATATAGGCTTATTATGACCTGAAACAACCATTTATATGATTTTTAAGCAGTTTGAAAAAAGTGAAGTAAACGCGATGTATACGCAATTTTACACTCACTAGGGGTTAGAAAATACATTTTCTAGACTTTTTAAAAACTCAGTATTCTTGGTATATATAGGCTTATTATGACGTGAAACAACCATTTATATGATTTTTTTGAAGTTTGAAAGAAGTGAAGTAAACGCGATTTTACACTCACTAGGGGCGAGAAAATCGATTTTCTTGTTTTGTTAAAAACTCAATATTCTTGGTATATATATAAGCTTATTATGACGTGAAGCAACCATTTATATGATTTTTTCGAATCTTGAAAGAAGTGAAGTAAACGCGATTTTACACTCAATAGAGGCCAGAAAATCGAATTTCTTGACTTTTTGAATACTCAGTATTCTTGGTATATAGAGGCTTATTATGAGGTGATACATCCATTTATATGATTTTTAAGCAGTTTGAAAGAAGTGACGTAAACGCGATTTTACACTCACTAGGGGCTAGAAAATCGAATTTCTTGACTTTTTAAAAACTCAGTATTCTTGGTATATAGGCTTATTGTGACGTGAAACAACCATTTATATGATTTTTAAGCAGTTTGAAAGAAGTGAAGTAAACGCGATGTATACGCAATTTTACAATCACTAGGGGCTAGAAAATCCATTTTCTTGACTTTTTAAAAACTCAGTATTCTTGGTATATATAGGCTTATTATGACGTGAAAACACCATTTATATGATTTTTTCGAAGTTTGAAAATAAGTGAAGTAAACGCGATTTTACACTCACTAGGGGCGAGAGAATCGATTTTCTTGTTTTGTTGAAAACTCAATATTCTTGGTATATATAGGCTTATTATGACGTGAAACAACCATTTATATGATTTTTTCGAAGCTAGAAAGAAGTGAAGTAAACGCGATTTTACACTCAATAGGGGCTAGAAAATCGCATTTCTTGACTTTTTGAATACTCAGCATTTTTCGTATATAGAGGCTTATTATGAGGTGATACATCCATTTATATGATTTTTAAGCAGTTTGAAAGAAGTGACGTAAACGCGATTTTACACTGACTAGGGGCTAGAAAATGGAATTTCTTGTCTTTTTAAAAACTCAGTATTCTTGGTATATAGGCTTATTATGACCTGAAAGAACCATTTATATGATTTTTAAGCAGTTTGAAAGAAGTGAAGTAAACGCGATGTATACGCAATTTTACACTCACTAGGGGCTAGAAAATCCATTTTCTTGACTTTTTAATAACTCAGTATTCTTGGTATATATAGGCTTATTATGACGTGAAACAACCATTTATATGATTTTTTCGAAGTTTGAAAGAAGTGAAGTAAACGCGATTTTACACTCACTAGGGGCGAGAAAATCGATTTTCTTGTTTTGTTGAAAACTCAATGTTCTTGGTATATATAGGCTTATTATGACGAGAGAAACAACCATTTATATGATTTTTTCGAAGCTTGAAAGAAATGAAGTAAACGCGATTTTACACTCAATAGGGGCTAGAAAATCGAATTTCTTGACTTTTTGAATACTCAGCATTTTTCTTATATAGAGGCTTATTATGAGGTGATACATTCATTTATATGATTTTTAAGCAGTTTGAAAGAAGTGAAGTAAACGCGATTTTACACTCACTAGGAGCTAGAAAATCCATTTTCTTGACTTTTTAAAAACTCAGTATTCTTGGTATATATAGGCTTATTATGACGTGAAACAACCATTTATATGATTTTTTCGAAGCTTGACAGAAGTGAAGTAAACGCGATTTTACACTCACTAGGGGCGAGAAAATCGATTTTCTTGTTTTGTTGAAAACTCAATATTCTTGGTATATATAGGCTTATTATCACGTGAAACAACCATTTATATTATTTTTTCGAAGCTTGAAAGAAGTGAAGTAAACGCGATTTTACACTCAATAAGGGCTAGAAAATCGAATTTCTTGACTTTTTGAATACTCAGCATTTTTCTTATATAGAGGCTTATTATGAGGTGATACATTCATTTATATGATTTTTAAGCAGTTTGAAAGAAGTGAAGTAAACGCGATTTTACACTCACTAGGAGCTAGAAAATCCAATTTCTTGACTTTTTAAAAACTGAGTATTCTTGGTATATATAGGCTTATTATGACGTGAAACAACGGTTTATATGATTTTTTCGAAGCTTGAAAGAAGTGAAGTAAACGCGATTTTACACTCAATAGAGGCCAGAAAATCGAATTTCTTGACTTTTTGAATACTCAGTATTCTTGGTATATAGAGGCTTATTATGAGGTGATACATCCATTTATATGATTTTTAAGCAGTTTGAAAGAAGTGACGTAAACGCGATTTTACACTCACTAGGGGCTAGAAAATCGAATTTCTTGACTTTTTAAAAACTCAGTATTCTTATATATAGGCTTATTATGACGTGAAACAACCATTTATATGATTTTTAAGCAGTTTGAAAGATGTGAAGTAAACGCGATGTATACGCAATTTTACACTCACTAGGGGCTAGAAAATCCATTTTCTTGACGTTTTAAAAACTCAGTATTCTTGGTATATATAGGCTTATTATGACGTGAAAACACAATTTATATGATTTTTTCGAAGTTTGAAAGAAGTGAAGTAAACGCGATTTTACACTCACTAGGGGCGAGAAAATCGATTTTCTTGTTTTGTTGAAAACTCAATATCCTTGGTATATATAGCCTTATTATGACGTGAAACAACCATTTATATGATTTTTTCGAAGCTTGAAAGAAGTGAAGTAAACGCGATTTTACACTCAATAGGGGCTAGAAAATCGCATTTCTTGACTTTTTGAATACTCAGCATTTTTCGTATATAGAGGCTTATTATGAGGTGATACATTCATTTATATGATTTTTAAGCAGTTTGAAAGAAGTGAACTAAACGCGATTTTACACTCACTAGGAGCTAGAAAATCCAATTTCTTGACTTTTTGAATACTCAGTATTCTTGGTATATAGAGGCTTATTATGAGGTGATTCATCCATTTATATGATTTTTAAGCAGTTTGAAAGAAGTGACGTAAACGCGATTTTACACTGACTAGGGGCTAGAAAATCGAATTTCTTGACTTTTTAAAAACTCAGTATTTTTGGTATATAGGCTTATTATGACGTGAAACAACCATTTATATGATTTTTAAGCAGTTTGAAAGAAGTGAAGTAAACACGATGTATACGCAATTTTACACTCACTAGGGGCTAGAAAATCCATTTTCTTGACTTTTTAAAAACTCAGTATTCTTGGTATATATAGGCTTATTATGACGTGAAAACACCATTTATATGATTTTTTCGAAGTTTGAAACAAGTGAAGTAAACGCGATTTTACACTCACTAGGGGCGAGAAAATCGATTTTCTTGTTTTGTTGAAAACTCAATATTCTTAGTATATATAGGCTTATTATGACGTGAAACGACCATTTATATAATTTTTCGAAGCTTGAAAGAAGTGAAGGAAACGCGATTTTACACTCAATACAGGCTAGAAAATCGAATTTCTTGACTTTTTGAATACTCAGTATTCTTGGTATATAGAGGCTTATTATGAGGTGATACATCCATTTATATGATTTTTAAGCAGTTTGAAAGAAGTGACGTAAACGCGATTTTACACTCACTAGGGGCTAGAAAATCGATTTTCTTGACTTTTTAAAAACTCAGTATTCTTGGTATATAGGCTTATTATGACGTGAAACAACCATTTATATGATTTTTAAGCAGTTTGAAAGAAGTGAAGTAAACGCGATGTATACGCAATTTTACACTCACTAGGGGCTAGAAAATCCATTTTCTTGACTGTTTAAAAACTCAGTATTCTTGCTATATAGGCTTATTATGACGTGAAACAACCATTTATATGATTTTTTTGAAGTTTGAAAGAAGTGAAGTAAACGCGATTTTACACTCACTAGGGGCGAGAAAATCGATTTTCTTGTTTTGTTGAAAACTCAATATTCTTAGTATATATATAAGCTTATTACGACGTGATGCAACCATTTATATGATTTTTTCGAAGCTTGAAAGAAGTGAAGTAAACGCGATTTTACACTCAATAGAGGCCAGAAAATCGAATTTCATGACTTTTTGAATACTCAGTATTCTTGGTATATATAGGCTTATTATGACGTGAAACAACCATTTATATGATTTTTTCGAAGCTTGAAAGAAGTGAAGTAAACGCGATTTTACACTCAATAGGGGCTAGAAAATCGCATTTCTTGACTTTTTGAATACTCAGCATTTTTCGTATATAGAGGCTTATAATGAGGTGATACATCCATTTATATGATTTTCAAGCAGTTTGAAAGAAGTGACGTAAACGCGATTTTACACTGACTAGGGGCTAGAAAATCGAATTTCTTGACTTTTTAAAAACTCAGTATTCTTGGTATATAGGCTTATTATGACCTGAAAGAACCATTTATATGATTTTTAAGCAGTTTGAAAGAAGTGAAGTAAACGAGATGTATACGCAATTTTACACTCACTAGGGGCTAGAAAATCCATTTTCTTGACTTTTTAATAACTCAGTATTCTTGGTATATATAGGCTTATTATGACGTGAAACAACCATTTATATGATTTTTAAGCAGTTTGAAAGAAGTGAAGTAAACGCGATTTTACACTCACTAGGGGCGAGAAAATCGATTTTCTTTTTTGTTGAAAACTCAATATTCTTGGTATATATAGGCTTATTATGACGTGAAACAACCATTTATATGATTTTTTCGAAGCTTGAAACAAGTGAAGTAAACGCGATTTTACACTCAATAGGGGCTAGAAAATCGAATTTCTTGACTTTTTGAATACTCAGCATTTTTCTTATATAGAGGCTTATTATGAGGTGATACATTCATTTATATGATTTTTAAGCAGTTTGAAAGAAGTGAAGTAAACGCGATTTTACACTCACTAGGAGCTAGAAAATCCATTTTCTTGACTTTTTAAAAACTCAGTATTCTTGGTATATATAGGCTTATTATGACGTGAAACAACCATTTATATGATTTTTTCGAAGTTTGACACAAGTGAAGTAAACGCGATTTTACACTCACTAGGGGCGAGAAAATCGATTTTCTTGTTTTGTTGAAAACTCAATATTCTTGGTATATATAGGCTTATTATGACGTGAAACAACCATTTATATGATTTTTTCGAAGCTTGAAAGAAGTGAAGTAAACGCGATTTTACACTCAATAGGCGCTAGAAAATCGAATTTCTTGACTTTTTGAATACTCAGCATTTTTCTTATATAGAGGCTTATTATGAGGTGATACATTCATTTATATGATTTTTAAGCAGTTTGAAAGAAGTGAAGTAAACGCGATTTTACACTCACTAGGAGCTAGAAAATCCAATTTCTTGACTTTTTAAAAACTGAGTATTCTTGGTATATATAGGCTTATTTTGAGGTGAAACAACCATTTATATGATTTTTTCGAAGCTTGAAAGAAGTGAAGTAAACGCGATTTTACACTCAATAGAGCCCAGAAAATCGAATTTCTTGACTTTTTGAATACTCAGTATTCTTGGTATATAGAGGCTTATTATGAGGTGATACATCCATTTATATGATTTTTAAGCAGTTTGAAAGAAGTGACGTAAACGCGATTTTACACTCACTAGGGGCTAGAAAATCGATTTTCTTGACTTTTTAAAAACTCAGTATTCTTGGTATATAGGCTTATTATGACGTGAAACAACCATTTATATGATTTTTAAGCAGTTTGTAAGAAGTGAAGTAAACGCGATTTTACACTCACTAGGGGCGAGAAAATCGAATTTCTTGTTTTGTTGAAAACTCAATATTCTTAGTATATATAGGCTTATTATGACGTGAAACGACCATTTATATAATTTTTCGAAGCTTGAAAGAAGTGAAGGAAACGCGATTTTACACTCAATACAGTCTAGAAAATCGAATTTCTTGACTTTTTGAATACTCAGTATTCTTGGTATATAGAGGCTTATTATGAGGTGATACATCCATTTATATGATTTTTAAGCAGTTTGAAAGAAGTGACGTAAACGCGATTTTACACTCACTAGGGGCTAGAAAATCGATTTTCTTGACTTTTTAAAAACTGAGTATTCTTGGTATATAGGCTTATTATGACGTGAAACAACCATTTATATGATTTTTAAGCAGTTTGTAAGAAGTGAAGTAAACGCGATGTATACGCAATTTTACACTCACTAGGGGCTAGAAAATCCATTTTCTTGACTGTTTAAAAACTCAGTATTCTTGCTATATAGGCTTATTATGACCTGAAACAACCATTTATATGATTTTTAAGCAGTTTGAAAAAAGTGAAGTAAACGCGATGTATACGCAATTTTACACTCACTAGGGGTTAGAAAATCCATTTTCTAGACTTTTTAAAAACTCAGTATTCTTGGTATATATAGGCTTATTATGACGTGAAACAACCATTTATATGATTTTTTTGAAGTTTGAAAGAAGTGAAGTAAACGCGATTTTACACTCACTAGGGGCGAGAAAATCGATTTTCTTGTTTTGTTAAAAACTCAATATTCTTGGTATATATATAAGCTTATTATGACGTGAAGCAACCATTTATATGATTTTTTCGAATCTTGAAAGAAGTGAAGTAAACGCGATTTTACACTCAAAAGAGGCCAGAAAATCGAATTTCTTGACTTTTTGAATACTCAGTATTCTTGGTATATATAGGCTTATTATGACGTGAAACAACCATTTATATGATTTTTAAGCAGTTTGAAAGAAGTGACGTAAACGCGATTTTACACTGACTAGGGGCTAGAAAATGGAATTTCTTGTCTTTTTAAAAACTCAGTATTCTTGGTATATAGGCTTATTATGACCTGAAAGAACCATTTATATGATTTTTAAGCAGTTTGAAAGAAGTGAAGTAAACGCGATGTATACGCAATTTTACACTCACTAGGGGCTAGAAAATCCATTTTCTTGACTTTTTAATAACTCAGTATTCTTGGTATATATAGGCTTATTATGACGTGAAACAACCATTTATATGATTTTTTCGAAGTTTGAAAGAAGTGAAGTAAACGCGATTTTACACTCACTAGGGGCGAGAAAATCGATTTTCTTGTTTTGTTGAAAACTCAATATTCTTGGTATATATAGGCTTATTATGACGAGAGAAACAACCATTTATATGATTTTTTCGAAGCTTGAAAGAAATGAAGTAAACGCGATTTTACACTCAATAGGGGCTAGAAAATCGAATTTCTTGACTTTTTGAATACTCAGCATTTTTCTTATATAGAGGCTTATTATGAGGTGATACATTCATTTATATGATTTTTAAGCAGTTTGAAAGAAGTGAAGTAAACGCGATTTTACACTCACTAGGAGCTAGAAAATCCAATTTCTTGACTTTTTAAAAACTGAGTATTCTTGGTATATATAGGCTTATTATGACGTGAAACAACGGTTTATATGATTTTTTCGAAGCTTGAAAGAAGTGAAGTAAACGCGATTTTACACTCAATAGAGGCCAGAAAATCGAATTTCTTGACTTTTTGAATACTCAGTATTCTTGGTATATAGAGGCTTATTATGAGGTGATACATCCATTTATATGATTTTTAAGCAGTTTGAAAGAAGTGACGTAAACGCGATTTTACACTCACTAGGGGCTAGAAAATCGAATTTCTTGACTTTTTAAAAACTCAGTATTCTTATATATAGGCTTATTATGACGTGAAACAACCATTTATATGATTTTTAAGCAGTTTGAAAGAAGTGAAGTAAACGCGATGTATACGCAATTTTACACTCACTAGGGGCTAGAAAATCCATTTTCTTGACGTTTTAAAAACTCAGTATTCTTGGTATATATAGGCTTATTATGACGTGAAAACACCATTTATATGATTTTTTCGAAGTTTGAAAGAAGTGAAGTAAACGCGATTTTACACTCACTAGGGGCGAGAAAATCGATTTTCTTGTTTTGTTGAAAACTCAATATCCTTGGTATATATAGCCTTATTATGACGTGAAACAACCATTTATATGATTTTTTCGAAGCTTGAAAGAAGTGAAGTAAACGCGATTTTACAATCAATAGGGGCTAGAAAATCGCATTTCTTGACTTTTTGAATACTCAGCATTTTTCGTATATAGAGGCTTATTATGAGGTGATACATTCATTTATATGATTTTTAAGCAGTTTGAAAGAAGTGAACTAAACGCGATTTTACACTCACTAGGAGCTAGAAAATCCAATTTCTTGACTTTTTGAATACTCAGTATTCTTGGTATATAGAGACTTATTATGAGGTGATTCATCCATTTATATGATTTTTAAGCAGTTTGAAAGAAGTGACGTAAACGCGATTTTACACTGACTAGGGGCTAGAAAATCGAATTTCTTGACTTTTTAAAAACTCAGTATTTTTGGTATATAGGCTTATTATGACGTGAAACAACCATTTATATGATTTTTAAGCAGTTTGAAAGAAGTGAAGTAAACGCGATGTATACGCAATTTTACGCTCACTAGGGGCTAGAAAATCCATTTTCTTGACTTTTTAAAAACTCAGTATTCTTGGTATATATAGGCTTATTATGACGTGAAAACACCATTTATATGATTTTTTCGAAGTTTGAAACAAGTGAAGTAAACGCGATTTTACACTAACTAGGGGCGAGAAAATCGATTTTCTTGTTTTGTTGAAAACTCAATATTCTTAGTATATATAGGCTTATTATGACGTGAAACGACCATTTATATAATTTTTCGAAGCTTGAAAGAAGTGAAGGAAACGCGATTTTACACTCAATACAGGCTAGAAAATCGAATTTCTTGACTTTTTGAATACTCAGTATTCTTGGTATATAGAGGCTTATTATGAGGTGATACATCCATTTATATGATTTTTAAGCAGTTTGAAAGAAGTGACGTAAACGCGATTTTACACTCACTAGGGGCTAGAAAATCGATTTTCTTGACTTTTTAAAAACTCAGTATTCTTGGTATATAGGCTTATTATGACGTGAAACAACCATTTATATGATTTTTAAGCAGTTTGAAAGAAGTGAAGTAAACGCGATGTATACGCAATTTTACACTCACTAGGGGCTAGAAAATCCATTTTCTTGACTGTTTAAAAACTCAGTATTCTTGCTATATAGGCTTATTATGACGTGAAACAACCATTTATATGATTTTTTTGAAGTTTGAAAGAAGTGAAGTAAACGCGATTTTACACTCACTAGGGGCGAGAAAATCGATTTTCTTGTTTTGTTGAAAACTCAATATTCTTAGTATATATATAAGCTTATTACGACGTGATGCAACCATTTATATGATTTTTTCGAAGCTTGAAAGAAGTGAAGTAAACGCGATTTTACACTCAATAGAGGCCAGAAAATCGAATTTCTTGACTTTTTGAATACTCAGTATTCTTGGTATATATAGGCTTATTATGACGTGAAACAACCATTTATATGATTTTTACGAAGCTTGAAAGAAGTGAAGTAAACGCGATTTTACACTCAATAGGGGCTAGAAAATCGCATTTCTTGACTTTTTGAATACTCAGCATTTTTCGTATATAGAGGCTTATAATGAGGTGATACATCCATTTATATGATTTTCAAGCAGTTTGAAAGAAGTGACGTAAACGCGATTTTACACTGACTAGGGGCTAGAAAATCGAATTTCTTGACTTTTTAAAAACTCAGTATTCTTGGTATATAGGCTTATTATGACCTGAAAGAACCATTTATATGATTTTTAAGCAGTTTGAAAGAAGTGAAGTAAACGCGATGTATACGCAATTTTACACTCACTAGGGGCTAGAAAATCCATTTTCTTGACTTTTTAATAACTCAGTATTCTTGGTATATATAGGCTTATTATGACGTGAAACAACCATTTATATGATTTTTAAGCAGTTTGAAAGAAGTGAAGTAAACGCGATTTTACACTCACTAGGGGCGAGAAAATCGATTTTCTTGTTTTGTTGAAAACTCAATATTCTTGGTATATATAGGCTTATTATGACGTGAAACAACCATTTATATGATTTTTTCGAAGCTTGAAAGAAGTGAAGTAAACGCGATTTTACACTCAATAGGGGCTAGAAAATCGAATTTCTTGACTTTTTGAATACTCAGCATTTTTCTTATATAGAGGCTTATTATGAGGTGATACATTCATTTATATGATTTTTAAGCAGTTTGAAAGAAGTGAAGTAAACGCGATTTTACACTCACTAGGAGCTAGAAAATCCATTTTCTTGACTTTTTAAAAACTCAGTATTATTGGTATATATAGGCTTATTATGACGTGAAACAACCATTTATATGATTTTTTCGAAGTTTGACACAAGTGAAGTAAACGCGATTTTACACTCACTAGGGGCGAGAAAATCGATTTTCTTGTTTTGTTGAAAACTCAATATTCTTGGTATATATAGGCTTATTATGACGTGAAACAACCATTTATATGATTTTTTCGAAGCTTGAAAGAAGTGAAGTAAACGCGATTTTACACTCAATAGGCGCTAGAAAATCGAATTTCTTGACTTTTTGAATACTCAGCATTTTTCTTATATAGAGGCTTATTATGAGGTGATACATTCATTTATATGATTTTTAAGCAGTTTGAAAGAAGTGAAGTAAACGCGATTTTACACTCACTAGGAGCTAGAAAATCCAATTTCTTGACTTTTTAAAAACTGAGTATTCTTGGTATATATAGGCTTATTTTGAGGTGAAACAACCATTTATATGATTTTTTCGAAGCTTGAAAGAAGTGAAGTTAACGCGATTTTACACTCAATAGAGCCCAGAAAATCGAATTTCTTGACTTTTTGAATACTCAGTATTCTTGGTATATAGAGGCTTATTATGAGGTGATACATCCATTTATATGATTTTTAAGCAGTTTGAAAGAAGTGACGTAAACGCGATTTTACACTCACTAGGGGCTAGAAAATCGAATTTCTTGACTTTTTAAAAACTCAGTATTCTTATATATAGGCTTATTATGACGTGAAACAACCATTTATATGATTTTTAAGCAGTTTGAAAGAAGTGAAGTAAACGCGATGTATACGCAATTTTACACTCACTAGGGGCTAGAAAATCCATTTTCTTGACGTTTTAAAAACTCAGTATTCTTGGTATATATAGGCTTATTATGACGTGAAAACACCATTTATATGATTTTTTCGAAGTTTGAAAGAAGTGAAGTAAACGCGATTTTACACTCACTAGGGGCGAGAAAATCGATTTTCTTGTTTTGTTGAAAACTCAATATCCTTGGTATATATAGCCTTATTATGACGTGAAACAACCATTTATATGATTTTTTCGAAGCTTGAAAGAAGTGAAGTAAACGCGATTTTACACTCAATAGGGGCTAGAAAATCGCATTTCTTGACTTTTTGAATACTCAGCATTTTTCGTATATAGAGGCTTATTATGAGGTGATACATTCATTTATATGATCTTTAAGCAGTTTGAAAGAAGTGAACTAAACGCGATTTTACACTCATTAGGAGCTAGAAAATCCAATTTCTTGACTTTTTGAATACTCAGTATTCTTGGTATATAGAGGCTTATTATGAGGTGATTCATCCATTTATATGATTTTTAAGCAGTTTGAAAGAAGTGACGTAAACGCGATTTTACACTGACTAGGGGCTAGAAAATCGAATTTCTTGACTTTTTAAAAACTCAGTATTTTTGGTATATAGGCTTATTATGACGTGAAACAACCATTTATATGATTTTTAAGCAGTTTGAAAGAAGTGAAGTAAACGCGATTTTACACTCACTAGGGGCGAGAAAATCGATTTTCTTGTTTTGTTGAAAACTCAATATTCTTGGTATATATAGGCTTATTATGACGTGAAACAACCATTTATATGATTTTTTCGAAGCTTGAAAGAAGTGAAGTAAACGCGATTTTACACTCAATAGGGGCTAGAAAATCGAATTTCTTGACTTTTTGAATACTCAGCATTTTTCTTATATAGAGGCTTATTATGAGGTGATACATTCATTTATATGATTTTTAAGCAGTTTGAAAGAAGTGAAGTAAACGCGATTTTACACTCACTAGGAGCTAGAAAATCCATTTTCTTGACTTTTTAAAAACTCAGTATTCTTGGTATATATAGGCTTATTATGACGTGAAACAACCATTTATATGATTTTTTCGAAGCTTGACAGAAGTGAAGTAAACGCGATTTTACACTCACTAGGGGCGAGAAAATCGATTTTCTTGTTTTGTTGAAAACTCAATATTCTTGGTATATATAGGCTTATTATCACGTGAAACAACCATTTATATTATTTTTTCGAAGCTTGAAAGAAGTGAAGTAAACGCGATTTTACACTCAATAGGGGCTAGAAAATCGAATTTCTTGACTTTTTAAAAACTGAGTATTCTTGGTATATATAGGCTTATTATGACGTGAAACAACGGTTTATATGATTTTTTCGAAGCTTGAAAGAAGTGAAGTAAACGCGATTTTACACTCAATAGAGGCCAGAAAATTGAATTTCTTGACTTTTTGAATACTCAGTATTCTTGGTATATAGAGGCTTATTATGAGGTGATACATCCATTTATATGATTTTTAAGCAGTTTGAAAGAAGTGACGTAAACGCGATTTTACACTCACTAGGGGCTAGAAAATCGAATTTCTTGACTTTTTAAAAACTCAGTATTCTTATATATAGGCTTATTATGACGTGAAACAACCATTTATATGATTTTTAAGCAGTTTGAAAGAAGTGAAGTAAACGCGATGTATACGCAATTTTACACTCACTAGGGGCTAGAAAATCCATTTTCTTGACGTTTTAAAAACTCAGTATTCTTGGTATATATAGGCTTATTATGACGTGAAAACACCATTTATATGATTTTTTCGAAGTTTGAAAGAAGTGAAGTAAACGCGATTTTACACTCACTAGGGGCGAGAAAATCGATTTTCTTGTTTTGTTGAAAACTCAATATCCTTGGTATATATAGCCTTATTATGACGTGAAACAACCATTTATATGATTTTTTCGAAGCTTGAAAGAAGTGAAGTAAACGCGATTTTACACTCAATAGGGGCTAGAGAATCGCATTTCTTGACTTTTTGAATACTCAGCATTTTTCGTATATAGAGGCTTATTATGAGGTGATACATTCATTTATATGATTTTTAAGCAGTTTGAAAGAAGTGAACTAAACGCGATTTTACACTCACTAGGAGCTAGAAAATCCAATTTCTTGACTTTTTGAATACTCAGTATTCTTGGTATATAGAGGCTTATTATGAGGTGATTCATCCATTTATATGATTTTTAAGCAGTTTGAAAGAAGTGACGTAAACGCGATTTTACACTGACTAGGGGCTAGAAAATCGAATTTCTTGACTTTTTAAAAACTCAGTATTTTTGGTATATAGGCTTATTATGACGTGAAACAACCATTTATATGATTTTTAAGCAGTTTGAAAGAAGTGAAGTAAACGCGATGTATACGCAATTTTACACTCACTAGGGGCTAGAAAATCCATTTTCTTGACTTTTTAAAAACTCAGTATTCTTGGTATATATAGGCTTATTATGACGTGAAAACACCATTTATATGATTTTTTCGAAGTTTGAAACAAGTGAAGTAAACGCGATTTTACACTCACTAGGGGCGAGAAAATCGATTTTCTTGTTTTGTTGAAAACTCAATATTCTTAGTATATATAGGCTTATTATGACGTGAAACGACCATTTATATAATTTTTCGAAGCTTGAAAGAAGTGAAGGAAACGCGATTTTACACTCAATACAGGCTAGAAAATCGAATTTCTTGACTTTTTGAATACTCAGTATTCTTGGTATATAGAGGCTTATTATGAGGTGATACATCCATTTATATGATTTTTAAGCAGTTTGAAAGAAGTGACGTAAACGCGATTTTACACTCACTAGGGGCTAGAAAATCGATTTTCTTGACTTTTTAAAAACTCAGTATTCTTGGTATATAGGCTTATTATGACGTGAAACAACCATTTATATGATTTTTAAGCAGTTTGAAAGAAGTGAAGTAAACGCGATGTATACGCAATTTTACACTCACTAGGGGCTAGAAAATCCATTTTCTTGACAGTTTAAAAACTCAGTATTCTTGCTATATAGGCTTATTATGACGTGAAACAACCATTTATATGATTTTTTTGAAGTTTGAAAGAAGTGAAGTAAACGCGATTTTACACTCACTAGGGGCGAGAAAATCGATTTTCTTGTTTTGTTGAAAACTCAATATTCTTAGTATATATATAAGCTTCTTACGACGTGATGCAACCATTTATATGATTTTTTCGAAGCTTGAAAGAAGTGAAGTAAACGCGATTTTACACTCAATAGAGGCCAGAAAATCGAATTTCTTGACTTTTTGAATACTCAGTATTCTTGGTATATATAGGCTTATTATGACGTGAAACAACCATTTATATGATTTTTTCGAAGCTTGAAAGAAGTGAAGTAAACGCGATTTTACACTCAATAGGGGCTAGAAAATCGATTTTCTTGACTTTTTGAATACTCAGCATTTTTCGTATATAGAGGCTTATAATGAGGTGATACATCCATTTATATGATTTTCAAGCAGTTTGAAAGAAGTGACGTAAACGCGATTTTACACTGACTAGGGGCTAGAAAATCGAATTTCTTGACTTTTTAAAAACTCAGTATTCTTGGTATATAGGCTTATTATGACCTGAAAGAACCATTTATATGATTTTTAAGCAGTTTGAAAGAAGTGAAGTAAACGCGATGTATACGCAATTTTACACTCACTAGGGGCTAGAAAATCCATTTTCTTGACTTTTTAATAACTCAGTATTCTTGGTATATATAGGCTTATTATGACGTGAAACAACCATTTATATGATTTTTAAGCAGTTTGAAAGAAGTGAAGTAAACGCGATTTTACACTCACTAGGGGCGAGAAAATCGATTTTCTTGTTTTGTTGAAAACTCAATATTCTTGGTATATATAGGCTTATTATGACGTGAAACAACCATTTATATGATTTTTTCGAAGCTTGAAAGAAGCGAAGTAAACGCGATTTTACACTCAATAGGGGCTAGAAAATCGAATTTCTTGACTTTTTGAATACTCAGCATTTTTCTTATATAGAGGCTTATTATGAGGTGATACATTCATTTATATGATTTTTAAGCAGTTTGAAAGAAGTGAAGTAAACGCGATTTTACACTCACTAGGAGCTAGAAAATCCCATTTCTTGACTTTTTAAAAACTGAGTATTCTTGGTATATATAGGCTTATTTTGAGGTGAAACAACCATTTATATGATTTTTTCGAAGCTTGAAAGAAGTGAAGTAAACGCGATTTTACACTCAATAGAGCCCAGAAAATCGAATTTCTTGACTTTTTGAATACTCAGTATTCTTGGTATATAGAGGCTTATTATGAGGTGATACATCCATTTATATGATTTTTAAGCAGTTTGAAAGAAGTGACGTAAACGCGATTTTACACTCACTAGGGGCTAGAAAATCGAATTTCTTGACTTTTTAAAAACTCAGTATTCTTATATATAGGCTTATTATGACGTGAAACAACCATTTATATGATTTTTAAGCAGTTTGAAAGAAGTGAAGTAAGCGCGATGTATACGCAATTTTACACTCACTAGGGGCTAGAAAATCCATTTTCTTGACTTTTTAAAAACTCAGTATTCTTGGTATATAGGCTTATTATGACCTGAAAGAACCATTTATATGATTTTTAAGCAGTTTGAAAGAAGTGAAGTAAACGCGATGTATACGCAATTTTACACTCACTAGGGGCTAGAAAATCCATTTTCTTGACTTTTTGAATACTCAGTATTCTTGGTATATAGGCCTATTATGACGTGAAACCACCATTTATATGATTTTTTCGAAGTTTGAAAGAAGTGAAGTAAACGCGATTTTACACTCACTAGGGGCGAGAAAATCGATTTTCTTGTTTTGTTGAAAACTCAATATTCTTAGTATATATACGCTTATTATGACGTGAAAACACCATTTATATGATTTTTTCGAAGCTTGAAAGAAGTGAAGTAAACGCGATTTTACACTCAATACAGGCTAGAAAATCGAATTTCTTGACTTTTTGAATACTCAGTATTCTTGGTATATAGAGGCTTATTATGAGGTGATACGTCCATTTATATGATTTTTAAGCAGTTTGAAAGAAGTGACGTAAACGCGATTTTACACTCACTAAGTGCGAGAAAATCGATTTTCCTGTTTTGTTGAAAACTCAATATTCTTGGTATATATAGGCTTATTATGACGTGAAACAACCATTTATATGATTTTTTCGAAGCTTGAAAGAAGTGAAGTAAACGCGATTTTACACTCAATAGGGGCTGGAAAATCGAATTTCTTGACTTTTTGAATACTCAGCATTTTTCCTATATAGAGGCTTATTATGAGGTGATACATTCATTTATATGATTTTTAAGCAGTTTGAAAGAAGTGAAGTAAACGCGATTTTACACTCACTAGGAGCAAGAAAATCCAATTTCTTGACTTTTTAAAAACTGAGTATTCTTGGTATATATAGGCTTATTATGACGTGAAACGACCATTTATATAATTTTTCGAAGCTTGAAAGAAGTGAAGGAAACGCGATTTTACACTCAATACAGGCTAGAAAATCGAATTTCTTGACTTTTTAAAAACTCAGTATTCTTGGTATATAGGCTTATTATGACGTGAAACAACCATTTATATGATTTTTAAGCAGTTTGAAAGAAGTGAAGTAAACGCGATGTATACGCAATTTTACACTCACTAGGGGCTAGAAAATCCATTTTCTTGACTGTTTAAAAACTCAGTATTCTTGCTATATAGGCTTATTATGACCTGAAACAACCATTTATATGATTTTTAAGCAGTTTGAAAGAAGTGAAGTAAACGCGATGTATACGCAATTTTACACTCACTAGGGGTTAGAAGATCCATTTTCTAGACTTTTTAAAAACTCAGTATTCTTGGTATATATAGGCTTATTATGACGTGAAACAACCATTTATATGATTTTTTTGAAGTTTGAAAGAAGTGAAGTAAACGCGATTTTACACTCACTAGGGGCGAGAAAATCGATTTTCTTGTTTTGTTGAAAGCTCAATATTCTTAGTATATATATAAGCTTATTATGACGTGAAGCAACCATTTATATGATTTTTTCGAAGCTTGAAAGAAGGGAAGTAAACGCGATTTTACACTCAATAGAGGCCAGAAAATCGAATTTCTTGACTTTTTGAATACTCAGTATTCTTGGTATATAGAGGCTTATTATGAGGTGATACATCCATTTATATGATTTTTAAGCAGTTTGAAAGAAGTGACGTAAACGCGATTTTACACTGACTAGGGGCTAGAAAATCGAATTTCTTGACTTTTTAAAAACTCAGTATTCTTGCTATATAGGCTTATTATGACCTGAAAGAACCATTTATATGATTTTTAAGCAGTTTGAAAGAAGTGAAGTAAACGCGATGTATACGCAATTTTACACTCACTTGGGGCTAGAAAATCCATTTTCTTGACTTTTTAATAACTCAGTATTCTTGGTATATATAGGCTTATTATGACGTGAAACAACCATTTATATGATTTTTTCGAAGTTTGAAAGAAGTGAAGTAAACGCGATTTTACACTCACTAGGGGCGAGAAAATCGATTTTCTTGTTTTGTTGAAAACTCAATATTCTTGGTATATATAGGCTTATTATGACGTGAAACAACCATTTATATGATTTTTTCGAAGCTTGACAGAAGTGAAGTAAACGCGATTTTACACTCAATAGGGGCTAGAAAATCGAATTTCTTGACTTTTTGAATACTCAGCATTTTTCTTATATAGAGGCTTATTATGAGATGATACATTCATTTATATGATTTTTAAGCAGTTTGAAAGAAGTGAAGTAAACGCGATTTTACACTCACTAGGAGCTAGAAAATCCATTTTCTTGACTTTTTAAAAACTCAGTATTCTTGGTATATATAGGCTTATTATGACGTGAAACAACCATTTATATGATTTTTTCGAAGTTTGACAGAAGTGAAGTAAACGCGATTTTACACTCACTAGGGGCGAGAAAATCGATTTTCTTGTTTTGTTGAAAACTCAATATTCTTGGTATATATAGGCTTATTATCACGTGAAACAACCATTTATATGATTTTTTCGAAGCTTGAAAGAAGTGAAGTAAACGCGATTTTACACTCAATAGGGGCTAGAAAATCGAATTTCTTGACTTTTTGAATACTCAGCATTTTTCTTATATAGAGGCTTATTATGAGGTGATACATTCATTTATATGATTTTTAAGCAGTTTGAAAGAAGTGAAGTAAACGCGATTTTACACTCACTAGGAGCTAGAAAATCCAATTTCGTGACTTTTTAATAACTCAGTGTTCTTGGTATATATAGGCTTATTATGACGTGAAACAACCATTTATATGATTTTTAAGCAGTTTGAAAGAAGTGAAGTAAACGCGATTTTACACTCACTAGGGGCGAGAAAATCGAATTTCTTTACTTTTTGAATACTCAGTATTCTTGGTATATAGAGGCTTATTATGAGGTGATACATCCATTTATATGATTTTTAAGCAGTTTGAAAGAAGTGACGTAAACGCGATTTTACACTCACTAGGGGCTAGAAAATCGAATTTCTTGACTTTTTAAAAACTCAGTATTCTTATATATAGGCTTATTATGACGTGAAACAACCATTTATATGATTTTTAAGCAGTTTGAAAGAAGTGAAGTAAGCGCGATGTATACGCAATTTTACACTCACTAGGGGCTAGAAAATCCATTTTCTTGACTTTTTAAAAACTCAGTATTCTTGGTATATAGGCTTATTATGACCTGAAAGAACCATTTATATGATTTTTAAGCAGTTTGAAAGAAGTGAAGTAAACGCGATGTATACGCAATTTTACACTCACTAGGGGCTAGAAAATCCATTTTCTTGACTTTTTGAATACTCAGTATTCTTGGTATATAGGCCTATTATGACGTGAAACCACCATTTATATGATTTTTTCGAAGTTTGAAAGAAGTGAAGTAAACGCGATTTTACACTCACTAGGGGCGAGAAAATCGATTTTCTTGTTTTGTTGAAAACTCAATATTCTTAGTATATATACGCTTATTATGACGTGAAAACACCATTTATATGATTTTTTCGAAGCTTGAAAGAAGTGAAGTAAACGCGATTTTACACTCAATACAGGCTAGAAAATCGAATTTCTTGACTTTTTGAATACTCAGTATTCTTGGTATATAGAGGCTTATTATGAGGTGATACGTCCATTTATATGATTTTTAAGCAGTTTGAAAGAAGTGACGTAAACGCGATTTTACACTCACTAGGGGCGAGAAAATCGATTTTCCTGTTTTGTTGAAAACTCAATATTCTTGGTATATATAGGCTTATTATGACGTGAAACAACCATTTATATGATTTTTTCGAAGCTTGAAAGAAGTGAAGTAAACGCGATTTTACACTCAATAGGGGCTGGAAAATCGAATTTCTTGACTTTTTGAATACTCAGCATTTTTCCTATATAGAGGCTTATTATGAGGTGATACATTCATTTATATGATTTTTAAGCAGTTTGAAAGAAGTGAAGTAAACGCGATTTTACACTCACTAGGAGCAAGAAAATCCATTTTCTTGACTTTTTAAAAACTCAGTATTCTTGGTATATAGGCTTATTATGACCTGAAAGAACCATTTATATGATTTTTAAGCAGTTTGAAAGAAGTGAAGTAAACGCGATGTATACGCAATTTTACACTCACTAGGGGCTAGAAAATCCATTTTCTTGACTTTTTGAATACTCAGTATTCTTGGTATATATAGGCTTATTATGACGTGAAACGACCATTTATATAATTTTTCGAAGCTTGAAAGAAGTGAAGGAAACGCGATTTTACACTCAATACAGGCTAGAAAATCGAATTTCTTGACTTTTTAAAAACTCAGTATTCTTGGTATATAGGCTTATTATGACGTGAAACAACCATTTATATGATTTTTAAGCAGTTTGAAAGAAGTGAAGTAAACGCGATGTATACGCAATTTTACACTCAATAGAGGCCAGAAAATCGAATTTCTTGACTTTTTGAATACTCAGTATTCTTGGTATATAGAGGCTTATTATGAGGTGATACATCCATTTATATGATTTTTAAGCAGTTTGAAAGAAGTGACGTAAACGCGATTTTACACTGACTAGGGGCTAGAAAATCGAATTTCTTGACTTTTTAAAAACTCAGTATTCTTGCTATATAGGCTTATTATGACCTGAAAGAACCATTTATATGATTTTTAAGCAGTTTGAAAGAAGTGAAGTAAACGCGATGTATACGCAATTTTACACTCACTTGGGGCTAGAAAATCCATTTTCTTGACTTTTTAATAACTCAGTATTCTTGGTATATATAGGCTTATTATGACGTGAAACAACCATTTATATGATTTTTTCGAAGTTTGAAAGAAGTGAAGTAAACGCGATTTTACACTCACTAGGGGCGAGAAAATCGATTTTCTTGTTTTGTTGAAAACTCAATATTCTTGGTATATATAGGCTTATTATGACGTGAAACAACCATTTATATGATTTTTTCGAAGCTTGACAGAAGTGCAGTAAACGCGATTTTACACTCAATAGGGGCTAGAAAATCGAATTTCTTGACTTTTTGAATACTCAGCATTTTTCTTATATAGAGGCTTATTATGAGATGATACATTCATTTATATGATTTTTAAGCAGTTTGAAAGAAGTGAAGTAAACGCGATTTTACACTCACTAGGAGCTAGAAAATCCATTTTCTTGACTTTTTAAAAACTCAGTATTCTTGGTATATATAGGCTTATTATGACGTGAAACAACCATTTATATGATTTTTTCGAAGTTTGACAGAAGTGAAGTAAACGCGATTTTACACTCACTAGGGGCGAGAAAATCGATTTTCTTGTTTTGTTGAAAACTCAATATTCTTGGTATATATAGGCTTATTATCACGTGAAACAACCATTTATATGATTTTTTCGAAGCTTGAAAGAAGTGAAGTAAACGCGATTTTACACTCAATAGGGGCTAGAAAATCGAATTTCTTGACTTTTTGAATACTCAGCATTTTTCTTATATAGAGGCTTATTATGAGGTGATACATTCATTTATATGATTTTTAAGCAGTTTGAAAGAAGTGAAGTAAACGCGATTTTACACTCACTAGGAGCTAGAAAATCCAATTTCGTGACTTTTTAATAACTCAGTGTTCTTGGTATATATAGGCTTATTATGACGTGAAACAACCATTTATATGATTTTTAAGCAGTTTGAAAGAAGTGAAGTAAACGCGATTTTACACTCACTAGGGGCGAGAAAATCGAATTTCTTTACTTTTTGAATACTCAGTATTCTTGGTATATAGAGGCTTATTATGAGGTGATACATCCATTTATATGATTTTTAAGCAGTTTGAAAGAAGTGACGTAAACGCGATTTTACACTCACTAGGGGCTAGAAAATCGAATTTCTTGACTTTTTAAAAACTCAGTATTCTTGGTATATAGGCTTATTATGACGTGAAACACCATTTATATGATTTTTAAGCAGTTTGAAAGAAGTGAAGTAAACGCGATGTATACGCAATTTTACACTCACTAGGGGCTAGAAAATCCATTTCTTGACTTTTTAAAAACTCAGTATTCTTGGTATATATAGGCTTATTATGACGTGAAAACACCATTTATATGATTTTTTTGAAGCTTGAAAGAAGTGAAGTAAACGCGATTTACACTCACTAGGGGCGAGAAAATCGATTTTCTTGTTTTGTTGAAAACTCAATATTCTTGGTATATATAGCTTATTATGACGTGAAACAACCATTTATATGATTTTTCGAAGCTTGAAAGAAGTGAAGTAAACGCGATTTTACACTCAATAGGGGCTAGAAAATCGCATTTCTTGACTTTTTGAATACTCAGCATTTTTCGTATATAGAGGCTTATTATGAGGTGATACATCCATTTATATGATTTTCAAGCAGTTTGAAAGAAGTGACGTAAACGCGATTTTACACTGACTAGGGGCTAGAAAATCGAATTTCTTGACTTTTTAAAAACTCAGTATTCTTGGTATATAGGCTTATTATGACCTGAAAGAACATTTATATGATTTTTAAGCAGCTTGAAAGAAGTGAGTAAACGCGATGTATACGCAATTTTACACTCACTAGGGGCTAGAAAATCCATTTTCTTGACTTTTTAATAACTCAGTATTCTTGGTATATATAGGCTTATTATGACGTGAAACAACCATTTATATGATTTTTAAGCAGTTTGAAAGAAGTGAAGTAAACGCGATTTTACACTCACTAGGGGCGAGAAAATCGATTTTCTTGTTTTGTTGAAAACTCAATATTCTTGGTATATATAGGCTTATTATCACGTGAAACAACCATTTATATGATTTTTTCGAAGCTTGAAAGAAGTGAAGTAAACGCGATTTTACACTCAATAGGGGCTAGAAAATCGAATTTCTTGACTTTTTGAATACTCAGTATTCTTGGTATATAGAGGCTTATTATGAGGTGATACGTACATTTATATGATTTTTAAGCAGTTTGAAAGAAGTGACGTAAACGCGATTTTACACTCACTAGGGGCGAGAAAATCGATTTTCCTGTTTTGTTGAAAACTCAATATTCTTGGTATATATAGGCTTATTATGACGTGAAACAACCATTTATATGATTTTTTCGAAGCTTGAAAGAAGTGAAGTAAACGCGATTTTACACTCAATAGGGGCTAGAAAATCGAATTTCTTGACTTTTTGAATACTCAGCATTTTTCTTATATAGAGGCTTATTATGAGGTGATACATTCATTTATATGATTTTTAAGCAGTTTGAAGAAGTGAAGTAAACGCGATTTTACACTCACTAGGAGCAAGAAAATCCAATTTCTTGACTTTTTAAAAACTGAGTATTCTTGGTATATATAGGCTTATTATGACGTGAAACGACCATTTATATAATTTTTCGAAGCTTGAAAGAAGTGAAGGAAACGCGATTTTACACTGAATACAGGCTAGAAAATCGAATTTCTTGACTTTTTTAAAACTCAGTATTCTTGGTATATAGGCTTATTATGACGTGAAACAACCATTTATATGATTTTTAAGCAGTTTGAAAGAAGTGAAGTAAACGCGATGTATACGCAATTTTACACTCACTAGGGGCTAGAAAATCCATTTTCTTGACTGTTTAAAAACTCAGTATTCTTGCTATATAGGCTTATTATGACCTGAAACAACCATTTCTATGATTTTTAAGCAGTTTGAAAGAAGTGAAGTAAACGCGATGTATACGCAATTTTACACTCACTAGGGGTTAGAAAATCCATTTTCTAGACTTTTTAAAAACTCAGTATTCTTGGTATATATAGGCTTATTATGACGTGAAACAACCATTTATATGATTTTTTGAAGTTTGAAGGAAGTGAAGTAAACGCGATTTTACACTCACTAGGGGCGAGAAAATCGATTTTCTTGTTTTGTTGAAAGCTCAATATTCTTAGTATATATATAAGCTTATTATGACGTGAAGCAACCATTTATATGATTTTTTCGAAGCTTGAAAGAAGTGAAGTAAACGCGATTTTACACTCAATAGAGGCCAGAAAATCGAATTTCTTGACTTTTTGAATACTCAGTATTCTTGGTATATAGAGGCTTATTATGAGGTGATACATTCATTTATATGATTTTTAAGCAGTTTGAAAGAAGTGAAGTAAACGCGATTTTACACTCACTAGGAGCTAGAAAATCCAATTTCGTGACTTTTTAATAACTCAGTATTCTTGGTATATATAGGCTTATTATGACGTGAAACAACCATTTATATGATTTTTAAGCAGTTTGAAAGAAGTGAAGTAAACGCGATTTTACACTCACTAGGGGCGAGAAAATCGAATTTCTTTACTTTTTGAATACTCAGTATTCTTGGTATATAGAGGCTTATTATGAGGTGATACATCCATTTATATGATTTTTAAGCAGTTTGAAAGAAGTGACGTAAACGCGATTTTACACTCACTAGGGGCTAGAAAATCGAATTTCTTGACTTTTTAAAAACTCAGTATTCTTGGTATATAGGCTTATTATGACGTGAAACAACCATTTATATGATTTTTAAGCAGTTTGAAAGAAGTGAAGTAAACGCGATGTATACGCAATTTACACTCACTAGGGGCTAGAAAATCCATTTTCTTGACTTTTTAAAAACTCAGTATTCTTGGTATATATAGGCTTATTATGACGTGAAAACACCATTTATATGATTTTTCGAAGTTTGAAAGAAGTGAAGTAAACGCGATTTTACACTCACTAGGGCGAGAAAATCGATTTCTTGTTTTGTTGAAAACTCAATATTCTTGGTATATATAGGCTATTATGACGTGAAACAACCATTTATATGATTTTTTCGAAGCTTGAAAGAAGTGAAGTAAACGCGATTTTACACTCAATAGGGGCTAGAAAATCGCATTTCTTGACTTTTTGAATACTCAGCACTTTTCGTATATAGAGGCTTATTATGAGGTGATACATCCATTTATATGATTTTCAAGCAGTTTGAAAGAAGTGACGTAAACGCGATTTTACACTGACTAGGGGCTAGAAAATCGAATTTCTTGACTTTTTAAAAACTCAGTATTCTTGGTATATAGGCTTATTATGACCTGAAAGAACCATTTATATGATTTTTAAGCAGTTTGAAAGAAGTGAAGTAAACGCAATGTATACGCAATTTTACACTCACTAGGGGCTAGAAAATCCATTTTCTTGACTTTTTAATAACTCAGTATTCTTGGTATATATAGGCTTATTATGACGTGAAACAACCATTTATATGATTTTTAAGCAGTTTGAAAGAAGTGAAGTAAACGCGATTTTACACTCACTAGGGGCGAGAAAATCGATTTTCTTGTTTTGTTGAAAACTCAATATTCTTGGTATATATAGGCTTATTATCACGTGAAACAACCATTTATATGATTTTTTCGAAGCTTGAAAGAAGTGAAGTAAACGCGATTTTACACTCAATAGGGGCTAGAAAATCGAATTTCTTGACTTTTTGAATACTCAGCATTTTCTTATATAGAGGCTTATTATGAGGTGATACATTCATTTATATGATTTTTAAGCAGTTTGAAAGAAGTGAAGTAAACGCGATTTTACACTCACTAGGAGCTAGAAAATCCATTTCTTGACTTTTTAAAAACTCAGTATTCTTGGTATATATAGGCTTATTATGACGTGAAACAACCATTTATATGATTTTTTCGAAGTTTGACACAAGTGAAGTAAACGCGATTTTACACTCACTAGGGGCGAGAAAATCGATTTTCTTGTTTTGTTGAAAACTCAATATTCTTGGTATATATAGGCTTATTATGACGTGAAACAACCATTTATATGATTTTTTTCGAAGCTTGAAAGAAGTGAAGTAAACGCGATTTTACACTCAATAGGCGCTAGAAAATCGAATTTCTTGACTTTTTGAATACTCAGCATTTTCTTATATAGAGGCTTATTATGAGGTGATACATTCATTTATATAATTTTTAAGCAGTTTGAAAGAAGTGAAGTAAACGCGATTTTACACTCACTAGAGCTAGAAAAATCCAATTTCTTGACTTTTTAAAAACTGAGTATTCTTGGTATATATAGGCTTATTTTGAGGTGAAACAACCATTTATATGATTTTTTCGAAGCTTGAAAGAAGTGAAGTAAACGCGATTGAAGTAAACGCGATTTTACACTCAATAGAGCCCAGAAAATCGAATTTCTTGACTTTTTAAAAACTCAGTATTCTTATATATAGGCTTATTATGACGTGAAACAACCATTTATATGATTTTTAAGCAGTTTGAAAGAAGTGAAGTAAACGCGATGTATACGCAATTTTACAGTCACTAGGGGCTAGAAAATCCATTTTCTAGACTTTTTAAAAACTCAGTATTCTTGGTATATATAGGCTTATTATGACGTGAAACAACCATTTATATGATTTTTTGAAGTTTGAAGGAAGTGAAGTAAACGCGATTTTACACTCACTAGGGGCGAGAAAATCGATTTTCTTGTTTTGTTGAAAGCTCAATATTCTTAGTATATATATAGAGGCTTATTATGACGTGAAGCAACCATTTATATGATTTTTTCGAAGCTTGAAAGAAGTGAAGTAAACGCGATTTTACACTCAATAGAGGCCAGAAAATCGAATTTCTTGACTTTTTGAATACTCAGTATTCTTGGTATATAGAGGCTTATTATGAGGTGATACATTCATTTATATGATTTTTAAGCAGTTTGAAAGAAGTGAAGTAAACGCGATTTTACACTCACTAGGAGCTAGAAAATCCAATTTCTTGACTTTTGAATACTCAGTATTCTTGGTATATAGAGGCTTATTATGAGGTGATTCATCCATTTATATGATTTTTAAGCAGTTTGAAAGAAGTGACGTAAACGCGATTTTACACTGACTTGGGGCTAGAAAATCGAATTTCTTGTATTTTTAAAAACTCAGTATTCTTGGTATATAGGCTTATTATGACGTGAAACAACCATTTATATGATTTTTAAGCAGTTTGAAAGAAGTGAAGTAAGCGCGATGTATACGCAATTTTACACTCACTAGGGGCTAGAAAATCCATTTTCTTGACTTTTTAAAAACTCAGTATTCTTGGTATATAGGCTTATTATGACCTGAAAGAACCATTTATATGATTTTTAAGCAGTTTGAAAGAAGTGAAGTAAACGCGATGTATACGCAATTTTACACTCACTAGGGGCTAGAAAATCCATTTTCTTGACTTTTTGAATACTCAGTATTCTTGGTATATAGGCCTATTATGACGTGAAACCACCATTTATATGATTTTTTCGAAGTTTGAAAGAAGTGAAGTAAACGCGATTTTACACTCACTAGGGGCGAGAAAATCGATTTTCTTGTTTTGTTGAAAACTCAATATTCTTAGTATATATACGCTTATTATGACGTGAAAACACCATTTATATGATTTTTTCGAAGCTTGAAAGAAGTGAAGTAAACGCGATTTTACACTCAATACAGGCTAGAAAATCGAATTTCTTGACTTTTTGAATACTCAGTATTCTTGGTATATAGAGGCTTATTATGAGGTGATACGTCCATTTATATGATTTTTAAGCAGTTTGAAAGAAGTGACGTAAACGCGATTTTACACTCACTAGGGGCGAGAAAATCGATTTTCCTGTTTTGTTGAAAACTCAATATTCTTGGTATATATAGGCTTATTATGACGTGAAACAACCATTTATATGATTTTTTCGAAGCTTGAAAGAAGTGAAGTAAACGCGATTTTACACTCAATAGGGGCTAGAAAATCGAATTTCTTGACTTTTTGAATACTCAGCATTTTTCCTATATAGAGGCTTATTATGAGGTGATACATTCATTTATATGATTTTTAAGCAGTTTGAAAGAAGTGAAGTAAACGCGATTTTACATTCACTAGGAGCAAGAAAATCCAATTTCTTGACTTTTTAAAAACTGAGTATTCTTGGTATATATAGGCTTATTATGACGTGAAACGACCATTTATATAATTTTTCGAAGCTTGAAAGAAGTGACGTAAACGCGATTTTACACTGACTAGGGCTAGAAAATCGAATTTCTTGACTGTTTAAAAACTCAGTATTCTTGCTATGTAGGCTTATTATGACCTGAAAGAACCATTTATATGATTTTTAAGCAGTTTGAAAGAAGTGAAGTAAACGCGATGTATACGCAATTTTACACTCACTTGGGGCTAGAAAATCCATTTTCTTGACTTTTTAATAACTCAGTATTCTTGGTATATATAGGCTTATTATGACGTGAAACAACCATTTATATGATTTTTTCGAAGTTTGAAAGAAGTGAAGTAAACGCGATTTTACACTCACTAGGGGCGAGAAAATCGATTTTCTTGTTTTGTTGAAAACTCAATATTCCTGGTATATATAGGCTTATTATGACGTGAAACAACCATTTATATGATTTTTTCGAAGCTTGACAGAAGTGAAGTAAACGCGATTTTACACTCAATAGGGGCTAGAAAATCGAATTTCTTGACTTTTTGAATACTCAGCATTTTTCTTATATAGAGGCTTATTATGAGATGATACATTCATTTATATGATTTTTAAGCAGTTTGAAAGAAGTGAAGTAAACGCGATTTTACCCTCACTAGGAGCTAGAAAATCCATTTTCTTGACTTTTTAAAAACTCAGTATTCTTGGTATATATAGGCTTATTATGACGTGAAACAACCATTTATATGATTTTTTCGAAGTTTGACAGAAGTGAAGTAAACGCGATTTTACACTCACTAGGGGCGAGAAAATCGATTTTCTTGTTTTGTTGAAAACTCAATATTCTTGGTATATATAGGCTTATTATCACGTGAAACAACCATTTATATGATTTTTTCGAAGCTTGAAAGAAGTGAAGTAAACGCGATTTTACACTCAATAGGGGCTAGAAAATCGAATTTCTTGACTTTTTGAATACTCAGCATTTTTCTTATATAGAGGCTTATTTTGAGGTGATACATTCATTTATATGATTTTTAAGCAGTTTGAAAGAAGTGAAGTAAACGCGATTTTACACTCACTAGGAGCTAGAAAATCCAATTTCGTGACTTTTTAATAACTCAGTGTTCTTGGTATATGTAGGCTTATTATGACGTGAAACAACCATTTATATGATTTTTAAGCAGTTTGAAAGAAGTGAAGTAAACGCGATTTTACACTCACTAGGGGCGAGAAAATCGAATTTCTTTACTTTTTGAATACTCAGTATTCTTGGTATATAGAGGCTTATTATGAGGTGATACATCCATTTATATGATTTTTAAGCAGTTTGAAAGAAGTGACGTAAACGCGATTTTACACTCACTAGGGGCTAGAAAATCGAATTTCTCGACTTTTTAAAAACTCAGTATTCTTGGTATATAGGCTTATTATGACGTGAAACAACCATTTATATGATTTTTAAGCAGTTTGAAAGAAGTGAAGTAAACGCGATGTATACGCAATTTTACACTCACTAGGGGCTAGAAAATCCATTTTCTTGACTTTTTAAAAACTCAGTATTCTTGGTATATATAGGCTTATTATGACGTGAAAACACCATTTATATGATTTTTTTGAAGCTTGAAAGAAGTGAAGTAATCGCGATTTTACACTCACTAGGGGCGAGAAAATCGATTTTCTTGTTTTGTTGAAAACTCAATATTCTTGGTATATATAGGCTTATTATGACGTGAAACAACCATTTATATGATTTTTTGAAGTTTGAAGGAAGTGAAGTAAACGCGATTTTACACTCACTAGGGGCGAGAAAATCGATTTTCTTGTTTTGTTGAAAGCTCAATATTCTTGGTATATATAGGCTTATTATGACGTGAAGCAACCATTTATATGATTTTTTCGAAGCTTGAAAGAAGTGAAGTAAACGCGATTTTACACTCAATAGAGGCCAGAAAATCGAATTTCTTGACTTTTTGAATACTCAGTATTCTTGGTATATAGAGGCTTATTATGAGGTGATACATTCATTTATATGATTTTTAAGCAGTTTGAAAGAAGTGAAGTAAACGCGATTTTACACTCAATAGGGGCTATAAAATCGCATTTCTTGACTTTTTGAATACTCAGCATTTTTCGTATATAGAGGCTTATTATGAGGTGATACATCCATTTATATGATTTTCAAGCAGTTTGAAAGAAGTGACGTAAACGCGATTTTACACTGACTAGGGGCTAGAAAATCGAATTTCTTGACTTTTTAAAAACTCAGTATTCTTGGTATATAGGCTTATTATGACCTGAAAGAACCATTTATATGATTTTTAAGCAGCTTGAAAGAAGTGAAGTAAACGCGATGTATACGCAATTTTACACTCACTAGGGGCTAGAAAATCCATTTTCTTGACTTTTTAATAACTCAGTATTCTTGGTATATATAGGCTTATTATGACGTGAAACAACCATTTATATGATTTTTAAGCAGTTTGAAAGAAGTGAAGTAAACGCGATTTTACACTCACTAGGGGCGAGAAAATCGATTTTCTTGTTTTGTTGAAAACTCAATATTCTTGGTATATATAGGCTTATTATCACGTGAAACAACCATTTATATGATTTTTTCGAAGCTTGAAAGAAGTGAAGTAAACGCGATTTTACACTCAATAGGGGCTAGAAAATCGAATTTCTTGACTTTTTGAATACTCAGTATTCTTGGTATATAGAGGCTTATTATGAGGTGATACGTACATTTATATGATTTTTAAGCAGTTTGAAAGAAGTGACGTAAACGCGATTTTACACTCACTAGGGGCGAGAAAATCGATTTTCCTGTTTTGTTGAAAACTCAATATTCTTGGTATATATAGGCTTATTATTACGTGAAACAACCATTTATATGATTTTTTCGAAGCTTGAAAGAAGTGAAGTAAACGCGATTTTACACTCAATAGGGGCCAGAAAATCGAATTTCTTGACTTTTTGAATACTCAGCATTTTTCTTATATAGAGGCTTATTATGAGGTGATACATTCATTTATATGATTTTTAAGCAGTTTGAAAGAAGTGAAGTAAACGCGATTTTACACTCACTAGGAGCAAGAAAATCCAATTCTTGACTTTTTAAAAACTGAGTATTCTTGGTATATATAGGCTTATTATGACGTGAAACGACCATTTATATAATTTTTCGAAGCTTGAAAGAAGTGAAGGAAACGCGATTTTACACTGAATACAGGCTAGAAAATCGAATTTCTTGACTTTTTTAAAACTCAGTATTCTTGGTATATAGGCTTATTATGACGTGAAACAACCATTTATATGATTTTTAAGCAGTTTGAAAGAAGTGAAGTAAACGCGATGTATACGCAATTTTACACTCACTAGGGGCTAGAAAATCCATTTTCTTGACTGTTTAAAAACTCAGTATTCTTGCTATATAGGCTTATTATGACCTGAAACAACCATTTATATGATTTTTAAGCAGTTTGAAAGAAGTGAAGTAAAACGCGATGTATACGCAATTTTACACTCACTAGGGGTTAGAAAATCCATTTTTCTAGACTTTTTAAAAACTCAGTATTCTTGGTATATATAGGCTTATTATGACGTGAAACAACCATTTATATGATTTTTTGAAGTTTGAAGGAAGTGAAGTAAACGCGATTTTACACTCACTAGGGGCGAGAAAATCGATTTTCTTGTTTTGTTGAAAGCTCAATATTCTTGGTATATATAGGCTTATTATGACGTGAAGCAACCATTTATATGATTTTTTCGAAGCTTGAAAGAAGTGAAGTAAACGCGATTTTACACTCAATAGAGGCCAGAAAATCGAATTTCTTGACTTTTTGAATACTCAGTATTCTTGGTATATAGAGGCTTATTATGAGGTGATACATTCATTTATATGATTTTTAAGCAGTTTGAAAGAAGTGAAGTAAACGCGATTTTACACTCACTAGGAGCTAGAAAATCAAATTTCGTGACTTTTTAATAACTCAGTATTCTTGGTATATATAGGCTTATTATGACGTGAAACAACCATTTATATGATTTTTAAGCAGTTTGAAAGAAGTGAAGTAAACGCGATTTTACACTCACTAGGGGCGAGAAAATCGAATTTCTTGACTTTTTGAATACTCAGTATTCTTGGTATATAGAGGCTTATTATGAGGTGATACATCCATTTATATGATTTTTAAGCAGTTTGAAAGAAGTGACGTAAACGCGATTTTACACTCACTAGGGGCTAGAAAATCGAATTTCTTGACTTTTTAAAAACTCAGTATTCTTGGTATATAGGCTTATTATGACGTGAAACAACCATTTATATGATTTTTAAGCAGTTTGAAAGAAGTGAAGTAAACGCGATGTATACGCAATTTTACACTCACTAGGGGCTAGAAAATCCATTTTCTTGACTTTTAAAAACTCAGTATTCTTGGTATATATAGGCTTATTATGACGTGAAAACACCATTTATATGATTTTTTCGAAGTTTGAAAAGAAGTGAAGTAAACGCGATTTTACACTCACTAGGGGCGAGAAAATCGATTTTCTTGTTTTGTTGAAAACTCAATATTCTTGGTATATATAGGCTTATTATGACGTGAAACAACCATTTATATGATTTTTTCGAAGCTTGAAAGAAGTGAAGTAAACGCGATTTTACACTCAATCGGGGCTAGAAAATCGCATTTCTTGACTTTTTGAATACTCAGCACTTTTCGTATATAGAGGCTTATTATGAGGTGATACATCCATTTATATGATTTTCAAGCAGTTTGAAAGAAGTGACGTAAACGCGATTTTACACTGACTAGGGGCTAGAAAATCGAATTTCTTGACTTTTTAAAAACTCAGTATTCTTGGTATATAGGCTTATTATGACCTGAAAGAACCATTTATATGATTTTTAAGCAGTTTGAAAGAAGTGAAGTAAACGCAATGTATACGCAATTTTACACTCACTAGGGGCTAGAAAATCCATTTTCTTGACTTTTTAATAACTCAGTATTCTTGGTATATATAGGCTTATTATGACGTGAAACAACCATTTATATGATTTTTAAGCAGTTTGAAAGCAGTGAAGTAAACGCGATTTTACACTCACTAGGGGCGATAAAATCGATTTTCTTGTTTTGTTGAAAACTCAATATTCTTGGTATATATGGCTTATTATCACGTGAAACAACCATTTATATGATTTTTCGAAGCTTGAAAGAAGTGAAGTAAACGCGATTTTACACTCACTAGGAGCTAGAAAATCATTTTCTTGACTTTTTAAAAACTCAGTATTCTTGGTATATATAGGCTTATTATGACGTGAAACAACCATTTATATGATTTTTTCGAAGTTTGACACAAGTGAAGTAAACGCGATTTTACACTCACTAGGGGCGAGAAAATCGATTTTCTTGTTTTGTTGAAAACTCAATATTCTTGGTATATATAGGCTTATTATGACGTGAAACAACCATTTATATGATTTTTTCGAAGCTTGACAGAAGTGAAGTAAACGCGATTTTACACTCAATAGGGGCTAGAAAATCGAATTTCTTGACTTTTGAATACTCAGCATTTTTCTTATATAGAGGCTTATTATGAGGTGATACATTCATTTATATGATTTTTAAGCAGTTTGAAAGAAGTGAAGTAAACGCGATTTTACACTCACTAGGAGCTAGAAATCCATTTTCTTGACTTTTTAAAAACTCAGTATTCTTGGTATATATAGGCTTATTATGACGTGAAACAACCATTTATATGATTTTTTCGAAGTTTGACAGAAGTGAAGTAAACGCGATTTTACACTCACTAGGGGCGAGAAAATCGATTTTCTTGTTTTGTTGAAAACTCAATATTCTTGGTATATATAGGCTTATTATCACGTGAAACAACCATTTATATGATTTTTAAGCAGTTTGAAAGAAGTGAAGTAAACGCGATTTTACACTCACTAGGAGCTAGAAAATCCAATTTCGTGACTTTTTAATAACTCAGTATTCTTGGTATATATAGGCTTATTATGACGTGAAACAACCATTTATATGATTTTTAAGCAGTTTGAAAGAAGTGAAGTAAACGCGATTTTACACTCACTAGGGGCGAGAAAATCGAATTTCTTTACTTTTTGAATACTCAGTATTCTTGGTATATAGAGGCTTATTATGAGGTGATACATCCATTTATATGATTTTTAAGCAGTTTGAAAGAAGTGACGTAAACGCGATTTTACACTCACTAGGGGCTAGAAAATCGAATTTCTTGACTTTTTAAAAACTCAGTATTCTTGGTATATAGGCTTATTATGACGTGAAACAACCATTTATATGATTTTTAAGCAGTTTGAAAGAAGTGAAATAAACGCGATGTATACGCAATTTTACACTCACTAGGGGCTAGAAAATCCATTTTCTTGACTTTTTAAAAACTCAGTATTCTTGGTATATATAGGCTTATTATGACGTGAAAACACCATATATATGATTTTTTCGAAGTTTGAAAGAAGTGAAGTAAACGCGATTTTACACTCACTAGGGGCGAGAAAATCGATTTTCTTGTTTTGTTGAAAACTCAATATTCTTGGTATATATAGGCTTATTATGACGTGAAACAACCATTTATATGATTTTTTCGAAGCTTGAAAGAAGTGAAGTAAACGCGATTTTACACTCAATAGGGGCTAGAAAATCGCATTTCTTGACTTTTTGAATACTCAGCATTTTTCGTATATAGAGGCTTATTATGAGGTGATACATCCATTTATATGATTTTTTGGAAGCTTGGAAGAAGTGAAGTAAACTCGATTTTACACTCACTAGGGGCAAGAAAATCGATTTTCTTGTTTTGTTGAAAACTCAATATTCTTGGTATATATAGGCTTATTATGATGTGAAACAACCATTTATATGATTTTTTCGAAGCTTGAAAGAAGTGAAGTAAACGCGATTTTACACTCACTACGGGCGAGAAAATCGATTTTCTTGTTTTGTTGAAAACTCAATATTCTTAGTATATATATAGGCTTATTATGACGTGAAACAACCATTTATATGATTTTTGCGAAGCTTGAAAGAAGTGAAGTAAACGCGATTTTACACTCAATAGAGGCTAGAAAATCGAATTTCTTGACTTTTTGAATACTCAGTATTCTTGGTATATAGAGGCTTATTATGAGGTGATACATCCATTTATATGATTTTTAAGCAGTTTGAAAGAAGTGACGTAAACGCGATTTTACACTCACTAGGGGCTAGAAAATCGAATTTCTTGACTTTTTAAAAACTCAGTATTCTTGGTATATAGGCTTATTATGACGTGAAACAACCATTTATATGATTTTTAAGCAGTTTGAAAGAAGTGAGGTAAACGCGATGTATACGCAATTTTACACTCACTAGGGGCTAGAAAATCCATTTTCTTGACTTTTTAAAAACTCAGTATTCTTAGTATATAGGCTTATTATGACCTGAAAGAACCATTTATATGATTTTTAAGCAGTTTGAAAGAAGTGAAGTAAACGCGATGTATACGCAATTTTACACTCACTAGGGGCTAGAAAATCCATTTTCTTGACTTTTTAAAAACTCAGTATTCTTGGTATATATAGGCTTATTATGACGTGAAACAACCATTTATATGATTTTTTCGAAGTTTGAAAGAAGTGAAGTAAACGCGATTTTACACTCACTAGGGGCGAGAAAATCGATTTTCCTGTTTTGTTGAAAACTCAATATTCTTGGTATATATAGGCTTATTATGACGTGAAACAACCATTTATATGATTTTTTCGAAGCTTGAAAGAAGTGAAGTAAACGCGATTTTACACTCAATAGGGGCTAGAAAATCGAATTTCTTGACTTTTTGAATACTCAGCATTTTTCTTATATAGAGGCTTATTATGAGGTGATACATTCATTTATATGATTTTTAAGCAGTTTGGAAGAAGTGAAGTAAACGCGATTTTACACTCACTAGGAGCTAGAAAATCCATTTTCTTGACTTTTTAAAAACTCAGTATTCTTGGTATATATAGGCTTATTATGACGTGAAACAACCATTTATATGATTTTTTCGAAGCTTGAAAGAAGTGAAGTAAACGCGATTTTACACTCAATAGAGGCCAGAAAATCGAATTTCTTGACTTTTTGAATACTCAGTATTCTTGGTATATAGAGGCTTATTATGAGGTGATACATCCATTTATATGATTTTTAAGCAGTTTGAAAGAAGTGACGTAAACGCGATTTTACACTCACTAGGGGCTAGAAAATCGAATTTCTTGACTTTTTAAAAACTCAGTATTCTTATATATAGGCTTATTATGACGTGAAACAACCATTTATATGATTTTTAAGCAGTTTGAAAGAAGTGAAGTAAACTCGATGTATACGCAATTTTACACTCACTAGGGGCTAGAAAATCCATTTTCTTGACTTTTTAAAAACTCAGTATTCTTGGTATATATAGGCTTATTATGACGTGAAAACACCATTTATATGATTTTTTCGAAGTTTGAAAGAAGTGAAGTAAACGCGATTTTACACGGGCGAGAAAATCGATTTTCTTGTTTTGTTGAAAACTCAATATTCTTAGTATATATATAGGCTTATTATGACGTGAAACAACCATTTATATGATTTTTGCGAAGCTTGAAAGAAGTGAAGTAAACGCGATTTTACACTCAATAGGGGCTAGAAAATCGCATTTCTTGACTTTTTGAATACTCAGCATTTTTCGTATATAGAGGCTTATTATGAGGTGATACATTCATTTATATGATTTTTAAGCAGTTTGAAAGAAGTGAAGTAAACGCGATTTTACACTCACTAGGGGCTAGAAAATCCATTTTCTTGACTTTTTAAAAACTCAGTATTCTTGGTATATATAGGCTTATTATGACGTGAAACAACCATTTATATGATTTTTTCGAAGTTTGAAAGAAGTGAAGTAAACGCGATTTTACACTCACTAGGGGCGAGAAAATCGATTTTCCTGTTTTGTTGAAAACTCAATATTCTTGGTATATAGGCTTATTATGACGTGAAACAACCATTTATATGATTTTTAAGCAGTTTGAAAGAAGTGAAGTAAGCGCGATGTATACGCAATTTTACACTCACTAGGGGCTAGAAAATCCATTTTCTTGACTTTTTAAAAACTCAGTATTCTTGGTATATAGGCTTATTATGACCTGAAAGAACCATTTATATGATTTTTAAGCAGTTTGAAAGAAGTGAAGTAAACGCGATGTATACGCAATTTTACACTCACTAGGGGCTAGAAAATCCATTTTCTTGACTTTTTGAATACTCAGTATTCTTGGTATATAGGCCTATTATGACGTGAAACCACCATTTATATGATTTTTTCGAAGTTTGAAAGAAATGAAGTAAACGCGATTTTACACTCACTAGCGGCGAGAAAATCGATTTTCTTGTTTTGTTGAAAACTCAATATTCTTAGTATATATACGCTTATTATGACGTGAAAACACCATTTATATGATTTTTTCGAAGCTTGAAAGAAGTGAAGTAAACGCGATTTTACACTCAATAGGCGCTAGAAAATCGAATTTCTTGACTTTTTGAATACTCAGCATTTTTCTTATATAGAGGCTTATTATGAGGTGATACGTCCATTTATATGATTTTTAAGCAGTTTGAAAGAAGTGACGTCAACGCGATTTTACACTCACTAGGGGCGAGAAAATCGATTTTCCTGTTTTGTTGAAAACTCAATATTCTTGGTATATATAGGCTTATTATGACGTGAAACAACCATTTATATGATTTTTTCGAAGCTTGAAAGAAGTGAAGTAAACGCGATTTTACACTCAATAGGGGTTAGAAAATCGAATTTCTTGACTTTTTGAATACTCAGCATTTTTCTTATATAGAGGCTTATTATAAAGGTGATACATTCATTTATATGATTTTTAAGCAGTTTGAAAGAAGTGAAGTAAACGCGATTTTACACTCACTAGGAGCAAGAAAATCCAATTTCTTGACTTTTTAAAAACTGAGTATTCTTGGTATATATAAGCTTATTATGACGTGAAACGACCATTTATATAATTTGTCGAAGCTTGAAAGAAGTGAAGGAAACGCGATTTTACACTCAATACAGGCTAGAAAATCGAATTTCTTGACATTTTGAATACTCAGTATTCTTGGTATATAGAGGCTTATTATGAGGTGATACATCCATTTATATGATTTTTAAGCAGTTTGAAAGAAGTGACGTAAACGCGATTTTACACTCACTAGGGGCTAGAAAATCGATTTTCTTGACTTTCTAAAAACTCAGTGTTCTTGGTATATAGGCTTATTATGACGTGAAACAACCATTTATATGATTTTTAAGCAGTTTGAAAGAAGTGAAGTAAACGCGATGTATACGCAATTTTAAACTCACTAGGGGCTAGAAAATCCATTTTCTTGACTGTTTAAAAACTCTGTATTCTTGCTATATAGGCTTATTATGACCTGAAACAACCATTTATGTGATTTTTAAGCAGTTTGAAAGAAGTGAAGTAAACGCGATGTATACGCAATTTTACACTCACTAGGGGTTTAAAAAATCGATTTTCTAGACTTTTTAAAAACTCAGTATTCTTGGTATATATAGGCTTATTATGACGTGAAACAATCATTTATATGATTTTTTTGAAGTTTGAAAGAAGTGAAGTAAACGCGATTTTACACTCACTAGGGGCGAGAAAATCGATTTTCTTGTTTTGTTAAAACCCAATATTCTTAGTATATATATAAGCTTATTATGACGTGAAGCAACCATTTATATGATTTTTTCGAAGCTTGAAAGAAGTGAAGAAAACGCGATTTTACACTCAATAGAGGCCAGAAAATCGAATTTCTTGACTTTTTGAATACTCAGTATTCTTGGTATATAGAGGCTTATTATAAAGGTGATACATTCATTTATATGATTTTTAAGCAGTTTGAAAGAAGTGAAGTAAACGCGATTTTACACTCACTAGGAGCTAGAAAATCCAATTTCTTGACTTTTTAAAAACTGAGTATTCTTGGTATATATAGGCTTATTATGACGTAAAACAACCATTTATATGATTTTTTGGAAGCTTGGAAGAAGTGAAGTAAACTCGATTTTACACTCACTAGGGGCGAGAAAATCGATTTTCTTGTTTTGTTGAAAACTCAATATTCTTGGTATATATAGGCTTATTATGATGTGAAACAACCATTTATATGATTTTTTCGAAGCTTGAAAGAAGTGAAGTAAACGCGATATTACACTCACTAGGGGCGAGAAAATCGATTTTCTTGTTTTGTTGAAAACTCAATATTCTTAGTATATATATAGGCTTATTATGACGTGAAACAACCATTTATATGATTTTTGCGAAGCTTGAAAGAAGTGAAGTAAACGCGATTTTACACTCAATAGAGGCTAGAAAATCGAATTTCTTTACTTTTTGAATACTCAGTATTCTTGGTATATAGAGGCTTATTATGAGGTGATACATCCATTTATATGATTTTTAAGCAGTTTGAAAGAAGTGACGTAAACGCGATTTTACACTCACTAGGGGCTAGAAAATCGAATTTCTTGACTTTTTAAAAACTCAGTATTCTTGGTATATAGGCTTATTATGACGTGAAACAACCATTTATATGATTTTTAAGCAGTTTGAAAAAAGTGAAGTAAACGCGATGTATACGCAATTTTACACTCACTACGGGCTAGAAAATCCATTTTCTTGACTTTTTAAAAACTCAGTATTCTTAGTATATAGGCTTATTATGACCTGAAAGAACCATTTATATGATTTTTAAGCAGTTTGAAAGAAGTGAAGTAAACGCGATGTATACGCAATTTTACACTCACTAGGGGCTAGAAAATCCATTTTCTTGACTTTTTAAAAACTCAGTATTCTTGGTATATATAGGCTTATTATGACGTGAAACAACCATTTATATGATTTTTTCGAAGTTTGAAAGAAGTGAAGTAAACGCGATTTTACACTCACTAGGGGCGAGAAAATCGATTTTCCTGTTTTGTTGAAAACTCAATATTCTTGGTATATATAGGCTTATTATGACGTGAAACAACCATTTATATGATTTTTTCGAAGCTTGAAAGAAGTGAAGTAAACGCGATTTTACACTCAATAGGGGCTAGAAAATCGAATTTCTTGACTTTTTGAATACTCAGCATTTTTCTTATATAGAGGCTTATTATGAGGTGATACATTCATTTATATGATTTTTAAGCAGTTTGAAAGAAGTAAAGTAAACGCGATTTTACACTCACTAGGAGCTAGAAAATCCAATTTCTTGACTTTTTAAAAACTGAGTATTCTTGGTATATTTAGGCTTATTATGACGTGAAACAACCATTTATATTTTTTTTTTCGAAGCTTGGAAGAAGTGAAGTAAACGCGATTTTACACTCACTAGGGGCGAGAAAATCGATTTTCTTGTTTTGTTGAAAACTCAATATTCTTGGTATATATAGGCTTATTATGACGTGAAACAACCATTTATATGATTTTTTCGAAGCTTGAAACAAGTGAAGTAAACGCGATTTTACACTCAATAGGCGCTAGAAAATCGAATTTCTTGACTTTTTGAATACTCAGCATTTTTCTTATATAGAGGCTTATTATGAGGTGATACATTCATTTATATGATTTTTAAGCAGTTTGAAAGAAGTGAAGTAAACGCGATTTTACACTCACTAGGAGCTAGAAAATCCAATTTCTTGACTTTTTGAATACTCAGTATTCTTGGTATATAGAGGCTTATTATGAGGTGATTCATCCATTTATATGATTTTTAAGCAGTTTGAAAGAAGTGACGTAAACGCGATTTTACACTGACTAGGGGATAGAAAATCGAATTTCTTGTATTTTTAAAAACTCAATATTCTTGGTATATAGGCTTATTATGACGTGAAACAACCATTTATATGATTTTTAAGCAGTTTGAAAGAAGTGAAGTAAGCGCGATGTATACGCAATTTTACACTCACTAGGGGCTAGAAAATCCATTTTCTTGACTTTTTAAAAACTCAGTATTCTTGGTATATAGGCTTATTATGACCTGAAAGAACCATTTGTATGATTTTTAAGCAGTTTGAAAGAAGTGAAGTAAACGCGATGTATACGCAATTTTACACTCACTAGGGGCTAGAAAATCCATTTTCTTGACTTTCTGAATACTCAGTATTCTTGGTATATAGGCCTATTATGACGTGAAACCACCATTTATATGATTTTTTCGAAGTTTGAAAGAAGTGAAGTAAACGCGATTTTACACTCACTAGGGGCGAGAAAGTCGATTTTCTTGTTTTGTTGAAAACTCAATATTCTTAGTATATATACGCTTATTATGACGTGAAAACACCATTTATATGATTTTTTCGAAGCTTGAAAGAAGTGAAGTAAACGCGATTTTACACTCAATACAGGCTAGAAAATCGAATTTCTTGACTTTTTGAATACTCAGTATTCTTGGTATATAGAGGCTTATTATGAGGTGATACGTCCATTTATATGATTTTTAAGCAGTTTGAAAGAAGTGACGTAAACGCGATTTTACACTCACTAGGGGCGAGAAAATCGATTTTCCTGTTTTGTTGAAAACTCAATATTCTTGGTATATATAGGCTTATTATGACGTGAAACAACCATTTATATGATTTTTTCGAAGCTTGAAAGAAGTGAAGTAAACGCGATTTTACACTCAATAGGGGCTAGAAAATCGAATTTCTTGACTTTTTGAATACTCAGCATTTTTCTTATATAGAGGCTTATTATGAGGTGATACATTCATTTATATGATTTTTAAGCAGTTTGAAAGAAGTGAAGTAAACGCGATTTTACACTCACTAGGAGCTAGAAAATCCAATTTCTTGACTTTTTAAAAACTGAGTATTCTTGGTATATATAGGCTTATTATGACGTGAAACAACCATTTATATGATTTTTTCGAAGCTTGGAAGAAGTGAAGTAAACTCGATTTTACACTCACTAGGGGCGAGAAAATCGATTTTCTTGTTTTGTTGAAAACTCAATATTCTTGGTATATATAGGCTTATTATGATGTGAAACAACCATTTATATGATTTTTTCGAAGCTTGAAAGAAGTGAAGTAAACGCGATTTTACACTCACTAGGAGCGAGAAAATCGATTTTCTTGTTTTGTTGAAAACTCAATATTCTTAGTATATATATAGGCTTATTATGACGTGAAACAACCATTTATATGATTTTTGCGAAGCTTGAAAGAAGTGAAGTAAACGCGATTTTACACTCACTAGGAGCTAGAAAATCCAATTTCTTGACTTTTTAAAAACTGAGTATTCTTGGTATATATAGGCTTATTATGACGTGAAACAACCATTTATATGATTTTTTCGAAGCTTGGAGGAAGTGAAGTAAACGCGATTTTACACTCACTAGGGGCGAGAAAATCGATTTTCTTGTTTTGTTGAAAACTCAATATTCTTGGTATATATAGGCTTATTATGACGTGAAACAACCATTTATATGATTTTTTCGAAGCTTGAAAGAAGTGAAGTAAACGCGATTTTACACTCAATACAGGCTAGAAAATCGAATTTCTTGACTTTTTGAATACTCAGTATTCTTGGTATATAGAGGCTTATTATGAGGTGATACATCCGTTTATATGATTTTTAAGCAGTTTGAAAGAAGTGACGTAAACGCGATTTTACACTCACTAGGGGCTAGAAAATCGATTTTCTTGACTTTTTAAAAACTCAGTATTCTTGGTATATAGGCTTATTATGACGTGAAACAACCATTTATATGATTTTTAAGCAGTTTGAAAGAAGTGAAGTAAACGCGATGTATACGCAATTTTACACTCACAAGGGGCTAGAAAATCCATTTTCTTGACTTTTTAAAAACTCAGTATTCTTGGTATATATAGGCTTATTATGACGTGAAACAACCATTTATATGATTTTTTCGAAGTTTGAAAGAAGTGAAGTAAACGCGATTTTACACTCACTAGGGGCGAGAAAATCGATTTTCTTGTTTTGTTGAAAACTCAATATTCTTGGTATATATAGGCTTATTATGACGTGAAACAACCATTTATATGACTTTTTCGAAGCTTGAAAGAAGTGAAGTAAACGCGATTTTAGACTCAATAGGGGCTAGAAAATCGAATTTCTTGACTTTTTGAATACTCAGCATTTTTCTTATATAGAGGCTTATTATGAGGTGATACATTCATTTATATGATTTTAAGCAGTTTGAAAGAAGTGAAGTAAACGCGATTTTACACTCACTAGGAGCTAGAAAATCCAATTTCTTGACTTTTTAAAAACTGAGTATTCTTGGTATATATAGGCTTATTATGACGTGAAACAACCATTTATATGATTTTTTCGAAGCTTGAAAGAAGTGAAGTAAACGCGATTTTACACTTAATAGAGGCCAGAAAATCGAATTTCTTGACTTTTTGAATACTCAGTATTCTTGGTATATAGAGGCTTATTATGAGGTGATACATCCATTTATATGATTTTTAAGCAGTTTGAAAGAAGTGACGTAAACGCGATTTTACACTCACTAGGGGCTAGAAAATCGAATTTCTTGACTTTTAAAAAACTCAGTATTCTTGGTATATAGGCTTAATATGACGTGAAACAACCATTTATATGATTTTTAAGCAGTTTGAAAGAAGTGAAGTAAACGCGATGTATACGCAATTTTACTCTCACTAGGGGCTAGAAAATCCATTTTCTTGACTTTTTAAAAACTCAGTATTCTTGGTATATAGGCTTATTATGACGTGAAACCACCATTTATATGATTTTTTCGAAGTTTGAAAGAAGTGAAGTAAACGCGATTTTACACTCACTAGGGGCGAGAAAATCGATTTTCTTGTTTTGTTGAAAACTCAGTATTCTTAGTATATATAGGCTTATTATGACGTGAAACAACCATTTATATGATTTTTTCGAAGCTTGAAAGAAGTGAAGTAAACGCGATTTTACACTCAATACAGGCTAGAAAATCGAATTTCTTGACTTTTTGAATACTCAGTATTCTTGGTATATAGAGGCTTATTATGAGGTGATACATCCATTTATATGATTTTTAAGCAGTTTGAAAGAAGTGACATAAACGCGATTTTACACTCACTAGGGGCTAGAAAATCGATTTTCTTGACTTTTTAAAAACTCAGTATTCTTGGTATATAGGCTTATTATGACGTGAAACAACCATTTATATGATTTTTAAGCAGTTTGAAAGAAGTGAAGTAAACGCGATTTTACACTCACTAGGGGCGAGAAAATCGATTTTCTTGTTTTGTTGAAAACTCAATATTCTTGGTATATATAGGCTTATTATGACGTGAAACAACCATTTATATGATTTTTTCGAAGCTTGAAAGAAGTGAAGTAAACGCGATTTTACACTCAATAGGGGCTAGAAAATCGAATTTCTTGACTTTTTGAATACTCAGCATTTTTCTTATATAGAGGCTTATTATGAGGTGATACATTCATTTATATGATTTTTAAGCAGTTTGAAAGAAGTGAAGTAAACGCGATTTTACACTCACTAGGAGCTAGAAAATCCAATTTCTTGACTTTTTAAAAACTGAGTATTCTTGGTATATATAGGCTTATTATGACGTGAAACAACCATTTATATGATTTTTTCGAAGTTTGAAAGAAGTGAAGTAAACGCGATTTTACACTCACTAGGTGCTAGAAAATCCATTTTCTTGACTTTTTAAAAACTCAGTATTTTTGGTATATATAGGCTTATTATGACGTGAAACAACCATTTATATGATTTTTTCGAAGTTTGAAAGAAGTGAAGTAAACGCGATTTCACACTCACTAGGGGCTAGAAAATCGATTTTCTTTACTTGTTAAAAATTCAATATTCTTGGTATATAGAGGCTTATTATGAATTGATACATCCATTTATATGAATTTTAAGCAGTTTGAAAGAAGTGAAGTAAACGCGATTTTACACTCACTAGGAGCTAGAAAATCCAATTTCTTGACTTTTTAAAAACTCAGTATTTTTGGTATATATAGGCTTATTATGACGTGATACAACCATTTATATGATTTTTTCGAAGTTTGAAAGAAGTGAAGTAAACGCGATTTTACACTCACTAGGTGCTAGAAAATCCATTTTCTTGACTTTTTAAAAGCTCAGTATTTTTGGTATATATAGGCTTATTATGACGTGAAACAACCATTTATATGATTTTTTCGAAGTTTGAAAGAAGTGAAGTAAACGCGATTTCACACTCACTAGGGGCTAGAAAATCGATTTTCTTTACTTGTTAAAAATTCAATATTCTTGGTATATAGAGGCTTATTATGAATTGATACATCCATTTATATGAATTTTAAGCAGTTTGAAAGAAGTGAAGTAAACGCGATTTTACACTCACTAGGAGCTAGAAAATCCAATTTCTTGACTTTTTAAAAACTCAGTATTCTTGGTATATATAGGCTTATTATGATGTGAAACAACCATTTATATGATTTTTTCGAAGTTTGAAAGAAGTGAAGTAAACGCAATTTTACACTCACTAGGGGCTAGAAAATCGTTTGCACTGCACACTTTTGTGTTAAAATATATATACATTTTCAATTTTGTCATTGTGTAGATTTTGTTTGTTAAATTTTTTATACACTACTATTATAGTGTGTGTGTGTGTATGTGTGTGTGTGCGAGTATGTGCCTAGTATCCGTGCGCCGACAAAACTTCATCATTTGCCTACCGGGCAGGGACAACCACTAAAAACCTGAAAAACCTCGATAATTAGAAACGGCTTCGTCAACCACTACAGCAAACGCCTACCAACCAGGGAAAACCTATGAAAAACAGAAAGAGCTTGCATTCGTTTACCAACCACAGAAAACCCCGAAAAACTAGTTATTTTTTAAAAAAAACGAAAAAACAAAAAGAAAAAAAAAGAAAAAAGAAAAGACGAATAATATAAGTATGGCAACTGCAACGGGTGTGTGTGTGTGTGGGGGTGCCTATTTAATTTTTATTTTCTTTTGCACTGCACACTTTTGTGTTACAATATATATGCATTTTCAATTTTGGGAAAACCTATGAAAAAACAGAAACAGCTTGCATTCGTCTACCAACCAGAGAAAACCCCGAAACACTGGTTATTTAAAATTGCTGATGAGTTCTGGATAGGCTTTTGCAAATCTTGTTGGTAGCAAAACTTACCTTTTCCATCACCTCCAACATACCCCACTCCCACACCTTTTTTCTTTCCACCAATCATAATCTCTCTTATTCTTACCAATCAACAACTTTCATTTGTTCCTTTCCACCAATAACTTCACTTCTTATTCCCACCAACCACAACTTCACACGTCACTTTCTGTTATACTTTTTATCCCTCGTTCGCCATCTGTTCCCTCTTTCAGTCCCAACCTCCGCACAGACAACACCTCACCGCTCCTTAACCTCAACTTCATGCCTCCGCCATGTTATTTAGTTCCCATTTTTACCACCGCACCTCTCATCTCCCAACCAGATTGCCGGCAAGAAGAGATCTCGTTCATTCACACCTCGACGGTTGACTCGACAGCAGCTACTCTGAACACCTACGTCGTACACTTTTTCGACCGCTTTCGACCGGCTATGAGAACCCTGCTCCTACGTACGCTAGCGACCATTACGATGGTCCAGTACCAGGTTTTTGGTATAGTTAAATTACGTCTGTGCAAAGGGCGTCTGTACCGCTTTAAACAACCTAGGTATATCAGTGCGTAGTGATGTTGGTTGATCTTAAAGCTGGTTAAGCATTTTCAAAAACAGTTTGCTTTTATTTTTTCGCGTCGCGTGAAGCTGCTGCGCTTTTGGTGACGCATCCACACCAGTAACAGGTAAGTACCACACGCATAATTATTTTTCGGGCCTACTTGGCATAGAAATATATCCTTTCGTGTTTTGGTACTGTAACCTCAAATCTCCTTACCCTCCTCTTGCGTCCGCCATCTTGTTTAGTTCTCACCGTATCTCCTTGTCGCAGACCCTCCGCCATTTTTAGTTCCCACTATTTTAACCTCAAAATCTGCTCTTCTAAGCTCTTGCTACCGCCATCTTATTTTAGTTCCCATTCTCACCACCGCGTCTCCTTGCCCCCACCTCTTGCGACCGCCATGTTCACCACTAACCTCCAAATTTCCTCGTCCTTAAACCTCTTGTCTCAACCATCTTGTTTAGTTCCCATTTTCGCCACCGTATCTCATATCGCCCCATCTCTCTATCCACTCTACAAAACCACCATCCAACGTTCAAAAATTGCTGATGAGTTCTCCACAGGCTTTTGCAAATCTTGTTGCTAGCAAAACTTACCTTTCCCATCACCTCCAACATACCCCACTCCCACACCTTTTTCTTTCCACCAATCATAATCTCTCTTATTCTTACCAATCAACAACTCTCATTTGTTCCTTTCCACCAATAACATCACTTCTTATTCCCACCAATCACAACTTCACACGTCACTTTCTGTTATACTTTTTATCCCTCGCTCGCCATCTTTTCCCTCTTTCAGGCCCACCTCCGCACACACAACATCTCGCCGCCCCGCTCCTCTCCATCACGCGTCCTCCATACTCTTTCATCTTCCTTCCTTCATCTTCCACCCGAATTAACGAACCAATCACATTTCGTCTTATTCTTACCAATCAAAACACTCCACGTTATTTCCTGTTTCTCCTTCACCTTTCCCTAATCCTCAATTCTTTTAACTCGTCCCGGATGAACCAATTGCAATAACGATAATCCTTCCGCTCAGGGCGCTTTTCAAACTTGCCGCCGTCGCACGCAGCGACACTAGCGACACTAGCGCCCCTAGCGGCAGGATTATCGTTAATCCAATTGGCTCATCCGGAACTTATACTACTTGCGTTTCCCTAATGCACAATTATGGATTATTTTTGACGTCCTAAGCGTGTTTCAAGAGCCGTATAGAGAGCAGTAGCACGAAGATATTGCGGTTTTTCATTGTGGTTTTCGAGTAAGAGTCATTCAATACAATGAACAACCATAGATTATGGAGATTAAAGCTAAGCATTCTGTTCTAACACGTGCAGTGAATTAACAGAGTGCGATTAAAGAGAAGCATGAACAGTATTCTGCAGTATTCTGCTCCTTTAGCGTGGTGGTCAGCCCCTGGTTAACATGGAAGATGACTGATTTTAAACGAGTTCGGGGATATTTGAATTGCAGAAAACTCCCGTCTTGGGTTCAAGATTATTATATGCTGCGTCACTTCATTTATAAACCGACCAAGGCGCTATGGCAAACAACCGTAGTATCATCTAGCCTCTAATCCCTTGAATGAGTGGATAAAGGGCTCGGATCTGCCTTCAAACATAATACCCACCACCAGTGGCATCACCACCATACTCACCAGCACCATCATAACTGCCGTCGCCGCCGCCTTCGCCACCGCCACCACCACCATCGCCATTATCACCATCATCACCATAATCACCACCAATAACACCAATATCATAATCATCACCACCATCATCGTCGTTGTCGCCACCTCTACCACCATCACCGTCATCATAATTATCACCACCACATTAAAATAATCATCACCACCACCATCACCATTACCGTCATCATAATCATCACCGCCACCACCATCATCGTCGTTGTTCACCTCCGCCACCACCACCACCACCACCATAAGTATAATCATATCATCATTGTCATCACTGCCACTACTAGCCGCACCTTAATCATAATCCTGTCATCACCATCATCACCTTCATCACAACCACTACCACAACTATACCATCACTGCTTCTGCCACCACCATAATCATATCATCATCGTAGAGCAAGCGGAGCACCACGTTGTGGAGTTGTAATTTTATAAACATCTCATCTCTGAATGACACATTTTCTCATTTTCCATTTGCATACTATACGGTAATTCTCACTTCTTGTATACAGCATTTTTGTACACGATAATTACATAAATTTGAAGACAGAGTAGACTTTTTTGGAATGAAATAGGTTAAAGTATGATCGTGATTGCAGGTCTGTGTAGATGTAAAACGTCCTACAGGTTACTTCAGTTTGATCGCTAGTCACAACTAACTCAAAGAACCAAAACCATGCTTGTTAATGTAGGTGTTATTTATTAATAAGGTAGTTTGTTTATATTAAATCAATCAAAAGCCATAATTCTTAATTTTAACCATCATCTGTATTTTACGTGTGGCTGTTACGCGAAGAAATTAATAGATATCAGTGATAAATGCGATGCCGTTGCATAGTGTGAAGCCTGGTGGCAACGTTGCGCTCGTCTAGAATCACGCTTCAAAGAGTTCAAAGCTTGAAAATGTGCTTTCATAGGCGTTAGCTGTGCCTTCCGTCGTGGATTGGTGGTTTTAAATTTATGCTGAAAACTATACCGTTTTACACCAGAATCAGAGGAGTAGATTTTCATTGTATATTTTTAAAAATATAAAAAGGAAACCAAAATAATCACACTATTTTTATGTTACTCACAAAATTTGACCTACTGCTTTCTTTGTAAATCCTACAAGTAATTAAGTTATCCTTATAATGTGATCATGATACTAGTTTACTTTCTCCATCACGTACCGAGTAGGCAGAGGAAGTATTACATTCCGCCCAAAAGTTCAACATGAAGATTCCACCAGAAGTATATGTTTTCGTACTTTGTCGTCCTCCGTGGTGTAGTAGTTACCATGCTATCCTCTAGTTCCCGAGGTCGCGGGTTCTAACCTGGCAGAGGGCGATGGATATTTTCGGCGGTAGAAATCCTTTGCATGGCTTCCTTCGGAAGGGAAGTAAAGCCGGTGGTCCCATGTCGTAGATTTACCTCACGCTTTATGAAGAAGCCTCTGAGAAAAATTTCCGGATCTCCCACGCCCAGTATAGAATGGCATGCTAAGGACCAGTCGTTAAAGGGCGTCCATAAATAAAACGCAGTTTCATTTTCACCTAAATAAAAATCAATTGTACGTGTGTGTGTGTGTGTGTGTGTGTTATGTAACCGTGAACAAACTTTCATCCGCTTGGTCTCTGTCAGTGTAGTACATGTCGGTGGGAGGTCTCGGTGTGTGCATGGCAGGGGAAAAGGATGTTCTGTAGAACCTTCGTCCTCCGGAATGGAGCGGACTCTGTGTTCCTGGCCCCCAGGGGATGTATACGCCCACAGGGGTGGGGGAGCCATCTGCACCAGTACGCACCGGGAAGTTTAAATCTGTAAATAGTAGGGAGCCTTCCCTCGGCCTGTCGTGTTCGCTGGTGCGGCCACCCTCTGTCTCCTCTCACCTTTGCCGCCCTCCCGAGGGCACCCCGTCCCTGGCACAGGTACAAGAGATCTATATATGTCGACGTGCTAAGTCCCCCTCCGCGTTTAAGCCTAATCCAAACTGTGAACAAAATTAAAAGACGTTATGCCAGATTAATACCAAACTTTGTATTTAAGTTCAGTATCTTCTAAAAAAGCGCAGGAGGATTTTCAAGAATATCCTCAACCCGAAGTACCCTTTATTTGGAAGTATTTTCATCTTCTTACCTTCTCAAAAAAGTTGTAACGATTCTAACGATTTTATTAAAATATATCTTTAAGAAATTTACATGGCAAATAAAACGTAAATCTTGAATTTTCTGCGATTACGCCATGAAGTCCCCTTCATTCGGAAGGAACGCTGCTTAATTTTGTGCAACCAGTAAAACCATAAGAAATGGTCAAAGCTTACTACACAAAAAATGTAGATATTTTCAAAATGCACATTTTATTTCAAATAACGTTTTTCTTACATCGGCCATTTGGGATATATCCGTTGTTATTGGTTTGAAATGTTTAATACTTTCTCATTTTTAAAAGTACTCTTACTATTCAGCTGTTTCTCGCGAAGTTATGGAAGCAGTATGAAATTTCAAGGCCAGTATTTAGCTACCCACTTTTACACATTTGACTATCACTTCGGTTTCCTACATCTCCCTTGTGCCAAAAACGAAATTTGTACTGAAACTATTTCTGCAAACGTGCATATTGATTAATATGAAGTAAATAGAAAAATAATGTATTTTGTAGTAATTGTTTGTAGAAATCATATTAAAATAAATGAGGGGGTAGAGAAATTCATGCGAATGTAAGGCATTATGTTTACTAGGTACATAATAGAAACATATAAATTACAATAATGACCAATAAGACCTTCAACCCACTGTTTCTGTAGTTTATATTATGCTTATTTAGCAATTTCTGACAAATTAAAATGCAAAAATATCGAATTTGCTCTATAATACGACCAATGAATGAAAGCATGCTTTTCGATTAAATTATATACAGGCTGGACCATTTAAGTTGAGACTGTACAATATTTCATAAACTAAGCTTGGTAGAAGGAAATGTGTTGAAGGATATTGCTTGATACTGTGCTTGATATTATGGAGGAAAGTAGATGGCATTAGTCGTGTTTTCTTTGGTAGACTTTATGATGGTCATTTTAGGGATAATTAATTTTTTTTAAATGGGAACCTACAATAAGGGTCAAATTAAATTGACCCCAAAACCACCATCATAACGTATTCCAAATAAAACACGACTAATGACATTTACTTTTCCCATAATATTAATCTAATTTTATTCAAGACATTTTTCGCTACAACGCTTAATTTTGGAGATATTGTATATTATCAAATTAAATGGGTCACTATGTATAAGTTCATAAACTCTGTGTAATATTATTCTAAGTAATAATGAGATATTAATTAGTAAAATGAATGACGTACGTATTGGTGCAAAATTACATGTTGATTAAGGAAGTATGATAGTATCTAATTTACACTTTTCTAGTAATTTGGTTTATAATAATACGAGCGTCTGTAGTTGGCTGTGAAGACCGAAGTTATATTTATAGACATTTCTACTAAAGTAATTAGAAGAAATATTTAATATTATTTCTTATTTTCATTTTTAAGTTCTCTATAAGGTACACTTAAATTGTAACAATAACATATACCGTCCAGGCGGTTTTGTGATCCAATCCTTAAGCAGCGTAGTTTTAAACATTTACATCACACTTTTCCATCCATTCCTTTGAAACTTCGAGCAAAATTGCCAAGAACTATGACATCAGTAACAAGGCAGTGCAGTTTTTTTATTAGAAATTTTATTTTAATACTTCACTATAAAATCTCATGTATAAAATTGTTTGTCGAATTTTGTGTTTCAGATTCATTGTACTGCACTCTTGTTCGAATTCGAAATTACGTTTACATAATACTGGAATACTACTTTATATTCTTCATCTAAATGAGAACAATATAAAATCCAGCATTTCATTACCTTTCCACTGGGCTTTTGTTTTACATCACTAGTTAGTACTTCTTTATTACCGGATCCAAAGAATAAAAATTGTTGTTAAATGACAGCTAAGCTCTGTTAGAATTGTTACAATAGGGTTAAGGCCTTGCTAGTAATAAATTCTTTGAATGACATTATTGTGTCACTTAATTAACCAAAACCGAAAGTATGAAAGCAACATAGATGCTGCTGATGATGCCGGTGTCAGTAAATCCGTAACAAAGCTTACTTAGTGTTTGTCAATAGGTGGTTACCAATATAAAGAGGTTTATCATAGAATACTTCGCGAAATTTCTGCAAGGAGTACACAGACTCCTACTACAAAGTTTGGAAAATACGAAATTCCTCCGTTAATTGTCCAAAATGGGGTGTGATGCGCACTCAGTAGGGGCATTGGAAGGGGGAGAGAAAGTTTACCGGGATCACAGGTCAATTACGGTTGTGGAGGCTGACGATTAAATGTCCCGTTGATTTCACATTTCTTCTGTCTCTGCTCTCTCTCTTGCTCGGTGTTGTTGATGAAGTGAACTGTAAGGTATTCTAATGGAGTTTACTGGGCATGGATAATTCCTGGTGTAGGGACTAGCTGTGACATATAATTTATAATAAGGCCCACAGTTTACTATTATTTCATCGCATCTCCTTTATAGCTCGGAAAAACATTTGGTACCTTATCCAACACCCCAATATTTACTTATTTATGAACCCTTCTTCCTATGAGTTGCTATGTGTATGTATGTATGCTTCGGTGTTAAATCATTGCTCCGCTGAACGATTGTCGGACTTATCTTTAATAGGCATAGGTGCACAACGGACGTACTCGCCCTGAACACAAGTAATTAATTTTGTAGGTCAGAAAACACTTGGAAAGCTCTCCAGCGTCCCTTAAGATAGAATAAAGGACTCAAGGTATGCATGTCGTCCTCCTTGGTCTGGGGGTACCATGCTAGCATCTATTCCCGAGGTTGCGGCTTCAAACCTGGCTGAGGGTGGTGGATTGTTTCGGGCCTACAGAAGGGAAGTAAAGCCGGTAGTCCCGTGTCGTAGATTTACGGCACGTAAAGGAACCTCAAGCTGATAAAGAGGCCTTTGAGCAAATGTTCTGGTATTTAACGCACAATAGAAAATGGAACGCTAAGGACCATAGTGGTTAAACAGCGTCCATAAATAAAACTCAATTTAATTTTTCAAGGCATCGAAAGGAACATGGCCGCGTTTTCTTTACCACTGGAAACCTCATCTGCTTTGCAAGCTCTGCATATCGAGTGCCATCCCACAGAGTTACGTCACGCGTGTAGCACACGGTATCTCCCGGGTCGTTACAAGTTGGTGGAGGAGCCGGCTCTGAATGCTCTGTAAGTTTTTTCTCTCCTCTCTCCTCTCCGTTACAAATTAAGGCTAAGCTTAAGAATTTTGTTAACAGGGTACATAACTAATAAGCATTTTTAAGGTTAAAGTTTAGTACTTATCATCACTTATAATATTATGCAAATTATGAAGTTCTTCACATATGGCAATGACGGTAACTAGAATTGAGAGTAGGACAGCGCTGATCCTGCAAGGAAGTCTGTTTGTGCTGAAGTAGAAAGGTATTACAGTGATCGGATGTTACAAAAGCGTTTAAACGTCATTTATTTATCTTGCTTTTCTCCTCAACCCTATGACTGTCAAACACTGATAAAGGTAATGATGCCCACTAACAAAAAAGTAAATAAACCAATTAGTTCGACAACTTGCACACTAGATCAGGAACAGTCAGAGTTTCAGGTGTACGTGATAACTGACTGGTATGATATTTCCATGAATTCACGCAGGGCCTAGAACTGGCGGAACATATAAGGCTACACTCAGGGAAAATATTAAGCATGCCTACCTCTCCATTAGTTTTAACAGGAGGAAATAGGGAAAGTATGCCGCTCTCACGGGTGAATAACGCCGGAAAAAGGGAGGGGAGTAATAAACCTAACTTACCCAATGCAGATCTTGGAATGACGTTGGCGGCTCCAACACTCCAGATAGTACGTTCACTATTAGTTTCGGGCATATTTGCAAGGATTACCTGCATAGGTTTGAGATAATCACACAGGCAAACAACAGGGAGGATAGACACAGGAAGCAAATTTACCGTGCTATCTCACGCAGACGGCAATGAGTTGGCTGAAATGCAAATGGAGTTTTATTTATGGACGCTCTTTAACTGCTGTGGTCGTTAGCGTCCCATTCCATATTGGACGTGAAAGACCAGTAATTTGGCTCAGCGCCATCTTTATCAGGCTTGAGGTTCCTTTACGTGCCGTAAATCTACGGCACGAGACCACCGGCTTTACTTCCGTTCCGAAGGAAGCCATTCTAAGGATTTTACGCCCGAAAAAATTCATCGCCCTCCGCCGGGTTTGAACCCGCGACCTCGGGAAATGGAGGATAGCATGGCAACCACTACACCACGGAAGACGACAATGAGTTGGCTAAAGGTATTAACCGGATGCCACCTGTGCAGACTTAAAGGAAAGGTTTGCATCGAACTTTCGTGTAGGCGGCGAAAGACAAAATGTTGGAATATAAGCCTCAGCAAAGGATATAAGAACTGAGCGAGCCTGGGTTACGCGATCTCGTTAACCTACATATTTTAGCGACTTTAGTAGTGAGGAACCCCGGGATTTGCTAACAATAGGGGTGTAGTTTCAGATGGAAGAGGCAGTCGGTATTAAGGTTAAGGGATATCATGGTATAGCCAGGGGTCGCAAAATAAAGAATGTGCCAGATTCTATAAAAACTACAGGGCTACGAAATTTAATTAGTCGAATCGCTCCGAAATTTGAGAGCTTAGATACCCACTGCAAGGACTTGCCTGAAATAGTTCTAGCAGGACTTGATGCACTACAGAAAAGTAGACTTAGTTAGGACGGTGTTTGAGACCCTGTGTAGACGCGAGGGGCCTTCTCTTCAGGACAAAGACGAGAGATTGAGGACGATAATTCGTTTGACCTAACAACGCTGCCAATAAATACCCTTTGCAATGCAACTTCAGCAAAGTGCTGTTCTAGTTGCACAATATGTTCCAGTTACGCCACTTTATTGAAATATGATGCAATTTCCCGGTTGTGGCTTGAATCCCACTAAGGACCATTACAATATGCGAAACGGGAGCGCATAAGCCACAGCCCAATAGGTTTCAAACCATCGGTGTTGGAGCATTTATTGCGATATAACCCCAAAAGGTGTTCATTACCGCGTGAGCAGCTGTCCCGAGAAACAGGATCACGGAATCTATGTGCAGATTAGAGACATGCCAAAGTGCATACAGTATCTGGCACTTTAGGTGAAGGAATTTCGCAATAGCACCACCTACCTACCACAACGGTGTAAATAAATAGGATACCGAGCCGGAATTTTGGCTACGATGCGCCAAGTTTTAGAAACGCACAGTTAGTGGCAGACTTATTTCCGGCTTTTGCAAAAGAAGCGGACACAAAATAGCAAATTGTAATAACAGGACGATGAGCCAACATTTTTCAAATCAGCTTCGAGATAGGCCCCGTAAAAAGATTGGTGTCCAGCATAGACTGACTGACTTTCTGACTCCAGCGAACTCATTACGAACGATGGGCATACTTAATGGGAAAAAGAGAGAGTTAAAATTTAGACAGTGGAAGTTCAGCGAGTATAATAAATGACCACTTCTCGAGCACAGAAAGACATTCAGTCCCGCCACATTTGCTCCTACGTACAGCAAACAATAATTTGTTAGAAGCAGCCTTTCATGCATTCATTTAAAGTGTCGAAATTTAGAGAACTGCTGTTGATAGTTAAGAATTTCTCACATGCCCTATTTTTGGGAATGGATTTCTTGCGGAAGAATAAAACAGTAGTTGATCTGGCTCACGGCACTAATGCTGACTCGGTAGGACGCCTCGACAGTCAGTAGAAGAATATTCGCTGGCGCAAATAAGTCTTGAACCGGACGCGCCGGAAATTATAGAAAAAGCAACCTGTGACCAGGATATACACCGCCTGCCCTTTAGTAATACTCAAGTTAAAATTAGGACATCGCAAAAGGCTGCAAATACAGTTTAACTGGAACCGATATTAGCACTCTGCAAAAGACACTCAGTAGCATACACAGCACGCTGTACAGTAATGCAGAAAGCAAAAATCTGGCTATTCAAAATAATTGGCAGCGTCGCAAAAAATATTTAAAGGCACAGCCTTGGCGCTGGTTAGCAGTAATGCAGACTGATAATTTCGATAAGTATGCGTTAAAACGGGTAGTAATTGAGGACGCAGAATTTAGTATTCCTTCAAGCTAGACGAGGAACACTATAGATAGATGCACGAATTACAGAGCAAACATAGGGATAGCTTTGCCACGAGTTTGGACCAGATACGGACGACGGACATTGCTGAATTTGAAATATAAATGACAGACCCCAGGCCAATTAAGCAGAGGCCATACATGGTATCCAATAAACAGAGGAAAAATAATAAGCAGACATAGGTTTTCCTTTGACTACAGGAAACTTAATGCAAAGACGGTAACGTCATCTAATAAATCATAAAATCATAAATATTAGCACTCCTATAATACATGCAAATTATTAATTACCACCGGTAATTAATTAATCGGCGGCGCCGTGGCCGAGTGGTTAGACCGCTCGCCTCTCACCGAGGCGGCCCGGGTTCAATCTCAGGGACCCGCATGTGGGATTTGTGGTGGACAAAGCGGCGTCTGGGCGGGTTTTCTCCGGGTTCTCCGGTTTCCCCGCCATTCATTCATTCCACCAACTGCTCCATCATCACCTTTCCTTTTATCCATTTCACCATCATTTCGTTTCATCTACTTCCTTCCTCCCATACCAGGCATCGAACTGATCACCCATCCTGGATATTCTGTCTGATCCATGAGTCTCTGCTCCTCGACGGGCCTCTGACCCCAGGCACCCGCCTGTAAGTTCTGGGGTGTGTAAGTCCTACATATGAGGAGGTTAAACAGATAAAGAAGAAAAATTAATTAATCCTTCCAATGTGACATTACAGCTTCAAAGTTTCTACATTCCAAGATTTAGTTGTGATCTTTTCAGTCCATTATGTGCTACGAAAATTCTGCGAGGGATGGCGGCAAAGGAATTGAACGATTTTGTCCCATTTCATACTACCCCGCCACGAAAGCAATTATTACGGAAGTTTTAAGGGAAGGACATTTAATTACACTCCCCATAGAATCACCTGAACTGATTTTGGGCAAAGAGACATATACCGTACTAGTACAGACGGATCCAAATGTTTTCCATGCCACGTGTTTGTAGCCGTGGGGAGGAAAGCGGGTCGTCTTATCGAAAGGTTATGCCAGGTACTTTAGCTCATATCTGCTCTATAAGGTTAGGAGATGTAATGGTGCTAAAGAAAATCTCATTCCAATGCATTTACCTTAGACTTGGCTATAAGAAAATAATAACTGTGAAAAAAATCACAGCAATAACATTACAACACAGCGACATAAGTGGTATACAAGCTATTTTTTTTGGTATTAGAGGCATTATATCATTGTATAATAAGCAAGTGTTAAAACAAAATGGTGTGGCTTTCAATATTCACTATTTTCTCTACCCATTATCAACCAACATGGTATTTATTTATCGTAATATCCTTATAAGGTACGATTTTTCTGTGCACTTTACCTTGCTTGTGACAACAATTTAGGTCAGAAATTACTTCAAGTTACAGTCTAAGTTATATTTTTTCCTACTTCGTTGTATGCACGATACCGTAACCACAAACAGCCGCTTATCTATACCACAAATCTTCTCTTTACTGTCTCCACTACATATCTATAATAACTAGGGAAAGTATTGTATTCCACTAAAAAATTCAATAACGAAATTCACATGAAATACATATTTGGAGACGCCCTGAATCCAAAGAAAGCATGTTTACCTTCCCTACTACGCCCTTGCAATAAGTAGAGGAAGCATTGTATTCCACACAAAAGTTCAATAACGAGATTCACCGGAAATACACGTTTTGAGACCCCTGAATCCAAAGAAAGCATTTTTATGTTCTCTACCAGCACTTACAGTAAGCAGACGAAGTATTGCATTCCACCCAAAAATTAGAAAATGTGATTCACTGAAATACATGTTTTGAGACCCCCTGAATCCAAAGCAAGAATTTTTATTTTCTCTACTGCGTAGTTGCAGTAGAGGAAGCACTGTATTCCACCCAATAATTCAATAACGAGATTCACTAAAAATACACGTTTTGGGACCCATTGAATCTAAAGAAAACATTTTAGCTTTTTCTACTACGTAGTTATAGTAAGGAGAGGAAGCATTGTATTACACCCAAAATTCAGTAGCGTGATTCACTGAAAGTACGTTTTGAAACCCCCTGAATCCAAAGAAAGCATTTATGCTTTCTCTACTACGTAGTTATAGTAAGTAGTGGAAGTATTGTCTTACACCCAAATATTCAATAACGTGATTCACTGGAAATACACGTTTTGAAACTCTCTGAATACAAAGAAAGCATTTTTACTTTCCCTTCTATGCACTTACAGTAAGTAGACAAAAAAATTGAATGTCGTAATTTCACCAGAAATCGCGTTTGAGACTCCCTGAATCCAAAGAATGTATTTTTTGAAAAAGGTTCAAGTGTGTGTCGATCCATTAAAAACATAACTCAAAAACAAAACGTCGGTTATAAACCAAACTTATTGTTTAAGTTCAACATCTTCCATGGATACGACACAAGGATTTTGAAGAAAATTTCCCACTCCAAGCTTTCCTTTACATTGGACATTCTTCGAAGCTTTTTGTTTTTTCAAAAATGGCTCTAATGGCTTTGATTAAAATACATATGTTCAAGCTATTTTCATGATAAATAAAATGTATATCTTTAATTTTCTAGGAATGTTGTGCAAATTTGTCTTTATTATTAATTACTTTTGATAATTAGTAAACCGTAAAAGGGAAAATATCTTACTGCACAACAAATGTAGATTTTATTAAAGCAAAAAACTTATGTCAAATAAAATGTTTATGGTGTTAACCCATTCTGAAATATTCTTTGTTATTAGCTTGAGTTTTCAAATACTTTACCTATACTTCTCTCAACTGCAAATCGTTATTGCTTTTCTTTCTTTCTTTCTTTCTTTCTTTCTTTCTTTCTTTCTTTCTTTCTTTCTTTCTTTCTTTCTTTCTTTCTTTCTTTCATTCTAACTTTCTTACTTTCTTACTTTCTTTTTCGTGTTCATGCAAAAAGAACAGAATTTCAAAGCTATCACGTCTATGGCTCGCATTCGGGAGGTCGTGGGTTCGATTCCCGTGGTCGACCTTCTTGACCCATGGATTTTTCGGGGGTTTTCCCGGGTCGCCAAGCGAATGCTTGAAAGTATTCTCACACCCCGGATGTGCTGTCCCTCCATTATCTTTCATCCTTTGGTGCCTTTCAGGGTTGGAAGTGTCGGCGATGGTGTTTCGGTGCAGTGTGGCAGGGGAAAATGATGCTCTTTGTGACTCTCTCCGTCCCTCTGCTTTCGGCTGCCTGCCGGAGGGGGGTATCCGAACCCCCTTGAGGGGTGTTGGATCTTCTCTGTGCGGGGTGGGGTCTCCGGTCTGCCTGTCCATCTGCCGGGGAGTCTGTATCTGGAAACCTAGGGACCCTGCCATTCCTGTGCCGTCACTCCTGTTTCCGGCCATCCGGTGTCTCCTCTCGTCTCATCCTTCCTCCCGGGGACACCTCCTCGCGGGGCGTAACACCTCTATGTTAATCAGTGCCGAGTCCCCTACGTAACCAATCCAATCCAAAGCTATCACATAGCGATCAGCTTTGAGGGGCTTGGCTATCGCTTTAGCTTAATGTGTTCTACTGATACCTACAACGAAATGTGTAAATAAGTAATGAAGGATTAGCTGTATTTACATGAAATAGATGCAGGAATAAGCTTTGTAAGAATAGTTTATAGAAGAGTGAGTAGAGAAGGTCATGTAAATGCAACACAGATCATATTTTATAGAGAAAGCTCCGCATGCCTGCGTGTCAGTGAACAACATAACTTCAAAACGAAAGGTCGGTCAAATACCAAACTTGATATTTAAGTTTACCATCTTTCAAAGGTGTGACACGAAGATTTCCAAGAAAGTCACCCCCACCCCGAACAACACTTTACATGGAAAAGTTTTCGAAATTTGTTAGTTTCACATAAATGGTCTAATGATCTTGATTGAAAAACTCTCTGTTTAAGATATTTTCATGACGAACGAAATATATATTTTATATTTTCTGAGAAGAACCTTTCAAGTCTTGTTCATTCTGACGGACTTTTGTATAATTGGTAAACTGTAAAAGATGGACGCAGTTTTATTACACAAGAAATGCAGACCCCGTTAAAGCACACAGTTTGTTATACATATTTTTACGAAATTAACTATATCCCAGATATTTTTTCTTATTGGTTTGAATACATTTTGTAACTGGGAAGTCGCTATTCCTTTCTTTTTGTCACGGTCACAGAAGCAGCATGGGATTTCAAAGCTTCACCTTGTGACATGCTCTTTCTAAATTGGACTATCGCTTAATCTACGTATCCTACAACGAAATGTGTAAATGTGAAGTTTTCTTAAGGTAATTAAGAAACGTTCTTTAACCGTTAGGGAATTACGAACGATGAATAAACAAATGGTCAAAATCATGCTCAAATGGGCCGGAGGTCCCTAGAGCTTAGAGTTACCTGACATTCACCTTCTCAGGATAAGAGGAAACCTTAGAAAAACTTTATCCAGGTAACTCATTCTAACCGGGATTCGAAATCAGAACCACTTGAATGTGAGGCTGACCCGCACACCACAGAAATGTACAAAATGTGAATTGAAAGTTTATCCGAATTATCAAGAAATATATAGGAAAATAAGATTTAGTAAACATAATATGTAGGTTGCAATACATTAGATTTTTCTCGTGGTAATGCAAAGAGTCTGGAGTTTCAAAGGCACCACATAAAAATTTGACTCGTTTTAGCTTCTGCATTCTTCTTATACTTACAACTAAGTTTGTAAGAGTGTAATGACAGTTCATCTCAATTATAACTGGCGCAAAACTTCTGGAATCGTGACCTTGATTGCCACCCCAGCTGCCGAGCCTAGCAATGGTTTATGTTTAGCTTAATCAACGAAAGCGATATAATACCTTTGCTTACTCACAGTGCGTAACACATACAGTCTGCATAGAAAGTGTCCGCACCTGGTTGTAATTTCAAAGAAAGGAGTACCTAAATAGTGCTTATTTTATATTTGTTATATTTATAGCCATGGCTCTACGTTTTCAAAGTTAAGTGTAAGGTATTACACAGCCAAAGCAGGAAAAAATTGCAAATGTCCTCGACTTCATGAAGCAAGAAGCAGAGATGAAGGAAGAATATATATGTTCACCCGAATTCCGCAAAAGCCTTAAGAGAGTGAAATAAAGAGTAGCCAAAGCAACTGCTGTTTCACTGAGTTCCGTTTCCAGAGTTCTCAAAGATAAGAAAAATAATATGGATAAAAGAGTATAATTGGACACACCTAGGAATAAACATAAGGTCCCTAAACGTATTACAGAAATAGACGATACGCTCATTCGGCGCCAATGTGCCAATGTGCCAACAATAAGCTGATTGCTCATTAAGCTGAAAGACAGCATAAATTTTCAAGCTGGTGCTACAAATCTCAGAAAAAATTATAAAAGGTTCAGGGTTCAAGTGGAAGAAAACGAAATCAAATAGAAAGAATTATCATCCATGATAATGGTGCAGAAAGTAACGACAGCAGTGATGACGGCAATGATGTGAGTGATTCCGCAGAAGAGGAAGGGCTGTTAGGTGTGGAAGAATTGGAAGCAGATGATTGACAGGTTTTTATATTAAGCGCTTTTTACAGCGGTGGATTTAAATATACTGTATATAACTATAAGTTTATCAGTGCAGTGCATAACCTGTGTGCGGATATTTGACAATGACTGTCCCACGCACTCCTGCAGCATGCAGACGACGGTCACCTGCTGATCTGGTAAGCAACTCGCTTCATAGCTGTCATTAAGATTCTCACATGTCTAGAACTGTTGCGCCAATTATAACTGGTAGGGATAAGCAGTGAAGTGTTGCAGGGACAAACACTACACTCGCGGAGCTTCTTAAATGGCTGTGGTGCCATAAGGGAGGGGGTTGTAAATATTGATTCTCTGTGGAGGCCCAAACAGCTCGGTTATTCCGTTATTCAGCATTTTTTCAATTTTGCGTTTACGATGTCATTAAAATCTTGTAGGATCATGTGGCATTTTTGACGAAATGCCTCTATGTTCTTCACTTTTAATGAATATTGAAACCTTGTGTATAGTCCCGTTCTTTCCGAAAATACTTCTCTATGGTTAACAAGGATGACGAATGGCTGCTCTTTCTTTCTATCGTGCATATGCTCGCTCGTGATTACTCGCTTAGGTTGCTAGCTTCTAGTTCCCGAAGTCGCGGGTTTAAACCTGGCGGAGGATGATGGATTTTTTCGGGCGTAAAATCCTTAGCATGGCTTCCTTCGGAAGGGAAGTAAAGCCGGTGGTATCGTGTCATTGATTTACGGCACGTAAAGGAACTTTAAGCCTAATAAAGAGGCCCCTGGACAAAATTACCGGTCTTTCACGCCCAATGTAGAATGGGACGCTAAGGACCACAGCAGTTAAAGAGCCTTCATAAATAAAACTCAGTTTAATTTTTAATTTTTTGTGATAACTCGCACGGTCATTGACATCTTACAACCTTCGTCTATCCACCTGAATGTGGTTCGGCTCGTTGCACATAAAAATATTGTCTCGGCTTCGCAAAACTTTTCGTAGGACCGGATGACGTGGCTAACAGCTGCAATTTCTTTAGATGTGATTACTATATTGCAGCTACTTTCATCTGGCTTGTTCAGCCGTGGCAGTAGCTCTACAGGTTTAAGCGTGTTTTTCTATACACAGATACCAATAAAAGAGTTTATAATTTAAGCAAACCCTCCTCTTCTGTTGTAATATCCTACGTGCTTAACGGCTGTGTAAATGTCGCGACAATTGATGTATTTCCTGCGAAAAGCGTCAACTATGCGCGCCCATAACCAATGATAGCTCTAATAGCAAATAACGCATCATTATCTAAAGTTAAATGAACGGTAGCTTAAAATCACAGGGCAGACAAATTCTTGTTCGTATTGATGTGTGCCTACCGTTAACAATACTTGCTTAGTTTTCTTTGTCTCGCTCTCCCGACCGCGGTAATACAAAAGGTGTTCTTCATAGAACGAATCTGCAGTTTGGCTTTTTTTGCTTTTAAATGCTCGAACAGAGCCTGACTGCATGCAGAGATCCATGAAGCGGAATCCATGGTAATTAGAAACGCTTCTATTTCAATTATCACCTCCGTCAACACGCGGCGCTTCCATGATCTCTTGGGCAAAAAAGAAAGAAAAAAGAGAGAGTTTATTCATGGACGCTCTTTAACTGCTGTAGTCCTTAGCGTCCCATTCAATATTGAGCATGAAATATCGGTAATTGTGCTCAGGAGCCTCTTTATGTGGCTTGGGGTTCTTTTACGTGCCGTAAATCTACAACACGGGACCACCAGCTTTACTTTGTTCCGAAGGAAGCCATGCTAAGAGTTTTTACGCTCAAAAAATCCATTACCCTCCGGCGGATTTGAACCCGCGACGCCGGGAACTAGAAGCTAGCATGGTAACCACTGCACCACGGAGGACGACTCTCTTGGGCAAATGTTACGTCCCTACAGTTGACTGTAAAATTTTTCTGCGTAATTGAAATCGCGTCGTTTTCCACAAACTGGAGTCTGTTTCATCTATACACTTTACTTCACCTGCGTCTCCTGTAAATGCAAGATCTGATTCGCTTTCAATCTGATCAAATTCGGGAACTCGACAATTTCACCCGCATTCAGTTTTAACAAGGGCGGTGACGGTTGCCTGCTATCTGAGACGGACCTTCCATTGTCGGTATAGTTTCTGCTATCGGGCTTAAGTTAAATGGCGCTGGTGCTGGTTTATTGTTGTGTGCTAGGTGGGGCGATCGGCTTCTTCCTTTTCGTATCGGGCTTCATCTGCCATGTGGCCTCTCACCGCCTTCGCAGTGGTATTTTTGTCCTCTGGGGCTATTGTAGTGCTCACTTCGGGTTTCGTAGTGGCTCTGGCGCTTCTCTCGATTTTAATTTCTCCCAAATCTCATAAAAGGCACAGCGAACTCTCCCGGCTGTCTCGTGGGTCAATTCGTTTCCCCTCGGTCGTTCCTGGAACCGCCTTCTTGCCTATTGTAATTCCTGGGTTACAGCTCATGGTTCCGCCGTGTCCCGTAGCTCACCCTCTATTGTGATTTAAAGTACCGTTTTCCCTACCTCCATCTGCGCTTTGGGAGTTCCAGGACCTCATTCGTGATGCCTATCTCGTATCTGCATCTCGTTCCTATTTTTGGGGCATATTTCCCATTTTTCGCCCTTTATAGAGCGCTGTCAGTAACGATAATGCGTGGTTCACTATTCGTGGGCGCGCTACCAACAGATGATGTTGTATGTTGTGCGGGAAATGCCTCATAATATGTGATATGAACTCCTTTTCCCTAGTTGCGCTTTTAAAAGTCCGCTAATTTGTCCATAGCTCAAGAAATAATAAACTAGGGTTTCGCCGGTGCTAGGTTGGTACTTCTGTTAGTAATTTGATTTCGTACCATGTCTTAACATTAGTTCGCCAGTATTTACCTAAGAATACAGCCTTAAAGTTACTGTATTCTGCATATTAGCCGACCGTTAAGCGGAACTAGCTAAGCGCAGGGCCTGCCAAATGTCTTTGTGCCTAAATTATCCGAAATCTATCGGGAATGCCTCTAAATTCAAAATATTTCATTAGGTCTTTAACTAATTGCTTCGCGTTGTCCACGATACTGTGAAAATTTGGGATACGCAGTTCATTATAAATTACAGAGGCATGTGTGTGATCATTTTCATGCTAGGACATTCATTGGTGTCTGAACACTAAACATATTCCACATTTTGAAAATTAAGACCCAAGTGAGGCGAGGCGGGAGCACAGCGGTACGGTCGATCGGCCTTCCCTTGCTATCATTACATTGTGCATTGGGTGACCTCAGTGCGGTGGGGGAAGTGGTTTGAGTGCCAGCGGCACCCTTTCCATTGTCTGGCGCATTTCGGTCATTTCCGTTTTGTTTTCCTGGAGGAGTAGAATTACCTACTCTGAGCGGCGGCAACTTCCAAAATCTCGCTTATTATCTGTGCGATCTCAACCAATTGTGAGTTTTCCCTGTCCTCCATTTTAACTCTGAATTTTCCCAGCTCATTGCTCACTCCTATCACTAAGGTATACTGTCGCCCTCCTATTATTTTGCAAGTTGCCCTCCTATCATTTTTCAACTTGCATTTGTTCTCTTAATTTATTTATTTGTTCCCGGTCTGACACGATATGTTATTTAGCATTTTCAATTTTAGCAACTAATTCTAACCTCATTTCTCCTCCTGAGGACTGAGCTGCCACTATCCCAATCTTAATGGCAATTACTTCCCCCCTGCAAGATTTCCTGCGCAGGTATTATTTCAGAGAACATTTTCTGTAGGCGAGTTTCTAGGTCGCGTTGGGCGCTTAGCTGCTGCTGGATTACCTCCCTCTAGGCGATGATTTGTCTTTGTATAAAATTTCGTTTCATTGTTAATTTATTTGTCAATTGCTGCTGCAAAATATCCGTTTTATTTTCTAGCTGATTGTCTAATGTATTTTACAATTGTTGCTGCAACACTTCCCTTTGATTTTCTAGCTGATTTGCTAGTTTATTTGACAACTGTTGCTTGATCTTTCAGCTGATTAGTTAAATACCCAAATTGTAGCAGCATCTATTTTACCACGCTCGCCAGATCATTGATCCTGTTTTCTCTTCCATCGCGACTTGGCTTGCGTCTACTCTTTCCTGCTGGCTGTAACTATTTTCAGAACTTTCCCGTATACTGTCACTTTTCTCAATTTCCTCTTCAGATTTCGGACTGCATTCCTTCTGTATTTATTTATTTATTTATTATTATACATTTTATACTCTGCAGGTTTCCCCACTAATAATTTGTTGGTCCTCAGCCATATGCTTAAGATAGAATGACTGGCTATTGTGACGTCTCCAGCAATCATTAACCTGCTGGTGTCCCTCAAAAATATAACACACAAGTAACAGTTCGCTATGGCACCTTCCAAAATACATGAGATGAAATTTTGTCTTTTGGCTTATCACTGGTGCTGCGAGCTTGTTGCTTCAACGAATCGATGTGCTGGTATTCAAGAAGTTTTGAGCTGCACTTTTCACTAACACAAAAAAGGAGTAGTTGCTTGTAGAAGGGGAAATGGGGATGGTGTCACTTCTTGTTTAGGGATGTCGACACTGGCGTCTCGACGCATCTGGCGTGGTGTAGTGGACGTTCAGGTCCCACGTCGTCTCGCTGACCTCGCTGTCCTCTTAATCGCGTTCAAACTTCGTCGTGGAAAAGACTCGCAACTTGACAGGCTGGAGCTCAACTTAGCCTGAAGTTCTTATTGCTTTGTTCATACACATTCGGTATTTCTTATTCGCTTTTATGTTTAAGTGCTGACCGACCGATGGTAGCATGTGGCTTTCCAAACTGACTTCCTGCTTCTACGACTTACAATATTATGTACTAAATCTTATATCCCAATCAATGGCATTGCGTGGTTATAGTCGCACATTTGCTTTTCCTGCGTTCATTATACTCCATCATTTATATTGTAATAGTACTACTTTCTTTAATTTAATTGAGTTATCTTATTTAAATAATTAACGTGCCGCGTTGGACCGCATCGGATATCTCATAAGTAATGCTTTAAATAGCAGGAGCTATATTGAATTTTCTATAATTTCCTTGCGTTTTCTCATTTAGCAGAAATTGGTGAAGATATTTTCTTTTATATATCTTTAGCCTATACAGTTACAAATACTACAGCGTTATGAAAATACAGCCACAAGGTCACGTGTCTCCAAAATAATTTTTTGTCTGCAAATGGTAGACTTAATTGTGAACTGTTTGAAAAGCAATTTCCTTCTTAAGTGCAAACATTGTATTTTTATAGCATTTCAAAGATCGGCATACATTTTATCTTTTTTGTGAAAAATAGCTGTCTGAGCTCAAGAAGAGAAAAGACATAATGTCATAATTTCATTTCCACGCAAAGGTAAAAAGTATGATCTGCTATTCTGCATTAAAAGCAATACGTGTATTATATATAATACATATACAGAGTGTAACAAAAATGTACGACACAAATTGCAGGACACATTCCTCACACGTAGACGAAGAAATAATGTTATATAAATATGGGTCTGGAAACGCTTTGTTTCCATATTATAATTTATTTTATCCAACTCATTAATCATGGGAAACACACAGGAACAGAACGTGTTTTGTTTTACATGTCCCTATTGCCATGCGATTTACGTAATTGCTTGTTTATAGGTAACATCAACTTGGCAAGCACAGGGGTTACTAGGTACTAGTAGACTTGATTACAGGCTTGGGCTCGTGCAACAGCAGTGTACACGAATGCAGAGATGGCAGATGCCCATTTGATGTATGGATTAGCAGACGGCAATGACGCTTGCGCTCAACGTTTGTACCGGGAAAGATTTGCAGAACGAAGGTGCACCTACAGGAAAACGTTTGAAGTCATTCATCGTCGTCTTCGGGAACATGGGGCATTACAGCCTGATACTTGCTACCGGGGGAGGCCTATAAGGAGAGGACACCGTAACGGGAGGCGGCAATTCTTTAGGCAGTTGATGACAGTACAAGACAAGTATCTGCAACAATGAATGTTGAACACATGACTGTCTGGCGTGTGTTACACGAGGTCCGGCTGTATCCATACCATTTACAGCGTGTGCAGGCACTATCAGCAGCTGATTTTCCTACACGGGTACGCTTCTGCGAAAGGTTTATGCAACAAAGAGTCAACCCCAATTTTAGTGCAACGGTGCTGTTCACAGATGAGGCGTCGTTTCAACGAGATCAGATTGTTAATTATCACAATCGGCATGTATGTGCTGATGTCAACTCTCACGCAACTGTTGAAGCAAGTCATCAACAAAGATTTTCTGTCAATGTTTGGGCTGGCATTGTTTGTGACTGTTTGGTAGCGTCTCACGTTCTTCTACCCAGGCTCAACGCACAAAGTTGCCATAATTTCGTAGAGAATGTTCTACCTGATCTGTTAGCAGACGTGCTTTTAGCTGTGCGACAAAACATGTACTTCATGCACGATGGAGCACCTCCTCATTTTTAGTGTTAATGTCCGTCAGCTTCTAAATAACAGATTCGGTGACAGATGGACAGGTAGAGTTGGACCAATTGCCTGGGCTCCACGCTCCCCGGACCTAAACCCACTGGGCCTTTATTTGTGGGGGCATTTGAAAACTCTTGTGTATCGAACTCCAATACCAGATTTTCAGAGTCTCCGTGCCCGTATTATGGAAGGCTGCGAAACCATACGCAATACTCCAGGGATACATCGGTGCATCTGGTATTCACTACGGCGGCGGGTTGATGCATGTATCAACGCTCACGGAGGGCATATTGAACATCTCCTGTTAGAAAGAGTTGCATGTGGTATGCTGGTACGTTCTATTCTCGTGTGTTTTCCATAATTAATGAGTTGGAGAGAATGAGTTGTAACATGGTAACAAAGCGTTTCCAGACCCATGTTCATGTAACATAATTTCTTCGTCTACGTATGAGGAACGTGTCCTGTAATTTGTGCCGTACATTTTTGTTACATCGTGTATATGTTACATAATGTGCATTCAACCCAGAATTATTGTAGCTATAAATCGGAGATCAAGAAAGGGAGAGAGAGAGAGAAAATGACCCACCTGTGGAAACATATTCATAAATTGTAATTTATAAAAATGATTTACATTAGGGCATGAAAATGCTTCAATTTTGCTTTAAGAATAATCCAATAGGTGTAGCTGTTACTTCTGTCCTACTTTCAAATTATACCACCAATCACCTGAACAGAAATGATAATTTAAAGTCGACTTATAAGGATTTTGAAGTAAGGACTGACATTATATTCTAAGCTTTTACACAGCTTTAAACAGCTAAACCATAAACTAAAACGAATTAAGTAACTACCATTAGTCATCATAAGTCTTAACTCTAGTAAATCAGAGGGAATAGCTGATTGATATCCTATTGGCTTCGTCTTACACGAGACCTCTGGCGAGGGGCAGTGTGTGTGTGTGTGTGTGTGTGTGTGTGTGTGTGTAACTTCTACAGCAGTATCTGGATTCTGTTCAACTTTTACAATTTCAGGTAGATGAGGACGGAACATATCAGCTGAGGTTTTAGGATTCTCTCATTTTGTCTTAGAGGTATGTTTTGCGTTTGAGATTCAAGCCTTCATGAAAAATCTGCCCCAGAAAATGTGCCTTCTTGACTTAATGGTATTGTTCCACTAATACATAAACGTGGTTTACCATTTACTTCATATTGCCTCTGCACAAATCTAGGGAAACTCGCTAAATTTTAAATTGTTGAAGTCGAGATGTACGGTACTTTTCCAGCCAAATCTAGTGAATAGCTACGGCCAGTTTTTAAAGTGTATTAGAATTTGTCTTTCTCGGTAACAACTTTCAATGCCTTGTTTAGGGGTGAGAGTGGGGAACTACTTTCAACAATCTTTATATCATTCATCGAAGAGGTTGATATTTCACGGAAGTTCTTAAATATCCCAAAAGCCCAATCGTAAACAAACTTGGTGTGTCAAAAAGGGAAAACAAGTAATTTTATTGGAAAGGTAGAATCAATCTGAAGAACGCAATTCTGTAGCCAGCATTTAAACCACGAGTCGTCGGCCTACAGTGCCGCTGCTCCTCCAACTGAATTAACATGGTAACATGCCTATACACGTTAAATTTCCCAACTGATTCACATTTACCCGGTAAAACATAAGGCGTTCTCAATTTCAGTTTGAGATAACACACCCCAATTAGAGCTTACAACATGTAAGTATATACTTAATCCCGGGCCTCATAGTTAACCACTATTAGGATTCACCTAATACTGGTTCACTATGAACACCGGAAATTAAAATGCTTAAGGTATTGTAAGTCACCATCGGGATATATTATCTCAAAATTATTCCATGGTTCATATCCCGGCTGTAACATTGAATTTCTCAGTCTGATTCCGCTCCAGCTTTAGTCCACTCACAGTTGTGTGAAGGAACAATTAATCCACAATGCTATTGTTTTATTAAGCTTTTTTCTGCACCCGCCAATTCAAGTAACTCAATAGAACATTATTTCTGATTTGAGTAACGCAACTATCTGCATCAAGCAACATCTTCGGCTCTCCTAACTAAAGTGAGGCTTTAAAAATTGTTGCAATGAAGCTAGCAGCTCCGCTTGCCCCTTTTTGAAATAAATAATACCTCGGGTTTAAAATAATCGTGTTGCTGGCTTTAAATTCACAACTTTTACGGGATGAGGAAATAGAATAGGCCCTGGCTGCAAGGGATTAGAAGGAATGGAAAGCTATTGTGCCATTCAAAAGAATAATTATATGAGCCTTTATGCGAGCATAGTGCTCGTGGTACTTGAAGAAAAACAACGTTCTTCAAGCAAACATTGGTAACTTGCACTGACTGCTTGTAGAAATTTATCTTCTTAACCATTTGTTTGTAAATGTTCCGCCATTAAAACTTTTTTTTCTCAAGTTTTTCAGTCTATGAGAAATATGTCTGCTGGCTAAATGACTTGTAATTTGAATGACATACATGGAACAAATTAGTGTTTATTTGTTTCTGAACTATAAAATCAGGACAAAGGTTCTGCCAGAGTCATCTAAATGATCTGTCATCTATTGTAAACACAGGGCAGATTGTTAAACTCACAAGAAGTTTTTTATTTTGTGAACGCTTTTACCTAAGTGTCGTTAGTTGACAAAGGTTTTACTGATGCACCTCTAAATTCAGTGCTTGGCGTCCTGGAAAGAGAATAACATTTTTTGGGTATACATTTTGAAAAACTGCACAACATTACTAATGTAATCATATGTCAGAGCACATCCCTTTGGAATATGACCTCTATTTATGTGAGGTTTTGCTACAACTCCTTCAGTACTGAATTTTGTTTATAATCTCTTCAACCTTTCACAGGAAAATCCATGTGAAAAGAGAAACGTTTTCTAGAACACTTAAAGCCCATTCGCCGTAAAACTTGTACGAGAAAATTTTATTTCAGCATTTAATTTTCCTACTCCGGCAACTTACCTCGCCTGTCTGGCAAAGTACTCGAAATTACCCAAGTACAACAAGATATAATTTATTAATATGGTATTCATAATAATTATGTTTGTACTTTTGGCCCTCAAATCAATGTATTGATGGACACCGAATAAAATACAATTTTGTGTTCTTTCCTTCTCTAATTAATGCCACATCCATTCTACAAAATTCCTGAGTAGGTAATAGATAGGGCTTCAAGAACAAAGTCAGATGCCGCCAATTGATAAGGATGTAAGCCAATTAACTTTGTAATGTGATATCCCTTTGTACCACACCGGCGGCCCTGCCCCTTCTTTGTGTTCTACTGTTTGCCGTCTGGTCGCGTGCCGACTGGCCCTGCCCCCTCCCACATGCCGCCTGGTCTCGTGTCGGTGACCACCCGCCCCCCTGTGTGTTCTAACCTGAAAAGCCGCCTGGCACGCGCCCCCTCCCTCCCTCCCATTTGTGGTCTGATTGGTTCCCTGTGGATAGGTGGGAGAGTGTGTATTGTTCCTATACGCTGGCTGCGTACCCTCCCCCTCATTGTGACCTGTCTAAATTCCACCCGTGTGATTGGTTCCCCTGCGGATAGGTGGGAGAGTGTGTATTGTTCCCATACGCTGGCGACGTCACCCCACTCTCATTGCGACCTGTCTAAATCCCGCCCCTGGTGATGGGTGTGGTAGGGGAATGGTTTTTCTCGAAGCGTGCCACTGTTCGGCAAATCGATTTGAGGAGATAATTGTGTCAATCAATTAGGTAATGTTCGTCCATGCATAAAACATTATTGAAAAAAATCGGTATTTTATTACTACTAATGTCCGCACATTGCACCACAGGGTGATGTAATTAAACGATGCTCCGCGATCGATGAATACAATTAAGTATTTTTTGATTGATTAATTGTATATGAATTGACTCGCGCGCACCTGGTCGTCATCGTATATGCGTGCGTGGTTGTTTAGGTGATTATTACATGTGTATAATTATTACGAGTAATAACATTTGTTTAATTCTACTTTTGAGGGAAAAATATATTTTGGGTTTATAAGAATATTACAATACTTAGGTGAATCCATCGCTGAAAGGACAGAGTTGGCGTAACGAGACGTTAAAGCGCGATAATTTCACTGAAAGCCCGCGCACAACCCTTCCTCCATGGAGCGCCAGACGCGAGTGACTGGCCCTCAGCAAGAGCATGGCGAGTTAGCATTCATCCCCTCCTTCGCGCTTCAATTCGCCATCTCCGTCAGCGCGCCATGTGGTAATAGGGGAAACTGCTTTTCTCTCTGAGCCAGCGTGGGCTTCCTCACAGCGCGCCATGTGGTCATATTCGAAAGTTGAGAATTCACTATATTGAGACTTGAGGTGCGCGCATGGCGGCCATCTTAACTCCATATAATTCCGAGGAATATGATTCTGGAAAAAAAATAAAGGCGAATTAACATTTTAGTTAAATAATACTCGTTTAACATTCGAGGTGCGTTCATGTTGTCTCCTTATAATTCCGGGGGGAAATTGATTATGAAAAAATAATTAAACGTGAATTAACATTATAGTTAAATAATACATCGTTTAACATCCGTGGCGCGTTCAGGATATCTCGTTATATAATTCCGTGGAATTGATTATGAAAAAATAAATAAATACGGTTAACATTATAGTTAAATATTACATATGTTATTAAAAATAAATAAGGGTCTCGCTGATCGATGAATACTACATATGTTATTAAAAAATAAATAAATAGGTTAACATTATAGTTAAATAGTATATATGTTATTAAAAATAAATGATTCGGTTAACATTATAGGTGAATATTACATATGTTATTAAAAATAAATAAATATGGTTAACATTATAGTTAAATATTACATACGTTATTAAAAATAAATAATGGTCTCGCTGATCGATGAATACAATTAAATATTTTTAATAATTAATGTAAATAAGTATATATGAATTGACTTGTGCATTTTGGTTGCCGTCGTATGTGTTCGGGTGTTAAGTTGATTATTACGCGTGTATAACTATTACGACTAATAACATTTGTTTAATTCTAAATAAATAATGAAATATGGAGACTATCCTAAACAAGACACATTCCTTGTTACTCTTCGCCAAACAACTGAAAAAGAAGCACAAATACAACGCCCAGATGATAAAGCACTCCACGCGCATAGGTACGGCCTTTAAAAACGATAAAGAATCGCACGTACGCAAGCAAAAAAGAATTACGATATCTTACATAAAGTCAGTCGATGTAAAGGAAAGTTTGTACACCCTTGACGAAAAAAACCCCGACCGCTGGGAAAAAATAACCTTTTAAGAATACAATGGATGTCTATCATATCGTTAATGGTCAGCTTGAAAGGGTTCCTAATTGCTCTGCGCAGAAGTCACCCATACAAACAGGGGAAAATCCTAAACCAGGCAATTACAAGCCTGCTAAAACATTTTTTTCCTCCAATAAGTTATTTAAATTCTACATTAAGATTATTAATGATTCAGTTTCATAGTATACTACCTCTTATTTCTTTTAATAAAATATTTAATATGACTCTCCCGTCAGAAAAATTAAACGGAGAGAAGCAATATTTTCTTTTACGCTGAAATTATAATTAAACGCATAGTGTATAGATTCTGTATAAGTCTCAGTAAACATTCGTGACTATTGCAATTATCTCCAAGTATTATTTCCTTCTCAGAGGCAATCAAGTTTTTTATTATTATTTTTATTATAATAAATTATTATCATCGTCAAGAAAGCTTATTTGTTTATTCCATTTTAAAAAGGATTGGCTTATTCTCTTAGTAAACATAGGACGAGAACGTTTTTAAACACCCCTCCCTTCGAGAGATATTTTTTGAATATTCCAGCAGAGAGATCGAACCATATTTGTTTAAAAGCTTTTTTTCATTCACCGGAGAACTTCGAGAAAATTCGACGAATTATTCAGTTGCACACCCCTTGCAAAAATATTTTGTATACCCTTTGAAGACAGTATACCTGCCTGGGGTCTTGGAAATCCCTCTGACGACAGGCTGCCGCCAGGAGGGCCACGACAAACAACACTTATTAATTAGGGAATCTATTGTGCTTTAAAATGATTTCTCTTACCCTGAAAACCCCGTAGTTACAGGAAAATCCCTCTCATACAGACGACTGTGTAAATATCATATCGTAATTTTTTGCGCGATATCGACAATTAACTAATTTTTATGGAATCCTAAACAAAAAAATATGATTTGTAGAGGGTGATATGAAGAGTATGGCATTTTTTTAGAATTAAAATGGGAGAAAGAATTCAAATTAAGCGATCGAATGTATCTGATAGATTTTCTTAATTGTTCTTTTGAAACTAACCTGTTTTTTACGGTCTACTTTATAGATGAATGAAATATTTGATGAATAACAGCCTTATTTAACATGGGTAAAAAAGGTGTTTAAAGGCTGTTTTGATACAAATTACGTCGTGGTAACGTGTGAGGTTTGAACAGGAGAGGTCAACGGTTCGATTCCCGGTGACCACCCTAGTCGACTTTAGAACCTGCATGGAGGTCTACGAATACATAGTCTGCTCATTAACGATTTTTTGTAAGCGTGGGTGTAGCCTTACAAGGAAAATTATATCAACAGAAACAATACCTTCTTTTTCGTTATTTTCACTTTAAACTTATTACTAAATAATACCTTTGTGCTAGCCTCAGCGTCGCCAAATATATCGTAATTTTTTGCGCGATATCGACAATTAAACTAATTTTTATGGAATCCTAGCAAATAAATATGATTTGTAGAGGGTGATATGAAGAGTATGGCATTTTTAGAATTAAAATGCGAGAAAGAATTCAAACTAAGCGATCGAATGTATCTGAGAGATTTTCTTAGTTGTTCTTTGAAGCTAGCCTGTTTTTACGGCCTACTTTATAGATGAATGAAATATTTGATGAATAACAGCCTTATTTAACATTGGGTAAAATGTGTTTAAAGGCTGTTTTGATAAAAATTACGTCGTGGTAACGTGTGAGGTGTGAACAGGGGAGGTCAACGGTTCGATTCCCGGTGACCACCCTAGCCGACTTTAGAACCTGCATGGAGGTCTACGAATACAGTCTGCTCATTAACGATTTTTTATAAGCGTGGGTGTAGCCTTACAAGGAAAATTATATCAACAGAAACAATACCTTTTTTTTCGTTATTTTCACTCTAAAATTATTACTAAATGATACATTGGTGCTAGCCTCAGCGTCGCCATTCACATTCATATCATGTTAGAATAATTCTTTGATTGCAGACGGCCAATTCAAATTTAATACTTGAGTGAATTATTTTGGTAATGTAACAATAATTAACAATGAATTTTAGCGGTACATGTAAAAAATAAAATATATTTTTATTTTCTAGCGTCATATGCAGAAGCATTTCCCTTACGGAGAGGTGTCGTGATGTCGGATTTCCCCATAACAGGTTTAGGCTTGCTTACGAAATGTCCCTTGCGCGAGGCTAGTATTCCCTCTCCTTCTACTCGAAGGTTTGGAGTAGCCAATCAAAATCGTTGTATTATATACCATCACACCTCTCACCCCCTTCAGCTTTTATCGGAGGATATTATATAAAAGCAGCAGCTTCTCCGACGATTTTCACTGTATTGTGAGAACACAGCGATCTAAGCACTCTGCAAACTTTATTCTTTCAACGTGAAATTTCATCGAACATCATGTCTGGTAGGTTGTATCACCAATTCTTTTTCATTAAAAAGTTAACTTATTACTCAGTACATTTAACTTATATTTGCGTTCTTGTTTTTAATGTCGGTCATTTATTTGTAAATAGCTGATCATTCTAAATGTTAATAGCTAGACGTGTGAATTTTCTGAAATGTGAACAGTTTAGTTAAGTATTCATTTTAGGCAAGCTTATTCTACATTTAATAGCTATCTGCGCGAATTCTCAAAAAATGTGAACAATTTAGTTAAGTATTCATCTTGTTGAGTAATTATTATTCCAGATATTTAAATACAGGATTTCACAGAGTGAATTATATTCCTTTTGGAGAAAATACAATTATTTGAATACCTTATTAACGTTTTTGCTTTAGAATATTACAAAAAGTCTGTTGCGCGAATCATTCGCTCTAATAAGGTAAATGTTTACATTATATTAAAACATTTAAATCGAAAAATGCAGTACTTAATGAACTTCATTAGTGAATCAGAACCTCAATTATATTTACACATATTATCATTTTTTATTATTATATTATACAGAAAAAGTTAATAATTTTGGAACTTTCAAATAAATGAAATTTTGTTATGCAACACATTATCTAATAAAGAATATGTTTTTTTCTGTTCCTAATGCAGAAAGTTTGGCATCTCAACTTAACACATTGGCTGAGGGTAGCATTTACCCGGCCGTTCAAAGACTACAAGATCTTCAGCCAGAGGAGCATTATAATATAAAATCCTTAAGAAAAATTGATACGAGATACGGTGCTAGAGTGGTTGCAGTTTTAGGTGATAAGCAGGTGTTTCTTCCGACAAGATATTCAACCCTAACAAGCCAACAGTTGGAGGAAATGCCAGGGAAGTTTCAAATGGTATATCATGGATTAGTACCAGCCGGCAAGTTTAAGACATGTAAATAGTCTTTTCTTCGTGTTAAGGTTTGTAAAAATAATTCAGCTATCCTTTCAAAGCATAATTTAGAGTTACATTCGTTGAGTTTATAAATTCACACTTCACTAGGATAACATTTGTCTAAAGTATACATCACTGTGTAAATAACGCCTAGGATGTAGTCTGGGCGAGGAGATGCAGAAAGAAGTTTAATAGTCTATTCACTGATTCTTTACTTCAAAGCAGATACCTACAGTAATTTGCAAATAATTTCCTGTAGGATTGCATTTGTCAAAAGCATGCATCACTGTATTAAAACAAATATGTGTAAATAACGTCTAGATTGTAGTCTGAGTGAGTTCGTGCAGAAAGAAGTTTAATACCCCTTTCAATGATTCTCCACATCGAAGTATATACCTACAACAAGCTGCAAATAATGTGAATGTTTGTTACAGGAATGCCCAGATGAATGTAAATGAAGAGGAAGAACGAGATAGCTTAAAACAACATAAACGGAAATGTGATAGGAACATTCTCAACACCTCCCAGTGATCTTATTCAATGAAGAATTGCAGCACCGTGCAGCGTGGAACATGCAAGGAAAAACATTCGCGTGCGTAGAATATAGCAATAATATATAAATCATGTACTCATTATTACTGCTATACCTGCCAATACCATTGATTTCATAAATAATTTCATAATTGTTTAAAGGAGAATGCAATATCTTAAAACTTTGATGCTACATGAAATCTAAACAAAAAATTATTGTGCTATTACTGAAAGAGACTTGAATAAATGGGAATCTAGAAGCCAGAACCATCTTAATATTGGACTGTGTGATATGAGGTGTATAATAAGATTAATAAAAAATGAGGACTATGTAATATAGACAACATTTATTTTTTATAAACATTATCCTATTGCATTCCTTCACAAAAAAACATACATATTTCCTAAAGACAAAGGTGATAGTCTAGACCTTCTAAACACTCAGTTATATAATCATATTCATCACAGAGAAAGAGACCTGTATTATTCGTAAAAAATTAAACATCTCAACAATGTCTGGATGATGTATTTTATAAGTACAAGTTCTTGATATTTCAAAGATCCTGTTAACCATGGGCGAAATTGATTAACACAATTTCTCAAACCTGTCATGCTATAATTTTAGATGCTTTCAACTTACTTATAATTTCCTCAATCTCTTGTGTGTGACCATTATTACCAGCGTCCCTCGATGCAATTAATAACCTCAATATATTTACTAGTCTATTCGGATATTCAAGCGTAGATATCACTGAATCATCATATGAAGACTTCATATTCACGCGACTTCCTCTGTATCCAGATTCCTCACCAGTAGCAGACTCGAGTGAAGGATACAGGCCCGATCCGGTATAACATCTGTACATCTTCGGATCTTCGAGGAGAGAGTCGATTCAGTATAGCATGGTGCTCTATGAAGCTTAAATCTTGAAAAAGAACGATTCTTAAAAATCCGATCGCATATACAGCATTTAATAACACGTTTTCCTTCATGTGTAATGTATGAAAAATTGAGTTTCTCATACTTTGGTTGCACAGATTTTCTCCTGCAATAGCTCATGCTAAAACTGTAAAAGAAATTAAATGAATACGTAAAATGCTAACGCTCGAAGGAATTAAAAGCGAATGAATGAATTCATAACACGCAACTATGTATGTTTATATATATATATATATATATATATATATATCGCATGAGCACAGCGGAGGGTATCTCGATCTATGCATAGCAGCGGGAAAGGATGCTCTCCTGAAACATTAGTCATCTAGACAGCAATTGTTCACGGAGCCGGTAGACGCAGGTTGGATGGAACAGACTCCAAGTTCAAATCTTTAAACGGTAGGGGCACCCCCTTTTTGCCTTTCATGTCTCCTGAACCAACCTTACAGCTTAACATTACGTTACAATGCCACGTAACCAGAAAATTGCGAGTGCGAGCATGGGAAAAGGCTGTTCTCTGGAAACATTCGTTGAAAAGTTTGCTCTCTGGAAACACTTGTCATCCGCACAACGGATTGTCCCTAACATTTCCAGATCTCGGACAGTTCAACATCGTGACGCGTCTCTGTCATCTACGTTTCGACGAACTGTTACCTCCTGAATTAAAGTTTGGCGGTCTGTTTAGATCTGTACAGCTTGCATTGCGCAGGATGTCCCTAACATTTCCAGATCTCGGACCGTTCAACATCGTGACGCGTCTCTGTCATCTACGTTTCGACGAACTGTTACCTCCTGAATTAAAGTTTGGTGGTCTGTTTAGTTCTGTACAGCTTGCATTGCGCTGGATGTGCCTAACGTTTCCAGATATCGGATCGTTCCAGCTAGATGCGCGCTTCTACCATCTTCACGTGAACGATCTGTTACCTTCTAAAGTAAAGTTTGGTGGTTGGTTTAGATCTGTACAGTTTGCATTGCGCTGGATTTCCCTAACATTTCCAGATCTCAGATCGTTCCAGCTAGTTGCGCGCTTCTACCATCTACCTTCTGGAGTAAAGTTTGGTGCTTGGTTTTAGATCTGTACAGCTTGCATTGCGCTGGATGTCACTAACGTTTCCAGATCTCGGATCGTTCAGGCTTGTTGCGCCTCTCTGTCATCTACGTTTCGACGAACTGTTACCTCCTGAATTAAAGTTTGGCGGCCTGTTTAGATCTGTACAGCTTGCATTGCGCTGGATGTCCCTAACGTTTCCAGATCCCGGATCGTTCCAGCTAGTTGCGCGCTTCTACCACCTACCTTCTGAAGTAAAGTTTGGTGCTTTGGTTTTAGATCTGTACAGCTTGCATTGCGCTGGATGTCCCTAGCGTTTCCAGATCCCGGATCGTTCCAGCTAGCTGCGCGCGTCTACCATCTACCTTCTGAAGTAAAGTTTGGTGCTTGGTTTTAGATCTGTACAGCGTGCATCGCGCTGGATGTCCCTAACGTTTCCAGATCTCGGATCGTTCAGGCTAGTTGCGCGTCTCTGTCTTCTACGTTTCGACGAACTGTTACCTCCTGAATTAAAGTTTGGCGGTCTGTTTAGATCTGTACAGCTTGCATTGCGCTGGATGTCCCTAACGTTTCCAGATCTCAGATCGTTCCAGCTAGTTGCGCGCTTCTACCATCTACCTTCTGAAGTAAAGTTTGGCGGTCTGTTTAGATTTGTACAGCTTGCATTGCGCTGTATGACCCTAACGTTTCCAGATCTCGGAACGTTCCAACTCGTGCCGCGTCTCTGTCACCTGTATGTTGATGATCAGGGGCCTTCTGAATGTTGTTACGTAGCGTGACGACCTAGTAACGTCGTGTGACGACGTTGTCAAGCAAGGTGACGACGTGTGACAGTCAAAGGGTAGGGGGGCAGGGCCTCTACCTTTCACGGATAAAAAAAATTCCCTGGTGGCAGTTAACGCAATCTATGGCTCCTCTCGAGGACTACAGACTTACACATCTCTGAGATGTCCAGGATTCTGGGACCACACACATTCCATGGATGAAAGTTATAGAGAGCATAAGCTCTGCTTATGCCGAGAGTCCCTCCGCTAGTTTCAACCCTGAAACAACCAAGAAGATGAAAAAAGTAAAATGAGGATGGAGGTGAAAGGATGAGAGGAAAAATTCAAAGGTGGAACGAGCCTTCACAGCATTCGTCTAGTGAGCGGAAAACCTTGAAGATAAAACCGCCTGGAATCAGGGGGGTGTGGGTTACTGGGATTGAACCCTCGATCCGAATACAAGTCACAGACTTACCACCTGAGCCATTCCACTCTGTTAGTTAGTGTGTTACACACAAATGACCTTAGGTGTGTGTCGTCGTCCGTGGTGTAGTGGTTACCATGCTAGCCTCTAGTTCCCGAGGTCGCGGGTTCAAGCCCGACGGAGGGCGATGGATTTTTCGGGCGTAAATATCCTTAGCATGGCTTCCTTCGAAAGGGAAGTAAAACCTGTGGTCCCGTGTCGTAGATTTACGGCACGTAAAGGAACCTCAAGCCTAATAGAGGTCTCTGAGCAAAATTACCAGTCTTTCTTGCCCAATAAGATTTCTCAAGCAAAACCGTGAACAAATTAGTTGATTGTCGGATACACGCATCTGAAGTCACGAACTCGCTATTGTAAGCCTATGTAAGAAGTGTTATCTGGTAAATGTTACATGTCAGGCGTTCCTTTAAGAGAATCCTCGATAAAATTATCTTAACCTTAAAAGCACCCTAAATTGCTTACAATTTTTTTTCCGAAATGTAAGTTTGGAACCTCCATTGAATCTAAACAAGCGAATAACATACATAACGTGTCTTAAAGAGAAGGTTCCTGTCTAAGACAGTGTTTAGATGTGATGTGTTCTTGTTATGGTTGTAAATAAATATCTACATTAAGCCTGTCATTCCGATCTGATTATGGGTTCTGACAAGCACATGACCGTATGTCTTCCTGCATGTTCGAGTACTTAGAGAGGCGGTCAGTGGTGTTTATGTGTGATTGCATGTATTCATAGGTCTTCGTATAGCTTCGCGTGCATAGAGTGAGCGAGCAAAGTATTGCAACGATAATGTATTGTTCGGTGGTGTTCGGACGTCTCCGTACAGGTTCGGATGCTTAGAGTAAGTAAAGTATTGTGAAGATGTATGTATTGATCGGGTATAATCGCACAGATTCGGATGCTTAACTCGTGAGGCTGTCAACCGAGGAAGGGACAAGTATCTTTTTGAGGAGGCATTCACCATACGCAACGGAACCTAGAAGCAAACAAGATGTGAATAAAATGAAAGATGCAAATTATATAGAATAAAAGGAAATCGTGGTAGCATACGCCACTCAGACATTCGCCGCAGACCAGGGACAACTACGAAAAATCAAAGATCTGAGCGAGTGGCCAACGGTAATCCACACAGAGGGCCTTAGAAGCACGTGTTAAAGATGCGAATGAAATAAAATGAAAACGTGGTGGCACACGGTACTCAGGCATTCGCCTGCAGACCAGGGAAAACTACGAAAAATCTCAGGTCTGAGCGAGTGGCCAACGGTAATCCAAACAGATGGTCTTAGAAGCACATAGGTTAAGATGCGAATGAAATAAAATGAGAACGTGGTAGCATACGGTACTCAGGCATTCGCCTGCAGACCAGGGAAAACCACGAAAAATTAAAGGTCTGAGCGACTGGCCGACGGTAATCCAAACAGAGGGCCTTAGAAGCACATAGGTTAAGATGCGAATGAAATAAAATGAAAACGTGGTAGCATACAGTGCTCAGGCATTCGCCTGCAGACCAGGGAAAACCACGAAAAAATCAAAGGTCTGAGCGACTGGCCGACGGTAGTCCAAACAGATGGTCTTAGAAGCACCTAGGCTAAGATGCGAATGAAATAAATGAAAACGTGGTAGCATACGGTACTCAGGTATTCGCCTGCAGACCAGGGAAATCCACGAAAAAATCAAGGTCTGAGCGACTGGCCGACGGTAATCCATACAGAGCGCCTTAGAAGCACGTGTTACAGATGGGAATGAAATACAATGAAAACGTGGTAGCATACGGTGCTCAGGCATTCGCCTGCAGACCAGGGAAAACCACGAAAAAATCAAAGGTCTGAGCGACTGGCCGACGGTAATCCAAACAGAGGGCCTAAGAAGCACATAGGTTAAGATGCGAATGAAATAAAATGAAAACGTGGTAGCATACGGTACTCAGGTATACGCCTGCAGACCAGGGAAAACGACGAAAAAATCAAAGGTCTGAGCGACTGGCCGACGGTAATCCAAACAGAGCGCCTTAGAAGCACGGGTTACAGATGCGAATGAAATAAAATGAAAACGTGGTAGCATACGGTACTCAGGCATTCGCCTGCAGACCAGGGAAAACCACGAAAAATCAATGGCCTGAGCGACTGGCCGACGGTAATCCAAACAGTGTGTCTTAGAAGCACGTGTTAAAGATGCGAATGAAATACAATGAAAACGTGGTAGCATACGCCACTCAGGCATTCGTCTGCAGACCAGGGAAAACCACGAAAAAATCAAAGGTCTGAGCGACTGGCCGACGGTAATCCAAACAGAGTATTTTAGAAGCACGTGTTAAAGATGTGAATGAAATACAATGAAAACATGGTAGCATACAGTGCTCAGGCATTCGCCTGCAGACCAGGGAAAACCACGAAAAATCTCCGGTATCTGTATATACTGTCACATCAAAAAGAGAAGTATAAACGGTGCACTCGAATGGCTTTCCCTTCCTCCTGCGTCTGTTTAAGGATAGCACTCTATATACAGGACATTTACACTTAACTTCTCGGGATGAGTGTTTTGAGGTATTCCCTGTATTTTTTACCTCGAGGGTGTTTTAAACACCACGACATCCCTGTCCTTTTAGCTACATACATATACGTTTCTTTATTCATAAAGCATCTGCATCACATGAGTGCCGACGTTCAGTAGTAAATATTGCCACTCAGAGCCGGAGAGATGAAACCCTGAGTAAAAGGGGAATATCGGTGAAACGGTGTGGAAGAAACAATTCGCAGTGTAATGAACCTTCACAGCATTCGCCTAGCAACCAGGGAAACCGAGAAATCCAGGGGTCAGAGTATTAAATTTGAATCATGTGTCTGGAATCAAAGTATTATTCTAACATGATATGCATGTGAATGGCGACGCTGATGCTAGCACCAAGGTATTTTTGAGTAATAATTTTAGAGTGAAAATAACGAAAAAAAGAAGGCATTCTTTCTGTTGATATAATTTTCCTCCTAAGGCTACCCCCGCGCTTATAAAAAATCGTTAATGGGCAGACTATGTATTCGTAGACCCCATGCAGGTTCTAAATGCGGTTAGTGTGGTCACCGGGAATCGAACCGTTGACCTCTCCTGTTCAAACCTCACACGTTACCAAGACGTAATTTTTATCAAAACAGCCTTTAAACACCTTTTTTACCCATGTTAAATAAGGCTGTTATTCATCAAATATTCATTTATCTATAAAGTAGACCGTAAAAACAGGTTAGCTTCAAAAGAACAATTAAGAAAATCTATCAGATACATTCGATCGCTTAATTTGAATTCTTTCTCCCATTTTAATTCTAAAAATGCCATACTCTTCATATCACCCTCTACAAATCATATTTATTTGTTTAGGATTCCATTAAAATTAGTTTAATTGTCGATATCGCGCAAAAAATTACGATATGATATTTACACAGTCGTCTGTATGAGAGGGATTTTCCTGTAAGTACGGGGTTTTCAGGGTAAGAGAAATCATTTTAAAGCACAATAGATTCCCTAATGAATAAGTGTTGCTTGTCGTGGTCCTCCTGGCGGTAGCTTGTCGTCAGAGGGATTTCCAAGACCCCAGCCAGGTATACAGCCTTCAAAGGGTATACAAAATATTTTTGCATGGGGTGTGCAACTGAATAATTCGTCAAATTTTCTCGAAGATCTCCGGTGAATGAAAAAAGCTTTTAAACAAATATGGTGCGATGTTTCTGCTGAAATATTCAAAAAATATCTTTCGAAGGGAGGGGTGTTTAAAAACGTTCTCGTCCTATGTTTACTAAGAGAATAAGCCAATCTTTTTAAAATGGAATAAACAAATAAGCTTTCTTGACGATAATAATAATTATAATAATAATAATAATAATAATAATAATAATAATAATAAACTTGATTGCCTCTGAGAAGGAAATAATACTTGGAGATAATTGCAATAGTCACGAATGTTTACTGAGACTTCTACAGAATCTATACACTACGCGTTTAATTATAATTTCAGCGTAAAAAGAAAATATCGCTTCTCTCCGTTTAATTTTCCTGACGGGAGAGTCATATTCAATATTTTATTAAAAGAAATAAGAGGTAGTATACTATGAAACTCTATCTAAACAAATAAGCTTTGTTGACGATAATAATAATAATAATAATAATAATGATAATAATAATAATAATAATAATAATAATAATAATAATAATAATAATAATAATAATAATAATAATAATAATAATAATAATAATAATAAACCTGATTGCCTCTGAGAGGGAAATAATACTTGGGGATAATTGCAATAGTCACGAATGTTTACTGAGACTTTTACAGAATCTATACACTATGCCTTTAGTTATAATTTCAGCGTAAAAAGAAAATATCGCTTCTCACCGTTTAATTTTCCTGACGGGAGAGTCATATTCAATATTTTATTAAAAGAAATAAGAGGTAGTATACTATGAAACTTAGTCATTAATAATCTTCATGTAGAAATTAAATAACTTATTGGAGGAAAAAATGTTTTAGCAGGCTTGTAATTGCCTGGTTTAGGATTTTCCCCTGTTTGTATGGGTGACTTCTGCACAGAGCAATTAGGAACCCTTTCAATCTGACCATTAACGATATGATAGACATCCATTGTATTCTTAAAAGGTTATTTTTTCCCAGCGGTCGGGGTTTTTTTTTCGTCAAGGGTGTACAAACTTTCCTTTGCATCGACTGACTTTATGAAAGATATCGTAATTCTTTTTGCTTGCGTACGTGCGATACTTTATCGTTTTTTAAGGCCGTACCTATGCGCGTGGAGTGCTTTATCATCTGGGCGTTGTATTTGTGCTTCTTTTTCAGTTGTTTGGCGAAGAGTAACAAGGAATGTGACTTGTTTAGGATAGTCTGCATATTTCATTATTTATTTAGAATTAAACAAATGTTTTTAGTCGTAATAGTTTTACACGCGTAATAATCAACTTAACACCCGAACACATACGACGGCAACCAAAATGCACAAGTCAATTCATATATACTTATTTACATTAATTATTAAAAATATTTAATTGTATTCATCGATCAGCGAGACCATTATTTATTTTTAATAACGTATGTAATATTTAACCATAATGTTAACCGTATTTATTTATTTTTAATAACATATGTAATATTCACCTATAATGTTAACCGAATCATTTATTTTTAATAACATATATAATATTTAACTATAATGTTAACCGTATTTATTTATTTTTAATAACATATGTAGTATTCATCGATCAGCGAGACCCTTATTTATTTTTAATATCATATGTAATATTTAACTGTAATGTTAACCTATTTATTTATTTTTTCATAATCAATTCCACGGAATTATATAACGAGATATCCTGAACGCGCCACGGATGTTAAACGATGTATTATTTAACTATAATGTTAATTCACGTTTAATTATTTTTTCATAATCAATTTCCCCCCGGAATTATAAGGAGACAACATGAACGCACCTCGAATGTTAAACGAGTATTATTTAACTAAAATGTTAATTCGCCTTTATTTTTTTTCCAGAATCATATTCCTCGGAATTATATGGAGTTAAGATGGCCGCCATGCGCGCACCTCAAGTCTCAATATAGTGAATTCTCAACTTTCGAATATGACCACATGGCGCGCTGTGAGGAAGCCCACGCTGGCTCAGAGAGAAAAGCAGTTTCCCCTATTACCACATGGCGCGCTGACGGAGATGGCGAATTGAAGCGCGAAGGAGGGGATGAATGCTAACTCGCCATGCACTTGCTGAGGGCCAGTCACTCGCGTCTGGCGCTCCATGGAGGAAGCGTTGCGCGCGGGCTTTCAGTGAAATTATCGCGCGTTAACGTCTCGTTACGGCAACTCTGTCCTTTCAGTCATGGATTCACCTAAGTATTGTAATATTCTTATAAACCCAAAATATATTTTTCCCTCAAAACTAGAATTAAACAAATGTTATTAGTCATAATAATTATACACATGTAATAATCACCTTAACAACCACGCTCGCATATACGATGACGACCAGGTGCGCGCGAGTCAATTCATATACAATTAATCAATGAAAAAATACTTAATTGTATTCATCGATCGCGGAGCATCGTTTAATTACATCACCCTGTAGTGCAATGTGCGGACATTAGTAGTAATAAAATACCGATTCTTTTTTTTTTTAATGTTTTATGCATGGACGAACATTACCTAATTGATTGACACAATTATCTCCTCAAATCGATTTGCCAAACAGTGGTACGCTTCGAGAAAAACCATTCCCCTACCACACCCATCACCAGGGCGCATTTAGACAGGTCGCAATGAGAGTGGGGTGAGGTCGCCAGAGTATGGGAACAATACACACTCTCCCACCTATCCGCAGGGGAACCAATCACACGGGCGGGATTTTGACAGGTCACAATGAGAGGGAGGGTACGCAGGCAGCGTATAGGAACAATACACACTCTCCCACCTATCCACAGGGAACCAATCAGACCACAAATGGGAGGGAGGGAGGGGGCGCGTGCCAGGCTGTTTTTCAGGTTAGAACACACAGGGGGGAGGGTGGCCACCGACACGAGACCAGGCGGCATGTGGGAGGGGGCAGGGCCAGGCGGCATGCGACCAGACGGCAAACAGTAGAACACAAAGACGGGGCGGGGCCGCCCGTGTGGAACAAAGGGATATCACATTACAAAGTTAATTGGCTTACATCCTTATCAATTGGCGGCATCTGCCTATGTTCTTGAAGCACTATCTATTACCTACTTTCCTGTAATTTAAGAAAGCCAATATTGTCTTAATGATGGGGAATCATTTCAATAGGTTTCATCATTTTCAAGCTACTCCCAGTGACATCGCTCCCATCCAAAGGATCAGTCGCTTGAGCAGCGGCAAGGAGGTTGAGATTGTCTTCTATCATGATCTTTAGACCTTCAAACAACTCTATTTATGTATCCACATTCTGAGCCTAAAATAATAAAGTAATCCCAGTAAGACTACTAAGCAGAGAATCTAGTAGTGTGCAGCTAACGGTAATTTATATTATGTTTAAGTATGTTATTTTAAAGTAATGGTAGCAAACATAAACTCATTTTGCGTTTACCTTATACATTCTGGTTAATTCGGTTCAGAAGAGAGGTAAAGCTACTCTCTAGATTTTTATTTGTTGCGGAGTTTCATAAAGTTCCACAAAGCTATCATCAGGTTGCGAAATGTTATCACAGTCTTCAGAAACATTGTCATCAAGACCACAATTGCGGTTAAAACACTCATTATACACCTCTTGCAGCTTTTCACTCAAAACAGCGAATGGGCATTAACTTAGAACGTATAAAATTATTTCATGTGAGTCTTTAATTTTCTTCAAGGTCACGATCATGCCTTTAACCACACATTAGAAGCAAATCACTGTGCAGAAGTAACTTTAGTCCAGCGTAACCATTCACTAGAAGCAAACCACCACATAGAAGCAAGTTTGCAGTCTTTAGTCCGGCGTAAACAAGGATAGGAAACACTGGGGTAAAAAATGGGCTTTATCATAAGTGAATTAATAGTAACATTTGTTTATTACTACTATTATTTCGAGAAACCATACCAGTAGAAATATAAGGAGAGAACGGAGCCATAAAGGATATGCCGCCATCTGATAAGCTTCTTTGATCTATGCCGCTAGCCCCGCCCCCTCCCTTTGAGGCCTCACATGCCGCCCCGGTCGCGTGAGGCTAGCCCCGCCCCCTTCCCTTTGTGGCCTCACCTAATGCCGACAGGTTCTGTGCCGGCAAGTCCTCCCCCCTCCCCCTGTGTTCACGTGCCGGTGACCCGCCCCCTCCCTCCCCCCTACGCTGGGTGGTACGCTCCCTCCCCTTTGTGGTTTGATTGGTTCCCTGTGGATAGGTGGGAGAGTGTGTATTGATCCTATACGTCGGTCGCGTACCTTCCCTAGGTCTAAATCCCTGCCGTGTGATTGGCTTGGGGTAGGGGATGTGCCGCTCGGGTGATGGGGTATAAGGGAATGGGGTTCTCGGTGCGTGACGTTGGCTTGGAAATCCACCCTGGCGTCGTGGGAATGCGATTCTCGATGCCTGCCGCACATCGGCAAATCGTTTGAGTACATAATTGTGTCAATCAATTAGGTAATGTGTGTTATTGAAAAAAGAATCAATGTTTATATACCGCTATTGCAATTAAACGCTGTTCGTCGAGCAATTAAGTATTTTTGATTGAATCGCGCGCACCTGCCCCTAAACCGTCATTTATAACCTACTATTGTCAATAAATTACACGTCTAATGAAACAAGGCTAGTCTGTCGATGAAAACAATTAAGTATTTTTGAATGGTTAATTGACTCGCACGCAACTGTTCGTTATCGTATATGTGTGGTAGCATGTGTATAATTATTACGAGTAATAACATTTATTTAATTCTACTTTTGAGGGAAAATATATTTTGGATTTATAAGAATAATACAACACTTAGATGAAAGGACAGACTTGACGTAACACTCGTTATCGCGTGATAATTGCGGTGGAACACCGACCGCAACCTTCCGCTGCGAGACGTTTCACTGGAATGACTGGCTCACGGTGCTTTCAAGAGACAAGTCGACTAGCGCACCCCCTCCACTCACGCTTCAGTTCGCTACCTACACTAGCGCGCCAAGTGGTAATATGAGTGAAACTCCAGCGAGTGTTCCCTCACAGCGCCCCTGGTGGTCATACCCGAAAGTTGTGAATTCACCATATTTAAACTCATTATGGGTGCAAGACGGCCATCTTAACTCTATATAATTCTGCGAAATATGATTCCGGAAAAAAATAAAGGTGAATTAACATGCGAGGTGCGTTCATGTTGCCTCCGGAGGAATTGATTATGAAATAAATAAAAAATAAATAAGACTCTCGCTGATCGATGAATACAATTAAAGATTTTTAATAATTAATGTAATTGACTCGCGCTCCTAGAGATATCTCACCCAATTATTCATCTACCATGAATATCTCACTTCTAATGAAACGACGCAGTCTATCGATTAAAAACAATTAAGTTTTTTTTATTGATTAATGTAATTGACTCGCGCGCAACTGTTCGTTATCGTATATGCGCGATTATTACGGGTAATAACGTTTGTTTAATTCTTCTTTTGACTGGAGGGTTTATAAAAAAATATTACATTGCTTAGATGAATTAAAAAGCAACTTAAAGCGAAATTGCAAATAGCTTGTATGAGACGTTAACACGAGAACCCATTACGAAAAAACAAGACGCAATGTGACAGCAATGCCCCGTCCATCATGAGAAGCGGTTAAACCAGGACGCTTGGGTTTTCCCCCAGTACCTGCTCTTAATGGCTAGGGGTATCCAGCACATCGGAGTACGCTTCAACTGATAAAAATAAAAACCCGCTATGTCTCTTCTCACACGAGAGAAGTAATAATTACAATTCAAAACAGGCGTACCTGTAAGTAACACGCACGAAGACTACAAATATAAATTTTATATTCGTTTTAAATGTTCTTTCTAAAGACGTAGCGAACTTTGAGAAATTCAACGAATTATTCACTTGCGTACACTGCTTGAAAGAAATATGGTGTACACCCCTGAAGAATGCATATGTAGACACATTAGCACCATTAATTATCTTCAGACGAAGGTAAAACCAAGGTCTTGTATAGAGCTCTTAGTGAACAATGACAGTCGTTTCCAGTTGATTAAACAGGCTAAGTGCTCTGAAAAACCACAGACCCTCGGGGTAAATAACTATTAGCGACACAAAAGATTTTCTTAAGAGCTTCCCCTGTGCAGAAATTCCATCATAGACAGTGGAAAACCAAGTCTAGACATGTTTTAAGCTTACCACAAAAAATGTTTTCCCGATAATTAATATAATTCTACATGAAGAATATTAATGATTAAGTTTTCAATGAAAACGTATACTGCATAGATTCTGTACTTAAACATTCGATTGTATCTTTGTCATTATTTAAATACTCACATGCATATCAAAAAATTAAACTGATTTTTTTTCGGAATGTTAAACAAAGAAATATGATTTGGCGAGAGTAATATGAAGAATAAAAAGTATTCAGAATGATAGATATTACATACGTTATTAAAAATAAATAAGGCTCTCGCTGATCGATGAAAACAATTAAATATTTTTTTTATTAATTAATTGTATATGAATTGACTTGAGCATCTGGTTGGTAACGTATGTGCATGATTATTACGACTAATAGCATTTGTTTAATTCTAAATAATGAAATATGGTGCCTAGCCTAAACAATCCTCGTTACTCTTAATTTATTCCATTTTTAAAAAGATTGGGCTTAGTAAACATAGGACGAGTACGATTTTAAATACCCCGTCCATTCGAGAGATATTTTTTCGAATATTCCAACATGTTAATATAAACTTAATACACACACACACACAAATTCATTTCAAGTAATCTAACGATATTGAATAAAATATTAAATGTTTAAGATATTGTAATGAGAAATGAAATGTATATCTCGAATTTTCTGGGCCGCAGGCTGCAGGAGCGCCCATCAAATACCGTAATGATTCAGACACCCGAACACCCGAATGGTAAGCATTCTTCAGAGTTTTTAAATAAGTAATGTAACAATTCATATTAACTTCTTGTTCATATTCTTTATTATTATTTCCAGGAAGTGAACTTTATTTTGGTATCGACCATCCATCGAGCGCTGCACCGGCACCACCTGGCTTCCAAACCTTCCTGGTACCAAATCATCATGGAGGTGGCTCTGCCTCCGTACATGCAGCAACACTCGTAAGGTGAGAATTTACAGACGGGTGTTTGAGCAGTTGTAACTAAAAATTACATAATAGTAGACATACAATGTCGATTCTGGCACACAAAGGCATGCCTACGACAGCATAGAGTTCCGGATTGTATAAGGAGAAAAGGATATATTTAAGGGGAGTTTCTCACCCATATGCAGTCACATAACTCTATCGATCTCCCAGAATGCTATGTATTTTTAACGCAAGTGTTTAAAACATGTATTTTTTTTCACGTATAGAGTGTAGATTCTTTAGAACTCTATACTTAAACATGCTATACTATTATTATTATTTATTTTTTCCAGGAAATGGACTTTATTTCGGAGGCGGTATCGGTCAACATGCGAGCGCTGCACCGGTACCATCAGGCTTCGCGACCGTTGCACCAGTAGGCTTCGCGACCGCTGCACCGCGACCCCCAGGCTTCCAGACCTACCTGGTACCAAATCAGCAGGGATGGGGGCCCTGCCCCATACATGCAGCAAGCACCGAACGGTAAGAATTTTTTCAATATTTTACGAAGTTCTTTTACACATTCTATATTATTATTTACTTATACTTTTTCTCAAATTCATTATTCTTGTTTTATGTCCTCGATATGCAAAGAGAATGGAATGCACCACATAGCAACCAGCGTTAAAATATTTGACTATCGCTTAAAACCTACCATATTCACCTTGTATCGACATGAAAATTACCAATAACATTGACATCTCGATATCTCGATTAACATGAAGCATATAGGGAATAAGTGCTTGTAAAAATAGTTTGTACAAGAGTAGAGAAAGTCATGTGAGTGTATCACATCAGATTTTTTGATATTGGTTTAAATTTTCAAATACTTTTAACTTTTCTCAAGCGGTAACTCGCTATTCGTTTTTCCCGTGGTAATGCATAGAGAATAGAATTCTAAAGCCATCACATAGCATCAGACGTTTTTTAAACATCTGTAACGTGTCTATTCACAATCGAAAGGTTGCTGGTTCGAGGAAAATTATATCTACAGAAACAATACATTATTTTCGCTCTGTGATTAATTTGGTAATGTAACAATAATTAACAATGAATTTTTAGCGGTAAATGTAAAAAATAAAATATATTTTTTATTTCCTAGCGTCATACGCAGAAGCATTCCCCTTAAGGAACGCTGGCGTGAGCGATGGTTTCCCCCCATAACAGGTTTAGACTTGCTTACGAAATGTCCCTGTGCGAGGCTAGCATTTCCCTCTCCTTCTCGAATTTTTGGAGTAGCCAATCAAAATTGCTGTATTATATACCGTCACACCTCTCACCCCTTCAGATTTTATCAGGCGAAGCGATATAAAAGCAATAGCTTCTCCGGCGATTTCACTGTATTGTGACAACACAGCGAGCTAAGATCTCTGCAAACGTTTCTCATTCAAAGTGAAATTTCAACGAACATCATGTCTGGTAAGTTGTAACAAAACACATCACTTACTTTAAATGTTAAATTATTACTCTGTACATTTAACTTATATTCGCGTTCTTGTTTTTAATGCATGGCATTTATACGCGAATAGCTGAGTATTCTAAAAGTTAATAGCTAGAAAAAGTGAATTTTCTGAAATGTGAACAGTTTAGTTAAGTATTCATTTTAGGCAAGCTTATTCTACATTTAATAGCTAACTGCGCGAATTCTCAAAATGGGAACAATTTAGTTAAGTATTCACCTTGTTGAGTAATTATTATTCCAGATATTTAAATACAGGATTTCACAGAGTGAATTATATTCCTTTTTGGAGAAAATACAATTATTTGAATACCTTATTAACGTTTTTGCTTTAGAATATTACAAAAAAGTCTGTTGCGCGAATCATTCGCTCTAACAAAGTAAATACCTACATTATATTAAAACATTTAAATTGAAAAATACAGTACTTAATGAACTTCATTAGTGAATCAGAACCTCAATTATATTTACACATATTATCATTTTCAGAAAAAAGTTAATAAGTTTGTAACTTTCAAATAAATGAAATTTTGTTATGCAACACATTCTCCAATAAAGAATATGTTTTTTTCTCTTCCTAATGCAGAAAGTTTGACATCACAACTTAACACATTGGCTGAGGGTAGCATTTACCCAGCCGTTCAAAGACTACAAGATCTTCAGCCAGAGGAGCCTTATAATATAAAATCCTTAAGAAAAATTGATACTCGATACGGTGCTAGAGTCGTTGCACTTTTAGAGAATAAGCAAGTGTTTCTCCCGACAAGATATTCAACCCTAACAATCCAACAGTTGGAGGAAATGCCTGGGAAGTTTCAAATGGTATATCATGGAGTAGTACCAGCCGGCAAGTTTAAGACATGTAAATTGTCTTTTCTTCCTATCAAGGTTTGTAGAAATAATTCAGCTATCCTTTCAAAGCTTCATTTAGAGTTACATTCGTTGAGTTTATAAATTCGCACTTCAGTAGGATAACATTTGTCTAAAGTATACATCAATATGTAAAAAAAATAACGTCCAGGATGTAGTCTGAGCGAGGATCTGCAGAAAGAAGTTTAATAGTCTATTCACTGATTCTTTACCTCAAAGCAGATACCTACAGCAAGTTTCCAATAATTTCCAGCAGGATAGCAGTTGTCAAAAGCATGCATCACTGTATTAAAAAAAATATGTGTAAATAATGTCTAGATTGTACTCTGTGTGATTTCGTGCAGAAAGAACTTTAATACCCCTTGCAGTGATTCTCCGCATCGAAGTATATACCTAAAAGAAGTTGCAAATAATGTGAATGTGTGTTACAGGAATGCCCAGCTGAATGTAAATGAAGAGGAAGAACGAGATAGCTTAAAACATCATAAACAGAAATGTGATAGGAACATTCTCAACACCTCCCAGTAACCTCAATCAATGAAGAATTGCACCAGCGCGGAACATACATGGAAAAAACATCCGCGTGTGTAGAATATAACAATAATATATATATATATAAATTATGTACTCATTATTACTGCTATACCAGCCTATACCATTGATTTCATAAATAATTTCATAATTGTTTAAGGAGAATGCCTATCTTAAAAACATTGATGCTACATGAAATCTAAACAAAAAGATTATTGAACTATTACTGAAAGAGACTTGAATAAATGGGAATCTAGAAGCCAGAACCATCTTAATATTGGGGTGTATGATATGAGGTGTATAAAAAGATTAATAAAAAATGAGGTCTATGTAATATAAACAACATTTATTTTTTATAAACATTTTCCTATTACATTCCTATACAAAAAAACATACATATTTCCTAAAGACAAAGGTGATAGTCTAGACATTCTAAAACACTCAGTTATATAATCATATACATCACACAGAAAGAGACCTGCATTATCCATAAAAAACTAAACATCTCAAGAATATCTGGATGATGTATTTTATAAGTACAAGGTTTTGATATTTCAAAGTTCCTGTTAACCATGACTGTAATTGATTAACACAATTTCTGGATCCTGTCATGCTATACTTTTAGAAGCTTTCAGCTTACTTATAATCTCCTCAATCGCTTGTGTGTGACTATTATTACCAGCATTCCTCGATGCAATTAGTAACCTCAATATATTTACTAGTCTATTTGGATTTTCAAGCGTAGATATCACTGAATCATCATCATATGAAGATTTCATATTCTCGCGACTCCCGCTGTATCCAGATTTTTCACCATCAGTAGTCTCCAGTGAAGGACAGAGGCTTGATCCGGTATAACATCCCCCTCTATACATCTTCGGATCTTCGAGTGTAGGAGAGAGAGTCGATCCAGTATAACATGTTGCTCTATGAAGCTTAAATCTTGACAAAGAGCGATTCTTAAAAATCCGCTCGCATATACAGCATCTAATGACGTGTTTTCCTCCATGTGTAATGTATGAAAAATTGAGTTTCTCATCCGCTAGTTGCACAGATTTTCTCCGGCAGGAGTTCATGCTAAAACTAAAAGAAATTAAATGAATACGGGAATGCTAACGCTCGTAGGAATTAAAAGCGAATGAATGAATTCATAACACGCAGCTATGTATATATCCAGTGTGAGGACGCCGGAGGGAATCGCAATCTTCGCATAGCAGCGGGAAAGGATGCTCTCTGGAAACATTTGTGGAGAAGGAGGCTCTCAACAGAACATGGCGAATGCGAGCATGGAAAAAGGATGCTCTCTGGGAACATTCGTGGAAAAAGGATGCTCTCAACAGAACATAACGAGTGCGAGCATGGAAAAAGGATGCTCTCTGGAAACGTTTGTGGAAAAGGCTGCGTAACAACCTGATTGCGCTATGTACCTGACCAGTTTGTTACATAGCGTGATTCCATTGTTACATAGCGTGATTCCTTTGTTACATAGCGCGATTCCTTTGTTACATAGCGCGATTCCTTTGTTACATAGCGTGATTCCTTTGTTACATAGCGTGATTCCTTTGTTACATAGCGTGATTCCTTTGTTACATAGACTGATCAGTTTGTTACATAGCGTGATTTCTTTGTTACATGGCGTGATTCCTTTGTTACATAGCGTGATTCCTTTGTTACATAACGTGATTCCGTATTTACATAGCGTGATTCCTTTGTTACATAGTGTGATTCCTTTGTTACATAGCGTGATTCCTTTGTTACATAGCGTGATTCCTTTGTTACATAGCGTGATTCCTTTGTTACATAGCGTGATCAGTTTGTTACATAGCGTGATTCCATTGTTACATAACGTGATTCCTTTGTTACATAGCCTGATCAGTTTGTTACATAGCGTGATGAGCTTGTTACATAGCGTGATGAGCTTGTTACATAGCGTGATTCCTTTGTTACATAGCGTGATTCCTTTGTTACATAGCGTGATTCCTTTGTTACATACCGTGATTCCTTTGTTACATTGCGTGACTCCTTTGTTACATAGCGAGATTCCTTTGTTACATAGCGCGATTCCTTTGTTACATAGCGCGATTCCTTTGTTACATAGCGCGATTCCTTTGTTACATAGCGTGATTCCTTTGTTACATAGCGTGATTCCTTTGTTACATAGACTGATCAGTTTGTTACATAGCGTGATTTCTTTGTTACATAGCGTGATGAGCTTGTTACATAGCGTGATTCCTTTGTTACAATGCGTGATTCCTTTGTTACATACCGTGATTCCTTTGTTACATAGCGTGATTCCTTTGTTACATAGCGCGATTCCTTTGTTACATAGCGTGATTCCTTTGTTACATAGCGTGATTCCTTTGTTACATTGCGTGCTTCCTGTGTTACATAGCGTGATTCCTTTGTTACATAGCGTGATTCCTTTGTTACATAGCGTGATTCCTTTGTTACATAGCGTGTTCAGTTTGTTACATAGCGTGATGAGCTTGTTACATAGCGCGATTCCTTTGTTACATAGCCTGATCAGTTTGTTACATAGCGTGATTCCTTTGTTACATGGCGTGATCCTTTTGTTACATAGCGTGATGAGCTTGTTACATAGCGTGATTCCTTTGTTACATAGCGTGATTCCTTTGTTACATACCGTGATTCCTTTGCTACATAGAGCGATTCCTTTGTTACATAGCGTGATTCCATTTATATATATATTATTGTTATATTCTACACACGCGGATGTTTTTTCCATGTATGTTCCGCGCTGGTGCAATTCTTCATTGATTGAGGTTACTGGGAGGTGTTGAGAATGTTCCTATCACATTTCTGTTTATGATGTTTTAAGCTATCTCGTTCTTCGTCTTCATTTACATTCAGCTGGGCATTCCTGTAACACACATTCACATTATTTGCAACTTCTTTTAGGTATATACTTCGATGCGGAGAATCACTGCAAGGGGTATTAAAGTTCTTTCTGCACGAAATCACACAGAGTACAATCTAGACATTATTTACACATATTTTTTTTTTAATACAGTGATGCATGCTTTTGACAACTGCTATCCTGCTGGAAATTATTTGAAACTTGCTGTAGGTATCTGCTTTGAGGTAAAGAATCAGTGAATAGACTATTAAACTTCTTTCTGCAGATCCTCGCTCAGACTACATCCTGGACGTTATTTTTTTTACATATTGATGTATACTTTAGACAAATGTTATCCTACTGAAGTGCGAATTTATAAACTCAACGAATGTAACTCTAAATGAAGCTTTGAAAGGATAGCTGAATTATTTCTACAAACCTTGATAGGAAGAAAAGACAATTTACATGTCTTAAACTTGCCGGCTGGTACTACTCCATGATATACCAATTGAAACTTCCCAGGCATTTCCTCCAACTGTTGGCTTGTTAGGGTTGAATATCTTGTCGGGAGAAACACTTGCTTATTCTCTAAAAGTGCAACGACTCTAGCACCGTATCGAGTATCAATTTTTCTTAAGGATTTTATATTATAAGGCTCCTCTGGCTGAAGATCTTGTAGTCTTTGAACGGCTGGGTAAATGCTACCCTCAGCCAATGTGTTAAGTTGTGATGTCAAACTTTCTGCATTAGGAAGAGAAAAAAACATATTCTTTATTGGAGAATGTGTTGCATAACAAAATTTCATTTATTTGAAAGTTACAAACTTATTAACTTTTTTCTGAAAATGATAATATGTGTAAATATAATTGAGGTTCTGATTCACTAATGAAGTTCATTAAGTACTGTATTTTTCAATTTAAATGTTTTAATATAATGTAGATATTTACTTTGTTAGAGCGAATGATTCGCGCAACAGACTTTTTTGTAATATTCTAAAGCAAAAACGTTAATAAGGTATTCAAATAATTGTATTTTCTCCAAAAAGGAATATAATTCACTCTGTGAAATCCTGTATTTAAATATCAGGAATAATAATTACTCAACAAGGTGAATACTTAACTAAATTGTTCCCATTTTGAGAATTCGCGCAGTTAGCTATTAAATGTAGAATAAGCTTGCCTAAAATGAATACTTAACTAAACTGTTCACATTTCAGAAAATTCACTTTTTCTAGCTATTAACTTTTAGAATACTCAGCTATTCGCATATAAATGCCATGCATTAAAAACAAGAACGCGAATATAAGTTAAATGTACAGAGTAATAATTTAACTTTTAAAGTAAATGATGTGTTTTGTTACAACTTACCAGACATGATGTTCGTTGAAATTTCACTTTGAATGAGAAAAGTTTGCAGAGATCTTAGCTCGCTGTGTTGTCACAATACAGTGAAATCGCCGGAGAAGCTATTGCTTTTATATCGCTTCGCCTGATAAAATCTGAAGGGGTGAGAGGTGTGACGGTATATAATACAGCAATTTTGATTGGCTACTCCAAAAATTCGAGAAGGAGAGGGAAATGCTAGCCTCGCACAGGGACATTTCGTAAGCAAGTCTAAACCTGTTATGGGGGGAAACCATCGCTCACGCCAGCGTTCCTTAAGGGGAATGCTTCTGCGTATGACGCTAGGAAATAAAAAATATATTTTATTTTTTACATTTACCGCTAAAACTTCATTGTTAATTATTGTTACATTACCAAATTAATCACAGAGCGAAAATAATGTATTGTTTCTGTAGATATAATTTTCCTCGAACCAGCAACCTTTCGATTGTGAATAGACACGTTACAGATGTTTAAAAAACGCCTGATGCTATGTGATGGCTTTAGAATTCTATTCTCTATGCATTACCACGGGAAAAACGAATAGCGAGTTACCGCTTGAGAAAAGTTAAAAGTATTTGAAAATTTAAACCAATATCAAAAAATCTGATGTGATACACTCACATGACTTTCTCTACTCTTGTACAAACTATTTTTACAAGCACTTATTCCCTATATGCTTCATGTTAATCGAGATATCGAGATGTCAATGTTATTGGTAATTTTCATGTCGATACAAGGTGAATATGGTAGGTTTTAAGCGATAGTCAAATATTTTAACGCTGGTTGCTATGTGGTGCATTCCATTCTCTTTGCATATCGAGGACATAAAACAAGAATAATGAATTTGAGAAAAAGTATAAGTAAATAATAATATAGAATGTGTAAAAGAACTTCGTAAAATATTGAAAAAATTCTTACCGTTCGGTGCTTGCTGCATGTATGGGGCAGGGCCCCCATCCCTGCTGATTTGGTACCAGGTAGGTCTGGAAGCCTGGGGGTCGCGGTGCAGCGGTCGCGAAGCCTACTGGTGCAACGGTCGCGAAGCCTGATGGTACCGGTGCAGCGCTCGCATTTTGACCGATACCGCCTCCGAAATAAAGTCCATTTCCTGGAAAAAATAAATAATAATAATAGTATAGCATGTTTAAGTATAGAGTTCTAAAGAATCTACACTCTATACGTGAAAAAAAATACATGTTTTAAACACCTGCGTTAAAAATACATAGCATTCTGGGAGATCGATAGAGTTATGTGACTGCATATGGGTGAGAAACTCCCCTTAAATATATCCTTTTCTCCTTATACAATCCGGAACTCTATGCTGTCGTAGGCATGCCTTTGTGTGCCAGAATCGACATTGTATGTCTACTATTATGTAATTTTTAGTTACAACTGCTCAAACACCCGTCTGTAAATTCTCACCTTACGAGTGTTGCTGCATGTACGGAGGCAGAGCCACCTCCATGATGATTTGGTACCAGGAAGGTTTGGAAGCCAGGTGGTGCCGGTGCAGCGCTCGATGGATGGTCGATACCAAAATAAAGTTCACTTCCTGGAAATAATAATAAAGAATATGAACAAGAAGTTAATATGAATTGTTACATTACTTATTTAAAAACTCTGAAGAATGCTTACCATTCGGGTGTTCGGGTGTCTGAATCATTACGGTATTTGATGGGCGCTCCTGCAGCCTGCGGCCCAGAAAATTCGAGATATACATTTCATTTCTCATTACAATATCTTAAACATTTAATATTTTATTCAATATCGTTAGATTACTTGAAATGAATTTGTGTGTGTGTGTGTATTAAGTTTATATTAACATGTTGGAATATTCGAAAAAATATCTCTCGAATGGACGGGGTATTTAAAATCGTACTCGTCCTATGTTTACTAAGCCCAATCTTTTTAAAAATGGAATAAATTAAGAGTAACGAGGATTGTTTAGGCTAGGCACCATATTTCATTATTTAGAATTAAACAAATGCTATTAGTCGTAATAATCATGCACATACGTTACCAACCAGATGCTCAAGTCAATTCATATACAATTAATTAATAAAAAAATATTTAATTGTTTTCATCGATCAGCGAGAGCCTTATTTATTTTTAATAACGTATGTAATATCTATCATTCTGAATACTTTTTATTCTTCATATTACTCTCGCCAAATCATATTTCTTTGTTTAACATTCCGAAAAAAAAATCAGTTTAATTTTTTGATATCATGCATGCGAGTATTTAAATAATGACAAAGATACAATCCAATGTTTAAGTACAGAATCTATACAGTATACGTTTAATTGAAAACTTAATCATTAATATTCTTCATGTAGAATTATATTAATTATCGGGAAAACATTTTTTGTGGTAAGCTTAAAACATGTCTAGACTTGGTTTTCCACTGTCTATGATGGAATTTCTGCACAGGGGAAGCTCTTAAGAAAATCTTTTGTGTCGCTAATAGTTATTTACCCCGAGGGTCTGTGGTTTTTCAGAGCACTTAGCCTGTTTAATCAACTGGAAACGACTGTCATTGTTCACTAAGAGCTCTATACAAGACCTTGGTTTTACCTTCGTCTGAAGATAATTAATGGTGCTAATGTGTCTACATATGCATTCTTCAGGGGTGTACACCATATTTCTTTCAAGCAGTGTACGCAAGTGAATAATTCGTTGAATTTCTCAAAGTTCGCTACGTCTTTAGAAAGAACATTTAAAACGAATATAAAATTTATATTTGTAGTCTTCGTGCGTGTTACAGGTACGCCTGTTTTGAATTGTAATTGTTACTTCTCTCGTGTGAGAAGAGACATAGCGGGCTTTTATTTTTAACATCAGTTGAAGCGTACTCCGATGTGCTGGATACCCCTAGCCATTAAGAGCAGGTACTGGGGGAAAACCCAAGCGTCCTGGTTTAACCGCTTCTCATGATGGACGGGGCATTGCTGTCACATTGCGTCTTGTTTTTTCGTAAAGGGTTCTCGTGTTAACGTCTCATACAAGCTATTTGCAATTTCGCTTTAAGTTGCTTTTTAATTCATCTAAGCAATGTAATATTTTTTTATAAACCCTCCAGTCAAAAGAAGAATTAAACAAACGTTATTACTCGTAATAATCGCGCATATACGATAACGAACAGTTGCGCGCGAGTCAATTACATTAATCAATAAAAAAAACTTAATTGTTTTTAATCGATAGACTGCGTCGTTTCATTAGAAGTGAGATATTCATGGTAGATGAATAATTGGGTGAGATATCTCTAGGAGCGCGAGTCAATTACATTAATTATTAAAAATCTTTAATTGTATTCATCGATCAGCGAGAGTCTTATTTATTTTTTATTTATTTCATAATCAATTCCTCCGGAGCCAACATGAACGCACCTCGCATGTTAATTCACCTTTATTTTTTTTCCGGAATCATATTTCGCAGAATTATATAGAGTTAAGATGGCCGTCTTGCACCCATAATGAGTTTAAATATGGTGAATTCACAACTTTCGGGTATGACCACCAGGGGCGCTGTGAGGGAACACTCGCTGGAGTTTCACTCATATTACCACTTGGCGCGCTAGTGTAGGTAGCGAACTGAAGCGTGAGTGGAGGGGGTGCGCTAGTCGACTTGTCCCTTGAAAGCACCGTGAGCCAGTCATTCCAGTGAAACGTCTCGCAGCGGAAGGTTGCGGTCGGTGTTCCACCGCAATTATCACGCGATAACGAGTGTTACGTCAAGTCTGTCCTTTCATCTAAGTGTTGTAATATTCTTATAAATCCAAAATATATTTTCCCTCAAAAGTAGAATTAAATAAATGTTATTACTCGTAATAATTATACACATGCTACCACACATATACGATAACGAACAGTTGCGTGCGAGTCAATTAATCATTCAAAAATACTTAATTGTTTTCATCGACAGACTAGCCTTGTTTCATTAGACGTGTAATTTATTGACAATAGTAGGTTATAAATGACGGTTTAGGGGCAGGTGCGCGCGATTCAATCAAAAATACTTAATTGCTCGACGAACAGCGTTTAATTGCAATAGCGGTATATAAACATTGATTCTTTTTTCAATAACACACATTACCTAATTGATTGACACAATTATGTACTCAAACGATTTTGCCGATGTGCGGCAGGCATCGAGAATCGCATTCCCACATCGCCAGGGTGGATTTCCAAGCCAACGTCACGCACCGAGAACCCCATTCCCTTATACCCCATCACCCGAGCGGCACATCCCCTACCCCAAGCCAATCACACGGCAGGGATTTAGACCTAGGGAAGGTACGCGACCGACGTATAGGATCAATACACACTCTCCCACCTATCCACAGGGAACCAATCAAACCACAAAGGGGAGGGAGCGTACCACCCAGCGTAGGGGGGAGGGAGGGGGCGGGTCACCGGCACGTGACCACAGGGGGAGGGGGGAGGACTTGCCGGCACAGAACCTGTCGGCATTAGGTGAGGCCACAAAGGGAAGGGGGCGGGGCTAGCGGCACGCGACCGGGCGGCAAATAGTAGCGCACAAAGGGAGGGGGCGGGGCTAGCGGCATAGATCAAAGAACCTTATCAGATGGCGGCAAATCCTTTGCGCTTAAGTCGCTATTCTATTTCTACTCATACCTTTCGTCGTTATATCTCATGGGCAACATGTGGCATGATTTCAATTTCATTGCAGTTCTTCAGTTATTCAAGTATGGTTTTCTTCATTCTTACCTTCTGTGTTGATGACCCTGTTTTCATGATTATGGCGCTGTTCAAAGTTCAAAGTAAGAGATGGAATTAAAATCCAAAAACTATTAATTTCGAGATTTAGTATGACTTTCAGGTGTACTGAAAGATTTGTCATGATTTCTCAGGCCACAACACATTAATTTCATTGAAATAATCTGAGTATTTGTATTAAGCTTACATTTTCTATTCACAAGGAAATCAATCCTAATTTATGAGAAGTATGCTGTTGACGAAACGGTCCTTTTTTAAGATCACGAATAACCCACTCAAAAAAAATAGACTTTTGATAAGCATTTGAGAGCACGTGTGAAAATGCATTCCTATACCGTTCTAAATTTGAGACTCGAAAAACGTATTTCAGTTCAAAAAATGTGCGAGATAGTTTACGCAGATTATTGAAGCATTTAAAAATATATATTCAGGTGGTTTAAGATTGACAAAAGGCATTTAAATATTACATTTTTGCCAAGTTCTCGGAAAAACATTATTCACAAGAGCCTAAGCGAAAGTATTTGCAAATATTCAAGGACAGAACATTTTCTACTTTTGCATAAACACTCACTTCCATTTTCCCTTAAGCCACTGCGAATAGATTTTCATATCAGTTATACTTCATTTGTGTTATAGTTTTGGGGCAACAACTAAATTAAAACGAAGGGTACACCTTGCACCTCGACCCAACGTGGAACTTTCGTGCTTACCATCCCAGAAGGAACGGATGAGGTAAAGGAACCGCAGGAGTCCATAGACAGGCCGCCCGGCCGGCGGTGACGCGCAGAAATCCCTAACGAATCCAGGCTTGATGATCCGGTCATGGCGGCGGGCTGCTTAGAAAGTCTTCTCTCTGGTGGGATCGCAGAGAATTTGACCAATCTGGCAAGGCCGAGAAGAACTTCTCAAAGAGCAAGCATCTGCACTATCTATCCGACACCGACCGACACTGTAGCTCCTAAGCCCACCTGAAACATGAAAGAGGAAGAGAAATGATAGGAAATGAGATAAGAAAATTTATGGTAGAAGAGGAACCACTCTAGCATTCGCCTTTACAACCATGAAAAACCACGAAAAACCCATGGTCAGAGTGGTCAGCCCCAGGAATCGAACCCAGAATCTCGCACGTTATCGCGGAGCCTTTTCTCTCTCGATACACATGTTTAAACCGTTGCGGCTAGATGTCACCAACACTTATATTTCAATATGAAACAAAAATCTGCACTACTGTTCACATAGATATATTTAATTAGAGAGTTCAATTTATTACAGGAAGCACATAATTAAATCATTATAATTATAATACTTCAAGTCAGAGAAGATTAGTTCTATGGTATTTCTCTATAGCTTGATGAGAGGGCTTGACCTGGATTAGTTTAAGGGCCTCAGCTCTATTTCTTCGAACTTCTACATAGGTCAAAATTATATTTGCCTTATGCTTGTCGTTACTGAACCGCCCAACTGTAATTCCAAAATGTTTTAAAAATAAACCTGCGCACTTCAAAACACGAACGAGTTTCACTATGTAGACCTCTGACTGAGCTGGCATGCTCCAGTGTGTTTTTAGCTATATGAGTCGCTGATAATTTTCGGTAGGGCAAAATTCTTTACTTTAATATTTACTGTTAGTTTTGCGTGAAAGGAACGCACAGATACGGAACACGGCTTAGCTGGGCCACCTGGTGGGTATACTAATAAGCTTAGATAAAACAGGCTCCGACGACAAATCAAATTACAGGTAGGCGTCCGGCCTAATGACATTTCGCTCGAAATTTGATCCTACGTTGCTCAATAGAAAGAGATTCAGATTTAACGGTTCCATTTTTTTAAAAGTTCCTAAAATTAACTGTTTTGCTCTGATAGGGAAAATAAACTTTGTGACGATTACAAAGGCAGAATCTGCAGTTTCAGGTGTGTTCAGGTGTATCAGGTATTTTGAATAGTAAGTAAGCGCATTCTTACATGTACACATATTGCCCATGACGCTGTGTTCACAGAAGGTACTATCCAAGCCTTTGAAAACACTTGCTCATCTGTCGTTTTTCCAAATGACGCCACAGAATCAGCTCAACTATCAGAATTTCTTTCTATAACTGTCAGATTTTTAAAGGGTTGTGTCTTTACGATATCGTGATCTTTTGACAGAGGTTTTGGTTCAGCGAGCAATAAATGTGCAACATTAGGATATAAGAGAGCTGACCCGTAATCAAATATCTACGTATCTAATCACTGAAGCTCACGTACTGCAAGTTGTTAAAGAATGTGAGAAACAATAAAACATATGACTATGTAACTGCCCTTTCATTTGGCTAGAACAACTGGTATCGCAGCTGATTTTCTAGCTATGGAAGTTCGTTGCACTAATACTACGATGGAAAGCATATAAAAGTAATTTCAGAAAAAGAATATTTAGCGTACTTTCATTCATTAGAGTATTCTCTGTAAAAAAAAATGCCCAATATTCGCCGAAGAACTCCGAGTAATAAAACTGCAATTTGTTATAGGCATGAGAGTACATGTGTGAGTAAATTGCTTTATCCTAAATTTCCTGTAATCCATTTCTAAACAGTCATAATATAACAGAGCGCAAAAGCAGGAATACTTGTTGGTGGGACAATCAGAACTTTGCAAGTATTATGCCACGCTTTCTAGAGGAGTCCTGAATATATTGGAGACAAAATTGCTTCATAAGTGAGCATATTGATTGTCATGCCTGAACCTGTTGCTGCATTTCTAAAAGGTGTCCCATAATTCCTCCGTTACATGCTAATCCACGTAAGAAAAAAGAAAGAAAGAAAGAAAGAAAGAAAGACAGAAAGAAAGACGTGTACCTACTTCTTTAGAATAAGCAAATAATAGCACAAATGTCACAGCCATTATATGCAATTATTACTACCCTAACAAATTCTGCTTCCCACGTTGCCCGCGTCATCTCTTTGATTGAAATGTACAACACGTGGCTTATTGCCATTGGATGCTCGTTTACTGCTGTTAGCACATTATTAGGTCTTTGCCTTTCGTGGAACTTTATAGGAATAAGAAGTTTAAGAACTACTCTTGTCTTACGTAATTATTTTATCAGAGCTCACAGAATGTATGCTGTATTTTAATCAATGCATACGGGTACCGTTAAGCCTTATAACTTCACAAACGTACCGTCGGTATTGAAAACGTCACAGGTTTAGCTTATATCCTAAATGCCATGTATTACTGTCATCATAATCACTATATCAACCCGGGTAGCCGAGGTCGTTACGGCCGTGTACGGGAGGTCTGCTGTTTTTATCCTCAGGTTCACCTCAGTCCTCATGACTAGGGATGTACTTTAAACTTAGGCCTGGAATCATCAGGACCTATTATGTCTTCAGGTAATATAGCATGTGTGAGCTCCTAGGCTTTTCTGTCAAATCTGGTGCACTGTCTACTAAGTAATGTTACTCAGTGGACATTGTGAGCACTGTTTGGTGAAAGAATAAGGTAGCTCTTAGAGATACCTTTTTATTTCACCAAAGCCAATAAACTGCCAAAAGCAGGCAATCCCTTAGCACTTATAATACTTGGTATAGACATATGCTATGCAGATACATGGTGATTAGACCAAATGGACGACGATTTCTTTCCTTCCGATGTAAATAGATAACTCAAAACATAGAAAAGGTGGAGCTACCTAGTTATTTCGCCAAATCCCTATCAGTCCACTTGGAATTACATTACGATACATAAAGTCAAATAAATGTTGTAATCATTTCAAGAGTATTCCCAAACTCCCCCAAACACTGAAAATTATATAAAGTGATTTATTAAATCCGATTATTTCTCCTATAGGATGGAAATTATGATGATGTTACAGAGAGCCATTAAAATAACAGTGAAGGAATTCTGTGAGGAACGCAGACAGACAGTCTCACAGAGACACGCGGAAGTTCCTAATACTTCCAGTATGAACACCCGCACAACAGTGGTAAGGAATCCCCAGAGGGCCACACAGCGACCCTATCGGGTGGAACATCTCACTCTGGTGTTCACGGGGAAAAACCTTTCCAACGCACATGCATCCACGCCATCTGCCCGGCACCGCCAGCATCGCAGGACCTGAAAGCACACCTGAAACGTGAAACGGAGATGAAATGATAGGAAATGGGGGAAAGTGAGAAATCGCGGTAGAATACACCACCCTGTCATTCAAATTGGAGACCAAAGGAAAACCACGAAAAACCCGTGGTCAGAGCAGTCACCGGGAGTCGAACCAGGAACCTCCCGAATGCAGATCACAGAAGTAATCATAATTTGGGGACCTTGACGTACTTATAAATTCCTTTGATGCAAATGACATCTCATTAATATGTTAATTAATACCTCAAACCACCGACCCTACAATCTGATACCTTCCTGACAATGGGGTATGTCATAAATATTGTATTGTTTGTTGAGCAAACGATGAGAGCTGATATTGCCAGATATTGTACCCCGCCTCCGTTTTGCTATTGTGAAAATACGATCGCAATGTCATGTGGTGGTCATTGGGATGTGTGGTATTCACTCGAAACCCCCTCGCATTCCAAACACTGGCATGGGGTTTGTAACGCATTTATGAATGCTAACTAATATTCCACTCCACTTTCCTCTGTTTGTGTCATGAAGTAGTGTGGGAATAATTCCACTTACTAAGAAAACTCCGCATTCCTGAGTTGAGCTTTTCACACGAAGACCTCCACCGCATTAATAACACCGTCATGAAGATCGAAACTCACTTATGGATGCTAATTAATACCTCACACCTCTTTCCTCTCATGCATCCCTCAAAGAAGACCCTGCATTCCTGAGTTGAGCTTTTCACACGAAGACCTCCACCGCATTAATAACACCGTCATGAAGATCGAAACTCACTTATGGATGCTAATTAATACCTCACACCTCTTTCCTCTCATGCATCCCTCAAAGAAGACCCTGCATTCCTGAGTTGCGATAATCTCGCGAAGACTCCCCGCAAGCACATTCCAAACACTGCCATGAGGTCTGTAATGTACTTATGGATACTAATTACTACCTCGCTCCACTTTTCTCTCGTACACCACAAAGAAAAACCCAAAACAAAGCTTTAAGGCATGCATCACATCTACACAACCTAAAGAAAAAAATCCGTCAGGTGCAATGAAATACAGTGGAATAATTTCAGTTTTCTAAGGGAAAAAGAAACGTTGTATTCCAGATCTATGTACAGAATCAGTGTCATTTGCCAAATAAAATCGCTCCATTCCAGTAATATTTGCGTCTAATCATAAATGAATATGTCTCCCTCATTCAATTCGATCCGCCGGCAGTACAAAGAAACCATCATTCCATATTATGACAACATAAGATCTAAGAATCTCGAAATGTGCTTCTCTCCATGCGTGCATCAATTAGTGAGAGAGAGAGAGAGAGAGAGAGAGAGAGAGAGAGAGCAAGGGTGAGTGAGTGCCGGATAGACAGACGGATATGCTTACATATTTAAAACTTTGAAATAAAGTTTTATCTCGTAAGAGTGCGAGTATACATTACGGGAATACTGAATACCCCCGTACAGACATAACAAAAACGTTATTATCCTTAAATTCGCAGTGCAAGTATTCACTGTAAGTAACATATTTTATTCGCTGGGGTAAATATTCTAACATCTTGTGGTGTTGAAAATCTATTCGGAAAACATAAGAGCATTTATTCAGTGCTATATAACTTAACTATTAAGGAAAATGTGCGTAGCTCTTTATGTGTGATATACCCAACAGTGCGGTGGGGAAATGAGGCAAGTCTGCATTCACAGCTATTTAAGTAGGAAATTAATTGGCAACCTAGTTCCATTGTGATAAGCATTGACGGGCTGACGGGAGAGAGGAAAAGGTATTGAATTGTTATGCTATCGAAAGGAAATGCGTTCTTTGTATGTACATTTCTTGTAATATAATATTCCTAGACATCTAAATCAGAATTTTGTGTTTCTAAAAGACTTGACCTTCTTCATAGTTCATTGTTTGCAAAAAGAAGCATGGGTGTACTATTCTCTCCCTCCAAACCTAATTTTTTTTAAAAAAAGTTACGGTTTTTTTACACTATTCAAACATCCTCTTTCATAGCTAAAGGCTATCGAATTTCGGAAACTTTACGATCCTTGTTAAAAAATCAAGGTGTATTTACAAGTAAGAAAAGGTTTCCTTCCTGACTTTCAAATAGCATACTTTATTCGACCACCGCAGATGACAATTCTAAGGGATCCCCGTCGATATAATCCCAGTTGGCTAAAATAATCAGGTGACATGAAAATATTCCAACCAATGGCGTTGCGATTTCAGGAATATCAAATCGGGCGCATGCGCATTAAGCAGCTTTTGTGACACATAACGAGGTGTTTAGGGCGGATAGAGGCACTCCTTACTGTAATTAAACATAGTGTTAATTACTTTTGAAGTGCTAAGAAAACTTGCCTGATTTCACCGAGAATCAACTATATACCTGATTGCCTTCTATAGGGCATTCGTCAACTTAAAATGCAAGGTGAGTGATTTTTTTCTTCATTTACATCCTAAGTAAACGGCGTCCGTTAAGTGTGTATTTCATTTTCTTTAAACGATTCAGTGATTGAAAATTCGTGCATGTGTGCAGGAATAATACTTTCTCTGGAAATCATCCGAACTTCATTTAAATTATTAACTAGAATTCCCATCGAGTAAAACCTAAAGCTTTTTTTGTATGTAATACATTCGTATCAAACATTTAAATGAAATTCTTATTCTTCCTCTTCTTACATTTACATTCACAGCTCTTTCGATGCTCATTCTTCTTTACAGAAAAACAACTTGCACCTGCTAAAACATTACATCCATACGACTTTCTGTAACTACCATTTATCGTTTACATTCACATGGTCCTCACTCCTCATTCTTCTTACACTTACACGACATTCAATACTCATTCTTCTTTACGCAGAAACGGCTTGCACCTGCTAAAACACTACATTCACAGTGTTTTCTCTAGGCATTGGTTTTTCATTTACCTTCAAATAGTTTTCACCCCTCATTTTTCTTACACTTACATTCGCAAGAACTTAGATACCCATTCGTCTTTTCAGAAAAACTACTTGCACCTGCTAAAACATTACATTCACACGACTTTCTCTTACCACTGTCTTTTTCATTTACATTCATATGGTTTTCACCCTATTCTTCTTACACTTACATTCACAGGACTCTCGATACCCATTCTTCTTTACAGAGAAACGACTTTCAGCTGCTAAAACATTTCATTCACACGCCTTTCTATAACTGCCTTTTCATTTACATTCATATGGTCTTCACCCCTCATTCCTCTTACACTTATATTCACACTACTTGCGATACTAACTCTTCTTTAAAGAAAAATGACTTAATACACTACATTCACACGACCTTCTCTACCCCCTCCTTCATTTACATTCACATAGTTTTCACCCCTATTCTTCTTAAATTTACATTTCTACGACTTTCAATACTCATTCTTCTTTACAGAGAAAAGACTTGCACCTGCTAAAACATTACATTAATAAGACTTCATGTAATCAATTTTCAATTACATTCCCATGACTTTCACACATCATTCTTCTTACACTTACATTCACACTAATTTGATGCTCATTCTTCTTTACATGGAAACGACTTGCACCAGCTAAATCATTACATTCACACGAATTTCTCTACCAATCCTTTTTACATTCGCATAGTATTCAATCCTTATTCTTCTTACACTTTCATTCAAATGACTTTCGATACTCAATTTTCTTTACATAGAAACTACCTGCACTACCAAAGCACTACATTTACATGACTTTTCTACCCGCTCTTTTTCATTTACATTGACATGGTTTTTACCCCTCATTCTTCGTACACTTACATTCACACGGCTTTCAATACTTATTCTTTACAGACAAACGACTAGCACTTTTAAAACATTACTTTTACACGACTTTCTCTACCAGCTCTTTTTCACTTACATCACATGGTTTTCACCTATCATTCTTCTTACACTTACATTCACATGACTTTCGATACTCATTCCTCTTTAAACAGAAACGACTTGCACATGATTACATTCAAACGACTTTCTCTGCCCCCTCTTCTACTTAAGGCTGCAAATCAGTTGCATAAGAAATTAACTAGCATCTCGAATGATAACTTTGAAAATTTATTTATCTTTACATAAGTTAGGAAAACAAGCGAGTTTACATCATTAAATAAAATGCACAGCTTTGCTTCTTACCTGGAACATTTCTTTAGGAGCTAATGTAGTACATTCACATTCCTTTCTTTAGTCACTCTTCAGCTCAAGGCTGCTTGATGTGTGGTAGAAGCGTAACGTCCATCGCCTTCAATACTCTCTCTTTCTATGCAATTATGAATACCTCACAAAACGGTAGGCAAATTAACATAACTCATTTGCATGTATCTTTCTACACGAGATGCTTTTTTAGTTTTTATCAGCGTAAAAATAAATGGAATATATTGATCACTTGAATGGAACGCCAGCTTGCGAGAATATATAATGCAGAATAATCCATCCGGGAAATTAAAATGTTAGTTAACTAGCCAAATGTATCACATATAAATCTCCAATTGAAAAAATGCATACTTCGTCTTTCCAGCTAAATAACACATGGAAAATAATGCGTGATGAATGTCTAATACAGAGAGTTTACCAGACTGTCTTAAGATATATGAAGAGAACAGTTTCTCACCGTTTCAGAGAGTTCAGTATCTCGAAATAGGAAGGAAATATGATATAAAAGTGATAAGTAGAGTGGAAAACAAATATAGTTCCAGAATTGTAGCCATCCTGAATGGTTGCTACGTGTTCTTGCCGTCAAGATGTAATTCCATTAAAGATGAAGAGCTTGCAGAAATGCCAAGAAAATTACAAATGATATACAGCGGCATGGTAGAGGCGGGGAAAGTTAAGAAAATTTTCGTTTGTCACCCAAGCGTAGGTATATATGAATATCAAACTTTGCCATTCAATGTTTTCTTATTTCACTATAATAACAAAATAAATAAAAATAGCTGTCTCAATGATACTTCATATAAAGCTGCAATCATAAAAATGCATGAATCGCTACGTATTATGATTGAATTCAGTTATATATGCATAACTACTGAAAGTAATGACCGATGTCTGAGAGATTATAACAAGCACGCAAGTGAAAATAAATAATGAAACTGATGGTCATGTTCAGCAAAGATTAATGATAATACAAATAATTCTATTGCAGGATGTTAAAAAAGAGATAAAAATAAGAAATAAATACACTTTAGCTTCTCTGATTATAGGCAAACTTTTTATTCGCTCTCATTCCATAAGAAGAAGAATGCCATTGGAAGACGAAAATATCGCTCATGGAAGCTTGGAAAGAAGAGAGAGAGAGAGAGGATATTACATAGTGAGAAGCAAGCTCCACAAGGTTGACTCTTTTTTATTATTTATATTTTCTTGTGTCAACATGCATTGGATTTCAAATATGAATGTATTCAGTCAGTGACGAGTGTATTACGTATTTTGTACAATAATTTGAATGCAATAAAGATAGCTTATATATCTAAGCTTGATTTCTGTTTAATATCAACTCCCAAGGAAAACACACATACATACATACATACATACATACATACATACATACATACATACATACATACATACATACATACATACATATATACATACATACATACATACACACACATATATATATAAGTAACATGATATCGATCAGTGATAAGACGGCTGAATGCAATGATTTAAAAATACCATTATAGAAACAATTTTTCATTCATGTCATTTATGATACTCTTTATGAGCCAGGCACGTATTCCTACATAATTCCATGTGAAAACTTACTTTAAACCATTAATAATTACTTCAAGCTCTGATCACAGTTCTATTTTTCACATAATTTTTTGAACTGAAAATCAGAAGAAAATACTTAAAAGCGGCTCATTTATGTATACAAAGATCTCATCAGCCATCACATTGGTACATACTGGACGCTAGTTGATAATTTATTTATTTATTTATTTTTTCGCAAAACTGGTTACCATAGACTCGCCAAAAAGAACCCTTCAGTAACTTAAAGAATCAGAAGAACCATCGCACAGTCCACTTTATATAAGAGAAAAAATACATGCACATAAAGTCCAACAGAGGGTCTGCTTAGAACACCTGAATTAACCAATGCTTTTAAATTGTAATCAGAGTCACTCACTAGCTCTAATGGAATGGCTTGTCTTTTACAATAAGCAGAATCTATACCCTAATATAAGATGCAATCCTGAAGACAGCATGATAAGAACAAGAACTTTATCCATAGAAAATCATATCATACTTACAGTATTATAAGATGAAATTCTTTCGAATTTTAAACTACATATATACAGGGTGGACCGTTTAAGTTAAGACTACAATATCTCTTAAATATAATATTAATATAATAATTCAGTGTTGCTTGTGAATACTCCTTGATTTGTGAATAGAGATCGTAAACTTTCCGAAATTCAAAGGCCTGTAGCTATAAAAGCGAATTTTGAATAGTGTAACAAAATCCGTAATTTTCCAAAAGAATCTAGGTTTCGAGGGAGAGAATAGAACATGCCTGCTTTTTTCGCAAACGATGAATTGTGAAGAACGCCAAGTCTTTTAGAAACACAAAAAAATTTTCATTTAGACGACTAGGACTATTATATTACAAGAAACGCACATGCAAAGAGCGCATTTCATTTCGATAGCATAACAATTCAATACCTTTTCCTCTCTCCCATGAGCCCGTCAATGCCTATCACAATGGATCTCGGTTCCCTATTCATTTCCTTCCTGAATATCTCTGAATGTGGACTTGCCCCATTTCACTACCGCGACGTTGGGTATATCACACATAAAGAGGTATGTACATTTTCACTAAGATGTAAGTCATTTAGCATTGAGTAAATGGTCTAATGTATTCCGAATGGATTTCCAATACCACAAGATGATAGAATATTTACCCCGGCGAATAAAATATGTTGTTTACAATGAATGCTTGCACTGGGAATTTAAGGATGATAACGTTTTCGCTATAACTGTACGGGGGTATTCAGTATTCCGGTAATGTATACTCGCACTCTTACGAGATAAAGCTTTATTTCAAAGTTTCAAATGTATGTGAGCACATCCGTCTGTCTATCCGGCTATTACTCTCTCTCTATATATATCTATCTCTCTCTCTCTGAAGTGAAGTTTGGATTTTCTTAAACTCAGCTTGCCAGCGGTAAAAATAAGTCAATTAATTGACCTAATAGTGGTAGCAACTATAAAGCCCGGGACTTAAAGTACTTACAATGAATGTAAGTCGCCATTGGGGTATGACATCTCAATACAATTCGAGATCTCCTTGAGGTTTACCGGGAAAAATGCGAATCAGTTGGAGAATTTAATGTCGTGTTGGCATGTTGCCATGGTAGCTCAGTGGTTAGAACAACCGGACGGAGACCGGGAGATCCGTGGTTTAAATCCCGCCTATGTCATTGAATTTTTCAGTCACCTGATTCTACCTTTCCAACCCTGTCCAACACACGGCTTGTGTAAAAAAACAATTAATTCCAAAATAAGTAAAGCGTGCTAACATTTTTTTTCAATGTATCCAGCAGGGGACCTCACTGTATCACACATTGATACACGCATGGAGGGAAGCACACTTTGAGATTCTTAAATATTATGTTCTCATAGTATGGAATGCGGTTTCTTTGTCCTGCCGTCGGATGCTATTGAATAAGAGTAACATAGTCATTTAGGATAGACGCAAATATTGCTAGAATGGCGGGGTTTTCTTTAGGAAATGACACTGCTTCCATAGGTAGCGCTGTAATATAACTTTTTTTTTGCTTAGAAACATGGAATTATTCCACTGTATTTTATTGCAACTGGCGATTTATATCTCTTTAGGTTGTGTGGATATGATGCATACGTGCAGCTTTGTTTGGGGTTTTTCTTTGGGGTGTGCGAGAGGAAATTGGAGTGAGGTATTAATTATCATCCATAAGTGCGTTATAAACCTTATGACAGTATTTGGAATGTGCCGTGCGGGGAGTCTTTGTGAGAATACCACAACTCCCGAATGCGGGATTTTCTTTGAGGGATGCATGAGAGAAAAGTGGTGTGAGGTATTAATTAGCATCCATAAGTGGGTTTTCAATCCTCATGCCAGTGTCTGAAATGTGCTGTGAAACTGAATTGAACTGAGCTTTGTTTATGAACACTGTTGAACTACTGTGGTCCCTATACTGGGCGTGAAAGATCGGAAATTTTGCTCAGAGGCCTCTCTGCTCACAGCCATGCTGATTTTTACGCTCGCCCTCCGTCGGGTTTTAGCCCCCGACCTCGGGAACTAGAGACTAGCATGAGTGCTGTGATGGGGGGGGGTGTGCGTTTGAATACCACAACTCATGAATGCGGGATTTTCTTTTAGGGTGCACGAGAGGAAAGTGGGGTGAGGTATTAATTTGCCTCCATAAGTGCCTTTCAATTACCACGACAGTGTTTGGAATGCGGGAGTCTTCGTGTGAATACTATAACTCAGGAATGCGGAGTTTTCTTAGAAAGTGGAATTATTCGCGCACGTTTTCATAACACCTGCAGAGGAATGTGGAGTGAGATTTTAATTAGCATCCATAAGAACGTTACAATACCCATGGCAGTGTTTGGGATGCGGGGAGTGGTCTTCGTGTAAATGCCACACATCCCAATGACCATCACCCCCTGTCAAAGATGAATAGGACATTCAGATCAGGCAACAAAAGAAGTTTAATTGCGATCGCATTTTAACAATAGCAAGCAGGGGGATGGGTAAAATACCTGGTAATGTCAGAAAGGTAGCAGGGGCGGGTCGGTGGTTTAGGGTATTAATTAACAAATTAATGAGACCTCATTTGTATTCCATGAATTTATAAATCCGTCAAATACCTCAAATTATACCTACTCACAGGCATTGCCGCCTGAGCCATTCCGCTCGGTTACTTGAATGTAACTGCTATGATAGCTATTACGCCCAATTTGGCTCTCGCTGATAACAGGCTATACGGTATATGCTACAACTTTTATAGTATCTTGTTGTTTTTATTCTTTACATATGGCTGCAGATTGAAAGAAGGGACAAACTATATACAGTGAAGCAAGGAAGGTAATAAGAAAAGTAATTAAAGATTGTGACGATTGTGTTACGGTGGTGAAAAATTACTGCATAGTCGGAGGAAATAGAGACTACGTGCTGAGGAATGTAAATTCTATTGTGATAACTTTGATAGAACGGTAATTAGAAACTCAATTCGGGACTTTTATTTGAAAAAAAGTGCCTACTTTTCCCATGTTACTCGCTACAATTAGAGGAATTAAACATTTTCCATGGGGTAGAGAAACTCTACGGAGGCCATTGCGCGATATGGGCTTCAAATGGAAACGATATGGAAGCAAGATAAAATTACTTATTGAACGTTCACACATAGTTAACTGGAGAGCAAGATATTTGAGAGCCATAAATGGATACAAAAACGCTGAGAGAAGTATAGTTTCCATTGACGAGCCCTCCGTGAACAGTAATTTCACAAATGGCAGGTGCTGGCAGGGTGATGATATCAATGGGATAACAACAGACTTCAGCTTTTCGAACCCCCTGATTCTTGTAAATGCAGGCGGCAATGGTTTTATACCCGGAGCTTCTTTGATATTCAAAGCTGAACTTCCTAGTAATTTGAGTAAACTTCCAACATTTTTTGGAGGAGAAACTTTTACCTAATATACCCTCCACAGTGACATCGTGCTTAATAATGCTCCATATCACAGCATACAAGAAAATAAGGCTCCATCAAAGTATCTGTAAAGCAAAGAATGGTACAATGGTGGGAGAATAACAATATGTTGTGTTCTGCTGCAATGCAGAAGGTCGAGTTGTTTGACGTTATACAAATACGAGTACATAAGTCTAAACAAAAACTATATCATATCGACAGAGTAATATAAATGCATGGGCATACAGTTCCTAGGTTATCTCTTATATGTGCAAGTTAAACGCAATAGAATTGGCATGGCCAATCAATAAAACGAGATGTAAGAGAGCATAATGTAACTGGTGACCTATCTTTAAGAAATCTAGAGCATGTGTGTGAACCTGCAGTGAACACAATTGCAACAGCTTTGGGAGGGCTATATCAGAACCTAGAGGATGAGTTCAGGCAGAAGGATGGACTGGTGGAAGATGCAATAGACAATTTTGTTATATCAGTCGGGACCGCGAGAGGTGGTGCCACGGTAAGGTGTACGACTTGCATTCAGTAGATCCCGGGTTTGATCCCCGGCAGCTGCCCACTCTATCCATGGGTTTTCCGTGGTTTATCGGGACAGCAGGCGAATGCTGGAGTGGCTCATCTTCATCCACGACTCTCCTACCCCATTTCCTGTACCCATCATCTCCCGTGCCATCTGTTTCCGGGTTGTAATACCAGGTAACGGTTATTCGGCGGGTTGCAGCTGGATGGGGCTGTTCGCTTTGCAGAAGTTTCATCCTAGCGTCGTCCAGGGACTGCTCGGCTAGAACCCGCCTCTTGGTGCTTTCGAGCGGAAGCTCCTTCAGGGAACCCCCGGAGGCTCGGGGCCTAATAGAGTAGGCTCGTATGGTGTTGGAGGCGTTAAATCTGGAAACATTAGGACACCCGACTGTGCTTGCGCCCTTTGTCATCAGGATCTCGTCGCCCTACGGGTCTCTCCTTTCATCCCTTCCTCCCGGCGGTCTTGCAGGCCTGGAGTCTAGTGAGTAAGATACGGAGAGCGGCAGAGGCAGCAACAAAAATGAGGACTACTCAGACTCAGATCTTGCACGACCACTGGATTTCTAGCCATTGTGGAGTTATTTGAAAACACTATGTATTTTCTATGATACTAGCTTGCATAAATATGATGGGGGTGGTAGATAATGTTTACATTGCACATTCCTCTTGCTCACCTTCTGGTGGTCTATCAGCTGTACTAGCTTCCTATATTTGCTATAGTCTGTAGTGCAAGGGTGCGCACACATAACCTTCACTGCATGTGGTACACTGTCACTCCCTGCAGCTTAGGTGATGTGTTCCAAATGTAAACAATCAGTGCCTTGGACACTGTACCGTCGCTTTAATATTGGAAAGAAAACATAGAGTGATAAATTAATTATTAGTATCCACACTGAAATAACTACAGTGTGATATCCAAATTATAATAGAATAGCAAAGCAAATTAATTCATCTTGAAAGATATTGTTTCTGATAACAAGGTAATAATTCCTCTAAATAAGCAATCCACACCATGCACAGAGGTGAAGTACCTTCTAATATTGTAATGTGAAGTATATGTAATCACTTCTCCATATACCAAACTATGCACTACCACCATCTAACACAAAAAGTATCTCTCTTCCCATTCTGTATGGTGGGCAATTTGTTGTACTCAACTTGATAAGCTATGCCGCTGGCAGGTTTATTTTGTACCTTCAGCATATCGAACACTACTATCTTCCTGTAATTAAGGTAAGTAACTGAACGAGATGCAGGAGCTCCCCAAACTGCAGTTCTGTAGGTCTGCTATAGTGTGTTGGCCTATGCTTTCCAATAATAGTTTACTGTTAACATAAAGAATATTTTCAGATGAAAGTATACAATGATGAATTAAAGCAGTAACATATTATCCCTGTGTTTAACAAGTGATATGAAAAATGAATGGGAACACATTAAGTTTAACATTTCATTCTGTAAGAGAATCAATAAAATAATAATGACGGATAAGTAGCTAGCATGTTCGATATTGTTACATGTTGGAGTGAAGGCCGAAACGGTTATCAGAAAATGATTTAGGTCACCCCAACACGCATATGGGGGGGGGCGCAATTCGCTGGCAGCTTAAAGTTGGTGTGTAATTTTAAGGGGAAAGCGTGGGTTTTTAATTCACATTGAAATATTATATAACACACATTACTGGAATTTATTAGTAAAAACGTTTGGCTTCTCTACATAGTTAACAATGAAAACAGGATGGAGGAAGATGCCCCAGACTATAGACGGTCACACAAAACTGGTTCCAACGGCCACTTACTCTCGATTGACGCTATCGTGCCCCCAATCTACCAAGTCTAGCCAAAGCTAGACAGGGCTGGCGTCATACCAGATAATTTCAAACAGATCTCTCCCTTTGGTGTGATCCGCACCGAAAGGAGAGACCGTTAAGCCGAAATATATCTAAGAACACCCAATAATGCTACATGTGGTAACAACAATACAGCACAACAGTGCGTCTGATAATGAAAATAAAATTAATATGCCGCATTATATTGTTAATACGATAGATGGGATCTTTGAAACATATGCTTGCTTATCCCTAAAATAATTTTGTTGCCTTGAGCAAGTTGGTTTGTTTTGAACCATTGCGAAGTGAAGTAAAGCCTTGAACCCATGTTGTACATCTAAGGCACCAAAGAACCTCAAGCCTAAAAGAACCTCTAAGCAAAAGTGTATTGGTGTTTAACATCCTAAGTAGAATAGTATGCTAATGACCAAGAGATGTTAAAGAAAGTCATTAAATTGCATAAAAAATCAAATCATTTACACTTTTTGACATGTGCATTGTTAAACTTTCTTAAATTTCCTTAATTATTTGCAGTCATATACAGTGCTATGAGCTGCAAAAATGTTAAAAGAATATAGATTCCATCATCACCATCGTCATCGTCACCATCACTATCACCATTATTATTATTATTATTATTATTATTATAGAGTAAAATGGTGATAATATAATATAGTACTTTGATGTAGTGTACTATAGATTTTCAAGTGTAGTCAATTTGGTTATTACTCACATCTCATTAAATATTTTCATTAATAAACTTATATTCTTTGACTTGTTATAAGTGTAATTCCTTCTCTTTTGCCTGGGTGTCCTTCCTATTTTTCAAAACCCTCTACTTCAAGAGAGGATTTTGCAGAGAGCAGGTAAAGCTTGGAAAAATGTTCCATAAATCCTGTAATTACATATAACATATCAAGAAGCTACATTTTGCACTGTAGAGAAAAGATTCCATGCTGTGAACTAAATATGAGTAGGTTATTAGAAAAAAAGACAGTGGTATACATTACATTTTACAGAGAGATTGTCCAGTAGCAAAAGTTGCATCTTACACTATACTTGCCAAGAACTTAGTTTTATCAGCTTTTATAAATGATGCTGAATTGCACTTGGTGGAAAACATGAAGCTGCCAGCAACAGTGAGTAACATTAAACAAGTAGGGTCACTTCTTCATCTTTGTCTGAATTTCAGCAATAAGAGGTCAAAATCAAGCCATTGATAATAACATTGGACTAATAGAGGATGCTTTAAAAGATTTGTGTGTTATGTTAGCAGATAAAAAGAAGTAATTTCATTTATGAAACAGCGGGTTTCCTTGCTTAACTGATACAAGTCATGGGCATAGGGGTAGGTATTCATGGGAGGCCTTTTCTGGTCTCTGGTACATTCCATCTCACCTCATTGTTACCAGTTTTTAAAGAGTAATGCTTTGTTAACAATACCACGTATACTTACTTTATCACGCAAATTCTGTATTGGGAAGTCTGATCTGATTTTGTGAACTACTACCACCACCACCTCCGCTGCCGCCGCCACCGCCACCACTACCACCAACACTTCCACCAACACCACCACCACTACCACCACCACTACTACTACGACTACTACGACTGCTGCTGATGCTACTACCACTACCAACGCTGCGGCCGCTACCGCGCTGGTGGTGTACCTACTACTGCTACTACTACTACCACCGCCACCGCCACCACCGCCACCACCATTACTACTACATTTTTATTTTGAGGGGAAAAGCGCTTTATGCGCTTTCCGAGTGGAACTCCCAGAGGGTTACCCACAAATAAAACCCTCAGTAATTCCTTGAAGCATTGTGGAACCGCATAAACATAACTTCCCAATGCGACAATCTGCCTTATTCTTTTCTTTCATCTTGCTCTTTTGCTTGGAGGATGTTACTTATTATCCTTTCAATAATATTCCAGGTTTCTTGTGACTTCAAAATTTCAGTAACAACATTATGTGGTGTAAGAATTCTCCAAATTCGCTCAAAACATAAGCGTTCTATTACATCCCGCTTTGGGCATTGTAGTACAGTGTGCTCTGATGTGTCCCTTTCAGTACAGTAAGAACAAGATTCCTCCCCGACCAGTTTCATTCTATGTAACTATACCTGAATCGGTCGTGGCTAGTCAAATGTTGTGTTAAGTAATAGCTTAAGTTTCCATGGCTTCGACTTCCCCACGATTATATTTCGGGTATAAGTATCTTGGTCCATTGCGCTGTTGTTCTCTCTTGGTTCCATTCCTCTTGTCAAGTTTGCATTATATTAAGGCAATCTTACGGTGCCTGCTCTAATATTCTCCTATATGCTGTCTTCTCTGACCAAATCTTCCATACAGGTGCGCAGTATAGAAAAATTTAGTTCATAACACTTCCAGGGTATTTCCTTGTGCCGGATTTCGGTCCGCGAGTATTAGACATCAGACGATCTAATGCTGCTATGGATTTTACTGCTTTACCGACTACATAACGAATATGGGCACCCATGTGCATGTCATGTCTAAACGGATCCCAAGATAATACTTTATCTAGTGTTGTGATCTTATAGTCACACCGCTAATACATATCTGAATTTCTCGCAAGGTTCTTCTACCTTCCAGGATCACAATATCAGTTTTCTGGGGTGCTAATTGTAGTTCCTTTTTGCAACATCCAGGTTTCAAGCATAGCGTCGACCATTCAATTTTATCCTCCAAATCCTCCCTGGAAGCACCAGAGACGAGTAGGGCCAAATCATCAGCACAACCTATAGTCGTTATCCCTGGTGGCAGTTCTATCCTAAAGACACCATCATAATAGAGATTCCAAACGGTAGGGCCCAATACCGATCCCTGTGGAACAGCACAGGTCATATCCAGTTGTTCCGTATCACCAACTAGGATAAACCTGTTTTCCAAATAACTGCATACAAGTTTGATTAAATAGGGAGCAATGAAACGCCGCCTAAGCTCTTTAATAATACCAACCCAAGTGACCGAATTAAAGGCATTTTTATATCAAGATTTATCAATACCACAAATTTTGAGACTGTCCTGACCTCTTCTACAAAATGCTGTACAGCCATCATCGCATCCATAGTCAATAATCCTCGTCTAAAACCGAAGTGGTGTGGTGACAAACCTTCTCCATTTTCGATTTCATCAGTTAATCGTTTATTTATAATAGCTCCAGGAGTTTACCTAGCACATCCAACAAACAGATGGGTCTATAAGGCTTTTGAGCATCAGAATTCCCTGGCTTTTCAACAAAATTAGTTTGGTAATTTTCCATTGTTTCGGAACTTCACCAGTATGAAGAATACAAGTAATAAATTCTGTAAGCAGCCCCGGTTTATATAGAGCAAGAACTTTGATAGCCTCTGGCGGAATAAAATCTGGACCAGCTGCCCTAGCAGGTTTTATTCGGCGGCCAGCATTTATAATCTCTTCAGCCGTACAAACAGGGATATCCACTATTTCCGCATTTACCTTCGGCCATTGGTGCCGTTTGTTTACTGGTAACAGATTCCTAGCCATCTGCAACTGTTCATGATCAGTAAGCGTCAAAGGTGATCGCTGATCAATTTTACCGGCAACAATTTGGTATCCCCTTCCCCATATATCATTACCTACTTCGGCACACAAGGTATTCCACGAGCTCTTTTAGCTTGTGCTGTCGCACGTTTTAAAACACCGCGACAATGGCGATAATCCTGTAATGCTATTTGCTTATCAACTTCACTGGAGTTTCGTTTATTAATGCTGGTGACCAAACGTTTAGATCTAGTACACCTCTTCCGCAACTCTGCAATCTCCTCATTCCACCAATAAGCAGCCTTCTGTTTCATACGAGGAAATTTTCGTGATAAAACAGAGTTACAAGCATTCCGTATCACCCAGTCTATATCATATTCCTGGTGGGCAGAACAGGAACTTATTTGCTCTTCAAGCTGGGCAAGTAGATAAGCCTGTTTCTCTTCCTTATAAACCCAACCACGTTGTCGATTTTTAAACCGTATATTATGAGCTAGGAGCAGTACCTCCACATAAATACTTTTATGATAACTCAGATTTTCATCTTTACTCACATACCAATTCATTACCAGTCTTCGCAAATCTGGGCTACACATGGTTATATCTATATAAGATGAGCCCTCTGGCCTTTCAAAGATAGGGGTTTATCCGTCATTTAGGATAATGAAATCATTATCACTAGACTAATCAGCCAGTGCACTACCTTTCCTATCTTCTACAGGGGGAGCCCAGCAGAAGGCCTTGGCATTGAAGTCGCCTCCAATGAATAAGCTCTTTTTGTGTTGTTTGATACTAGTAGCTAATGTTCATAAGAAGCACTGAAAATCATCTACAGAAAATGCCAGGGTAATATAACATGAATATACCACAAAGACCTCTATCTCAATCCACACAAAAACCATCATCCCTACCTACTTTCCGTACTTTCAGAAGGTCATTAGCTAAATAAACAGTCACGCCCAAACGATTATCAGTCACCCATTTAGAACAATATTGAGTCATACCTTTGTTAGGCTCCGCAGCAATCGCAAAATCAAATTGCTCAACGGCACAAGTATGCCGTAAGCGGTCTGTGGCCCGTCTACTACGGTCTACATTAATTTGCACAAACTTCATTGCACGTTTCGAGGCTTGTCCCTTTTCTTCCCCAACTGGTGCTCTTGTTCTTGCATAAGTCTTCTATATTCCGGGCATCGCATCGTCTCAGCATTGTGCTCATTGGATTGACATAAATAGCATTTTTATATATTATTGTATTCCTAAATTGTTTGTCCTCTCTCGCCACAATTGTCGCACATTTGTTCTGGTTGCTTATTTAAACAATCTCTTGCCTTGTGTCCCACTTTATAACATTTATAACATCTTTTCAACGTAGTTACTTCTTTTATTCTCCATCTATCCCATCCATCTCCTATTCTTCTCTTGTTTATCAATCGTGTTTCCGCTTCTATATTAGTAGTTGCAAACGCATATCTTACTCCTTGTGCATTAACTTTTCTGTAACTTTGAAATATAATATTTCTTCATTTACATTTAGTTCCTGTTTAAGACCTGTTTTATTTCGTCTTCTTGCACCGTCTCATCTATGTCCAAAATCATTACTGTTTGGTTTGACATCTTCTTTTGGACCTCAGCAATTTTTTTCCAGCTTCGTAGTTAGTAACTCCTTGTTAGTAAAAAAAATTTTGCACTTGAAAATCTCACAACAAATTCAATTATACCTGGCGCCACCGCCAATTGTCGTATGCCACACTTTATATTAACTTAGAAATGCAGATGGGAGCGACTCGCTTGCGAGAGGGATCGTTAAATCAAACAAAGAACTTTAAGTACGAGGCAACGACGAGGGGCGCAGCTAAGTTAACTCACGAAATAATTAATACACCAACACAATGCCTGGCTTAAGGGAGAGGAAAGGATTCTATTCTACCATAATTAAAAGTTAAAAGCGTGGATGGCACACAATTTATTGGATGAAGTTAGTTACATACCTTTGCCCATTGCCTGCCGACGAGGACATTGCTTAGCAGTTTCCCGTCTAACTCACCCGAAGCCTATTCACTGAATGATACAGAAGCCACGCTAAGTTGGCGTCAGTAACGCTATCCCCTCCTAGACAGTTTCCCCTCATTCGCCCCTACTCACGGACAAACTGCCGAGCTTCGGAGTCCAGAGAGCATATTATCTATATTATCTGTGCACATGCCACAATATTTTATAATTTCTGCATGTGTACTCTCTCCTTTTGGGTTTAATATTATCGTATCTAAATATTTTTCTCTTCTTTACCTAACTTCCTCCATTTCGTACCCTTGTCTATTTGGCCTTTCCTTAATTGAATACATTTTTATTTGAATATCGTGTCTCCTACCAACATATTCCAGTACTTTCTTAACACTTATTTCATGTACTTCTTTAGTAGTTATACATGAAGTTTTTTTTCTTCCATGTTTTCTGTCTGTATTCAATGCTCTTTCTAAATTTATCATGAGATTAGTTTTATCTTCAATTGATGTACCACCATCTTCTGTAGCAGTAAGATAGATACATCGGTTATTTTTACTGGTCTCAATGTCTTCACCCACGGTTTCGTTTGTCGTTATACTACAAACTATCCTTCTGGATTGAGTTTACCTTCATCTATCAGCTTCTGGATTTGTGGGTTTATGCACAGAATCTTATTCATTGGCTTACCTTCATTATTATCTACCCCTTTAGTAACTATTATTATATCCTCATCGTCCTTCTTTAGGACGTCTCCGTTTGTTAAATAACTGCTTTTATTAACTGCTTCCGGCCAGAACTTATTTACAGCATCTTGCAATTGTTGTATACTTAAATCAGTTTTTAGTTCATTGTCTAACTTACTTATTAACCTTTGTCTTTCTTCTTGTTGCTTACTTGCAGTCTGACTACTTACTTTCTTTGTTTCTTTTGCTATATTTATACTAGTGTCTCTGTCAGCTCCTCGATTATTTCAGATATAAAAATCATTGAACCTGGCATTTCTTTCAGGTATGCATCTAGTTTACTAATTATATTTATTTCCTTCTTTGTAATTGGAATTTCTTTTATTACTTCACTCAAAACACCAGTTTAACTTGCTAATTTCTGCATTAAATCCTTGTACATATAATACAATTTATCTATTTTTTGAAGAAACAGATCATGTTATTCTTTACTCCTTTGTATTTTCTCGGGACTACGGATTCCCTTCCTTTTAATTTCCCTGCTTATTTCTTCCTTACCAAGTTCAGATGTACTTGATATACTCGAATCACTTAAAATTTCACTTATTTTACACTCAAAAACATGTCTGTATTCAAACTTCCAGTTGAGCTTCGTCTTAGAAGTACTACTACTACTACTACTACTACTACTACTACTACTACTACTACTACTACTACTACTACTACTACTACTACTACTACTACTATTACTACTAATGCTACTGCTATTGCTGCCTCTGCTGCTACTACTACTGCTACTACTACTAATACCCCCTGGGGACCTAAATGTAGGTAGGGTATGGCGAAACCGGGGCCCCGAGCCAACCATCAGCACCATCACCTCCACCCTTCCATTAGTATAAAGGTGGATCTCGGATGATGACCTGGAAAGGACATAGTATAATACTTACCGAAGTATGGGTAAGGATTTAAAAGAAAGTGATTTACGGGACAGGGGATTCGGAACCCCAGAACCGGTCGGGAATAGAGGTGTGAGGGCAGGCCCCAGCTGACCGTCAGCCAGTGATTGCCGTGCATCAACGGTGGGGAAGTAGGCCGTGATGCCAGAGAATGCTACTGGAACTAAACAGAAGGAAGCTCAAAATCTAGAGAGAGAAATAGGAGATAGTGGAAATGAATTTGGCCCTTTTAAAAAACGACCACTATTTTGGGGATCACCTTATCTGAGACGAGGTTTAACTCGAAGTTTGAAAACAGACATGTTTTTGAGTATAAAATAAGTGAAATTTTAAGTGATTCGAGTATATCAAGTACATCTGAACCTGGTAAGGAAGAAATGAGCAGGAAAATTAAAAGGAAGGGAATCCGTAGTCCCGAAAAAATACAAAGGAGTAAAGAAGAACATGATCTGTTTCTTCAAAAAATAGAAAAAGAGTATTATATGTACAAGGATTTAATGCAGAAATTCGCAAATGAAGTTAGTGTTTTGAGTGAAGTAATAAAAGAAATTCCAAATACAAAGAAGGAAATAAAAAATATGATTAGTAAACTAAATGCATACCTGAAACGAATGCCAAGTTCAATGAATTTTATATCTGAAATAATCGAGGAGCTGACAGAGACACTAGCATAAATATAGCAAAAGAAATAAAGGAAGTAAGTAGTCAGACTGCAAGTAAGCAACAAGAAGAAAGACAAAGGTTAATAAGTAAGTTAGACAATGAACTAAAAACTGATTTAAGTATACAACAATTGCAAGATGCTATAAATAAGTTCTGACCGGAAGCAGTTAATAAAAGCAGTTATTTAACAAACGGAGACGTCCTAAAGAAGGACGATGAGGATATAATAATAGTTACTAAAGGGGTAGATGATAATGAAGGTAAGGCAATGAATAAGATTCTGTGCATAAACCCGCAAATCCAGAAGCTGTTAGATGAAGGTAAACTCAATCCAGAAAGATAGTTTGTGGTATAACGACAAACGAAACCGTGGATGAAGACATTGAGACCAGTAAAAATAAAAGATATACCTATCTTATTGCTGAAGAGGATGGTGGTACATCAGTGGAAGATAAAACTAATATCATGATAAATTTAAAAGGAGTATTGAATACAGCTAGACAAAATGGAAGAAATAAAACTTCATGCATAGCTACTAAACAAGTAGATGAACCAAGTGTTAGGAAAGTACTGGAATATTTTGGTAGAAGACATAATATTCAAATATAAATGTATTCAAATAACGAAAGACCAAATAGCAGGGATACGAAATGGAGGAAGTTAGGAAAAGGAGAGAAAAATATGAAGATACGATGATATTAAACCCAATAGGAGAGAGGACATATGCAGAAATTATAAAAAATGCAACACAAAATGTTAATACTAGAGGAGTACTTGTTATTCAGGAAAGTAAAAACAGTTATGGAAGTGTACAACTAAGAATAAAAGAAAAAAACACATAAAATATAGACAAGCATTTAAGGAGTTACTAACTACAAAGTTGGAAAAAAATTGCCGAGGTCCAAAAGAAGATGTCAAACCAAACAGTAATGATTTTGTCATAGATGAGACGGTGCAAGAAGACGAAATAAAAGAGGTCTTAAAAAAGGAACTAAATGCAAATGAGGAAATCTTACGTTTCAAAGTTGCAGAAAAGTTAATGCACAAGGAGTAAGATATTTGTTTGCATCTACTAATATAGAAACGGTAAGTCGTCCTCCGTGGATTAGTGGCATCGCGCTAGCTTCTAGTTCCCAAGGTCGCCGGTTCAAACCCGGCGGATGGAGATGGATTTTTTTCGGGCGTAAAAATCCTTAGCATGGCTTCCTTTGGAAGGGAAGTAAAGCCGGGGTTCCGTGTCGTAGATTTATGACACGTAAAAGAACCACAAGCCTGATAAAGAGGCCTCTGAGCAAAATTAGCGCTCTTTCACGCCCAATATAGAATGTGACGCAAAGGACTATAGTAGTTAAACAGCGTCCATAAATAAAGCTCACTTTAATTTAATTTAGAAGCGGCAATACGATTGACAAACAAGAGAAAAATAGGAGATGGATGGAATATATGGAGAATAAAAGAAGTAACTACTTTGAAAATATGTTATAAATGCTATAAAGTGGGACACAAGGCAAGAGATTGTTTAAATAAACAAACAGAACAAATGTGCCACAATTATGGAGAGATAGGACATAAAATTAAGGAATGCAAAAATATGTCAAAATGCTATTTATGCCAATCCAATGAGCACAAGGCAGAGACAATGCGATGCCCGGAATATAGAAGGCTTATGCATGAACAAGAGCACCAGTTGGGGAAGAAAAGGGACAGGCCTTGAAACGTGCAATGAAATTTGTGAAAATTAATGTAGACCGTAGTAGACGGGCCACAGACCTCATACGGCATACCTGTGCCGTTGAGCAATTTGATTTTGCGATTGTTGCGGAACCTAACAGAGGTATGAATCAATATTGTTCTAAATGGGTGACCGCTAATCGGTTGGACGTGGCTGTTTATTTAGCTATTGACCTTCTGAAAGTACGGAAAGTAGGTAGAGGTGATGGTTAAGTGTGGATTGCCGTAGAGGTCTTTGTTATATATTGAAGAAGTATTGTTCTTCAACTTGCAGATAGTAGGTTGCGTAATTATTTTGAGACGTTTGCCCCACAGTTGTACGCCAATTTGAAGAAGGCAATTTAGCGATGTTTTTGATGTGAGATGTTTCTTGTAAGCCCCACGTTTTGCGCCAATTTGCGGTAGGTTTTTGGTTACGTAAATATTATTAAGGTTACGTAATGAAGATACACTTTGAGGTTGTTTGATTTTTAGGACGCCAAAACTTTATAGTGAAGATGATACTTATTTTTACGTAATATTATTAAAGATATTTGCCTCGGCTGCTTTCAGTCGCACTATAGAAACACGAGTTCTTGTAGGGTTGTGATAAGACTCAAATTATAAGACGCCACACAATTTACTTTTTTTAATTTTTTACTTCTTTTTATGTCAATTTATATTTGCACATTTTATAAACACAACACTTTATAAAATAGAACTGTGAGCACTTAATACATTTTTGGCGGAGAACACAAATTTTATCATTCGTACTTTACAACATTTTTACCCACGACTTTCACGTCTGTTCTCTACAACTTCATGTCCGCGACTCTTACGTCTGCTGTTTACTACATCTTGCCCGCGACTTTCAGATCTGCTCTGTCTAATATCTTGCCCGAGACTGACTAGATTCAACGGTACAAACCTTTAACTTTGGTAATGCCAGTCTCTTGTTGGCTAAATCCTAGTCCAATAGAATTTAAGTATTCAAACTAAAAATCTTTTCTTTACTTTTGATTGGCTAATTCCAAACTTTAGGTGAAATTACGTTATTACCGATCTTTTTATAACCAGTATATTTTTAAAACTCCAGACACATTATTGTCACCAAAATTACATTATTACCTCATTATTAACACCCTAAAACACATTATTCTCACCGTTTTTGCACTATTAGGGCATATAAACATTTACGTATCACTAATAAATACGTTTACAATAAAAATAAGTATTTACAATGACTTTACATACAATTTATATAATAATTATATACATACTGTTTTCAAGGTGGGCTGTTATTGAATTTAATTAGTATCATTTAGGGATTAAAATATTCCCTCACTATTCAAGTTATATTACCCCGGCATGTCCTGTAGGTGACTTTCAGTTCTCTTATCTGCATTAGCTACTAGTATCAAAGACCATAAAAGGAGCTTACTCATTGGAGGCGACTTCAATGTCAAGGCTTTCTGCTGGAGTTTTGCTGTAGAAGTTAGGAAAGGTGGTGCACTGGCTGATTGGTCCAGTGAAAATGATTTCATTATCCTAAATGACGGAGAAACCCCTATCTTTGAAAGGCCAGGGGGCTCATCTTGTATAGATATAACCATGTATAGCCCAGATTTGGGAAGACTGGGAAAGAATTGGTATGTGAGTAATGATGAAGATTTGAGTTATTATAAAAGTATTTATGTGGAGGTACATTCCTAGCCCATAATATACGGTTTGGAAACCGACAACGTGGTTGAATTTATAAGGAAGAGAAATAGGCGGATGTAGTTGTCCAGCTTGAAGACCAAATAAGCTCTTGTTCTACTCCCCAGGTATAATATAATATAGATTGGGCGATGCGGAATGCTTGTAAATATGTTTTATCACAAGAATTCCTCGTGTGAAACGCAAGGGTACCTATTGGCGCAATGAGGATATCGCAGAGTTGCAGAAGAAGTGTACTAGATCTAAACGCTTAGTCACCAGAATTAATAAACGAAACTCCAGTGAAGTTGATAAGCAAATAGCATTACAGGATTATTGCCATTGTCGCGGTGTTTGAAAACGTGCGACAGACAAGCTAAAAGAGCTGCATGGAGTACCTTGTCTGCCGAAGTAGATAATGATATATAGGGAAGGGCATACCAAATTGTTACCGGTAAAATTGGCCAGCGATCACCTTTGACGCTTACTGACCATGTAGTTGCAGATAGCAAGGAATCTGTTCCCAGTAAATAAACGGCACAAATAGCCGAAGGTAAATGCGGAAATAGTGGATATCCCTGTTTGTACGGCTGAAGAGATTATAAATGCTGGCCGCCGAATAAAACCTGCTAGGGCAGCTGGTCCAGATTTTATTCCGCCAGAGGCTATCAAAGTTCTTGCTCTATATACACCGGGGCTGCTTACAGAATTTATTACTTGTATTCTTCATACTGGTGAAGCTCCGAAACAATGGAAAATTACCAAACTAATTTTGATTGAAAAGCCAGGGAATTCTGATGCTCAAAAGTCTTATAGGCTCATCTGTTTGTTCGATGTGCTAGGTAAACTCCTAGAGCATATTATAAATAAACTATTAATTGATGAAATCGAGAATGGAGAAGGTTTGTCACCACACCACTTCGGTTTTAGACGAGGATTATCGACTATAGATGCAATGATGGCTGTACAGCATTTTGTAGAAGAGGCCAGGACAGTCTCAAAATTTGTGGTATTGGTAACTCTTGATATAAAAATGCCTTTAATTCGGTCACTTGGATTGCTATTATTAAAGAGCTTAGGCGGCGTTTCATTGCTCCCTATTTAATCAAACTTGTATGCAGTTATCTGGAAAACAGTTGGTGATACGGAAGAACTGGATATGAGCTATGGTGTTCAACAGGGATCGGTATTGGGCCCTACCGTTTGGAATCTCTATTATGATGGTGTCTTTAGGGTGGAGCTGCCACCAGGGATAACGACTATTGGCTGTGCTGACGTTTTGGCCCTACTCGTCTCCGGTGCTTCCAGGGAGGATTTGGAGGATAAAATTGAATGGTTGACGCTATACCTTGAAACCTGGATATATGCAAAAAGGATTACAATTAGCACCTCAGAAAAATGAGATTGTGATCCTGGAAGGTAGAAAAACCTTGCGAAAAAATAAAAAATGTATTGACGGTGTGACTATAAGATCACAACACCAGATAAGGTATCTTGGGATACGTTTAGACATGACATGCACATGGGTGCCCATATTCGTTATGTAGTCGGTAAAGCAGAAGAATCCATTGCAGCATTAGGTCGTCTGATGCCTAATACTCGCGGACCAAAATCCGGCACAAGAAAACCCCCTGGAAATGTTATGAACTTAATTGTTCTATACTGCGCATCTGTATGGAAGATTTGGGCAGAGAAGGCAGCATTAAGGAGGATATTAGAGCAGGCACCGTACAATTGCCTGACTTATTATTAGTGCCTACAGAACAAAGTCCACGAGGGCATTACAGGTAATATCCTGGGTTGATACCTATTCACCTCTTAGTTAAAGAGCAAACATATGCCAAGACTGATAACCTTCAGGCTAAACGAACAGTTGTGAGACGGAATATAATGCAAACTTGACAAGAGGAATGGAACCAAGAGAGAACAACAGCGCAATGGACCAATATACTTATACCCGAAATAAAATCGTGGGGAAGTCGAAGCCATGGAAACCTAAGCTATTACTTAACACAATATTTGACTGACCACGGCCGATTCAGGTATACTTACATAGAATGAAACTGGTCGGGGAGGAATCTTGTTCTTACTGTACTGAAAGGGACACATCAGAGCACACTGTACTACAATGCCCAAAATGGGATGTAATAGAACGCTTATGTTTTGAGCAAATTTGGAGAATTCTTACACCACATAATGTTGTTACTGAAATTTTGAAGTCACAAGAAACCTGGAATATTATTGAAAGGATAATAAGTAACATCCTCCAAGCAAAAGAGCAGGATGAAAGAAAAGATTAAGCCAGTTTGTAGCATTGGGAAGTTATGTTTATGCGGTTCCGCAATGCTTCAAGGAATTACCAAGGGATTTTTTTGTGGGTAACCCTTTGGGAGTGGTATTCCCACTCGGAAAGCGCACCACTACTACTGGGACTGCTACGACGACCACGACTACTACGACTACTACTACTACTACCACCACCAGTACCACTACTGCCACTACTAGCACTACTACCACTGCTACCATCACTACCACTACCACTACCCTACCTTTACCACCACTACTACTACTACTACTACTACTACTACTACTACTATTACTACTACTACTCAGGGGCTCACAGCTGGTGATTACGGGTATGGCGAACGCGAACTACCCTAGCTAGATCTGAGTGTTCTTTATCTATAAGGGGCATTCAAATGAAACCTGGTCAGTGCGTCTAACTTTGCATTACACTTAAGTGGCACTACGTAACTGCGTGTGTGGTGGCACCGTCTATTGGTAGAGCGACTGCAGCGTACGCAACGTTTGACGTTGCATATCGACAGTGTGGTTTCACGCCGAAGAAAAGGTGGTCACACAAGTTATCGTCCACTACTGAACATGATGGCGAGTAAGCAGGAACAACGAGGAGTGATTCGATTTTTAGCGGAGGAGGGAGTTGGAGGCCCTCAAATGTATCGACGGATGAAGGCTGTGTACGGTGAGTACAGTCTGTGTCGTTCAAGTGTGGTGGAATGGCGTAAAAGATTCCTTGAGGGGCGCGAGTTACTGGAAAACGATGCTCGTCCTGGAGAGGCTCATCGTGTCATCACACCTGAAATGATTACGGAACTGAATGCTTTAGTTTTGGGCAACCGCAGAATCACCGTGGACGAGATCCATTGGTTACTGGGTGTTAGTGTGGACACCATTCACACCATAATGCATAAACACTTGAAACTTCGAAAAGTTTGTGCGCAGTGGGTTCCCCACCAACTGACCGCCGAACAGTGCAATACTCGAATGGCGCTGTCTTTGAGTCACCTGCAACGTTATCATGAGGAGGAATACGGCTTTCTGTCGCATATCGTCACTGGTGACGAAACATGGTGTCACCATTTTGAACCGGAAAGCATGCGTCAGAGCAAGCAGTGGAAACATGCGACTTCACCACCTCCAAAGAAATCAAAGGCCGTGCACACCAGTTCTGGTAAGGTAATGATGTCCTTTTTTGACCACAAGCGCCCACAGCTTGTCGAGTTCCTGGAACGGGGAACCACCATCAATGCACAGCGTTATCAAGCCACTTTACAGAACCTTAGACGAGCCATCAAGTCGAAACACCCAGGCATGTTGCCCAATGGCGTTATTCTCCTGCATGATAATGCCCGCCCACACACTGCCAATGCGGTGAAGACGACATTGCAGCAGTTTTGATGGGAAACGCTGGAACATCCACCGTACAGTCCAGATCTGTCACCGTGTGACTTTCATGTTTATGGACCTCTAAAACAAGCTATTCGCGGACATCGATTCACAACGGACGACGAAGTGTGTGAATGGGTCCACGCCTGGATCCGACAACAGCCTACTAGCTTCTTCAAAGATGGAATCGACCGGCTAGTGTCGCAATGGGATAAATGTGCCAACAGTTTTGGTAACTATTTTAGGGTAAATAAAATCGTTACCGTTAGTTTACACAAGTGACAGGGTTTCATTTGAATGACCCTCATAGTCTTTAGTGAGATCTCTGTCGTTTCTTCGTTTTTCGTATATCTTCTTTCCTGTTAGTTTTTTTCTTTTTCCTTCATGGTTTCATTTTTGGTGCCGACTGGATTGATAATGGATATTATACTTACTCTTCGTGGATGGTAATTATAAAGATAATGTATTACGGGACAGCGCCGTCGGATCCCCAGAACCGGTCGGAAGTGTTGGTGCTACGGCAGGCCTCACCCGGCCGTCATCAAGCTACTGCTCAGCATCACCGGTGGAGTTCGAGGCCGGTATGTCAGAATATGGTACTGGACATGAGACAGAGATGGAAACTGAGGATAACTCTCTCCGTATTGACAATTTTACGAAAAAGTCGATGAGTAGACAATCATCTTTCATACAGAGCCAAGACTTGACAGGTAGAGCTAGTTATGCTAATGACTCCGATGTACATACCTTCACAATACAAGAAGGTAAAGAAGAAAAAAGAGAACGGACCCAATTTCCCGACAAGGGGATTCAAGAGGACCGATGCACTTTATTCATGTTGCGTATCCAAAAAGAACAGAATATGCTTAATGACCTTATCCGGAAAACTCTAAAGGAAATTGAGGTACTTCGGCAATCGGTAAAGGAAATACCAAATACCAAAAGGGAGATTAAAGAATCTGTCGGCATGTTGGTTGAATATTCCAAACGTTTGCCAGAGGCCACTAACTTTGTATCTGAGCTGATGGCAGAATCTATGACGACTTTAAAATCTGATCGCAATAATATGCTTATAGAGTCTATAGATGTGGGTGTACAAACTTTGAGTTCGAAAAAGCTTGTGAATGAGCAATTGGCAGCAAAGATTGAAACAGAATGTAATGGAAATTTCTTGATTTGTTGGAACTTAAATGGCCCGAGGAAGTTTATAAACATTGCATTTTGCAACCAGATGATTCCAACTTTAAAGAGTTGGCTAATCAACTTCTTATTATGCACCCTGATTACGATAGGAATGACTGCGTTGTACAACGTACTATGCTTGCAAACCCATGTTTGGTAAAGTTAATGGATGCAAGCCAATTAGAGGCGGGAACCATGATATGTAGTGTCGCCACAAACGGATGTATAAATGCGAATAATGATGATGTTACAAATTGCACTGAGATATCATATATTTACCTGACTGCAACGGAAAAAGGTGGTAGTAGCATGAAGGGCAAGCTTGATTTATGGAAGAATTTAGAAAAGGTGGTAGATATTGCTAAGAAGAAAGGAAGGGCCAATGCTGTCTGCAATGTCACACATCAAATTGATGACTTAATTGTCCGAAAGGTGATAGAACATGTGTTCCAACGTCGGTCTGCATTTATATCGGTAAAATTGCGCTCTAAACGGCAGGCCCGTAAAGGGAACGATAATGCCAAAAGTGCAGTGGATTTTGTCCGACCAAAGACGACCACGGATGTTGATACTTTAATCCTAGAGCCACTGCCTGGAACTTCGTATGCTGATATTCTAAAAAAAACATGAAAAGCGAGGTTCAAACTGGTGGGATATTAGTGGAACGTATACATAAAACGAGTGAGGGCAACGTGCATATAAAAATAAAAGGTAAGGAGATCGATAAACGACAGGCCTTCAGGGAATAATTAACCACAAAATTGGCTGACATGGCTAAAGTAAATTTGCAAACCCTGACACAAACTGTGATGTCACTAGACATAGATGAATTTGTGGATGCAAATGGCGTGAAAGATGTTATTTCAAAGAAACTTGGTGAAACCTTGAATGACATTTCTATCAAACTGGCGGAAAAGCCAAATTAAAACGGCGTTAAATATGCTTTTTTTACTACCGATAATATTTCAGCCCGTTTATTGGCAGAACACCGAATAGGCTGTGGTTGGGAGAGATGGATAGTACGCGAAACCACTAAATTGCCTAGGTGCTATAACTGTCATCGAATAGGCCACATAGCAAGGGTATGTAAACTGACGCCCGAAGTGGAACTTTGCCATAATTGTGGAGGAAACGACCATCAACGGAAGGAGTGTACGAATACACAATTCTGTTATATATGTAAAGTTGAAGGACACAAAGCGGAGTCGATGAGGTGTTCCAAGTACAGGGAACTAATTCATCAGATGAGGGAGAAAAGGGATAAGATGCATTCTGCTCAATGAAATTTATGCAACTCAACGCTAATTGTAGTAAGCGGACTATGGACCTAATACGACATGAATGTATTTCTGAGCTTCTAGACCTTGCTGAACCAAATAAGAATACGACAAAGTATAGTTCCAAATGGTTGACGGATGATAGAATTGATGCGGCTATATATTTACTTTGTAATTCTTTCCATGTGAGAAATACAGGGGGTGAAGACGGCTTCGTGTGGATTTGATACTGATGAGTTGATGGTATATTCGTGCTATATTTCTCCGGCGTGTAATATAGCAGATTTTAAGAAATTCCAAATGAATTTAGTTTTATTCATAGACGCTCTTTAACTGCTATGGTCCTTAGCGTACCATTTTATATTGGGCGTGAAAGACCTGATAAAGAGGCTCAGAGGCCTCTTTATCAGGTTGAGGTTCAGTTACGTGCCGTAAATCTACGACACGGGACCACCGGCTTTACTTTCCTTCCGAAGGAAGCCATGCTAAGGATTTTTACGTCCAAAAAAATCCATCGCCTTCCGCCGGGTTTGAACCCGCGACCTCGGGAACTGGAGGCTAGCATGGTAACCCTACACCACGTAGGACAACTTAATAAATTCCTGCTTGCATTAGGTACAAGTATACAGAAACATCGTAAGTACCTGTTAATTGGTGGAGATTTTAATGTCAAGGCGCTCTGCTGGGGTTCCCAAATAGTGGACAGGAAAGGTAGTGCTTTGGCAGAATGGGCCGGTGAACATGATCTCGTTATTCTAAATGACGGGAAAGTTCCTACTTTTGAGCGTCATGGAGATTCCTCCTATATAGATCTCACTATGTAAAAGTATTCAATAATCCTAAAAACAAACCTAAATTAAAACCTCCTAGGAAGTTAAAATGTTTAATAAAAGTTCCAATAAAAGCTCTGGCTTTACAGTACGTCTCCCCATAAAAAGCGGATATGTACTATCCAGGGACCCCGATAGTGGACTCAAATGGGTCTATGAGGAGGACAACACTTGGAATAGGGCAGATAAATGCCCAGAGAAGTAGACTTGTAATGTCAGAATTGAAGAAAATATTGGAAGAACTGAGTATACATATACTTTGTATTCAGGAAGGTACACTTACAACAACAAAATTATTCACATTCCAGCCATGGCTAGGGTTGTATATACTGGGGAAAATCCTATGGCTGCGGTAATAGTAAACAACCCCAACATACAAGTTGTTAATGTTACGCATTAAAGTGACACACACAACAACTGTGTTCAAATTTATCACGAAGGTGGGAATTTTATTCTGTCTAATCACTACTTTCAATACAGTCACCCAATATAACCATACTTAGAAAAAATAAAATCAGTGTGTAGAAATTTTGGAATTTATAAAATTATTTTTACACTAGATGCAAACTCGAAATCGGATTGGTGGTTTGCTCAAAATAAAGGCGATAGAGGAGAGAAATTAGAAGAAGTAATTTCAGAATTAAATTTAAATGTTTTCAATGAAGTAAACAACCCACCTAAATTCTAAAATAGAGCCCGTGAGTCATCAAGCATCGACCTTATGCTGGGAAATATAAAAATTTTAATAAAATTACTCAATAGAAAATTGGACAAAATTAAACAACAAGCGATCATAGGCTTATTTACTTTGATTATGAGCACCAACAACCCAGAAGCGCAAATCAGTTGTTTGAAATACTTTATAACTTTAAACTAGAAAACTGTGAAGGTTTAAAACAATACTTCAATAATTGCACCTTAAACTACAAAGGTAATGACATAGAGTATGAAGCCTTTAAACTAGAAAAACTAATTAAAAATCCACTAAATAAAAACGTACCAAAAAGGAAAATCAAGAAATATTGCGACAAAACTTGGACAGATGAATTACAAAAATTAAGGAGAAAAACGAGGAATTCTAGGAAAATATATCAGAAAACAATAATTGCAGAGGAAAGGGAAAGAAATGTTAGAATATATAGGAGAGCCAAAGAAAAATTTAAAAGCACACTATAACAAACAAGAAACAGCTCGTGGAAAAATTTTGTTAAAACAGTCTAAATTCAAATGTATGGGGTATTCCATATAAAATTGTAATGGAGAAGATTAAAAAACCCCAAATAACAAGTAAAATTAGGAAAACAACCGGAAGTATGGCAATTAGCTGAGAAGAATCTGTTAACGAAATTATTAGTAAGCTATTGCCGGATGGTGATATTAACACAGATGATCATTTAAATGCAAACTTGCGAAACAGATTAAATCGAGATTATTTAAACTATAATGTAGTATATCCCTTTCACCCAATGGAAATTGAATTGATTATAGACAACTTAAAGGAGAAGAAGGCGGCAGGCATCGATAATATTAAAAATGAAGTCCTAACCTTAATAGAGAGTAAATTAACATCATTTTTAAGCAAGTTGTTAAATGACTGCTTATGGAAAGGTATGTTCCCCAAAAGGTGGGAAAAGGCTAGATTAACTATTTTTAAAAAAAGAGGGGATAAGGATCCTATGGATCCGAAATCTTATCGACCTATATGCCTATTAAGTACTATGGGACAAAATTTTGAAAGTTTAATAAATAAACGAATTATGGAACATCGACTTTTGATACGTATGAATAACAATCAGTTCGGATTTAGGAAAGGAAAGTCCACAGAAAACGCAATAAATGAAGTACTTAAAACAGTGTAGGGAACCAACGTTAAATATGTTATGGGTATTTTTTTTATATATCTGGAGCATTCGAATAACCTATGGTGGCCCTTCCTATTTGAAAGATTACGGCAATTAAATTATCCATGACCACTATACAATTTACTCTTAGACTACTGTAAAGATAGTATAGTGTATCTATTAGGAATAAATAATACTGTATCTAAGTAAATTACCAAAGGATGCCCTCAAGGTTCCATTCTTGGTCCTACGTTCTGGGATATTGTTTTAGAAACACTATTAGAGAAATTACAAGACAACAGTTGCTCCAAGACCATTGCATATGCCGATGATGTAATTTTCTTAATACAAGGCAACTCTCGCAACGAACTAGAAGAAAGGGGAAATAGTTTAACCAGAACACTTTCACAATGGTGTAAAATAGCAAAAACGAAAATTTCATCCGCCAAATCAGGCTATATTATTATTAAAGGATCACAAGAGTTCCTACAATTAGATATGAGGAGGATAAAGTAAAACGAAGTAAGGAGACTAAATACCTAGGTATTTATTTGGACGAGAAACTAAATTTTATCTATCATAGTAATCAAATAAGGGAGTAATCTGAGAAAGTGTTAATGAAATTGTCCAGACTAGCGTTATATAATTAAAAAATTTCCTTAAACACCATTTCTATTTACCACGCCAGCATTTTTGCATCGATTCTTTCTGGCCATGGTCCTTATGGTACTTATTGGAAGAAGATTAAGAAAACAACAGATGACCTATGCCAAATATTTAATGTTCAGGACACACCAGAACTTGTTTTGTTTGAGTGTAAAAAGTATAGTAATAATACCAGAGAAGAAAGAGAATTCTTAGGATTACAAATAAATGGAATTTTACGTAATAAAGACTATTGTAAACATCTAGAAAAACTGGCTAATATAGTAAGCTCATTAGCATGGGAAAATGAAATTATTTGAGAAGAAACAGTAGAAGAAATTCAAATTATACCCCCGATTAGGAGATCACAAAGAGTATTACATTTAAAAAACACAAATGACCGGAAGATTTATGGTAGAAACAATACAAGAGCTGAATGGTGAAGAAGTAAAATTAGAAGAAGAAGAAGATGATGATGATGATGGTGATGAAGAGTTGAAGATAGGAAGATGTGGGTTAAGAAGAATGGTTGGAGAAGATGGAAGAGGAGAAGGAGAAGAAGAAGGTTTAAGAGCCGGAAGATGAAGGTTAGGGATAATGGGAGATGTGGGAAAGGCATTTTTAAGATTTTAAGATGGAGAGTAGAATTGTTTATAACCGGAATAAATTGTTACTGTGTAATGAAATGAAATGTTTAGAGGTGTTAAGTATTGTAATATTTATAGGGAAAAGTGAAGTGATATATAGGAGAATTAATTTTAAAACAATTACTGTGAATAAAAGTGAAATGATAAAATCATTGAAGTTAATTTAAATGGTTAAATTAATGTGAAGTGCAATGAGAAGTAGTATACCTGAACACATTTTAGGACAATTTAAATTACTTGTGAATATATATATATATATAAATTGCACTTTAAATGTTAGCGATGGGAATTTAGATAAGTGCTGGATACCAGTACTAATGGGTGGCCGCCGGATACCAGCAGCTTATGGTAATGTAGATTTAGATTAATTTTAATTACTTAATGACTGGATACCAGTTATTTTATTGCTGGATACCAGTAATTGATTTTGAGTGTTTAATATTTAAATAATATCTATTAATTAATTAATTGCATTTTGAAATATTAAATGAAAATAAATAAAAATTTAAAAATTCAAATTAAAATAACTTTGAAAATATAACAATTTGGGTTAAAATTTATAAGAATTTTAATTTTAAATTGTTTTATTATTATTTTGAATAAAGTAAATTTGGTATTTTCTAAAAATTAAATAAATTTTTAAACTATGAATTTTATTATGATATTTATAAAATTTTGCAAAATTATTTAACTACAGAGTTACTTTTATAGGACTTATATATATATAAATTTAAACAAAAACTTAACATTTCATGAATAATTTTAAAACTTTATTTATTATTATGCTACATTATTTTATAATTAATCTGTACAATTATTGTATTTAAAATTTTAAATGTTTTTGAGGTTGAATAACTTACAAGGTCTGATAATATAAGACCTTCTTATATAATATAAGAAATTATATGCCAGGGTTTAGTATTACAGATTTATTTTTTATTTTTATTTTTCTTGTAGTCAGAAACTTGGAAGAATGGTTCGGAACTATCGTGTAAGTGATGAAGAAAATTTAAGTTACCATAACAGTATTTACGACGAGTTGAAGATACCCACGTCATCTCCACAGCATTACTGCGAATCTAAGGCTTTAATTTACAAGGAAGAAAAGCAAGATGAATTATTGGCGCATCTTTAAGAACAAACCCGTTCAAGTTTTATACATCAGGCGTATGGAATAGACCAGGCTATATACAATGCATGCAATTTGGTTCTCCATAGGAAATACTCCCATGCACGACGCAAGGGTACTTACGGTGGAATGATGAAATTGCAGATCTGCGCAAACAGTGCACTAGGGCTAAACGGCTTGTTACTAGAATTAACAGACGCAATGCTGGTTCTGTTGAACAGCAAGTTGCGTTACGCGACCATAAAATCGCCGTAAAACCCTTAAAGCTGCGGTATTAAAAGCTAAGAGAGATGCATGGAACACCCTCTGTACAGAAGTTGATGGGGATATCTGGGGTATGGGTTACAAAATTGTCACTGATAAAATTGGCTTACGATCAGAAATAAAACTAATTGATGAAGAACAACTACAGATAGCCAGGACATCGTTCCCCGCACATGTCACGCTAATATGGCCAGAAATTGTTATTGATAGAGAGACTATTCAAAATTGTACTACTGAGGAGATCCGCGCTGCAGGCCATAGGATAAAATCCAGGAAAGCAAGTGGCCCGGATGGAGTCCCTCCAGAGGTTGTAAAGCTTCTTGCGTTACGGAAACCGGAGTTATTCCAGGAATTTTTTACTTCTATTCTACGTGGCGGTGGATTCCCCAGTAAATGGAAACTTGGGAAACTCATTCTTATCGAAAAACCCAGTAAGTCAGGAGGATGCAAGTCTTATAGACCTATCTGTTTACTTGATGTTCTGGGCAAACGTATGGAACATATAATCATCAGGCGATTAATCAAGGAAATGGAGAAAGGAGAGGATCTTTCACCTAACCAATTTGGCTTTTGGTGGGGGTTGTGGACAATGGATGCAATCCAAAGTGTATTAAATTTTGTGACAGATGCCAAGGCATTTTCTAACATTTACGTGGCACTTGTGACCTTGGGTGTTAAGAATGCTTTTAATCCTGTACCATGGAGAAGTATAATTGATGAGTTCAAACGGCGACAAGTCGCACCGTACCTAATAAAAATTATATGTAGTTACCTGAGTAATAGGATGATCTTGATAGGTGATACAAAGCATCTGGATATGATTTGCGGAGTACCACAAGGTTCAGTTTTGGGACCTACCCTGTGGAACATCTATTATGATGATGTATTCAGAGTGCAGTTGCCGATGGGCACAACATCTATTGGATACGGCGATGATCTGGCCCTTCTAGTGTCTGGGGAATTCAAAGAAGAGGTGGAGGATAAAATCGAATGGTCTACACACCAAATGGAAATCTGGATGTTGAAGAAGGGATTGCAGTTGGCTCTACAGAGAACTGAAATTGTGATTTTGGAGGGAAGACGAACCCTAAGGGAAGTTAATGTAAATATTGGTGGCGTGGCACTGAAGTCTTAAAGACAATTAAGATATCTTGGCTTTCAGTTTGGTCACAATATGAATATGGGTGTCCACATAAAATACGCGGTTGGCAATGCAGAGAAAGTGATTGCTGCCTTGAGTCGCTTAATGCCTAATATTGGCGGTCCCAAGCCTGAAACAAGGAAAATCCTAGGTAGTGTGGTAAATTCTATTATTTTATATGGTGCGCCCGCATGGAAGACCTGCATGAATAAAGCAATATATAGAAGGTGGGTGGAGCGAGTCCAGCGAAAGGTTGCGCTACGCATCTGTAGTGCCTACAGAACCACCTCCACGAAGGCTATACAAGTTCTAGCAGGAACCATACCTTTTCATCTCCTTGTTCAGGAACGCACATACGATCAGATAAATACCTCCAGAGCCCAAAAACTGTTGGCCAGGGAGAAAACTATCAGACAGTGGCAGGTAGAATGGAACCAGGAAGAGAGGACGGCTCAGTGGACCAAGGTGCTAATTCCCGAGATCATACCCTGGATATCTAGGAAGCATGGTAATGTGGATTATTATGTGACACAATTTCTGACTGGCCACGGTCGTTTTAAACCTTATTTACATCGAATGGGATTGGCTGATACGGACCTTTGTTCGTACTGCGCACAAACAGACACTCCTGAACACACTGGTTTATATTGCTAAAAGTGGAATGACATACGACATCAGAGTTATAAAAAATTAGATCAGGTTGTAAGATTGAACAACATTATTATGACAATGCTGGAAAATAAGTAAAACTGGCAAATTATTGCACAAATGATAACTTGTATCCTTAAAACTAAGGAGAAGGATGAACGGGAGGTGCAACCCGAATATTGTAAATGAGTATACAGATAGCCTCTTGTTCTTCAAGTAATACTTCTAGGTAGTTCCAAGAAGAAGTCAACTATGGCTTGCAGCAGTTTTTTAGTTGGTGAGAATCCAACTCACCTGATGGGTGTCTTTATAAGATTTATCCCCTGCCTTAAAAAAACTACTACTACTACTACTACTACTACTACTACTACTACTACTACTACTGCTACTACTACTACTACTACTACTACCACCATCACCACCATCACCACCACTACTACCACCACTACTACCACCACTACTACTACCACTACTACCACTACTACCACCACCACTACCACTACCACTACCACTACTACCACCACTACTAATACTACCACTACCACTACCACTACCACCACCACAACCACTACCAATACCACCACTACCACTACCACTACCACCACTACCACTACCACTACCACTACCACTATCACTACCACTACCACAACCACCACTACCACTACCAACGCTACCACCACTACCACTACCACCACTACCACTACCACTACCACCACTACCACTGCCACCACTACCACCACTACCACCGCTACCACTACCACTACTACCACCACTATCACTACCACTACCACTACCACAACCACCACTACCACTACCAACACTACCACCACTACCACTACCACCACTACCACTACCACTACCACTACTACCACCACTACCACTACCACCACTACCACCAACACTACCACTACTACCACCACTACCACTACCACTACTACCACTACTACCAACCCTACGTCCGGCATGTAACATTCGGCCACGTGTGGGGCGGGCAACGTCCAAAAGAGATCTTGGACGGCAAACAGGGCTCTGGCAAGGCAGGATTTATTGGTGCCGATTGGCTGTGACTTGGTAAAACTCTAATTTTGAATTATGGATAAGGGTATTCAGGAATGTAGTTTACGGGACAGGGGCTTCGGATCCCCAGAACCGGTCGGAGATGGTGGTGAGAGGGCAGGCCCCAACCGACCGTTATCAAGCGACTGCCAAGCAACAGCGGTAGGGAACCAGGCCGGGTTGCAGGGAAATGATACTGGAACAAAACTAAGTGAAGTACAAACTATGGAAGCAGAAAAGGCACAAAATATGGATGAATCAGATCCTTTTAAAAAAACGCCCCTTAATCAGGAGATCATCGCCTGGACCAAGGCGAGGCTCTACCGGAAGCCTAAGTATAGAGTCCTACTCTTTGGCAAGCAAATATACAAGTGACAGTCAGCTGGGCCCACACAGTGAGTCTAGACATGCTACGGAAGGTCTCTGTAGAGATGTTAAAAGAAAAAGAACTGAAAGCTATGTACAAATAATGAAGAGTGAAGAGGATCGCACTCTATTCTTACAGAGAGCCGAAAAGGAACACGAAATGCATAAGAAACTGTTACAGAAAATGGAAAATGAGGTAGATACACTACGGAGGATAATTAAAGAAATTCCCAATACCAAGAAAGAAATTAAAACTGCAATTAGTATGCTAGACGGTTATATGAAAAGAATGCCAAGTTCAATAAACTTTATAACAGAAATAATAGAGGGATTTGCTGAGGAAAATCGTTCATCGGTAGTTAAAGAAACAAACGAGAGAAGTACTCAGACCATAAGTAAACAACAAGAAGAAAAAGAGTTGGTGATCAGGAAAATAGAAAGTAACTTAAACAAGGAGTTAAGTGAGCAAGAATTGGAAAAATTACTGAACATAAATTGGCCGGAAGAAGTTTTCCAAAGGTGTCAATTGATAAGCGGAGAAGCCTTAAAGAGGGAGGATGAAGATTTAATCATAGTCACCAAAGGAAAAGATGATAGTGAAGGGAAGATAATGGAAAACATCTTGTATATAAATCCACAAATTCGAAAATCGCTAGAAGAAGTCAATCTAAGTGCAGGGAAAATGGTTACTAATATAATAACAAACGAGACTTTGGGTGATGACCTAGAAACCAGTATAAATAAGAGATATATTTACATTATAGGTACAGAAAATAGTGGAAACTCAAGTGTAGACAAAGTTAATTTGATAATTAATATAGAAAAGATCCTAAACATGGCTAGAAAAAAAGGAAGAATAAAAACTTCATGTATAACTACAGATCAAGAAACAGAAAGAAGTGTAAGAAAAGTCCTGGAGTATTTTGCTAGGAAAATGGATTGCCAAATACCAATGTATACCAATAAAGTAAAAAAAAACAAGACATTGGAAGGTGGAAGTAGGGAAAAGAAAACTTAAAAATCAAGACACGATAATATTGAAATCCATTGGAGAGATAACATATGCAGAGATTATAAAGAATATCAGACAAAATGTAGATACCAGTGGGGTAATTATAAATCAAAAGAAACAAAAATAGTGATGGAAGTGTACAGCTTAAAATAAAAGGGAAAAATACAAGTGATAGACAAGCTTTCAAGCAGCTGCTAACCACTAAACTGGAAAACGTAGCAGAGGTTAAACTGAAGACCGCAAATCAAACAGTCATGATCCTAGATATAGATGAGACTGTGCGGGAAGATGAAGTTAAGGCTGTTTTAAAACAAGAATTAAAAGAAAATGAAGAGATTTCACAGCTTAAATTGGCAGAAAAGGTGAATACACAAGGAGTAAGGTACGCGTTTGTAACCATTAGCACGGAAGCAGCAAATAGGATGATAAATAAAAGGAAAATAGGAAATGGATGGGATAGGTGGAGAGTGAAGGCTGTAAATGTTTTAAAACGTTGCTATAAATGCTACAAGGTGGGACATATAGCAAGAGATTGCTCCAATGAAAATGAACAAATAGTACAAATGTGCTATAGTTGTGGCGAAATAGGCCACAAATCAAAAGAATGTAAAAACCCTATTAAATGTTATCTTTGCCAATCCAGTGAACATAAAGCAGAATCGATGAGATGTCCTGAATATAGAAGACTTGTGAAAGTGCATGAGAGGGAGAAAATGAGTGTATTTACGAACCAAGCACGAAAATAATTCAAGTAAATCTTGATAGAAGCAAACGAGCAATGGATCTTCTTATACATAAATGTAATGTACATTGCATAGACTTAGCAGTAATAGCGGAACCAAATAAGAATATGATAAAATTTAACCCAAGGTGGATGAAGGATGAAAGAAATGATGCCGCTATTTATATTCCTGCTCATGGGCCTAGGTCACAGAAAGCTGGAAAAGGAAATGGATATGTATGGATGGAAACGGATGAGATGGTAATTTACTCTTGTTATATTTCACCCACAGCAAAAGAAGAAGAATTACAACAATTCCTATATGAAATTGGATATAGTATCGACCAACACGGAGAGAAACGTAAAAATATATTAATAGGTGGAGATTTTAATGCTAAAGCATATTGCTGGGGCTCACCAATTGAAGATAAAAAGGGTAGGACGTTGACTGAATGGATAAATGGAAAAGATTACAATATACTAAATTATGGAAAAACACCAACATTCGAAAGAAATGATGGATCCTCATTCATAGATATCACAATTTGCTCACAAGAAATAGCTAAGTTAATAAATAAATGGTATGTGGACGACGAAGAGAACTTAAGCTACCATAAAAACATTTATATTGAACTATATAGTCAAACTCCTGTGGTGGTATCGAAAATAAATAGCCAAAGAAAAGGATGGATATATAAAGAAGAAAATAAAGAACTAATGCTTGGGAAGATACAGCAGGAAGTTAGATGTATAGAATATAAAAATCAACCAGTTCAAATAGATCTAATATTAGAAAGAGCATGCAATTGTGCGTTTAAAAGAAAAGTATATGGTCTACGAAAACAGAAACCGGCATATTGGTGGAGTGAAACAATTGCCCAATTAAGGAAGCAATGTACTGCAGCACGCAGAAAAGTTACGAGGACAAACCGGAGAAGTAACATCGCAGAATGTGAAAAGATGGACACACAAAATCAATATCGAGAAAGCCGAAATGCTCTTAAAAGAGCTATAAAAACAGCAAAAAAAGATGCATGGGATAAGCTATGCAATGAGGTGGATGCTGATCCATGGGGTAAAGGGTATAAAATAGTGACGGGTAAGATAGGGATTAATACATCAATAAAACTTACTGATGAAGAGCAATTAGATATTGCTAAAACACTGTTTCCGGCACATAAAATAAATGAATGGCCAGAGATTAACATTAATAAAGAAGAAATACCTCTATGTCAGGAAGACGAAATAAAAGAGGCAGGTAAACGAATTAAATCAGGAAAAGCAGCGGGACCTGATGGTATCCCTCCAGAAGTTATAAAGGCTATTGCATCGCAAAATCCGGAAGTGTTTGTAAAAGTTATAAATACGCTGTTAGTCAAAGGAATTTTCCCTAGAAAATGGAAGATAGCAAAGCTAATGTTAATTGAAAAGCCCAAAAAAGCTTGTGGCAGTGTATCATACCGACCTTTATGCCTATTAAATGTAATAGGAAAACTTTATGAACAAATTATAAATACAAGATTGATAAAAGAAATTGAAAGAAAAGGAGGACTTGCACAAATGCAATTCGGCTTTAGAAAAGGCAAATCAACCCTGGATGCAATAGAGACAGTTAAACAAATTGTACAGATGGACGCAAAGGAAAAACATATGTATGCTGTTATGGTTACTCTGGACGTCAGGAATGCCTTTAATTCAACACCTTGGAGAGGTATAATAAATGAACTTATAAGAAGGGAAGTAGCTCCATACTTAATTAAAGTTATTTGCAGTTACTTAAAAGACAGAAATATACTGATTGATGATAATGCAAAAATGAGTATGAGTTGTGGTGTCCCGCAAGGTTCTGTTGTAGGTCCCACCCTATGGAATATATACTATGATCCAGTGTTAAAGGAGGAATTACCAACTGGAGTAAAAACTATAGGATCTGCTGACGATTTAGCGCTAATAGTATGTGGCAAAACAAAAGATGAAGTGGAAGAAAAAATTGTGTGGTCTATGAATGAAATAGAAATATGGATGACCAAAAAAGGATTATACCTGGCACCAGACAAAACGGAAATGATAATACTGGAAGGGCGAAGATCTCTAAAGGAAATAAAGGTTAACTTCGGTGAACAAGAAATAAAATCCAGTAAGAACATAAAATATTTGGGTATGCAAATGGGACACAATCTGAGCATGTGGCCACACATTAAGTATGTAGCTGGAAAGGCAGAAAGAAGTATTGCTGCTCTAGGAAGATTAATGCCAAATGTGAGAGGACCCAAACCAGAAAAGAGGCGATTACTGAGTAGTGTAATAAACTCAATAATGTTGTACTGCGTACCTGCCTGGAAAACATGGGTGGAAATAGAGACCTTCCGGAGAATTATGGAAAGTGTACAGCGGAAGATTGCGATTCGAATTGCTAGTGCGTATAGGACCGTATCTACACGGGCAATTCAAGTAATAGCCAGGACTATACCCATACATCTAGTGGCTCAGGAGCGTGTACACGCAACTGAAAAACATGGAAACGCACAAAAGGACAAGATAAGAGAAAAAATGATACAGTCATGGCAAGAAGAATGGACACAGGAAACCAAGACGGCTCAATGGACCAAGAAATTGATACCAGATATAGAACCCTGGATAAACCGGAAACATGGACAAGTTGAGTACTATTTTACCCAATTTCTATCAGGGCACGGACGCTTTAGAACCTATTTGTTTAAAATGGCTATTACTAATAGTGAAAACTGTCTGTATTGTCAGGAAAAGGATACACCTGAACATACTGTACTAAAATGTAAAAAATGGAATACAATAAGACAAGCAGGTATTAAACAAATTGGACAAGAAATAACTGTTGAAAATATTATAACATTAATGCTGGAAACTGAGAATAAATGGAAAACTATTCAAGAGATGATAATCAAAATTATAAAGGGTAAAGAAATGGATGAAAACGAGAGATAAACATGACTGCTTCATTGTGAAGTAATGCTGAGAGGCAGTTTCCGCAATGTGAGCAAGTGAAAAAAAAGAGGGTTTTTTTAGTCGGTATGAGTCCGGCACATCAGGGCATCTCCCCTGATGCCCATGAGGGTTTTTCCCCCTCTTTCTAAAAAAAAAACTACCACTACTGCCACTACCACTACTACTACCACTACTACTACTACTACCACTACCACTACTACCACTACCACTACAACCACCACCACCACTACTACCACCACTACTACCACCACTACCACCACCACTACTACCACCACTACTACCAGCACTACTACTACCACTACTACCACTACCACCACTACCACTACCACCACTGCCACCCCTACCACTACAACTGCTACCACTACCACCACTACCACTACCACCACTGCCACCCCTACCACTACCACCACTGCCACCCCTACCACTACAACCGCTACCACTACCACCACTACCACTACCACCACTGCCACCCCTACCACTACCACTACTACCACTACCACCACTACCACTACCACCACTACCACTACCAACACTACCACTACTACCACTACCACTACTACCACTACCACTACTATCACTACTACCACTATTACCACTACGACCACTACGACCACTACAACCACTACCACTACCACTACCACTATCACTACCACCACCACTACCACTACCACTACCACCACCACTACCACCACTACCACCACTACTACTACTGCTACTGCTACTGCTACTACTGCTGCTACTGCTACTGCTACTGCTACTACTACTACTACCTACTACTACTACGACTATAACTACGACTTCCCCAAAGTGCTTAAGTTGCAATACAGGACCTTTAATTTTGTCAAGTGTGATTTCAGTAATTCAATATACATGTGTGTGTATATGAGAGGGAGAGAGAGAGAGGGAGAGAGAGGGAGAGAGAGAGGGAGAGGGAGAGGGAAAGAGAGGTATTTGATAATGTAAATCATACACTAACCAATGCTATTATCTCCAGTTGTCTTATTACCTACTTGCAACTTATTTTAAATACTATTCATTAACATTATTGGGTGATTAAGGTGCAATATTTCCGTCAGCACATGCACTACAAGTAATTCAATTTATGTAGGCTTTCCATCCAGTTATACATCCGCACTTACAACTGTTAGTCATGTTGCCTTTAATTCTTACATCAGCAGGTTGGCATTATACCCACCAGCTGGTGTGTTAACATTTGTATTATCCTCAAAATGGACTTTACATTTAGTCCGATGTACATTATATATAGTCAGTATAGCATTTATGTTTTCTGCATTTTTTGTTATGTATATCGGCTATTTACAGTGATCATTCTAAATCTGCATTTGTCATTTCCCAGCATTGGGTTTTTATAATTTTAATTTAACATGCTTCACACTATTGCTATACTCCTATTAGCTATTTTGATTTTTTTTTTCTTTCTTATTTTATTTCATTTTTTATACTTCGGGTGGGGTGTCCAGACATCCCCCCCTTATCTATGGCACTGTCTCAAGTATGCAATAGTCTGTGCATAACACCCATATCTGAGCAGGACTCTGCCAATTTTCTGGGGTATTTGACTAAAAAGCTAAATTATTAAGTGAAGAAGATAGAATTACTTTCCTCTTAATGGACAAGATTCCCCTGAAATTCTTTGTGGATTACAAGGGTGGAAAGATTGTTGGCCAGGCATACAATGGAGCTGATTGTGGATCTGCTACATATATTTTTATGATATGCATTTTGGACATGCAGTACATTGATGTCACCGATATATTGCCTGTGAAAATAATATAAGCTGAAATCCTATTCGAATTTTGAAAAACATTATGCTGAAATGGGAAATTTAAGATTTGAAGTAATTGATGTGGCATCAGATAATATCTCAATTCATAAGAATTATTTTTCAGATTTTATATTAAAAACTAAGCATCTCTGGACACTATTCCATTAAGTAAATAGTAGTTTCATGTTCTCTATGACTATGCAAATTTAATATAGTTATTATGACACACTCTGTATAGCAATTCAAATATGCTAACTTTATACTGATGTTAAAATGGTTCCTCATACATTTAACTAAAATTCATTTTTTGTGTTTTGTTTAATTGGTCTGCATCCTATTATTGTCAGGGATATTTCATCCACTTACAATAAACACAGTAAAACTGTTATAGAAACACCCAAGCAAATTAGCATACATATACATTTAAAAGTATAAGTTACATTTTTAGAATCACATTGAATTATGCAATGATACAGTTAGTTCACTATCAAACATTATATTTTAAATATGAATACATACATACATTTCTATACATTACATTAAATTTTCATTTTACTTTTTGAAAGATATCTAAACAATATATTCTAAACTTTTGGAGATGGTTTGCTTAACAAAGGTTACATACTTATGGGAGTTACAAAATTGTTTGTACTTAACTCAGAATATTTAATTTTCATGTTAAGAATATCAAAAACACAAATGATTTACTGAATCCTACTCTCCACAATAATCGTAGGAATCATTTTTAAACTTTAATTCTGTGTATTTGTCCAGATGTGGATATGTGCCTGATCTGATTCTATGAATGGTAACTGTTACTTTTCCAGGTAAATTAATATGATAGAAGCAGGGAATATTCAATATCATTTGCTGAATATTGTAGTGCTTAAGAGGTTTTGCAGCATTTAGTTGATCCGATTTTGCTGGTCAGTTATCAACTCGTAATTTTTTTAATGTCTTAAAATAATATAAGTATATGGCAATCTGTAGTCAAAGAATCCTCCTTTTTCTCTGCTAATTTTGTTAATTTATCTACTGTATTATTGCTTCTAATGTTCTTATGTCCAGGAATCAGGAATGCAAATGAATTTGACAGATACGTTTGTTTTTAAATGTTAAATACTTTAAATTCAGTAAGTGCCAGTTACAGTTGGAGTAGTGATAAGCTGATTTTACTGATTCTAAAGCAGAAAGACAATCTGTTAAAATTACTAAATTCTTTAGAAAATTTTGAGTTGTATAAAGAATGACGTGTTTAATAACAAGTATTTCAGCATTAAATGCAGATGTAGAAGACAGTAGCTTGAAGGTTTTTGATATGAAATTTTCAATGTGGAAGGCAGCTCCTGCTGAATTATTTTTCAAGTATTTTGAACCATTGGTATATATTACTGAGATTGAATCTCACTCTATGTTAACAAAGTGCATCTAATAACTTCTTATTTATATTGATGTTACACATATCATTGTACTGGATGAGTGAACTGTCCACATCTACTTCACATATGAGTGTCTCATAAGAATATGAATATGAGAAACAAGGATAGATTGAACATTGATAGATGATATCTTTATATTCATTAACTAACTGAAATGCCTAATAATAGTTTAGTAATTTTTTTTTATATTTCTTATGAAGTAAATCAAGTTTCTGAAGTAAAACGTGGCTGGTAAGTTGCTAATGTTTAGATAAAAGTTTTATAGCCGGCTTCTTTTCTAAAATCTAATGGAAATTCTTTAAGTTTAAATTTACATGTTATGCAGAATTTTCTTCCTTAATGATTTTAATATGTTCACAACAGCTCTTAGTATATTTGTTTAGAAACAAATTCATTTCTATGAAGTTCATACCTTGTCTACCATGTCAGTCCACAAAGATAGGTAGTTGCTGAATGTTTGCAAATAAATAAAATATTATTACTGTAATTGAAATATGCTTAATTTTGTAATTACTGTTTTAATAACAATTCCTTTTCACATCCTTTTTACTTTCATAATACTGTGGAATTCATCTCTGACTGCAGTAATTGCCCAAGTTGTGCATTTTAACTTATACATGCCTAAGACATGAAGGTGATGATGATGATGATGATGATGATGATGATGATGACATGTAATAAAACTATAGCAGAAACTTGTCAAATTAATTTTGGATAAATAACTGATTTTACATGAAGACAAAGATTTCATTCTTAAAATGTTTGCCTCTATCAGTTGCTATGAAACTAGATACATAATCACACTTTTTCTAGAGAATAAGCCATGTGGCATTTTAGCAGTTTCCCCAAAGTGAGGCTGTAAATTGGCACACTCAAGAAACCGAACTAGCACTAATTATTTTATAATAATTTGTATACTAAAATTGGAACATTTTGACACGTATTGCCATTTAAAATTTTCGATAGGATAATGTTTAGAAAATTAAATGAATTTTTCCTTACTACTATGTATTTGAGTACGTCAACTATTCTAGTTTCTGGTTAGCAAGGCAAAATGGTTCATAGTTTCGATCATCCAGTCTGCGCAGGAAAAGGCGCTTTTTATACAGTTAACGGTTTACGCGTGTTTTAATGTTTATTAACGCCCCAGCAACAAACACCAGCTTTTAATAACATTGTAAGCGTTCCACTGTGAGTTGTAATATTGCTCAGTTTAAATGAATTGGAATTTCTCCTTTTGTTTGAACTTGAGCTTCTCCCGCCCTTAAAATTAACTTCAAAATTTGAGCCCCGAGGAATGGAAAATAGTGCACTGGGATTAGTGTACCAGGGTTGAGTTTGATGATGGTCTCCTATCGTGACGTCATAAGCGCAGAATTGTGACCTGTTTCTAGGAGGTGTTGCGAACGTGCAATATATCACTTCACTCTTCTCACATAGAAATGCTTTTTAACAAACAGTTCTAAGTGTCTTTCGTGGGTCACTTGTTTTATATAAGTGGATATTTCATGCATCTCTGAGATATAAATGTTTGTATAATGCCATAATTAGTAGCAAATATAGGTCTTATAACAGGCAATTAAGAATATAATGCACGGTTTACAAAGCACAACGCATCGATTTTATTTCTTATTTAAAAGTTCTATTCTCGCAGTCTGAAGTATTTTGCAACTCGAGCACTTCAAATATTGCTGTCGAGTTGTTCATTTTCACATTATTCAACCTTTATTTCAAAATAAGGTATGCAATTATACATGTAACACGTGAAGTATTTACCACAAATTTGTGATTATAGTACCTACGCAGACTGTTTATTGTAAATGCAAGAAATGACTCATAGACTCTCGTCTTTATAGAGATGTGCTATTGAGGTTGCAGCATTAGTATTGCAGTGTACTAGAACGTATTATTTTGCTAAAAGCCTCAGAACTACATCTCCCGCGGTTTTCACTCAAACAGCCTCTATATTGAGAAAAGGTGCACTCAAAGTCACGTGCTATAATGTTGGGAAAACGAGGTATTTCAAGTGAACTTAGGTATCCCGATATTTTTAGCTGAAATGTTTCCCATAAGCAGGTCCTTCATAAAACGTAGTTTTTCACGTTTACGATTTTGATTAAGAGCTTCATGCAATTTCTGTTGTACATGCTTAAATATTAGAGCCATTAATGCGTTGTGTGATCTGATCAATTACTTGAGGGTATCACATGTCTCTAGATCTAATGCTTGAAACCTTTGATGGTTTCAGAGACTGATTTAAAATTACTTTGATACAAATTCAGATAATTTTATTATGCTTCAATTACAATAACTGCTGCAGCAATACTGTAAACTCTAGATTATGAGTCTTTAACCTTTTGTTACAAAAGCATCACATTTAAAATACCGGAAGATTCGAGGGCTGAATGCAAGAGTAAAAACGCTACTTCTGTATACGCATTAACTGAGCATATACTTATTCAGAACACGTACTATGAAAGCTATATTAAATATGATCTTACGTTAAACTAACCGTTGGTTGGAATTCAAAATTAATTATCTGGGAATATAGGGATAATATGAATAAAATATACTCCTAAAAGGCGAACATTAGCATAAATTCTTATGAAAATAACTTTTCCTCTATATCAAAATAAATCTTCTTTGGTAATATAAATGCCAGTGTTTGCTTTTTGCCAACTTGCCTATATTTTGTATTAACTATGATGTAGCAAGTCTTAGAGAGCGCGCTAGACGGTTACTGGTCATTGGAGTTCTAGTTTTACATTTAAGAATCTTTATTCTTAAAATTAGCTTGTTCACATACATAGGTACTTTCAATAAGGGGACTCATCTTAAGAGTTTGAGAATGAACGTGTGACAAGACACTATCCAAGTACATTGATTAGACATCAATGAGACTGGCATCGCTAAATTTATTTTTAACAAACATAAATAAATAAATAAATTGAGTTTTATTTATGGACGCTCTTGAACTTCTGTAGTCCTTAGCGTCCCATTCTATACTGGGCGTGAAAGACCGAACATTTTGCTTGGAGGCCTCTTTATTAGGCTTAAGGTTCTTATACGTGTCGTAAATTTACGACACGGGAACACCGGCTTTAATTTCCTCCCGAAGGAAGCCATGCTAAGGGTTTTTACGCCCGAAAAAAATCCATCGACCTCCGCCGGGTTTGAACCCGCGACCTTGTGAACTAGAAGCTTGCATGGTATCCTTAGACCACGGAGGCGGCTTTCTGTTAACAGGCGGTTATGTTGAGGATACCTATATTATTTCCGTTTGTATGTCGCCAGGAACATCAATAACCACAGCAAAGCGAGCAGAAAATATTTAATGAATTTAACTTCTGATGTAAAATCTGAAAACTTGCTAGTGAGTAAATCAGTTCGGCGACTTCTGAAGCGTATTTTGTAGTATTAAGAGCATGGAAAGTAAGTTTGTGGTCTCCCTCTGAAGGCGGAGTTTCGATAATCTGAATTTATTTCCAAACGGTTTTCGAAGTTCAAATAAATTGCGAACTAAGTGTTCTCTACTGTGCAAATATGAATTCAAATAATTTAGATTAATATATGTCTATTAGATAGCCAAACATTGTGCTTCCATTCACGACCACCAAACTTATGTACGGGCTCTCCTTTTCTGTCCATAAACCATTTTAGTGGCTTCTTCAGATCGATAACTCTCTTTAGCATCTTTCCTCAGCTTAGCCAATCAACTTCAGTGACACGTGTCACATCTTCATGTTCTGCTTCAGTGTCAGTTATACAACGTTTTAAATTCCAGTTGTTATGGCGCTTTGATCTTATAAAAATCAAAACTTTTACAACTATCTTCATCACATCCTCTAAACTTGCGCACATTGTACATAAATTACCTTGGTGAACAATACAGTGATACTAAATGCACCAAATGAACTGAAGTATTATTTTCGGTGGGAGAATTTTCTTCATCCTTCCTAATTAGTGCGACAAGTGTTTTTTTCTAACCACGACGATTGCGCCATAATATATTGCAATACCAGATACATTTGTAGGATCTAATTTGTAATGGGATAAAGAACTTCAAGGTAGTAATTACATAAATCACTACCCTTCTTAATTTCTGTTAACGGAAATAGTTCATTCAAATTCCTCTATGACGTTAAAGTTATTATTAGCAGCTTCCCCTGATGAAAACTGCCACCAAAGTCACATCTATGTTGTCAGTAATATCATCGGTTACTAGTTAATACTATTCGAAATTGGACACACGATATAGGAGCGTGCTTTAATATTTCCTGCCATTGCTTCTATCCCTCTAATTATTATTACACCAGCCTAACCAACTTTAGCGGAAATATGTTTTTGAGCTGAACACTCCTTAACAAATTTACTATACTGTCTGATATAAATTATTTTGTTATGACATATAATTTATCCGAATTGTCTATTTCATCCCTGTTTTTAATTAACAATGCACATTGTTGATCTTGAGGATTTCTTTTTCTTTCTTTATTCAAGTCTGTTATTTTGTCTCAATAAAGGTGTTCTTGAATCATGTTAGATTTATTAACGTGCTTACTTACATGTCTCTTGATATTGTATTCCTTCACGGAAACGATTAATTTGTTGTATAACTATACACAGGTTATATAATAATAATAATAATAATAATAATAATAATAATAATAATAATAATATCAAACGAGCAAATGCCAGTAATATACATTACGTGCTCTCATGTTTGCATGGTTTTCGTTACGCGCTTTAATGTTTTGATTTACTCCACCTTGCGCATAGTACGTAATAATAATAATAATAATAATAATAATAATAATAATAATAATAAGTTTACAAACGCCAGTGATATATATTATGTGCTGTCGTGTTTGTATAATTTTCGTTAAGGTGTCTTAATATTTTGATTGAGCTCTACAATACGTATAGTCTGTAATGTTAGACAAGAACAGCGTAAACACAGTTTACAAAATAACCATGAGTGGATATTGATAGGTCAAACAAAGACATTTTAATTATTTGTCAATCTAAAAACTGAATTTATACCCTCGAAAATAAAGTCACTGCAACTGAAGCGGAAAACATTCTAAGACATTTTCCGTCTGTTTATACTGCTTCTGCCTATCATCATTGACTGTACACTCTACTGCAAATTTGGGAACTGCCTCTCAATGAGCGTAATCCACTAATCGTCTTCTCTGGTAAGCAAGAGTAGAACGAAGGTAGCTCACGCTAATGCGCCACTTCCCCACTGACCTGCGTTTGCTTGGAATGCCCCGTTGAGTTCTGCAACACCTTTAACGTACGGAGGGATATCTGCACACGTGAAATACAGCCATGTTGGGCCATATGGTATATAGAGGCCCACACAAGCCATCCTTCGTTGAAACTAATTTATCCCGTATAGCGGGATAGCGCATAGCCAAAAGGTTTGTCTAAACAAACTGTAAAGGGCATGTGTACCAAAAGAGAGGAGACTTTGCTAAATAAAAGACCTGTGCTTGAAACAAACGCATAAGCTTCCGTAACTGGTCCCCTAGTTTAGTGGTGGAACATCTGACTGCTGCAAAAGAGGTCTCGGGTTGTATTCGCGGTTAGGCTCGAGAAATATTTCTTAAACAATAACATTTCACGCTTTACCCAGGGTCAGATGTTTGAATGTGAGTGTGTTTTGTGAAAAAAGGGAAAATCAAGCCCAACCAGGAATCGTACGGACTGAGCAACGGTACCAGTTACAGCATTTATAGAGTTTGTTTTTAAGCATTGGTCTTTCATTTAGCAACGTCTCCTCTCTGTCGGTATGGAGTGCTCTTTAGGCAAACCTTTTGGTATCCGTGCTACCCGCGATAAACTAACTACAACCAAGGACGGCTTACGTGGACTTCCCTTAACTACCATGAATAAATGCAAGTTAGTCTCAGAATCTTAAAACAATCGGCATTCATGCCGAGTTTCTGCTTCTTATTGCCTGAAGCCACTGTAGACAAATTGCTAATGTACATACAGACTGCTGGAGAACCACTGTTTCTGAAGTAATGTCACGCTAAGCAAAGAGCGTCAGGTCGCTGACTATTCACTAGTCACTTTTGCCCAAAATACGGTGTGCGGCTCGCTACAAGGTCTTACTTGCTGCGAAATGTAGCGTTGCTTCACAGATTAACACAAAAAGGAGCTACTAATGCAGATACAACAAATCTCCGAGGGCCAAGATAACTGTCTCATTGGGCCGTAGGTTGAAGATCTATGATGTACACCCATGAAGAGAAACAAATGAGTCATGTCCTTAATGCCAAACTTTTCTAAGCCCTATACGGCACAGCCTCGTTTACACCTTATCAATACAGTTGTGTAGCCGCTGCAACAAGTTGTACGAGATTACTAAATATGCTACCTTCCACGTGGCTATGTAGTGCTATAGTAAAGTGTAGTGTATTTATGCGGTTAAGACTGCAGGCTCACTTCTCGCATTTAGCAAGTACTTCTTTCCCCTTCTGTTAATGATGTTTAATCAACACATAGTGGCTGCTTATTTTCGATATACTGCGTTTCATACACGGCATTCGGTGGAGTTAATAATAAATTACTTATTGTAATGTTTCTTTAAGGCGAAGAACTAGTGAAATATGGTCAGTTTGGTCATTTTTTCGAATTTTAATTTTTCCCACCAAAAGCTCTACGGTTTCACGAGAAAACATGTAGTGAAAGTTTTACATCAATATCTTAATTCTAAGTGGTGCTTTAAGATATTTCAAAATAGGTGCTGTATTCCGTTCAGTTATTTTAATTTCTTGGTGGGCGTGGCATGGGCGCACGGTGTATACTGTCGTTCTCTGTGGTCTAAGGGTACCATGAAGTATCCCTAAGGGTAGGAGTATCTCTAGTTCCCGAGGTCACGGGTTCAAACCCGGCGGAGGGCGATGGATTTTTTCGGGCGTAAAAATTCTGAGTATGGTTTTCTTCGGAAGGGAAGTAAAGCCGGCGGTCCCGTGTTGTAGATTTACGGCACGTAAAAGAATCTCAAGCCTCATAAAGAGAAGTCTTTCACGCACAATATATGTAGAATGGGGCGCTAGGAAGTTAAAGTAGTAGTTAAGGTGGTTAAACAGCGTCCATAAATAAAAAAAGGTAATTTAATTTTCATGTATACTAATCCTTATTTTTATCTACATTTAAAATAAAGAATGTTACAATCGATGAATGGTATCATAGCACCGTACTTTAGTTGAACAGAAGCTCTGAAAATCACTGTGAGCACGTGTTTTATAGGCATTGTTTACCTTTTTATTTTCATTCATTTTTGTGGAAGTTTTGTAAATTGTTTACTTCTTGGTATCCTATTTGCTTCTAATTACTTCTTTTCGCATAAATAAATGCCGTGGGCGTTATGTACTTTATTTTACTACAGTTTTTATATAGTAATGAGGGTTTAGTGCACAGGTTACGTCATGGCCAGAAGCAAGAGAAATATAATTGCTATGAACACAAGTGTTAGTAAACATAGGGAGGGAGCACTTGCTACGTGCTGAAGCTAGATGAAAAAATACAAGTTTTAAAATTGTGAATGCTCATCACAAACATTCCTCTGATTCATATTTATAAAAGCAAGGCCAGATAATACTGTGGTTTGTAAAATACGTGTTATGTAAAACTTTAAAGGCAATTCTCTCAAAACCGTATTTTTTTAGCATCTTTCCATACGAGTGTTCATGCTGTTCTTCACAGAGTTAAACAATTCTTATGAAAGTTAGTACACAAGTTCAGCATGGATATCTCTCAGGAACAGGCCATGGGAATTCCGATACTTGGTAAATGAAGGGCAATATAAATCTTTATGTTAGCCTTTAACAATTTTTAATGAAATTTAAATGTTCCAAATATTATAATGTTTTTTTGCTGTAACTATAACAATTAGGCAATTTATGTCTATAATAGAACTTCTTAGCTAGCGGCAAATTATTTTAGTTTGTGATTAAATGCATTTATTAAAAATCGCTGCTTAAGTAACGAACACGTAACTACTTCAATGAATTGCTTTATTACAACCAAATATAATCATCCTAAAAATCTGAAAAACAATTTCATTACTCTTACAATGCATTTCAGAGACTGTGTGCAAAATGTAAAAATAAAAATTCAACCTAGGTTGTAAGTAGTAGGGATTTAGGGTTTCTAAGCGAATTAATATGCAGGAATGTGTATTCATATGCAAATGAGCTCCCTCCCCTCCTCACCCCACACCCACCCCCAGCTCCTTGGTACTTTTAGTTGCAGCTGTGGGTCATAAATCTTGTTGAGTATAATGGAAGCTTGACAGTTAAGCAATTAAGGTTGTCAATCAACTGTCAAAACGAACAAAGGGGGTTGTAAATTTATGGATCTGTAACAAAGGCGAGATGTTTTTTTTACCCATTCCACATCCGGCCACTTCTGCACCTGCAGCAGATTACCCAAGAGGCTATCCATCACTGTCAAAATGAACAAAGAGCGTGCTGGACAAAGGAACAGATTCTATTGTGTCCCTTTCTATTGTCCGGTTCAAGGCTACTTTAGAAAGAGCACCTGGCATTCCCATTCCACTAGCATTTAACAAAAGAACAATGCTTGCCCTTCAACTGTCAAAATGAACAAAGGCCATGATAAATTAGGGTCGTAATAAAAGAACTTGAAGCCCGTTAACAAAGAAACAAGTTCTATTGTATTCTCTTTCTTTTGTCAGGGGCAAGGCTTCTTTAGAAGGGCCATCTGACATTCCCATTCTACTAGCATTTAACAAAAGAACACTGCTTGCCCTTCAACTGTCAAAATGAACAAAGGCCATGATAAATTAGGGTCGTGACAAAACAGAACTGAAGCCCGTTAACAAAGAAACAAGTTCTATTGTATTCTCTTTCTATTGTCCGGGGCAAGGCTTCTTTAGAAAGACCCCTGCGGGCATCCCATTCCACTGCCGTATAACAAAGCCGGTCCCTTTCCATTGCTCGAACACCTGCGTGCTTAACAAAAGAATCTGAGGGAGGCTTTATGCTCGCCCTGTCTTTGTTCGCGTGAAAGAGAGAGAGGTCTGTTTACCTGCTATACCTACACAATTTAACAACGTCAGAGTCAGCCATCATGGTTTTTGCCCCGAGGGGCTGTTCTCTGCGAATGTTTTTTGCGAGGTCCTACGAATATACCCGAGCATAGTTAACAAACATTCTGTTTGACTCATTTCAAGCAGCGACTCCGAAAAAGCGCTTAATAAATATTTCATTACATACATTAAACCTCTGTGTGTACTTGGATATCCATAGATCGGTGATCGATTGTTACTGCAATCAAAAGTTTAATGTTTTAATTGCTAATGAGAAATTGATGATTGATAATATTATATAATTACCCTAATTAGTAAAAGGGTGTTCAGGGGGTCCTAGATCGAAGCTTACCAAGCGAAACTCTAATGCGTAATAACTATTAAACTATGCAAGGTCAGATTAAAATGTATTTAACAAATATAATTATTTATATTAAACACCTGCATATACACTATGCATGGTCAGATTAAAAATGTGTTTAACAATTATAGTTATTTATATTAAACACATATGTATACTTAGGCATCCAAATTGATACTTCGTTAGGTAAAGCATCATTATATCATTACCCTGATTAATGAAAGGGTGTTCAGAGGGTTCTAGCTCGAATCTTACCCAGTGATATTCTAATGCTTAATAAATATTAAACTATGGGATTATTTGCGGTCAGATTGAAATGTATTTAACAAATATAATTTAATTTATATGACATTACAATGTTTAACGAACTGTATTCTTAGGAACCCGGAGGCCCCTAGTTCGAATCTTACCCAGCGAAACGCTATAATATCTATTAAATTATTCAAACATGGGCGGTCGGATTAAAATTGCATTTAACAAATATAATTATTTATATTAAACCCCTGCGTATACTAAGACATTCCGATGACTAGACACGATTCTTTACTTTCTTTCTTTCTATCTACCTCTTTCTTTCTTCTCGACTTGCATATATCCAAACGTTCGCATATACACATACACAGAACCATTACACGCACTCATTCACACACCTGATACACGTACATACAACAACAAACATACACCAGTACACTTACACACACACACACACACACACACTTACACACCCAAACCCGCACGCATACGCATACACATATGCCTGTTCACTTACAACCCACCAGCACCTACCAACACACGCACACACATACACACACGCACGCACACACACACACTCGCGCACATGTCCTGAATGAAAAGAGACAACATGATGCAATAAAAACTAATTATAAGCTTGGAATGCGACGCGCCATTTACAAATTGTTCGAAACTGAACTGGATGCATGGGTTCGAATCCTAGGAGTGATTACAAATTCATCTTCTAATAACTCCAAAACTAATTAGGATAAAGACAACAAATAAACTTTATTTCTTTTATGTTATTAGCTCGTTTCTTGTGAATATATATTAGCGTACAAGGCGTCGTAAGTTCGATCTTAATTTTAAAATCTCAATTATCTCAGAAACTAGCAGGGATAGAGGAGCGGACCAAAGCATAGTGATTAGCTCCTATGAGGGGCAATTAATGCTGAATATAATTTCCAATCAGTTGCCCCTATTTCGAATCCCGATCTTTCAATGACTTCCTTAATTTTCCTCTGTACTCTAGAATAAATCACTTAGATCAATGTTGTAACTGCATACAGGTCTTTTGAACATGTAAAACTAATATTATAAATAATTTTGTTTCTGGTGTTCTGAGTTCGAATACTGATTCAATGAAATTTACTTATACATTTAAAAACACAGTAAATAATTAAGATAAAGGCACATAATGAACCTTATTACGTTTATGTCATCATGTCGTATCTTGTGGGTGTATATTCGGGTACCTGGCGTCCAGGGTTCGATCCTTAAGTTTAAATCTCTATTATCCCAGAAACTAGCAGAGATAGAGGTGTGGACGAAAGGATTTTGATAGCTCCTACAATGAATAATTAATACTGTATATAATTTCTAATCAGTTGCCCCTAGTTCCAATTCTGATCTTTCAATGACTTCCTTAATTTTCCTCTGTACACCAGATTATGTCACTTAGATTGATGCTGTAACTGCATACAGCTTTGTGTAAAGACATTACAGATGTACTCCGAGAGAGAGAGACACAGAGAGAGGAAGTGAAACAAGTAGGGATAGAAGTGCTGAGAGCCTCTGCGCACGCGCAACAGATGCTAATTCCATTGGTGTAATAATCACGTGATGTGTAAGCATCACCACCATGATGACGTGATGGCATCGCCTGGAGGGTGTTTAGATCCCTATATAAACAGATATCTGCGCATGCTAGAACTGTTGTGTACTTATTAAATTTATATATTTAAATTTTAAAGAACTTTAAAAGCAACGGGAGGTGTTTTTAATTTTAAGAAGAGGTGCAGGCCATCTACACGTACAGCACACATCAACACGTAGCAATGCAAGGTGGGTTTTTACATAACTATACAAAATCAATGCTAGCTTTTACAATACATTTAATTTTGTTCAAACGAAACAGTACATGAAAGACGATTCGTTACAAGAGCATCATATTTTTTAATCTGTACTTTGCACTCACATGGATTTCTCTGCATACTCTTCTTCAATTCACAGGATTTTCCTACTCGTTCTTCTTCTATTAAATTCACACCATTTTCTCTGCACATTCTTCTTGTATAAACATTCACGTGATTTTCGCTACACATTTCTCTTACATAACATTCACACAATTTTCTCCGCTCATTCTTTGTTTCTCTGCAGGTTCATACTCTATTAACATTCATACATTTTCTCTACTCATTCTTTATTTCTCTGCAGCTTTATCTTCCATGAACATTCATACAATATTCGCTACACATTATTCTTACATAAACATTCATACGACTTTCGCCGCTCAATCTTGTTTCTCATTCACACGATTTTCTATACTCGTTCTTTGTTTCTCTGCAGTTTCATCTCCCATGAACATTCGCATGGTTTCTGTACTTATTCTTTGTTCCTCTACAAATTTACACGATTTTCGCTACACATTCTTCTAGTAATATTCACACAATTTTCTCAATACATTCTTCTGTAGCATTCATATGATTTCTTCTACATACTCTTCTATCAATATTCATACGATTTTAGCCACCCATTCTTCTATTAACATTCACACCATTTCTCTACACATTCTTCTGCAAACATTCATATGATTTTAGCCACCCATTCTTCTATTAACATTCACACCGAAACATGTTAAGAAGGATTCTTATATAACATTACAGGGCATACGATGAAAAAACACGGACAATTTTGTATACAAAGTGATGCATAGTTGAGAGTTAGCTCAAGCGAGTCTCCCTATATTCGCTTAAAATAAGAATTGTGAACAGTAATTTAAATGATTGTGAAATACTTTTAAATAGAGATAAAATTTGTACCCTAAAAGACTTGAGCCCTGTATACATTAACAGCCTTAACGCTGTTTGCCGCGCTGTAATACAAATTATGAGAATAAAGAGACTTTCATTTAAATAATAAAGAAATTTGCTTAACCTACTGTTATAAGTGTAATGCAATATAGAGAAACAAGGAGTTGGATGAAGAAAGTGATGGAAATGTAAGATAAATAATAACAATAAAAAGAATTAATGTAATCTTTTAAATAGCATTTTTATTCATTAAAATCTTTGTATTCATAATGAAAAATAAATCACTACAATGATTAGTTTAAGTTATGTTACAATGATCAAAAAGGGAACAATCTTTAGTTGCATTACTCGATCTTAAAGTCAAAGCACCAAAAATGACAAATCCCGGCTTCTACATTTTTAGTTGTGGTGCCACTGTTCCAAGTAAGTGTCTGTAACACAGTAGGTTGAGTATGCAGATCCATGGTCCTAAATGAGTGAAACAGAATCTTATCCAGCTTGGGTGTCTTGAGGATCTCAGCATCAGAAAGTCGAATCATAGGCCTACTCCATTCGATTAGTACAGGTTTAACAAAAGCATTCTCTTCACCCTGAGACGCGGTACAGTATATAAATGCTCAACTTGACAAGAGATTCTAAACTCGTTGTTAGCGTCCAGAGCTGATGTATTATAAGGTAAAGACACATGCTCCTCTTCTTAGTGATCTTGTCGTCGAATCTCGGTGCCATTGCAAAAGCAATGTCCGGGTAACATTGAAGATGCCCATGATTATAGGATTCTGAAGCCCAATACCTGTAGGAACTGCCGATTGCGTGATGTTAACCCGATGGGGGTCAAGGGCAGAGCATGATGTGTGCCTCGAATCACTCCATTATTATATCCTCGACGTCGTTGAATTCTTCTAAAATCTTTAGGCATTATGCTTATATCCTTGTTTGTAAAGTCAATGATATTGCTGTTATGCTCTCCTATACTAAGGCTGTTTGCTCTATGAAGCGAGTGTTTATGAATAACAGGTAACATTTGATTTGATGGTTCTTGTACAATATGGTATCCAAGCGTAACAGATGGGAAAGCTGATAGATCAGGTGTCCACTTTTAATATCGAGGAAAGAGACTGATGCAATACTGCGCTAGATTCGTATGATGCTCAAACTAAATATATTCACCAGGAAATCAGATTCAGACAGCTGATTAGCTGGAATAACTTTGTCGCTGAAGGGTCCCAGAACGTTCCTATAGAACAATCATTGGAAAACATCAAGGGTGAAGGGACATTTTAATTACAATGCATTATTATTATTAATTGATCTAATAAAGAAGACATACATCCAAATATGAGGAATTTTAAAACATTGGACATACAAGTCGGGATCTATGTTACTCATTGCTTTTTCAGGGACAAGTATAGCCCTCTGCCAGAGTTTTTGAATTCTCTTTCTTGATCTGTCCCCTCTTCGATTCGATGTTCCTCTCCTTATTCTTCTTCACTCGTAGGCCTTTCCCTCTTGATTCAATTTCTTTGTTATGTGTCATTATTTCAGGAAGTTGTTTATCCGCAGCTTTTTTCTTATTTACAGCTGTAGCAATTTGTGATGCACTTCCAGCGGCGGCTCCTAGGGCTGCAATAATTGGTATTAGCGGTAGAAATGCTCCTCGTTTCTTCTTTTTGGCCCCGCCGCCAACAGATACCTTTCTCTCAATTTCTCTCTCATGCCTCATCATTTCGGCGATTTCTTTATCTACTGACTTTGTCTTATTTACTGCTGAGGCAATTTGGGCTGCACCTCCAGCGGAGGCGCATAGAGCTGCAAGAACTGGTATGAGAGGTAGAAATCCTCCTCGTTTCTTCTTCATGGATCCTACACCAGTAGCTACCTTTCCCTTCATAATTGCTGTTACTAGTCGCGCTGCCAACTTTTTCACCTAATGTAGCATCAGATGTTTGCACTCTTTTCCACTCCGTTTCAGCCAAGATCCTGTCAGCAATGTTTCTCGAAGCAGAGTCCTTATGCTGAGCGTAGGCAATGACGTTAAGTTTACACGATTCGTCTAACGGGTCGATTCCAGGGTCTCCTCTCTTTAATTTTTTTCAAGCTTTGTCCCAGTTCCTCAGTATATGTAACCAGGCAAATGTACTTCAAACGGTAGCAGGTTAATGAGAGAGTTAATTAAACCGAAACCTCTTGCGACTATAACCGCCCTTAACTCTCATAATATACTAATTGATTTTATTGCGGCATAGTTCTTTTATACTTTCTCATTAGCATATATACATTAAGGGCGATTTATTTTATTTTAGCTGTCAAGCTAGAGCGGGTGAAACAAGAATGCTCACAGTCTGTTCATATGTTAGACTTTTAAAGCGACTTTAGACGCGAACTTCGTGGAATACTGTTTTCTGTCAATGTTAGAACGCTAATTCTAGACATATTGCTCACGAAACCATTCAGGGGAAAAGGTGACTCACTCAGTGAAAAGGTGACCAGCTCAGAGAAAAGCGTGTCCCACTCAAGAAAAAAGGTGACCCGCTCAGGGAAAAAGGTGACCCACTCAGGGAAAAGGTGACCCACTCAGGGAAAAAGGTGACCCGCACAGGGAAAAACGTGACCCGTACAGGGAAAAAGGTGACCCGCGCAGGGAAAATGGTGACCCAGTCAGGGAAAAAGGTGACCCACAAAGGGAAAAAGGTGACCCACAAAGGGAAAAAGGTGACCCAGTCAGGGAAAAAAGTGACCCTCAAAGGGAAAAAGGCGACCCACAAGGGGAAAAAGGTGACCCGCAAAGGGAAAAAGGTGACCCACTCAGGGAAAAAGGAGACCCACTCAGGGAAAAAGGTGACCCAGTCAGGGAAAAAGGTGACCCACACAGGAAAAAATGTGACCCACTCAGGGAAAAAAGGTGACCCCCTCAGGGAAATAGGTGACCCAAACAGGGAAAAAAGGTGACTCACAAAACGAAAAAGGTGACCCACAAAGGGAAAAAGGTGACCCACTCAGGGAAAAACGTCACCCACAGAGGGAAAAAGGTGACCCTCTCTCGCTGAAGGCTCTCAGATATGTGTGCCATTTGCGCTAAAGAATGATGCACGAGCTTCAGACCCGAGCTAGGTAGACCAGTATCTCACTCAACTCTCACGTTCTCGGTGCTAACTATCAAGAAAACTTGCACTCTTAACTCTATGAATCCATTTCATGCTACGTGAAACTGCTTGTGCTTAATGAAATAGTTATAATTAACAGAAATACAACATTTATGTGTGAATACTAAAATATTTTGCTTAGTCTAATTTGGATATGACTGTTTCTAGGCGTCAAAGCCTGAAATCATATATAAATACATAAATGTTGAAAAATAGTGCAGTCTCATGTTATCGTATACGAAATCAACATCTACAGTATACATTGACTAGTTTATATATACTGTTTGAGCATGAATACTCCTAAAGATGGTCAATTACAGTCACTTACGAGAATCTTGATTTTTCGTATGTTTCCCAAGGGAGAAGGAATCGCTTTGTTAAGTGCTGCATATGTAATAGAACTTTAAAAAACAGGACAATTTCAAGGCTCAAGCAACATAGGAGAAGATGCTGTAAAGAGATGACCAGCTGTGCATTGACTACAATACCCAACGAGATCCTGAAATCTTCTCAAGTTCCGAAGAGCGGGATTCAAGATGTACCGTACTTTAAACCAATTCAAGTGATCCTGTAATAACGTCAAGAGCTACCACTGATGAAACAATAAGAGCAGTTTCTTTGACTGAGGAAACTCTGAATAAACACACCAATGAAAGCAAGCATACTAGTGTCAACTCACCAAGATTATAAGATATATACAAAGCGAATACTGAGGAGATGCTATACCACTACAGGGATCCAAATGATTTGGCAAACATGCTAATGATGCTTCATACACCTGATAAAAATGACTTTTCCGATGCGATTAGCGAAATTATTCAGAATTTAAACCTGGGTGGTTTTATAGCGTGATTAGCATCTGCGGAACCTTGAAACAAGGAAAGAGTTAGACAGTATCCCTCATATGCGTTAAGGCACTGTTAAGGGGTTTCAGAGATTTAATTCAGTCATCTGCGGACACTTGTGCTTGCAATTTCTATCCCAATGAGTTATACTATTGCTGTAAGTGTCAACGAGTCTGTTCTTACTACATACCATAATCTTCTTCTTTAGATAGATCCAATAGGTCATTATTAGGTTGCTGTAATGAATTATGAAACATTCTATTCCATTCCAATTTCAATACATGCACAATGATGATATTAAGATCATTGATATACTTGATGCAACTTATGAGATTACTGGCATTAATGAATACATCATAGATAAGCCATGTATGGATGCGAATGTCTTCTTTATTAGATCAATTAATAATAATAATGCAATGCAATGTAATTAAAATGTCCTTTCACTCCTGCTTTTTTCCAATGATTGTTCTATAGGAACGTTCTGCGGCCATTCAGCGACAAAGTTATTCCAGCTAATCAGCTGTCTGAATCTGAATTCATGGTGAATATATTTAGTTTGAGCATCATACGAATCTAGCGCAGTATTGCATCAGTCTCCTTCCTCGATAGTAAAAGTGGACACTCGATCTATCAATTTTCCCATCTGTTACGCTTGGATATTATATTTCACAAGAACCATCAAATCAAATTTTACCTGCTATTCATAAACACTCGCTTCATAGAGCAAACATCCTTAGTACAGGAGAGCATAACAGTAATATCATTGACTTTAGAAACAAGGATATAAGCATAATGCCTATAGATTTTAGAAGAAGTCAACGACATCGAGGATATAATAATGGAGTGATTCGACGCACACATCATGCTCTGCCCTTGACCCCAACGGGTTAACATCTCGCAATCGGCAGTTCCTACAGGTATTGGGCTTTAGAATCCTATAATCATGGGCATCTTCAATGTTACCGGGACATTGACATCGAGATTCGACGACAAGATCACTAAGAAGAGGAACATGTGTTTTTACCTTATAATACATCAGCTCTGGACGCTAACAACGAGTTTAGAATCCCTTGTCAAGTTGAACGTCTATAGACTTTACCCCGTCTCAGGGTGAAGAGAATGCTTTTGTTAAACCTGTTCTAATCCAGTGGAGAAGGCCTGTAATTCGACATTCTGATGCTGAGATCCTCAAGACAGCCAAGTTGGATAAGACTCTGTTTCACTCATTCAGGACCATGGATCTGCATACTCAAACTAATGTGTTACAGACACTTACCTGGAACAGTGACACCACATCTAAAAATGGAGAAGCCGGGATTTGTCTTTTTGGTGCTTTGAATTTAAGATCGAGTAATGCAACTAAGGACTGTTCCCTTTTTGATCATTGTGACATAACTTAAACTAATCAGTGTAATGATTTATTTTTCATTAGGAATACAAGGATTTTAATGAATAAATATGCTATTAAAAGCATACGTTAATTCTTTTATTGTTATTATTTATCCTACATTTCCATCACTTTCCTCATTCAACTCCTTGTTTCTGTATATGTCATTACACTTGTAAAAGTAGGATATGCAAATTTCTTTATTATTTAAATGAAACTCTCTTTATTCTCATAATTTATATTCCAGCGCGGCAGACTTAATGCCGTTAATGTATACAGGGCTCAAGTCATTTAAGGTACAAATTTCATTTCTATTTAAAAGTATTTCACAATCATTTAAATTACTGTTCACAATTCTTATTTTCAGCGAATATAGGGAGACTCGCTTGAGCTAACTCTCAACTGTGTATCAGATTGTATACAAAATTGTCCGTGTTTTTCATCGTATGCCCTGTAATGTTATATAAGAATCCTTCTTAACATGTTTCGCTGATGTAGATGTCTCAGCACCCGCTTATTGCCGAAATGTTTCTTGGAGGTGTCGATGCTGCTTATTCTATCCTCCAATAGCGTCAGCCTCCTTTGCATGGCTGCAGGCTATTCCTCTTCTTCTTCTTCCTCTTATTGCACCGCCTGAAACATTGTAAAATGAAAGTCTTAGAAAACGGCCTTGGTCAAGTAAAGGCAACCTGAAAAGGATTACATTTTTTGTTATGATACATATAAACTGAAGCACAATACATAAGAATTTGTAGAGAAGATGGTGTGAATCTTAATAGAGGAAAATGTGTTGAGAAAATCATATGAATGTTTACAGAAGAAGAAAGTGTAATGGAAATTATATGAATGTTTACAGAAGAATGTGTAGAGAAATGGTGTGAATGTTTACAGAAGAATGAGTAGAGAAAATCATATGAATGTTTGCAGAAGATTGTGTAGAGAAATGGTGTGAATGTTAATAGAAGAATGGGTGGCTAAAATCATATGAATGTTTGCAGAAAAATGTGTAGAGAAATGGTGTGAATGTTAATTGAAGAATGGGTGGCTAAAATCATATGAATGTTGATAGAAGAATATGTGGAAGAAATGAATGTTACAGAGGAATGTACGGAGAAAATTGTGTGAATATTACTAGAAGAATGTGTAGCGAAAACCGTGTGAATGTGTAGAGGAACAAAGAATAATTACAGAAAATCGTGTGAAAGTTCATGGAAGATGAAGCTGCAGAAAAACAAAGAACGAGTATAGAAAATCGTGTGAATGAGAAACAAGAATGAGTGGCGAAAATCGTATGAATGTTTATGTAAAAAGAATGTGTAGCAAATATTGTGTGAATGTTCTTGGAAGATGAAGCTGCAGAGAAACAAAGAATGAGTAGAGAAAATGTATGAATGTTAATAGAGTATGAACCTGCAGAGAAACAAAGAATGAGCGGAGAATATTGTGTGAATGTTTATGTAAGAGGAATGTGTAGCGAAAGTCATGTGAATGTTTATACAAGAAGAATGTGCAGAGAAAATGGTGTAAATTTAATAGAAGAAGAACGAATAGGGAAAATCCTGTGAACTGAAGAAGAGTATGCAGAGAAATCCATGTGAGTGTAAAGTACAGATTAAAAATATGATGCTCTAGTAACGAATCGTCTTTCATGCACTGCTTCGTTTAAACAAAATTAAATGTGTTGTAAAAGCCAGCATTGATTTTGTATAGTTATGTAAAAAACTCACCTTGCATTGTTACGTGTTGATGTGTGCTGTACGTGTAGATGGCCTGCACCTCTTCTTAAAATTAAAAACACCTCCCGTTGCTTTTAAAGTTCTTTAAAATTTAAATATATAAATTTAATAAGTACACAACAGTTCTAGCATGCGCAGATATCTGTTTATATAGGGATCTAAACACCCTCCAGGCGATGCCATCACGTCATCATGGTGGTGATGCTTACACATCACGTGATTATTACACCAATGGAATTAGCATCTGTTGCGCGTGCGCAGAGGCTCTCAGCACTTCTATCCCTACTTGTTTCACTTCCTCTCTCTGTGTCTCTCTCTCTCGGAGTACATCTGTAATGTCTTTACACAAAGCTGTATGCAGTTACAGCATCAATCTAAGTGACATAATCTGGTGTACAGAGGAAAATTAAGGAAGTCATTGAAAGATCAGAATTGGAACTAGGGGCAACTGATTAGAAATTATATACAGTATTAATTATTTATTGTAGGAGCGATCAAAATCCTTTCGTCCACACCTCTATCTCTACTAGTTTCTGGGATAATAGAGATTTAAACTTAAGGATCGAACCCTGGACGCCAGGTACCCGAATATACACCCACAAGATACGACATGATGACATAAACGTAATAAGGTTCATTAGGTGCCTTTATCTTAATTATTTACTGTGTTTTTAAATGTATAAGTAAATTTCATTGAATCAGTATTCGAACTCAGAACACCAGAAACAAAATTATTTATAATATTAGTTTTACATGTTTAAAAGACCTGTATGCAGTTACAACATTGATCTAAGTGATTTATTCTAGAGTACAGAGGAAAATTAAGGAAGTCATTGAAAGATCGGGATTCGAAATAGGGGCAACTGATTGGAAATTATATTCAGCATTAATTGCCCCTCATAGGAGCTAATCACTATGCTTTGGTCCGCTCCTCTATCCCTGCTAGTTTCTGAGATAATTGAGATTTTAAAATTAAGATCGAACTTACGACGCCTTGTACGCTAATATATATTCACAAGAAACGAGCTAATAACATAAAAGAAATAAAGTTTATTTGTTGTCTTTATCCTAATTAGTTTTGGAGTTATTAGAAGATAAATTTGTAATCACTCCTAGGATTCGAACCCATGCATCCAGACCAGTTTCGAACAATTTGTAAATGGCGCGTCGCATTCCAAGCTTATAATTAGTTTTTATTGCATCATGTTGTCTCTTTTCATTCAGGACATGTGCGCGAGTGTGTGTGTGCGTGCGTGTGTGTATGTGTGTGCGTGTGTTGGTAGGTGCTGGTGGGTGTAAGTGAACAGGCATATGTGTATGCGTATGCGTGCGGGTTTGGGTGTGTAAGTGTGTGTGTGTGTGTGTGTGTAAGTGTACTGGTGTATGTTTGTTGTTGTATGTACGTGTATCAGGTGTGTGCATGAGTGTGTGTAATTGCTCTGTGTATATGTATATGCGAACGTTTGGATTTATGCAAGTCCAGAAGAAAGAAAGAGGTAGATAGAAAGAAAGAAAATAAAGAATCGTTTCTAGTCATCGGAATGTCTAAGTATACGCAAGTGTTTAATATAAATAGTTATATTTTTAAATGCAATATTAGTCCGACCGCCCATGCTTGAATAATTTAATAGATATTATAGCGTTTCGCTGGGTAAGATTCGAACTAGGGGCCTCCGGGTTCCTAAGTATACAGCTCGTTAAACATTGTAATGTCATATAAATTAAATTATATTTGTTAAACACATTTTAATCTGCTCGTACATGCTTCTATAATTTAATATTTATTAAGCATTAGAGTTTCACTGGGTAAGATTCGACCTAGGACCCTCTGAACACCTTTTCATTAATCTGGGTAATGATATAATGATGTTTTACCTAACAGAGTATCAATTTGGATACCTAAGTATACACATGTGTTTAATATAAATAATTATAATTGTTAAACACATTTTTAATCTTACCATACATAGTGTATATACAGGTGTTTAATATAAATAATTATATTTGTTAAATACATTTTAATCTGACCTTACATAGTTTAATAGTTATTACGCATTAGAATTTCGCTGGGTAATATTTGATCTAGGACCTTCTGAACACCCTTTTATTAATTAGGGTAATTATATAATATTATCAATCATCAATTTCTCATTAGCAATTAAAACATTAAACTTTTGATTGCAGTAAGAATTGAGCACCGATCTATGGATATCCAGGTATACACAGAGGTTTAATGTATATAATGAAATATATAGTAAGCGCTTTTTCGAAATCGTTGCTTGAAATGAGCCAAACAGAATGCTTGTTAACTATGCTCGGGTATATTCGTAGGACCTCGCAAAAACATTCGGAGAGAACAGCCCCTCGTGGCAAAAACCATGATGGCTGACTCTGACGTTGTTAAATTGTTTAGGTATAGCAGGTAAACAGACCTCTCTCTCTTTCACGCGAACAAAGACAGGGCGAGCATAAAGCCTCCCTCAGATTCTTTTGTTAAGCACGCAGGGGTTTGAGCAATGGAATGGGACCGGCTTTGTTATACGGCAGTGGAATGGGATGCCCGCAGGGGGTCTTTCTAAAGAAGCCTTGCCCCGGACAATAGAAAGAGAATACAATAGAACTTGTTTCTTTGTTAACGGGCTTCAGTTCTGTTTTGTCACGGCCCTAATTTATCATGGCCTTTGTTCATTTTGACAGTTGAAGGGCATGCAGTGTTCTTTTGTTAAATGCTAGCGGAATGGGAATGCCAGATGGCCCTTCTAAAGAAGCCTTGCCCCTGACAAAAGAAAGAGAATACAATAGAACTTGTTTCTTTGTTAACGGGCTTCAGGTTCTCTTTTGTTACGACCCTAATTTATCATGACCTTTGTTCATTTTGACAGTTGAAGAGCAAGCATTGTTCTTTTGTTAAATGCTAGTGGAATGGGAATGCCAGGTGCCCTTTCTAAAGTAGCCTTGAACCGGACAATAGAAAGGGACACAATAGAATCTGTTCCTTTGTCCAGCACGCTCTTTGTTCATTTTGACAGTGATGTATAGCCTCTTGGGTAATCTGCTGCAGGTGCAGAAGTGGCCGGATGTGGAATGGTAGAAATAGCATGTCGCCTTTGTTACAGAAACATAAATTTACGATCCCCTTTGTTCGTTTTGACAGTTGATTGACACCCTTAATTGCTTATCTGTTAAGCTTCCATTGTACTCAACAAGATTTATGACCCACAGCTGCAACTAAAAGTACCAAGGAGCTGGGGGTGGGGGTGGGGAGGGAGCTCATTTGCATATGAATAAACATTCCTGCATATTAAATCGCGCCAGAAACCCTAAAACCCTACTACTGTTGTAGAAATTTCAAATTTCAGTAGCACCTCCACTTAAGGGTTCATTCTACCTAACTGTAATATGCAGTAGACGAAACCACATGATGCGTAGAAGGGTGTGCATCAGGCCCAAACAGCTTCTCTTTCAACGAATCATACCGTATTTGGCAATGACAGAATGGGCACACAAAGATAGGCACAAGGAAGCCTCTCCTTCCACTAGTCAATTAGCAGGCGTTTCTGTTCGTGAAGCAGCAGCTCGTATGGAAGTCTCTGCAACTACAGCGCAGAGGTGGGTGAGATTATCCAGAGACGAGATTGGGCGCCGCCTCCTGGTTTAGAATGGAGACATGTGTCCACTCCCGAAAATGATGCAGCTTTAATTGCAGTAGCAGAGAAGAACGCTTTCCAAACTGCTTCTGAAATGAAGGCACATTCACAATTTCCTGGATGAGCTCGAACAGATCTGGGACGTGTAATCGACGCAGGACTTCTTGCATGAACGTCAGCTAAAACATCTGACCGATGATCTCAGATTGTTTCGCCTCGCGTTTGCTTAGGAAAATGCCAACTGCGACTGGAATAACATGATATTCTTAGCCGAGGTGACATTTTCTTCCACACGTAAGGGAAAGGTGCTTGTCTACCGTCCAAATGGGTGTCGCTACGATGCAAAATATGCGGCTTCAGAATTTTATCATAGTCTCGTATGTGTATCTTGTTGGGGCTGGATATCAAGGAGCAGTCTATGTGTGTTGTTGTCGATACACTGAACAGTGCGCAATACGCGGTAATACTTGAGAATATTTTGATTACCCCTGTGAGGATGGGATATTCTCATGAAATTGTTGTATTCCTACAGGATAATCATCCTGTCCACACATGTCGAAAGGTTTCAAATTAGTTTTCAGAGAGGCAAGATATTAGAATGATAGATTGGACTCCCTGTTCACCAGATTTGAACCCTATTGAAAATGTGTGGGCTGAGGTTGAAAGGGAAATGCGCTAGAATTTTCCTGCAGATGCGCGAAGTACCAAAGAAAGCTCCTCCTTCTTTCTCTGTTTACCCTCCTCGTATGTAGGACTTACACCCCAGGACTTACAAGCGGCTGCCTGGGGTCAGAGGCTTGTCGAATAGCAGACACTCTGAATTAGGTGGAGTATCAAGGATGGGTGACCAGCCCGATGCCTGGTATGTGATGAGGAAGTAAAGTATAGAGGATATGAAATGATGGTGAAATGGATGATAGGAAAAGTGATGATGGAGCAGTTGGTGGAATAAATGGTGGGAAAAGCCGGAGAAAACCCACCCAGACGCTGCTTTTTTCATCACAAATCCCACATGCCGGTCACTGTCTAAGTCTAACCACTCAGCCATGGCGCCTCCTACAAAAGATGGCTTCTGGGCACAAATTCAAGAAGCCTGGAAGATTGTAGCTTCTTCTCCACGTTACTGCCAGGATTTAATTTCACCTATGCCCCGAAGATTGATGACGGTTATATTTGCTGAAGGTTCATACACCCAATTTTAATTTTGTTTTGTTTTTGTTTTTTAGTTTTAGAAGATGATAGTTTATTTACATTTAATTCTTTAATTATTTAAAACGAGTGTTTTAGTGGAGTTATGTTTTTTGTACTTAGATATGCCTAAAACTTCAAATGGTTAACTTATATTAGTGCTACAGTGCCCTCTATGCCAGGTCCGATAAGATGAGCACCCGAAGTATGAAATGCTCTACCCCTACAGTCACCCCTTCTGTTTCCTTCTACCTGACAGGTAAACAGATAGGTGACGTGTGCTACAGTGACGGTATTCGAGCTTTAGATGAAGCATCTTTTGCGACGTAATCAAATGCATACTTTTGAACTCAAGAGTTGGCTGGGAAAGCACAAAGAGAGGCCATGACAACTAGAGAATATGAATGAAGGACGTAGTGACAATGCTAGACGGCTCATATTGCGCATTGTGTGCGAAACCGCTTTCTCACCACATTTCTATCCCTAGCCACACCTTAAGCTGACATAAGCAGGTCTTTAGGGTTAAGATCTTTATTATCTTTGTTTTATTATAAAATATTTGTTATACATTGCTAATTATTTCATTTATGCTGCTAAGGACATTTAAGTAGTTTCTATACTGTATTCTCAAAAATAAACGTCACAATTTAGCCGAATAGTGTATTGGCAATATTTACAATGTACATTGTTAGATAGTGGCGTAGTCATAATGATACTCCCTTAAATTACACGATTGGTACCCTTGCTGATTTCTTTGTAAACATTAGCGTTTCAATGTTCGACTGCAAACTAGCTGAACGTAAACGTAGAACACATTGAAGATATTCATCCGGCGTTAGTCTAATTTGCAGCGCAAACTGAAACGCATTGAACTGCCTCTTTAGGGTGAAGCTCGTAATGTAACCAAGGTTAGTAGAACATAGCAAACACTGTGCTTTAACATCTTGAAGAACAAAAACACTTGTTCTCTCAGTCCCGATTAAATATTCGTCGTTCACTCATATTACACATGCAAGCCATCACTGCACTGATAAGACTGCCACGGGACTAGTACCAGAATCAGTGGGGTGGGGTCGAGAAGGAGGGTAACTTCACGCTTGTAGTGGCTTCCTTCACACCCCTGCTCTACGCATCGAGTCATAAAATTAACAATTAATGCAAGATTTGAACCGAGTAGCTTATGAGCGCAAGCAATGCCTCCTTAAATTCTCGGCCGCCATAACGTTGTTATGTGCTTTGTTTTCAGTAGCTTATAAGGCGACCACTGCGCTCAAGGCACAGAGCATTCTACAATTGCTGCATGTGCGTTGTGAACACAGCTGTTACGAAGGTACACGAAGCCCTCCGATCGGCACCTGAAATCTGGGGATGACTAATTCTTTTGCCCACGAGTGTACATAGACGTATTCTTCTGAGTGTACATAGACGTATTATTCTGAGTGCACATAGACGTATTCTTCTTTCTTTCTTGTGTGTGTTTCGAAACTTTGGCTCTATAACATATCTCCTTTTAACAATGACCGGCTCTGATGTTTTAGGATTTTCTCCCGTCTGTTTCTGCAGTGGGTACAGATCTGCATTCCATACGTTAGATATTTACGTTGAATGGTTTTTACTGTACTGAAACCACTGTCGGCTAAAGTATTTTTGTATCGTAAAAGTGATGATAATACTATATAACTGCAAAGGTAGTATTGAGCATGCATACCAGTACTCAATTGCAGGCTTATATTACAACGCGATGCTTCCCCTTCTTCCCCTCCACTGGAAGCTAGGCGACAACCTGACACCAACCTTCAACGGCGATTTTCAAACAATCGATAAGAAGAAGAAGTGAGAAAGACAACACTTCCTCTGATGATGTTCACCACAATGCGTGACGAAATGTTAGGTTTCATAAAATACGAAATCGACCGCGGCCACACAGCCTGGAACTTGACAACACGCAGCTTGGTACTTTAATAGTGGCAACTACGTATTTATTTATTACTAATACAAAAGTAATAATGTCTAAAACTGCTACAGTCTTTCTGTATAATCGCCACAATTGACAATAACACGTTGCCAGCGACATGGAAGTCGTAGGATTCCTGTTGCAGCGCCTGTCCTGTTGATGCTTCTACGGAGCGATCTAATGCCTGCAGAGTTTTGTGAAAACTTCTGAATCGAATTCCACAAAGTGGTTCGTTTATATTCGGAATTCAGTCATAATCACGGGGGCTTAGGTCCTGTGAATATGGTTTATGGGTAAAAACATCACAACCCCAGCGACGGTACACGTCAGCTACAGGTGTGATAAGTGCGCCCCACCATAATGATTGTCCTGTAAAAGCATATGCAGATTCTGCAAAACGTTTCGCCGCTTCCTTCGCAATGCTGGCCTCAGTTTATACTCCTAAACTTTACGGTAATATTGCGGAAATATTCTGTCCCTGTGGTACGTCATGTGTTAGCATGACGCCATTGCAATCGTACACCAGACGCACCATAACTTTCACATTAGTAGGGGTTTGACGGACTATTGTTTTCCGTGGAGTTTCGGATTGACACTTAAATTGAGTTTCGTACGATCTGGCGCATGTTCTCATCAAGGCAATAATACAGCGTAAAAAGCGTCTCTATCACGACCATAATGCTCCAAGTGAGTTTGGGCGACGTCGTATCATATCCATCGTTGCGCTTCCATCAAATCGTCGGGAACCACCGCAATGCAATTTTCCTCATTCTCAGACGATTCTTTAATACGTGCAACACAGTTGTATGCAATAATACTCTTGGCCTAACTCACGAATGATCTGACGTCGATCTGTACCTAACAGTGCGGCAGCAGTCTGCAGTTGCTCTTCACTGACGCTTGGGTGACTGAATCCAGACATGTCTGCTACGCTTTCACATTCCGTATTCAAAGCTCTAACCCAGGCATCATCACTATGTAGGTCTAGAGGGCCGGCTTTATCTACTCCGCTCTCATTAGCGTATACCACAAGGAGAGCTGAGCAGCAGGGCAGTTTGTAAACTCAGTGGCGTTTCGTGTAACTACACGGGAGTAACTTTGCAATACAAATTGATTTGAAGGATTGTAATCATATTGTTTTACAGAAGTATTTTGCTTATATTGTAATACATCATTATTATTAAACAATAAATTAGCAGCATTCAATATGGCGAGACATGAATAATTTCTGCATTGTATGATAGAGGGACTATACAAGCAATGAATAATACATAATTTAATAAAAACGTAATAACTCGTATGTTCAAAGACAAAACAAACAATCTGTAAGTCTGACCAGCATGAAAGAATTCCGCAAAAGCAATAAATTACACTACGGCGAAATGTACAATACTTACATCCACAAACGTTATACATTTTAATTGTTCCAGTAAAGCTGATATTTCTCATCCTTTGTATTTTTCATACTGATTCGCATGGCAAGACGAATAATGGCACTGTGTATTAAACTTTATTTATATGGTTTAACATCTTATTACAAATTAAACACATAACAGCATTATCTTGTGCTGTAATAAAGTGTGTTTCCTCACAAACAGGTTTGAACCTAGTCGGTTCGTTGACCTACACTTTGACGTACTACTTAACCACGATATTATTGCACTTGAACTTGCGGAAACCTGCATTTAAATACACGCGGAAACCAGCCCAGCGAAGTGCAATACTGCTGTGGTCGAGTAACTATCCCATATGGTAAATTAAAACTACCCGAAAGAACCGCCTCTGCACTGAGGGAGGGCATGAATGACGTCAACATTTTCCGCTTTTTCTTCTCTTTCAATTGCTCCCATCACGCTTATGTACTGAACAGGCAAGCTCCCAACCGGTCAGTAATTGACAATAGCTGCTCTAACCCATCTCACCACTGCACTGCATTTGCCCATATGCCTCAACAAGTCCTGCATGATATTATTTTGCTCTACGACCACGACCACATTGAATCATCAACCAATTTCCCTCTTCTCTTTTGTAGACATGCTGAAACACAACATATAGTATTTTAGATCGGTAGCTTACATAAGATCTTCCGCTCACCACAATGCATACGCTTTGAGTCGGAAGAGAGAGAGAGAGAGAGAGAAGTGAGGTGAGTAAGACAGATAGCAAACATGAGAATAAATAATTCCGTTTCGTTCCGCTTCCACAGCAGTCTTGCCACTTTTAAAGTTCCAGTCCACGTATTAATAAGAGGATACTATAGTTTAGTGTTTGTAGCATGATCAGTATCAGTCATGACCACATAAGTGATGCAAGCCAACAATGCAGTAATACATACGGATCACACATTGTTAATTTTAAGTTTTTTCTATGTCACACACGCACTCACGCACACATAATTTAATTTGCGTAGACATTAGCACCAACGCCTTGGCGAAGCTCGAACCTCCTGTCCCCAACGCTACAAAATTCCAGGGGGAACGCCTTAGCGAACATGGTCCTAGAGACTGGTTAGTCTGAATAATGTGAGTAGAAATTATATGGATCTATGTTTGGTTGGACTGTAAGCCTATATCGCTTCAATTGCAGGCGGTTGGTGGTCGCTACTCAACATCAACCACAGCTGAGGGAGAAAATAAGGTGTTCAATACATTTTCAGCTTTAAGAACTAAAATCCCAATATGGCACACATGTCCTTAGGTGTCGTTAACATTAACTGCAACGTCTGAGGCCTTTGAAAAGATAATATATTTGCATTAATTATTGCTAAGTTTATAAATACAGAGAGTAATTGCAATCCATTTATAACACAGCCTCTTCTGGAAAAAATCTTTGTCGTTTTTACACAGATTTAAAATGTAAGGTTTAATGAAAGATTCCAAAGGAGTTGGAACAGTAGCAGGCGTCCTGAGTTTGATTATATATCCATTGACCATATCTGTTGATTCTTGTGTAAAGTGTTGGCATGGATATTGAACAATTATTGCTTTCTGATGTCACACCTGAAATGAGAAAGTTTATCAATTACGTTATTTTGTAGAGAAATGAACCAATTTATTAAGCAGGAATATTATGCTTACCTATAAGCTGGTAGACTCCACGATGATCTCTGAATTGCACCGGAGAACCTGTATCGCTCTGTAACAAGAACGATTGTATAAATGCTTTATACACGACAAAACAAACAGAACGAGAAATGTGAACAGTAGGACTAACGAGCAAATCCAATTTTTGCTTTTGTACTGATAGAATTTTCCATTTATTTCACTGTCTGTAGATAAAAGTTAGGGATTAGTTAAAACGCATAAAAAAATGAAATTATATTCCTGCCGAAATGTCCTGCAATGCACTGGCTAAGCAATAAGGCGCAAGCTGTTTGGGCAATGTATACTTGTTTTGGTCCTAGTCAAGGCGAGCAATACTTATCGGCATATATTTTGATTATTTTGGTACTACAGGAGGCGGCGCCGTGGCCGAGTGGTTAGACCGCTCGCCTCCCACCGAGGCGGACCGGGTTCAATCCCAGGGACCTGCATGTGGGATTTGTGGTGGACGAAGCGGCGTCTGGGTGGGTTTTCTCCGGGTTCTCCGGTTTCCCCCGCCATTCATTCCACCAACTGCTCCATCATCACCTTTCCTTTCATCCATTTCACCAACATTTCGCTTCATCTACTTCCTTCATCCCATACCAGGCATCGGGCTGATCACCCATCCTGGATGTTCTGTCTGATCCCTGAGTGTCTGCTCCTCGACGGGCCTCTGACCCCAGGCACCCGCCTGTAAGTCCTGGGGGGTGTAAGTTCTACATAAGAGGAGGGTAAACAGATAATGAATGAATGAAAAATGGTACTACAGGGTTATTAATACAACTATACCCACATCGCTGTATCTCAGGCCCTGAAGTTTCGTGATGGTAAAGAAAGAGATAGTTTTATATCAGAACGGCCACCTTTAGCAATACTAGCGCTGTGAATTTATACAGTAAAGGAATTCGTTCCAACAGATAAATTAGAACTCTAATTTGGTTTCTTGTAACATTTTTAATAAACATAGTTTACTGTTGTTACTTAGAGCTTTGCTACACGCAAAACACAACAAAAAAGAAAAGAGTCGAAAATCAGGCACGGTTTGCAGTGCTGGGTTGACTCGCACAGCAAAGAGTGGAAGTTGTCTACTGCCACCAATTACAGGCTTCATCTCCGTGTGTGTCCACTGCATTTTGTACTGTGTTGCCAATTCTCTTGTAAGTGAAGCACATGTCGTCAGTAGCTGATTGCTTTAGTCCAGGTGAAGTTAGCCTTTTGTGCGTGTGGGATTTTCTGCGTTATCCTTGTTATAGTTATTCTTATAGTTATCGTTCCAGTTGTTATTTTTATAGTTATCGTTATAATTGTTGTAGCGTTATGGCTTGTAGTTCTTCAGAATTGAAGAAAAAATTCGAGTCTTACCGTAGCCAAAGAAGTGAATTTATATTCAGGCTACGTGAATTTTGAAAAGGAGCGGGACAACGGGCACCTCTTCTTCCTTTGGCAAGAGTAGTGTTTAGATGCACTGAAGGTGTCACATCTGCGAAATGTGTGACAAAGTAAAAATGCCCGGTCGATTTGAATACGCGATCAGAAGAACTGCGGTCACCAGGAAAATCGAGATCTGAAGTGGACCTAAGATAATATGTATGCCTTTCAGAAGGATGCGATCAGGCAGCATGTTTACCAATTTTATATGAGGAAAGAATTTCCTACTCGAGAGAAGCTTCTAGGTTCTTTGAAATAAGCCGGATTATTTGATGGAGGTAAGGAAAGTTTAAGCAAAATGTTCACTAACTTGGTTTTAAATTAAAAAGCTTTACAGGCTGGAAAGCCGTAATGGAAAGAGGTGATACAGTGGTATGGCGTAGTAGGTTTCTGAGGGAAATTGTGAACGTTAGTCTAAAAAAATGGTATGGTTGGATGAAACGTGGGTGAACGCAGGACATAACAAAATCAAAAGCCTAGATAGACGACACAATACCAAGAACAATGAAGGTACCCATTGGGAAGGGAAGCAGATTTATCGTGTTTTATGCTGGTGGAGTAAATGGGTTTGTTCCCGGAGTAATGCTTCTGTATAGATAACAAAGTACACGTGATTATCACGAAGAAATGAATGGTGAAGCTTTCACTGCCTGGTTTAAGGGGGCCTTACTTTCACAACTGAGTCCGAATTCCGTTATTGTAAAGGACAATGCCACTTACCTTTCAATGCAGTTAAATAAAGCACTAACAGCCAAACTGTCATACTTCAGTGGCTCTTGGAAAGTATGTCCCCGGAATGTCAGCAGTAACGAAAAAAGAAGATTGTAAATTGTTAAGCTGTACAAACCAAGGTTCTGTATATACGAAATAGACACCATCGCCACTACACATGGGCACACTATCATCATGCTTCCACCATATCATTGTCATTTCAATCCCAATGAACTCATCTTGACAGAAGTCAAGGGGTACTTGCAGAGCACAGGACTTTCCGCATCGCCGATGTTGAGCGCTTGGTGGAACAAGGAATCAAGAACGTGTCAGTGGAAAAGTGGCAGAGTTCTGTGGAACGTACATAGGAACTTCTATTTGAAGCAAAACAAAAATGGCCGAAAGTGTTTTAGAAGAACGTGTAGAAGAATTAATAATTTCATTAGATGCCAACAGTAGTGACTCCAGTGCCGCTAAGTATAACGAAATGGTCTGCGTCTTCCGCTGGAATATTGACATGATGTTAAATGCAGTACATCAAATCTCTTTGTTTGTTTCCTGTAAATGCTATTTGCATTCTTGAAATACTCTAACATAGGCAACTATTTCATTGTTTGCATTTTACGAAGAGATGGCACATTTATACACACGTGTTCACTGAAGGGGCAAGAATGGGTAATACTGCCTCTCTCGGTCGCGCAAAAGTCAGAGCTGGAGATAAAACGGCGGTAGTATATTGGTCGGCGGAGCGCGGCTACTTCTCCGTGAAACTATAACGTCTCTTTCGCCAGTGCTGGTGCTGGGCGTCCGGTTATCTAGTCATTTGGGGTCAGTTGGAGCGCATGATTATCAAGAACTGGCCGTGTTATACCTACTTTTCTGTTTACATTGTGTATTAGTTTACGTGTTACCTAGCGTTATTATTGTTCTATGTTAATTATGTCGCCATTCAGTGTTGAACACAGTGTTTATATACGATAATTCGGTACGTGAAAATTGTTTCCCGCAGAGAAGTGACAAGGCGCTTTGCTAGAGAATACCTTGGTAATTGTGTACCAAATAGAGAACACTGTTCGATTACTTGTTACAAGGTTCCGAGAGAGAAGATCTATGAATGATAGGAAACGGGTTACGAGGCGCCATGTTGTTACTGAATAGAGGTTAGACACAATATGGGAACGTCTCGAACATTCGCCGAAAAAAATCACTCCGTCGTCGTACCTAGGAGACAGGGGTGTTAATATCCCCTATCAGAAATGCAACCAAATGCAACGCAGATGTCATCGATGTATTGCTGTAGAGGAACATTTTCAACACAGCTTATAACAGGTTAGCGTGCCATTATTATTATTATTGTTATTATTATTATTATTATTATTATTATTTGTATTGTTATTTTCAGTAATGCGTTCAGTAAACCTTTTACGCCCGACAATTCAGTCCCTCTCGCGTAACCTACCGCGCTCTGCCGGCCACCAGTTGTATTAACAACCCGTATTACCTCTCTCTTCAACACACTGAGAAATAAAACCCTCTTAGGCATCGGAGAAGAAAACAAAATATTGTCCACCTTTTAACTAGTCAGTTTTTAAAAACGTTCTTAGTTTGTCTGTAGGAGAGCTAACATAACATCTACATATAGTTCTGACCCTCACTCATTACTAGGGCTAGGATTTTTATGATAGGGCATATATTTTTTGGTAGGACTGACATGCTCCTTAAATACATATAAATGCTTCTTATGAAACAGCGAAATGAATTAACCTAGTTTGTTAAGTCATATTATTGCATATATGGCCATTTCTCTCTGATAGAGCATATTTTAGTAAGTAAATGGTCATATTCGTCATATTTTCACTCTTTCAAGAAGAAAAGAACTTTCTCATGCAATTTATTTATTCCGTGTTACATTTCCCAGAATTGCGCACCTCATTTTGTTTCCTGGAAAATGGCAAGTATATACATTCCTTCCCTGTTTCCTTTGAATTCACAATATGGACTTCACACTTATGCATCAGTGAGTTTGTGTAAGCTATTGTTACTCTATGAACAGGTACCTGATTAAGTCATTCTGGACTCTGGACTGCAGACATGTGTCTAATTCACTCATTGTGTTATTCAGTCTTATTGAAGTTGTAAGCGTGTGCAGTACAGTTCAGAAGAAATGTCTAAAGTGAAGCAAAATGTTCAAGTAAAACTAAAAAAGTTTGTGTCTCAATATGGTGAGAAAGTATTTTCAAGTGATGGTAAAATACTCTATTGTAAACTGTGTGACGTAAGAGTAACTGCGGAGAAGTCATTTAATGTTCAGCAGCATGTGGCAACAGATAAACACAAACGTGGAGTACAACGGATTGAAAATGAAAAAAACGCTACAGCAAATGCTCCTAGGGGAATCCCGCCAGTCTTATTCACCATTCTGCGAAGAAGTTTGCACAGCTTTCCTTTGTGCTGATATTCCCTTAAGTAAACTAAACCATAAAAAATTTCATGAATTCTTAGAAAAATCACAGGCAAACCTCTTCCTGATTCTTCCACATTAAGAAAGAACTTTGTCAGCCGAAGCTACGAAAAAACAATACAACAATTCAGACAACAGCTCGTAAATAAAAAAAATTGGGTATCAATTGATGAAACTACAGACTCTATGGGAAGATATATTGCAAATTTCATTGTGGGAACTTTGAAAGAAGATGGTCCCGGCGAAAAGTTTCTAATAAACTGTGAACATTTAGAAAAAGTAAATTTTTCCACCATTTCTAAATTGTTCGACAGATCTATGGGTGCCATATGGCCCGAAGGTGTTAAGCATGACAATGTACTTCTCTTCGTAACGGATGCTGCACCTTATATGGTGAAAGCTGCCGATTCTCTAAAAGCATTGTACAGTAAAATGGTGCTTGTGACTTGTTTAGCTCACGCCTTGCACCGAGTTGCAGAGGAGATTCGTAGTAAATTCAGTGACGTTGACAAATTTATTGAATGTGTCAAAAAGATATTTTTGAAAGCCCCTTCACGTGTTGTAGCATTTAAGTTGTTAGCTCCAGACATTCCCTTGCCACCATCTCCCATTTTGACAAGATGGGGGTCCTGGGTTGATGCCTGCAACTATTACTGCCAGAACTTCAACGTTGTGAAAAGCATCATTGATTCATTCGATAGCAGTGAAGCTACTTCAATTGGACTAGCCAGGACAAGAATTAATGTCTAATGGTGAAATTTCAGGCAAACTTTCATACATAAAATCAAATTTTGAATTTCTTCCAGCTGTCATAACTGCTTTGGAGGGATCAGAAGTGCCACTGGTGAAGCAGATAGAACAAGTGAAAAAAGTTGTGAATAAATTAGAGGGTGTTTGTGGTAAAGTGGGAAAAGAAGTGTCAAAGAAAATGGAAAAGGTGTTAGAAAAAAACGAAGGGTATCATACACTGTGTTCCAATTCAATGATTTTGTTGGGTGAAAAGTTCTCTCTTAATCATTCAGATTTAGATTCAAATGATATTGTTAATTTTAAATATGCTCCTCTTGTGTCAGCTGAAGTAGAAAGGAGCTTTTCGAAGTACAAGGCTTTGTTGGCTGACAATAGGAAATCTTTTTCATTTGAAAATTTGCACAAGGTCTTCATTGTGTATTGCAACTCAGAGCTTATATGAAGTAGAATGAGGATGTAAAATGCACATAGGTTCCTATAATGTTAATAAAAATCATACTGGAATGTCAAATTGCATAGTTTAGCTTGCTTCTCATGTGCATTTTATTCTCAAATAAATAGTTCATTATCAAAATTGACTTACTAATGTATTTTACAGTAGAAATTTTACCTCATTTTAATATTGTTAGGTCATATTTATTATGTTATTGTGCATATTTTGGTAAATGTTTGGTCATAACAGCATATTCTTTTGTGCATATTATGGTGATTTTTAGGTCATAAATATCCTAGCCCTACTCATTACATTATATGACCGTGAATAGTCTTATGCCATTCTTAACATTTTACATCAACGCTTTGGAATATAGGTTTAATATTTTTAAGTGCAATTAAAGCACTACGTATTTTAACTAACCAATGTTGTTAATGCAGCTTTGTGGAGCAAACTGGGCGATTGTGGAAGTGTATATCACAATATTAAAGTCATCTCATTATGCGTAAAACTTTATTAAATATCCACACCTTAGGTTAAATACATTGTTTTCTTTCACAATATTTAGACTTTGCTATTTCTGCCTTAAGTTCGAAGGAATTTTAAATAAAAACACGTGACAAGGGAGCGCCTTATTGGCTGATGGGCGAAATGCAACGTTTCTCGCTTAGCATGTCATTTCTCCCTCTCCTTAAAACAGTTCGGTTCACATTGCAACGTTTTGCGGTTATTCTTGTGCACAGAAATTAAAACACCTATTACTGTAGCAGTTCAGTTTATGAAGCAAAACATGTTCATTCAAATTCACCTATAACTAATTGATTCGTTACAGCACAGAATTTACGAGGCTATGCCTATGATCTGTATTTCGTTTCGGGGTTCCAGCATAAGCCATCGGTGTACCACTTACCACATTGTGCATGTGTAGTGAAAATATTGCTTTCCAATAATGAATGAGGCTATGAATCAATATTTTGCAACTGTTGAAGGATATAAGCGTGTAAAGCCGTTAAAAGGTGGAGAGAAAACCAATGTGTAAATGTGTTTACAAAATTCTGCGAGAAGCATCCTCCTCTCGCGACAGAAGACGTGACGGAACTGACTTCAGCATTCATTGCCCAAGCTCAACCTTCATCTCATGCCATTGCCAGTTCCTTATTAAGTAACTTATAAATTAGCAACATTCAAGAACTGTCATCACTGCGGTAATTTAAACTGCGTATAAACTTCTACAATCTCCAGTATAGAAAATGAGTGGGTAATTCACCCTTTTCAGTCTAAGCTCATAACAATCAAATCGCATCTAGCCTTAACAAAAAGCAACTTATCTTCGAAGTAAGGCGCCCAGCACAGCTAACATCTTTATCTTAACGCTGGCGTGAGCTTACCCTGTCCCAAAATTAGGTATGCTCTTTGTAATATGTAATTATTTATTTGCTACTATTGAAGACATCCACAACTATTTGCATTAAAGTGCTTCACATTCTATTGTTTCAGTGATAAATCAATTCATTGTGAATAATGTTACAAACAAGCAAGTTCTCCACTTTTTTGAGAAGTATGTTGAGGACAGTAACACCGCAAACTGGTGCCCCAATTCTGTCTGGCCAGTTTTAATTGACAATAAATTCGTTTAGTTGTTGTTTAGCAATAATAATTTAAGTATTCACTATTAGTGATACAGAATTTTGCCACCACCTTTATTGCTTGTGTTCTTTGTTTTCTGCTACACTTTCTAACTTACAGTGCTCATCGTTTTCTTAAATCGTCGACTCATGAAAGTTTAAAGCAAAGGTGGTAATGATTTAGTGATAAAATTAATGATTTCTAAAACCTAAGTTACAGCAATGTAATCCAATACCTTTAAACACATTTAGAATAATTGTAGATAGGTGCAGTTGCCGAACTAACTAGGCATGCTTTACGTAGGTAAATTACTTATTATTATGTGTTAGTAATTTAAGAATGCACAAAATATATGAATAATACATGCCTAGACGCTAATGATCTCCAAGGTGCGGAATATACCTATTCCAATGTTGTCTGCACCAATTTCCTCTCGCGGGTACATAGTTGCTGCTATACCTCCACAGCGGCGAAGGTGGAGAGATACATTAAGTTTTGTTTACATCTATTTTGAACGTAAAGTGAAATATGTTCAGACAGGAATGTATTTTGTAGTTTTACGTTTCGTCAAATTTCATGCTCTTTCAAAATGCTGAATGGAATAAATAATGGCAAAATCCTCCAGTGTCTTAGTCTTAGCTGATATTCACATTCTAAGAGTAGAAGAAAACTTCTGAAAAATCACAGGAAGGAAAATCATTCAGATAGAGAATGCACACAGTTCCTTCAGTAAGACTAGTAGAAACGTTATTACTCTACACCAGGAAAACTGATGCCTAAACATAGTGCATAAATTTATTCTTTCCAAGGTGGCTAATGGTAACTAAGTTACCAACAACTTGCTAAGCGGACTATTTACCATCCCGCACAACGATAAAGTAGCCCACCTCTGTGGTGTAGGGTAGCGTGTCTGCCTCACATTCAAGAGGTCCCGAGTTCTAATCTCTATTAGGGTGGGTTACTTGCATAAGGTATTTACGGGGTTTTCTCTGAGAAAGACGAATGTCGGTTAACTCTAAGCTCTAACATCCCCGGGCGCATTTGAGCATTATTTCGACCATTTCGTTCAGTCCCCGTCCGATATGACTTACTCAGTTAAAGGACGTTAATCAGTCATCAAAACCAAAGGAAGAAATATAACAGACTGATACCTAATTGGTCCTTGACTGAATGCAAAAAAATGAGAAAAAAAGAAATATAAAGTGCATGCCCGATATAATGCTTACAGAAAAGGTCCTTAAAGATTCTGTAGCAACATTTCTGAAAGGGCGAGAATGACTCCAATAAAGCTGTTTTTCGTAGTTTATGGGGTCAATAGGTATGTTTTTGTTAAAAAATATCATTCTTGTTAAAATCCTTTCTGCATATCCTTGATCAAACACTATTTCCTCATTTCCTCTTGTGCTGCAGTCCTAAAATAACTATAATATAAAACATCAAATATCACAGAGATAAAATATCTAATTTACCCTATGTATCCAGATCGTTCAAACTTTGTGACGAGTAGTCTCATTGTTAGCAGGGTTCCACTGAAAACAACACAACGCTTGCCATTGCGCACATGTATAGCGCCAAGCGTGTAGATTTGTAAACTATGCAGAATAAATGTCAAAAGCCGCTCCAGCATCAGTTTTAAGCGGCATTGTTTTATGGCAAAATGAGTGTGGTGAACAATGTACTGAAGGGAACAATTTAGGATCCCCGACTCGGCAGAAACCCTTCTGATGGATTGGGCAGCACTTCTTCTCAAAGCCACTTCACTATAGTTAAGGACCTTGGCGGTATTCCCTATAACGACGTCGGTATTTTCAACAGTTGCGGTTAGTGTATACATATCTGTTTGCTGCAAGTCCACGCCTTACGAAATGTACAAGAAAGTGTTCCTGACTCACAGATTTACTTTTCATTTTTGTGCGTTTACAGGCCCTGGGTACGCCATATTTTCAAACCTAAGCGCGACACCGCTAAGTGGTGGATTAAGCTGTGGCCTGCACGCTCAAGGAAGTGGTGTGGGCCAGGTAATGCTAGTATACTAGTTATGCCATAGAAAACATTCTACACAAAACGGACAGAATTAGCACAAATATATATTTGTTGGTGATCTTACACAAAACCCGTTTTATATTCTTACATATGCTTATTCGTGTCTCCTACAGTTCACAGTATTATTTATTCGTGCTTCTGTTATTTAATAAGGAAACAAACTGGAAATTAAAGAAAAATTCCTTTGCATAATTTCTAAATCAAATTATTCTAACAATAGTCTGTATGTGCTGTCAGTCCCAACAAAAATAATTCCACGTGTTCACGTGTATTTTAGGCTAAATGTGCAGGCCACGCAGAACAGAAGTGTAGCGAGTCTAATCACAGTTGGCTATGGTACTAAGGCTACTCGTGACAAAATTTGAACGTTCTGAACCATAAAGGAACAATTCAATAGGTATTTTATTTTATGACCTTCACGTGCCTCTCTAGGTTTTCTGTAACAGTCGTTCAGCAATTTGTCGCCTTCAATTAATGGTAGTGGCGTGCGATGACTATTCACATGTACGAAGCAATGAATATTATAGTTTTTAAGAGAGCAAGAGCGAAGCAAGGAACATCTTACTTAATAAAATTCACAACTCATAATTTAAATTAAGGGAATAAATATTAAAGAAAAAATTACAACTGGTAATGGTTTGCATTGAAAGAAGAGTTATTGAAATAATTACACCTACTATCAGTTTATATTTAATATAGTTATTATAACCAAACTTTTACAGAAAATAAATAGTTTTTAGACTTAAACTCACATTTTACACTTTGGTTTATAACCTCTGCAAGATCAACGGAATTGAAATTCTAACCTTCTCTCCTGGGAAGCTAATTTGGTAACCCCCTCCTCGAAAAACTGTTTCTTTCTTCTGAGTTCTCCTACTAGGCGAGCTACAATTGCAATAATTCCATGATGAGAAAGTCTCTCTTCTCCAGTAGAATTTCGAGAGCAACTTTTGATTCTCCTCAGCGCTGGAAACGACCTTTATAGATTGTTCTGTACTGTATACTAAAGTCAGTCATTTATCAATCAAATGGCGTTAAAGAACTTTCCATATGGATCTAAGGGATTCTGAAAGTTGCCTTCGAGGAACTGGTTAAAATATTGTCCATAGTTTTCATGTGACAATAGATTTAAAATTTCAGTTTAGAATAACCTTAAACTCTTATATATTCAGGTTGTTATCAATGCAATCAAACACTTCGCAATGAATGCGTTTATAGTTTAGATGTTTCCTTCTCGAACGCTGTTCTAATTGAGATACGGTTGCTTGGAAACCTTCACAGTAGTCACATAATGCAGCTAGGGAGCGGTGAGCTTCTGGGATTTTCCGTTGATGTAACAAACTGTCACTTGCTTGTTTCTCAAGGATGTTGTACAATACATAAGTGAAGATGAATGTTTTGTCGAATGTGTTTAAGAAAAAACAAATGTGAATTATTCAAGTGACAAAGAGCCATTAACTGGCGTTAAAATATCTGAATAATTTCTTGAGTGTAGACCCAACATATCACAAAGTTCAGTTCTGTTCTACACACAGTGTTTACCAATCTTAACGAGTAATGCCATTGCGTTGGACAAACGTGGGGAAGACGACGCTGCAACAATTTATCCAAACATTAAACACGTTTTGGATATCTTGAACAAACAGCTGCAAGTCCATTAAACGAACTAAACATATTTTAACTCCGTTATTTGACTGACACTTTGAGACAAAGCTAGTTAGTACATGAGCAAAACTGTAAATAAATAGGGCTTCGAGATGTGTGACTTTGATTAATGCTTGAACTCCATTCAAAAGTCTCGTCATAGTCGCCGCGCCGATAAACGTTTGTGCTATCAGTTTTTCATTACAGTCGAATTCTGATAAGAAGTGCGAATAAGTTCTGCAATAGCCTGAGCATATTTGTCACCGCTAATTTATTATTATTATTATTATTATTATTATAAAGTTCCCTTGTTTTACCCAGTTTATGATTACTGTGTTTTCCACTGTTTCTTTACCGCTTATTACCGCAATTACACAACACACAGACACACACAAACACCCATGCCCATGGTGGGACTCGAACCCGCGACCCTCAGCTTGGCGGAGCGTCGAAGCTATACACTCCAGCAACCACGACTACGAGGGCCGCCATCGGTATTTATAGCACACAATCCCAAGAACATTTCCTCTCCTTCATACACATAATGTAGAACAATAGAAAACTGTGCTTTATTTCACACATCTGAAGTTTCGTTAAACATGACGGCTACAAAGGCAACATTTACAAAATCCCGCCTTATAGCTGATAAAACGGTCGAACCTACGGCTTGTTTTTGGGTAGCTTTGAATTCCATTAGCAATTTCTTTAAATGCGGTAGAGGTTTCTACATGATCCGCTAAAAGAGGATAATGCTCTATAGTGTACTTAAACAGTTCCATGTAATTGCCATGGAATAGAATTTGCTATTTCATCACGTCCTCGAAAGGGTAATTCTTGTTTTCTCAGAAAGCTTACTGCATTAATAAGCATTTTGAGTATGTCCCTGTTCCGTCTTACTTTTTGATTGTGTAGCGGTATTTCATTTTTTATCTTGGTCATCAAGCGCAATTTCTATTCTGTTTTCCCCAAAAAGCACCTGTAACTACAGACAGTAGTAGATGGTTTAAAGCCATTCCTTGCTCGGCAGTCACTTCACTAAATTTCTTAATGCGTGTATTTAGCACTGTTGCTGACTACTGTTACTGTTACACTGTTACTTTACTCTCACTTTTACTGTTAACTCCCGTCTAATGCTAGCTTTATGGAGAAGAAAACACGCACATTGCCCGTGAATACAGAGGTTCGTGCTGACGTCTCTCGCTGCTCAATTGATGCTGAAGGGACTTCGTGTACATTCAGCGAGCGCGCTATAGCAGCGCTTAAGACACTTGCTGAATACAGCGCTGCATAAATTATTGAATGCATCAGTAAAAGCGGAAATGAAAATTTCGTAATTTGTTTTCCGGACATCCGGACCACTTATAGAGGGCCTTTCAACAAGAGTGTCATATCTTAAATGAAACACGTTCTATAAACGACAGAGGTTTATTTCTTATTTTATTTTGGAACATAATTAATGTCATTACGTGTGGAAGAGAACATCAGTTAAGTGACCGCCGCGACTTCGTTGGGTTGCGCGTATACCATTGACCCAATTTTCATGGACAGAAGAACGTAAATTAGGTCCAACTTCAGGAATAACACGCGTGATGCTATTCATAAGATCATTTATTGTTTCTGGCTTGTTGACATAAACTCGAGATTTAACATAACCCCACAAGAAGTAATCCAACGGCGTTAAATCTCATGACCTCGGGGGCCAGTTAACATCACCACCACGGGAAATGATGTAACCTCTGAACTTCTCCTTCAAAAGATCGATTGCTTCGAGAGCAGTATGACATGTGGCACCATCTTACTGGAACCAGATGTTTCTGAGATCCATACCATCCAAATGAGGCCAAAAATAGTCCCTTATGAGAGACCGGTATCTTTCTCCATTGACAGTTAGAGCTTCTCCATCTTCATCTTGGAAAAATTATGGACCAATGATTCCACCATACCAAAATCCACACCACACAGTAACCTTTTGGGGATGAAGTGGTCGTTCTTGAATCTGCATTGGATTGTGCTTGCTCCAATAGCGGCAATTTTGTTTGTTAACAAACCATCCATCTAAAATTGGGCTTCGTCGCTGAAGATGATTTTTCTACAAAAATCCGGGTCAGCTTGCAATTGCTCCATAGCCCAGTCAGCAAATACACGGCGCAACCTATGGTCGTTGGGCTTTAGTTCTTGAGTTAACACCATTTAGAAAGCGTGAAGCTTCAAGTCCAGATGCAGAATTCACCAAGCTGTTGTCGGCGAAAGCCCCAATTCTTGCGCTCGACGAGCAATTGATTGGTTTCCGTTCTCGCGTACAGTCTCACGAACGGCGTCTATGTTTTCATTGGAGCGCTTACGCTGATTACGTACAGGCCTTCTTTGATCGCTGACAGAACCACTTCTTTCAAATTTATCGATTAAACGCCGAATCGTTCTCTCGCAGGGATGATTATGCACACCGTGAACTTCACGCAATACACGGAAGGTATGGCGAACAGATGATCCATTTTGATAATAAATTTTCACAATTTCTACGCGTTGCTGAATGCTGTAACGTTCCATGGCTATTTGTCAATAACAACTGTAACTACATGAAAAAATGACTGCTGTAACTCAATAACACCGGCAGCTATCACATATTAAAAATAGGACACTCTTGTTGAAAGACCCTATACTTTGAATCCTTAAAGTAAAAGCACACGAAATAAGTTTACCTTAGAATATGGATTGCGAAGAAATGTTCAGATTTTTTGTTGCAGATTTTGTGGAGGAAGACAGCGCTGATATTGATGAAGTTATGCCAATTTTAAATGCCAACGTTATGACCATCAGTAGTAATAAGATGGGAGTTAAGAGCCAAAGGGAGATGACACCGATTGATAAGATTGTAATCCTATTGGCTGTGTAATCAGAGAGCCCTTTGTTCCACACCGTAGGCCCCACCTCTCTTTGTGTGTTACTCCGACACGCCACCAACCTTGTTCCTTTCACACCGCCCGCCAGATTATTGTTCCCATCGCTAATGGAGGTGTGATGTAGCTGTCAGATTTGATTGGCAAGGGTTTGAGGCACAGATAGACACCGTTAATTGATGACCCTTGTAATCCGATTGACTGCGTAATCAGATAACCCATTGTTCCTTTACATCTAACCATATAAAAGAACCGGAACAATAGCTTGTTGTTCCCATACGCTCTCTAGGACTCTCAGTTGCGTGCTACCACCCTCTGAATCGATGAAAGAGATTGGGCCACAAAGGCTCCGACAAATAATTGACAGTGTAATCTGTTTATTTTAATTGAGCATACATGTAAACAGGTGTGCTTAGAAATGTTTTGACACCTTTTGGCGGTAATTTCCCGACACAGGAAGTTCCCCCTCCCACTCCTTTGTGTGGGCGAAGTCCAAGCCGCTAAAGTTCTAAATATCCGGTCGCGTGGGCTAGATTGATTAATATAATTAAATGTATATTCTCTATTTGTATATTAAATTATCCGACTAATAATTTTAATTCAGGGAATAATTGATTACATGTGTAATGACATGTGGCTTGACTTCAAAGATTTAAATCACTAACAAAGGCTATATCGCCCTCTAGCATCTTGGAGTCCCGGTATCACGTACCTTAAACGGCTGGACGCATGCTGTTGATTGAAGTACCCCCGTCACATGTATTTGATTGATTAATATAATTAAGTGTATATGAATTGACTCGCGCTCCTGGTTGTCGTCGTATATGTGTGTTAGGATATTAACTATCACGCTCATTGGTATTCACCTGTCCAGCTACCCTTCCCCTTGTAATGAAAAACGAAAGCGGACTTCTGTCTGGTAATAACAAGTTTCGATCTACATTTCACCCCTTCCACGACTGCTACGTGACGTCACTAACAAATCTCGACCTGCATACTAACCCGGCTCCACTCTGTCGACGTCGATAAAACGTGTTAAAACCCGCTGACCAACGCCTTCCCTTTGTATTCCAAAACCGTCAGCTGGCTTCTGTAAGGCGAGATATGAATAACAGGTCTCAACCTGCATTCCATCCCTTCCACACCCGCTGCGTGACGTCACCGAACAAGTTTCTACCGTATATAAAGAGCGATCGCAGGCAGAGAGGCCATTTATTGTTTTCAGCGTTCATTCAGTAATAATCGAAATGGTTGGTGATAATTGTGCACCTGATGTAAATGATTACTGGAGCGAGTGCAGGGAAGGCTATTATCACTACGTATATTTTCATACCGAAACCTGCAATGGTTTAAGGCATTCAATATCGTGTACTCAACCATCGAATCATGATCAGATGACTACATTCGAAGTGTGTGCAGAGAGCTGTCCTGTTTATCAAAGAGCGAGCATGTACGTAATATTTTTCTATAATTCAGTAATATATTGCATGCATGTTAAATGAACTCTAACTTGAAATTATATTATTCTTCCAGAGAAAATCGCATGGAGGATGAGGAGGATCTTAGTGATATCGATGAAGTTGATGTCTTTGTATCAAAACACCTGGTTGAATGTGATACAGAGTCGTGTACCGATACATGCATTCTGTACTTTGTACAAACCGGACCCAACACGAGAGTATGACATCCTTCTTCCTATGTAACGACAACTGCGAGGTCTACCAGCGCAGGAGGAGAAAACTTGAGTAAGTAGAAGAAATGGTAAATCACATATCCATTTACTGCTTCTTATGCTACTCTCCTGTGTCTAACCTAAAATTAAATTATTACAGATTGCGAATGACCGTGTCTAAGGTACCCGTGCCAATAGAGGAGCTGATCGTGATAAGACGTGATGTCAATGTAGTGGAATATCCATTCGCAGAGCGCCATACTCATCCTATGGATGAGGATGTCGCTTCATTCCCTGTCATTACTACTCCTGATGATAACGTTACGAGAGTTGAGGAGTGGATAAATCAGACAAGTCGAGATTGCTCGCTGAAGATACAGCCAGAACCTCGCAAATTGAAGTGAGTATGACACTCTTTAATCATACGTTTGTGTTACATGTGAAGGGATTTTCTAATATATGTATTTTTTTCTTTCAAGCGCATGAAATCATTTGTTAAACCTAATTTTAATATTGTTTTGAATGTATGTTACAGGGCTATGAGGGGGAAGCGGAGGAAGAAAAAGAACGAGAACGATAAGAAATACCAGAAACGAGGGTGTAAGAGGGGGATCCTCAACGAAAGTCCCATGGTCTTCTTATTCATTGAGATATCCTGCATTCACCGGAGGAGCATGGAGAATCGATTACTCGCGCTTGATGACGTCAGCATATACCCCTTCCATACCGTAAGCATTGGACTATACTATGACATCCCTTCCCTCTACATAAACTGAGAAAGTGATATATCATTTGTTTATATTACAAAATCAGACTGGAACATAATATCCAAAAACATTCCAATGATTGAAGATTACCTACAACAAGAAAAAAGTTTGGGTGTGATGAATATTGTGACAATGTAATTTATGCATACAATAGGATTGTATTTCTTGACAACTCAATTCAATTCATAAATATTTGTTTAAATGATAATGTAATATATTTAGACATTGATGATGTAGGTAATCTAAAACGGCTGTTGCCCTATATTGAACGGCATTTGAATATATTAAATGAGTTCTACAAGTCAGGAACACCTAGTTTTTCAGGGAGTAGGAGGGGCGAAGGAAAATGCTTGAAATGTATACTAAAGGAAATAAAATAGTGTTATAGCATACCAATTCAATTTATTAGTTATAAAATTATCCTATTACAATCCTTCACAAAAAACACACACCCATTTCCAAACACACACATAATTATGTAATTGTTTGCATCACGTAAGAAAGAGGTTTGTAGGTAAATACTATGTCAGGTAGAATCAGGCAATAGGGTGATGTCAGGACAGGGATATTTGCAGATGCTTGAATCTCAAGTCTCATGTTCACAGCTCCAATTATAACCTCCTCGGGTTGGTGAGAACAGTCCATCACGAATAATGGTGAACGATGAAGAAAATCCTTATCTTCAAGAGGGTATAATTATCTCTTTCATAATAGGAACTTTGAAATTTGCAGTACATTTCTTATAGTGAAGCAAACTTTGAATTTTTAAAGTCCAAGCTCAAGTCATGGCAGGGTAGCATTCACTGTTGAGGAATAATCTCAAATTAGTAATGTTGCAGTGATCAAACTCGGAACTACTCTTTCTATAATCACCCAATCTTGCGGTCTACGCACCCACTATGATGAAGCGAGGTTTCTCGAGCTTAGATGTTGGCGCTATATTCCACGTGAAAGATCTTATCTGGGGTACAACAGGCTGGGTATGATGATCCATGGATCGATAGGCAATGTGTAGAGGTCTATCAGACTTGACAATTTTTAAAATATGAACCCTTTCAACATCGCAAAGACGAATTACAGTCATCCTCCATTCGATTCTAGTTAAATTTACATTAGCTTCCTCTCCATTCGAAAGTCTGGCCACAATTTCTAGAACCTTTGGATCTTATGAGAACCAATTCAAATTTGCTGTTGAGTGTAAGCTTCTTGTGATCATCAGCAAATCCTAGGAGCATCAACAGCGGCATTAAAGCGTTGAAAGTCCCATGCGCAGCATGTACTATATCACCTCTTCACCAGGAGAGTCCATTCAGCATTCAGCAGTCGATTCGACTCCATAGGTTTGAGAGCCGCATAATTTCGTATAATTGTAGTAATTCCAGGATTCCTTGTTGTGTCTAGTTGTAGCACTCATGGCTAAACGTATCTGATCAAACATGAAGACTATAGCATTATTAGTGAGCTTCGCTGTAGTATTAGGGGATCCATCTACCTTGGTGAGAGCATCTTCGATGTAGAAATAACTCCTGTTATTAGCGCATACAAATCTTCAGCTTGGCAGGGTATTCTAGTTTCATCATTTATATCCGGAGCTGAGGTGTTGTATGGTAGAAAAACAGGCTCCTTCTCCTTGGTGACCTTGTCATACGTTTAAAATATCCATTATAGCAATATGTAGCCAATCGTCTCGAGGAACTTGCAGTTAGCATGTGTTAACTCCTCGGTAGCTGGGGAGGTAGTATGCTTCAAATGTGCTATACGTCGTCTATAATACGATTTGTGATGTATTTTAAAATGTATTACCATTGCGTTTTATTGGAGTATTGTAGTGATAACCTCGTTCCGGAAGTTTATTAACTTACCGTGTTTATCTATTACTCGAATAGTGATCTGATCTATATAGTTTGTATGTTTGACTGGTAAATATATTGGGTTCGCAGGTGCTTCAGAGATGTGATAGCCTGGTGGAACAGAAGGGAAAAGCTCGTAGAGCGAATGTCCACTTTTACCGTCGATGAAAGTGCCTGTTGCAATCCTGCACTCCACACGTATGATACTTTAAATATATTCACAATTTCGTCAGATTCAACCGCTTCTTCAGCAGGAATTAGCTTAGTGTCGGTGAATCCTAGAAGTGAGACAATGGATCTAGCCTTAGAAAAGTCTATTCTATAAGTACAATTAATTTGAGCCTTCATTGTGTTATTCATAGGCCTTATGAAGAAAACATCATCGTTCAATCCTAGTTTATCCTTTAGAAATGCATTGGTATCGGCAATCTCGTAGGTTCCATGAGGAATGACAATGGTTTCAGGTTTACCACTATGAATATAATTAAATCGATTATTCCTTTCTTCAACGTTTGGTATTGAATAGAATGTTTAAAAATTCAAGGGAGCAACCTCATAATGATCTGGATGATCCAGCTGTAGAGGAGGGTTTAGATACGTCGAAATAGCAGCGTGTGATCCGCTCACTGTAACTGTATAACTCATCCTGATAATGTAGCAACTCCTAGAATAAAAGAAATTTCAAGCACAAGAGCCCACAGGTGACTGAACGAAAATCTGGTATCTCTGTGTACTATGTAAGAATTTATCACCCTGTTGATATTTCTCAATCTCAGGAGGTGGTTTGAAATTACCAAAACTATTAAAGCAGTATGCGACATCACCTTCTTTCCTTACAGCAACCGAGTGTGTTCCCTCATTATCAGAGGTATCGAGATTAGGAATAGGTCTTTCTTTGAAATGAGGCTTTAAAGGTAGTTTGTCAATCATATATACTCCTCCAAAGTATGGAATTTTAAACCTTTAGCATAAAATTCGATGTCTACGTTACTCAGGGCTTCCTCCGGTATATGTACAATCCTCTTCCACAGTTTTTTCGCTTCTTATTTAAACCCTTGCCTTTAGATCCTCTATTTTTCATGGTCCTGGCGATTTTGAATGCAGCGGCTAAAGACGACATTAACAGTATTACAGGTTAAACTCCTTTTTTATTCCTCTTCTTACACATTCTATTTCGGAGTCCCTTTCCTCTAGCCTCCAGCGCCTTGTTATGTCCCGCAACTTCTAATAAGTGCCTATCAGCAGCCATTTTTATTGACTGCAGAGGCTATCTGAACAGCGCCACCAGCTACAGAGCCTAAAGCAGCAATGATAGCAATCAACGGTAGAAACCCTCCTCTCTTCTTCTTTCTCTTTCCTGCTCCCACTGCTATCTTTCCCATCACGATTGCAGTTGCTATTATCGCCACTGTCCTTTCACCCAAAGGTGAATCTGATGACTGCATGCGCTTCCAGGCCTTCTCTGCAAGAATCTTAACCGCCAGTTGTCTTGAAGCACTGTCCTTATGCCCAACGTATGCGGCATCATGCGTTTTACAAGCTTTGTCTAATTGGTTAATTCCCGGATGTCCTCTTTTTAAACGTTTTTCCAATTTAGTACCCGCACCGCAATGTCTGTATCCGGGCAGGTGAGCTTCAAATGGGAATGAAGTAATTATTGAATTAATAATTTCAGAGCCACGCTTATACTGCAACGACCTCCTTCTGTGATCTGCCATGATATACTACTCGAGTAAGTGCGTTAATTAGTCCTTTTATATATTTCTTTTTATGTGTAACCTATCCTAACCGAAACGTAACCACACTCAGCAAATGAATCCCATCATTTATTTACGTTGCACTCAGTAATATGAATATAAACAGCACGTGTACTTTTAATAAGTTAATTGTTAACATGGAGCTTGTTAAGCAGCACTGTTCTCTACCCATCCAGGTAATAGGCTTTGAAAGCGACTATAGATGTGATCGTCATGACAAGCAATTTCCATCTAATGTCAGAACACTTATATTATGGAGTTCCAGTGCAGGGAAAACAAATATATTACTCAATATGCTACTCCACAAGAATAGACTGCTCTTTGAAAACTTGTATATTCATCCAAAGTCTCTCTATCAGCCAAAGTATGAATACCTAACTAAAGTACTTGGAAATATTGATGGTATAGAAGTGAATACTTTCGACAACGCAGAAGATGTTTTGCATCCTTCTGAAGTCAAAGAAACTTCAATCTTTATATTTGACGACGCCATTCTGAAAACAGGAAAAGATAGCATCCTTTTGCAGTATGGGTAGACGCCGAAATGTTGATTCTGCATATCTAGCTCAGTCCTATGCTAAACTCCAGAACATTTAATCCGCAATAGTAAATCATGATATACTTCAGGCAATATAATTTAAACTTGAAGCATATTTATGGACATTTTGTAAATAACGACATGACCTACAATGAATTTAAAGATCTGTGTAAGAGTGTTTGGGAGAGTGTATCAGAAGGAAGACCCTTTGTTTTGATAGTTCCTGAATTTCATATGAATGATGGGCGATATAGGAATGGTTGTGACGTATACATTAAGCTCGATAAAAAGAAAATGATCATTCGTAAATAATCATGAGCATTGATAGTTTCGGCGCCCAGAGAACTGCCCCAATTAGAAGAGTGTTTGATCGTTTTATCATAAATAGAGATATCAAAGGAAACTATCAATTCAAGAATAACAGATTGTGCAATTTTCACAGTCCTGATGATAATCATGATGTATCTAATAAGAATTATATGGATGCTCTCGAAATTAAGATGTACGATTTCTCTCAGCAAGCTGCTACCAATGTTGAGGTTATGACTAAGACTATAATCAATTAACTGATTTCACGATATATTCTCAAGAGGGATAAGGAAAATAACTTCATGATCAATGAAATTAGATTTAAAGTATTGCTAGATCCCGTGCACGTTAATGATGTCGCAATTAAAAAGTTTGTCACTGTATACGTCAATTCATGGACGCAGCCGACAGATGATAATGGTAATATTATATTTGGCAATAAGGAAATCATTGATATAGCTGATCCTCTTGGATATATTGAAGTTGTAAATAAAATATATGCTAGAGGTATTAGGAAATCGAACGAGACAGTAGGTACTTGCCAAAGGAAATCGGTATGCAGATAGACAAGAAACTCAAAGGATTCAGCGCCAATTTGAACAAAACTACGGTGCAAGTGGATGGTTTAACACTTTGAGCAAAAGAAAGGAGAGATTCCCCAATGATTTCTATTAAACAACAGGCAGAGGTGCTTGAAGGAGAAAAACAACCATCCGAAGCATGTGAAATGAGAAAATGAATAATTGGGAAAGATTAACGATTAGACAAATTTCAAGTCCGGACAAAACAATCAATCAGTTAAAGGCTTAGACTTTGAATATTCTAAAAGACGATATACAGCAAGTTAAACAAATACATGCAAAAGGAAATTGAGACGCAAATAGGTAAGAAGCTGAAAGAGTTTACAGAAAATTTGAATAAGACAACGAGTAAAGTGGATACCCTACCAACTTCTACAAAAGACAGGATGGATTCTCTAATGACCTATATTAAAAAGCTTACCGCGGAGCTTGATAGAGAGAAAACAAATCTTCAGAATCTATGTAATCAGAAAATGAATAATTTAGAAAATTTAACAAGGAGGCGATTTTCAGATCTAGAGGTTACAGTCAAGCAGTTAAAGACGGAGGTTTTGAATACTCTCAAAACTGATTCCCCAATGATAAACTTAAGAAATTGGAGGAACATGTAAACATGATGATGGATACCCACAACAATCGCATATAGCAAACGACAAGTCTAGAAGAATCGGTCAGAAGCCAGTACGCTAATACGGCAATCTTTGCTGAGGCTTTCAAGACACATACACAGGAACATAAGAAAGAAACCGAACAACTGAGAACTTCGATCGGTATGTTAGCTAAGACTATCGACACATTCAGAACACAAGTTGGACGCAGGCTATAAATTGAAGGTTATTGTCTATTTTCACAACATTTGTAAGGTGAATAGTGAAAGTATAAGACTTAAAGAGTCTATAGCTTGGCATACAAATGCTGTAAGAGAAAAACAGATAACTCTTAAAGGCCTCAAGTTTGAGACTCAGCATGTAATGTCCGAAGCTTTGAAGCCCGTAACCAGCCTCTTCAAGGAGATTTTGGATACTCAACGGGAATTGGCTGAGAAGACCAACAAGAATGAAGATGACGAATCTACAAGTAGTTCTACTTACTTTCAACAAGTTTGCTCTAAAGACAAGAATCGTATTGATACATTGTACGGTGTAAGATAACTGGATGGTTGTTATATGCTTAGAAATAAATATATTCATTTTATAAATATTCAAATATTGATAGGCGACGAAACTTATGAGTCTACCAGCGGTTTGAAGGAGCTCATCTTTAAGCGATTACCTCAGATGTCTGCACACACCAGTGAAGACTTGGAGACGTACGCTAAGATTCTGAAAAGCACTTTTATTCATAGAAGTGGCTACACCAAACATGGTTGTTTGAGAATTGGTAAATCATATGAATACAAAAATATAATACGTCATCTGCTCAATAGAAACTCAGGTCTAGAACTGGTACGGAAGGAGCATAAGCCAGAGGTTCACTGCGTTTTCTGGAGAAATCCTAACACATTAGTGAACAGACTGAGACTACTTATTGCTTCGAGGGACGCTAGCAATTATAACCATACTCAAGAGATTGAGGAAATTATCCGGGAGTTGAAAGCATCTGAAATTATAGCATGACCACCAAACAGAATATCGCCAGACAGCTTCACGGATTGGCGAGAAGGAACTATTTACGTCGTAGCATTATCAACAAAGTCTTAGCGATTTACTAGTAATTGACTTGATTGAATTGCACCCTATGCAAGAGTGAACAAAAATTGCATATACATCCTGATCGCAATCAACTTTTACTCTAAAATGGCATACGCAAAACCTTTAAAGGACCAGGACGGAGTTAACGTCGCAAAATTTATGGAGGATATATTACAAGAAATGGACGCTCCACCCAGGAATGTTCAAAGTGATAACGGGAAAGAATTTTAATACAAGTTATTTAAACGATTAATGTTATAGTATAATATTAACAGCTACAGCAACTATACCAATGTGAAGGCTTCAGCTGTTGAGCGTTTAATTCGAACATTGAAGAATATGATGTACCGAGGGTTTTTGGTCCAAGCTCATAGAAGTAGTTAGACATTTTACCCAGGATCATTGCAAAGTACAGTGATACTTATATTCGACTATCCGCATGAAGCCTAATGAATTGAAAAACGATTTTCCTCTGACAGTGTATAATTATAATCAAGAACGAAGGGAAAAGACGGCTGCAAGGAAGTTTACTGTTGGTGACTTTGTCAAAGTATCTAGACACAAAGGACATTTTGAAAAGGGTTTTGAATCTAACTGGAGTGTTGAAATCTTCAACGTTTTTCATGTGAATTGTACTAAGTTTACAACATACATACTAAAGGATAGGAATGGTGAGGTGATAAAAGGTGCCCTCTCTGGACATGATCTAAAAAGACTAGCTATCCTAACACGTATTTAGTAGAAAAGGTTTTACATAAACGTGGAAAAAAGTCCTTATAAAGTGGTATGGTTTTGCAGATTTTGAATGGATTGATAAAAAGTATTTGGTGTAGTGTATGAATAATTAATAAAGAGTATTTATGACTGTAAAATCATTAGTGTGTTTTTTATTTAGAATCCTTTGCTATTTCGAGAAAAAATGTAGATGTCTAAAAGCGTTCACATTTTGAAATGAATATAAAATATAAAGAATATATACAGTATTAAAACAAACACATTTGAAATCAGAGGGAAGATATGACAATTATTTACAAAAACCGTCACATTTTGAAAGGAATATACAATGTTATAACTATATACAATAAAAAAATCAGAGACAAAAAACCCTCACATATTTCAAAAATATTTTACGCAATGTATAAGTGATTTACATTTTTTACAAGGATAGTCACTAGCAATCACCAGGTCTGAGGGAATAATGGCCCCAAGCTAGAGTCTTACACGATCCTTCTATCAGCTTTCTCTTGTCGTCACCACCCTTCAGCGCCAATTTGTTTGTTTCGATAGTTACAATTTTGTGTTTTTACTAAGAAAGGTTTTTGGAACTGAATAAATTTTCAGACTATATAGGTGATTTACATTTTTTACAAGGATAGGCACTAGCAATTGCCAGGTCTGAGGGAATAATGGCCCCATACTAGAGTCTTATACGATCCTACTATCAGCTTCTTCTGGTCGTCACCACCCTTCAGCGCCAATTTGTTTGTTTCAATAATTATAATTTTGTGTTTTTGCTAGGAAAAGTTTTTTGAACTGAATAAATTTTGAGACTATGATCCCTCAAGCATTCAAAATAATGGCCGAAATTTATTTTCTCCATATCCGTCCTGGTGATGTCCTTTGCTTTCTTTATAGTTTGATCGTTGTATCTGTAGGCGTAAACTTTTTCCGCGATGCCGACATACTCTTCCATAGCTACGCCGCCCAATTCATCTTTGAACAAACCAATCTTTTTCTTGTTGCCTTGCTGGATGTCATATGCATTATCTTTTTCAAAGTTTGTGGTGTAAAGTGCTGTGAGTTCTTCCTGATGAATTCATAAATATCAGAACTCGTTTCAAAAATGAACGAGTCTGTATCCACGTAATTCAGCAGCAAGTCTTTCAAATTTGGTTTCATGACTTTTTTAAACAAACGTACATAATAAGTTTGGAAAGGTCCAAAATTGCATGCCCGATGTAGATTGACTTATTCATATGTACCTCCTCCCTGCCCAGTGCGATGCCTACAAGATTTTCCTCAAATATGATTGTACGTAGATATGTACTGCGTGCTGTCAACTTCCTTGGTTGTTCCCTTTTACTGCCTATTTTAAAATCCGTGTATTTCCGTACATTCTCAATACATTTTTCGTATAGGGCAGTGTTCATCTTTTTCCAAAGATTTTGCCGGAATTTGGTCTTTTCTTTGGCTCTCATCTCTGTATTGACGTCAATATAAGTCTTTAGCCAGTTAGACTGGTCGTAGGAGGCTACCCTGTGAATATGTCTCACAGTTAGGCCCTGTTCGATACACTGCTGCATTACCACATAGTGCAGGACATATTTCGTTTTGTTCTCCAATGTTGCAAAGAGTTTCTTGTATCGCCGTTTTGTGGTGTCGCGCTTTGTGGACAGAAAGAAGCTCGTCATGGGCGTCGTGGATATGGTCAACGAATTCAATATCTACTTCTAGCACATAGCCTGTCTCTGAATCTTCTTTGACGTTCATGAAATTTATGTTGTCAATCTCACCCTTGGTGAGCCATTTTAGGTTTTTATACGGGAGGGCCGAAATAATTGATGCACCGTATACGTTGTTAATGTCCCAATAGGCAAGGTGCTTAACAGGTGCATGCTGGTCAAAGCTGGACATGTATCTGTGGATAGCTTTGGAGTAGCCCTTCACCACAGTGCACGGTCCACCTCTAATACTCGACTCGAAAAACTCCATCATGCTCTTGTCGAACATTAAAAAATTTCTTGCCTTTATCGTCTTCAACATTGCGTGAAAAGCAAGTCCTGGTAATGTATAAAACCTTGCTGGGTCAAGGTTATACATTCCCACGATGAGATCATGAAACATTTAAGAAATGTCTGCCAAGAGCAGTATATCTGTGTTGAGATATAGATAACTGTATTCCCAAGATTTCGGATATTATCAGTATCCCAGACTTTTACAGCATACCTTTATTCCTCGTCGGTGGTGTGCTTGCCTTCTAGGGTACTGAAGAAGGCTTCCTTCAGTGGTAGAGATGCTTGGTCAATCTTTTCGAAAGTCGACACATAGTCATAGGGGAATTTTGCCTTGCTCGTTGCCGCATTAAAATGCTCTTCAACAGGATATTCTGATTTTGTTATTTTGAGGTGATTCTGCTCAAGCATGCATGCCAGGCTGAACAGCTTGTCATCAAGAAACTTATTTTGTCCAGAAACCTGAAGCTGATGTTCCGGTACCTTTTACTGAATGCTACTTTCAACTACGCGCGATATGGGCTTATTATCACATTCCAAGTGTCTTATCAGGAAGTGACTGGCATAATTAGATAGGTTACGAAGAAAGATTGGTATTAAATAAGGGACCTTTCTATTCAAATTGCATCTATTATGAGCAGCACTCAGGAATTTCCCAGTCACGCGATCGTGATGTCTAGCACACAAATCGTTCATAGTGAAAGCCCCAAGGCACATATGGCATTCAGTGGCATTGTCGATAATCTGTTGCTCTTCAGGGCATCGATACATAGGTTTAGGATTAGAATACATATAGATGACTTCATCAGCAATTGATTTTAATTGCTTGAAAAAGTCATCAATGGCATTGGGACCTCTGAAGAGAAAGAATTTCGACAATGCCTCGTCATGTCTACATACCAGCTTTAAAGCAATAGACATTCCTTCATGTTCCTGAATGGCTGGGGTCCAGCTCGATTTGCTTGAGGGCTCGCCAGAGTGGACCATTACCAGAACAGATTCAATGTCGGCATATATGAGAAAAGGTAAAGGAACGCTTTTGGAGAATTCCTTAAATTCAATGCAGTCATCCTGTTGCGACATTTTAAGTAACTGGCATTTTCCACATCTCAGCCTGTGGGTTTCGAGAGCCTTCTAATTGGCACATCTCTCGAGACATGCCTCGCATGTCCATATTCTAGCATTAAGCTTCCTAGTCTGGCTCCTTATTAATCTGGATAAATTATTAATTAGGCATTAGTGCGACATATCCTCCTGTTCAGTGTATAACAGATTGACATTATGCTGCTTCTTTTCAGCTGTTTGGTATAGAGGAATAATGTTCTCATTCTCCTCTATACCAAACACGGAAATGGATACCCCATTATTCTGCTTTTCAGAGCATTTAATTTGATGTAGAGCTACTGGGAATCAATTCCCTCACAACTGAATGCTTTGAAAAGCAGTTACTCTGGGTATGCTGTTGTTCTGTAGCCATGATTCTTAGCAGGATAATTAGATGCTAGCATACACCATGCGAAGCAGAAATTGTCCTTATTCTTTATATTTATTACTGCAAGTTTTTTCATAACTTTCTGGGGTAACTCAATGTAAGATGCTGCCTGTAGAGGGTCATAATGTATAGAGCTCATCACCAGGCCAAGTATGGAAAACAATGATTTCGACGAAGCATCCCCTTCAAATTTGGAAATGTTTTCTAAAATGTTCCTGCTATTGAAGTGAAGATCTGATTGAGGTCGCTTGATGGAAGTATCGGGAAGGTCTTAGAATTAAAGAAGGAAGAAACTATCGTCTCTGCATCTGGTTTATGAATTAAATATGGAAGTTCCAGGGAACAAATCATTTTCAATCCAGACCTGCTTTTCTGCAAAACGTTTTACACCTCTTTAGTTATAAGACCCTTGCACTCATCTAAAAAGACGCTGGGGTTGAGTATTTCTAAAGTAAGGGTGCCATCATTCAGCAGTGCGTGAAAAATAAAGGGATAGTGGCAGAGATGGAACGGCGCCTACGACTCAAAATGACTCGCGAGTCCCATTTTCGCCACCTGTGTTCTAAAGTATTTTCTATCCTACTGTTAAAAATACGTCCCTTGAATGCCGATTGGATGGTTTTGCATTGCTAGCACGACAATTGCTAGCACTAACCTTGGTTTTTTTAACGTTGAGTGGTTCGCTCCCGTCTGTTGCTTGTCTCCTCTTTCCACTCAGCGGTATTGAATCCATAACGGCGAATGATGATTCACCCGTCACGTTGGGTGATGAGGGGGCTGACGGTGCAGCGGCTACGGGTTCAGTAGTCATGTCCTGCGATGCGGATGCTGACGGTGCAGAAGCTACGGGTTCATCAATCATGTCGTGCGATGAGGAGCTTGGCGTTGCAATGTCCATGGACTGCTCAGAGCCTCCCCTGACCGCCAGGATATCTCCTGGAATAATAATAGAATTAATAATAATAACAGCATGTTTAGAAGATGTTAATATTAATTCTTACATTAATGTTTATAAAACACTGAGGAATTCTTACCATTTGTTGGTTGTTGCATGTATGAGCCAGGGCCCCAGCCGTGATGGTTGGGTGCCTGAATAGCATTGAATGCAAGAGGCGCAGCAAACTTGTTGTAGAGAGATGGTGCAGCGGGCACGGGTTGTAAGATTCCCTCCATCGAAATAAAAATCGCTCTCTGAAATAATAATCATAATAATAACAATTATATGATATCATGTGCACAAAATGTTAATAAAACACTGAAGAATTCTTACCATTCGGTGTTTGCTGCATATATGAGCCGGGGCCCTATCCCTGATAATTGGTTGGCTAAATAGCATTGAATATAGGTGGTGCAGCAGACGTGCTGTAGACATGCGGTGCAGTGGTCAGGGGTTGGCACATTCCTCCCGAAATAAAGGCCGCTCTCTATAATAATAATAATAATAATAATAATAGTATAACAGGTGTACAAGATGTTAATAAAACACTGAAGGATTCTTACCATTAAGTTGTTGCTGCATGAATGAGACACAGCCCCACATCTGATGATTGGGTGTCTGAATAGCATTGGATGCAGGTGCAGCATACGAATTGTAGACATGTGGTGCAGCGGCCACGGATTGTCCCATCCCATCCCAAATATTTCATTATTTATTTTTCAGAGTCAATCCAGTGTGTGAACAAACCTTAGAAATAAAAAATCTTGAAAGCGGAAGTTCTCTTATCCTCCTTCTTTGTTTTAAGCTCCAGTTACCCCCTTTATTTTTTGGAAGCGCTAAAGGCATATCATGGTGGGCTTCCAGCTTTGTTTCCCTCATGTGTGAGGCAGTCAAGCAAGGTGTACAGACATATCCCCCTGTGGTAGACAGGGAGAGTGGATAGTGGTGGGGGTGTGGAAAGTGTAATTAACTGGCTGACCGCATATGAGAGGACTGACCCATCGGCCTGAATCCGCTCCACTCCCTGGTCGTTAATTGTGGGGGCGGGTATACCAGTCACTGTATGAGGTCCACGTCAGAAGGCCAACGAAGGCGGAGCTATGCACTCATGCTTCCGAAAATATCCCTTTTAAATACGTTAGCGTATTGCGCATTGTTGAATTAATCATTTACGGTAACTCTGTCTTTTAGTCATGCATTTTAATTAATCGAAGAGGTGCAATATTCATCTAAGCCTGATAAGTTCCCTCAAAGCAGAATTAGACAAGTGTTATTAATCGTAATAATTATACACGCGTAATAATTGCTTAAGTAAGTTTTAGAAAAAAGAGTTGTGTTGGCGCGCATGCTTGCGGCATCAACCCTCTATACTGTATCAATCAAACATACTCAATTGGAATAATTATATTAATCGATCAACGGCATGCGCCCAGCCCTATATGGTACATGATACCAGGGATCCAAGACGCTAGATGGCTATATAGCCTTTGTTATTGGTTTAAGTCTTTGAAGTCAAGCCACATGTCATTACACATGTAATCAATTATTCCCTCAATTAAACACATTATGTATGTAATATACTTTTTCTATAATTCAGTAATATACTGCACGCATGTTAAATGAAATCTAACTTGAAATTATTTTATTCCTTTAGAGAAAATCGTATTGAAGAGGATGCGGAGGATATTAGCGATGTCGATGAAGTTGATGATGTCTTCGTCTCGAAACACCTAGCTGAATGTGCTACACAGACGTGTACCGGATACATGCATTCTGTGCTTTGCACTAACCGGTTAACATGAGCGCATGACATCCTTCTTCCTTTGTAATGACAACCGCGAGGTCTGCCAGCGCAGGAAGAGAAAGTTCGAGTAACTAGAAGAAATGTTAAATTACATATTCATTTACTGCTTCTAATGCTATTCTGCGTCTAACCTAAAATTAAATTATTACAGACTGCGAATGACTGCACCTAAGGTACACGTGCCAATAGAGGAGCTGGATCCTGAGAGACGCGATGTCGATTTAGTGGAATATCCAATCGCAGAGCGCCATACCCATTCTATGGATGAGGATGTCGCTTCACTCCCCGTCATTACTGCTCCTAATGATGATAAAGCTATGCGGGTTGAGCAGTGGATAAATCAGAGGAGTCCAGATTGTTCGCCGGAGACACAGCCAGAACCTTGCAAACCCTTAAAGTGAGTACGACACTCTTTAATCATACTTTTATGTGACAGGGGAAGGGGATTGTTCTAATATATGTATTTTCTCTTTCAGGCGTATGAAAGCATTTGCTAAACCTATTTATATGTTGCAGGAGTGTGAGGAGGGAGCGGAGAAAGGGGAAAAGCGAGACTGGCGAGAAAAGCAGAAGAGGGGGTGTAAGAGGAGTATGCTCAACGAGGGTCCCATGGTCATCTTATTCATTGTAGATACCATGCATTCGCCGGAGGAGCATGGAGAATCGATTACTCGCGCTTGATGACATCAGCATATACCCCATACCGTAAACATTGGACTATACTATGACATCCCCTCCCTCTACATAAAGCGCGAAAGTGATAAATCGTTTGTTTTGTTATAAAATCAGACTGGGATATAATATTCAAAACATTCCAATGATTGAAGATTACCTATACCAAGAAAAAAAGTTTGCGTGTGAGGAATATTGTGACAATGTAATTTATACGTACAATATTATTGTATTTCTTAAGCATTCAATTCACTTCATAAATACTTGTGTAAATAATAATGTAATATCTTTAGACATTGAGGGTGTAAGGAACCTAAAACGGCGTTTGCCATATATTGAAAGACTGTTGAATATTTTAAATGATTTATACAATTCAGGAACATCTAGTTTTTCAAGGAGTAGGAGGGGGAGAAGGAAAATACTTGAAATGTATGCTGAAGTCAATAAAAGAGTGTTTATTATATGATTTCAATTTATTATTCATAAACGTATGATAGCACAATCCTCCAGAAAAACCATTCACCCATTCCAAAACACATACATAATTATATAATTGTTTGCATCGCGTGAGAAAAAGCTTTGTAGGTAAATACTTTATCATGTAGAACCAGGCAGTACAGTGATGTCTGGGCAGGTATATTTGCAGAAGCTTGAATCTCGAGTCTGATGTTCACATCTCCTTTATAACCTCCTCGGGTTGGTGAGAACAGTCTATTACGAATAATTGTGCACGCTGAAGAAAATCCTTTCTCTTCAAGAAAGGGTAATTATCTCTTTCATAATAGGAATTTTGAAATTTACAGTATATTTCATATAGTGAAGCAAACTTTGAATTTTTAAAGTCCAAGTTCAAATCATGCTAGGGATAGCATTCACTCTTGAGGAATAGTCTCAGATTAGTAATATTGCAGTGATCAAACTCGGAACTGTTCTTGCTATAATTAAACAATCTTGCAGTCTGCGCACAAACTATGATGAAGCGAGGTTTCTCGATCTTAGATGTTGTTGCTACATTCCACGTGAAAGATCTTGTGTGGGGTACTGCAGGCTGAGTATGAAGATCCATGGAACGAAAGGCAAGGTGTAGAGGTCCATCAGACTTGACAATTTTTAAAATATGAACCTTTTCAACATCGCAAAGACGAATTACAGTCTTCCTCCATTCGATTCTAGTTAAATTTACATTAGCTTCCTCTCCATTCGAAAGTCTGGACACAATTTCTTGAACCTTTGGATCTTATGAGAACCAATTCAAATTTGCTGTTGAGTGTAAGCTTCTTGTGATCATCAGCAAATCTTAGGAGCATCAACAGCGGCATTAAAGCGTTGAAAGTCCCATGCGCAGCATGTACTATATCACCTCTTCACCAGGAGAGTCCATTCAGCATTCAGCAGTCGATTCGACTCCATAGGTTTGAGAGCCACATAATTTCGTATAGTTGTAGTAATTCCAGGATTCCTTGTTGTGTCTATAGTTGTAGCATTAATATCTAAACGTATCTCATCAAACATGAAGACTATAGCATTATTAGTGAGCTTAGCTGTAGTAGTAGGAGATCCATCTACCTTGGTGAGAGCACCCTCGATGTAGAGATAACTCTGGTTAGGTAGCGTATACAAATCCTCAGCTTGGCAGGGTATTCTAATTTCATCATTTACATCCAGAGCGGAGCTGTTGTATGGCAGAAAAACATGCTCCTCTTCCTTGGTGATCTTGTCATCAAAGGCCGGAACATCTGTCGTGCTTAAGATGTCCATTACAGCGGTTTGTAACCTAGCCTCTGGAAGAACTTGCGGTTAGCACGTGTTAACTCCTCGGTAGCTGGGGAGGTAGTATGCTTCAAACGTGCTGTTCGTCGTTTATTATAGTATTTGCGATGTCTTTTAAAATGTATTGCCATTGCGTCTTATGTAGTGATAACCTCGTTCCTGAAGTTGATTGCCTTCCCGTGTTGATCTACCACTCGAAGAGTGATCTGATCTATATAGTTTGTGTCTATGACTGGTAAATATATTGGGTTCGAAGGTTCTTGAGAGATGTGATAGCCTGGTGGAACAGAAGGGAAAAAACTCGTAGAGTGAATGTCCACTCTTACCGTCAATGAAAGTGCCTGTTGCAATACTGCACTCCACAGGTATTGTACTCACTATAAATATATTCACAAGATCGTCAGATTCAAACGCTTCTCCAGGAGGAATTATTTTAGTGTCGGTGAATCCTGGAAGCGAGCCAATAGATGTGCCCTTAGAAAAGTCTATTGAATAAGGACATTTAATTTGAACCTTCATTGTAATATTATTACGCCTTATGAAGAAGACTTCATTATTCACTTCTAGTTTATTCTTTAGAAATGCATTGATATCGGCATTCTTGTAGCTTTATGAGGAATGACAGTGGTTTTAGGTTTACCATTATGAATATAATGAAATCGATTATTACTTTCATTGCGTTTGGTATTGAATGATTCAAAATTCAAGAGAGCAAACTTATAATAACCTGGAGGTCCTAGCTGTAGAGGCGGGTTTAGATAAGCCGAAATAATAGAGTCTGACCCGCTTACTGTAACTGTAACACTCATCTTGACAATGTAGCAGTTCCTAGGATAAAAGAAACTACAAGCACAAGTGCCCACAGATGACTGAATCGAAATTCTGGTATCTATGTGCAATATAAAAGATTTTAACACCTTGTAGATATTTCTCAATCGCAGGAGGCGGCTTCAAACTACCAAAAATATCAAAGTAGTATGCAACATCACCTTCTTTCCTTACAGCAACCCAGTGTGTTCCTTCATAATCAGAGGTATGCAGAGCGGTAATAAATCTCTCTTTAAAGCGAGGCTTTAAAGGTAGTTTGCCAATCACATATACCCCTCTAAAATAAGAAATGTTTAAACGTTTAGCATGGCATTCGATGTCTACGTTACTCAAAGCTTCCTCCAGTATATTTACAATCCTCTTCCACCATTTTTGGCTTCTTTTTTAAACCCTTGCATTTAGATCCTCTATTTTTTAAGGACCTTGCGATTTTAGATGCAGCGGCTAAAGACGACATCAGCGGCATTACAGGTAAAAATCCTCCTTTACTCCTCTTCTTACACCTTCTCTTTCGGAGTCCCTTTCCTCCATCGCCTTGTTATGCCTCGCAACTTCTGCTAAGTGCCAATCAGCAGCCTTTTTTTATTGACTGCAGAGGCTATCTGAGCAGCGCCGCCGGCTGCAGCGCCTAAAGCAGCAATGATGGGGAACAATGGTAAAAACCCTCCTCTCTTCTTCTTTCTCTTTCCGGATCCCACTGCAACCTCTCCCTTCGTGATTGCAGTTACTATCCTTGCAGCTAACCTTTCACCAAAAGTTTAATCTGATGACTGCACACGCTTCCAGTTCTCTGCAAGAATCTTATCCGCTATTTGTCTTGAAGCACTGTCCTATGCTCAGCGTATGCGAAGACGTGCTGTTTGCAAGCTTCGTCTAATTGGTTATTTCCCGGGTCTCCTCTTTTTATACGTTTTTCCAATTTAGTGCCCGACCCACAATATCTATACCCGGGCAAGTGAGCTTCAAAGGGGTGTGAATTAATTTATGAATTAATAATTCCACAGCCGCGCTTATACTGCAACGGCCTCCCTCTCTTAGCTCTCATGATATACTAATCGAGTAAGTGTATGCATTAGCGCTTTTATGTTTTCCTTTGAGGTCTAACCGAAACGTAACCATACGCTGCGAAATGAATCCAATTATAATTACTTTGCACTCGGTAATATAAACAGCGCGCATACATTTTATAAGTTAGTTGTTAACATGGAGAGTGTTAAGCAGCACTGCTCTCTACCTATTCAGGTATTAGACTTTGAAAGTGACTTTAGATGCGATCGTCATGGGAAGCTATTTCCATCTAATGTTAGAGCTCCTATTTTTAGGGAGTTCCAGTGCAGGGAAAACAAACTATTACTCAATATGCTACTCCATGAGAATGGGCTACGCTTTGAAAACTTGTATATTTCTTCAAAGTCTCTCTATCAGCCAAAGTATCAATACCTAATTAAAGTACTTGGAAATATGGATGGTATACAACACCTTCAACAACGGAGAAGATGCTTTGCATCCTTCTGAAGTAAAAAAAACTTCAATATTTATATTCGATGACGTCATTACTGAAATGCAGGAAAAGATAGCATCCTTTTACAGTATGGGTAGACATCGAAATGTTGACTCCGTGTATCTAGTGCAGTCCTATGCTAAAGTACCAAAACATTTAATTCGCGATAATACAAACATGATAATAGTCATCAGGCAAGATAATTTAAACTTGAAGCATATTTACGAGGATTATGTAAATACCGACATGACCTAAAATCAAATTAAGGATCTGTATAAGAGTGTTTGGGAGAGTGTATCAGAAGGAAGACCCTTTGTTGTGATAGATCCTGAATTCCACATGAATGAGGGTCGATATAGGAACGGTTTTTATGTATATATTAAGCACGAGAAGAAAGAAAATGATCATTCATAGTTAATAATGAGCACCGACAGGTTTCGGTTCTCAGAGAACTGCTCCAGTTTGATCGTTTTATCATAAATAGAGATGTCAAAGGAAACCATCAATTCAAGAATAAGAGATTGTGCAATGTTCACGATCCTGAAGATAATCATGATGCATCTAATAAGAATTATGTGGATGCTCTCGAAATTGGGATGCTCGATTTCTCTCAGCAAGCTGCTGGCAATGTTGAAGTTATGGCTAAGATCCTGATCGTTGAATTGATTTCGAGATATATTCTCAAAAGGGATAAGGAAAATAACATAGTGATTGATAAAGTTAGATGGAATGTACTGCTAGATCCAGTCCACGATAATGATGCCGTGAATAAAAAGTTCATCACTGGATAGGTCAGTTCACGGACGCACTCGAGAGATGATAATGGGGACATTATATTCGGCAATAAGGAAATCATTGATATAGCAGATCCTCTTGGAGATATGGATGCTGTAAATAAAAGATATGCTAGAGGTATGATCATTAGGAAATCGAACGAGACGCGACAGCAGTTAAACAGATACTTGCCAAGGGAAATCGGAATGCAAATAGACAAGAAACTCCAAGGGATCAATGCAAATTTAAACAAAACTACGGAGCAAGTGGATGCTTTAACACTTTCAACCAAGGAAAGGACAGATTTCCTAATGACTTCTATTAAACAACAGGCAGTGGCACTGGAAAGAGAGAAAATAGTCATCCAAAGTATATGTAATGAGAAAATAAATAATTTGGAAAAATAAACAAATAGACAAATTTCAAGTCTGGACGGAACAATCAATCAATCAATGGCTGAGACTTTGTACAGTAAAAAGCGATATACATTAGTTAAACAAATACATGTCAAAGGAAATCGAGACGCAAATAGGTAAGAAACCGCTAGACATCACAGCAAATTTAAATAAAACTACGGGTAAAGTGGATACTCTAACAAGTTCTACAAATGTCAAAGCGGATTCTATAATTGATTCTATTAAACAAGTTACCGCGGAGCTTGATAGAGAAAAAAATCTTCAGAATCTTTGTAATTAGAAAATGAGTAATTTAGAAAAGTTAATAGTGAAGCGAGTTTCTGATCTAGAGGATACAGTCAAGCAGTTAAAGACAGAGGTTTTGAATACTCTCAAAACTGATTCCTGCAATGATAAACTTAAGAAGTTGGAGGAAAATGTAAACATGATGATGGATGCCTACAAATATCATATGCAGCAAATGATAAGTCTAGAAGAAGCAGTCAGAAGCCAGTATGCTAATATGGCAACCTTTGCTGGGTATTTCAAAACACATACTTAGGAAGATAAGAAAGAAACCGAGCAACCGAAAACTTCCATAGAGATGTTAGCTAAGGCTATCGACACATTGAGAACTCAAGCTGAACGCAGACTATAAATTGAAGGTAATCGTCTATTTTCACATCATTTGTAAGATGGATAGTGAAAGCATAAGACTTAAAGAGTCTGTAGTCGAGCATACCAGGAGTGTAAAAGAAAAGCTAAGAGCTTTAAAAGGTTTCAAGCTTGAGACTCATCATTTCATGTCTGAAGCTTTGAAGCCCGTAAACCCCCCCTCAAAGATATTTTGGACACTCAACGGGGAGTGACTGCGAAGACCATCAAGAATGAATTTGATGAATCTACAAGTACTTCTACTTACATTCAACAAGTTCGCTCAAAAGTAAAGGATCGTATTGATACATTGTACGGTGTGAGATATCAGGAGGTAGTTACATGCTTGGAAATAAAAATATTCATTTTATACATAATCAAATACTGATAGGCGATGAAACGTATGAGTCTACCACTGGTTTGAAGGAGCTCATCTTTAAGCCATCACCTCAGATGTCAGCATACATCAGTGAAAACTTGGAGATGTACGCTAAGATTCTGAAAAACACTTTTCTTCATAGAAATGGCTACACCAGACATGGTCGTTTGAGATGTGGTAAATCATATACATACAAGTATATAATACGTCCCCTGCTCAATACACATTCAGGTCTAGGACTGGTATGGAAGGAGCTAAGCCTGATAAGGAGGTTGACTACATTTCTGGAGAAATCCCAAAACATTAGTGAACAGATCGAGGCTGCTTAATGCTTCGAGGGACGCCGGTAATAATAGGAACACTCAAGAGATTGAGAAAATTATGCGAGAGTTGAAGGGATCTAAAATTATAGCAAGAGCGCCAAACAGAATATTGCCAGAGAGCTTCACGGATCGGCGAGGAGAAACTATTTACGACGCAAAATTATCAGCAAGGGTCTGAATGATTTATTACAAATTGATTTGATTGAAATGATACCCCAAGCAAGAGTGAATACAAATTTCAAATACATTCTGTTTGCAATCAACTTTTACTCTAAAATGGCATATGCAAAACCATTAAAGGACAAGGGCGGAGTTAATGTTGCAAGGCTATGGAGGATATATTACAAGAAATGAATGTCCCACCCTGGAATATTCAAAGTGATAAAGGGCAAGAATTGTACAAGTTCTTTAAGCGATTAATGTTAAAGTATAATATTAACCACTACAGCACCTATACCAATGTGAAGGCAGCAGCTGTTGAGCGTGTAATTCGAACCTTGAAGAATATGATGTATCGAGAATTTTTAGTCCAAGACTCATACAAGTGGTATGGTTTGGAGATACTGAATGGATTGATAAAAAGGATTTTGTGTAATGTATGAAGAATTAATAAAGACTATCGTTTTATGACTATAAAATTATTAGTATGTTTTTTATTTTAAAAATCCTTCATATTCGTTTTGAAGAAAAAATGTAGATACTTAAAAACCCTCACATATTTTAAATGAACATAAAACTATATAAAATATTAAAAACATCAGAGGGAAAAGTAATACATAAAAACCCTCATGCATTTGAAATGTGTATAAAATATACATAATTAAGAAATCATTAGAGGGAAAAGTAATACATAAAAAAAACCCTTACACATTTGAAATGAATATAAAGCTATATAAACCATTAAGGAATCATTAGAGGGAAAAGTAATACATAGAAAACCCTCACACATTTGAAATGAATATAAAACCATACACAATATTAAAATCATCAAAGGGAAAACTAATACATAAAGAAGCCTTACACATTTGAAATGAATACAAAACTATATAGAATATTAAAATCATCAGAGGGAAAACTAATACATAAAAAACCCTCAAACATTTGAAATGAATATAAAACTATATACAATATTAAAATCATCAGAGGGAAAAAGTAATACATAAAAACCTTTTACACACTTGAAGTGAATATAAAACTATATACAATATTAAAATCATCTGAGGGAAAAATACAAAAAACTCTCACATATTTGAAATCTCTCGTTTTACACATTATTTACATTTTTACAAGGATAGACACTAGCAATCGCCAGGTCTAAGGGAATAATGGACCCACGCTAGAGTCTTATGGGTTCCTTCATTAGCTTTCTCTTGTCGTCACCCCCTACATGACCAATTTGTTTGTTACAATTGTGGTAATTTTGTGGTTTGTGCTACGAAATGTTTTTTTGTGTGAATAAATCTTCATGCTATGATCCTTCAAACATTAAAAATAATGGCCGAGATCTATTTTATCCAAATCCGCCTTCTTTATAGTCTGCCCGCTGTATATGCATGCATATAATTTTGCTCTGATACCGACATACTCTTCCATAACCACGCCACCCAATTCATCCTTGAACAAGCCAATCTTTTTCTTTATGGCTTGCTGAATGCCATATGCATTAACTGTTTCGAAGTTTGAAGTGTCAAAATACAGTGGGTTCTCTCTACTGAATTCATAGATATCAGATTTCGTTTCAAAAATGAACAAGTCTGTATCAATGTCATTCAACAGCAACTCTTTTCAGATTTGGTTGCATGATGTTATAAAAAATCATACATTATAAGTTTAGAAATTTCCAAAATTGCATGTCCAATATCGATTGGCTTATTCATATGCTCCTCCTCTCTGCCCAGTTCGATGGCTACAAGATTTTCTTCGAATATGATAGTGCGTAGACATGTGCTGCGTGCTGTCAACTTCTTTAGCTGTTCCCATTTGCTGACTATTTTAAAATCTATGTATTTCCTTACATTGTCAATGAATTTCCCGTATAGAGCATTATTCATGTCTTTCCAGAGGTTTTGTTCAAATTTTTACTTTGCCTTGAGCTCTCTTCTCTGTATTAACATCGATATAGGTCTTTTGCCAGTTCGACTGGTCGTAGGACACCACCCTGTGAATACGTCTCACAGTTAGACCCCGCTCGATACACTGCTGCATTACCGTGGAGTGCAAGACAGATTTGTTTTTATTATCTAATGTTGCAAGCAGTTTCTTGTGTTGTTAATTCGGTGGTCTCGCGCTCTGTGGGCAGAAAGGAAGCTTGTTATGGGCGTCGTGGATATGGTCAGGGTATTCGATATCTACTTCTAGCACATAGCCAGCCTCCGAATCTTCTTTGATGTCCAAGAAACTTATATTCTCAATTTCTTCCCTGGTGAGCCATTTCAAGTTTTTATAAGGGAGGCACAGTATAAATTCTTTATGTCCCAATAGGACAAATTCTTAACAGGAGCATGCTGGTCAAAGCTGGACATGTACCTGTGGTTAGCTTTGGTGTAGCCCTTCACCACAGTGCACAGTCCACCTCTAATACCCGACTCGAAAATCTCTAGCAGACTCTTGTCGGATATTAAAGAAAGCTTCGCCTTTGTTATCTTCAACACTGCGTCAAAAGAAAGTCCTGATAATGTATAAAACCATGCTGGGTCAAGTTTATACATTCCCAGGATGACATCTCTAAACTGTTCGAAAATATCCGCCAAGAGCAGTATATCTGTTTTCAGGTATAGATCGCTGTATTCCCCGAGATTTCGGATATTAAAGTATCCCAGACCTTTACAGCATGCCTGAATTCCTCGTCAGTGATGTGACTGTCAGTTTGAGTGCTGAAGAAGGCCTCCATCGGTGGTAGAGCTTTTTCGTCAAGCTTTGCAAAGCTTCACACATAGTCATAGGGGAATATCCCCTTGCTTGTTGCCAGCTAAAAATGTTCTTCAACAGGATATTCCTCCCGGTTTATTTTAAAGTCACTCTCCTCCAGCATGTCAGCCAGGCTGGACAGCTTGTCGTCAAGAAACTTAGTTATCCAGAAACCTAAAGCTGATGTTCCTGTACCTTTTGCTGAACGCTAGATTACTTTCACCACTTTGAGCTATGCACGATATGGGTTTATTATCATATGCCAGGTGCCTTATCAGGAAGTGACTGTCATAATTAGATAGACAATGAGAAATGATCAGTATGAAATCAGGGACCTTTCTATTTAAATTGTATCTATTATGAGCAGCACCCAGATATTCCCCAGTCACGTGATCGTGATCCCTAATGCGCAAATCGCTCATAGTGAAAGCGCCAAGCATATATGGCATTCAGAGGCACTATAGAAGTCCTGTTGCGCTTCAGGGGATAGATCAGATCCATAGGTTTAGGATTAGAATACACTTCGATGACCTCATCAACAATTGATTTTAATTGCTTGAAGAAGTCATCGATGGCATTTGCATTTCTGAAGAGAAAGAATTTCGACAATGTCTCGTCATGTCTACACACCAGCTTTAAGGCAATAGACATTGCTTCATGTTCTTGATTGGCTAGGGTCCAGCTCGAGTTGCTTGAAAGCTCGCAAGACTGAACCTTTGCCAGAACAGATTCAATGTCAGCGTATATGACAAAAGGCACAGGAACACATTTGGAGAATGCCTTAAATTTAATGCAGTCATCCTGTTGGGGCATTTTAAGTAGCTTTCATTTTCCGCATCTTAATCTATGTGCTTCCAGAGCCTTCTCAGTGCCACATCTCTTGAGACATGCCTCGCATGCCCACATTCTATGCTCGTATTTCGTGACTTGACTCCTTACAAGCCTGGATAAGTCTGTAATGAGACAGTAGGGCGACTTATCCTCCTGTTCAATATATAGAAGATTGACATGGTGCTGCTTCTTTTCAGCTGTTTGGTTTAGAGGAATAATGTTCTTATTCTTCTCTATACCAAACACTTAAATGGATGCTCCATTATTCTGCTTTTCAAAGCATTGAATTTGATGCAGGGATACTGGAAATTCAATACCATCATAATTGAATGCTTTGAAAAGCAGTTTTTCTGGGTATGCTGTTGTTACACATCCATTGTGTTTAGCAGGGTATTTAGAGGCTAACATGCACCATGCAAAGCAGTTGTCGTTAATCTTGATATTTATTACCGCAGTTTTATTCTTGATTTTCAGAGGCACTTCAATATATGATGCTACATGTACAGGATCATAATGTGTAGAGCTCATCATCAGACCAGGTATGGATAACAAGGAATTCGGCGATGCTCCCCCCTCAAATTTGGAAATGCTTTCTAAAATATTCTCCCCGCAATTGAAGAATAGATCTGATTGAGGTCGCTTGACGGAATTATCAGCAATGGCTTAGAATTAAAGAAAGAGGAAAAGCGCGCCTCTTCATTAGGTTTATGGCTTAAATATTTAAGTTCCAGAGAACAATTCATTTTCAATCCACCCCTGATTTTCTGCAATACGTTTTCCACTTCTTTAAGTATTAGCTTCTTGCACTCTTCTAAAAGACTCTGGGGTCAAGAATTTCTGATGTATTTTATATTTTACTATTAAAAATACGTCCCTTGAATGCCGATTGCATGGTCTTGCATTCCAGACCTTGACAATTGCTAGCACTAACCTTGACTTTTTTAATGGTGAGTTGCTCGCTTCCGTCCGATAACTGTCCTCTCTTCCCGTTCACGGGTGTTGAATCATTGGATGATGAGGTTGATGGTGCAGCGGCTTCACCAATTGCGTTGGGTATTGAGGTTGACGCTGTAGCGGCTACAACTTCCGCAGGCATGTCGGGTGATGAGGAGGCTGACGGTGCAGCGGCCGCGACTTCATCAACCCTCCCGTGCAACGCGAAGCTCTGTGTTGAAATCTCCATGGACTGGCATCCTTCGACCGCTGGAATATTTCCTGGAATAATAATAATAGTATAGCATATGTAAAAGGATGTTAATACGATTTTGTTACATTAATTTTTAAAACGCTGAAGAAGTCTTACCATTCGGTGCTTGCTGCATGTATGGGGCAGGGCCCCATCCCTGATGATTTGATGCCGGGAAGGCATGGAAGTCTGATGGTGCAGCGGTCGCGTGTTGAACGAGACCCGTCCCGAAATAAAGTTCACTCCCTGGAATAATAATAATATTACTACTAATAATAATAGTATAGCATGTGTTAAAGATGATAATAAAACACTGAAGCATTCTTACCGTTTGCCCGTTGCTGCATGTATGGTGCGGGGCCCTATCCTTGATGATTTGGTGCCGGGAAGGCATGGAAGTCTGGTGGTGGCGGTGCTGGTGCAGCAATAGCGTGTTTAACGAGACCCGTCCCGATATAAAGTATGCTCCCTGGAATAGTAATAATAATATTAATAATAGTATGACATGTGAACAAGGTGATAATAAAACACTGAAGAATTCTTACCATTTGCTGGTTGCTGCATGCATGGGCCAGGGCCCCATCCGTAATGATCGGACGCCTGAATGATCGCGTCATTCGCGGAATGATCCAGCAATCGGCGACAAGTATCTTGCTGGAGCTGCTTGAAGGCTTCAACTACATTAGCAGATCTGAATGCTGAAAACGTAAGTAATTTTCGTGTTAGACTTTATTTATTTTTTAAGAAAGAAAAGCTCTATTATTAAGTTAATTTACTTTATTACGAATAGCTTACATACACGGAAATGTCGATGTATTTTAACCAGCAAGAAATTTCTATTGCAAATAACGAACATTTATTCGTAATGGAAACAGACTGAAAGTTTTCACTAAATGAATGCGTTAGGGAAATAAGACATGTCCAAATAGCTAATAACTGAAGAATGTTCAACCGAGACGTGCAATCTGGAGGTCCCGGGATCGATTCCCATCAGTAGCTCTCGGAAGAAATTTCTAGTGCATATAAAAAAAATTTTATTCGATACGGCTGGTATTAAAATAATTGTATTTTCTCTAGTAAGGAATATAATTCACTCAGCGAATACGTGGAATAATAGGTTTGCTTAAAAAACTTAATACTTAACTAAACTGTTCACATTTGTTTGAGAAAACGAATTCTATCTTCATATAGCTGTATTTTCTCTAGAAAGGAATATGACTCACTCGGTGAAATCCAGTATTTAAACACATGGAATAATAAGTTTGCTCAAAAACGAATAATGAAATAAACTGTTTATATTTTTGAGAAAAATGAAATTCACACAGCTAGCTATTAACTGTAGAATGTTCAGCTATTTGCATATTAATTTTTTCGACATTGAAAACGCAATTATAAGTTAAATGTAGTGAGTAATAAGTTAAATTTTAAAGTAAGTGAAGTGCTTTTACAACTTACCACACATGATGTTTGATGAAATTTCACGACGCGAAGTAAAGCCTGAAGAGATCTTAAATCGTCGATGTCAGTCGAGAAACTGTAAGAATTTCCGGTGAAGCAGGTTAATATATCTCTCTTTTGCAATATACAAATGTATAGGAGAGGTGTGACGGTATAAAATAAATCGATTTTGATTGGCTACTCCAACCTCCTTGAGTAGAAGGAGTCATGTAGGGGAGCTAGCCTCGCGCAGGGGGTATTTCATAAAACGCGTCTAAACCGGTTGCGGGGAATTACTGCATCATACGATATGTCTGTAGGGGAAATCCTCATGCATGTATAAGGCTGGGGGCTATTATTTTTGAATAGGTGTATTGCTAAAATTCATTGTTTATTATTAGATTACCAAAATATTCACTCAAGTATTATATTTGAAGCATCCGTCTGCGTTCAAAGTGTTATTCTATCATGATATCATTGTGAGAGTGTCGCTGATGCCATCACCTGGAACTCCAACTTTATAGGTAGGATTGTATAGATAACGTATTATTTAACAATCATTTTAGAGTGAAAATAACGAAAAAGCAAAGTATTGTTTCTCTTGATATAATTTTCCTGGTGTGATGTAGGGATCGTGTAATTTTAGGTATGGAGGCTGAAATATCAGACTGCTTAAATGGAATAAACAAATAAGCTTTCCTGACGATAATAATAAACTTGATTGCCGCACTCAAGAACAAAATAATACATGGAAATAATTGCGATAGTTACGAATGTTTAAGTACAGTGTTATACAGGATCTATACACCATAACCTCTAGGAAATATATTACACCTGCGCTCATAAAAGACGCTTAATGGGAGGGCTTGTCCTTGTCCGGTAACTCACATAATCGATATTCGAACTCGGGACCTCTGGAATATGAAGTAGACACGCTAGCCCTCAGAGAAGCCTGCTATTTATTTATTATTACCCTGGAGCGATGCGGGGTCATAGAATGTTTAGCCATGGAGGCTAACACACCGGTCTGTTTAGGATGGTTCATATTTCATTATTTATTTATAAATAACGTAATGTTTAACAATAATTTTAGTGCCAGTAATGAAAATAAAGTATTGTTTCTCTTGATGTAATTTTCCTAGAGCGATGTAGGAGTCTTATAATTTTTATACTTAGGAATTCCCAGTGTCTTTAGGGGAAATCCACTCGCCTGTATAGGTTTGGGCTATTCTTTTGAATGCATGTATTGCTAAAAACCACTCAAAGGGTTATATTTGAAGCATTCACTTGTAGATGTTATCTCTATTCAAGAATGCTGTTAGGAAATCGTCCATTAAGCTGTAAAGCGCGGATGGCCGCAAAAGTGGTAAAACCCTAGCGCACCATGGTTTACCCTCTTCAGGGATATACAACATACTTTGCAAGGGGTGTACAACTGAATAACACATTGTCGAATTTCTCGAAGACCACTGGTGTGCGTTTTTAGAAAAAAGATTTTAAAACGAATATCAAATTTATATTTGAAGTCATCCCATTGGTTCGATCTCTGTGCTGATGTAGTCAACATATCTTTCGATGGGGAACGTTTTGAAGTCTCCTCCCTATGTTATTTACACCTTTTCACGATACTTATGCATGTTTTGAAAGTTCGTGTATTCTTTTAGCTTGAGTTCAGAGTTCGATATCCCACTGGTATTCAATACCGCTTTAGACATTGCATGTCTAAACAATCACGGGTCTGTTACATAAGACTTTTGATTTTTTGTTAGGAGAATAAAAAACAGAGATTTTATTTATGATCGCTCTTTAACCGGGGTTAATTGAAAGAGCAACAAGGGAATGTTTTGTTTAGAGTGCTCTGTATATTCATTATTTATTAAATAACGCCTTGCATGTATTAATTGAACTATAATGTTAGCCTGTACTTCATTATTTATTTATTTTATTTTTCAGAGCCCACCTTACGTGTAAACAAGCCTTAGAAAAATCTTGAAGTGCGAAGTTCCTTATCACCCTTTCAAAGGATTTATGCTAGTTATTTCCTTGGAATAATAATGAGCCAACTTGGCCGCACTCCGTGTGTTAAAAACCCAAGATGGCGGGCTTCCGTCTTGTCCCTCCCAGGCCGGAAGAGTGAACCTCTGCCGCTTCCGCTAGAGCGTTGTGAGGGAAGCGGCTGTCGCGCGGAGGGAGGTGTTAAGTGAAGAGAGAGAGAGTCGGTCAGGAAAACACATCATTAGCGTTAGAACGCCGGCAAGAGATGGACCGTGGGCTCGGGTTTTCCGTGAAATATTCACTCGATAATGTCTACTGTTAGCCATTTACGCCAACTCCGTCCTTTCAGTCATCAATTTTTTTTAATTCACCTAAGTGATGTAATATTCTTATAAGCCCAAAAAAATTTCCCTCAACGCAGAATAAAAGAAGTGTTATTAGTCGTAATAATTATACGCGCGTAATAATCACCTTAACACACATATATGGAATGGCAACCAGGTGCGCGAGTCAATTCATATACACTTATTTACATCAATCAATCAAAAATACTTAATTGAAATAATTTTATTCATCGATTGATGACCAGCGTTTAATTACATTAATCAATTAAAATTCACGCGGCGGGGTACTTCGATCGAGGTTCTGCGTCCAGCCCTTTAGAGGCGCGATACCGGGACATTATCAGTATAAATCCTTGATTTTTTTCAATAACGTTAGACGATGTTATGCATGGACGAACATTACCTGATTGATTGACACAGATATTTAAGAACTTATCTCCTCCATCGATTTGGGAGGGCGATGGTGGCGGCACGCGACGAAAACAATAATGCATTGCTTGGCAGTCTGCGGCTGCGGGTATCAGTAGCACACAAAATACATCCATTAGTGACGAGAAGAATACCCCATTGTCCTCGTACGAGTACAATATCCCATTGTTCTCCTATGCCAGGCGACATTCAGACCAGACCACAAAGGACAATAGCCCATTGTTCTAATCCTCAGTGGGTGGCATTCAGACCCACACAAAGGACAATAGCCTATTGTTCTACCCCTCTGTCAGGCGGAATTCAGGACAGCGGACAAAGAGGGGGCGTGGTCGGCGGCGTTCGTGGTTAGGCCACAAACGATGGGGGCGGGGGCCGGCGGTACAGAACAAAGGGCCATTAATCCTATTGTTATGATCAGAACAATGCACTCATTGTTCTAGTTCCGCTATCTTTATACTACTGCAGAGGTCTGTTAATTATTGATTACCAACTTAAACCGTGGTTTCTCAAATCGGCACTTTTTTTTTTTTTTTGCACCCGACTGCACCTAGTTCCTATGCGTGGTGTTGAAAGGTGTGGTACTCTTATGAATAGTACTGGCATTTACGGAGCAGGTGTGCTTCACTGACGACGTCCATTGCGTGCTTGCATCTATGATTCAGCTGTGCCCGCTTTTGCACCGTTTTCATTAATTTTACCTGAAGTAATGATAATTACAAATTACATAATTCATATTTTCATGTATGATGTTATTCTTTGATTTATTTAAATTTTCGGTTAGCTGTTTATCTTGTTTGCATTAATTTTAAAGGACCTGTGAGGAAATTTAAAAATGTAAGTAATTCATTTGAACAAAAAATATATAAGCCTCGCATATGTAACATACATTAAGGAAAATTATTCACTGTTCGTTTTATGATTACAAAGGTAATTTAGATCTTATTCATTAGGAAATACACTTGACACAAAAATATAGAAACTTTTTTCTTTCTTTACTACGTTTAGTAAGCAGGGGAAGTATTGTATTCCACCCAAAAATTCGATACCGAGATTTCACCGGAAATATATGTTTTGAGAACCCCTGAATCCAAAAGAAATGTTTTTGGAAACATGTCCGTCTGTGTGTCTGTGTGAGTGTGTCTGTGAACAGCATAACTCAGAAACGAACAGTCGGATAAACACCAAACTTGGTATTTAGGTTCAGTATCTTCCAGAGATGGGACATGAAGGTTTTCAAGAAAATCCCCCCACCTCAGATTACCCTTTACATGGAACATTTTTCGAAAATTTTAATTTTCTCAAAAATGGCTCTAACGATTTTGATTAAAATATACGTTTAAGATATTTTCATGACAAATAAAATGTATATCTCTAATTGTCTGGGAATGTCTCCAAAAGTATTCTTCATTGTGAACGACTTTTGCATAAGTGGTAAACCATAAGAGATAGACAAAATTTACTACACAAAAAATGTAGATCGCGTTAAAATGCACAATTTATGCCATATACATTTTTTTGTTGAGTGAACCATTTTCGAGATATTGCTTGTTATATCCTTACATTTTTCAATACTTATTTTCTCAAATGGGAATTCGTTATTCATTTTTTTGTCTTGGATGTGCAAAGAGTATTAATCTGTGGCAAAGAGAATGGTGCTGCACCTGGCAACCAACCATTAAGATATATGTCGATGCTTAAAAACTACTGCATTTTTATATTGCACTTGTAATTACAAAACAAGGGGAACATAGTACGCCTTAAGCGATAGTCAAATATTTTTGGAACTGGTCCCTATGTGTAAAATGTAATTCTCTTTGCATGTCAAAAGATCGTTTCTGCGAATGTTTATCTCGATTAATATGAAATAGATGGAGAATAAGACTTTGTAAAAATAGTTTGTACAAGAGTAGAGAAAGTCACGTGAGTGTAACACATCAGATTTTTTAAAAAGATTTTTCCCTAAATCGAGAGATTCTCTTCAGATAGCAATCAGCATGTTGTCTGTATAGCGAAAATTTTTTAGCGTAAAAGTACTTATGTTCTGTCCTGATATTTAACTTCACATCCCTTTGCTTCACTTTAAATGCATACATAAGGTTTAAAACAGACGTATAATAAGCAATAAGAAAATAAATATTTTCTGAAAGAAATTGTTTTAAAATAACCACTTAACATTGATTGTTGAAAGTGCAAAATGCAGATACAGATGCATAACGATGACAGAAGTTCTTTTAATAAATCAGATAATTACTAGTTGCACTGTCGAGATTGTTCACCGTTGCATAGAAATCAGAATGACCTAGATACCCTTATCACTGGCTTTTGTATAATATATTTTTGACGCATGCGTAGTAATGAAAAAAGTATGCTTACCTCACCTCTCTTAGATTTTTTCTAAGATATGTGACACAGCGACTATAGCTCAATGCTATCGGGAGATCGGCGCCTGTAAGTTGGAGGTAAACAGAGATAAGCAGCGCTCTCGCTCGGCATAATCAAGAAGCTTTATCGGCAGATGATCAGGATCTTCGGGAGGTTTTTTCCCTCGCCTACAGAACGTGTGTCCAGATGGTCCTGAATTGTACTGGGGAAGATTTCATTGGCTATATAAGCAAGCGTTCTTGCGAGAGTCGGTTAGTTGAGTTGATCGGTGAGTAATTAAGCGAGTTGGTGAGAGCGTTTCTGTTGCGACATCAAGTGCGGTTCTCCGAGCGAGCTGGTGACGATTGCTATGTCGTGCAACAAGTGCTATTGCGGAGCGAAAGATTGTAGAAATCTTGTGTTCGACTCCCAGCGAATGAACCAACCGGAAGAAGAAGTTACGTCGAAGAAAGTAAATGACGAGCAAATTGAACTAGTTCGCATTAGTGAAGTGACAATGTGAGCTAAGTGAAGTCACAATGAAGGTTGAACTAGACCAAAATGGTGACAGTGAAAACTGAGAGAAGTGACTGTTAAAAAACTAGACGAAGTCTACGCTACTTGATTGGTGGAGGATTATCCGTTGCTTATTTCTATTGGTTAATGGGAGGGAGTGGAAGGTATTTAATATCGTTCCTACAAGGAATGCATATCATTAATGCAATACCATGAGGACGTGTGCTGGCGTTCTTTCTCAAGGTCTAGGTGTGTAGGTATTCTGACTTGTAAATGTTTATTGTTTATGTTATTTGCATTAGCTTTAAAAGGGTTTCAGTGTAAAGGTTTAAGTACTATCAGGGAATGTATAAAAATGCTTAGATAATGAGAGAAAGGCCTTGAATGTCTTTCTCACAGACATGTAAGACCTGTAAGCAATTAGACTAGAAGTACGGAATTTAAACGGATTTGCATGTACAATAATTTTCTTACGCTATTATCAGTGGAACTTATAATGACGCTTAGATAATCTATGAAAGTCTTTTGGGCGTCTCTCTCACGGTCCTATATACAATTAAGCTAAAAACATTTTCTTTAAAAGGGTCTCCATGTGAAAGTATTTTCTTAAGTGTTATTGTCAGTGGAATTTATCAATGACGCTTGAATCAGTCTCGTCTTGCTTTACCCCCACGTCGCTAGTCCAGTTTGTATTGTTTTTAATGTCTGGGAGTAAACATAACCGCATTTATCGCTTGAAATTAAATCATTTTCAGTATTTTTCTGCCTGAGAGCATCCTAATCTCTTCTTTTCCACGGACCTCTACATTCCTTTCATATCTGTAAAAGGAATGGTTTATAGCATGAAGAAATGAAACGCTAGGGCCTGAAGGCTTACAAACAGCTTTGAGTTAATTATTTTAAGTATTATTAGCTCATCAGAGAAATCTTATTTAGCAGCGTATAAGAAACCGCTGATTTTTTAAAACTAATTATCTGAAAGGGGAATAATTTTTAAGCGCTATTATCAATTACGCTTAGATCAGTCTAGTTTCACTTTTCCCAAAGTAGCGTCGCCAGCAATATATTACGGGAGCAGGGAGTAGATATAGAGATCAATTTTTAAACAGTTTATATCAATTAAAATATAAATATTAATTAATCCTGAGTTGCAATATCCAAATATTTTTTTAGTTCTATTTATGGGCGTTCATTATCTACTATGCTTCTTAGCGCCCCATTCTATACTGGGCGTGAAAGAACGGAAATTTTGTTCAGGGGCCCCTTTATCAGACTTGAGGTTGTTTTACTGCCGTAAATCTATGACACAGGACCACTGGCTTTAGTTCTTTTCCGAAGGAGGCCATGCTAAGGATTTTTACGCCCGAAAATATTCATCGCTCTCCGCCGGGTTTGAACCCGCGACCTCGGGAGATAGAGGTTAGCATGTTTAAATAAATAGATTTTATATTCTCAAATTAAGGTGCTGCAACTGGAATCAAAATTAGGAAAGGATGTTTAGCGTATTCTAAGCGCAAATGTGTTGTGACATGAAAATTAATTACCGGTGTGAAGTAGGTATTTTATATTACCGTTGTAGGCCATGTTGTTTCACTACACAATAGGGTTATATTCTAAACTGGAAGATATTGCACTCATCTGGAAACCATTGAAATTTAGCACCGGAAGGAAAACATGCCCCGATATCTTAACATGGTTGTACCAACCATCTAAAATATAGCTTCCGCTGCTGTCACCTTTGGCGATACATACGGAGGCGTAAATAGATTGATACCAGTGATGTGATTAGGAAGCTTCCTATTACCACCAACCCAGAAAGATGCTATTATTTTAACGAAGCTATTTTCCTATTCATTTTTACCTGTTTTTAGCAAAGGGGTTCTAACCCCCAAACCCCCAAGCTACACCTCTTCAAAGGAGGATGCATTATACGAGATATGCATAGATAAATTTTTGTGTCTAGATATTATATCGCTTCGATTCTGAAAAAGGTTTTCCATGTAACGATCGCTAAAGAATGCTTTCATTAAGCGAAATTTAAGGCTAATGGTTTCTAAAAGCAAGCATTATTGTGGTGTTTGAAAGGAGAAAGAGTGTAGATTTTGCTGATGGAATGAATACGCTTTTGTTTCCTTATTATGTGATCTCTTCACTGCTTTATACTCACGGTGGGACTAAGAGCATTGCATTAATACCTGAAACTGGAAAAAGAAAAAAAAGTCCATCTTTGTCTTGCACTAACTAGTAGTGATGGGTCGAAGGAGACAGAGTCGTTTCAAAGGAACGCTAGCAGGTACAATAGAGGCCTTCGGGAACAGTTTTTTGCGTTTATATGGGAAAGGATAGGGAAAACGACGATAGATGAGGAGGTTCACGGAGGAAAATGCGTTTATATGGGAGAGATAGGGAATACGGGGGGCTGATGCTAGGCTAGACAGGGGCTGAAGTAGGGGAGTACACTTTATATGACAGAGATAGGGAATATGCGGAGAGGTGCTAGGCTAGACAGATGCTGAAGGAGGGGAATATAGGCTTATACTGGAGTGATAGGGAATACGACGGAAGGTGCTAAGATAGACGAATGTTAAAGGTGGAATGCGTTTATACAGGTGACATAGGAAATACGAGGAAAAAAGCTAGGATAATCAGAGATCTAGTGGAGTATACGTTTACACGGGAGAAGTAGGGAAACGTTGATAGGTGCTAGGGAATGGTTAAAGAAACTGTAAACAAAGAACCGCATTATCCAAGAACTTTAACAACAAAACGACTCGAGTATAGATAATTTGTAAGGTGTTCGAGGAGGGCCTTTAGTGGAAAACCCCCCTAAGTTAGTAGCATAGAATTGAGATTTCTGGCGCAATTAATATGCAGGAATGTGTATTCATATGCAAATGAGCTCCCCCGCCGCCTCTCCCGCACCCCCACCCCCAGCTCCTTGGTACTTTTAGTTGCAGCTGTGGGTCATAAATCTTGTTGAGTATAATGGAAGCTTGACAGTTAAGCAATTAAAGGTATCCTTCACCTGTCAAAACGAACAAAGGGGGTCGTAAATTTATGGTTCTGTAACAAAGGCGAGATGTTTTTCTACTCATTCCACATCCGGCCACTTCTGTACCTGCAGCAGCTCACCCAAGAGGCTATCCATCACTGTATGAGTATGCTGGACAAAGGAACAGACGCTATTGTCTCCAGCTCTACTGTTTGCTTTTAGGTGAAGCACTAGCACTTAACAAAACAACAATGCTTGCCCTTCAACTGTCAAAATGAACAAAGGCCATGATAAATTAGGGTCGTGACAAAAGAGAACTGAAGCCCGTTAACAAAGAAACAAGTTCTATTGTATTCTCTTTCTATTGTCCGGGGCAAGGCTTCTTTAGAAGGACCTCCTGCGGGCATCCCATTCCACACCCCTATAACAAAAGAACAACGCTGGTCCCTTTCCATTGTTGGAACACTTGCGTGCTTAACAAAAGAATCTGAGGGAGGCTTTATGCTCGCCCTGTCTTTGTCTGACTGTGGGAAAAGAGAGAGGCTTGAGTTCCTACGAGGCAAACATCATATAACAGCTAGACCCTAAATTCCGCCCCATCCCACCCCGACTTTCAGGCGTCACCTTAATTGCCCGAGGGCTACTTCTCTCTGCGCATGCGCTTCAAGAGGTGATGTCAGGGCTGTTCTCCCCGAATGTCTTAGCGAGGTCCTACGGTTATACCCGAGCATAGTTAACAAGCATTCTGTTTGGCTCATTTCAAGCAGCGACTCCGAAAAAGCGCTTAATATATATTTCATTACATACATTAAACCTCTGTGTATACATGGATATCAATAGATCGGTGTTCGATTCTTACTGCAATCAAACGTTTATTGCTAATGAGAAGTTGATGATTGATATTATTATATCATTATCCTAATTAATAAAAGGGTGTTCAGAGGGTTGTAGCTCGAATCTTACCAGGCGAAACTCTAATGCGTAATAACTATTAAACTATGCAAGGTCAGATTAAAATGTATTTAACAGATATAATTATTTATATTAAACACATGTGTATACTTAGGCATCCAAATTGATACTTTGTTAGGGTAAAATATTATGATATCATGACCCTGATTAAAGTCCGTTCAGAGGTTTCTAGTTCGAATCTTACACTGCAAACTCTAATGCTTAATAACTATTAAATTATGGAAACATGCACGAGCAGATTAAAATGTGTTTAACAAATATAATTTAATTTATATGACATTACAATGTTTAACGAGCTGTATTCTTAGGAACCCCGAGGCCCCTAGTTCGAATCTTACCCAGAAAAACGCTATAATATCTACTAAATTATTCAAGCATGTGCGGTCGAATTAAAATTTCATTTAAGAAATATATTTACTTATATCGAACCTCTGCGTATACTACTTAGATATTCTGATGACTAGACACGATTCCTTATCTTCTTTCTTCTTCTCTCTCTTTCTTCCTTTTCCCTCTTTCAATCTATCTCTTGCTTTCTCCACGACTTGTACACATCCAGGCGTTCACGAATACACGAGCACACATTCATACATCAATGCACATTCACCAGTGAACACACACACGCACACACTTACACACATACATATATACCTGTTCACGTACACACACCAACACCAACCCACACAGGTACACACACGCACGCACACACATGCAAGCCCATACATACACATAAACGTGTGCAATCACACACACACACACACTCACGCACAGTCACATACGCACATACACAACCACACACACATATACCTGTTCACTTACACATACCAACCCACACATTCTACACAACCGCACACACATACACCTCATGGAAGCACATACACTCACATACATACACCAGTATACTTACACATTCGCACACTCACATACACACACATACGCCTGCAGGCATATACGCATACGTCAGTGCACGTACACTCATGCAATCACATACACCCATAACATTTGAAATTATTGGCTTTACAGAATTCAAATATCGTTGTCTCATTTCACTGTAACCTAGCAAAAATATAATTATTTTCAGGCTACTACCCTCACATCACAACACATTTTATAGCTTGTGTAAAGACATTATGGATGTACTCTGAGAGAGAGAGAGGAAGTGAAACAAAGAGGGATAGAAGTGCTGAGAGCCTCTGCGCACGCACAATAGATGATAATTCCATTGGTGTAATAATCACGTGATGTGTAAGCATCACCGCCATGATGGCGTGCAGGCATCGCCTGGAGGGGGTTTAGATCCCTATATAAACGGATATCTGTGCATGTTAGAACTGTTGTGTACTTATTAGCTTTACATTTATGTTTTAGAGAACTTTAAAAGCAATGTGAGGTGCAGGCCATCTACACATACAGCACATATCAACACGTAACAATGCAAGGTGAGTGAGTTTTTACATAACTATACAAAATCACTGTTGGCCTTTACAATACATTTAATGTTGTTTAAACCTTACAGTACATTAAAGACAATTCGTTGCAAGAGCATCATATTTTCTAATCTGCACTTTACATTCACATGGTTTCTCTGCGTACTCTTCTCCAGTTCACAGGATTTTCTCTACCTGTTCTTCTTCTATAAACATTCACATGATTTTCGCTACACATTCTTCTTACGTAAACATTCACACGATTTTCTCCGCTCATTCTTTGTTTCTCTGCAGGTTCATACTCTATTAACATTCATACATTTTCTCTATTCATTCTTTGTTTCTCAACGCATTCATAAGATTTAGCTACACATTCTTCTGTAACATTCATACGATTTTCTCCACTCATTCTTTGCTTCTCAGCAGGTTCATCTTCCATGAACATTCACATGATTTTCTGTACTTATTCTTTGTTTCTCTACACATTCATACGATTTCGCTACACATTCTTCTTACATAAACATTCATACGATTTTCTCCGCTCATTCTTTGTTTCTCATTCACACGATTTTCTCTACTCATTCTTTGTTTCTCTGCAGGTTCATCTTCCATGAACATTCACATGATTTTCTGTACTTATTCTTTGTTTCTCTACACATTCTTACGATTTTCGCTACACATTCTCCTATTAATATTCACTCGATTTTCTCCATTCGTTCTTTGTTTCTCTACACATTCATAAGCATACTTACAAAACATTTGGTGATGCAGCACAACACACACTTTAGTTCTAATATAAAGAAGTGTATAAATAGTTCTTGAACTTGAATAATGTAGTGAAAATAATAATTCATGTCAATGTCTGTTACAGATTGTTTAACTGATTGACTTAACAAGATGTTTGAAGAGCGCAGTTTACTACCGAGTCGCCGCGTTCAAGATCTCGAAATAGGTCTTAACTATGAGATAAAGTCCTTAAAGAGAGTTCAATCAAGATATGGTACCAGGATCGTATCTTCACTGGAGGATTGTCAAGTGTTCTTGACAGAGCGCTATAATTCATTAACCGATCAGGAGATTGCAGAAATACCTGGGAAAGTATACCTCCGGTATAACGGTATGGCAGAGTGGGGGAAATTTAAGACATGTAAATTGTTTTTCTTACATTCAGAGAAGGTGTGTAGAAGTGTTAAACCTAAGTATTGAATGTTCTCCTATTTTACAACAAAAAATTCATAAATAAAACAACTGACTCATTGATATTACACATAAAGATACAAAAGATGCATATTATAGAATTTTATAAAAGTTTACGAAATCACAGTATCACATATTTTGAATTTAGTTATATCTAACGCATTGAAATAACGATAAATATCCGAATCTTTATACAAAACTTTTGTGCTTCATTTTACATGTATCATAACAAAAATTGTAATTCTTTTCAGCTTGCCTTTACTTGACCAAGGCAGTTTTCTAAGACTTTCATTGTGCAATGTTTCAGGGTGTGCAATAAGAGGAATAAGAAGAGGAACAGCTTTGCAGCCATGTCATGGAGGCTGACGCTATTGGAGGATAGAATAAGTAGCATCGGTACCTCCAAGAAACATTTCGACAAGAAGCGGGTAGCGAGACATCTACATCACCGAAACACGTCAAGACAGGGTTCTTATATAACATTACAGGTCATATGATGAAAAAACACAGACAATTTTGTATACAAGTCAATGCATAGCTTAGAGTTAGCTCGAGCGAGTCTCCCTATATTCGGTGAAAAAATCTGCTAATGATTTCGAGAAGGAGCTCTACAAGTTCTTTAACAATGTCATGTTTGGAAAAACTATGGAGAACCTGCGTAACCGTATGGATATACGACTGGCGACAAATGAGAAGACTCTGGAGAAGCTGATCGCCAAGCCTACGTTTATTGATAGGGCGATATATACTGCTAATCTAGCTGCTGTACATATGACATTCGTCAGATTGCATTCAACAAGCCCATATACATTAGTGCGGGTGTGTTAGACATCTCCAAGTCATTAATGTATAACTATCGTTATGATGTGTTGTCTTATTACGGGAGGGCTGAAAACCTAAAGCTTATATACATGGACACTGATTCATTTATTAATCGTGTAACAACTGAATACGTGTACCATGACAAGTTTCATTTACTTGAGCATGTGGATACTGCTGATTATCCTACAAGCTATATATGCTATTCAGCTCTAAACAAGAAGGTACTTTGGAACTTTAAAGATGAGGCTAATGGTAAAATCATCCAGCGCTTTGTCGGAGTACAACCTAAGATATACGTCTTAGATATCCACGGCTCAATGATAAAAAAACTAATGGTATAAAACGTAGTGCTATTAAGCAGTACATTACGTTTGACAGATATATAGACTGTCTTTAAACCTGTTAAAATCATCAGAACGCCCATGAATCTAATCCTATCACGAAAGCACGCTGTGCAAGTGAATAAAATTACATTGAATACCATTGATGATAAAAGAGTAATTACCGAGGATGCAATAACCACCCATGCGCATGGACATTACAGTATTACAAACAGTGCTTAAGAGAATGTAACCCCGAAGATGAAGATTCTCTCCGCGAGTCTACAATCTTAAAAAATTAAAGTTTACTCGTGTGCTGTGTATGCACATAGCAGACAAAGGTGAAGAAAGGTGAAGATGGAAGGGGAGGCGGTAACCATACCATTAGGAGCAAATGCTAGTGATAGTCTCAAGCCTAGATAAAGGGGAGAGATGTCTACTCTTGCAATCCTTGTTTAATGAAGCAATGATTTAATTGATAAAGCTGCTACACTGGAACAAAAAATGGATTAGCTGCTGCTACAGATGTTATGTAACCGGTCGTTGTCGCTGCTATTATTGCAGCAGATGTGGCTAGAGTTGTAAGATCTGTTACATCTATTGTTGTACAGCTGCTGTATCTGCCAAGGTAGCTGCTGTATTTGCTTCTGCTACGGCTATTGTGCAGGCTGCGGTTGATGTTCCTGTAGCCGCAGGATGTATTGCTGCTATCGTTGTATCTGTTGTTGTTATAGATACTGTATCTGCTACAATAGCTGCTGTATTTGCTTCTGCTACAGCTATTGTGCTGACTGTGTCTAATGCTGCTACAGCTACCTGATCTGATGCTGTTATTGCTTTATCTGATGTTACAGTGTTGTATCTACTACTACAGCTCTCGTATTTGATGTTACAGCTGGCGTGATGACTGCTGTTGCTGTGGTGGGTGAATCTAAAGCTGGAATATCACCTTAACTACCCTTAGCTCTCATGGTATACTAATTGATTTTATTGCTGCATTTTTATAGTTTCTCATTAACATATACACATTAGGGACGATTTATTTTATTTTAGCTGTCAAGCTAGAGCTGGTGAAGCAAGAATGCTCGCAACCTATTCAGGTGTTAGACTTTGAAAGCGACTTTAGACGCGAACTTCGTGGAAAACTGTTTCCCGTCAATGTTAGAACGCTAATTCTAGACATCTCCATCACGTAACCCATTCAGGGAAAAAGGTAACCCACTCAGGGAAAAAGGTGACCCGCTCAGGGAAAAAGGTGACCCGCACCGGGATAAAGGTGACCCACTCAGGGAAAAAGGTGACCCAAAAAGGGAAAAAGGTGACCCAAAAAGGGAAAAAGGTGACCCACTCAGGGAAAAAGATGACCCACTCAGGGAAATAGGTGACCCACAAAGGGAAAAAGGTGACCCACAAAGTTAAAAAGGTAACCTCACAGGAAAAAGGTGACCCAGTCAGGGAAAAAGGTGACCCACTCTGAGAAAAAAGGTGACCCATTAAGGGAAAAAGGTGACCCACAAAGGGAAAAAGGTGACCCGCAAAGGGAAAGAGGCGACCCACACAGGGAAAAAGGTGACCCACACAGGGAAAGAGATGACCACACAGGGAAAAAGGTGACCCACTCAGGGGAAAAGGTGACCCAGTCAGGGAAAAAGGTGACCCACTCAGGGAAAAAAGGTGACCTACTCAGGGAAAAGGGCAGGGAAAAAGGTGACCCGCTCTCGCTAAAGGCTCTCGGATATGTGTGCCATTTTCGCTAAAGGATGATGCGTGAGCTTCAGACTCGAGCTAGGTAGACCAGTATCTCACTCAACTCTCGCATTCACTGTGATAACTATCAACAAAACTCGCACTCTTACCTGTATGAATCCATTTCATGCTACTTGAATCCGCTTGTGCTTGATGAAATAGTTGTAATTAACGGAATTACAACATGTATGTGTGAATACTAAAATATTTTGCTTAGCTTAATGGATGTGACTGTTTATATGCGTCAAAGCCTGAGATCATATATAAATACGTAAATGTTGAAAAATACTTCAGTCTCATGTTATCGTATACAAATTCAACATCTACAGTATACATTGACTAGTTTATATATACTGTTTGAGCATGAACACTCATAAAGATGGTCAATTACAGTCAATTTACGAGAATCTTGGTTTTTCGTATGCTTCCCAAGGGAGAAGGAATCGCTTTGTTAAGCGCTGCATATGTAATAGAACTTTAAAAAACAGGACAATTTCAAGGCTCAAGCAACATAGGAGAATATACTGTAAAGAGATGACCAGCTGTGCATTGACTACAATACCCAAACGAGATCCTGAAATCTTCTCAAGTTCCGAAGAGCGGGATTTAAGATGTACCGTACTTGAAACCAATTCAAGTGATCCTGTAATAACATCAAGAGCTACCATTGATGAAACAATAAGAGCAGTTTCTTTGAATGAACAAACTCTGAATAAACACACCAATGAAAGTAAGCATGCTAGTGTCAACTCACCAAGATTAGAAGGTATATCCAAAGCGAATACTGAGGAGATGCTATACCGCTACACCGACCCTAATGATTTGGTAAACATGCTAAGGGTGCTAATGAAGCTTCATAACCTGATAAGAATGACTTTTCCGATGCGATTAGCGAAATTATTCAGAAGTAAAAGCTGGGTGGTTTTATAACGTGATTAGCATTAGCGGAACCTTGAAATCAGGAAAGAGTTAGAAAAATCCCTCATATGCGTTAAGGCACTGTTAAGGGGTTTCAGAGTTTCAATTCAGTCATCTGCGGACACTTGTGCTTGCAATTTCTCTCGCAATGAGTTATACTGTCGCTGTCAGTGTCAACGTGTCTGTTCTTACTACATACCACAATCCTCCTCTTTAGATAGATCCAAAGGGTCATTACTAGGTTGCTCTATTGAATTTTGAAACCGTCTATTTCATTCCAATTTCAATACATGCACATTGATGAAATTAAGATCATTGATATACTTGATGCAACTTATGAGATTACTGACATTAATAAATACATCAGAGATAAGCTAGGTATGGACGCGAATGTCTTCTTTATTAGATCAATAACACAATGATGGCTGAAATTAAATGCCCTTTCACTCTTGATTTTTTCAAATGATTGTTCTATAGGAACGTTCTGGGGCCCTTCAGCGACAAAGTTATTCCAGGTGATCTGCTGTCTGAATCTGATTTCCTAGTGAATATATTTAGGTTGAGCACCATACGAATCTAGCGCAGTTATCATCAGTCTCCTTCCTCGATAGTAAAAGTGGACACTCGATCTATCAGTTTTCCCATCTGTTACGCTTGGATACCATATTTCACAAGAACCATCAAATCACATTTTACCTGCTATTCATAAACACTCGCTTCATAGAGCAAACAGCCTTAGTATAGGAGAGCATAACGGCAATATCATTGACTTTAGAAACAAGGATATAAGCATAATGCCTATAGATTTTAGAAGAAGAAGTCAACGATGTCGAGGATATAATAATGGAGTAATTCGACTTACACATCATGCTCTGCCCTTGACACCCATTGGGTTAACATCACGCAATCGGAAGTTCCTACAGGTACTGGGCTTCAGAATCCTATAATAATGGACATCTTCAATGTTACCGGGACATTGCTTTCGCAAATACACCGAGATTCGACGACAAGATCACTAAAGAGGAACATGTGTTTTTACCATATAATACATCAGTTCTGGACCCTAACAATGAGCTTAGAATCCCTTGTCAAGCTGAGCATTTATATACTTTACCTACTTGAAGTTAAATATACATCAATGGAAATATTACTAAATCTAATGGAGCACCTACTACTGCAAAGCTTATGTACAATAGACAGTCGGTGTTGATGCTGGTTCGATCCAAGGGCTCTAATAAAGTGTATTATACCATCTCAGGGTGAAGACAATGCTGCTGTTAAACCAGTACTAATCGAGTGATGAAGGCCTGTGATTCAACTTTCTGATGCTGAGATCCTCAAGACTGTTAAGCTGGATAAGACTTTGTTTCACCCATTTAGGACCATGGATCTGCATACTCAACCTGCTGTGTTACAAGCATTTACCTGGAATGGTGACACCCCCTCTAAAATGGAGACGCGGAGAATTGTCATTTTTGGTACTCTGACTCGAGTAATGCAACTAAAGACGGTTCCCTTTTTGATCATTGTAACATAACTTAAACTAATCATTGTAATGATTTATTTTGCATTAGGAATGCAAGGATTTTTAATGAATAAAAACACTATGTAAAAGAATACCTTAATTCTTTTTATTGTTATTATTTATCTTACATTTCCATCACTTTCTTCATCCAACTCCTTGTTTCTGTATATGTCATTACAGTTGTAACAGTAGGTTATGCAAATTTCTTTATTATTTAAATGAAAGTCTCTTTATTTTCATAATTTGTTTTCCAGCGCGGCAAACACTCTTAATACTGTTAATGTATACAGGGCTCAAGCCTTTTAGGGTACAAATTTCATCTCTATTTAAAAGTATTTCACAAAATTACAGCTCACAATTCTTATTTTCAGCGAATATAGGGAGACTCGCTTATGCTAACTCTCAACTATGTATCAGATCATATACAAAATTGTCCGTGTTTTTCATCGTATGCCATGTAATGTTATATAACAATCCTTCTTAACATGTTTCGGTGATGTAGATGTCTCAGCACCCGCTTCTTGCCGATATGTTTCTTGGAGGTGTCGATGCTGCATATTCTATCCTCCAATAGCGTCAGTCTCCTTTGCAAGGCTGCAGGCTATTCCACTTCTTCCTCTTATTGCACAGCCTAAAAATTGCACAATGAAAGTCTTAGAAAACTGTCTTGGTCAAGTAAAGGAAAGCTGAAAAGAATTAAATTTTTTATGATACATGTAAAATGAAACACAATACAGAAGAATGTGTAGAGAAAATGGTGTGAATCTTAATAGAGGAAAAAATGTGTTGATAAAGTCATATGCATGTTTACAGAAGAAGAAGAAGAATGTGTACTGGAAATCATATGAATGTTTACAGAGGAATGCGTAGAGAACTGGTGTGAATGTTAATAGAAGAATGGGTGGCTAAAATCATATGAATGTTGATAGAAGAATATGTGGAAGAAATCATATGAATATTACAGAAGAATGTATTGAGAAAATTGTGTGAATATTAGTAGAAGAATGTGTAGCGAAAATCATATGAATGTATAGACGAACAAAGAATTCATTCATTCATTATCTGCTTACCCTCCTCTTATGTAGGACTTACACCCCCAGGACATACAAGCGGGTGCCTGGGGTCAGAGGCCCGTCGAGGAGCAGACACTCATGGATCAGACAGAGCATCCAGGATGGGTGATCAGCCCGATGCCTGGTATGGGATGAAGGAAGTAGATGAAACGAAATGTTGGTGAAATGGATGAAAGGAAAGGTGATGATGGAGCAGTTGGTGGAATGAATGGCGGGGGAAACCGGAGAACCCGGAGAAAGCCCGCCCAGACGCCGCTTCGTCCACCACAAATCCCACGTGCAGGTCCCTGGGATTGAACCCGAGTCGGCTCGGTGGGAGGCGAGCGGTCTAACCACTCGGCCACGGCGCCGCCACGAACAAAGAATAAGTACAGAAAATCATGTGAATGTTCATGGAAGATGAACCTGCAGAGAAACAAAGTAAGAGTAGAGAAAATCGTGTGAATGAGAAACAAGAATGAGCGGAGAAAATCGTATGAATGTTTATGTAAGAAGAATGTGTAGCGAATATCGTATAAATGTTCATGGAAAATAAAGCTGCAGAGAAATAAAGAATGAGCGGAGAAAATTGTGAGAATGTTTATGTAGGAGGAATGTGTAGCGAAAATCATGTGAATGTTTCTACAAGAAGAATGTGCAGAGAAAATGGTGAGAATGTTAATAGAAGAAGACTGAGTAGAGAAAATCCTGTGAACTAACGAAGAGTATGCTGAGAAATCCATGTGAGTGTAAAGTACAGATTAAAAAATATGATGCTCTTGTAACGTATCGTCTTTCATGTACTGTTTCGTTTAAACAAAATGAAATGTATTGTAAAAGCCAGCATTGATTTTGTATAGTTAGGTAAAAAACTCACTCACCTTGCATTGTTTGTGTTGATGTGTGCTGTACGTGTAGATGGCTTGCGCCTCTTCTTAAAATTAAAAACACCTCCCGTTGCTTTTAAAGTTCTTTAAAATTGAAATGTAAATTTAATAAGTTTAGAACAGTTCTAGCATGCGCTGATATCTGTTTATATAGGGATCTAAACCCCCTCCAGGCGATGCCATCACGTCATCATGGTGGTGATGCTTACACATCACGTGATTATTACACCAATGGAATTATCATCACTTGCTGCGCACGGGCAGAGGCTCTCAGCACTTCTATCCCTACTTGTTTCACTTCCTCTCGCTCTCTCTCTCTTTCTCTCTCTGAGTACATCTATAATGTCTTTACACAAAGCTGTATGCAGTTACAGCATCAATCTAAGTGATATATCCTAGAGTACAGAGGAAAATTAAGGAAGTCATTGAAAGATCGGGATTCGAACTAGGGGCAACTGATTGGAAATCATATACAGTATTAATTATTCATTGTAGGAGCTATGAAACATGCTTTCGTCCACACCTCTATCTCTGCTAGTTTCTGGGATAATGGAGATTTAAACTTAAGGATCGAACCCTGGACGCCAGGTACCCGAATATACACCCACAAGATACGACCTGATGACGTAAACGTAATAAGGTTTATTAGGTGCCTTTATCTTAATTATTTGCTATGTTATTAAATTTATAAATAAATTTCATTGAATCAGTATTCGAACTCAGAACACCAGAAACAAAATTATTTATAATATTAGTTTGACATGTTTAAAAGACCTGTATGCAGTTACAACATTGATCTAAGTGATTTATTCTAGAGTACAGAGGAAAATTAAGAAAGTCATTGTAAAATCGGGATTTGAACTAGAGGCAACTGATTGGAAATTATACACAACATTCATTGTCCCTCATAGGAGCTAACAATCATGCCTTGGTCCGCTCCTCTATCCCTGCTAGTTTCTGAGATAATTGAGATTTTAGAATTAAGGATCGAATCCATGACGCCTGATACGCTAATATACATTCACAAGAAACGAGCTAATGACGTGAAAGTAATAAAATTTATTTGCCGTCTTTATCTTAATTAGTTTTGGAGTTATCAGAAGATGAATTTGTAATCACTCCTAGGATTCGAACCCATGCATCCAGACTAGTTTCGAACAATTCGTAAATGACGCGTCGCATCCCAAGCTTATATTTAGTTTGTATTGCATCATTTTGTCTCTTTTCATTCAGGACATGTGCGCGAGTGTGTGTGTGCGTGCGTGTGTGTATGAGTGTGCGTGTGTGGGTTGGTGTTGGTGGGTGTAAGTGAACAGGTATATGTGTATGTGTATGCGTGCGGGTGTCTGTTTGTAAGTGTGTGTATGTGTGCGTGTGCAAGTGTACTGGTGTAAATTTGTTGTTGTATGTACGTGTATCAGATGTGTGAATGAGTGTGTGTAATGACTCTGTGTATGTGCATATGCGAACGTTTGGATATATGTAAGTCGAGAAGAAAGAAAGAGATAGATAGAAAGAAAGAAAATAAAGAATCGTGTCTAGTCATCGGAATATCTAAGTATACGCAGGGGTTTAATATAAATAAATATATTTGTTAAGTGCAATTTTAATCCGACCGCACATGCTTGAATAATTTAATAGATTTTATAGCATTTCGCTGGGTAAGATTCGAACTAGGGGCCTCCGGGTTCCTAAGTATACAGCTCGTTAAACATTGTAATGTCATATAAATTAAATTATATTTGTTAAACACATTTTAATCTGCTCGTACATGCTTCCATAATTTAATAGTTATTAAGCATTAGAGTTTGCAGGGTAAGATTTGAACTAGAAACCTCTGAACGGTCTTTAATCAGGGTCATGATATCATAATATTTTACCCTAACAAAGTATCAATTTGGATGCCTAAGTATACACATATGTTTAATATAAATAATTATAATTGTTCAATGCATTTTAATCTGATTGCACATACTCCAATAATTTAGTATTTATTAAGCATTAGAGTTTCTGGTAAGATTCGAACTAGAACCTCTGAACGGTCTTTAATCGGGGTAATGATATAATGATGTTTTACCTTAGCAAAGTATCAATTTGGATGCCTAAGTATACACCGGTGTTTAATATAAATAATTATATCTGTTAAATACATTTTAATCTGACCTTGCATAGTTTAATAGTTATTACGCATTAGAGTTTCGCCTGGTAAGATTCGAGCTACAACCCTCTGAACACCCTTTTATTAATTAGGGTAATGATATAATAATATCAATCATCAACTTCTCATTAGCAATAAACGTTTGATTGCAGTAAGAATCGAACACCGATCTATTGATATCCATGTATACACAGAGGTTTAATGTATGTAATGAAATATATATTAAGCGCTTTTTCGGAGTCGCTGCTTGAAATGAGCCAAACAGAATGCTTGTTAACTATGCTCGGGTATAACCGTAGGACCTCGCTAAGACATTCGGGGAGAACAGCCCTGACATCATCTCTTGCAGCGCATGCGCAGAGAGAAGTAGCCCTCGGGCAATTAAGGTGACGCCTGAAAGTCGGGGTGGGATGGGGCGGAATTTAGGGTCTAGCTGTTATATGATGTTTGCCTCGTAGGAACTCAAGCCTCTCTCTTTTCCCACAGTCAGACAAAGACAGGGCGAGCATAAAGCCTCCCTCAGATTCTTTTGTTAAGCACGCAAGTGTTCCAACAATGGAAAGGGACCAGCGTTGTTCTTTTGTTATAGGGGTGTGGAATGGGATGCCCGCAGGAGGTCCTTCTAAAGAAGCCTTGCCCCGGACAATAGAAAGAGAATACAATAGAACTTGTTTCTTTGTTAACGGGCTTCAGTTCTCTTTTGTCACGACCCTAATTTATCATGGCCTTTGTTCATTTTGACAGTTGAAGGGCAAGCATTGTTGTTTTGTTAAGTGCTAGTGCTTCACCTAAAAGCAAACAGTAGAGCTGGAGACAATAGCGTCTGTTCCTTTGTCCAGCATACTCATACAGTGATGGATAGCCTCTTGGGTGAGCTGCTGCAGGTACAGAAGTGGCCGGATGTGGAATGAGTAGAAAAACATCTCGCCTTTGTTACAGAACCATAAATTTACGACCCCCTTTGTTCGTTTTGACAGGTGAAGGATACCCTTAATTGCTTAACTGTCAAGCTTCCATTATACTCAACAAGATTTATGACCCACAGCTGCAACTAAAAGTACCAAGGAGCTGGGGGTGGGGTTGCGGGAGAGGAGGCGGGGGAGCTCATTTGCATATGAATACACATTCCTGCATATTAATTGCGCCAGAAATCTCAATTCTATGCCTCTAACTTAGGGGGGTTTTCCACTAAAGGCCCTCCTCGAAAACCTTACAAATGATCTATACTCCAGTCGTTTTGTTGTTAAAGTTCTTGGATAACGCGGTTCTTTGTTTACAGTTTCTTTAAGCATTCCCTAGCACCTATCAACGTTTCCCTACTTCTCACGTATAAACGTATACTCCACTAGATCTCTGATTATCCTAGCTTTTTTCCTCGTATTCCCCATGTCACCTGTATAAACGCATTCCACCTTTAACATTCGTCTATCTTAGCACCTTCCGTCGTATTACCTATCACTCCAGTATAAGCCTATATTCCCCCTCCTTCAGCATCTGTCTAGCCTAGCACCTCTCCGCATATTCCCTATCTCTCTCATATAAAGTGTATTCCCCTACTTCAGCCCCTGTCTAGCCTAGCATCAGCCTCCCGTATTCCCTATCTCTCCCATATAAACGCATTTTCCTGCGTGAACCTCCTCATCTAACATCGTTTTCCCTATCCTTTCCCATATAAACAAAAAAGACTGTTCCCGAATGCCTCTTTTGTACCATCTAACGCTCCCTCTTTTGGAAGTGTGAAGTAACCATTCCACTATTGGGAACTGCCACTTCCAATAACTTCCACCTCCGCCGGAATACTTCCAAGGCATTGACTTCCAACTCCGTCAGAGTTAGTTCCACTCCCATATTTCCAATTGCACCATTCCATCAATTCCATTGCCATTTCAATACCTAATCAGTATTGCGTTATGTGTATTATTTAGAAGTAGCTATAGCATTGGATATCATTTCCTTTACGGTAAATGAGATGACATCAATGCAGCCTGTGTCACGTTGCAATTTGAGAAAGAATGTTTAAGTAAATTAAGTGAATAATTCGGACTCAAGTGCTGACCAATTCGAATTTGTGTCATATATGCAAAATTGAGGTCCTATTGAATACGACAAATGCAATGAGCGCTTCAGTTGAACGTTAATACAGACATACAAAAATCCGCATAAGCTTCCTTTTTTTGATGTATGGTTTAATGCCAACTATGCTTCCATGAGAAAAGGTATATTTTAGTTATATTTCACCTACTCGTATTTCCCACGCCATGTGACAGTGATATTAATAAGGGAATATTGTAGTAAGTTGAACGTTATGTACAGAAACCTAAAAGTACGCAGAAGCTTGGTTTTTTTCTGATGTAATAGTTTAATGCCGATTATGCTTCCATGAGAAAATTCCAATTTCTAGTTACATGTCCATCTACTACTTCCCACGTCCTATAGCGGTTATATTAATGAAATAATTTTGCAGTATGTGTATAGGCAAATATTGTATTTTAACTCCTTAAAGTAATATTTGATGTCGACGGCGAGTCTTAGCCTTAAATTGGTAGATGAGTCCTTTACATGAACGGCATAACTTATGCATAATTACCCATTCAAAATATATTTTTCATTTGTTAAATTGTCGCTGTGAGCAAAATAACTTTGTGAAACCAGGAAACTTTTAAAACACCATAATGAGCAATACAAATTTACAATAGTATTTAATTATGAATTGTCATACGTCATATAACCTCATCTTATGTCACCTGAAGCTGATAAATGTTACTTCGAGTTTCGCCAAGCTCATTTCTGTTGAAAATTTTGGTACCCTACGTTGCGCATTTTCTTTATCCGCTTCGTTGTTGACTATCTGCCATGGCGTAGATAAGTAGTCATCAACAGCAAAAAAGCTGATAATTCTGCATATACAGGTATAGCTAAGACGAACAATTTGTATTTTGCATATTTCTGTATTTGCTAACCTGTTTGTTTTCATAAGGTTTGAGTAATAGCTTAAGAATTTAAACCACTAAACTGCCTACAGGCAGTAAATTTTATCCTGTAGACTTACGGTTCAGAAAGATAAATAAAATATATGTAAATCGGAGCATGCCACTTTTTATTAAATTCGGAAAATGTTCTGCTTCACAATAACATGAGAATCAGTTCCTAGAGATTATGAGTATATTTAAATTAATTTCCCACAATAACATTTTATATTTGCTGCAACCACATTTATTGCAAAAGAATTTACCTCCACACTGTCCATAACCAAAACGATTAACACACAATAAAGCAATATTTTACGAAGTACCTAGTGTAAGTTTCAGTTTTAAATCGAGTATTGCGTTCCATTGGTTATATTTGTTTTACAGCAAATGGAATTACAAATTATTCATGTACGTAGGGGTCACATTACTACATATGATATTACCAATATTACTTTGTAGTTTATTATACAACGGGGATAAAAGCACAACATACTAGCGTAGAACTGCAAGCCATCAAACCAAATATTTGTTTATGTGGCAGGAGACATTAAATGTTAACACATGCGTGATATCGCGATGGATGCTATTTGCAATACTTCCTGTTCATAGAGTAGGGGAAGTCATTCCGGCAGCACTCCGGAGTAAAACAGTGTAAGTATTTTCACCAATACACTGGAATGAAGAAGTGGAAGTACTTTTCAATGGAGCTAGTTTCGCCAAAGTCTGGAAGTGCTTCCAATGGAACTAGTTCCACCAAAGGCCGGAACTACTTCCTCACAGTGAAACTCGAACTACTTCCTTGAAACGACTCCGACTGCGGAGTAGATGGTTGGAAGTAGTTCCGGTAAAGTAACGCGCTCGACCCATCACTATGACTAGAGCTGTCTCGAGAATGGATGCGCACGGTGCTGTTTCACTTGACTTGCCTACAGATGTAGTTAGCTGACGGATGTCCTACTCTAGTTGCTGAAACTGGTATGTATGGAGAGGGTGGAAGAGCGGTGGTTTGCTGAGCTGTTTGACCCTGAATCTCAAGCACGACTTCATTCAGAAGGGGTGGGGCGGCGTTGCCCGTTTCAGTAAGAGATCTGAATACGTGAGAAATAAACATAATTCTTCTGTATGTATATGCTTGTGTGTGGGCGCGTGTATGTGTGTGCGTGTGCGTGTGAACGTGTGCATACATGTGCGTATCTGCGTGTACGCTAGTTTGCGTCTTCATGCGTGTGTATGCTCCTATGTCTGAGCATATTCTTCACTATATTTTTTAAATATTTTCATAATGACATACCATTTGGGGAGAAGCAGCAAACTTCTTCCCTCCCTCTCCCTCTCTCTCTCTCTCTTTATGCAATGTGTAGGTCAGGTGACTATTTTTATAAGTTTGCAAATGTCGTCAATATACTTTGAATTCCAATGTAATCACTAATGGACGAGCGCACATGCTCTGTAGGGGGCGTTTTATTCCTACAGTTGTTAAGGAGAAGAGGAGTTGTTTATGCCTTGGCAATTTATTCATTTTCGCTAAAGTTAGAACAAAGCATATAACACCGTTGTAATCTCTAGAAACAATTACATTGCTTTGATACTTAGGACCCTATATTATTATTCATGTATTATTCAAATTATGATTAGTTATGCAAAAATAGAATCTAATCGATAGAGCGCGTGGTAGGGCGGTCAACAATCAAATTTTTGTACTTATACACTATGTGATCAAAAGTATCCGGACACCCCCACAAACATACGTTTCTCATCTTAGGGGCATTGCGCTGCCACCTACTGCCTGGTAATTATTATCCGCGACCTCAGTAGTCATTAGATATCGTGAAACAGCAGAATGGGACGCTCCGTGGAACTCACGGACTTCAAACGTGGTCAGGTGATTGGGTGTCACTTGTATCAGAAGTCTGTACGCGAGATTTCCACACTCCTAAACATCCTAAGGTCCACTGTTTCTGGTGTGATAGCGAAGAGAAAACGTGAAGGGACATGTACAGCACAAAAGCGCACAGGCCGACCTCGTCTGTTGACTGACAGAGACCGCCGACATTTGACGAGGGTCGTAAAGAGTAATAGGCAGACATCACATAGGAATTCCAAACTGCATCAGGATCCACTCCAAGTACTATGACAGTTAGCCGTGAGGTAATAAATCTTGGATTCCATGGTCGAGCGGATGCTCATAAGCCACACATCACGCAGGAAAATGCCAAACGACGCCTCGCTTGATGTAAGGAGCGTCAACATTACACGATTGAACAGTGACAAAACGTTGTGTGGAGTGACGAATCACGGTACACAATGTGGCGATCCGATGGCAGGGTGTGGGTATGGCGAATGCCCGGTGAACGTCATCCGCCAGCGTGTGTAGTGCCAAAAGTGAAATTCGGAGGTGGTGGTGTTATGGTGTGGTCATGTTTTTCCTAGAGGGGGCTTGCACCCATTGTTCTTTTGCGTGGCACTATTACAGCGCAGACCTACATTGATATTTCAAGCACGTTCTTGCTTCCCACTGTTGAAGAGCAATTCGCGGATGGTAGTTGCATCTTTCAACACGATCGAACACCTGTTCATACTGCACGGGCTGTGGCGGAGTGGTTACACGAAAATAACATCCTGTAATGGACTGGCCTGCATAGAATCCGACTTGAATCCTATAGAACACCTTTGAAATGTTTTGGATCGCCGACTTCGTGCCAGGCCTCAGCGACCTACATCGATACCTCTCCTCAGTTCCGCACTCCGTAAAGAATGGACTGCAATTCCCCAAGAAATCTTCCAGCACCTGATTGAATGTATGCCTGCGAGAGTGAACGCTGTCATCAAGGCTAAGGGTGGGCCAACACCATATTGACTTCCAGCATTACCGATGGAGGGCGCCACGAACTTGTAGGTCATTTTCAGCCAGGTGTCCGGATACTTTTGATCACGTAATGTAACTTACGGTTCATATTAGCCTGGCGGTGAGCATTTATAAGTTCGAAAAATGCAAATAAGGGGCGCGGCAGGGCGCCGTTTTACTTGTAATCTTGACATGTCCTCATTATCTAAGGAAGCCATCAAGAAAGCTTTTAAGAAGGCTATCGAGAAAACGACATCAATACTTTTATTAATGACCTCCTTATCTGCCTGCATACATTAAAAACCTTTTAAAGCCATTAGTAAAGCTCTTAAAAAGCAATTAATCACTATATCGATCTTCTTAGCTCCTCCTCAACTTTAAAGACCTCTGAACCACTTAAAAAGGAATTATGAAACAATTAGTTATATTTTATCAGTTGTCGCCATGTCTTTTTATGATTAACTTCCCAAACCTCACTACTCATGTCACTGATTAATGATTTTTCAACACTAGTTTTCCCATGTTTTGTCACTGTTCTGTTCCACTATTGATTTTACTTTTACACACATACACACACATTTACACAGACAAATATATCCATGCCCGAGGACAAACATGAATCCACAGTTCTCCACCTAACGGAACACTAAACTTAAGTTAAACGCTCTAGCTACTATGGCTATGAGGAATGGCAAAACAATTGAGGAAGGAGACGAAATTGCCCAATATTATAAAACCTTTTTTTTTAATCTTTTCCAAGAAGAACTTCTTGATTTTTATTTGTAACAAAGCTCTATCCAAGTACCTTAATAATCTAATCTAAATAGAAGAATTATTATTTTGAATTTAAAAATTTAAATACTTAAACTTATAGTTATTCTTAACGCTGACATATGCAAACTGCATTTTTCTGAACAGTTCTTAGGACTTACAAGCTAAAATACGGTCATATTGTTCAGGAAAGTTGATTAAAGTACACAAAGGAGCTTTCAAATAATTGTTAAAAATCTAAACAAATTTGCAAACTTTCATGATTTATATATAATTATAGGTTATTGGCACTGTAGAGTGCCACTATAAGCGATGAAGATATTGAATGTTACCTAATGATAAGCGAGAAGCCAGGTACCTGCCTGTGTGATTAATCTCTCAGTTAAGTACAAAATTAGAAAATACGTATTCAGCAGCAACAGCTATTTTGCCGATAAAAGTAATTGCGCATTACTGGGAAGGTATCTCTATACAAAATATTTTCTCGCATTCAGTAAAACAATATCTTAGAAAATAGCTGAAGTTACTGGAATTAACGCTTTTGCAACTGGTTCCAGAGGGCACCAAAGGTGCAAGCTGTAGTACTACTTAAAATTGTAACAGCTAATCCCCATGCAGGGTCGTGGCCTACGAACCCGACTACCGGCCTCACTCCCACATATGTACGACAGGGGTGGACGATCACCCAACTGATACGGGAGACTTGTCAGCATCAGCATCCTCCAGCCGGAATGTTGGCTCTCGAGGCCGGGTTCGCCGCCTATCGCAAATCCTCACTTTTCTCAGGATGCAGAGTGGGCCGGTACTATACCCGGGACTTAAAGTCCGCACCCCCACGTGTGGGATCAAACCCAGGCGTATTTGGCGGCCGGGAACCAGAGCACTACGCTCCAGCCCATTGCGCCACGGGGCAGGACAGTATTATTGTAACAGTTACTGATGATAAAAGCAATATTATAAAGTTTCCATAGTAAATTGTTAATCCGATGGTTGGAATAGCTATTCAGAAGGAAGCATTTTGACCCTTAGAGAGAAATCTTTAAATTCATTTCGTAAACACTCCAAGCCTCATAAAATGGTGAGTGAGAAAATCTCAGCAACAGAGGGGTTCGGTTATTTTTCCACAACCATATATAAATGAGGCTCTGAGCGACGTAATACTTAAGAGAAATAAATGGCCAATATAAGAAAATGTAATAGTTCCTGACATTTGTTTTCCTTTGCTTAGCCTTATTTTAGTAACAAACCTGTATTTCTTGAAGATTATGCGATAAATATATGGTTACATCGAAAGAAAATATCGTGATGCTTATGATTAGTGGCAGATATGACAGATTCAACGTTTGAAATTAACAATCTGCACCATAATTAATAAACTAATTTGTTTCTCCTGATATTAAGGGACAGTGTTATATAACCAACAGTCCTTAATGTAAGAAAATGACTAGTTTCAAGGGCTGCGAATCGTTATAGTCAATCAAGCTAATTTGAACGATCTTATCAACTGAAATGGAAGGAGTAGCAAGATATTCATCGTAATATGTTCCTGAGCTTCGTGTTAATGTTTCATAAAACCACCCTGCCACACCTAGGACATTAATACTGGTCAATTTGAAGTTCAGGGTCCTTTATGTGGCCAATCTGCAAAGAAGTCACAATTTCAAATATGCAGAAGATACGCTCTCTATATCTTTAAAATGTCTGACTCGAAAGATTTCATTTTGAGTGATTTGTTTCCATTTTGCAATAATTACAAAGTTAATTATTAAAATGTACATGAACTTCACCTTTAACACCACATTCTTCACTAACGGTCTTAATGCGCTGAACCTCTAAGTATTTTATAATTCGTGTTATCGCATTTTCAGATAGTGATATAGAATGAGGTTTTGTGTTTTCTCGCGTGCTTTGCAACTTATTTATAGGGTGTTATAATGTTTTAAAATAATCTACCAGTGTTTGAGCAGGTATCAATAATAAATCAATGACGAAAATAATTAACATTTTGGCCCTTCTAAACAGACACCCTTTAATGCCAAAATAAAAAACTGTTGCAAACACAGAAAAGGATATATTTTACTACGTTTCTCCATTGAGTTTCTCCTTCTTTGCAAACATATCCAGGCAAAAGAACGCCTATGATATCATTTCATCTGGTATTATCTAAATTTTACCGGACGTGAAAGGAATCTATGTAGGTATTTCAAGGTACGTATCGGAGCAATGTTGTAATGCTTTGCTTTTCCTGCTTCAGTTCCTATCTAAACTGTTTGAAAAAATTTAAGCATAGTTAAAATACAATGAAATTATAAAAACAAAGTGAAATATGAAAATGTATGGTGTTGCAGGAGGCAACTTCACAGCTTTATTTTTAGAACAATAAAAGGGTCTCCATGAACACCTTTACTGTTGAATTGCGTTTAATTAAATTGAAACAACTTTCAAAGGTATGTGTTTAAAAGCAGTTAGTGTGTTTCAGCATCATTTTTGCAGGTGAAAATTAAATAAACGTTGTTCCTTAACATTAACACAGCAACAGCAACATCTGAGTTCATCAGTGTTTCTCTTTCAGTTGCAATGCATCTCCCTCTGCGTAAATTCAACACTCAGGATATGCTATTAAAAGAAAGTATTCGGAAAGCGAAGCATTGGAATACGATTTCTGAAACCTTCCTTAGAATGCATATAAGAAGAAAGCTCAGCAAGAAGAGAAATACCTTTTCAAGCTTGCATTACAACATTTTAATACTAACAATTTCATACTAAAACTAGTTTACTCTGCCACCGACATGTGTTTAGAATATTCAGAATATGAGATTAATTGAGATAATATTTATTTACTCCCTAGTAAATATTTCTGATTATATGGCACACAAAAATAGATTTCCAGGATGAAATCAACAACTGAAAAGTGTATATTCTGCAACAACAACATTGACGCAAAATTCAATGTTTGAAATCGAAAGCAAATTTACGAACTCCATAGGAATACAGATTGAGCTTTGTTGGTGCATTAATTTGGTTTACCTAACTCAATAACAACTGCTGCATGATCGATTTCCTTCTATTGAGTGCACTTGCTCAGCTTGCTTACTCAAAAACGAAAACAAAAAGTATAGTAAAGCAGAGTAACGGCAGATTATACTTCTATTCAAAATTCTGACGTAATAACATCTCTGAAATAAAACTATTGACCGTCAAAGAATTTATCGGAGCAGTATTTCCTAGAGAAAGAATTCATTAATGCTTACCTCACAAGCGAGATCCTGAGCACCAATAATCCCAGCACAGCCCATATTGCTTTGTACGTTCCTAATATTTGGACAGGATCCCTCACCAATAACCGGAAGGCCCACTTTCTTAGGCATACAAACACGACTCGAAACTGTATTAAAACAATCATTTCACATTAAATCTTCCCCATTTCCTCTCATACATATTCACATTCATATAAATACGAAATAAAACAAAAATCTGAGGAAAGAATCACAACATTTTGAATCTCTAGCTTCTTGTTGGATGACTTCGCGTTGGTCTAGACCAGGCTTTTCCAACTCAAGCACTTGGCGCTGGGGCGCACCGGTGCTGCACTGAGCGGCACCGGTGCCTTCCCTACCTTTCCCAAATAGGGTCACTGAGACTGCATGTGTACGACACAGACAGTAATATACTGTCTCTCCCTCTCTCTCCTCAGTGCAGAGGAGGTGGCAATGGTATAGAGCATACAGTGGAGCAGTAATTTCTCCTTCATTAAAAATCTCTTCATGGGAAGATTTATATTTTGTTGTCAAGACCAAAAAAGAGCCAATGCCTAATTTGTCATGCCATCTTAAGCACAAAATCTTCAGCCATTCGATGACACTACCAAAATAAACATGCATCAACCTACGATGACATTGTTGGCGAAGCAAGAAAATAAGGAGTTGACAAATTAAAATTGGAACTGCCAAATTCTCAAGATGTAATAACCTACTCTTTAAAAATTATTTTACATGCATTTCAGTGGCTTTGTATACGTCTTTGAGCTTGAGTTTTTAAGAACCGTTCACTTTAGATTTAGATTTGCTGCTAATAAAACACAAATATAATTTTTGTATTTCCCTATCCCACAGATACTTGAACCCATCTCTTCAAAAACCTCAGTTCGAGCAAGTTGTATTGATGCTTAGAAAACTGCAAACTTTGGATTCCCCTTTACTAACAGTGAATTTGTAAAAGAATGTTTAGTAGAGTACTCGTGGTGCTTCTCTGCCACTTCTCACTTTCCCCCAGCTCTCCAGTGTCACAGCTCAGCACCGTTGCTGCTGCCATGACCGGCCAGGGCGTGGCGGCTACCTCAGTTGGAAAAACCTGGTCTAGACTACTTATATATGTACTAAGATACTACAGCACTAACACTGGACTTAAGGTAGCTTAAAGCTGTTGTGCGCATAGACCCTAAATATACCTACCACAATAAAACCAGGCCATGGGCCACTTACATAACTGCAACAATACTCTCTTTTGATTATGCTAGCTCTCCTTCATTTGTTGGCAATGTTAACAGTTTTCGACCGGCCCGCAGCATATCTCCTTGCCAAATAAAGCATGCAGTCACCGAATGAAGGCTTTTACTAATGATAGGGACAGATGAAGTACCTCTACCACATACCACACTTTGGTAAGTACAAAACTATTGACATGTTGCAACCTCTGGAGAAGATTAGAAGCCCGAAAATTTCCTGGCGTTCAACAGTGCTCGGGAATTCTTTCAAATAAGGTCCAATTGTAAGTAATGGTTTCTATCATAGTCAGGAAAAATGTAACACCTAAGATTTTACGCGTACCCCCCTTTTAATCCAATTGGGTGTACAGATTGGGTCATTTTCAACTACCATCACCATTGCTTTAACCTTAATCAACTGAGCCCTGGAGAATAGGCAATACTGGGTGATACACCGATGAATATTACGCAGAGATATCCGAGGAGTTATGTCAAGAGGGACATCGCAACGAAAGCTCTTACTAGCATATGCGAGACATTCTTAGTAAGAACGTGAAGTTGACGGAGAAAGGATTCTGGTGCATGGCCAGAGGAGAGCCTTGACGAACAGACCGACGAATGGAGACGGCAGCAGATAAACGGTCGTTGATCAAAATTCTAGTGTGGCAGTACTAGCGCTGTCCGTAGCAGTTCAATAAATTTGGCGTCCAAACCCAAGCGTTTCATAATAGTAAATAGGAACTGATGAGAGATGCGGTCAAAGGCAGGGCAGAGATCCAGTGAAATCATCATCTTTCTGTTAGCGGCGACTGCTGCATCACTTATGCTATCGCGAATTGCATTCACAACTTTCAAAATATTGCTGTTGGTTCTGGTGGATTGGACCTTTAATCTTGTCTATATAAGGGTCCAAGCGTCTCTTCCTGCAACGCAATAAAAGTTTGTAATTGACGCTTATAGGCGAAATGGGTGGTAATGTTCAATTGTAACCGAATTTCAGATTTTATTCACTAATACCATTATGCCAGGTGTGAAAGCAATTGGCAGCTCTAGACGGTGCAATAAGTGGTTAAAACATCTAAAAAAACTCCCTTTAAAAGTCTAAAAACTGGATAATTATATCACACTTTGGGTGATCTTCGCCGGGTGGTTTGTCATTGGGACAAACCTAGGATAGCAGTAAAATCTGTCGCAGCAAGTAAGTCATACCAGAGGTACCATTTAGTAAGGAAACATCCGTTTCATCCATGTTATCAAATATGTAACAGTTGCAACTTGATGTAACTCAGAAAAATAAGAATTAATTTATTGAGTCTTTGGGTCTGTAAGCTTTCCATCAGTTTCATCTGTAAGGCTATTAATGTATTTACGGTTACCGCGTAGTAGCTAAGTGAAACATCGAACTGCATCGCCTCCTTCAACAATGAGAAGCCGTGCTGAAACCATGCAGTCCATTGTTGCAACTGGTTGTATCTTTAATAGCTATGCCTTGTCACACTGTATATGTGTAATATCCTCCGTGCAATAAACGTTCCTATAGCAATCACGCAAAACAGCGTATAAAAATCATAGTATTGCCGCTTTTGCTGCGCTTTTCCCAAGAAAAACGCTTTGAGCAAACTCTTTATTTCTAATTTAGCTTTTACCGCAATAGTAGGTATACATTCGTTCCGCAACAATAGTTACATTAGTTACATCCGGTCCACAATTTATGCAGTAGTACTTAAATCCGGAACGCAATTTACCCCACCGAAACGCGTGTTCGCAGCATCTCTTTGGTGGAGGGGGTGTTTTTGGTGGAATGGGTAGTCCTAGTGTCACTTTCATGGCCGAGTGATGACTTTATGTGCAAGAAATACCTAAATGACGTCTTCCTTCCAAAAGAGATTCAAAAATATTGTGGGGAGGTAATAAATACAAGGCTTGCATTCCCTGGCAGCTATGGAACAGGGTTCTATGGTTTTCCACGCAAACTGCGTCCCAAGCACCTGTAATCCTTTTTTGTGTAATGGAAAACTAAGCGTCTCTTCCATGTTAAGTGATGCGTTATAGTGCAATAGATACCCAAACGACATGTTCATTCCAACGCAGACTCAAAAACAGGTGGTATGCGAGGTAATTAATTTAAGGATGAAACGTGTGCTTGCAAATGGTGAGAACAGCGGACACTAGGATTTCTCACAGAAATTGTGACCCGAGCTTCAGAAGGTCCATTCAACTGGCATGGTACTTCTGCAACAGATACAGATCCACGTGCGAAGGGCAGGTGATGATTTCCTTAACGAGGCCGGCATGAAGCATTCCACATACACTACGTGATCAAAAGTATCTGGACACCTGGCTGAAAATGACGTACAAGTTCGTGGCGCCCTCCATCGCTAATGCTGGAAGTGAGTATGTTGTTGGCCCACCCTTAGCCTTAATGACAGCGTTCACTCTCGCAGGAATACTTTCAATCAGGTGCGGGAGGGTTTTTTTGGGAAATGGCAGCCCATTCTTTACGGAGTGCGGAACTGAGGAGAGGTAACGATGTAGGTCGGCGAGGCCTGGCACAAAGTCGTTCTATAGGATTCAGGTCAGGACTCTGTGCAGGCCAGTCCATTACAGGATATTATTTTCGTGTAACCACTCCGCCACAGCCCGTGCAGTATAAAAAGGTGTTCGATCGTGTTGAAAAATGCAATCGCCATCCCCGAATTGCTCTTCAACAGTGGGAAGCAAGAACGTGCTTAAAATATCAATGTAGGTCTGCGCTGTGATCGTGCCACGCAAAAGAACAAGGGGTGCAAACCCCCTCTGAGAAAAACACGACCACACCATAACACCACCACCTCCGAATTTCACTTTTGGCGGTACACACGCTGACAGATGACGTTCACCGGGCATTCGTCATACCCACACCCTGCCATTGGATCGCCACATTGTGTACCGTGATTCGTCATTCCACGCAACGTTTTTCCACTGTTCAATCGTGTAATGTTGACGCTCCTTACACCAAGCGAGGCGTTGTTTGGCATTTTCCTGCGTGATGTGTGGCTTATGAGCATCCGCTCGACCATAGAATCCAAGGTTTGTTACCTCACGCGTAACTGTCATAGTTTATGGAGTGGATCCTGATGCAGTTTGGAATTCCTATGTGATGGTCCGGATAGATGTCTGCCTATTACTCTTTACGACCCTCTTCAGATTTCGGCGGACTCTGTCAGTCAACAGACGAGGTAGGCCTGTACGCTTTGGTGCTGCACATGTCCCTTCACGTTTCCACTTCACTATCACATCAGAAACTGTGGACCTAGGGATGTTTAGGAGTGTGGAAATCTCGCGTACAGCATTCTGATACAAGTGACACCCAATCACCTGACAACGTTCGAAGTCCGTGAGTTCCGCGGAGCGTCCCATTCTGCTGATTCACGATGTGTAATAACTACTGAGGTCGAGGATAATGAGTACCAGGCAGTAGGTGGCAGCACAATGCACCTAGGATGAAAAACATATGTTTGTGGGGTGTCCGGATACTTTTGATCACATAGTGTATATCTTACACATCCGGCACAGCCGCAAATTTAAAAAATTAATGGATCACATCTGAAAAAGCCATTAGCCATCATGGATATGACTGTTCCCATCCGTAATCCCTCTCTACATCTCAAGGTATGCGTATGCGTCGTCCCTCTCCCTTCTTCAAACATTCCGCCATTATAGCACTAGTATATATGGACTCAGTTTCAGCGCCCTGAAAATATTGGTTGGAAGGTGATCTTAGAAAGATTTTGCTCGGCTAACGATATTGCAATGGCAGGAATGAAACATTTTTGGGCCGAGTGTGGAGAGGAATCGCATCATTACACCTAGTACCCTGCAGATGAATGTGGTAGCTTCATACATTCAATTATATGTAACTTGCCGTCATACTATGGCCAGATATCTTTGAGAGAAATACTTGCGGAGAAATGCGCAGCCTACAGAAGAAAGTACCTTTGAGTAGAGCATCTTTTTTCCCTTTCTCGGGAATACTATTCCACACTTAGTGATAAACGTAACAGGGAATTCGAAACATGTTGATTCTTTCAGAGGAGCTGGTGTAGATGAGCAAGAAAATAGTGACGCGCATGAAGTTTATATCCTTATGACAGGGCACCTTATGCAATGCCATTCTGAATTATGCAATGGTCACACGCATGCAGCCCTATGCGACAAACCAGAGGTCCACGATCAAATGAAGTCGTACTTCCTGTGCGATGAAAACTGTAGTGTATTCCGGCTCACATAGAGAAACCTAAACTAGCATGAAAACATAAGTATATGTTCTTATGATTGCGGAATCTCTAAATATGTAATGTTTGGAAACATTAGCTTATTCCAGAAATGTATGACAACGCCTGTACCTAAAGAGGACTTAGACCCAAAAGTATAGGCGTGGATAAAGTGGATGTCCCGGGCACACTGCGGCTTTTGTGACTTTGGGTGAGCTAAAGCCATCCAAGTAGATGATCTATTGCAGGTGACTCCTGAACATTCACCCAGGAAACAAGCAGAGCCATTCAGAACAACACGTTAAGTATTATTATAATATACATGAAAGACATTCATGCATTAAAATTGTAAATGCTACATCATTCTCTTTATGGCATCTAACAAATGCAATTCTTTTCAGGATACTTGCTATACGACTTTCAAAACACCGATTTTTCCAACAGTTGCAATGTGTAATGTTCCAGGTCCGCTATTAAGAAGCCATCTAAGAGGAAGGACATGAATTTCTTTGGAGATCTGCATAGGAGATTGACGCTACTGGAAACTTACCCGGGCTAACACCTCTAAGAGGGATGCAACCACCAGGAAACAGACAACAATAATTTTGTGTACATTACATTACTATGACTGGTGAATAATTCAAAAAGATTCTCAGATATCGAAGCATACTTGAAAGTGAAGAGTGCCCATATAGAGAATACAGTGGACATGTTGCCTTTTCCTGTAATACCATAGCGTTTATGGAAAGCGGGAAAATTAGACTTTTTAGCACTTCTTTAGGTTATGGTGAAATGCGTTTTAACGACGATGTAATATCACTAATAAAAAGGCTTTAATCCTATGTAGACAGACATTTACAGAATCTATGCAATGAAAATGAGGTACTTAATGCAGGGACAAGGAGCTGGAGGAAGAGGGCGCTGCAAATGTATGACAAGAAAATAAAGAATTTATTTGCTGTATAATTTGTTTTATTCATAAAAAGCCGTTACATTTCTTTATAGCTCTCATGAAATACCAACATTGAAGCATCTTTTAAATTAAAGACTATATCATATGACTCAGGTGCTTGTATGCCAATACCTTGTCATTAATTATCAAGCAATACACACAGGCCTGAGCAGAAATGTTTGCCTTAGTTTGAATTTCATGTTTAATATAGACAGCTCCATTTATAACTTCCCCACGCTGATGCGAGCAGTCTATGATAAATATTGCTGCATGTTTAAGAAGATCCTTTCTCCTTAATAATGGATAATATCCTAAGAATAACAGGAGCTTTGGAACTTTGAATACATTTCATATAATGATGCAAATCTAGAGTTTCCAAAGTCCAAGTTCATATCTTCGTACTGATAGCATTAACTATTGAGGCAAAGTCTGAAATTGGTTATTTTGCAATGATGAATCTCGGAGCAATCTTTACTTGCATTATTCACTTTTGAAATCTGCCCTTCCACAATAACAAATCTTCTATGGTTTCGATGTTGTTGCAGCAGTAAAGGATGTTCCATATAGAGGATCTAGTTTGCGGTACTGCAAGCTGAGTACGTAAATCCATAGTTCAAACGGCTATATGTAGCGGTCTGTCTGACTTGACAATCTTGAGGATCTCCAACGTTTCAGCATCAGAAATGCGTATTACAGGCATCAACCAGTTGATACATATAACTTCAACAGTAGCATTGACTTCTCCTTCAGGCGCCAGAATACAGTTCCAAGTCCTTGGATCGAATGATGACCAGTTCAAACGTGCTGTTATGTATGAGATCCTTGTGATCATGTGCAAATCACAGAAACATTGAAAGCGGTACTATAACATTGGAAGCTCCACTTGCAGAATGGTTAATATCCGCATCTTCTCCAGAGTAACATCATACAGCATGCAGTAAACGATTGGATTCCACGGGGTTGAGTGCAGCCTAGTTGCGCATAGTTGATGTAATCACTGGATTTCTTGTTCTATCTATAGTCGATCGATTCATGTCTAGTAGAATCTCACTAAACGTAAATGCAATAACATTATTGGTGAGATTTTCTGTAGTACCTGCTCCATTAGGTTTAGTAATAGATCCCTGAATACAGAGATATCTCCGGTTAGGTTGAGTATATTAATTTTCAGCTTAACAAGAGGTTTTTATTTGGTCATTAGCGTGCAGAGCCAATGTATTATAGGGTAGAAAACATGCTCCTGTTATTTAGAAATCTTGTCCACAAATGTAGGTGTTTCCATTACATTGAAGATGTTCATTACAGAATTCTGAAGGCCAAAGCTGCAAGAAACCTCCGATTGCTTGATGCTAACACCATGAGTGTGAAAGGCAGAGTATGAGAATACGACGATGTGCGGGCTTACTATAACCTAACGGATGTCTTGTTTTGCTAAAATCTACTCCCATTTCGACGTATGTGAAGCCTTATGCTTATATCTTTGTTCATAAAATTGATGGGATGGGCGTTCTGGTCGACTACTCGAAGAGTGATTTGGTGGATACAGTTGGTGTCTATGATAGGCAGATAAATTGGATTTGAAGGCTCTTGCGAAAGGTGATACCCAGGGGGAACAGAAGGGAAAAACTTGTGGATTGAGTGTCCGCATTTACCGTCGATGAAAGAGCCTGTCGCAATACTGCACTCGATTAGTCCTTTTTGGCCTGTTTTACACCATATACATTATCATCGTCATAATTTGAATTACAGAAGTGTTGGGATTTCTTTTCAGTTATTTATAAATAACAGAACTAATTTAGAAAATGAATGAGTCTGTGTCCATATAATGCAGGACCAGTTCATTCAGATGGTGTTTCATTACTTTATAAAAATCATAATAATACATTTTGAGAGATATAGAATTGCATGACCAATATAGATTGGTTTGTATATGAGGAACTCCTCTCGAGCCAACTCTATGCCGTCCCAGTTTTCATAAAATGAGGCTCCGTAGATATGTTGGACGAACCGTCAATTTCCATGCTTGTACCCAGGAAACCACAATACGGAATTCTCTGTACTTGCGCACTTTTTCAATGAACTTGCCGTACACAGCGTTGTTCATTTTCTTTCAGAGCTTTTGAACAAGCTTAGAAGTTTCCGTGGCTCGCTTCTCGGTGTTAGGGTCAATATACACCTTGGGCTATTGAGCTTGGTCATACGATACCACCTGATGAGTATGTCTCAATAACAACCTCAAATCTAAACACTGCTGCAAGATTTTATAATACAAGACTTATTTGCTTTTATTCTCAAGATATTTTCAATCAGTTTCTTGTACCGGCTGCCGGGTGGTATCTTGCTCCGGGGACAGAGAATAAGATCGTTGTGGGCGTCATGGAGATGGTCAGGATACTATAGATCCATATCTAGAACGTATCCTATCTTGGAGTTCTCGGAGATCGCAGCGAAGTTGATGGTGTCAATTTCATCCCTCTCAAGCCATCTGTGGTTCCCGTATGGCAACGGGGACGCGATGCTCTTGCTGTATAATTTGTTGAATTCTCAGTATGACAGGAACATTCGAGGTTCTTCAGAATTTTAGTCTGGCATGTATTTGGGTTTGGATTTGGAGTACCGCTTTGATACCGTGTAAAGCCCGCCAGGAATATTTCCCTCGAACAATGGTATAATACTAGTATAGTTAATTGATTGAAGCCTTTTTTCGTTGTCTTCAGCATGGCGTAGAAGGCTGGCGATGGTAGAGCGTAGTACTACGAGGGGTCCAGTGAGCACATCTTCAACAAAGTGTCTGTTAATTTCAAGAATACATCTGCTAAAACGGAGTATCGGTCTTTAGACAAATGTTACTATATTCCCCGAGATGCTTTACATTGAAGGTGCTCCATAATTTAAGTGCATGAGCATACTCCTCTTCTGTGATGCCATTGAAATGCTCTATCGGTTGGAGATCCCCTTCATGGAGCTTTTCGATAGTATCCAGATATGAATAGGGGAATGTGTCTTGTACTTCATAAGCTCCAGGTGTTCCGGATTAGAATACTCTGCATTAGTGTCCTTGAGTTCATCAGCGCTTAGCGTATCTGCCAAGCTAGATAACTTGTCATCGATAAATTTGTACTGTCGAGCAACCTGAAGTTAATGCCCTTTTACCCTTTGGTAAATTCTAGATGGCGATCAGATAATTGGGCTATACATCAGATAAGCCCCTTATCATAAGTAGTGTGCTTGATTAAGAATTTAGTATATAAATACTTAAGCAATGAAAGAAAATTGAAATAAAATTCGGCAATTCTCTATCAAATTTAAAGCATTATGGGCCGCTACAAATATGTTCCAGTGATATGGCAATGGTCCGTCTTCCTAAGGTCATCTATTGCTAAATCTCTCTTACATATGTGACAGCGTTGTCGAAATCCAGCTCATTCTAAGGTGACATGCATTGTCTGTATTCGCTCATATACTTTAATGACTTCGTTAGCTATCTATCCAACGTTGGTGAAGAAGTTAGTACGTCACCTCTGAAGAGCTTGAATCTCGACAATGATTGATCATGTCTACATACGACATTCAACGCTATCGGTATCGCCTCATTTTTCTCTGTATCTCTAACTGTCTGCGTCACGTGAGTGCACTAAATTCCAGGACTTCACACTGCTGTGGCATTTGGAGGATCTGGCATGCATTGCATTTCAGTTTATGCACTCTCAAGGCATCCTCGTTAGAACACCTTGTAGTGCATGCCTCACATAGTCACATTTTCCTATGATTCTTAATTATCTGACTGCCATTAAGCTTCGAAAGGTTGGTGATGAGGTAGTAGTTAGACTTTTCATTCTCTTCAACCATTAAGAGGTTCACTTGACTAGTCTTCCTCTCAGATGCCTTACGAATGGACTCCACCAAGTTGTTGGCATTTAGGGCAAACGCAGCTATAGATACATTAGGATTTTGCTTTTCAAAACATTCATGTGATCTAATGAAAATGGAAGTGTGATTCCATCATTATTGAAATTTTTGAATATCAAATCTTGCTGGTATGACTTAGCTCTATTAGGGTTGCCTTTTGTAGAGTATGTGAAAGGCAACATGCACCTGGAGTAACAGAAATCGTCAGCATTCTTAATATTAATAATTGCATTCTTCCGCTTGATGCATGTTGGCATCCCGAAATGCCCTGAAGCACGAAGAGGATTGTATTCTGGTGCACTATTTATCAGCAAGTGGATTCGAACAGGGTCTTTGAGTTCGATTGGCCTTCAAAACAGGCTAAGTTTTCCAAACTTTCGCGTTTCACTGCATGAAAAATAGTATCAAGTTAAATGATCGTTGAATCTCCTTTGTCTTGGAATTAAAGTATATCGATTCCATGTCTTCATGATCAGGTGTCTCGAACAAATATGATACTTTCAGTCAACAACGCATCTTGAACCCACACATATTCTTCCTTAGAGTCGTTTCGACTTCTTTAATAAAAACAGTCTTGCGTGCTTTAAGAAACTCACTGGGATCAATTATTGCGTCGTAGTTTCAATTTTGCTGTTGAAAATACGAGCTTTGAATGCAGATTCTACTATATTAAAATTTAGGCCATCATAACCATTTCGATATGCACTTTTGACGGTGATGGCGAGGATGTGTCTGCCACCTAGTCTGCTGTGGATGGCTCTACTGCTGTGTTGGCAGTATCCGCTACGTTGCTTGTTGGTGCCTCACCCATGTTCATGGTCCTCGAGGGTTGTTGATCGATACAATTTTGCCCGAGAGGCTGCTCTCTAGTACCGCATTCATCTTCTGCTTTATGAGGTTTCCTAACACATTGTCGAAAAGCCCATTTGCCTGAGGCTCTGGCTCTGGTACAGGTTCATGAACTGTAAGAAAAGAAACAACGCAATATTAACTTCTGTGAAAAATTATAATTCATTAATACATGTAATGTAGAGTAAGAAGAAAACGTTTTCGTATAAAAGACTTTTAAAATGCATTTAAAGTTTATATGAATATCAATTAAAAAAATGCCAGAAATGTTATTTTAGCGAGAAATGGAAATAGTAATAGTATTAATAATAATAATAATAATAATAATAATAATAATAATAATAATAATAATAATAAAATGTTGTGTTGTACCCTCAGCTAGTGCAGGTACACAGTCCATCAGACGATATATCCCTCCAGTCACAACGTTGAGGCTCACATACTGCTCCATCATCTTCAAAACAAGGGCAGGTGGGATGATGAAGTTTGGTACAGGCAGTCACTTGCACCGGGCTCTGAAGATATGTGTCCATCTAGCATGGGCGCTTCTATGCTGGGCCTGAGTGCGGCCTGCACCGATGCAATGGAATGGTGGCCCCATGCTACTGGATCGGGCCCCCTGATACTCGGGACGCAATTTCCATGGGAAACCCTAGTATGCACTGTTCTCATCATTTGCTAGCACATGTTTTATCCTTAGACCAATTACCTCGCATATCACGTGGTCTTGAACCTTTATTGGAATGAACATGGCGTTTAGGTATCTATTGCCCTCAAAGACATCACGTAACATGGAAATGACGCTTAGTTTCCTATTACGTAAAAAAGAATTGCAGGTGCAGCCTTGTTTTATTACCTCTCCGACAAGTGATCCTGAAACTGTTTTGGAAGGAACAAGTCATTTTGGGTATTTCTTGCACTCAAAGCCATCACATGGGCATAAAAGTGACACTAAGACTTCCCATTCCATCAAAGAAGCCTCCCCACTCCACCAAGAAGTAGTCGCGTCCTTGAATCTGTGTTTGGAAGGAACACGCCAGTTAGGTACTCTTTGCTCGAAACATGAACACGTTGGTCTTTCAACTCCCGAGTGTCAGAAAGCTTCAGTTCTGTTACTAGTTGTTCGAAAAAGATCATGGGCTAAGAAAACCATTCTGATCATTGGGGACAAAGTGGATTTAAAATCGCCTCGCAATAGTGTATGAGTTGCTCGAGAAATGAAACCAGTATATCTTCTGCAAACAAGCGTCTGTCTGCAAGACCTGTTCTATGAGCCCGCAGGAGCACAAAGATTTATAAACTTAATGTCGAAAATCATAACGCACACACCGCTATAATCCTACACACCCGTTATCTCCCCGCTTGGTACATGATTTTAAACTACAATTGCAGTATTGCGGGTCTCATTGTCGGTTTTCACAACGTTATTATAAGAATAAATACCATGTACATGTCGAGAACTAAACTAACTGAAAACAGAATAAAAATTATCAGTTCTCTGTGTATGCTGGCAATTGCATTATTGCAAAATTTTCAAGAGAAGAACACAAGGATGGTAGCGTAAATATCCTTAAGAAACTCAAATGCAAAAATAAATTACTACAAAACATATAGCCTCTATCGATTGGAAAACACATTGAATTTAGTACGCTTGGAACCTGAAGAAACAAATCAATCTAGTTATGTCAATATGACTTGGAAACGTAAGTAATATTTGAATGAAATATATAAATTTTCAGACTTACCGCCTAATGTTGAACTTGAAGTTGCAGTTCGATTTTGTTCCTCTCCCCAGCTCACCACTGTTACCACCTGGCCCAGATACCTAGCATCTATAACAAGAGATTAAATAGTCAAGGAGTGTTATTCAACATCAACCACTAAGGTACGATTCGTACCCACTGCTGAATCCCTGTATTTTTCGCATTCCTAACAATGTGCCCATTTGTGAATGATAAACACTTTTATATTGCTCTGTCAAATAATTTTGATAATTCTTACTTCTTTTTCGATTAGAAAAGGAATTCCAATTGAGGGTCCATTTACAAATACAGGAGATTATTACTCTTCTAAGTTGTATCTTACTTGCCTATTCTGCGTCATTTGTGTAATAAATCGTTTGAATAAAGGCATTTTGTAACAAAGAACGAGCTTTCAATTACTCAGTTTTATTTTGAGCAATACAACCTTACAAACGTATCTAGGTATCCATAAATTTATAGTTTTGGATTATTTGGTAACTTTCATGTTCATATTCGAAAACAGTTGTTGAAATATTATACACTCACCAGACTACAGGGGTACTAGTTTAATGAGACGCACGCGTGAAATTTCACAAAAATTGTTTCAAAAATCAGAAAACCCGTTTATTCTCGTAATAAGAGAGTATGTACCTGAAATCTTAGGGAAATACACCGCGTTTTTTGTATTTGACGCATTTATACCCCAATCGAGTGAAGTTTAAGTGATATGAGCATTCTTTACCTTCAGAACCTGTTTTTCCTAGTGCTACTTTGAGCATTTAGACATAATGAGAATATTAAAAATATGCAAACCCTTTTGTTGTTTTTGTTTTTTTAATGTGGTTCTAAGAAACACCTTAGGGAACTAGTTTTAACATGTGGTCATTTTTTTTAGGAAAAGAGCATTAATTACTTTTTAAACTTAAAACGTTAGTTATATTTATTATATTGCCTAATGAAAGCTTTTTTTTCTAAAATATGTAATACTTAAAAGAATTTATTTGTTTATTATAACTGAAAAAACACAAGTTTAATCCAAATATCTTATAACACGCACCTACAAGCCATTTTGATTAGAGAAACTAATTAAATAGGAGATCAATATTTAAACAACAATGTACTCTGTAAGTTTTAAATCTAGGAAAGGCAATGATATTGTGAGTAAAATATAACATACACCATTGTGTGATAGGTTGGTCAGGCAGCTATTAGCAAGTATACACTCCACGTCAAACAAACGTTTTGAATGCTGCCTAAAGCACTTGGCGTTGAGTAGTGTTCAGGGTTCAAGATTTCAGCCTTCCCAACCGGTTAGAGCACATGAATAAAGATTGGTATACATTTTTGTCCGATAGCATGCTAAACTGATGATTACTTACACAAGTTTAGTAGATACACTAGCGTGACATTGTGGGATAAAGTTAAACTAGGGGCACACAGTGCATAAGGTACTGAAATAAGCAACTCATATGGATTCAAATAACAATTTGGATACGGCTTGGCCAACTATACTTACTAAACTCCGGAAGACAGATTGGATTTATTTTCAAGCTGAAGGTGATTGGATTGCCAAGTTTGACAAGTGCTACATCCGATTCATCAGTCTGTGGAGTATAGTTTGGATTCCAGATGATGGTGGACACGCTTTGGTTTACCGAAGACAAATCTGCAACGCAGCGGTCACTGGCCCCAAGAGTCACCTTGATGTCAAATGGTGAATGGCTGCAATACATAATTCAAAGTCACTAAGGAAATGAAAGCCAATGAAATCCCTTGAAACAGTATTGTCAGATAATTAACTTTCTTAGAAGATAGCACTAAAACATCAATTCAATAAGCTGAATGTCTAACTAGCCCGCACAGTGAAACTTGATTTCAAGAACAAGATATAAGTTTAGCTTTAGGAAGGAATACTTTCATATTAATCACGGAATACGTAGTGTGTTTTATTTTGGCGAAACCCAAATTTAACCTTGAGGCACTGCGACATTTTTGCTATGCTGGCTGCACAAAATGTAACCAAAATTAAACGGCTTACTTTATACCAATTACTGTAATATTCCCTATGCCTTTTGCAGAAAGTGTATACAAATCCAAACAATAACAGACCGATCGCTATTTACTTCCCCCATGCTTCCTGCGCTAAACGTATACTAATGCTTCAGTCTGATCGATGGTACGTTGTTGCTGCTTGTGCAAAAGGTAAACAACTAGAAACAATACGCTTCATACAGATCGCTACAGTATTCCCTAAGCTACCTACGCTAAACGAAAATATGACAAATCGAAGTAATAACGCTTTATATCAATGGCTGCATCATTCGCAATACTTCCTGCACAAAACGACACAATCTCTTGAGACCGATTACTGCAATATTCGCTACGCTCTTTACAAATATGCTGTATATAAATATGCCCTCTATTGACGCACTTCTTGAAGGTATACCTCATAGTTGTGCATGGCGCACCGGTAATGTTGGGTGCAGTTACAGGAGTTTCACGAGTGATGTTAATTAGAGGGCTACAAAACAATATAATTATAACTTATTTATATTTCGCCGGTAAGGGAGAAATTAGCTAGGGCTCAGATCCTACTGAATGCCATAATTAATCTCCAGCCGGTTACTCTGATGCTTTGCAAATCTGCCTACATAGAGTATCAGCAGGCACTCTTTAGTTAGTGACATATGCACTCTGCATCAAGCAACCGCTTTGCATGCTACCTGAAAGCCAGCGTTCAGTAGTGGTTTAAGATTTAAGCTGTCTCAACCGGTTAGTACAGGCTCTAATGCAAATTATATTCGGTTATGTGATATCCCGCTTTAAATATACAGGTGTGTTTTCCTAAAATAAATTATGATGATCCGGAATTCACTAATCAAAATAGTTACATATAGTTGAATTCAATGAATTTGGTGTTATTATAGGCAGTATAAATTGCTTGTTAATATACATAAATTCCATTGAATTATTGTTGTGGTATCTCTAACGTCTACCTATTTTATTCTAATGCTATACGTAAGAATTAATGTGTAATTCTGAAAAGCTGCGCTACCCTGGATATTCTGCTTATTTCAAGTTAACCATGATGAGAGCGATTAACATTCAAATTCAGTCATCAGATCCAGTTGTCGAGGTATCTGTGGTGGTGTAACTTGGAGTTCTATTAAACTGGGTATATATGTGTGTACTCTATTCCTATTATTATGATTTTTGGATTTATTGCCTTACTCCTTCCGTCTCTTGCTCTGCTCTCACTTTAAATTAAGATTAGTAAACAATGACATAGGCCACATATACGTAGATATCAATACTGCCGTTGTCCCTCAAGTTCGGTTGACTTCTCCAGCTTACACGGTGGTAAGGGGATATATCCGAGTTGTGCAGTCATTGGCGTAGTATTGTTTGTATAGTTCATTTTCTACTGCTCAGCACTGCCCCCCGATCTCTCCTAAATCCCCAAAAATACCGCGTTCCATAGTTTTATCACACAGTAACTCTGATATTTTAGTCTAAACATGAACCTAAATTCTCAAACTTTCCCCTAAACTTTTATCCGGGTTTGGCACTGGTGACTAGACATTGGAGGTTTGAAAGTTTCAGGAATGGCGTTTGTCTTTTTACAATTTTTCTCTTCTTTAAATCATTTATTTAGTTATACCTCTTATTATCCTAAATTATTACCTTATTAGGCAAATTATTTAATTTAGGAATTATATTTCTATTTTTATGTTTATGTTCTTGTGACATTTTTGTTTCTGCGGTCAAAATGACTAATTTCAAGATTTTATATACTTTTTTGCAGTCTTGGAAACGCTTTTGAACTTGCTAAGTAATGGCGACGAAAAATCAGCATGGGCATGTTGCTACTTCTCATCTTAATACATATATATAAATATATATATATATATACAACACATACATATGCATATATATATATATATATATATATATATATATATATAACGTATATGTATACACATTTGTGTTATATGGCTTCCACAAATACAAAAACGTTGGAGTGAGGACTGCTAACATTTTTCCAAAGCTGGCATGCAAAGACTAGCAGGTGTTTGCTCATCCTAGCGATGTTAAGGAATCAGAAACGTAATTTTGTGACGGAAAACTTGCAGAATAGTCGAGGAATTTTCAAGTACACATTTGCTGTACATTTCCACTGCTGCTCGTTCCGATTGTTTAGGAAACCATCTCCAATACTGTCCTCATTTTACAGGTTTAGTCTACAGGAGCGGCTCTCTATATGAGCTAGAATAGCCGAGCCCTCCTTAAAAAGTTTCGGAACATTGTTCACCATAATTATACTTCTACTTACAGTTTTATGCATTCGAAATAGAATTAATACAGATTGTAATATAAATAAGTAGTAGTTTCTTAAATCTATCTTGCGCGGCCGCGGCAAACATAAATATTAGTTTCCTAGATCAGTCTTGTGCAGGTGCTGTAAACATACATTCCCTCTCTAGCATGCTGCATGGGCCAATCCAGAACATCTATTATCCATTCCAAACCAGAGTGCCTTTCACTGTCAACAAACTCTTTGTATTATCCGCGCGAAAGTAGTTCGCAATCCCCGCCCCCTAATGGCCGCTTCTTCCTCTCGCATGTGCTTGCTGAATAACACATACAGCTGAGCATTGTTTCAATCTGGAAAAAGGCGCCTTGCGTGAAAATCATAGTTCAAAATGCAACTGAAATAGCAATTGGTGTTATAAACATGCGGAAATGTACATTTTACTTACGTTAATCACAATCCTCAGGCAAAGGTGCAACACCCAAATCTTCCGAAGATGACTCAGCTACCATACAGGAATCAGAACTATCCTCCAAGTTGATTACAAGCTTATCCACAACACTGTCGCACATAAAATCGAGTTCCCACATTTTATTCTCCTCTTCTATTATGTGCTTAATATCCCCCTGCCACATAGCGGGTGTCACGCGATTGCAGTGTTGAAGTGCTCTTTCACTTCAGCCAGTTTGAATGTTTTGTTGTTTCTAGCGACATAGCCTTTTAAAAATGCCCAAACCAGTTCGATTGGATTTAAATTGCTATGATAGGAAGGTAATCTTAGCACTCGATGTCCAGCTTTAGATGCAAGATCGTCTATCTCATATTTTCTTTCATCCTTGTCAGAAATTTCCTGCGCTATGTGCATTAATTCAACTTTTACACTATTTTCGTCGAAGGACACTTCTCTTTCCTGCAACCACTCTATCACATCTTGCTTACGCCAAGAACTGTTCGGGCGACGATAAAGTTGAACGCTATGGTAGGGTGCATTGTCCATCACTATTAAACTATTGGGTTCGAGTTTCGGCAATACACGTCCAAACCAGTTACGGAAAACATCGCCATTCATCTCCTAATGGTAATCACCTGTTTTTTTAGACTCGAAAATGAGTAATCCACCGTCCACGAAACCACTGTCGCTGCCAATATGGGTGACAATTAGGCGTTTGCCTCTGCCACTTTATTTGCACTACAAGCACCTTCCTCTGCCATGAAAACTCAAATACCAACTGACTAATCATAAGATTTGACCTGAGCTGAGCACACGTGTGCTAGCATATTATGATTAACTAATCGCTTATCATATTTCCTGTGTTTATCCCGTACTCAGATAGCACCTCTGGGAATTCATTGCTGCAATTCTGTATATGCAAGTCAGTGATAGTCAAGCATACTGTTGGTAATTAACAAGCACGATACTCTCAGCGTTAGCTCAATAGCAGACGACATCAACAAAATCATATTTTGTAATATCTTAAAAGTTAGTATTTTTCCATTACCTTTAGCAATGAGTTCTTATGATAACCGCAATAAAATTCGCAGTTCTATACCTTCCCTGCCCCAATATTTCACATAAAACACATTTATTAAGGAACTATTTTCATTGGCGTAAGCATACGTGCTTAGGTTCGTGACAAGCAGAAGCACGTGCTTTTGTTTACATCAGAGGGAACTCTGGTTTGGAATGGACTATAGTGTGAAGATCCATTTAGATTTCATCATTCATGGGCCAAGGTGTGTTTACAAGGGCTTATAGTTGTCTTCCCTTAAGAGCGGGTTCCCTTTCTCTGTTTATTTACATCTTCGCGTGGGCCGGACCTCATATATGTCTTTCTCTCTTTCACTTGAAAACTGAGACCATCGGGGTTGCATATCTGACTTACAGTCACTAAAGGGATACAGCACAGACAAAACAACCTTTCCCCATCCACTTCGATTCTCTAAATGATGATGCACATACCCGGAAACCTTTCGTCAATTCCAAGAAAAAATGCTGAATTCCTTTGGTCCATAATAACAACAAGTGAATTAGAGGTAGTGTAAAGAATTAGATATTAGAAACAAAGATATTATGATATTATAAGAACCTAAAAGGAAAGTAAATGACGAAAAATACGGGATATTTCATCCATTTTTATAGCAGAATGCCTAAAAATCGAAGAGCCAAATGCGGAGTATCTATATAAATAAAAAAAAATTTAGAAAATATGTTACAGACTGAAAACGCATAGATTAAAATTTGATAAGGATTAACATAATCTTTATGCTTTACAACTGAGAGATTTATTTGAAAAATGTCTGAATGGTGAGGATGTGCAGGAAGATCGGAAAATGAGATGCATTTCCACAATACATAAAAGAGAGAGAAAAGATGAATGCAAAAAACGAAGGAGCATTATAATAAATATAAGTAGCGTATATAGTAAAATAATTAAGCATTTCCTTGAGCTACAATACCTAGATTTGGGAGCAGAAGAATGGTCAGGCATTAGAACAGGCAGATTAACTATTGATAGTATATTTTGGTTTGCGGCGGTCACCTCCTTCGTCCGTTGCTTTTAGGCTTACCTTGATGCTTCTCCCGTTGGTTCCAGAAGTTCACAGTGTGTTGGTTCTCTTCAATTTTATCCTCGGCTAGCTGCAGTAGTTTTCTTTAACCTATATAGGAGCATGGACTTATCCTCGGTAAAGGAAAACGTAGATCTCGGGTGGTGATATAGGAAGACATAGACGTGCTTTGTTTATGAAAAGATAACACTGCCGTTTCTCTTTATTTAATTAACACTCGTAGTATACAACGTTGGTATTGTCGCCGTAAAATACTGTCCACCGCTGTTAAACTACGGCGCGGATATGACATGAAGTTTAAATATGCTTATTATCTCTTTACGAGTAGCGGATCTTAGGTGTGTTTCTAAAACTGTCTTGATTCCCTTTTTGGCGCGATATCTCACTCATCCTGCAGCATCTCTCCCTGACCACACATGACAAAAACGGTCGAACAAACTGCAATGCTAAACTGACATGACAAAACTCTCTTGCTAAAACTGCCTTGACAAAACTGTCTTGCTAAAACTGCCTCACTGCAATGCTAAAATTCCATGACCAACTGCCTTGCTAAAACTGCCGACAAACTGCCTCGCTAAAACTCCATGACAAAACTGTCTTGACCAAAACTGTCTTTATTCCCTTTTTGGCGCGATATCTCACACATCCTGCAGCATCTCTCCCTGACCACACATTACGAAAACTGTCACGAATTTGCTCCAAACAGAACCATTTATAGTCTCAGGCTTCTGGGGCTGCTTCCTTTCCTATTGGTCCATTTTTAGCGCCACTCGACGCGTCTAACTATTTCGAATAAACTTCCAGAGATCTCATTGGTCCAAGTTTAATATAAATCGCGGCTTTTCCTACATTTACCGTTAGGTTATCTGTCTCGCTCACTTGGTCACGGCGAATTATCCAATAAAGGGACAAAGGCGTTACACCCTCGCTGTAGGAATAATGGCACTGCGACCGAAGAGATGTCATAAACCTAGGTTTTCTGCCTTCGAAAGCACTATTCCTGTAGCTAAGACATTTCGTCGTGGACAGTATTTTAACATAGCGCTTAAATTATTTACATTAAACCATTTATAACTCTACTAATATTAGTAACCTAGATAGATACATAACGTTAAATCACCCTTCTTAAAATGTACAAGCAGTGTGAGAAAAAGATATTTACATAGTATGATTTAACATCAATAAACGTTAATTAATAAATTATCTATAATTACAGTTCTTGGGCTCGGCCTAGAGTTGCCGTTTCAAATTGCCCTGTTCTGGAAAAGAATAAATTTTTCAGCACTTGATACAATTTTCTTTTCCAGAATAATTCCTCTGATTATGGGCTTTGTTAGTTTGTCCTTTTTACAGAGACCCTTCGCTGCACCTGTTCCTTCACAAGGGTTCTGCCAAACCAGTGGTGTTTACACTTTGGTCATTCAGTCTTACACTTTGCTATGGTTGATCCCCCTCTCCCTTTTAAAAACATGTTCTCCGAGAGGCATTCTTACGCACAATACACTTCCCGCACACGAATAACTTGTGGTGCAGACAAATACGCTAATACCCAAATTAAGTTCTAAAAATTGAATCTATATTCATACATACTGTTACATAATAATTATTACGTATTTAGTTATTTCCTTACATCTTTATTCATCGGGTGTATCACCTTTACTACTTGTTCATAGGGTTGCTACCTCATTTCGAGTAAAACTAATCTGATTATTTTCATTACCTTCTTCACCCTTCTCATTCTCTAAACATTTGTACGGTTTGAGCAACTGTTTATGATATTTCCCTACGATCTTGGAATTCTTTATTTCTTGTAACTCAAATGTATCCGAGCCAAAAATGTTAATCACCCGGTATGGACCATTAATAAATTTCCATTCAATGATGCCTCTTTTTTTTGAATGCTAGACCTTTTTTTTCTTTCCTTTTTTGAATGCTGGATTTTTTTTATACCAATACTAATTCTCCAAGTTCGATCAACCATTTCTTTCGCTTCCTTGTTTTAAATTCCTCCTTTCTTTTCTGCGCCCTCTTTGACATTCTTTCAAAAGCTTTCTTAAACGTCTGTACTCCCGTTAGTGTTTTCGGATCTTTAGTTTCTCGTGTCTGTGGTAATTTCCCTTCAAGTGTTTCTATTAACTTCCCCTTCATCAGCTCAACTAATTTCCCCTCTAAACTCTCATTTTGTTCACTTAAGTTTCTTTCTAAGTTCTTACTCTGCTCATTTAATTTCCCTTCGAAATCCTTATTCTGTTCACTCAGTTTTCTTTCTAAGTCCTTACTCTGCTCATTTAATTTCCCTTCGAAATGCTTATTCTGTTCACTCAGTTTTCTTTCTAAGTCCTTACTCTGCTCATTTAATTTCCCTTTTAAATTCTTATCTTGTTCCCTTACGATTCTTTATAAGTCCTTACTCTGCTCATTTGATTTCCCTTCTAAATTCTTATCTTGTTCACTTACGATTCTTTCTAAGTCTTTACTCTGCTTATTTGCGATTCTTTCTAAGTCCTTACTCTTCTCATTTGATTTCCCTTCTAGATTCTTATCTTGTTCCCTTACGATTCTTTCTAAGTCTTTACTCTGCTTATTTAATTCCCCTTCTAAATTCTTATCTTGTTCACTTACGATTCTTTCTAAGTCATTACTCTGCTTACTTACGATTCTTTCTAAGTCCTTATTATGCTCATTTGATTCCCCTTCTAAATTCTTATCTTGTTCACTTACGACTCTTTCTAAGCCCTTACTCTGTTCATTTAAGATCTTACCCCGTTCATTTAATATGCTTTCTAAGTTCTTACCCCGCTCATCTACTATGCTTTCTAACTTTTTACTCTGCTCATTGAATATGCTTTCTAAGTTCTTACTCTGCTCATCTAAGATTCTTTCTAAGTTTTTACTTTGTTCACTTAAATTTCTTTTTGACTCCTTACTCAGCTCATTTAATTTCCCTTCTAAATACTTACTTTGTTCACTCAAATTTCTTTTTGACTCCTTACTCAGCTCATTTAATTTCCCTTCTAAATTCTTACTTTGTTCACTCAAATTTCTTTTTGACTCCTTACTCAGCTCATCCATCTTTGCGCTCAAATGTTGAAGGAATATTAGCAGCTGGTTTTGACCTGCGTCAATGACCTGCTCAATCGGTGATTGCCTTTCCAGTCTAACTTCTACCTCTGCTGCACCCATATTTTCTCCATCTGTTGTTACGCTGACAATAGCCTCCCCATTCAGTTCTTTCAAATCTTCCCTTGACCTACTCATGGTTCCGTTAGCAAGTTCTACCTCCCTAGTAATGACTTTACCCCCTCTCGATAACATGTGTTCACAAAACTGAGTCACTACTCTGCACGCCTTTTTGTTTGATTTTGTATAAATGTTCTAACCTGTACTTTCTCCTATGTTAATTGATGCGTCCCGGGTTCGAATCCTGGTGAATTTCTAGAAGCGATGTTCTCAGCTGTTTTGTTGTCCCACGTAGGTAAACTAGAAGTTTGCGTTGTAATTATGTTCTGCTATGTCCCTTTCCTCTGAAGATTCTTCCTCTATTCGTTGTTTCCTAGTCCTCCGTTTGTGCTGGTCTTCCCTTCGAGCTCCACGTTATGGCGCCACTTTGCGGCGGCCACCTCCTTCGTCCGTTGCTTTTAGGCTTACCTTGATGCTTCTCCCGTTGGTTCCAGAAGTTCACAGTGTGTTGGTTCTCTTCAATTTTATCCTCGGCTAGCTGCAGTAGTTTTCTTTAACCTATATAGGAGCATGGACTTATCCTCGGTAAAGGAAAACGTAGATCTCGGGTGGTGATATAGGAAGACATAGACGTGCTTTGTTTATGAAAAGATGACACTGCCGTTTCTCTTTATTTAATTAACACTCGTAGTATACAACATTGATATTGTCGCCGTAAAATACTGTCCACCGCTGTTAAACTACGGCGCGGATATGACATGAAGTTTAAATATGCTTATTATCTCTTTACGAGTAGCGGATCTTAGGTGTGTTTCTAAAACTGTCTTGATTCCCTTTTTGGCGCGATATCTCACACATTCTGCAGCATCTCTCCCTGACCACACATGACAAAAACTGTCGAACAAACTGCAAAGCTAAACTGACATGACAAAACTCTCTTGCTAAAACTGCCTTGACAAAACTGTCTTGCTAAAACTGCCTCACTGCAATGCTAAAATTCCATGACCAACTGCCTTGCTAAAACTGCCGACAAACTGCCTCGCTAAAACTCCATGACAAAACTGTCTTGACCAAAACTGTCTTTATTCCCTTTTTGGCGCGATATCTCACACATCCTGCAGCATCTCTCCCTGACCACACATTACGAAAACTGTCACGAATTTGCTCCAAACAGAACCATTTATAGTCTCAGGCTTCTGGGGCTGCTTCCTTTCCTATTGGTCCATTTTTAGCGCCACTCGACGCGTCTAACTATTTCGAATAAACTTCCAGAGATCTCATTGGTCCAAGTTTAATATAAATCGCGGCTTTTCCTACATTTACCGTTAGGTTATCTGTCTCGCTCACTTGGTCACGGCGAATTATCCAATAAAGGGACAAAGGCGTTACACCCTCGCTGTAGGAATAATGGCACTGCGACCGAAGAGATGTCATAAACCTAGGTTTTCTGCCTTCGAAAGCACTATTCCTGTAGCTAAGACATTTCGTCGTGGACAGTATTTTAACATAGCGCTTAAATTATTTACATTAAATCATTTATAACTCTACTAATATTAGTAACCTAGATAGATACATAACGTTAAATCACCCTTCTTAAAATGTACAAGCAGTGTGAGAAAATGATATTTACATAGTATGATTTAACATCAATAAAAGTTAATTAATAAATTATCTATAATTACAGTTCTTGGGCTCGGCCTAGAGTTGCCGTTTCAGTTTACAATATATAATAAAGAAGAAAACAGCTGGAACAGAACCCCTTTATTTGGTGTTCATTGATATAGAAAAAAAGCTTATGATAATGTGCCATTATCAGAATTACGCTCAGATATAAAATTGACGGAAATTAGACCCATTTTGATAGAGCACTCTTTTGTTCATATTTAAAAATAGAACATCAAATTAATTACAAAAAGTTACATGGATTAACGATAGAATCAGCTTAAGAACCATAGCCAGGATTTTAACACGGATCCCCAGCTTTCCTTGTGGTTACTCTGAACATTCAGTTATCATTGAAACATGTTGGTAGGACATTAAGTTCACCAACTGACTCGAATGTTTCTCTCTTAAGACCACCAAGCGTGTCACTTCGGAGATAAACCTCAATGGCGACTTACAATTAGTAAGTATTCTTGGCTACATGGATACTTTTACATTAACTATAGGGTCAAATTTGTACTGTGACCGCGCGCGCGAGATCACCTAGGGGCCGCCGGTAAGCGCCTAAAGGCACCTTTAAAGACGAGTCTCCGTCACACATCCACAAATTACTTTTTGTGTGACTAAATTGACATGTTTCATCAAGGCAGACTATTGGTAGTCCACTGTATTATTTTCTTAAAATTGGAATCTTTTAGTTAAAACATCAGATCTATCCATTAGAAATCTACATCCTTGGTTGTTGCTAACGTAATAAAATTTTAAATCCTTTAATATTTTACGTAAGGTCCAAATATTATTCTGAGTTAAGTTTTCTTTGGTTAAAACTTCATGTATATCGTTCAAACTAGGTTTGAAAGTGTCAGTGTATAAGTGATAAATCCTCCTCTTGATTGCACCAACAATAGAGGTATAAATATCTTATTTTTTAGGTGTTCTGTTTGGTCATTGTTTCTCAGGACTTCGCAGCTTCTCTCCTAATGCACTGGCTTTCCTCTTCTCATTGACTATCCTGTAGACCGACCGTTGGGATATCCCCGTAGCAGTCGCAGTTCGTGCAATGATGTCTGTTACCGATATTGTAATCTGTCCGTTACTTAATGCTTCAAGTTCCTGAGCAAACAAATCATGAACTTTACACACAATTTCCCTCCCATCTGATTGCAGTGGTTGCCACTGTCGCCCACCTATCAGCACAATTATTAATATGAGAACAAAACTTAATTCACCTGTAATGAAATTCACGGCATCCATTGCCTGTCGCACTTCCATTATTAAAGCACTGTAACTCACGGAGCACAACATCATGTTAACCACCAAGATTGCTTTTCAGCTGCAGCAATAACAGCCCGCCCTGACTATCTTGTGACTACAAATGATTGACAGCTAACAAAGGGAAACACATAGCCATTAAAAGTGTCTTTGAGAGGAAAACCTTACTCTCCCCTCCCAAAAATCAGGACAAGTATTTGTACCAAGTTAAACCTCATAGACTTTAATTAGGGTTGAGGGAGAGAGAGGTTACTCCAACGAGTATCTCGGTGTAATAAATAGAGCGCAAGCCTTGGTGCTCTTTAGTATTTAACGGTTGTTCCTGTTTATTCGGAGCAATAATACCATTACACGTAATCGATTGCCACTCACTACTTGGAGCAACGACAGTGTTTCGGAATATTAGCATACGGAGCAACCGGAGCTAACATAAAAATCGTTACTGATGTTTTAACTCGACCATAATGCGGAACATCTGTTTTGAATTCAACTTTAAAATTTAACTCATTACAAACACCTGTACTAAAAGAAATGTTAAAACCCTTGAAATCTTTACCATAAAAGTGGCTATTATCACAAAGGGAATTTGCGATTTTTTACATAAAGGCTCAAATTCACTAGAAAATTACTTATATGATTAAAATATTAATGCACTGGCAAAAAACGATTGAGCTTTTTGTTTATGGACGCTCTATAACTTCTGTGGTCCTTAGTGTCCCATTCTATATTGAGCATGAAAGACCGATAATTTTGCTCAGAGGCTTCTTTATCAGGCGTGAGACTACCTTACGTGCCATAAATCTACTAAAAGGGAACTCTGGCTTTACTTTCCTTCCGAAGGTAGCCATGTTAAGGATTCTGACGCCCGGAAAAATCCATCGCCCTCCACCGGGTTTGACCCCGCGACCTCGGGAAATAGAGGCTAGCATGGTGACCACTATACCACGGAGGACGACAACCCACTGGCAGACTTTAACACACTTGTAGTGAAGTAATTTATTAATTCATTTATTAACCCTCCGTCAGTCGCTAGGGGCCAGAGAGACCCCTGGCATTATATAAATGTTATAATTTTCGAACGAACGCACCTATGCAATTGCCTGACTAGGACATCTAACATTACACCTTTGGCGATTATTTGCTGCAGCGATAACCTTAACTGTTTATTTGTGTGGCTGGAGGAATGAATAATCAGCAGTTACGTGTCGCACAGGTCAACCAGGCCCCGCGCGCCTGCTCTCGTTACATATTGTTGACAGATTTGTTTCTTATTAGCTTTTGTGCAATATTGCTTTGCTATGCAAGGAACTGTTACTGCTTCGTCATGAATACGAGTAAAAGGTACGATCTACAAAATCCCAAGGATTTGGAAGAAGTACATCGTCTACTTTGCAATGATGATGCCTTGCCCGTGGATGACAACTTATATGAATCAGATGACTCTGATTCAGAAGATAAACTCGAAACGAGATCTTTAGATTCAGAAACTGACCATGAAGATGAAGAGGAAGACGATGAAAGCAGCTTGTGTGATAGCATGTATTTTATAGGTAACATCAAATGCGTATCATAGTAATTCTTCTTCTTTTCTTCTTCTTCTTCTTCTTCTTCTTATTATTATTATTACTGACAATACATTCTGTTGTTATTTACAGGAAGAGATGGAACAAAATGGAAAAAAACACCTTTGAAAATGACACAGACAAGGGCTCACAATATATTGACCAAACTTCCTGGTGTGGTAGGAGCTGCCAAAAATGCGAAAACGGAAATTGATTGTTGGAACCTTTTTGTTACCGAAGATATAGTTGATTTGATTGTTGAAAGCTCAAATACTTACATTAGTAGTGTGCAGCACAAATTTGATCGTGAAAGAGACAGCAGGCCTACAGATGTAATAGAAATAAGAGCTTTCCTAGGCTTATTGTACCTGGCAGGAATTTTTCGTGGTGGACGCCAGAATATTCACGATTTTTGGAGAACCGATGACCTTGGAATTCCTCTATTCCGAATGGCTATGTCTGAAAAACGATTCAGTTTTCTAATACGCTGTATTCGCTTTGATGACAAAAGCTCAAGACTGGAACGACGAAGATTGGATAAATTGGCTGCTGTTAGAGAAATGTTTACATTGTTTCTGAACAACTGTCAGAACCATTATTCTCTTGGACAAAATGTAACTGTCGACGAACAGTTGCCGGCATTTCGTGGTCGATGTGGTTTTCGACAATATATACCATCCAAGCCAAACAAGTATGGCATAAAGATATTCTGTTTGAGTGATGCAAAACTGTTTTATACAACTAACATGGAGATTTATTGTGGACAGCAGCCGGATGGACCATATTTGCAAACTAACTCGGCAGAGGCTGTAGTGCTGAGACTAACTGAACCAATCTCTGGCACTGGACGAAACGTTCCTGCAGATAATTGGTTTACCAGTGTATCGCTGGTGAATGAATTGCGCAAAAGACAACTTTCTTTCGTCGGTACAGTGCGAAAGAACAAAAAAGAGTTACCCGCTAATTTTACTTCTCCAAAAGATCGCAGACAGTACGAAAGCATATTTGGCTTCACAAAAAATGAAACGCTTGTTTCATATGTTCCAAAAAAGGGTAAAACAGTAGTTTTGCTCTCAAGTCTACATGTTTCATCCACACAGTTATCAGAAGGTGCTGAGAAAAAGCCTGAAATAATCCTGCATTACAACGACACTAAATCTGGAGTTGATGTAGTAGATAAATTGTGTGCTACATACAATGTAGCCAGAACAACGAGAAGGTGGCCCATGGTAATTTTTTACCATGTCTTGAACATTGCATGTATCAATTCTAGGGTTATCTTCCTTGGAAACCAAAATAAATATTCCACAAGGCAAGAGTATTTGAAATCACTATCTTTAGCTTTACTGTTGCAACAGCTACAAAGGAGAGAAATAGCATCAAATCTACCCGGTGATTTGAAAGGCCTTTTGACAAAATATAAACCTGAAGAATCCGGCGTAGATGAATTGTCAAATACACACTATGCACATTGAAAAGGAAACGATGTGAACCTTGCAACAAAGACAAAATGAACTGCAAAACTATATATGCATGTGGGAAATGCAACATCCCCCTGTATTTGAGTAAACATGTTAAACTTATTTGCGAAATTTGCTTAGTCGGGGAAAACACGGGTGAGATAAGTAGATGATTCTGAGTAACTGAATATTTGAAATTACAAGTTGTATGTATACCTGGAAATGACAATGTATTTCTTTATATTTACTGTAATACAATTTATAACGTATATGTACTCATATTTTAGCTTGTATTTTTATGTTGTAAGACAATACCTATTAATGAAAGCCTTGTACGCTTAATCTAAATAAAGGTAAAAACAGGGAAAAAAGAAAATAAACGAAATAAAACAAAAATACAAACAATAGCAACAAAAATATAGCGCGGGTCTACTAGGCCCTGCGCGACTAACGGCGTTCTACCAAAACGCGCGCCTGACGGAGGGTTAAGATGAAACATAGCTAATATTTCAGACGTCAAACATGTATTCATTGAATTTAATAAATCAAGGTAAATAACAAAAGTATGGGAAGATATTAGCTCTAATGAAATCCTTCATTGTATATACTGTGGCAAATATAATTTTAAAGATACACGTGTATGGAATAACAATTTTTGAAAGGTGTTACACATTTAATTATATTTCCTTTCCCATACGTAATTAATTACGATATCAATGGCTCCTAATCAATTAAAATTATCACGAATTTGTCCAGTTTTTATATAAGGTAATAGGGAGGCTCCAAATAGCATACACCTATTTCTTTGATACTAGTTGTTGCTAATTTTACGGAGTATGCAGTTTTAGTAAAAAAAAGACTTTGAGAAATATGGCTACTTTTATAAAAATCAATTTGGTTTTACAAAAGTAAAATTCACCTTCTCTGTAATAGAAGCATTAGTCAATGTAATATTACATACCTTTGAAAACAAATCTTGTGATCACGCTTCTTATTGCGATATCATTAAAGCATTTGACTGTGTTGATCAAAATAAATTAATCTATTATAGTATAAAAATTACTGCCCTATCTCTATTAAATTATATTTAAGTGACAGATCAATTCTGATAACAAATGCTCAAACGGAACTTATGTACGAACTATTGTCCCGCAGGTCTCTGTTTTATTCAGTTTACTCCATTGAATTTCAATAAATCCCCTTCCTTTATTGATAAAAAATTGAATTTTATTTATGGGTGTTTTTAACTGCTGTGGTTCTTAGCGTTCCATTCTATATTGGGCATGAAAGACCGGTAATTTTCCTCAGAGGCCTCTTTATCAGGCTTGAAGTTGTTTTACGTGCCGTAAATCTACGACACGGGACCACCAGCTTTACTTCCCTTACGAAGGAAGGCATGCTAAGGATTCCTTTGTTGATGCTATCACTGCGAAGTAAAATAATAACAATACTAGATTTACAACGTCAAATAAAGATTTACATATGTTTAGATGGTTCTCTGAAAACGCATTGCAAAGAGTTTGAGATTTGTAAAGGTAAAATGTTTTTTCTTTCTATTTTTTCTTGTGTTATTAATGGGCATAGAATCAAATGCATGATTTTAATACGTTTTAGCTTATACAGGGATTGTTGATAAAAACATACTGAAACGTATTGAGTGTATAGGGTTACCTAGAGTTTTATACTTACTAAGAAATATACTCTCTGTGTTTCTCCAAACTATGGAAAATGATCTTGTTTTACATTTTTCAATCAATTTTATGAGGTGGAACAATCTTTTGGAACAATTATGCTGGAGTACACTGCCTTTCAATTCTTCAATGAGAACAACGAAATATTGACCTAGTGAACCTTTGAGATACTTCAAACACTTACCGATAAGGTAAGAACTTTGAACAATGTCTGTATATACAAGTTTTAAATGAATAGCATAACACACATGTTATTGGCAGCGGATAGTTCCTAGACAATCAATTTTAGATAGCGAAATTAATGATCTACTACAAAATCAAACTACAGAGCTATGTGAACTGAAAGTATTCGTAGGTTGGGATAAATAAATAGCAGAACGGAAATAATAAATAGTTTCTATAGAAGCATAGTAAATGTTGACACGGTTTTAAATAAACGTCAGTTTCTCTGAATTAACATATTCAAGTTTTAGCGCTATCAAAATAATTTCAAATATGGACTAACTTATGGCTCCACATCAATGCATTATATAGTGGTTAGGTGAAAGGCTAAACAGATGTATAAAACAGGTGGTTAACCGTATATTGACCAAAAAGTTGCGTTGCCCGATTCACAGTTGTTGGAATAAACACGTGATTTCAAGATTAAGCCTAGATATAGGTAAACTTTTGGTTTTTATTGATTCTCTTCAAAGGAACAATGTTATGCTTATGTATTAAACTTGTGAATTGCAATGTTCATGAGCGTGCGCAAGGTATTGCTTATGCTGTAGTATCCCCTCAAATCCAGTGATTATGTTTGAAAGGTTGTATATCGACATCTTGACTTAAAACCTTTGTTAGGTGCGATTTGTGCGTTATGGTAAGGAACATAGTGATCACGTAACAAGTAAAATGCTTATTGTTTGGAAGTATGATACTTGACCATGGATGCGAGATTCAATGTTACAAATAAACTATGATGCCTACCATGTCATAGAAGATACATAACGTAACATAACATCTCAATCTGTAGACCCTATAGTGAGTTCGACCAGCTCAATTTAGGGATTTAGCAGGTAGTAGGCTGGAAATAATTCACTCCATATTGAACCAAGCAATAGGTTGGTGCCCCAAAAGTGGCACTGACAATGTAGTAGCGTCGCGTATGCTACTGCCACAAACAGACAAATTACACAATTTACATCACAGCTTAATACCAGTTCAAATATCCTAGTACACCTCCGCTTCTATCCATCCCAGCACAGAAACAAACCGAACTACGTATTTCCCTACAAGAAGAAATAGTAAGAACACCACAAAAATAGTCCAAGGAACAGAAGAACAAGAAGGTGTTGGAGAAGGCAGAAAAGTCGTGGTGGTGGTGATAGTGGTACTACTAGTAGCGGTAGTAGTAGGTTGTAGTGGCAGCAGTAATAGCAGTAATGGTAGTACTTAGTAGTAGTAGTAGTAGTAGTAGTAGTAGTAGTAGTAGTAGTAGTAGTAGTAGTAGTAGTAGTAGTAGTAGTAGTAGCAGCACCACCAGTTGAGGTTATTAAAAGTGGTACAGTAAATATAATTATAATTATTATTATTAGTGATCAGAATGTATTCGGAAGTAAATAATACAGTAAACATACACTGCTTTTCCTTCACACTGTGGCTACCACATGGCTTCTCGCGCGTCGGCCGCCGCAACTCGGGCTTCTGCCAAAACATTTTAATATCGAAACCACCTCACGTTCTCAGTGTTACAGTTACAATTACAATGATAATAAGCACATACCTTATCATAGGAGATATTGGAAATGTTGTCTTACTCTGTCCACACATTTGCGGAATTTTCTCAGAATATTTCCATCCACACTGGAGAGTTCAGCATCCGAAAATGAGTGAATTTCTCGTCCTGATGTTTTCTTTTAGTTCTTCCGATATATAGCTTTGTTGCACACACCTCACTTTTCAAGTCCCCCAAGGATAAAAAACACATACAGTTAAATCCGGCTAATCGTGAGAGCCATAATTCCTTACTAATTTTCCTATCTTCAAAAATTTCCTGAATGAAACTTAATTACACATCAGATATATGCATGGTAGCAAAGTCTTATTGGAAAAAAATCCAGAGTATCATTCAACATCGGTCAGCTGTTCAACAAATGGCATAAGCAAGTCAATCCTCTAGTGTTTTGTATCTGTTGTTTGTTAAAAAATTCAGGTCCTATTACTTTGTATGCCTTAAGTGCACACCAATTTTCTCGTCATGTAAGGGAATCTCGTGTGTAAAGAAGAATCTTAAGCGTAGGTAAAATAACTCTATCATTTCTGATGATCACATGAAAAATAAGGTGCATGTAACAAACCCCATACACTAGAAGAAGTAAACGAAAACATCAGTCGAAAAATTCACTCAATATCGGGTATTGAACTTTCAAATCTAAATGAACATTTCCTGAGAAGGAGCATGAAATGTATTACAAAGAACAACATTTACAACATCTCTTATGATAAGGCTTATTATCATTGAAATTCTAACTACAACTATGAGAACCTGAGGCGGTTCCGGGTGTATCATAACTGTTTCGGCGGAAGTAGCAGCTGCGACGGCCAGAACGCTACCCACCGTAGGCTGGCCACAGTGTGAAGGAAAAGATCTGTCGTATCTCAAAGTTTATAGATCTTACAGACGAAATTCGTTATTTACTTTTAATGGATATGTTTTCAAGGGGGAAGACAAGGTAGAGGTTGGCGGATAATGTTCAGGTTCGTGAAACAACACGACTTGTTAAAAGAAAAAATTGTTACTTTTGTGGTTAAAGTAAACTGTACACAGGCTGACGTAAGGTGCCAAGATCGACAATCATGCCATAAAGCGACCGGTACATTAAGCGCAAATCACCTCTACAGAAGTACAGAAAGAGTAATGCATTAGAATTACAAAATGAACTTGCTATACAACCTTACTCTCAGAGTATTCTATCATAGATCAACTCTACAATTAGGGCCAACTTAAATTGACCCTAAAATGACCATCGCAACGTCCTCAAAATAAAGCACGATTAATGACATTTACTTTCGCCCATAATATCAAGGAACTTTTAGTCAAGACATTTATTTCTAAAGGTTAATTTTGGAAATACTGTACAGTCTCAACTTAAATGGTCCACCGTGTACAAATGTAATACTGAAGCGGTACTCTAAGAGGGTAAAGAAAAGTAAAGTATTCCCCAGCAATTACAGCAATAAAATACATAGAAATAACACATACATGTATATAATAAAACAGATAATAAACAAGTCAGGTTCCTTTACTTATAGGTTACCTAGCACGCTACAAAAACACCCGGAACAAAAACGGAGAACTCCTGTGCTACGGCATAAAGATTTTCTCTGCTCCAAACTAACTGTTGTCAGAAATAGAACGGTTTCACTCTGCTCTTAAATGAAACTTGTCTGATTTAAGCACTTCCACGCTGATTTGCACTGACTGTTATTCGTATTAGAGCCGGTACACTCCACTTGGAACTTACTGTTGCCTGTAATAGGGCAGGTCCCATCCGCTCTTAACTAAATCTTATCTGCACCAGAACCCCTCCTTACCGCTTTTCATTGACCAATTCTTATTCGGACTAGAACCAATTCGTTCCACACCTACACGCTCTATGCACTGTAACCGGCAAACTCCGTTCTGCATCTCCTGTTATCCGAATAGAACCAGTAAGCTTCGATCTGCTCTTACAGTTGTCTACACTAGAACTGGTTCCCTCCCCTGTACACTGTTTGCATTCAAATTGATTCGCTTCGCTCTGCCCTGACTGCTGTCTTCATTACAGCCGGTCCGCCCCGCAATGCTCCGACTGTTGTCTGCACTAGAACCGGTCTACTCCTCCCTACGCGGACTGTATGGTTTAGAATCGTTCCATTCCGCTCTTTAACCCTCCGTCAGGCGCGCCCTTTGGTAGAACGCCGTTAGTCGCGCAGGGCCTAGTAGACCCGCGCTATATTTTTGTTGCTATTGTTTGTATTTTTGTTTTATTTCGTTTATTTTCTTTTTTTCCCTGTTTTTACCTTTATTTAGATTAAGCGTACAAGGCTTTCATTAATAGGTATTGTCTTACAACATAAAAATACAAGCTAAAATATGAGTACATATACGTTATAAATTGTATTACAGTAAGTATAAAGAAATACATTGTCATTTCCAGGTATACATACAACTTGTAATTTCAAATGTTCAGTTACTCAGAATCATCTACTATCTCACCCGTGTTTTCCCCGACTAAGCAAATTTCGCAAATAATTTTAGCATGTTTACTCAAACACAGGGGAATGTTGCATTTCCCACATGCATATTTAGTTTTGCAGTTCATTTTGTCTTTGTTGCAAGGTTCACATCGTTTCCTTTTCAATGTGCATAGTGGTGTATTTGACAATTCATCTACGCCGGATTCTTCAGGTTTATATTTTGTCAAAAGGCCTTTCAAATCACCGGGTAGATTTGATGCTGTTGCTCTCCTTTGTAGCTGTTGCAACAGTAAAGCTAAAGATAGTGCTTTCAAATACTCTTGCCTTGTGGAATATTTATTTTGGTTTCCAAGGAAGATAACCCTAGAATTGATACCTGCAATGTTCAAGATATGGTAAAAAATTACCATGGGCCACCTTCTCGTTGTTCTGGCTACATTGTATGTAGCACACAATTTATCTACTACATCAACTCCAGATTTAGTGTCGTTGTAATGCAGGATTATTTCAGGCTTTTTCTCAGCACCTTCTGATAACTGTGTGGATGAAACATATAGACTTGAGAGCAAAACTACTGTTTTACCCTTTTTTGGAACATATGAAACAAGCGTTTCATTTTTTGTGAAGCCAAATATGCTTTCGTACTGTCTGCGATCTTTTGGAGAAGTAAAATTAGCGGGTAACTCTTTTTTGTTCTTTCGCACTGTACCGACGAAAGAAAGTTGTCTTTTGCGCAATTCATTCACCAGCGATACACTGGTAAACCAATTATCTGCAGGAACGTTTCGTCCAGTGCCAGAGATTGGTTCAGTTAGTCTCAGCACTACAGCCTCTGCCGAGTTAGTTTGCAAATATGGTCCATCCGGCTGCTGTCCACAATAAATCTCCATGTTAGTTGTATAAAACAGTTTTGCATCACTCAAACAGAATATCTTTATGCCATACTTGTTTGGCTTGGATGGTATATATTGTCGAAAACCACATCGACCACGAAATGCCGGCAACTGTTCGTCGACAGTTACATTTTGTCCAAGAGAATAATGGTTCTGACAGTTGTTCAGAAACAATGTAAACATTTCTCTAACAGCAGCCAATTTATCCAATCTTCGTCGTTCCAGTCTTGAGCTTTTGTCATCAAAGCGAATACAGCGTATTAGAAAACTGAATCGTTTTTCAGACATAGCCATTCGGAATAGAGGAATTCCAAGGTCATCGGTTCTCCAAAAATCGTGAATATTCTGGCGTCCACCACGAAAAATTCCTGCCAGGTACAATAAGCCTAGGAAAGCTCTTATTTCTATTACATCTGTAGGCCTGCTGTCTCTTTCACGATCAAATTTGTGCTGCACACTACTAATGTAAGTATTTGAGCTTTCAACAATCAAATCAACTATATCTTCGGTAACAAAAAGGTTCCAACAATCAATTTCCGTTTTCGCATTTTTGGCAGCTCCTACCACACCAGGAAGTTTGGTCAATATATTGTGAGCCCTTGTCTGTGTCATTTTCAAAGGTGTTTTTTTCCATTTTGTTCCATCTCTTCCTGTAAATAACAACAGAATGTATTGTCAGTAATAATAATAATAAGAAGAAGAAGAAGAAGAAAAGAAGAAGAATTACTATGATACGCATTTGATGTTACCTATAAAATACATGCTATCACACAAGCTGCTTTCATCGTCTTCCTCTTCATCTTCATGGTCAGTTTCTGAATCTAAAGATCTCGTTTCGAGTTTATCTTCTGAATCAGAGTCATCTGATTCATATAAGTTGTCATCCACGGGCAAGGCATCATCATTGCAAAGTAGACGATGTACTTCTTCCAAATCCTTGGGATTTTGTAGATCGTACCTTTTACTCGTATTCATGACGAAGCAGTAACAGTTCCTTGCATAGCAAAGCAATATTGCACAAAAGCTAATAAGAAACAAATCTGTCAACAATATGTAACGAGAGCAGGCGCGCGGGGCCTGGTTGACCTGTGCGACACGTAACTGCTGATTATTCATTCCTCCAGCCAAACAAATAAACAGATAAGGTTATCGCTGCAGCAAATAATCGCCAAAGGTGTAATGTTAGATGTCCTAGTCAGGCAATTGCATAGGTGCGTTCGTTCGAAAATTATAACATTTATATAATGCCAGGGGTCTCTCTGGCCCCTAGCGACTGACGGAGGGTTAATGACTGCTGTCTACACTAGAGCAGAGCCAATTCTCTGCGCTCTATAATAACTGTTGCCTGCACCAGAACCGGTTCGATACGCTTTACACTGACTGATATCTGCAACAGAACCAGTGGTGAACTCGCCTGAAAATGATAATACACCTGTAATTCTGGTTCCACTTCGAGTGATATAGTGTGAGCAGACGTGGGTTGGAAATTTCATTCTCTGCAAAATTTATTATTAAAAATTCTAATGCTGTTACGGCGGTCAAAATTAAATCTCATTTTCTAGCTGATTTTGTTGTTTACTTCGTGTATCTGTCTTGCATGGAATTTCTTAAGGATTTGGACTCCGATAGCCCTATTTCCCAGGAAAAAGCTGCAACTATATGAAGATTTTTGTAATAGCTAAGATAGCACTGTGGTCACTCGTGAGCAAGCAGTTACTGATATACAGGTCCAAAGATCTTACTGATTTGCATGAATATATCATTTACGTTCGCTTAAGATCAGGAAAACCCATTTTTTCCTATGGCAATAGTTGTACAGACGTGTAAAATTGTAGCTGACACTCCATCTCCTTCTAAATCATTTCATTCACCTCTGACCACTACCCCGGTTCAACGGAGTTTGTCTTTTACTGCTACCCCTGAACTTACCTAGCCATTTGACACTGTACCCTCCATGGCCACGGAACAACAGCCGATAACACCTGGTGCAACTTCACCCGTCCCTTTATTAATCCAGGGATTTTGACGGTATACTGGGGACATTCGTTAATTTCTTTATAATCTTGATTTGATTGTCACGCCTAATGGTTAGGGTGAGGCAAGTAAGTAGCAATTTTATGCTGCTATCTGTGTGTGCAGGGGCCACTTTGGTTTTGCACTTTCCCGCATAGGAATCCTGACTTTAAATGAGCGTAGCTGAGGAATTGCTAATGCAACGCTTTTCTCCCGTCGCACAGGACGATCTCGTAGAATACCGCGTTCATCAGCGTTTACAAGAATTAGTGGGGCTCACGAAGCATTACGTTTATGACACTTTGTCCCTCTGTGACAAGGTTAACCCTCAAATAAGGGAGAGAGAACAAACTGAGCATACTATGTGCAGCCTTAAACCTTCCCTTTTTGAGCATATAGTGCCGGTGGACCCCGAATTCAGTTGATGCTTTGTTGCATTTGACTGGGCACTTTTAAACTGTTAGATACCTGACAGGGCAACGGTTTCTTTTGGTGCCCACCCCTTCTAACGCAATATTTCTTCTAATAAGGTTCACGATCAGGCTGAGATGTCCAAGCAATCAGGAAGCCTCCAGCCACAGATAAGCAATCTAAGCTTGTGGTCCCAAAGCAAATCTTATGCTCCTAGCGGCAGCACAGAAGTATGGTCCCAGGCCAGTTTTTGAAAATTGGGGCGGCCGTGATAGATCTCAGAGTGTACATGGCGACCTCCGAGGACCAATCGTGCCACTGATGGGCGCCCCATCTCTTTTATTTGCAAACGGTCCGGGCATGTTGCCCTTAATGTTACAACCAATCACAAAAATAATAAAAGAGAACGATCCAACCACACGAGTATATGGTTTTTGGAAGAAAAACCGCGTTATCTCAGCAGAATTAGGTCTTCTAATGTATTGTCAATATTGCGTAAATGTTACCAGCAGCCTATTAATGTTTTAATTTATACGGGCAGTGCAGTCAGCATAATTAATGAAGCTTTAGTAAGCACAGATAACTTACCGCTTTCAGACAGCTTAATAATCCGCACAACATATAGAAGGTTACTGCATGTTTCGTATCATACAGACTTTCAGTTTAAGACATGAAAATATTTCCTTATCATTAGGTGTAAATAAAATGCGAAGAAGAGAAGCATAAGGATCATGTGCAAAGCAATGCTACCTAGAAACAGCATGTTTGTTGTGTGTCCTATTTATAGGAGGGGTCTGTAACTTTGTTAATGAGTGTGATATATTCTTTAAATGCTATTTCTTATGTTCAGGTGGTACATTCCACTGAGATTGAATTGAAAACTCTAAAAATAAATGTCATTTTGTATTTTGGGTCTAAATGGGTAGCCTTAAAAGTCATTTTGCAGTGCAAGCAGTTAAACTACTGGGTTTTCAGGTCTCGCATTGGGTTTTGGAACCAGATGAAGACAAACATAAGGAAATTTAAGATTTGAGCATCTCAAAGTAAATTAGAGATGTCAGAACAGTTTTAGGTCTCGTCATCTTCTACAGACGCTTTGTGTACAGATTTTCAACTATTGCACTCCTTCACCTTCTTACTTGAAAGGATTAGCCGTTTATATAGTAAGAGCAGCAACAGCGATCTTTTGAGGAATTAAAGTTACTGCACACTTCAAAACCCCTTCTGACTCATTATAAACCGAGAGTATATTATGAAATTCACGCGGAAATTCTGAAATTGGCAAAGGAACCGTTTTTATATCAAAGACCTGGTTCTGTTTTTCATGCACTTTTCTTTTCACTATCACTTGAAAGACATGAGCAACAATACAGAGTCACAGAATTGGAATTGTTTATGCCCTCACCCACTTTCAGCCTACTATATTCGGCTGCCTTGTACATATTGTCAGTGACGACCACGCTTTATGCTGTGTATGAACTATGAAGGATATCACAGGTAGATTGGCACGGTTTGTCTTTGAGATTAGAGGAATATGACATTACCGTCATTTATAATGCAGGCAAACTACAAAGGAATGATGATTGTTTATCTCGCTTTCCCGTAAGTTCTCGAACACCCCAGGAAGATGCATTGTGGATGTTCTGAAATGTTTGTTGTTATCGACAAAAGTAGCGGCAGAACAAAAAAGAAGGATCCCAATTTACGAAATTTAATACAAGACGTGGGACAGTCTAATCTGACTTTACCTTTGTTACGTCGGCAGTCATTATCTTACATTTTTCAATCAGAGCTGCTCTACCAAATAAATACTGATGCAACATGTGCTTTACATCTCCTAACCACCCAAGAAGCTCTCAAAATGAGATTCTCTATTCCCTGGACATCTGGGTTTTAGTAAAACTTTTTCTAAGGTCAGCTCACCCTTCTACTGGATTGGTGTGCGAAAATACATTGAAAGATTAACTAAAGGTTGCCCTTCATGGTAATCGAGGAAAGGACCAAAGAATCTGAAACATTTTGGACCTTTGCAACCCATTCCTATTATCCATATTTGTGAACGTTTTGGTGTAGACATTGTGGGCCGATTATATAAGACTAAGGTTGGCAATGCTGTTATCGTAGTGACTATCGACAATTTCAATAAATTTGTTGAAACACGACCCTTCCTTCTGGATCAGCGCACTATGTTAAGTTTATTCCTGAAAATGATCTCTGTCGTCATCGGGGCCCCTACCCTGTTATCTCATAGGGTACAGTATTTTTGAGTGAAGTTATCCAGGAACGTTTAAAACTAATGGGGGTTAAACACAATCCTACTACGGCTTATAACCCTGCATGTAATGGCTTGTGGAATAATGTAATCAGACCATTATTAATATAAGTAATTATGTCAGTACTAAGCATAACGATTGAGATGAACACAATCCTAATACGGTTTATAACCCCGCATGTAACGGCTTGTGGAACGATGCAATTAGACTATTATTAATATTCGTAATTATGTTAATACTAAGCATAACGATTGGGACGATTGAGATAAACACAATCTTAATACGGTTTTTAACCCCGCATGTAATGGCTTGTGGAACGATGCAATCAGACCATTGTTAATATGTTAAGGAACTGTGTCAGTACTAAGAATAACGACTGCGATGTCTTTGTCCCGTGCGTTAAATGGGGTTGCAAAACTTCTATTAAGGAAATAAGCGGTATCTCATTATATTTTCTGTTATATGTTAGAAATCCAACGCTGCCTATGGAAGTAAATTAAATTGAGTTTTCTATTTATGGACGCTCCTTAACTACTTTGGTTCTTAGCGCCCCATTCTATATTGAGCGTGAAAGCCGGTAATTTTGCTCAGAGGCATCTTTAACAGGCTTGAGGTTCTTTTACGTGCCGTAAATATACGACACGGGACCACCAGCTTTACTTCCCTTCCGAAGGAAGCCATGCTAAGGATTTTTACGCCCGAAAAACTCCACGACCCCCGTTGGGTTTGAACCCGCGATCTCGGGAACTGGAGGCTAGCATGGTAACCACTACACCACGGAGCAGCTATGGAAGTATATATTAGCCATTTCAGAGAGGATTGGTTTGAATTCTTCAATACTTTTATCTTACGTTTTCGAAGTGCCAAGACACTATTCTTGCATTTTCTTGATGTCGTGCAAAGAGTACAGAATGTCCAGTGAAATACACCACTGATAGTCCTTTTGTGAATTCCACGCAAAACGACATTCTTCAGGCAAGTGAAATTGCACGAGTAAAACTCAGGGCCCCACAAGTTAAACAGAAACATGTTTGCGACAAGAAACGTCCACATATAACTTAAACCCGGTGATCTCGTTAAAACGTATGCTCCTACACTCAAGAAAGGCTTAAATTCGAAGTCACTCCATCGTATCCATGGTCCTTACGTGGTTGTAAAGAGACTCTCCCAGTTACCTATGTTGTTTGAGACCCCCGTCGCCGCAGAACATCCAATGGCAGCGTATATGTCAAGCAATTAAGCCATTATTATTTACCGTATAGGCGCGCTTAGCCTGCCGTATCACTTCGTTCGTAACATGGAATTGCAACGTGGACAGCTGCATCTCCATACACAGCCGGTATCTCATTTTCTGCTGCATCTCGCGCGGCTGAGTCCATAGTTATGCTGAATGTATATTATTAGGTAGTCTATCAGTGCGCACCGGCGTATCCAAACGCTGGAATTTCTGCTCCTTTCCATCTTTGTATCCTTGCGTTGATCCTTAATGTTGCCGCTTCATAAGTATGTTTATGCTACCTATACGTTCTATACCTGATCAAGGGTTTTTTTGCTATTCCAGCTTTGGTATTTTATATACTATGTTGTTATCCATTATATGTAGCTTTTTATGTTGTACAATCTAGATACTGTATATAATACACGTTTTCATCCCCACCGCGGGTCCCACATGCTGGTCCCGGATTCGCCATTAGAGTTTGGCAATGCTTATAGCTGAGACAACTGAGAAGATTTTACCGGAGACTCTCGCCTATAAGACAACTATTGACATCGTTTTTCCTGTTACTAGAGACCAAGTTTATCTACAACATATCACGGCTTACAAACAAGGATATGGTCCATCTTATAGCATCAGGATCTATAGTTACTCATGCTCCTGCGAACGTAGCACCGGCACCGGAAATGCTGCATACTTAAGTCAATTAGGTTACTACCTTCACTGCATTTCCCACTATCTCTCATGCACGCCATGGACCTTTACTTCCTATGAGTACAAATCTTTTCCTTTCATGCTAACGTTCGTGTATATTACTTATATGCTTATTTAATTTTGTTACAGATATTTTGGCTCCATAGCATATGTAGACCTTATATTCCGGTGAAATCCCGTCGTGTTCTCTGGGAACGACATGATTCTGATTACGACAGCTCTTCAATCATTCTCTTGCACTCAACCTTTGGCAGATCTTGCTACAGCCATGGCTTCGGCCATCGCTTGGTAACTCCGAATTTCTGATAAAACTCTTTCTTTCAACTACGCGTATAGTATTTACTACAGGTTATGTTTTAATTAATTTTTTAATATTTATTTTCGTGGATGTTTTCCGCCTGCACACTTGCTACTTTTACGAATTTTATATGTTAGGATACTATAGGACTAATAAACGGAGGGGACACCTAGTACCTCGACCCCAATGGATCGTTTGTGCGTAACGCCATGGAGGAACGAATGAGGTGAGGGATCCGCAGAAGACGTATGGGTTGCAGAGCGAGGCCGGAAAAAGTTGTCAGGGACGTGCAGAGTTCCCTAACAGTTCCAGGCTTGACCTTCCGGCCAAGGGAACGTCGTTCAGAGACGTCCCTCTAGTGAGACCGGGAAAACACACGCCAGCAGTGGAGGCTCGACAAACTTCCCTCTACCAGGGCCGAGAAGGAGTTCCATTTCGGAGGTCTCTGCTTTATCTTCCCGACACCGAACGAACCACAGCCCCGGAGTCAACCTGATACATGAAGGGGAAATGAGGACCGTCGTTTTAAACCCCATTATGTCCATCCTGGGACAAAATTGAGTTTAACATCATTTCGCATTGTTTGTTAAGTGATCTTTCGATCTATAAACCTAAATCGGGCCAAATCTTGTTTTTCTCCTGTGTAAATAAACCTTGAAATGAGGTGGTCGTTTCATATCCCATTATGTCCACATTGCTGGCCGGTGCAAACCCAGTTTTGTCCTTTATCAACGTTTGCATGCCCTGGGAATTTAATTGTTTTATGTTGGTTATACTGGGACATAACTATTGCTGGGTTATCAGTGTGACGTATTGTCAGTGAATAATAGTATTGTTCTGCTTAAAAATGGATGAAGGTGTTTTGGTTGGAGGTAATTCAAAGGGTAGTCGAAGGAGACAGAAGTAAAAGATAACAAGGCGACAGCTTCATTCTAAGCAAAGGTAAGTTCTGTAATTATACTTTATTCTAATAAAGCTACATAATATCCTGAAGTATGTTCCAATAGCATTATGTTTGGCAAGGCGCACTTATATTGAAAGATATGGAAACATACTTATAGGCTTACATCTTCCCCAGTTTATGTTAAAATAATTTATTTTTCTTCTTTTTTCACTACAAATAGCGATAAAGATCCAGACCTGAGAGAGTTTGTACCGCCGTGTGAGCTTAAGGAAGGCAGATTCCATTGTTGCAGCATTCCCGCTCATTTTCTTTTCAAAGCCAAAGATAAAGTATTCGCTTGCAAAAGCAAATGCGAGCAAGACCGTCGCCTTTCTTTAATGATTCAGGCGTCGTCACCAAAAAGGCGCAGGCCAAGGGGGGAAGAAAAAAGAGCAGCAACTTCTATGACTGTGAAGTATCAGGTTAGTGTAATGTAATACTAATAAATGTAAACTTGTGAATGGTTTGAAAATAGCACAAGGTCCTCTTGAAAACTGTGTAATTTCATAATGAATATTCTATGATTATTATTATTATTATTATTATTATTATTATTATTATTATTATTATTGCATATTCCAGTAAATGGTAGAACAGAACCAGTATGTTCCAAGTTCTTTGGTAGACTTTTCGGATGTGGACGGTGCCGATTAAATACAATTGCTAAATCCATCAAATCGGGAGAAGGATGCAAAGAGCGTAGGGGTGGCTACCGCAAAAAGGACCAATACAGAGCCAGAAGAGAGAAGGTGATCAGTTTCATTTCCAATCTAAAAGCCAATAAAGCCATTATACGTAATAGAAGAAAGAGCCAACGGCATTATCTTTCCTCAGAACTCAGTATCAATAATTTGTTTAAATTGTATAATGCAAATGTGCCACAAGAACTTCAAGTGAGAAAATGGTTTTTCAAGAAAAGTTTTAGCACGAAATTCAATCTAGGTTTCGGCACTTCTGCAACAGATACTTGCTCATTGCGTTATAAGATGGAACTATCCTATCGTATTGATGACCCTTCCAAACAGTTTTCTCCAGTGTTGAAACGAGGCAAGGTGGCACAAACGATTGTAAAACTTACAGCTGTACAGCAGGATCACTCAACAAAAGAAAAATTATGTAGAAAACTTACTAATAAAGAGGTTGGAAATGACTGGAGAAATGACAACATTTTGAAGTTCTTTGAAAACATCTTGAATTCTACATCCATTCCTGCAGAAGACATCACTGACCAAAATAGTGGACTGTGTGACTGTTCAGTAGAAGAATGTGGAATGCGTAGATTGTAAAAGATGTTCGAGTGTATTATGTGAATTTCTAAAATCGATAATTGAATAACTGTTGCTTTCAATTAATTTCAGAGTTTTTATTATCTCATTGTGTTTTTCTATGTTTAATTCACACCATATGTAATTTCAAAATTCTCATAATCCTATGAGGCACTTTCTTTGTTTAAATGAATACCATGTTGTATCAAGATTTTCTCAGTGTATTTAAGTTAAGAATATACAAAAATAAATCATTCACTATTCTACAACATTAAATTTTCCATATGGTTGTTTCAAACCATGTTATGTCCACAACCCCCTCCCCATTTTCATGAAATTCATTTGAAAAGTGATTTAAATGCTTAAACCTTATAAATAAAATATTAGTAATATTTATCGCTTATTTCAAAATTTCAATAGGACTTATATTTTAGGAGTACTACGTTTTTTTTTGGATTTCCTGTAAAATTTTGCTTTTTGGACATAATGGGGTTTGAAGTGATGCTCCTCAAATGAAATGAGAGGAAATGGAGGAGAGAGGAAACCCCTGGTAGAAAACACCACTGCAGCATTCGACTTTGTCAACCAAGGAAAATCACAGCAAACCCATGGTCAGGAGAATGGGCACTGGAAATCGAACCAAGGCCAGCTAAATGTGAGCCTCACACGTTAACGCGGAGCCATCTCGCTCGACTTTTATATGGTAAATCTCTATCTGGTGTTATATTTCTTTTCTTGACTAATTAATAAAATGTTTCTAGGTTTAAGGCGTGACCTATCAGAGATAGATCAATCACTTTTATGGGTTGTTTGCGAAGAAATCCTCACGGCTCTGCATTGCGGTTTATTGAGAAGCTTTTTCAGTTTACGTGCGTCCCAGAGTGTTAAACGTCACGGTTGGTGGTGGTTGGTTTATTATTGTGTTGAGTTTATGCTACTGTTCAAAGGTAATGTTGTAAGGTTCAAGAAACAACATCTACCTTTTACTTCGGTTCAGTCAAGTTTAGTCCCTCAGGGTCTTGTGATCTAAATGTAAGAAGTATAATGCAGGTGTTATAATTTTTTAAATTTTGAGCATTTTTATCCTATTCTTTTGTAAGAGAATATGTATGTTGGTGTCTGTGAAAGTTTCCCGTAGGTGTGCGTCGGAAGGGGTGTGCGAGCACTATTCTTATTCATCATGTTTTGAAGTTGAAGCATTGCACCTAGATATGTTATACACATTTCATGATCAACCATATTTTATTCTTAGTGAGAGTCACCATATTAATCCGTAATCATTTGGGATGCCATCGTTTGTTATTATTTTGTGTCTTGACTTATAAATAGCGCTTTGTATGGTAGCTCCACATTTTATGTTTTGTATATATTGATTGCACAGAAGTAGACGATAACATTTTGCTACATCATAAACATACACAGCTCCTCTATCTGGATATATAACTGATGACTCACCAAACATGTCTGAACCACACTTCTTTTAGTTTAACCAGAGACCATAGGTGAACCTTATATAAATGCATTCTTCAAATTCTTGTGTTAACGATCCATGTTTCTCTCTCCCCCTTTCTCTCTCACCCTTTGTCTCTCTCCCTGCCTCTCTCTCTCTCGTTGTTACGATGATAGTTTCAATTTTGGATCCTGGCCTCTACTAATATCTATTCTCCCCAGTATTTAGTATAATTTTAGACGGTGTAAAACAGTCGTTTCAGCGCTCCAAATGTGTTACATATTGTGTTAATTTTATTTTTATTGGGCTACCACCCCCTTACCACTGCCCTTACGTTTTGTCTGCACTCAACCACCCCACTTTTCCCTATCCCATCTTTTTCATATTTCCTTAATTCCGCTACGTTTTACTAATCTGTCTTTTATTGTTCTCCTGGGCTCCGCATACGTCGTGAAGTTTGCCAGCTTCTTTCCTGTGACACATGAGTACTCTACACCACCGAATCCACCCTCTCTAGTCCTCGTGGAGGGCTGTTTTTTAAGAGCACGTTCCCAGGGCGCAGCTACGGGATCGCATTGTCTTTCGCATCATCCGCTGTGGGAGCTGCTTTCCCTTATGGACATTTTTAGACACGATAATGGCCGTCAACGACGAAGGTTGGACCTTTGTGTTATAAGGTTATATATATACCACGTGATCAAAGACTAATCAGGTTTAACCTCCTCTATTTTTTCATACCTACATGGACGCTTCAGTGTTAGCGCCTCTTTCTCTGCTCATCAATTAAGTGTGTGAGTGGTCAGTGAAGTGCATCAGAAGCTTTCCTTCAATATTTAATTTATGTTGCATACAATGCATCAAAGAAAGTTTTTTTAATACTGTTTTGAGAATGAAGACGACGGACAGCAAAAAAGGAGAATACTTCCTCATGCAGGGTGTTGGCGGTGTGTTTAGGGTGCTGTTCAGGGCTTTTATTTGTTTGATGTAACAGCACCAAGGCTGTTCTTTTGACTATGTGTCACGGCGAGAACTACTGTGTATTCTGGTTTTGTTCCCTTTTCTTTCTTTGTCCTCCCTCTGATGGCCTGCTTTACTCAACCGCCCTCCTGACTCAGTTCTTGCCCCGTCCTCAAGCCTCTATTCTGGCCGACCCATCAAACGCAACTTCAGTATGTTTGTTGGTTTTTCTCTTCCATTGTGAGTGTCATGACTTTTGTATTCCTTTTTTTATTAATTTTCTATTATTACAGCTGCGAACAGCTGAGTTTCTGGCCCGGAAGAGGTTGTGACGGTTTTATTTATATGTCATTGTGATAAACTTAATTGTATAAGGCTTAGGGATATTCAGGACAAACTGTGTTTAAGAGGAACAATGAAATTGGCTTTAGAAACTCTAGCAAGTCATTTTGCTGGATGCGTATGTGAGCAGGAGTATATGGCATGATTTTAAGGGGAGCGTTTCCCTAATATTAATGTACCGACATGTAAGTGGAATATGCAAATCATGCTGACACCGCTTACGTCAGTGCTGAAAGAAGTATAAGACGCATATAAAGTTAGGGTTTTCTGACCTCGCTATCTCTGCCTGTCACGTGTATAGCCATACTATGTGACTCGTCCCTTTAAATTATTTTTCACTATTTCTCAACTTAGACATAGACCATGGGCACGACTAAAGATGAAACGCCGGACTTCTACCAGGTACTTATTACAGTTCTCTGGAGTAACTCCATCATTAAGTTATAAGTAATGTAGTGTAGCATAGCTCATAGAGAAATTAAAGTAAATCTTAGAACCACATTTACAAGTCAATAATCACCAACCTTCAACACTGCTATTTCCTACAGCCCCATCTGCCAAGGTGAACCCTCACATATATAAAAACCTGCGTTATCCCTGTTCTCGTCACATCTGGTAAGGGCGTCATCGCAGTGTATAGCATTAAAGTGGGTAGAGGAACGACTTTTGAGTTGCTTAACAATAATTTCTCTTAAAGGTTGGTAGTAGCATATTTTACGTTAATGCCATTGTGCAGCTTCTGGAGTTTAAAGGGTTATCGTGATTTAACTGATTATATTATATATAATTTGTAGTGTTTATTTCACTAAATATTTGTGCATATGAGTTCAGCTGTTTTTGTTTTCTTTCTTATAGAAATTCTTGATAAAATTGTATGACATTTATTTTTCCGCAACGCACTGAAGCAATACACCTTACAACAACGCTATGATGTGAACTATTGAACGAGCGAATACTTGAATACGCAAGTAGCCATTTCCCACCAGAGGGAATATGAAACAGAAGCTCGACCATAGTTTGGTATATTCATTGCTGCTCTTCGAACGAGTTCGACAGTAAGAAACGAGCTACTCTCAGTATGTATCATATAAAACGAAGTAGTAAAACGCACGTCCTTGACGGCTCTGCTATCCACTCCTGACGCAAATAACAGTACCCGGCGCAATGCTTATGCATAAGCAGCTGACTCACTGCAACCTAGAGTATCAGAAAGCCCTATACTTGCCACGCAATGCGAGTAGCAAATAATAGGTTCGAATCTCAAGACGTAAACAAAGATGCCCGGTGGGCTGTACGGTTTGGGGCAGGTTCAAACATACAAGTAGCTGACTCAGTGCAACGGACAGAAACAAACAGCGTTGTCTCTGCTACGCAGTTAGAGGTAGCAGTAGGTACCAAGGGCGCGTAGTGTCACGTGCCACTTGCTGTTCACCAGAAACTGATATTCACGCAAGACAATACTCAGTTTCGGCAAACACGCAATTTCCAACTTCTAAACCCACTGCTAGTAGCAGCGATCCTCGATTGGAAATCGTACTTCATGATCTAGGGGTACCATGCTGGCCTCTGGTTGTCGAGGTCGTGTGTTCAAACTCGGCGGAGGGCGATGGATTTTTACGAACATAAAAATCCTTAGCACGGCTTCCTTCGAAAGGGAAGTAGAACTGGTGGTTCCGTGTCGTAGATTTACGGCACGTAAAAGAACCTCAAACCTGATAAAGATGCCTCTGAGCAAAAGTTCCGGTCTTTCACGCCCAATATAGAATGTGACGCTAAGAACCATAGTAGTCAAAGAGCGTCCATAAATATAACTCAATTTAGTTTTTTTTTCCTCGATTGAAGAAAGTTAAGGCGGAAGTACCACTAAAAACGAACCAAAACAGAAGCAAGTACAGTCTCCTGCAGATAAACACGGAAGGACGATGACAGTTAATCACCTATGGCGAAACCAGCGTGACACTATCGCACGTCTTTGTATCATGTGTTATGTGCGGTTTTGATGTAATCATAGGCGTTAACTGTTTCCGCAGTGGGATCACGTAACCAATGTTGCGCTAATTGATGTACAGTCAAGATCTTGAAGTCGTCATATTACAGGAAATCTCAATGCTCATCTTGACTTTTTAGCGCCTCAATATAACTATGTTACTAATGTGAGGAGAGGGAACCGATGCACAGCAATAGACTACGGATTTAGGCTTCCAATTACACATAGGTAAGAACATCCTACAGGACGCATTCTCTCGGATTTAACTTACAGTAATCCTTCTTCGTCGAGGTCTATTTACCTTCTGTAACTAACAATGAAATGAAAGGGAATACCTGATCGTTAAACCCCTGCCATACTATTTACGTTACAGTTATACTGAACTAATTTTAGAGGAGATTTTAACATTGTACTCCATGCTAAAGACCAAACGGATACACACTTTTCATCCCCTGTTCTTTATAGGTTGTGTACTGGCATGGAGCTTACTGATGCTTGGGAATTTCTTCACCAAAATGGAGTTACCTACACTTTTCACCGTTGAAGTTCTCTTACTGTCTTGAAAGAACTTACATAGACCTATCTAATTAACACAAAGTACGCAGTACCATTGTAGTGTGTATATCCTTCAGTGATCATAACTCGCGCGAGATCAAAGTGACGACTAACTATCGCACACCAATTTATGGACGAGGGTAATGGAAGAAAATGCTTTCATTCTTAATGTCACTGATCATATGCACAAGTGTGTATTTCTTTGAAATTGCTTAGAGCACCGAAGAAAATCGTTTACAACCCCAATTCAACGGCGGATTAAAGTATATAGATCTGCAATACAAACATTCCTTGAAGAACTTGTGAAACAGAAAGCAGGGAAACGTCGCAGTATGACTGGTTATTATTATGAACTCTTTGATATCTTAATAGTGCTACAGTAAGTAGGACAGGATATATTGAACACAATGGGCAGCATCAAAAATAATTTAAAATATCCAAGAAGCTATGAAAGTGTTTAAATCAACCCCGAGTCGTTCCTATTGAAGCAGAAGGATGATTGTACTTGTATCACGTAACATCAGAGAAAGAGTGACTGTAGTAAATACAGCTGAGGTAAGAGAAGAAATAACGTCCATAACAGATACCCTCAAAGAAGCCGAAAACTACTACTCTAGCCTGACACATGCACCTCTCGGGAGATCTTACTTCAGCATGTTTCCACTGAAGTACAAGATGAAGATTGGTAGCACTTAGAAGCCGACGTCTCTCTTGTGGAATTACAACATGCGGCCAATACTGCTGGTTCCAGCTCCGCTCCTTGTCCAGATAGTATTGAGTATAGGAGTATTTTCTATAAGAAATATCGGGACCTAGTGCACCATCCCGTATTAAAGGTCATGAAATCCCTGCTTAATTCTACCAAGAATCTGCCACGTTAAATTAAGGTATTACAACTTTAGTGCCGAACATATCTCAATATAGAACAATGCAGGGCTATAAATCGTTATATTACTAGACGCTGATTTCAAATTATTTACCAATATCATCGCTAAGAGAATAAAAATCCTTATACTGGGTCTAATTGCTGCTGAACATAGCTGTGGTGTACCGCGAAGAAACGTCTCCAATAATCTCTCCACCATTAGAGATGCTGTCATACACTTTGCAGTACATAACAAACAGGAAGCCGCACTTTGGTCTATGGATTTCGAAAAGGGTTTCATAATATTGATCATGGACATGTGTTTAAAGTGCTGCAACCAACTGAATTGTCGGATAAAACTGTACATACATTTAAGCAAGCCTACAGTGCTGCGGCTACCAAAATTCAAATCAATGCTTATTTTACCGCAGTGTGATATAAGGATATCCTCGTTCCATGCTGATCGTTTGCACATGCACTGAGTCCCAGCTGAACTATCTTCGTATTCAGCTCTTCCCCACTCCTATATCATCTCCTTACTTCACAATCCTGTCCTAAGCAGATGATTCTGTACTCATGGTAATATCGAAGCAACAGCTCCATCTTCTACCTCATCTCCTACAGACGTATGGACAGTCATGTACATTTAAAATTAACTACACCAAGTCGTCGCCACTACTACTTTGTCAGTGGTGTACGACTACTGTGTTGGGAGTTCCAGTGAAATATGTCTTCAAAGTATCCAGAAAGAGGGTATTTCCTGAAATATCTACTAAGATAGGTATGAACTGGTCATCGCTGCTACATACGGTACACTTTCAACTTGCCTTTCAGTTTGGTAGAAATTTCCAACTCATCCAAAAGGTATAACATATCAAACCCTAGTTTTATGAAATCTATGGTACTTTGGCCAAATACGCACTTCCAGAAGACCTCCCTCAACGATTTGAGCTAACCATTAATTATGATTACTTATGAGCAGGGCCATTTGTATAAGGTGGCAAAAATGCAACTACGCCGATCTGTTACGGCTTGAACCTAGTTGCTGTTGGTGATAAATGTAAGGAATTACTTATTAACACTTTAATACTAAGAGATAAACTCAGTGCAGACGATAGAGATTGCTACTTGCCAAAACTACTTCAACATAGGGATTTCTCCCACATCCGCCAAAACACGGCAATCCTACCTGACCAGCTTCTCAACCACACCATCCGTACCAAATATATTTATCGCTCTCTCCTCTACAAGCACAACTCACTCCCACATATTATGACTAAATTTTCCAATATGGAGTGCAACACTATCTGTTGATATTCTATGTCATAGGCTAACTATATGTTCACGAGTACTGTGAAATTGGATCACGGTCTGAATTGGCAACGTCACCAATTGTGACAACTAAACGATATAAATTGGGCCGTGCTTTACTTAGACACCCGACATAGACAGAGTGTATTTGCACAGATATGGATGGCAATGGGTTACATGCAACATATACTGATCGAGCAGCTACCAATAACTCGAGGTCTTCGACAATCCCTTGAAGAAGAGTGTGCACGTCATCTGGATTTGTTGCAATGTAATATACGAACTTATCTCCTGTAGAAACTGGGACATTTGTGGAATCTTCAGTGAAACCGTATACACCTTATACCCATTAGCTATTACTTGCAATAATTGCTGTCTTTGTTCTTATGACTATAGTGGTACTGTAACATGGAATCCACGTTATGTCTGTGTAACGTCTAAAGTGCTATAATAAATATTTAGCACTTAAAATTTGTGAAATGCCGAGTAAGGGCTCCGTGCAGTCAGCAGATGCAACGATCACCACCATTCTGGTGAAAATTCTCGCTAATGTAAGGAAGTTCACATTCATGTTCACTTCACATAATTCTTGGATGGGCATTTTAAGCGATCGCATCAGCCCTCTTATTATCAACGGCAATATCAAACTCAACACTATCCACAGTTTATGAGTTTGAGTATCTGATATATGACGTATCACTGTTTATGCGTTAGGCTATGATTATAGTAGTCAAAAAGGTTTTGTTAAACAAATAATTTCAGCTGATTCTTATGTATATTTATCTTCTGTTTCAAAAAAATTAATTGAGAAATGTTCTACCACCCACAATTTTTTTGTAATTTTTAAAACAGTTGCTTGCTGTTTACTAGTGTTTGCGGTATGTAACATGCTATTTTGGAGGAGTATTTTACATTTATATTGCATACCATTGTGCCAACAACTAACTTATAACGTAGATTGTGAATTGCACTGTGGTAGAAATGCATAACACCGTATCGAAAAGTGTCTTATAAGTAATAGTGTATAAACATGTCTGAAGGGTCTTAATGATAGAAGCAACTTATATTACATGTGTAGTGAGCTCACTTAAAAACGCATAGGGGAAGTTTTACTTCTCTCTTAGAAAAGCCTGTGAGTGTTATTTATACGACAAAATAGGCCAGAACAAGACATAGACTCCGGAAATCTGTTGTGCCATATATTGTAACACTTAATTGGGTGATCAAAAGCATTCCATCATATCCATTTTGCATATATGATGCGAATCTAAGTGACATTTGATAGACTGCTACTTCTGCTTGACAAATGCATCTACAATAAGTTCGAAGTCCAGACAAAATGCTAGATTCAGAAATTCGACCGATGCTTTAAGAGCCAGGACCCCCATATCAGCTCCAACAGATGACATAACATTGACGTAAGTAATTCAAGGTGTTCCTATTGTTCAGAACGAGCAACAGAATGATCTATATTTTGGGGAAGATGTTACTATAAATGGACCTCACTCTATAACACAGAAGCATTTAAATGATTTGACTCGGGATCTTCGTATAAGTAAGAGCAAGGCAGAATTACTCACCTCAGGCTTTAAAGACTACAAGCTGCTGTAGGGTAATAGCAAAGCAGGTTTCCTCCGCCAAAGCCAAAAGGAATTTTAACATCTGTTTTCTAAAGAGGAGAACCTAGTTTTCTGCAATGATCTTGAGAATGTGTTGGAGTCACTGGGTGTTGAGTATAAACTTCAGAATTGGCGCTTTTTAATAGGCTCATTAAAAACAAGTTTGAAAGATGTACTGTTACCTAATGGAAACAAACACAAATCCATTCCTTTACCCATACAGTTGGTATGGTGGAAATGTATGAAAATAATAAGTTCTTACTATCCACAATCAGTTATGGCAATTTGTTTTGAAGATATGTGGGGCTTTGAAAGTAAAAGCTATCTTAGTTAGGTTACAGCTTGGTTATACTACATTTTTATGTATCTTGTGCAAGTGAAATAGAAGATAATATAAAATCAATCACTATATGAAAAGAACTGATAAGAGAGGGTCACCTAATCTAAGTAAAGAAGTTGTTCTTCACCAAACACTTATAAGTTCTAAAAGCATCTTGTTATTTCCACTGCATATCAAACTAGGCTTAATTAAGAATTTTATGTAAGTAGTTTTGTAATGGCAGTGTGTTTCTCTCCCTGAAGAATATGTTCCCACGAATTAGCGCATTTAACTAAATGAAGGAATATTTGTTGGTCCTCGAATAAAAGAATTGATGAAAGCTAAGCAATTAGAAGACCAGATAAACATGGAAGAAGCCCCTGCATGGTTGTCTTTCAGAAATGTGGTCACATATTTTCTGGAAAACTACAGATCTGAGAACTACAGAGAACTTATCAGTGATATGATTGAGAACTACAAGATCGGGTGATTTAATTTCTTTAAAATAGTGTTTCTGCACTCTCAAAGCGATTTCTTACCTGAAAACGATTCTGAGTGATGAATAGCGGAAGTATTTCCACCAAGACATCGCGAAAAGGGAAAGGGGCTAGCAAGGTAAATGGAGTCCAAACATGTTGGCAGACTACTGTTGGACACTGGAGAGAGATGTTTCTCTAGTGAAGTATAGCCGAAAGTATTCTTCACAAGCATTTTTAATGAGTACAAATAATTTTATTTATGCTGTAATATTATAATTTACAGACACAAGAAGAACTTTTCAAACGATTACTCAAAATCTCTGGGTGATGACAAAGTTGTATAAAGGGACTTGAAGTCAGCGTAAAAATCACTTCGAATCACCCATTCTTTTCGCTTTAACAGATATAAGCTTCAATTATACCGGCCAGTGTTTCAGTATGATCATCCAGCACACAGTTCTTTAATAACTTCTCAAGTTTTGAACAGAAAATACCCAGGGAGATGGACTAATCTCTCTGATTTTCTGCATAAGTGGCCTCCAAAATCACCCGATGTAATCCCCATGGATTTTATATACGAGGCCATTTATGCGATCACATATGTATATGCAACATTCACTATAAATAGGACTTACCTTGTTGATAAGTCAGCAACTGTATCACCGGTATGTTAACAAGAGTGATTGTGAGTGTAACGAGAAGAGTAGCATTGTGTTCGGAACAGGGATGGTGCTATTTCGAACGCGTCATAAGGAAACATTTAACTTACTTCATAAATATTGTGAGTTTGCTTTTCATATGAATACATCTGCCAGGCGCGGCAACCCAGCACACTACACATAATATGTATGTATATAGGTAGGTAGGTGGGTGGGTGGTTGGGTGGGTAGGTGGATAGGTAGGTAGATAGGTACTCCTGTGTGTGTATGTATGCATGTATGTGTGTATGTTATATTTATCTAACATCATGCTCTATTACCTGAAGTGATATTACATGCTTGGTACCCTTATTGCATAAGTAGACACATTAAGAGGAAGCTAGTGCAGCATGAAAAAAGCGTATGCATGGAAGCGATAGGGAATACGGAGGAGAGAAGGTCGAGAGAGTTGGTCGCAGGTGAGTGAAGGAAGCTGAGTGAACAATGTAGCGTTCATACGAAGAGGATAGTGGTATATATATGAGCAATGTGGAACTATGATGTTTGTATGACGGTGTACCTAACCTAAGCTAACTGAGCTTAACCTTACCGAAACCTAAGCTAACCTGTTCTCACATAATCTAATGTAAGTTAGCATAGACTGAGCTCAAGCAGTCTTCATCTAAAAATCTAATCTAAGCAGGCTGGACACCATATAAACTAACTTCAGCTTTAGTTGAACCAAACGTGCCTAAAACCATCTAAGCTAAACTATATTAACCTAACCTGACATAAGCTAAACTTCACCGTACACCACTTAAGCTAACATAGAATGACCTGGGTTCAACCCGATTTCGCCTAAATTCCTGGCTTCAGCTAAACAAACCTGACCTAACTTGACCTAGACTAACCTAACATAACCTAATCTAAAGCCATGTAAACGTCCCTAAGTTAACCTGACATCATATAAGCTACCTAAGCTAATCTGGCCTCACAGCATCAAACCTTACTTAGCATGGACCGAATCCGAGCTGACTTTACTTAAATAGCTAAGCTAACCTGGCCTGATACCATCTAACCTATTCGAATCTAGTCTGGCCAAACCTGTGGCCAATAAATTCTTCCTGACCTAACCTAACCTGACACCAACTAAACTTTCATAAGCTACTGACACCACTTAAGCTTTCATAAGCTAACTTTACACCATCTAAACTAACCTAACGTAATCAAATCTGACACTCTTGCCCCCACCATCTAAGCCTAGCATGGAGTAAACCCCAGCTATATTCACATAAAAACATAAGTTAACCTAGCCTAACCTGATGCCAACTAGGTTTCCGTAAACTAACCTACCGCCGAGGCTAAGCTGACGCCATCTAAGCTTTCCTAACCTAACCGGACACTATTTAAACCACTTAACCTAACCTACCGTAACCTGGCCTAACACCATCTAATCTAACCTAGCCTAGATTGAAGTTAAGCTGTCTATATCTAAAAAAATTAAGTTAACCTGGCCTGATGCAATCATGCCTAATCTTACGAAACCCTGCTTAACTTGGCACCATCTAGGTTTTCCTAAGCTAACCTGACCCAATTTAACCTAATCTAAAGCAGTGTGACACTAAATTAACCTAGGACGTGCTGGACTCAGACTAACTTCACCTCAAAGCTTAACCTAACTTGGTCTCAGCTAACCAAATCTTGGCTAACCTAATCTAACTAAGCTAACCTTGGATCATCTAACTTAACCTAACACAACCTAATCTAATAAAACCAACATGTCCTGAGAGCATATAGTAGGTCACCGAATGTATCAGATTAGCTTAGGAAAGTATTTAATCATGATATCATGTTAGGTCAGATGATCTGAGGCCAGGCTATACTAGGTTAAATCAGGTAGCTTAGATGGTGTCAGGTTAGCTTAGAATACTTTACTCGAGATATGCTGGGATAGGTTAAATTAGGTTAGGTAAGAATTTTAGGTGAACGCAGGTTGAGCCCAATCAATACTAGGGTAGGTTAAATGGTGTCAGGGTAGGCTATACCTGGTTGTGGTAGATTAGGCTTTTAGTTTAAGTACAATTGGGCCCTGAACAGGTTGGGTTACATTAAATTGAATCAGATGAGTTTATGTAGGTTAGATTAGGATAGTTTGGGTCCGGTTAGCTTGGTTTAGGTTAGGTTAGGTCAGGTCAGATTAGCTTAGGTATTTAAGTAAAGTCAGGATGAGTCCAGATCATGCTAAGTTAGATTAGATAATGTCAGTTCAGGTTAATTTGGCTTAGACGATATGAGATTAGTTTACGTTAGATTAGATTAGACTAAGGTAAGTTGTGACATTTAGAATCAGATAATGGATGAAGCAACTTAGGAAATTTTAGCAAAGGACCTAAATATTGCCCCGTCACTAAAACATTCCGGTTGAAAATATGAATAGCAGCTTCAGGAATCAGTTTACTGGATACAATTCTAATTGAAGTCAGATTAGATAAGCAACAGAACCTTGGGTCCACAAAGGCACAGAGGTTACATTCCTTAAAGTCTTAGGTGCCATTATATTAAAAGAACATCACTATTCTGCCTGCAGACAAGAGCAATGTCGCAGTAGTAATGAAAACAGGGTATACAATGAAATGATGCTTAATCTTTTACAAGACTCTGCATAAGCACTATTGGATATAAATCCCACACCTACAATAGAGAGAAGCTATTTTTCTAATAAAAAGCTCATCCATCCCAAGATAAGCACAGAGACGGTTAATACCGCACGACTCTCGTTCCTCGTTTATTTACAGCCGGATATCCTACTCAGGCCAATTGTCAGCGCAGTGCGCTCTCTAACGCACTCACAAAATGCTTAGCTAGTAGCCTACAAGATTCGATGGGAAAAATTCTTTCGTCCATGATTCTGGCTATTTCATTGACATAAGATGAAACTTCGTATTCGAGAAAAATAATCTGTTGGTCAGTTTTGGCTTTAACTCATTTTTCACGTGCATTCCGATTGACGACGCTGTTATATACGAGGGAGTATTAAACAAAATGTCCTTCCAGCATACTGGGCAGACGCAGTGACTGCTTGTTTAACCAAACCATACTTTAAATATAAACGGCAAATACTTATGCAGAGGGATGTGCAGCCACGGGCTCCCCGATATCTCCAGTGGTTGCCAATTTATTGCTAAAAGACCTTTAAAGTGCTGCTTTAAGCACATGTACACTCAAAACCACTTTGGTCAAGTTACTTATGTGGTCTATACCTTTTTAGTATGGCCACAGGGTAAAGAAAAAATTTACAATTTCTTAAACAATCTAAATGGCCTAAACCTAACAATCCAGTTCGATGTGGAATTAGAAATAAGGGTAAAGCTACCGTTTCTCGATGTACTAGTAGGAATCATTCCTGAAACAAATTAAGCTCGGTTCTCGTTGTATCTAAAGCCGAAACACCCGGAAAGATATACGGATGGTATGTCGAACCAACCTCCATCAGTAAAACGGGCAATGGCCAAAACATTACTGCATAGAGCCATTCGTATTTGCGGCCCTGATATTCTAAAATTTTAAAAATGTTGTATGTAAGAAATCCTCAGTGCCAACAGATGCAAATCCATATACATACGCCGCTTTGTAGAACACCAGAAGAAAATAACCTGTAATTGACGAGAAAAGAGGAAAGCGGGCGGTCTACTTACGCATGCAAAACTACCAACGGAAATTAAAAACTTCTGCAAAAGTATAAAACTTTCATACGCCATAGTTAGTTAAAAGATTCCATCCACATATAAAAGACAAAAGAGTATAATCCAAAAGCGGACGAAATCACTTGTGAATGTGGAAAAACATCTTGGCAGACATGGAGGTCTGTGGCCACCAGAAGAAAACAAATTATTAGTCGTTTTAAACTTAATCAGCCGGGAAAATTAGCCCTGGTGGAAGATTTATTCAATACAGGTCACCACGTAGATTTCGACGAAACAAAGATTCCACCAATTTGTGAGAATTACTCTCATCGAATGCTTAAGGAAAGTATTGAAATACTTAAAAACACAAACAACCTAAATCGAGACTTTGGAAGAGGCCTAAACTTAATTTGGCATCATCTATTTCGCCATTAGCGTCGCATTTAGTTACGCTCATCCAATAGCATCACGAGAGGTTTATCCGCATCTTATAGCCACTTAAGTATAAATAGGGAACTGCTAGTTCAATTTATTTGCATTCTATCAGAAAAGTAGCCCATTAATGTATGTGCGAATCTTCGGCTAAAACCTACACTCCTGCGGCCTACATCAAATGAGTAAGACACTATTGTCACGGAAGAGGAAGCCTACGCATTCATTTAGCTTCGGGATATTAGGTGGTATTAGGCTGTTAGCTTAGATTGGGTTTGCTGAAGCCAGGTTAGCTCACGTATTTAGGCGAAGTCAGATTCAGCCAAGATCATGCTACGTTAGGTTAGGTGGTTTGAGGTCAGGTTAGGTTAGCTTAATAAGTTTAGGTTAGATGACGTGAGTGTTCAGGTTAGATTAAATTAGGTACATTCATCATACAGTACCTTACCCTGTACATTATCTACACATATATCGTTATTCCTCCCTACATTAACGCTAAATTATCCACTGAACCTCTCTCACATACCTTCAAATCTGTCTCCTGGTATTCTCTGGCTCTACCATGCATACACATTTTCAAGCTGTGCTGGTTTCCGATTAACATACCTACTAACATATGCTGTAGACAAAATCTGTGATATACCGTTAAATATGTTACTGTTTCATCCAATAGGGTGAATTCTAAGACTCCTATTAATTAGCTTTAGCTTGTTTCAAAGAGTGTAGAGGTTTATAGAATTTGAAAAAAATAAGAAATACTTCCATATATTGTATATGAGTCCATTTTTCATTGTCAGTTGTGATTTCTTAGCACAACTGCTTTTAGTCTATCTCTTTTGGTGTCTAATAATTCATGTTTTAGCACTAAATAGTCAACGCCATGTTCTCAAGTAATGCAAGGACATGTACTTTCAATCGTTTTGAATTTGTGCACATGTGATCTAATTCTTTCAACGTGATAAGCGTATTTTAAATTATAACCTAGTGTAATATATATGTGTGGTAGATGTATGCATATAATGTAGAAACTTATGTATGTAGATAAGATGTGTGTCACAAATTTACAATGGGAGATATTTTGTAATTCTATGTGAATGCAAGTGTTAGCAAATTACACTTAGTCACAAAGAAAGCCCAAGCGGGCCAGACATCAGTCTCGTCTCTTAAAGCGGGTCTCCACTGCCTCAATAATCAACACACAACACTCAATGCTAAACATAACACAACCTCAAAAGCATGTAATGTGAAACATGTTGAGTCATACGTTAAGTTGGAATCCCCATCAACACTCCGTCTCCATTGCATTAACAAGTGAGGCAAAGTGTTAACACGTTGTGTTTGTTAATATCAATAATCACATGGATTCTGATTACGAAGATTTAGTGTTTGTGGTCACAATGTATGCTTGGTGGAAGAGAGGCAAAAATAAAAGAAGGAACTTGTGAGTATGCCCCTTGCTAAGCGATGTAAATAATATGAGTATCATCTTGTCTGAACTGAGGGCTTCAAGAAGTTTATAACAATGTTAGAAGAAGATTTCAATTTGTTGCTGACTATTATTTTACCAGCAATTGCAAAACAGGAGACGAATTTCATAGCAGCCATATCAGCTGAATTGAGATTAGCCTTAAACTCTCTCTATCCCTCTCTGTGTCCTCAAAAAAAGGCAAGCTGATATAAACACTTCGTTTCCTTGATTTTATTTTATGGTCGTTTAGTGATGTATCCCAGCTGACAACTCTTGAATGAATCTCATTAATTAATTGTATTGTCTTTTCCTTCGTCCACTGTATTTTCTCGCTAGTAATTGATGAATAACATACATGAGCTGGTTGTCTGCATCATGTCTGGCCGACGTTATTTGGGTCTGCACGAAGTGAGCCGAATACATATTCCACTCAACATGTTTTCCACCGACAGTGGAAAACAATTTTGTTTAACCAAGACATGTTGAATCTACATGTTACGCAAGACTTGTTATTCAGTGGAGACACTCGTTTATTGCCGACATGTTGAGCTATTAGGTTGTCTCATAAGTTCGTTTGTTTTTCGTTACGTTTCAATCACTAAGAACGCCTGGGAGCATCCCTCACCCACAGCACAGCTAAGACAGCGTAGTTGCCGAAATTTCAGTTTACAAACCTTTAACACAAGGTCGTTAAAAAGAGAAATAACTACGGCAGTTAGATTTTGTAAAACCATTTATTTCCCGCAGTATACACCATTATTGTCGACAATGTGTTGCCATTTCTCTGAAACCTTATAAATTCCATTTCTCCAAAATTTGGGCGTATTCTGGTTGATGAAATCTTCGAGGTTAGTCTGCAGTCCTCCATGGAAGTTAGGGTTTGCCAATCAGGAGATTCTGCAGGGAATGGAATAGATGGAAGTCGGCTGGAGCAATGTCTGGAGAATACGGCGGTTGGGATAACACATCCCACTCAAAATTATGAAACCTTTGACGAGTCACCATAGAGGTATGTGGTCTGGGTTGTCGTGTCGAAAGACCATATCGTTTCTCAATTTCGCTCTTTCTTCTTCTCTTTCCTCTTAAGCCGATCCAACTGAGAACAGTATTTCTCGGAATTGATAGTCTCATTATTCGGAAGAAGTTCTTAATATAGGGTTCCTTTGCAATCCCACCAAATGCATAGCATAACCTTTCTCGAATGCAGCCCTGGTGTAGGAACCGATAGTGGTGGCTGCCCTTTCTTGTGCCATGATTTACTCTTTCGGGCGCTGTTGTACATAATCCACTTCCCATCTCCAGTTACCATCCGTTCCAGAAAAGGATCTTTCTGATTGCGTCTCAATGAGCAGTGATAGATGGAAACGCGCTGAATCAAATTCGCTTCACTCAGTTCATGATGAACCCATACATCGCGAATATTTACGTAACCCAGTTTTTTTCAAGTTCCTGACCGGAGTAGCACGAGCTAAATTGAGCTCCAGTGCTAACACCCGAGTTGTCATTCGTGGATTGTTGACTGTCATTTCATGAATTCTTTTCACGTCCGTAACCACTGACCGTCTAGATCGAGTGTTTCTCTTTTAGGGAGAAATTCCCAGCTCGAAATCGACTAAACCACTTTTGACATGCTGGATTCGTTATTGCATCTTCCCCGCAGATAGCACAAATTATCTGCCGACATTATGAGGCGGTTTTATCATTATGATAGTAAAGCAGCATAAGATGTCGGAAATGTTCCTTTTTGCTTTCTATAGTTTGTAAACATAAGTTCACGCTGTTCCATCCAACGTCAGTCACAAACACACACTGATTTATCCAGTAGCTAGTCTGGTTGTTGACCTCTAAATCGTAGCGGTGTTTAGGCAACTGTGGCGACTTGAGTGTACAGAGGGTTCAGGGTTTTCAGGCTTTATTGCGAGCAAAACGAACGAACTTATGAGACAACCCAATAAATGTCTTTAATAAACATGTTTTATTGGTTGTTGAGGCAGTGGAGACTCGCCTTTACGAAGTGACCACTATATCGCTTATCACAGGGCCATACTGTCAAACCCCAAAGTCAAGAGGTTAAAGTTCCACCCGGGGCTTGTAGTTTGTACCTATATGTGTATCTGTATAAGAAGGCATTATGTAACACTATTGTATAACGCTCTCGAATTTTCCAAAGTTTTGCTTATGTAGCTGTTTTGGTAAAAGTCTTCGTGCACAATACTTGACTTTAGAATTGTTAAATAGTCCTAAAAGCGGCAAGTGAGGATTTACTGAGCAATCCTGAGACCTTAATAATTACTTTACGCAACCTCCAGATCCAGTCTCTTACATACTTATCAACAGGCTAAAAGAGCTTCAGACACACCACACATTCCTCGAGAAGGCTACACGCTGATATGGAACTTCATAGAGCAACACATACTGCAACATTCAGCATTTACACAATGCAGACAACACAACAATAGACACCGAGCAATGGCCATCCATTACCACCATGACCAATCGCCATCGTCCTTTATGGTGTAGTAGTTACCATGCTATGCTCTAGTTCCCGAAGTCGCGTGTTCAAACCTGGTGGAGGGCGCTGAACTTTTCGGGCGTAAAAATCCTTAGCATGGCTTCCTTCGGAAGGGAAGTAAAGGTGGTGGTCCAGTGTCGTAGATTTATGACACGTAAAACAACCTCAAGCCTGATAAAGAGGCCTCTGAGCAAAATTCTCGGTCTTTCATGCCCAATATAGAACGGGACGCTAAGGACCACAGCAGTTAAAGAGCGTCCATAAATAAAACTCAGTTTAATTTTAATCACCAATCACCACAATCTATGATGAACAGAAGTCACTTCAACAGACCAGCATTAAATATCACAGTAGCTTAATTTCAAGGTCCCTGACCATGGCAGTAGACCTGCACCCACCACATACAGCTTTGGCCGTCCAATTTAGATTTGCCACTGTAGTCCTGAATGCACTATGCGGTACTGAACTCGACTTTCCCATACTAAACCATAAATAGCTTCACCACAGTACAAGAACCTTCCCAATCCCAACTTCCCTTATCCCTACCCAAACCCTTTTGATTTTTCGAAATACCTCTTCCTTTTCAAATAAAAGCGGTGACTTACACCATGAGAGGTCCACAGGACACCGCGTCATTTCCTTTATTAACTCTTGTGCTTATGTCTTCGCTGGACTTAACCCTAAAGATATCAATTCAGGTAGCTGAGAGTATCTAACTATCCAGTATTTTAGGAAATAATGCTGTAATTTGTCTCATGGTAGTCTGGTACAATTTACTTTGCAGGTTTTTGCACTTGACATGTATTCACTTAATACTGCACTTTTAAGAACTTCGTTATAGCATTCGTATAGCATTCGCTGCACCTTCCTTTGCTAGCTTATCCGCTAACTTGCTCCCTTGAACACCAATGTGTATCTTCACCCATCTTAATTCTCTATTACAATGTCCCTAATGCATTGATGATACCTGTCTTCTACTTTCCTGAATCAAGTACGCATTGGTTTTGAGTTCCTGAGAGATTCTAATGTGATGCGGCTGCCATGGTAGATTATGACTTATTTTGGTTCCTTCTCGCTGAGTTCCAAGAACTGCAAAGGTTTTGGTGTAGTTTTCAGCTAGACTTGACGAATGGTATATGTTTCATTCAATTAGTATTTAATTATTATGTAAGCGTGTTACCTGTATTAGTGTAGTGCAACCCCTGAACCTATTACTTAATGACTCTCGCTTCCATCTGCGTATACTTGAATCGCATTATCGCTGTCCTTATTTTCGGAAATTATCGTAATTACAAATGCAGGATTAGGGCAGTATTTTACTTCTTTGCATTGCCGATGAAATCATTTACTATTTCCTTTTATACTGTGTAGTTTGTAGAGTATTGTATTTTAGTTGTAATCGGTGACTGTGCTGCTATTTATGTACACCTAGTGCTTCATTGGACACTATCCCCTATGGTTTTACCATTATCATTAACTAAATGCTTGGACTCTGATTAGCTTATTCCTGTAGAATGATTTGTCTAGTACCCTTTGGCAAACTGGAGATCCATATAGGAGTACAGGTAAAATGTTTACACACACCGTTTTCAGCGCCTCACTTCTTAGGTCCCATATTAATTTTGTCTATTTAGCCTGAGCGAATATCAGTTTTGTGTATCATTCTTTAGCATAATTTAGATGTTTCTTAAATAAATCTTTATTGTGACATATTATGTCCAGATATTTCATACGTTAACTTGCTCTACATTATTTCTGCTTATATATAAATTTCTCTGTCCTCTCTTCTTTTACTTTGTGTCTCAGTTGATTTTTGCCCGTTAAGTGCCCATTTTGCAATTCAGTTTATCCTTAAATTTGAATAATTTTCTATTTCTGTTACGGAATTTCCCTTTATTAAGAGCAACAAGTCATCTCCTAAGGCCAATGCTTTGGTTTGATTCCTGAAATCTAATTTAAGTAATGAGTTGAACAGTGTGTTCCATAAACCTAGGCTGCAACAAGACCTATGTGGGCAGCCTTTAATGACTTGTATATTCATTGTTTTGTTATAAACATGGTTGCGCTCCTCCATCTGAAGTAATCTTGCGTTAATTTGTAGGGGCTTCGTGAGCATTCTAACTTTTGAGATATTTAGGACTCCTGCTAACCTTGCTGTGTCAAATGCACCTTTCATTTCCAAACTGTCCATTATGAAACCTTTGTCTCTTTCCAGTTCTGGTTTAATATACTTTCTTATTTCTACAACTGCTTCTGAAGTACTCTTCTGTGGTGTGAACCCGTGCTGATTGTTGAGTTTAAAGGATCGTCCTTACACACTGATTTTGTTAATTATCAGCTTATAGAGAACTTTCACTCCTAGGTTTAATAAGTTAATAGGGTGAGGTTGGATAGGGCTGCAATGTCTTCCTCCAAAACTTTTATATTGCTGTAAGTTCATCTTTCTTCTATTTCTTAGGGAAACAAACTCAAACAACTACTATGGAAGGGTGTTATAATGTATGCAAAGTTATTGAAGCCGCGTAGAAACATTTCAGTCACAGTCCCTTCTGTTTCTGGCGTACTTCTCTAGTCAAGGACCTGAACTATTTGTGGAACTTTAATTCTGCGTTATTTTTGCGATATTTGATCCTCCTATTGCTTTCTTTATGTATTTATGATAGTGAGCATCTTCCTTTTCGTCGCATTTGGCAATGTGGTGATCTAGTATGATTCTCGTGTCTTTAATATTGTGGCGCACGAGCATTGTTGCGTATGTGACCTGGCTACCCGGATCGGATATTGCGCAATAGTGGAGGGGATAAGCGAGTTAGCGTTACCACGCCGAGTTGAGCGTGGGGGTTCAGTCAGAGTCGAGGCTAGTTACTGTTCAAGACAAGACGTGTGTGTGCGCGCTACCCATGCGTCCAAGCATGGCGTCCTCACCGACAGACATGGAAACAAGGAGGTACTCTATCCCTTTACATCAATAAACCCACTTACCATCCATCGTCCTTATGTTTAAATTATCATAGTAGATAGTCCCTTCCCTCATCCACGCCATGTATTAATAGTTTTCTTAGAAGTATTCTGATATATTTTTCATATTTCACTTAGCTGCGTCCCCCGTCTGACCTCGTATAATGTAAACTAATAACTAAGATCTTTCGGTACCGAGTTGCTCTACACCCCATTGAGCTACTTAATAATGAGGTCACGACATTTGGCGTGAGTCGCCGGGTATTTGGTGGAGGGCCAGATATTTTGAGATTTTCAACTGTAAATTTTTTTTCTCTAAAATGTAGCGTTTTTGGTCCTCCACGTGTTCGTTAGAAAATGTATTTTTTTTTGGTGGCTTAAGGGTAAGGGTTTTGGTTCTGTAATTTGTGGTTTCTTTCTTCTAAATTCCTCTTACATTGTTTCTTGAAAGTCCCATGTTTGTATTTTAATTTCGAGCTCACTTTTAAATTTTTTACATTGTCTGTCGGTGGCGTGGCGGTAAAACTTTTGGCTCCATTTTTCCCCTTACCATGGCTTCACTTCTACTACCTTCTGTTGCTGTGATAAATTGTTGGTACTGTCCATTTTAAAGTGCTTATTTTTGTGAATTGTGGAAAATTGGGCGATATTTGCAACTTTGATAATGTGATCGTCACGTGTTAGCTGGTGTGTTTGGGGATGCTGTTTTGTGTGCTAATTGGTAGTAGTTTTGGGAGCTTGTAATTCTATATTGCATTGATTGTGATTTCCTGCTCATTACTATATTTTTGGGGTGCATTTTTCGTGCAACGTTTATGTACGCAATTGTGTAACGTAATCTCTGCGTGGTCATGCAATTCATCACTAATTCTAGCTTGTGAAGCCAATCTTTTCCAGCACTAGTACACCTGTTGTTATCCAGTTATTACCAGTGATGCCTAATCCGCCTGTTTCGGTGAGCACAATGCAGTCAGCTGTGTGTCGTCCGGTCATTGAAACCTCTTACTTTGAGAATTCAAGTAAGTTATCGGCATATGAATTTCTTCAAAATTTTGAAATGGTAGCTGCTGCTAATGGTTGGTCTGAGGAAATTAAATTGAAGTGTTTTCCATGTTACTTAAGAGATACTGCTGCATCATTGTTTCAAACTTTTCGCCACCGGCATCCTCGCCACGATTGGCTTTGCCTATCTACACAGTTTCTAAATGCCTTTCAGATGACTAACCAGAGTGATATTTTGGAAATGAAACTCAGACAGCGTGTACAGTTAGATGATGAACCTGTTATTAATTACATCTATGATGTGTTATCTCTGTGTGATCAAGTAAATCCAGCTATGTCTCAGTTAGAACAAATCAAACACCTGCTTAAAGGTCTTAAACCTCTCTATGTACAGCCTTTGCTGCCATTAAATCCTCAAACTGTTGACGAGGTAATACAAATAATTCGACGAGTGGGCAAGGCACAATTTTATATGCAGAACCGAGAACATCTAGGGTCTGCCCAATCTCAGGCTGCAGTGGTTACACCACCCACTCCTGTATTTAATAATGCATCTGTTCCTGCTGTTACTTTACCAGCTACTGCTCAGCTAACAAATGCTTCTTCTCTTGGGGACGTACCTGTCGCTCCCATGCAACAGCTGATTGATCGTGTAGAACAGTTATGTAACCGAGTTAACCAGTTTCAGTTACCACCTGCTGTACCATCTTCGGAGAGAACTTCACAGCTTCCACGGTCATCTGACTTCAACCGGCGGGACTCATCCATCACCTGCTATAGATGCAACAGGCAGGGCGACCTGGCTCGCTTCTGCCGTAGCCGCTTTCCTGTCAAAAAACGACTGGCGCCGAGCCTCATACGACGAGACTTAGCAGCATAACCACCGCCCACCAGCACAGTTGCACCTCAACGGGATGTGACTGCATTATCAGGTCAGATCTTACAAGTTATTGGTCATATTGCCCAGACAGAGGTTTCCATCTTGCTCGACAAAGGAAGCGCAGTTAGCATTGTGAATGCTGCCCATGTTCTTGATCACTCTACATTGAAACCCATAGAGATGTTGCTTCTAACTGCAGGTAATAAGTTACTTGATGCACCTTACCACACTGCTCTAGATTTTTATATTAATGATGTTCTTTTTCAGGAGGATGTATTAGTTGTGAAAGATCTGTCTCATGATTAATTTTAGGCAATGACTTTTTGCATGCTCATGGTGTAGTAATTGATTATGCAAACAATAGATAACATTGAATTCTTCCGAGGATGATGTTTTTACTATACCAATTACCGTAGTACAAGGTCCTTTTGTTGATATGGCAGTGAATCCTTTGCAAGATAATGAACTTAATGACTCTGGTGTTAAAATGGCAGTTGTGAATGATGTGAAAATTGCACCTTTGTCTACATGTTATATAACAGTTAAAATCTCGTCAGACATTAGTAATGAGGTTATGTTTGAACCTACTGTCAAAATAATGCAGAAGAAAAATAATTCAATTCCACCGTTGTTGTGCCATTCTGCATCTGAACTTACTATACCAGTGCATAATAATACTGCAGTTCCACAATCACTGTTTGCCAATACAGTTTTAGCTAAAGCTTATGCTGTTGCACTAGTTCAGAGTAATTCTGTTTTATCATCAGATGTTACCCCTCTGCCAGCTTCAAATATTAATTTTAATGTCAATGGTAAACTACTTGAAACTCAAAAGGCTGAATTGCATTCTTTGTTATTGAAATATAGTGATCTTTTTGCCACCACATTGCAAGAACTTGGTACTACTGATGTCGCAGAGTTTGATATTAAAGTAACTGACTCTAAACCAATTAAACAAAGACCTTACAGAGTTCCCCATAAACAAAAGGAAATCATTGCTGAACAAGTTAAAGAAATGCAAGATGCTGGAATTATTAAGGAATCGCAGTCCTCTTGGGCTTCTCCTGTGGTGCTTGTTAAAAAGAAAGATGGTTCTATGAGATTTTGTGTTGATTATAGGAAATTGAATGCTGTTACAGAAACCACCTCTTTCCCTTTGCCATTGATAGATGATTTGTTAAGCTATTTGGGGGAGGCTAAATGGTTTGTCTCATTAGATTTGCTGTCTGCATATTTCCAAGTACCTATTGCAGAGGATAGCCAGAAATATACTTCTTTTGTTACTTTTCAAGGTCAATATTAATTCACACGCTTGAGTTTTGGGCTGGCGAATGCTCCTAGGTTCTTCAGTTACATCACAGACAAGTTGCTAGGTGATCTGAATTTTAAAAAGGCAATTGCATATTTTGATGATATTGTCGTTTTTGCTAAAACCTTTGACGAGTTGTTACAAAATCTTGAAGCTGTTTTTCAACGACTAGATAACCATAAATTCAAGCTCAAACCAGAAAAGTGTTTCTTCGCTATGCAAAAATCAAGTTCTTAGGCTTTGAAGTCTCCAAAGATGGTATTTCTCCTGATTCGGATAAAGTAGTTTCTATTCAGAATTTGCCTCGTCCTAAAAATGTCAGAGATGTAAGGAAGGTTTTGGGATTATTTAACTTTTACAGGAAATTCATCAAAGATTATGCTAATATTGCACAACCACTTATTCAATTGACTAGGAAAAATCAAAGTTTTATTTGGGAACCTGATCAGAAAGCTGCATTTCAAAAGTTGAAAGACTCATTAGTCTCTGCCCCTGTCTTAGCTCACTATACTCCTGGTGCATATACTGAATTACACTCTGATGCCAGTGGACTAGGGGTTGCTTCTGTTTTGTATCAAAAGATTGATAATGTGGTGAAACCAGTGGGCTATGCTTCGAGGACATTATCCAAATGCGAACGTAATTATAGTGTTCCTGAGTTGGAATTGTTGGCCATCTTGTTTGGGCTTACTCACTTTCGCAGTTTTGTATATGGCTATAAGGTTAATATTGTGTCTGATCATCACTCCCTCTGTTATCTGAATAATTTAAAAGATTTGCCTGGGGGTCTGGCACGATGGAGTTTGAAGTTGCAAGAATTTGATTATACTATTTCCTATAAATCTGGTAAGAAACATCATGATGCTGATGCTTTATCGAGATTTCCTGTGTTGCAACCCAAAGAAAGTGAACTTCAGCAATTTGAGGAACTTCCCACATGTTTATTGTCTTCAGTTGAAGTTGCTGACCAACAGAAAAAAGATCCTGTGTTACTTGAACTTATCAATGCTCTCCATGATCCTCCGTCAGCCCCTGCTAAGATTCAGAGACAAATTTCAACTTATACTCTTAAATCAGGAGTTCTTTATCGTAAAAATGCTGGATCTACTGGCCCTCTCCATCTGCTGGTTATTCCAGAGGCACTGAAGCATGAAATTCTATCTTTGTGTCATGATGATCCTCTTTCAGGTCATTTAGGCTTTTCAAAAACATTTGCCAAAATTCACTCCAGATACTATTGGATTGCGATGAAAAAAGATATTGAACATTTTGCGCGTACCTGTCCCAGTTGTCAAACCAGAAAAGGACCTAAGAATCAAAAGCCAGCAGGTTTATTACAACCAATTCCTGTTACTTCTGTAGGCGAGCGGTGGAGTATTGATTTGCTTGGGCCTCTCCCACGCTCTAATTCTGGACACAAGTACGTTGTCGTTGCGACCGAGTATGCTTCTCGCTGGGTCGAGTCTGCGTCGCTTTCTTCAGCAACAATTCCACAAGTTGCTAAGTTTATTTTGCATAACATCATCTGTAGGCATGGAGCCCCTGCTGCCTTGTTGTCTGATCGTGGCTCAGTTTTCCTAAGTGAAGTGACACAAGAATTGTTGAGATCTCTCTCAGTGTCTTCTAGTTTTACTAGTGCTTACCATCCAGCTTGTAATGGACTAACGGAAAGATTCAATCAAACCCTCTTGAATATGCTTAGCCATTTTGTTGACACTAACCAAAAGAACTGGGACTCAATTTTGCCCTATGTGATTTTTTCTTATAACTCAAGTGTTCAGGAGTCTACTAAATTCTCCCCCTTTTTCTTGATATATGGTCGGGAGCCTTCTTTACCTAATCAGGTTCAGCTGCAAGCTACATCTAATGACCTTTTTGAGAAACAAACTTTACAAGAGATTCAGAAGGCACGTGAGGTTGCTGTTACTAACATTACTAAGCAACAAGTGAAGCAAAAAGAAGCATTTGATGCCAAACATAGAGATGTGGTTTACAATGTAGGTCAATTAGTCAACGTTTTTACTCCTATAAGAAAGAAAGGTAAACGTACAAAGTTGTTACATAGATATTTTGGTCCTTTTGAAATTATCCGACAGATCACTCCTGTTACCTACCTTGTTGGTCGACCTCATGCTCCTCGTACCAAACATCAGAGTGTTCATGTGTCACGCCTTCACCCCTATGATCCTGTGGGTCCTTATAGACTGTAAATCTTGAGTTTTGTGATGCTATTTTTATTGTTTGCCTTAATGTTGGCATGAAGTATGTATTACATGAAACTGGAAAGTTGTACCATTTTGTGGTAAACAGCATAAGAAAAACAACCTGTAAGTGTGTACTGTGTGCTTAATTAAGCTTTGATTTTCAGGAATGTTATATGACAGTATTGTTTTGGTAATGATGTGCTTTGTTTTGTTGCATTCGTTTGATTTGGGTGATTTTAAGGTTTCATTATGATGCTGTGATCCTTTCTTTGCAGAAAATTGTTGCATGCATAGTGTGTGTATATGTTTGTGAGGTTATGTGAGAGATGAGTTAATATTTGCCTCGGTGGAAGTGCCAAAGAGTAATCCCGATGGTGGTAATGTGAGAGATGAGATGAGTTGATGTCAGCTTCGGTGGAAGTGCCAAAGTGTAACCCCGATGGTTGATGTATAAATGTTTGGGTTTTCAGGAAGGCTACATGTACCTGGAAATTCGATGTGATGTGTTGAGAAATATTTTGCTTATTGGTGTTGCTGAAACGTGCCCAGTATAGCGTGTGTGATGTATTCACACGAGAGTAAATGCAATGAAGTGAATGTAATGAGAATCATTTTTTGTGTTTATGCAACAAGTTTAGTACCATTTTATATAGCGAGTTTTAATACCATCTATTTTCCAGCTTAATTTTGATTCGTAGGATGTGGATGCAACAGTATGATGCCATGTTATTTGTGTCATTCCTGAAATGTTAATGTGATTTCTTTAAGTTTATGCCTATGTCAGGTATTTTTGATTTTGCAACTAGTTGAATGAGACACGTCAGTGACGATGTTTTATTTTCTCAGTAATTACTATGTACGAGAAAGTTGAAAACTAAGATGATGTTGATGATGATTGAAATGATGATAATGATGATACTAATGAGATGGATGAGATAGTAATGTAGAGGAGAATTTATATTTGACAGTAAAGCATGAGTATTGTAGTTGAAAATATGTAATGAGGTGTAGTTTGATGTATGTACTGTGGATTTATTTTTGAAGTCTGTAGCAATGCACATAGTAGTTTTGGGTAGTTATTTAACTGAGTGTTGTGTATTATTTGGGCCATGGTCAATATGAATGATTCCATTTCATTGTCATGTATGAATGTATTGTAAGTGCACTTATTTCTTTTCTTTATTAGTAGTACCAGCTGGTTAAATATAATATTGGGATCCCAAATAAGTTACTATATTTGTGTTGTGTTATTGTATGTAAACTATGAATGTAAGTGATGTAGTATTTGTGTATTCTGGCCCCTTTATGTCTCTGTATTTGGATTCTAAAGCAGTTTTTGTTAAATTTTGGATGGTAACCCCTTGTAAAATTCAGTTTTTATGTGAATGTGTAGTCATTTTTTTCTTTGCCCAACACTAAAAAATCTATTATTTGTAAACTTTTTGGCATTTTCAAATCTTATTACTGTAAATGACATACTACTTGTTTTTTATGTATGATGATCTTCTGGAGCACACTTTCTACCCTTCTGTGATTTATGTTATAGTGACTTTGCTGATTCCGGAGCTCGGGTATCCAGAGGAGTAACCCCGCTCTAAAGACACGCCAGAGGTTCCAGATGCACCAGAGGAGAGCTGTCTTTCATCCAATACACTGCAGTGGCATAAGGAGCCACTACTTTGGGGGGCAGTCCAAGCTAGCGATTGCTCCCCCACATCTTCAGCGACTTGCAACATCAGAAACACTTTTTAGCTGAAAGTTCGCAGTTGTGGGTGATGTGAAAATTCCACCCACAAACAGTTACGTCGGAACAACCAGGTGCAGTGTAGTGTGTATGTAACAGTGGCAGTACGGTGTAGTGTGCGTGTGCGGGTACTCATGATTAGGCAATATGTCTTAAACTAAATCGTCGGTGGCACTCGAGACTCCATAATGTTTGCATTATTGTCACATGTTCACAGTATTTTTTTTAACTTCTTCTCTGAGAGAGATTTCTGCTCCATAATACCCAGTTACTGTTAATTTTTTTAACGTATATCATATATTTTTCTGTTTTTGTAATTTATCTAGACATGAACCACAACAAAAAAATCCTCCTTGTGTCGACGAGGACGTCGATCTGGGTGGCCAGGGCGAGATGTGACGTACGAGCATTGTTGCGTATGTGACTTGGCTACCCGGATCGGGTATTGCGCAATAGTGGAGGGGATAAGCGAGTTAGCGTTACCACGCCGAGTTGAGCGTGGGGGTTCAGTCAGAGTCGAGGCTAGTTACTGTTCAAGACAAGACGTGTGTGCGCGCTACCCATGCGTCCAAGCATGGCGTCCTCACCGACAGACATGGAAACAAGGAGGTACTGTATCCCTTTACATCAATAAACCCACTTACCATCCATCGTCCTTATGTTTAAATTATTATAGTAGATAGTCCCTTCCCTCATCCACGCCATGTATTAATAGTTTTCTTAGAAGTATTCTGATATATTTTTCATATTTCTCTTAGCTGCGTCCCCCGTCTGACCTCGTATAATGTAAACTAATAACTAAGATCTTTCGGTACCGAGTTGCTCTACCCCTCATTGAGCTAGTTAATAAAGAGGTCACGACATTATGGGTTTTCGTCGACCCCTCTGGATTTTATATACTACTGGCAAGATACAGTATCCCTTTCATGAGCTTATTTTTTGCCTGCGTATTTCAGCCTGGAACTTCTTTTCTTCGAAGTACTGCTGTTTTCGTAGTTTCTGCGGTTCAATGTTGGTTTTCGATAGCGTATTGCTAATGAATCTATTATTTGAATCACCTTTATTCGTGTATATGTGTGCATTTATGTAGGTGTTTATGTACGTGTTTACACTGCAGGTCAAAGGTTTCCGGTCATTCTAGGAACTTGTGTTGTACCGTTAAAACTGTAATTATTTTAAATACTGGAAGACAGGAGGGATGCTTTATTATAAGCATTGCTCTATTACCACTTAAATGACTGTTTAGAGTTAGAATGCAATAATATATTTAAAAAGTCAGTATATTAATATATTTCCAACGTTTACAAAACAGGTCTCACAGGGTGCTTCTACCTGCCCCTTCATCATACACACCTGCTGTACCACAATTATTTATCTTGGGCACAACCCATGCAAAACTACAGGCGAGATACCTCGAGTACACACTGGACCTAGCAACAGTTCACCAACAGCATATTTCTGATCGTGAAATAGAGGCTGTCATGCGGCAGAGAGCAGTCGACTCATACGAAATGTCTTTCAGTCATATATATATATCACGGTTCTAGCAAAAACGGTCCCTGAGCGTTCCCAGTTATAATCGAAGTGAAAACCCACTGCTGCTTTCAGAGAGACGATAGGCATGCAGGTTATAATATAATAAGGAAATAAAGAATGTTGATGCGAGAAAATCAGGTATTAATGTGCAAATGATACCCATTTTTGTCAAGTATCCCTTTAATGCCGTGCAATTCGCCAATCCTACTGAATGAAGAACGGTCCCATACCATTACAGACACCCTTTCCGTTCTTCTCTGTTGATGTTACTGCGTCACTCTCTGCATTTCTGAATAGATGAGTAACCATTGAATCATATACAGCAATGAGCTAGAGTTGGAATGTTTGTTTATGTTACTAATTTATGTTTATTCCTTATAATAGAATGTGCGCGTTAGCACTATACTCGTAAATGATTACTGATTCAAACTAAACACCGAACTGTATAGCTTTACACGATATCTTAAACGTTTAGACCAGCGGTGCAGTAGCGGCTATTCAGGTGATGTGAGTGAAGTGACTTCACCTGTTTTATATCAGACACTTTTCATTATTTTCTTTCGTGACAATTTAATGACAATCTTGATGTTGTCGAACTCTCTGTCTTTTTCCTGTGTTACCGGTAGCGCCTTGGTTACAAATGAAAACCTTTTTCTGCGGTACGATTAAAAATAGGTGCCCTTTACTATTTTTGGGACGCAGCATTTAAAAATGCATTCCGTTTTTCCGTAACACATCTCGTTTTGCAACATGACAATGTTCAATGAAAATATAACTGAAAACTTAGCAAAAATATTACACACTCATAAACAGCTTTTAAAGAAAATAAAAGATAATAGTAATAACATGAAGGCTTACCTGAATTTGAGAATGTATGTTAGTTACTATTTGTATTTTCCCATGGAATTTAAGTATGCATTATTTTCTCGAGTGTTCTCCGGTAGGTTCAACATCTTTCAAGTCCTGGTAAAACCTTTCACCTTGCTCTTCACTGACAGCTCCTAAATTCGACGGGAAGTAGTCAAGATATAACTTAGGAAATGAACCTTCAAACTCATTACAGTCGAGCAGAGTGAATTTTCCAGCATTTTTCTGACAATATCTTTGTATTGAAGGTCTTTCACATTCCCAGAAATTTCTTAACAACCTCTCTAAATCCATTCCACTCATCTTTTTCAATTTCATTAATAGAAGTGGTAAAATTTAACATCTTTCATAAGTTTTCTTTTCCGTGCTCCATCAAACACTCCCTCTCTGATTTTAGCCTGTGACAATGATGGAAACTCTGTGTATAAGTACCAGAAGCAAGGGAAACTTTTGTCAGGTGCTTTCACGAATTGTTTCTTTACACCAAGTTTTGTGTGTAATGGAGGAAGTAGATTTTTTTGACGATCAACAAGGGGCACACTAGTAACATTTTTTGATCCAGGTTCCAGTTGCTGCCTCTAAGGCCAATGGTCAGTTTTCCAATGTTTGTCCCTCGCCCTGCTACCCATTCGCAAAGAAAACAAGGGAATTTTTTGTATCCTCCCTGTTGTCCTAGTAACAGACCAATGACCTTCAAGTCACCGCATATTTGCCACTCACGGTCTCGCGGTACTTAATTTTTTTTCGAGAACACGCTTCAGAGTTTCATAAGATTCTTCTAGGTTCGTAGAATGTGCAAGGGTATTAAAGCTAACTTGTTGCCATTATGAAGTAACACTGCCTTAAAACTTCGTTTGGAAGAATCAATAAAAAGACCCCAGTTGCTTGGCTCATATTTTTCCATGCCCAACTGTTGAATAAGATTACACACATCCACACAGAACACAAGCTAATCTTCTTCTTCGTAGTACTTGTGGAACTGTATTTCACGATTCCTATACCACGAACATGTAACGCCAGGTGATTGCAAATTCATCTCCGGTAGTCTTGAATCCAGTAATTCGCTTTTTTGTTTTGTAGGGCTAAATTCCTTGCTAAATCATTTAACACAAGCTTATTAAACGGTTGTGGTGAATTGCCAAATTCTTCTGGATCAGAAACCAACTCATTGTCGGAAGTCACGGAGCTGCTTTCATATTCACTAAAATTGAGGTCTGCTGATGGTTAACGTATGGGTAGTTCGTGTCCATGAGGAATAGGCCGTGTAACTGACTTCAGGTGTGGATATTTTAATTCCTGCCTTGTTTTGTTGTTGTAACTAGCAACTTTGTACATGCAAAAGTAACAATCGTCATTGTGATTCTGCTTCTCTTTCCATATCGTTGGTTTAGCAAACGACATTGCCTTCCAGTTTCCTTCATACCAATAGCATAACCGCTCAACACAACTGTTACAAGCAATATGAGGCGCGAACGATTTATTCTGATCAACTTTCTCTTTGAAATGTGAGTAATATAGTTTCTTTGTTTGTGAGTCTATTTTACGTCCCCTCCCGTCAAACACATAACACCCATAAATGTAGCAAAACCTCTGAGGACTTTGTAGCCACTTTCTCCTGCGTAATCCTGATGTAGAAGTCATACTCGAACTTTTATTCTAGCACTACATACATAGAAGACGAACGTGCGTATTAACACAAGTTTTCAACCCAACTGAAGTTGAGATCTATGGTAGCTGAAAATGTAAACACGAATGCCTCACAAGAAGACAGACCTGACCCATAGAACAAAACTGATAAATGCTGGAATGTAAACATAAGCATCTGGGTGATAAAGGAGGGCGGAATTGAACCGATTAGGAATAAAATCAACAACAGATTTAGAATAACATAATGAGATGTAGCAGTAAGCTGTATAAGCTGAATGAATTTAGCACCATAGACATATATGCACATATCCTAAAAACTAGATGTAATCGCCAAAAACGGACATCATTTTTGAAATCAGGCATTGATTTCCATTAAGGTCACATATTTTCCTTTATACCGCAGAATAAATGTTGACCAGAGTGTACTATTCACACTTCTAATAGTAGACTTTCTGTTTTCTAGAGCACTATGTCTGCGCTGAACGAAATCACAATTTTAAATAAGGGTTAGTATCTTTGACTTTAACTGCCTTGGTAAATTATTTGCAACTCTTCATGGTTACTACGACAACACTGACTTGGTCTGGTGAGGTTCTCTTTTTAGAAACTCTGGCATATACAAAATGCAACGGGATGAAGAGTAGTTGAAGATTTCTCTTTAACACGTCAACTGCCTTAACCAACAGGGTTGGTAGAATATATTACGTAATTAAGAGTATTTTGTATATTTGGTTTCTTAATATATTGTAACGACAAGCGCCGATAATTTCAAATTGGGTGTCAGTGTGGTTCAAAAGTTATTTAAAAGTATAGCTTTTCTTGCGTTGTGAAAGTGAAATATGTATCCGTTTGGGGACATAGTGTTAATATTACAAGAGACACCGTTTAGTAGGTGGAAGGACGAAGACAAGAAATACCTTTAAACTGCGAAAGGACTGTGGATGCAATAGTACCAAATGTTAGAACGGAAGTAAAAAAACCGGGAAATATTGCAATCTTCAGTATAAAAACTCGTGTTTTAACAATACCATGGTTATGCAGCGATGCGACATTACAAAATCTGTTCTGCTGGCCATGCCTTTTGTTCGGTAATAAGTTTGGTATTTTGAATACAAAGTGTGACGCAATGCTTTTAATATTCATAAAGACTCTGAGGAGTATTTAGAGTGGCAATTGTAATTGAAAATCTTCGAAAAAAACACTAAAATCACAGATGCTGTAAGGGAAAATGCGAGAATGTGCATCCTTCGATTTAACGAATCTGTTTCTTTAAATCCACAAATCTTCAGACTAGTTGTTAGGACTGTGCCATATTTAAGCGTTCAAGAACTTCCCTTTAGAGGCCAGGACGAGAAAGTTTCATCTGTAAACCTGCAAACTGTTGAAACTCTTAATTTCTGAAAAGCCCTTAGAAATTCAAATGCAGTTACAGAGAATTAAAACTAAATTTAGTGGTGATTTTAAAGTGTTTAAAATGAAGCGATAGATCGAATTTCAAACTATATAAGTAGCATATTATAGAGAGAGCAGGCTCATTTTTTGCGTTTATATGGGAAAGGCTAGGGAAAACGAGGGTCAATGCTAGGCTAGACAGGGCTGGAGGTGTGGAGTATGCATTTATATGGGAAAGATAGGAAAAACGTGGACAGATGACAGGCTAGACAGATGCTGAAGAAGGGGAATATAGGCTTATACGGGAGAGATAGGGAATACGAGGAGAGATGCTAGACTAGATAGGGCTTGAAAGGTAGAATATGGGTTTTATATGGGAGAGCTAGCAAATCGAGGAGCGATATTAGGCTAGGAGGGTTTGAATAGTAGAGTATGCCTTTATATGAAGAGACCAGGAAAACGAAGGTAGATGCTAGGTTGAGAGAGCCTTCAAGGAGGAAAATGCATTTATATGGGGTATATAGGTTCATATCGGTGAGATAGGAAACCAACGGGAGATGCTAGGCTAGACAGATGTCGAAGGGGGGAGGGATATGGTTTATACGGAAGAGATAGGGAATACGAGGAGAGATGCTAGACTAGGCAGGGCTTGTAGGGTAGAATATGACATTATATGGGAGAGATAGCAAACCGAGGAGAGATATTAGGCTAGGTGGGTTTGAATGACAGAGTATGCGTTTATATGAAGAGACGAGGAAAACGAGGGCAGATGCTAGGTTGAGAGAGCCTTCAAGGAGGAAGAGGCGTTTATATGGGAAAATATGGAAAATGGGGAGAGATGCTAGGCTAGACAGAAGACTGAAGGAGGGGGAATGTAGGTTTATACAGGTGAGGTAGGAAACCTAGCAGAGATGCTAGGCTAGACAGATGCTGAAGGAGAGAGGGATACGCTTTATACGGAAGAGATAGGGGAAACATGGAGAGATGCTAGGATAGACAGAGTTAAAGCCAGAATGTGTTTTATGTGCGAGAGAGAGATAGCAAACCGAGGAGTGGCATTAGGTTAGGAGGGTTTGAATGGTAGAGTAAGCGTTTACATGGAGAGACAAGGAAAACGAGGACAGATGCTATGCTAGAAGAGAGTTGAAGGAGGAACAATGCGCTTTATATGAAGGGGGAGAATACGAGGAGAGGTGCTAGTCTAGACAGAGTTTGAGGAGTAGAGTATGCGTTTATATGGGAAAATATGGAAAACGGGGAGAGATGTTACGCTAGACAGAGGCTGATGGAGGGGGAATGTAGGTTTATACAGGTGAGGTGGGAAATCTAGGAGTGATGCTAGGCTAGACAGATGCTGAAGGGGAGAGGGAAACGCTTTATACGGAAGAGATAGGGGAAACGTAGATAGACAGAGTTAAAGGAGAAAGAGGTTTAGACCGCAAAGACACCACCAATTAAAGTTTACAAATGTGCTGACACTCTTTGGCGGCATTTTCTCGACACTGGAGGGTGAAGTCCCCCGGCGCTAAAGTTCTAAAATATCTGTGTCAGTCAATCAGGTAATGTTCGTCCGTGCATAACATCATTTAGGCTCATTGAATTGAAGATTTATACGGCTAACGTCCCCGATTAATGTAAGTAACTGTATGTATAGGGTAAACCGATTAGTATTACCAGTGTTCATGGTAATTCATAGCAGCGATTCGTACCAGAGCTATATAATGATTCGGTTAGTATCACAGTAATTAAATCGTTTTAACGTGTAATTCAGGTAGCGTCAGAGGTATTCATGGTAATATAGAGGGTAATTAAATTATAAACATTTCTCATCGAATACTAGAACACCTTTATATACTTTTTTCTAAATCTTACAAACTTTATATGTTAAACAGTTAGTGTGCGAAACGGAGGGGGATAAACTGCGTATTGGGTTACACTGAAGGTATATAGAAGTTTTCTAAACTAACCCCGCACCGAACACCCTAACTTATCCCTACCTTGACTTCTCATTGCCCATCGAATCCTATTATCGTCTAACCCAGAGGTGGCGAAAACGTGACTCGCGAGTTATTTTGACTCGCAGGCGCACGTTCCCTCTCTACAACCGTCCGTTTGATTTTCACATGCTGCTGAGTGACGCCGCGCGGGTTGCATTTTTGGTGACTCGCGGAAGGAGGTCGTTTTCGCCACCCTTGGTCTAACCTAACCAACGTAACAAGGCGTAACACAACGTAACATAACCGCATGACGAGACATCACACTACGTAATATAAGCACTTAACCAGTAAGTGTAACAACGTAATCAGTAAATGTAACCAATGTAACAGTAAATGTAACAACGTAACCAGTAAATGTAACAACGTAACCTGTGAAAGTAACAGTAAATGTAACATCGTAACCAGTAAATATATCAACGTAACAGTAAATGTAAGAAGTAACCAGTAAATGTACCAACATAACCAGTAAATGTAACAGTAAATGTAACAACGTAACCAGTAACTGTAACAACGTAACCAGTAAATGTAACAACACGTAGTAACCATGTAACCACATATCATAACCACGTAACATGACTAACACCCTGTGACATGACGTAACCAGCAAACGTAACAAGACGGAACACCGGCACGTAACATGACGTGACGCCACGTAACATAGCCACGCGACATAACTACGTAACAAGACGGAACATAACCTCGTAAACACAAGCACGTAACCAAACGTAACATAACCACGTAACAAGACGTAACAATACGTAAGATCAACCTAACCAGTAAATGTAACAACGTAACATGACGTAACACCCTGAGACACAACCACTTAACACCACTTAACAAGATGTAGCACAGCGTAAGACGACCACGTAACCAGGCATAACAACACGTAACATAACCATTTACCCACGTAACACCACGTAACAAGGCGTAAGAACATGTTACCACGTGAGAAACGTAACACCACATAACATAAGCAAGTAACAAAGTAACAAGACGTAACACCACGTAGCATAATCACGTAACCACATAACAAGGCGTAACACCACGTAACATACCACGTAGCACCACGTAACAAGATGTAGCACAGCGTAACATGACCACGTAATCAGACATAACAACACGTAACATAACCATGTACCCACGTAACACCGCGTAACATAACCACGTGACAAAACGTAACACCACGTAACATAAGCACGTAACAAAGTAACAAGACGTAACACCACGTAACATAAGCACGTAGCCACGTAAGAAGGCGTAGCATCACGTAACATAAACACGTGACAATACGTAACACCACGTAACAAAAGCACGTAACCGCGTTACAAGACGTAATATAACCACGTAACCAACCCATTGCTAAGACAATCTAAGCTAACCTATCCTTCATAACTTAGACAATCAGTACGCGAGTCTACCCTAATCTACCATACCTACCCTACCCCAATTTAATCAATCCCAGACCATGCTCTCATCATCTATTCTACTCAGTCATCGTCTAACCTAATCTGATGTCATCCTAACCTGATACCAGGCATTCTAATTCGAAACTAGTCATATCTAATCATCTATTCCCAATTGTATACCCTAACCTAGCACCAAATATCCTAAGCTAGTCTAACCAGAGCTAACCTCGAATTTTTTTAGCGAAATTGCGACGTTTTATTCCGATTGTATTATTTGAGAGTCCTAATTGAAAAGTGTTACGTCAGCATACCTTTATTTTAGATCGCGCTAGACGCCTTTCCCCATTATCTAGGCTTGAGGCAAGCACTAGGATTTTCTCCTAATGGCAGGATTAACGCCTTCCCCTTCAATTTTCTTATTCTTCTTTCTTTATCAGATGTGTGCAGCACTCGAGTAAACTTTCATTTAAAAATTGTAGTCTCATGGAGAAAATCATTCACTTGAAATCCAAGTTACATTCTTTTAAGCGTTGTTTGTAATGCTGTAACATCTACAAGATTATGTCGCTATTTCAACCTCGTCAATAGGTTTTATTATCATAGACAGTAAACTTGATTTTATCCACTTATACTAACGTAACAATACGATTTAGAGATGATGTCAAAATTCAGAAGTGTTGTAATGATTTCACTGCAGTGTGTTCTTATAGTTCTTGGAGGTTTGTTTTGAGAATATGTTAAAAAAATCAGCACATATAACATAAGCTAATTTCAGCAGTCGTTTCACTTTGTATCCTTACTAACCATCATACTCCATAGCAACATTATGTGGTACACACAATTCCTTATGTTTCTCCTGTTTTTCCAGTCCACTTCGCCCATATCGATCATCAAAATGTGTAAAACAATTCTTACAGGTATAAAAACGGCAATTATGCATAGTTTTCTGACGTCGAATAAGTTTTTCAAAGTTCTTTATATATACGTAGTGGTGTTTTCTACTATTGTCACTCAGTAGTAGGAGGTCACGGTGTTCAGGTAGTTCAGTCTCATCTACCTTTATTGGATACACTTTGTGCTTCTCATCCAAACCGAAGACATTATTAAACATCCTGTTAAGCTTCTCAAATTTAGATATTTGAGAAAGTGGAGTTGGATAAGTAACACAGCTGAAGTCATATTTATTTTGAAGATGTTCGTATTTGCTCACGCGTTGTGCATCCTTCTCAACGAATTTGGCTAATACAGAATACATAAAGCATAGCTCATCAGTTATCTGGATGTTAATGCAGGCTTTTCTTGCTCCGACAGATGACGGTATTGGTATGTAACTACTTCCTCGTAACGGATTCTACATGTTGATACGAAGTCAAACCCCAGCCACAGCAAGCAGAGCCCAGTTGCTGCCCTTAAGTCGTGATTCCTCCATTTCAGTAGCCAATTTCTTGTATTCCGTTTCCAGCATAGAGTCCAGATCCGTTTCTAGAAACACAGGCTGATTCTGGATTTTAAATGTTTTGTCACAGGTTTCATAGATACGGTTAACAAATTGACACTCAGCTAGCACATTAATTCTTACAGTTTTGTAAATACCAAACTCTTTATGTACAGCCTGGATTACCCGCTGTTTTGCCTCATGCAGGTGCATATTCAGATCCTTAGTTGGTTCGCATCGTATAAAATACGATTTCAAGCATCCATTGAATGAAGTTTCATATTCTTTCATGTCACAGTCATCCATTGTAGATAGTAATTCTTGTTTAGTAGGTTCTAATCTACGTTTCTTCTCAAGCATGCTTATTTCACATGCATCTTCGTGTCGTCGGCCCTTATAACTATCTTTAAAAGTTACATTACAATATTTACACTTGAAGAGCTTTTTAGACCTTAGCTCACGCCGTCTTTTATCATACCCACGTTGAAATGCCTTTCCACATTTATCACAAGAATATCCTGAAGCACTAGGAATGATATCCTTATATGAGGACTTATTCATCTTAACTGTGATGTAATAACGTATTAACCTTGCTTCAACGAAATGTATGCCTCTTCACCTTGATAACACTTGAGAAAGCCGAGTATTTTCTGAGAGAACAACAATGTTGACACCTCGGATTTAATTAGCAGAATGAAGTCCAATGCTCGAGATCGCCCTATTTATAAAAGAGGCACGAACCTTTTTAGAGCAATTATGTACTGAATTTTAATACTAAAATCGGCGATTAAGCGTCTAAGCTCTTATATTTGAATTCGTATTATACTGATGCTCGGGTGTATCCGTAGGTCTTCGCGCATGTTCGAGTGCTTGGTTGAAGTGAACGCGTGTCCCTTTGTATAGGTCTTCCTACAGATTCGGGTGCTTGACTCGTGAGGGTAATGAACGATCCGTCAACCGAGAAAGGGGCAAGTATCGTTTGAGCAAGCATTCACCATGCGCAACGAAAACTAGAAGCACAAAGATACGAATGAAATGAAAGATGTAAATGAAATAGAAAGAAAGGAAATAATTATGGCATACACCATTCAGGCATTCGCATGCAGACAGTGAAAACTACGATAAATCCCAGACCAAAGTGAGCGACCGACGGGAAATCAAACCAGGGACCCTAGAAGCATAAGTGAAAGATGTAAATGAAATAGAATGAAAGCAAATGGTGGAATCATACGTCACTCAGGCATAAGCCTGTAGACAGTGAAAACCACGAAAAATCGTACACCAGAGTGAGAGACCGACGCGAAAGCAAACCAGGGTTCCTAAAGCATACGTGTAATATGCAAATGAAATAGAATGAAAGGTAATCGTGGTAGCGTACGCCACTCAGGCATTCGCCCGCAGACAGCGAAAAAAAAACCAAACGAGAGTACAGTGAGCGAGTGATGGGAATTGAACTAGGGCCCTAAGAGCACGCGTGAAAGATGCGAAAGGAAGGAAATCGTGATAGCATATTACCCCTTCATGCATTCGCCTGCACACAGTGAAAACCACGAAAAATCCGAGACCAGAGTGAACGTCCGACGGGAAATCAAACATTGGACCCTAAAGCATACGTGAATGATGTAAATGAAATAGAATGAAAGGAAATTGTGGTAGCATACACCATTCAGGCATTCGTATGCAGACCAGGGAAAACCACGAAAAAACTGAAGCCAAAGCGAAAGACCGACGGTAATCGAACCAGGCACTCTAGAAGCACACGTGAAAGACGAAAATGAAATAGAATGAAAGGAAATCGTGGTAGCATACGCCACTCAGGCATTCGCCTGCAAACAGCGAAAACCACTAATATCCGAGACCAGAGTGACCAAGCAATGGGAACAGAACCATGGGTCCTAAAAGCACACATGAAAGATGCGAAAGAAATAGAATGAATGGAAATCGTGATAGCATACATCACTAAGGCATTCTCCTGCAGACAGTGAAACCACAAACAAATCCGAGACCAAAGTGAGCGAGCGATAGGAATCGAACCAGGGGACCTACAAGCACATGTAAAACAAAAAGAATAGAATGCAAGTAAATCGTGACAGCATACACCACTCAGGCATCAGTTGCCTGCAGACAGTGAAAACCACGAAAAATCCGAGACCGGAGTGAGCGAACGACCGGAAATCAAACCAGCGTCCCTAGAAGCTTACGTGAAAGATGTAAACCAAACAGAATGCAAGGAAATCGTGGTAGCATACGCCACTCAGGCATTCGCCTGCAGACAGTGAAAACTACGAAAAGCCCGAGACCAGAGTGAAGGTCCGACGGGAAATCAAACATTGGACCCTAAAGCATACGTGAATGATGTAAATGGAATAGAATGTAAATAAATCGTGGTAGCATACACCACTCAGGCATTCGCGTGCAAACAGCCAAACCACAAATATCCGAGACCAGAGTGAGCAAGCGATGGGAATAGAACCATGTGCCCTAGAAGCACACATGAAAGATGCGAAAGAAATAGAACGAAAGGAAATCGTGATAGCATACATCACTCAGGCATTCGCCTGCATCCAGTGAAATTCACAAACAATCCGAGACCAGAGTGAATGTCCGAGGGGAAATCAAACCTGGGACCCTAAAGCATACGTGAAAGATTTAAATGAAATAGAATGAAAGGAAATCGTGGAAGCATACGTCACTCAGGCATTCGCCTGCAGACATCGAAAACAACAAAATAACCGATACCAGAGTGAGCGGCGATGGGAATCGAACCAGAGGCCCCAGAAGCACACGTGAAAGATGCGAATGAAATAGAATGAAAGGAAATCGTGATAGTACACACCACTCAGGCATTCTCCTGCAGACACTGAAAACCACGAACTATCCGTGACCGGAGTGAGCAACCGACAGGAAATAAACCAGGGTTACTAGAAGCATACGTGAAAGATGTAAATGAAATAGAATGAATTAAATCGTAGTAGCATACACCACTCAGGTATTCGCCTGCAGACCAGGGAAAACCACAAAAATCCGAGGTCAGAGTGAGCGACCGACGGTAATCGAACCAGCTTCTCTAGAAGCGCACGTGAAAGTTGTAAATGAAATAGAATGAAAGGAAATCGTGGTACCATACACCACTCCGGCATTCGTATGTAGACCAGGGAAAACCACGAAAAATCCGAGACCAGAGTGAGCAAGCGATGGGAATCGAACCACGGGCCCTAAAAGCACACAGGAAAGATGCGAAAGAAATAGAATGAAAGGAAATCATGATAGCATACATCACTCAAGCATTCCTCGGCAGACAATAAAATCCACGAAAAATCCGAGAGCGGAGTGAGCGACCTAGGGGAAATCAAACCAGGGTCCCTAGAAGCACACGTGAAAGATGCAAATGAAATAGAATGCAAGGAAATCGTGGCAGCATACACCACTCATGCATTTAACTGCAGACAGTGAAAACCACGAACAATCCGAGACCAGAGTGAATGACCGACGGGAAATCAAACCTAGAACCCTATGGCATACGTGAAAGATGGAAATGAAATAGAATGAACGGAAATCGTGGAAGCAATAGCCACTCACGCATTTGGCTGCAGACAGTGAAAACAACAAAAAAATCCGAAACCAGAGTCAACACCGACGGGAAATCAAACCTGGGACCCTAAAGCATACGTGAAAGATGTAAGTGAAATAGAATGAAAGGAAATCGTGGAAGCATACGTCACTCGGGCATTCGCCTGCAGACAGCGAAAACCACAAGATATCCGAGACCGGATTGAGCGTGCGATGGGAATCGTACGAGAGGCCCTAGAAGCACACGTGAAAGATGTAAATGAAATAGAATGAAAGGAAATCGTGGTAGCATACACCACTCAGGCATTCGCCTGCAGCCAGTGAAAACCACGAACAATCCGTGAACGCAGTGAGCGACCGACAGGAAATCAAACCATGGTTCCTAGAAGCATACGTGAGAAATGTGAACGAAATAGAATGAAAGAAATCGTGGTAGCAAACACCACTCAGGCATTCGCCTGCAGACCAGGGAAAAGCACGAAAAATCCCGTGGTCAGAGTGAGTGACCGACAGTAATGGAACCAGGATCTCTAGGAGCACACGTGAAAGTTGCAAATGAAATAGAATGAAAGGAAATCGTGGTAGCATACACCACTCCCGCATTCGTATGCAGACGAGGGAGAACCACGAAAAAACAGAGGCCATAGTGAACGATCGAAGGTAATCGATCCAGATACCCTACAATCACAGGTGAAAGTCGAAAATGAAATAGAATGAAAGGAAATCGTGGTAGCATACACCGCTCCGTCTTTCGTATGTGGACCAGGGAAAACCACGAAAAATCCGAGGTCAGAGTGAGTGACCGACCGACCGAAATCAAACCCCTGAACCCTAGAAGCACACGTAAAGGATGCAAGTGATTTAGAATTAAAGGGAAAGGAAATCAGAATCGATGAGAGACTACTACAATTCGGCTGTCGACCAGCGAAACCAGCGAGAAACCTAAGGTCAGAGTGACCGTCCCTACGGAAAAGCGAACCCAGGACCTCCGAATGGAAATCACAGACGTTATCGCCTGAACCAAGCCGTAAAAACAAGTTTATCCCATACCACTTATGATAATACTCTACCACGACAGATGACGTCATACCTGGAGAGAGACTGTCTGGGAAGAGCCCGACATGTTGAAACGTGCAGAGAAGTACTCTCACACGATTATTCATACAGATGTTTCCATTCAATGCCTATCGCCGTCACAGCCTCCACCACAGCCCATAAAACAATGTTAACGCCATTTGTATTATAATACTTTAGAAATAGCGTAGAAAAGTTTCTCCCCTTATCTAATTAAATTCATTTGTATACCCTATTATTTTGTGTTTTCGATCCTTTTACTATACTTTGTTTCCCTCATCCCCTTCATTCTCCACAGAATCAGTTTTTATACGCTTAATGTGCATCTATCAGAAAAAACCACGCTTAATGCCCATTTGTCATAGAAACCCCCGTTTAATACGCAGTTATCACAGTAATCCGCTACATTTAACCGTAATCACGAGAAAGGTAATTTTTTCCAGAGTTACTCCGAATTTAAGCTTGTAGAATCGTATTAGGAAATTTATTGTCTCTTTAGCTCAAAGTGTGTACACATTTTAAAGTCACTGATCCCTGCTATTTGCATTTAGTCTAAAGATTGTCATATTTCATTTTTAAGGCCATCTTTGTTAAAGATAATGCCTTGCAATCCATTTTTAAATTTCTTTAAAATCAAGTCAAGCGCGCGTTTAACGCATGTAATGGCTGCCAGCCGCGTGTTAAACCCCAAGATGGTGACTTCCGCCTTGTTCCCCGCAGGTCGGAAAGGCGCAGCTTGCATTAGCGGCCGACAGAGTGCACGGAAGGCAGTGACAGGCATGGAGAGGGTGGGGTGGGGGTAGGAGCCAGTGCAGAGTAGGGATAACCCGCCCTAGCCATGACTGCAGGAGGGAGGGTACTTCATTACACGGGAGACCGCTACGTAGGACGGAGCTATAGGTCGCTCATCCGCTTTAAGGCACGCCAACGTCTTGCTTGTTCTTTGAGTTAGTTATTTACGCTAACTTTACCTTTTAGTCATGCATTCATCTAAGAGATGTAGTATTCGTCAGGACGACAGGTGGTCAAATATGCATTACAAAGAAACTAGTTTATGATATAAAAGTTTATTCGACGTCTTTATCTAAATTACTTTTGATGTTATTCGAAGATGTATTTGTATACATGTCACTAGATTCAACCCAAGACCACCAGGTCAACCTGGAACAACAGTCAATGATGCGCCACATTTTAAGGATATAATCACTCTTCACCGCATAGTGCTATTTCTTTTTCAGGAGATGTAACCATTTAACGGTAATAATATACTTTTTTGTGACAGACCGCCAATTAAAAAGGGTTTGTAATCGATTTAATTACCTCACAGTAGTAAAAAGTTGGGGACTCCAGGCGACAAGGACCGACGTTTGATCGTGTAAGCAGAGGACAAGTGTTTTCACACCTGTCCTTTGTGTGCTATACTTTTACCGCCCACCAGAGCGCAGGTCAATGCACCATTGTTTTCATGTCCATGAGACTACAATTTTTAAATGAAAGTTTACTCGAGTGCCGCACACATCTGATTAACAAAGAAGAATAAGAATGTTGAAGGAGAAGGCGTTAACCTTGCCATTAAGAGCAAATCCTAGTGCTTGTCTCAAGTCTAGATAAAGGGGAGAGGCGTGTACGGTAAACTAAAATAAAGGTATGATGACGTAACACTTTTCAATTAAGACTCTCAAATAACACAATCGGAATAAAACGTCGCAATTTCGCTGAAAAGAAACTCCAGGTTAGCTCTGGTTAGACTAGCTTAGGATGTTTGGTGTTAGGTTAGGGTATACAATTGGAAATAGATGATTAGAGGTGACTAGTTTCGAGTTAGAATGCCCGATATCGGGTTAGGATGACACTAGATTACGTTAGACGATGACTGAGTTGAATAGATGATGAGGGCATGGTCTGGGATTGGTTAGATTAGGGTAGGGTAGGGTATAGTAGATAAGGGTAAACTCACGTACTGATTGTCTAAGTTCTGAAGGATAGGTTAGCTTAGATTGTCTTAGCAATGGGTTGGTTACGTGGTTATGTTGCGTCTTGTCACGCGGTTACGTGCTTATGTTACGTCTTGTCACGCGGTTACGTGCTTATGTTACGTGGTGTTACGTCTTGTCACGTCTATGTTACGTGATGTTATGCCTTGTTACGTGGCTACGTGCTTATGTTACGTGGTGTTACGTCTTGTTACTTTGTTATTTGCTTATGTTATGTGGTGTTACGTTTGTCACGTGGATATGTTACGCCGTGTTACGTGGGTACATGGTTATGTTACGTGTTGTTATGCCTGGTTGAGTGGTCATGTTACGCTGTGCTACATCTTGTTACGTGGTGTTACGTGGTTATGTTACAGGGTGTTACGTCATGTTACGTTGTTACATTTACCGGTTACGTTGTTGTTACGTTTGGTTACGTGCTTGTGTTGAGGTTATGCTCCGTCTTGTTACGTGGTGTTACGTCTTGTTATGTGCCGGTGTTACGTCTTGTTATGTTTACTGGTTACGTCATGTCACAGGGTGTTACGTCATGTTACATGGTTACTACGTGTTGTTACTTTTTACATTTACTGGTTATGCTGTTACATTTACTGGTTACGTTGTTACATTTACTGTTACGTTTTTATGTTTACTGGTGACGTTGTTACATTTACTGTAACGTCGTTATATTTACTGGTTACGTTGTTACATTTACAGGCTACGTTGTTACATTTACTGGTTACCTTGTTACATTTACTGTTACATCGGTTACATTTTCTGTTACATTGGTTACATTTACTGGTTACGTTGTTACACTTACTGGTTAAGTGCTTATGTTACGTAGTGTGACGTCTTGTCATGCGGTTATGTTACGTTTTGTTACGTTGGTTAGGTTAGACGATGATAGGATTGAATGGACAATGAGAAGTCAAGGTAGGGATAGGTTAGGTTGTTCGGTGCGGGTTTAGTTTAGAATAGTTCTATACACCTTCACTGTAACCCAATATGCAGTTTATCCCTCTCCATTTCGAACGCTTACTGTTTAACATATAAAAAGTTTGTAATATTTAGAAAAAAGTATATAAAGTGTTCTGGTATTGGATGAGAAGTGCTTATAGCCTAATTACCCTCTATATTACCATGAGTACCTGTGACACTAACTGAATTACCTGTTAAAATGACTAAAACACCTGTGATACTACCCGAATCATATGAAAATTACATTATATAGCTCTGGTACGAATCGTGCCCTGAATTACCATGCACACTTGTGATAATAATCGGTTTACCCTACACATACACTTATTTACATTAATCGGGGACGTTAGCAGTATAAATCTTGAAGTCAATGAGTCTAAATTATGTTATGCATGGACGAACATTACCTGATTGATTGACACAGATATTTTAGAACTTTAGCGCCGGGGGACTTCACCCTCCAGTGTCAACAAAATACCGCCAAAGGGTGCCAAAACATTTGGAAACTTTAACTGGTGGTGTCTTTGCGGTCAAAAACCTCTTCTTCTTTTAACCCTGTCTATCCACGTTTCCCCTATCTCTTCCGTATAAAGCGTATCCCTCTCTCCTTCAGCATCTGTCTAGCCAAGCATCCCTCCTATGTTTCCTACCTCACCTGTATAAACCTACATTCACCCCTCCTTCAGCCTCTGTCTAGCCTAACATCTCTGCCCGTTTTCCATATTTTCCCATATAAACGCATACTCTACTCCTCAAACTCTGTCTAGACTAGCACCTCGCCTCGTATTCTCTCCTTCATATAAAGCGCATTGCTCCTCCTTCAACTCTCCCCTAGCATAGCATCTATCCTCGTTTTCCTTGTCTCTCCATGTAAATCCTTACTCTGCTTCAAACCCTCCTAACCTAATGCCTCTTCTCGGTTAGCTATCTCTCTCTCACACATAAAACACATTCTGGCTTTAACTCTGTCTATCCTAGCATCTCTCCACGTTTCCCCTATCTCTTCCGTATAAAGCGTATCCCTCTCTCCTTCAGCATCTGTCTAGCCTAGCATCTCTGCTAGGTTTCCTACCTCACCTGTATAAACCTACATTCCCCCTCCTTCAGCCTCTGTCTAGCCTAGCATCTGTCCCCGTTTTCCATATTTTCCCATATAAACGCCTCTTCCTCCTTGAAGGCTCTCTCCACCTAGCATCTGCCCTCGTTTTCCTCGTCTCTTCATATAAACGCATACTCTGTCATTCAAACCCACCTAGCCTAATATCTCTCCTCGGTTTGCTATCTCTCCCATATAATGTCATATTCTACCCTACAAGCCCTGCCTAGTCTAGCATCTCTCCTCGTATTCCCTATCTCTTCCGTAAAAAGCACATCCCTACCTCCTTCAGCATCTGCCTGGCCTAGTATCTCTCCTTGGTTTCCTATCCCACCAATATAAACCTACATTCCCCATATAAACGCATTTTCCTCCTTGAAGGCTCTCTCAACCTAGCATCTACCTTCGTTTTCCTGGTCTCTTCATATAAAGGCATACTCTACTATTCAAACCCTCCTAGCCTAATACCGCTCCTCGATTTGCTAGCTCTCCCATATAAATCCCATATTCTACCCTTCAAGCCCTGTCTAGTCTAACACCTCTCCTCGTATTCCTTATCTCTCCCGTATAAGCCTATATCCCCCTCCTTCAGCGTCTGTCTAGCCTGTCATCTGTCCACGTTTTTCCTATCTTTCCCATATAAACGCATACTCACACCTCCAGCCCTGTCTAGCCTAGCATCGACCTTCGTATTCCCTATCTCTCGCATATAAACGCATTTTTCTACTTGAACCGTCGCATCTACCCTCGTTTTCCCTATTCTTTCCCATATAAACGCAAAAAAGTGAGCCAGCTCTCGCTATAATATGCTACTTGGATACAAGAACACATTAAAGGGGAGCTTAATAATGCAACATCTCTTTTTTCAATTCAGGTTGAGGATACTACGGACATCGTGTGAAATCTCTGTGTTCTGTTATTATTAGGTCTATAAGTAACAGTGAAGTCACTGAAAATTTTCTGGGGTTTTATGACGTAAGTGAGGACAGTTCAGCAGAAAACTTGTTTAATTTGTTTAATAGCATATTGAAAGACTTCTAATATGAACACAAATTAGTTACATAATGCTATGATAGTGCTGCTGTGATGTCAGGGCATTTAAATGGCCTACAAAAAAGAATTAAAGATAAGGCTCCTCAGACTCACTTTGTACGTTGTATGATTCACCGCCTAAATTTAGTTCTACAACAGAGTTGCAAAAAAATATTACAGTACCGAATATTTTTCGCTGGTGTCAGTGGTATCCCACAATTTTCTCACCATTCTGCGAAAAGAATGCACGACCTTGAAACTGTTTCTCGCAGATTATCTACTGTTGCTAAAACACGTTGGTCCTCTAGCTCTAGGCCCTTTGAGTTATAATTGGTGAGTGGAGAAATTTAAAAATATGTATTTGAACTGCTTATGAATGATGAAACCTGTGAATAGAATACCATTAGGTAATGTAAAGGGTTTCTGAATGAGTTCAATGACTTTGAATTTACTTTTTTAGTGGTTGCATTCAATGATATCGTTTGGTCTCACTGGCCTTCTGTTTGAAATATTACAGAAAATATCTGTGGACATTAACTACTGTGCCATAAGGATATCAAGCACACGTGCTGTCTTAAACAATAAATGAAGCAAACAATATTTTATCAAACACATTGAGGAGAGTAAATTACTGGAAAGAATAACTCGCAGCAGAAGAAAATGTTCCTCGACAGATATTGGTGTTGCCCAGACATATCGCCTGCTTTATTATGAAATAATAGACTATATTGTAATGGAAATGGACTTGAGATTGAAAGATTGCGAGAAATTACAATTTATAAGTCCTACAGACTCAACAATGTTCCAAAGCTTCAACAAAGTGTTCCCTGCAAATTTTCTAGTAAATTTAGAACAATGTTATCCACAGATTTTCAACAATATACCCCGATTACGAAATGAACTATCACTTTTCTATGCCGATGACAGCTTTAGAAGCAAGAATTCAGAACCGAGTTTACGAGACCTTCATGTAAACAGCTATATTTTAAAGAAAGTTATAAATTATTTTGTTTGGTATTGACTATACCTTCAACAAATGCATCCGTGGAAGGCAGTTTCTCTTGTCTGAAAACACTGAAAACATTTTCGCGCAGTACAATGTCACAGTGTCGGCTTTCTTCATTGGTTATGCATCTATGTATGTATTTGTGTATGTATGCAATGACTGGATTGCTCGCCGCGAAAGTCAACCTATACCAAGCTTCAGTTTGCACTTGGAGAAGAGGCTGTATCACTAATGATTGTTCTCCTCAAAAAAGAAACCATATTGGGACACGCAATAAAATTAATTAATACCTTATGTTGCTGTGTTTTGTGAATAATGTTAGCTAAAAATGTTCATAATCGTAATTTTCTGACACATTCTGCTATCTACAACGCTTCACTAAAAGAAATATACAAGGAGATAAAGAATATTTTCACTAATGCTAGCTTTATATAGATGTAGGGTATTGTTTGGTGGATTACAACTCTGGGTATCTCAATGTTGTTTTCGAATATCATGTAAAACAATGCAATTCGAAAGCACAGCTAAGGTACGGAGTAGTCAAAGTTTTGGATTATACTAAGCCCGTTGGTCACGTTTTAATTTTTACTAATATTCTAATTTTACTACCCATTTAAAAATATTACATGAACGTAGACAGTGCATATAGGCATATATATCAGCAGCTAACATAACAAACGAAGTAAAGCAGCTGATTCTTTTAGTAATTAATGATGCATACACTCTAAATCAAAAGAGAAAACAAAACATTTTTACACGTAATTGAGGAAAAGTAACAACTATTCAAAGTGAACTAGCATTACTTGAACAGCAATAACTTATCAAGTTACTTCCTACGATAAATGAAAGGAGAAAACGGCATGTTCTTCCATTGAATTGAAGAGAAGCCAGATAGAGCCTCAACTAAACAACACAACTTAACAGTACTTGAATAATGCGGTTAATACAGGTACCTGCTCAGAATACTAGCAGCTGTAAGCACATAACGGTCGTTGATGAGAACTCCACCATGTATTTTGCTATTATTGACCACCACAGCAACAAACCAAGGAAATTCGTATGACTGCGTGTACTCTCCATTCAGAAGTCGCTCTACATTCCCTCTGTTTGGTCGGCCACATACTGAAAAATATATGCAGATAAACGACTTAAGACAGTTTATAGCATAATGTTTGCAAATTAATAGGAAGTGTACCCATGTTGCAGTTCAGGACATAACAGTTTCTGAGGCAGTTTTTCTCTATGAAATATGCAGTAACAATAGAAAGAAAAAATCAATACGACTTTAAATTGAGGAGTATTTTGATATAAGGATAAGTTGTTCTTTAAGAAACTGAGGACAGCATTTTGATATAATGACAGGTTGTTTTCAAGTCAAAAATATTGTTTGACATTCGTAGAAGCTATACACATCAGTGATGAAATTAAAGCTCATAATCTTCACAATTGGAATGGTTTTATTCTGGGAAGTCTTGGACTGTAATGTTTAGAAACGTTTTAGAATCAAACTAAATTCTTTCTCTAAATCATAATCTTGTTATACTTTAAACTTGTATCACGAATCGAGTAGCGAGATACATGGCGTATATAGAATGCGCCAAAAGAATGGTTATGAAGTGTAATGCAGCTCCAATTAATTTTTGAAGGTAAAGAAAAACAGAGTTCATAATCTGAAACTACATTCCTTAAAACTGTGCTAATTTAGTAACACAGAGGAAGAGAATGCAATTAGGTGCTACTGTTTAAGAAAACTAGAGAATAGCATTGCAGTTCGTTATCAGTCATTAGGATGAACATCAGCTGAAATAGGAGCTCATATTGTCTTTTAAAATCAGCATTCTGAGTAGACACATATTTTATAACATGTAGTACTTCTCTGACGATGTGGGGCTTACTGTCACTTGCATGTTAAGAAAAGTATTAGTAATTAATGTTCAAATATGCCACAATCCGTGCGCTGGTGTATAACATGAGCCCAATGATTATGCTTTTAGTTTTGGAAAAACAGTGCGATAACTCAAGTTTCGCAGTTATTATTATTATTATCATTATTATTATTAATAATATATTTTGGCACAAAATTATTACATGGTCGAAGCGTGTAAGTATAAACGTTAAATGGAAATTGACTTTTATTTATGGACGCTTTTAACTGCTTGGTCCTTAGCGTCCCATTCTATATTGGGCGTGAAAAACCGGTAATTTTGCTCAGAGGTCTTATCAGACTTGAGCTTCTTTTACTTGCCGTGAATCTACGACACGGGACCACCGACTTTACTTCCCTTCCGAAGGAAGCCATGCTAAAGATTTTTACGCCCGAAAAAATCCATCGCCCTACACTGCGTTTGAACCCGGACTTCGGGAACTAGAGGCTAGCATGGTAACTACTACACCACGGAGGATGACACATACTTAAATATATGTAGGCACTCCAATGTATTTATTTGCAACAAGGCTTAGAATTAATTCATGGTTTAGTATTCATTCATGCACGCACGTGCGCGCACGCACACACACATGTATCACATTGTGACTCGTCCAGTTCTTAACCGTCACTTCACTAAGTTCTCACTGCCACTTAATAACCTGATATAGTTCAACTTTTCACTATCACTTCACTTTCTTCGCGACGTAGCGGCGTAATGAAATTCACACAACGTAGTCTCTTCTTCCGAACGGTTCACTTGCTGGGAAGTCGAACACAAGACTTCTTCAATACCTCGGGAAGCAGCACTCATTGTACATCACAGCAGTCGTCACGAGCTCGCACGGAGAACACCACTTTTTCACACCAGAATCGCATTCGCCAACTCGCTTACTAGCTCACTGACCAACTTAGTGAGTTGCGAGAACGCTCACTTATATAGCAGCTGGTTGGAGTTCCTGAACGTTATAGAAGGGGAAACTGCCAGAAGACTCTGGTTATATAACGATAGCGTTTTCGGTGTTTATGTAGGGCGAGAGCGTTTCTTATCTTTGTTTATCCTTAGGACTGCCCGACGCCAACCTCCCGAAGCTTGGCTCATAGCCGCTACGTCAGAGAGCCACCTCCTTAGAGCTATTCGGCTCCGCGATAGCAGCAAGGTATCAAGATGAATCACCATTAGCTAACTTCGGCGTGGATGCTGAATGCGGTATAGGACATCTTGGATATAGATGACTACCTTGTACGGTCCGTCCCATGAACGTTGCAGCTTTGGCGACTTCTCCTTGGTTCTCGTGGGACGACAGAACCGTACCTGAAGTCTCGCACTGTTCGTCAGACAGTTATAGCATACCATAATTCTGTCTTCCCAGCTTCAGATACCTCCTGGCAAGGTGGTGGTTGTCTCCCAGATTGTCCGTTGGCTCCCGACATTATCACGTTGCACTCGGACAGACTACGTGACGGAGCCCAAGACCTGCCGCGCAGATGTTGTATTGTTGGCACCACCTCTCCACGTCGCTTCGAAGATGCCACTAATGGAAGAGGCGATGTAGCTTCTTCAAGGTCTTATTCACATTCAGGTACTCGCCGTTAGCACTGGCATGGTAAGGCTTCCTTCACCTTACTTCTCGGGAGCACCAGCTGTTCCATCCGGGGTTTCCCGTCTGGGGGCTCCCAAACTCCCTTCGACACAACGTTCCTGACCACCAGGGAGACCACTGCGTTCCACAGTTCTTATGGGTTGGGCAGCTGAAAGCAACATCCCCGCAGGAAGAAGTACAGTTGAATTTCGGTGGCATCGCTATCTTTTCCATTACGCGATGTCATAATCGTGGGACCCTCTACATCTCCAGCATGCATCTTGGCTTCGATGTCGTGGCACAGCGGCGGACCATTGCAGCGTTCATCATACTCTTGCTTTCCTTCGCCTGCTGGTCCAGACGCGCGTCCATTACAGCTTCTATCATCCCCTGGTTTTCTTCTGTCTGCCTAGCTAGCGTTTTTTTTTTTTGGTAATCTAGATGTTGTGTCACCGCATTAGTTTTATCTTTGAAGTTAAATTTAATTTCTTTTAATTACTTTGCAAAGAACTTATTCAGCCCTTTCACTGTTGAATTTATCACTGAATTTGGGTCTGTATATAAAAACCTACTTGAGATTTCAATTTCTCCAGTTCATTTTTCATACTCTTCATTACATTTACTCTTCCTCATTCCGTATTTCATTTTCTCCACTCCAGATTTCATTTCCGAAACCATTTTCTCCATTCTGTATTTCATTTTTGTCTCCATCTTTTCCATTCCGGATTTCATAGTCTTCACTAATTGTTTAAGCATTTCCTCCATGTGAAGTTTGTATCCTACTCCTGACACCAGTGTGACTTCGTCCAATTTTTAACGATCATTTCACCAAGTGGTCACTGCCACTTAATAACCTGACATAGTTAAATTTCTCACTGTCGCTTCACTTTCTTCGTGAATTAGAGGTGTAATGAAATACGCACGACATAGCCACATCTTCCGGATGGTTCACTCGCTGGGGAATCGAACGCAAGACTTTTCCTATATCTCGCGAAAATAGCACTCACTGCACGTCTCAGCAGTGATGACGAAGTCGCTCGGAGAACTACACTATTTGTCGCACCACAGCACTCGTCAAATTGCTTACTAACTCACTCGCGAGAATGTTCACTTATACAGCGGCTGGTTATAGTTCCGGAACGTTCTAGTGAGGAGAACTTTCAGAAGATTCTGGTTATTTGACGTCAGCGCTTCCGAGGTTTAGATCACTGCTTATCTTTGCTTATATCTCCGACTGTCCGGCGCCGACCTCTCGAAGCTTGGCCTACAGCAGTTGCGTCACAATATACCAGGTGAGTCAGCTGCCCCTAGGTATTCGTATCTATCCAACCCGCAGTTTATAGTCTAATGTGAAAACCTTGATCCTTTTAGCAAACAAAGCTGTTATTGTAGCTCTGCCCTTCTATTCGGTACAATACGCAACTAGCATTAATTATTAAAGGCCTGAATAAGAATCAAAGAGCTGCGAAAATCTTAAAAAAAGACGGCGTTTCATAGATATAATGCTTGCAAGGAGATATAGGAATGTTTTCCCGAAGAGTAAGATAGAATACGTGGGTTCTGGCCGAGTGGGATTAGCTGCCGGAATGTGGTGAAGCAAAGATTAGCTTTGGAGGTTCGAAGCTGATACAAACATCAAATTGTTTTGCTTCTTTTATTCTCCTTGTGTTTATTTTCTGTATTTTATTAAACTAATTTATTTATTTCTGCTATTGGCTCTCCTGTGAGCCAAAGACACAAGAAGTACAACCAGATAATTGTGTATCATGTTTACTAATAATCTGTACCGTATCTGGTGTTGTAAACCGTGTTACGTAGTTAGCTTTCATTCTTTTGGACGCATATCGACGATATTAAATCTAACAGCCTTTGTTTCATGTTTAAACCTTATGTATCACTTCTACCGACAAAGGAGTTATAAATGTTCTAAGTTCACGGATAAACAGAATAATAAATTGTTAAAGAGCGTGGATTTCATTTTCAAAATGACGACCCCTTTTATCATTGCACATTTGTGTAGTTTCCGGAGAGACCTTCTTGCATACTGTAACATGCGCGGTGTAATCTGCCTGCATTCTTGAGGCATGACTGCCCGTAAATGATTTGGGCTTGACGGTTCTTGAGCAAAGACCCGTTCCTTTAAATGATCCCACAGAGAGAAATGCAATGGGATGAGATCAGGCGATCTAGGTGACCATGCGATTGGGCTCCCTCGGCTAATCCATTTTGGGGATATGTTCTATGTAAGTGATTCCTTATAATCAGTGACCAGTATGGTGGAGCTCCATCCTGCTGGAACCACATTCCTGACCGTTTCACTAGTAGCACATCTTCTAGTAGCAATGGCAACTCTTCTTGTAGAGATGCAAGGTACTGTGGTCCTGTGAGGTTGCCATAAAAAGTATGGTCCAATTAGCTGGTCTCCTGATATTCTGCACCAGACATTGATGCTCCACTGTACCTGGAATACAGCTTCTCTCATCCAGTGAGGATTGCCTATACTCCAGTAGTGCATATTATGCCGTTAACAGTTCCGTTATTGTGAAATGTGCCTTCATCACTGAAGAGAACACTCCCTAAAACGTCTGCATTCCATTTGCGCTCGTTACGTTAGCCACTGTGCATATATCACTCGCGCATAAAAGTCGCGTCTGTGGAGATCCTGGTGTATCGTATATGGTACGGATTATATTTATTACGGTGCAATATGCACATCACTGAGGACCGACTTAGACTCATGTACAGATCTTGTACTCTGCCCTTGAACTGGTATGTGGATTGTTTTCTCTTGCTTTTCGAAACCTTCTTCATTGCCTTCAGAGGTTACTGGAGCATCGCGAGCAGGTGATGCGCTTCCAAATGATCCTGTTTCACGGAGGCACCTTTCAACCGCTCGAAAAGTGTCTGGAATAGGTGTCCTCCTTCCTGGAAACCGTTCTTCATACAGGCGCTTTGCTGACAGTGCATTACACCGTGTTTCTCCATAGATTAACAGCCTGTTAACATACTCGTCGTTTAATGCAGAGCGAGACTTATTTATTCACGCCAAGCATTGACGCAGGTGCAAATAGCTAAAGCCACATTCCATGTGTGAAGCTAATACTGACCACAATAAAACACCTACTACGAAGTATAAGTTTTCCACCTGCCAATGGAAAACATGGCGGTTATTCTATTTTGTACACACTTATAATATTATAAAAATGTTAATTATATCATAATATCAAATTATAGGGAAAAAAGTAATTTATTAACGGACGCTCCTTAACTGCTGTGGTTGTTAGCGTCCCCTTCTATATTGACCATGAAACACCGGTAATTTTTCTCAGAGGCCTCTTTATCAGGCTTGAGGTTCTTTTATGTGCCGCAAATCTACGACACTGGACCAAGGATTTACTTCCCTTGCGAAGGAAGCTATGCTAAGGATTTTACGCCCAAAACATTCATCGCCCTCCACCGGGTTTGAACCCGCGACCTCGGAACCTAGATGCTAACATGGTAACCATTACACCACGGAGGACGACAAAATTATAGGTCCAAAGGGATAAAGTAAAAGGTAGTAAAGGGTTGAACTCAACCCGAAGAATATTTTTACATTCCCTTGTAGGTACAAGGGAATACAATAGACCTTTTTGGGCAAAAGATAATTAAAATCCCTCTGTTTTTTATTTGTATTTTATCTATTTATTTATTTATTACCTTTTTATTATCTATTATATTATTAACTCATGCAGGGAAGGACAGGGCACTGGCCAAAAGAGAAGATTGTATTCTATGCTAGTTTGATCTTATATTCTGAATATCCAAGGCTTGAATGGCTCTGTGCTGTGTTGCTGAATCTTCTTCCAACTCTCAGCACGTAAAAATTGTCGTAGATGAGGCAGCATGCAATCAGCTGGATCGTCTAACATTTGTAGCCAATTAAAAGTACCCATTGTCAGACAGAGTAAGGAATTATACAACGAAGGGCTCACTTTAGGAAGGTTCAAATGTAAAATATCAGTGTCTTGAGGATTCCATTCGGTAGGTTTCCAAGTAGACAATATCCTAAAACCCAATTCCAGACCACTGCTTTACCTGAACATTCCATCAGTCAATGTGGAAGTGAGTCTGCGGCGTTACAAAGTGGGCAGTTGTGGAAAATAGCCATCCGATGGCGATAGTTTGTCTGCGTTAGAAGGACGTCACTTACAATGTCATACGTTACTGACATCCATTCGCAGTTAATCTGTGGAAGGCTAAAACATCCCCAAATGCACTTCCAGGGCAGTTTTGGGTTTTGCAACTGTACATGAGGGATAATAGATGCAGCTCGAGCAAGAAAGGTGTAAATATTCTTCACAGTGCGAAAGTCACCATTCTCAACTTTCTCCGATGGTAACTTCTCCAAAGCCAATAAACTTCAGTAACGTTTTGGGAACCTTGTCTTGTTCGCCCCGATTAAAAAACGATGCGTATTGTCGTTGTATCACGATTTCCACGGGGTCACCCTGGTTCTTCATGGCAAGGAAGATCATTTTAAGCATCAAGGCCTGAGACTGACGAGCCACCTCTAGTAATTCCCAGCCGCCTTGGCCCTTAGGGAGACGTAGTTGAGTACGCGCAATTCGATAGATCTTTCCTGTCCAGATAAAATAACGTAAGATCTGTTCTATTCTCTGGCAATGGCATTTTGTGGACTGGAGGACATATACAAGCAACCAAATTCTGCTGAGCGCAAAGTTATTACAGAACCATACACACTGTATCAAATTCAGCATCCTGGTTTTCTTCTGATACATCGCACCACTTAAAATATTAATACGAGACGTCCAGTTGTATTCCCTCATATCCGCTTCGTTAGTATTTAAGTAGATCCCCAGAACCTCCGTACGCTATACAATAGGTGTATCTAAAACTGATGTACTTAAAAAGCTGTAATCCAATTGGCAATATCTCGGAGTTCCTTATATTAAATGTCATTCCGGTACTCTCCTCATATTGCTGTAAACAATCGCTTAGGCGCATAATATCGTGGGGTGTCGTAACCATTACAGTAATATCATCGGCATAGGCTCTTACCGCCATTCTGTGGCTATACACACCAATCTCAGTAAGAGTAGATTGCAGACGTCGAAGCCAGGGATCAACATACAAAGCAAATAGTATCATAGACATGGGACAACCTTGTCGGACGGAACGTTTAACCAGTATAGCAGCTGCGAGATACCCATTGCACAGAACTTTAGACGAAGCAATATCATACAGGGTTCGGGTAGAATTACTGAGCTTGTCGGGCACCTTCAGGGCAGCCAAACGTTTCCATAGTGCCTCATGAACGACATTGCCGAAGGCTTTCTCAAAGTATAAATTAATCACTGCAGCGGACTTGTGTTCCTGTGCACAGTGCAAGTCCGAGGTTTTCGGTAGTCGCCTTTTCTGGATGACGCGCGTAAGTATCGTGTCCACTTCCATTCTCGTGTAAGCGGGGGGCCTTTTTAGACTCCAGGTATTGGTCTCATGGGAAATACCCTCGGTTGGAGAGCCACTCGGTTGGCGCCAGCCCTGGGCTAGAAGGGGATCTTGGACTTCGGCTCTTGCCCTGGTAGACCTTCGCTCATAACTGTGCACAGTGCAATATACAGCCTCTCAAGGCCGCCAGTGTATGATAAATGGCCGCCTCTTTATATACGGCAGCCTGCACCTCGCTAATTGTATATGGTAGTATTACCTGCATACAAGCACTAATTATTTTAACAAATAACTTGTAATTACAGTTCAATAACGTGATCAGTTAATAATCCTGTGGTTTCTTTGGCTGAGCGCAATTCGGAAGCTGGACTGCTATCCAATCTGCAAATGTAGGCGGCATTCGCTCTGCAGTCCACATTTCCTGGAAGACTTGAAGTAATTCTGTCCGAATATAGCGCCAAAAATGCTTGTAAAATTCATATGGCAGACCATCAGGTGCTGGAGAGGCATGCAACTTAGACGACTGGATCACGTCCATTAACTCTGCTGCCGAAACGCGTTGCGTATCCTGCTGCAACTCCTCTGGGACAACCGGAGCAAATTCAGACATATACACATCTACGGAACTGGAGAATTCTGCGGATTCGGAGAATCGTTGGACGTAAAAGGAGTGCACTTCACGAAGAATTGCGGCTGCAGTGGAAATTTTCTGTCCATCGACCTCCAATTCAGTGATGAGCTTCCGGCGTCCATGTTTGCATTCCTTCGCCAGATGGTAAAAACTCGCCTTTTCCCCATCCACTACTTCCCCGAGTGTACTCTGGCCAAACGCCCCTGTAGCTCGTTAGATTTTCGAGCCTTTATGTATCCTTTGATGACTCTCATAAGATGCTGGACATCTTCATCTTGATGCTGGCGTATGGGTAGCTCCTGAAGGACTTTAAGGTAAAAGTCCATGGTTTCCATCCTAACCAGAGCTCGACGGCAGGCTGCAGCTCGAAAGAAGTACCGAAGTTCAGGCTTGGCTTTACACACCCACCAGAAGGCTCTATTCGGTGTTAGCAGAAAGGATTCCCGCAACTGTGACCAAACATCCTGGAAATCCCTCAGAACTTCCTCATTCATAAGCTACGAGCAGTTGAGTTTCCAGTAACCTCTACCTCTACTGTATATCGCTACCCTACCTTCAATGGCATTTAGGAGTGCGTTATGATCACTGAATGCTACAGGCACTATTTCCGTACGATTAAGGCGTGGTAAGAGTTCAGCCGGAACATACATGCGGTCCAGTCTCGAAGCTTATTGGCCTCCCACAAAAGTAAATTGAAATGTGGAACAATGCTTATGCTCCCAGGTATCGTTTAAGCGCATTTGCTCCACCAGCTGCTGCAAAGCAATACACCCATTAAAGGTTCCGCGTTGATCTTTGGCTGCCAGTGTAAGTTAAAATCACTGACAAGCACGAAGGTAGCACTTGATGTGATATGGGTCAGGAGGTCTCTGCGAAAAAACTCTTCTCGTTTTTGTTTATTAATAACAGAAGGGGCGTAGATGTTCACGAAGGTAACGTCATCATAAACTGCCGAAAGAACCCTACCGGCAGGATGGTCTTCAAAACTGTGTAACTGTAAGCCTAGCCTGTAAACAATCGCCGTACAAGAACCCTCGGGACAAAGATTAGTCTCGTAATCGAAGCCACACAAAAAATCCAGATCACAAATATTTGCCGCCTGTAAAAAAAATGTCTATGTCATATGTCATATGTCATTACTTATCAAGAAGTTCCTTAAACGTTGTTGTTTAATCACCTGTCGTAGGCGTTTACATTGAGCGAAGCCCATATTTGAAAACCTACAGGCATCTAAAAGGTAAAGATCGTATCTTCAATGTTGGAAGACTGAAAACAAGCAGGTAGTACTCCGGAACCAACACATTCTCAATCATGACTGTCTGGGTGCGGGTCATCCTTCGTAAGTTTAGGGAAATTTTGGTGATCCTCAAATTCATCGCTATCATCTACTGCCGGCCGCTTGCCTGAGTCTGCCTCTTTCGTTTTGGAACGAGCCGGAGGGTTACCTAACAACGGTTGCACATCTTGATTTTTCTGTCTTATCGGGGCACTTTCTACATCCATCCGTCTATGGATCCGAGGATCTCGACTAGACAATGAAGTACAAGCCTTCTGTCTTAAAAGCGTTATCTCACCCGCCGATACCTCTACTTCTTCATCACATAAGGCCTCCATGTCCCCGTCCTGAGAATTGTGAGACTGAGAGATTACAGCAGGCATTTCAAACGCAGCCTTTTGATCAACAAAACGGGTAATAGATCCGTCCACAAATGCATGTTCGGACACTGCAGTCAACATTGTGTCTCCGCCCCTGCAGGACCGACACTTTCCGAATTTGAAGAATGCTCCAAAATTTTCACAGACAACGGTTCGGCCACGGACGTTATTGACGTCCTGCCCCTTGACGACCGCATCGGAAGAGCTGGTAGCACTCGCCGCTCCACTGAAGGTTACCGGTCGATGCCTTGGAGTTATAGGTAGTTGCGTGGGCCGAAGAGGACAGGCTGCCTTTAAGTGGGAGGTGTCATGACACAAATGACAAGCCTGTGGTTGACCGACGTAACTGATGGCAACCAAATACGTATCGATAACTAAACTAGCCGGTATATGACGTTTTAGCTCCGTTTTCACCGCATGCACTCCGTTGTTATACGAAAGAAGATACTGAGAGCCCCATTTTCCCTACGGATGTGATACACTGTACCATATTTACTCAACTCCTGTTACAGTACTGTAAAGGGCACCTCAGAATGCAGGTTAAACACTCAACATTTACCGTTTGGTGATCACTCGGTGTAATATTCACGATTGTTATTTCGCTGGAGGCGTACGTAAAATTCTGCTCTTCCTTATAACGAGATATAAGATTATCATGCAATACGGCCGATATCAATTTCACACAGTTAGCTCTTTCTCTAGTGTGAAGCTGGAGAGTATCTGCTTGATCTGCTTGCAGCCCTGTGAATTTCGCGAGCCACTGGTGGATTTCTAGTGCAGTTGGTTTAATCGCCGTTGTCGTAAACTGAATTTTGATAGTATTCACACGTTTATAAACCGCTATGGTTACCGTTTAGAACTTACGAAACAGGTATTAAAGTATACCAAATTAAACAAGCGTGTACTCGGAGACACTGAGAACTATGTACACAACAGCACACAAATAACTCTCACTAGTGCCGGCCGGTTACACTAATACACAGCGAACAGACAACCTCACGGTACGCCTGCCACCGCAGACTGAAACCACTGTGCATATATCACTCGCGCTTGAAAGTCGCGTCCGTCTGGTGTAGCTGTAGATGGTTCGGATGATATTTATTACGGTTCAATATGCGCATCACTGAGGACTGACTTAGACTCATGTACAGATCTTATGCTCTGGCCCTTGAACTAGTATGTGGATTGTTTTCTATTGCGTTTCGCACACCTTCTTCATTGCCTCCAGAGGTTACTGGAGCATTGCGAGCAGGTGATGCTCTTCCAAATGATCCTGTTTCACGAAAGCGTCTTTCAACCCTTCGAAAAGTGTCTGCAGCAGATGCCCTCCTTCCTGGAAACAGTTTTTCATAAAGGTGCTTTGCTGACAGTGCATTACACCGTGTTTCTCCATAGATTAACAGCATGTCAACATACTCGTTGTTTGTATACACTATGACAGCAGCCGTGTCTCGTAGAAAGGTTTCAGATACTGAGTAGATAATGGAGAGAGACTTATGTATTCACGCCAAGCATTGATGCAGGCGCAAATAGCTAAAGCCACACTGCATGTGTGAAGTGTTTTAAACTTGGTTGAATGGGTCAAGCTAATACTGAACACAATAAAACACCTACTACGAAGTATAAATTATCCACCTGCCAGCGGAAAACAAGGCGATTATTCTATTTTGTACACACTTATAATGTTATAAGAATGTTATTTATATTATAATATCAAATTATAGGTCAAAAGAGATAAAGGAAAAGGTAATAAAAGGTTTGAACTTAACCCGAAGGATTTGAGCCCGAATTGAAGTGGCGCAGTGTTAAAGCAACCATTGTAATACCATTCGGCCAATGCTACCTTCCGAGCTGAGGTTAATATACGAATAATTAGTAATGGCAGAACTAGACCCACCTCGAACCTTTACACGATTTTTACAGCGTCATACACTGTTTTGAGCTCGGTTTCGTAGTTTTAATTCAAACAAATAAACTGCTTCACTTATTACAATTATTGTATGATCTGAAATACGCCACAGTTTCTGAGATAAGCGAAATTATCTACCTATTACTTAGCATTTTTTGACAAGGCTGTACAACGTTGACTAACGGCTTAAATCCAATTCGTTGCACTGCGTAGATATATCATTTTGTTTTCAAATGGCTTTGTCAACCGATGCATGTGATAGTTTGTTCCTTCAGGGGCATTTTCGTAGGTGTGCATGTATGTATGCTAAAAATAAAAGTTTGTAAAATTGGCTAGAAGTGCTACTGCAGTTCCCAGTGTCAGGATGGAATGTTTCTTTGTATCGAAATACATAGCGATTGCATTCTGTCCTGTAAAACAATGTCGTGGTCGCTGGAGTGCATAGCTCTGGCGCTCCGCCAAGCTGAGGGTTGCGGGATTTGAGTCTCGCCATGTGCATGGGTGTTTGTGTGGTGTGTGTGTATGTGTTGTGTAATGCGGTAATAAGCGGTAATGAAACAACAGTAAAACACAGTATCATAAACTAGGTAAAACAAGGGAAATTAAAAAACACTTATGTACTGAGTTATCTATCCGTCCTCTATACAGTATTATGCAAATCAGCTATTAGAAGACATTCAAGAAAGGCGTAAGTCAAATATGTCGCTTAGCATGTTGCATAAATTCAAAAATAAATAGGGGCAGCTGACTCACCTGGTATATATGATGTATTTCCTGCTATCAAATTAATGTACTTTTTAATTTTTATGTGAGATGAAAGTAAGTTTTGGTTGTGATGCTTGTTAACCTGTATGAAAAGTAAAAAAGAAGAAGATATTTTAACAATTGTACAAGTGTACAAGATGTAGCAGAAATAAAACAAAATTAATTATTTTCACCTTTGGGTATAAGCACCTAGATATTAGCAAACTCGACGATGAAAACCACAGTTGCGGTAACTCCGGGAGTGCAACACAAAAGAAAACAAAAAACAAAAAAGGAGAAAAAGGGAAGCTTTGCCAGACAGGCTAATGAGGAAAGTTTCCACCATTATGAGTAGAAACCTGGAAAAGTGTCTCTTTAAAGTGGAAGCATAATTCCCCATTTAAAAATTAACCCAGAAAGATACCAAAATTAATTATCCTTTTTCTGAATCCGAACCTAAGCATCTCTAAAACATCTGGGGGTCTAATTATTAAAGGTTTTCGGAATCGAACAAATATTCTACTGCCAAGGAAGGTTTTTTGAATACTTCAAGGTTAGCGAAGAAAAACAAATAAAATGCTTAGTAACGAATCTAGAACTTAGGAGATATGAAACCCAGTCAGCTTTTAAGGAAAATGTAGTTCAGGCATTAACGTCTCAAAGAAAGTAGTTCATACTTCCTAGCTAGAATAGTTGCTTAACTCTATAAAGCGTGTTTTGTTAATATCTGAAGACAGTTCGGAGAAGATTGCTATTGTGACAGATAAAATGATTGAAATTAACCCCCGAAATGAGTTTTACAGCATAGACAAGTCTGCTAGCACGGATAATGATGTATCCGAAAAAAACTTCGACGTCATAACCAAACCTTCAACGCACATATCCGCTTAAGAGCAACGCATAGCCGCATTACACAATGTCGGACCCTGAAACCGAAACTTCTGGCGAACCGACATAGCAGAAAATACATTCCCAAAGGAAAGTATTGCTATTATCACTTTATATTTGGAAACAAATACTTTTCTAACAAATGCAAGTCTCCATGCTCCTGTAATGACCCGGAAAACTCCAAACAGTAGTAGAGTGGACAGCAAACTCCGCTAATGAAAATATTAAGGATTGCTGCAAATCCCACTTATTTGTGCTTCCTTGTGGACAGCGGGGCTGATGTCTCCACAATTCCAACCAATGCCAATAACAGCGACACCATCTGGAATTTTAAATTGTTTGCAGCAAATAATACGGAGATTCCAACTTATGAGTTTAAAACGATGAATATTAATTTGGGGCTCCGACGACAATGACCTCCATAATTGCAACAACTAGGAAGTGCATCTTAGGAGCTAATTTACTTAAGAAATTCAACTTATTAATTGATGTAAATCGATGGCTGAGAACGAAAGCAGTACAATTAAAAAGCCTTCAATTTTCAGGAGAAGGGATTAAAGCTTTGGCTGTTTATATTATTCCCTTTCAAGAATATACAATTTATAATTTTAATGGAAATTGTTGTAAACTTGTCTTTGCAACACTAATTATTGCTGTTAATAAAAGAATTTTAAACATTAATTAATTTCCAGGTACGTTTTAGTTGTCACCCTCTAGCTCTAACATTACGGGATGAGAACCTCTATATACAACCGTTTCTACAAAGACAAATGGTGTTTATTAATGTTTAACATACATTCATGTTACACTTGCAGAAAAAGTTTAGGTTTTGCAACAGCTGAAGTACTTAACAATGTGACAGACAGTACAATAAAATAGAAGCAATGTGGGAACCCAATAAAAAGGAGAACATAGGATACATCAGAATTGTTGAACATGAATTTTACTGATCATTTTCTTCTGATACTTTCATATATCTGTAAAATTCATTATGTACACGTGAAATGACACGATTTCACAAAGATCTGAAAACTTTTTCTTCTTGCCTGCATTTATACCGGGTGCTGAAAGGTATGCCTGCCTAAGAACAACGCCTGTCTTATTTTTGTTTCCTGAAATGCATCCTCGTCGTAACTCTGCTTATAAAATATGGTATGAGGGTCTTCCTACTAACTTCCATTACTTTCACATTTGACCAATTAACGATACCATCTCTGCTATTTTTGGAAAAATTATAGCCAAACTGTTCATATAGATTTTTAATATCAATTATATACAAGTGTTCAGTTCAACTACTTTATAAGAATTTCCAGTTTTCTTTGTCATTCTCATAACTGCGACCCATGAGTAGGGGACATTTGCGGGTTTACGGCCACTTAATATTCATGGAATGTCTATTCATATGCAAATGAGCCCCCCTCCCCCATTTTCCCCCTTCCACCGTAGCTCCATGGTAGTTTTACTTGCAGCTGCGGTCGTAAATCTTGTTGAGTACAATGGAAGCTTGACAGTTAAGCAATTAAGGGTATACTTCACCTGTCAAAACGAACAAAGGGGTCATAAATTTATGGCTCTGTAACAAAGGCGAGATGTTTTTCCTACCCATTCCACATCAGCCTACGTGCTTTCCTGCACTGCAGCAACTCACACCACTCCTATTGTTTCTCGAACACGTGCGGCAACAAAGAGCTTGCTGGACAAAGGAAGAGATTCTATTGTGTGCCTTTCTATTGTCCGGGGCAAGCCGACTTTCTGGCATACTCATTCCACTAGCTTTTAACAAAAGAACAATACTTGCCCTTCAGCTGTCAAAATGAACAAAGGCCATGATGAATTAGGGTCGTGACAAAAGAGAAACAAGTTCTATTGTCCGGGGCAGGCCTTCTTTCTAGCATTTCTCATTCCACAACCTATAACAAAGCCGGACCCTTTCCATTGTTTTTCGAACAACTGCTAGCTTAACAAAAGAATCTGAGGGTGGCTTTATGATCGACCTGTCCTTGTTCGCGTGAAAGAGAGAGAAGCTTGTTTACCAGCAAAACGTAAACACTTTAACAGCGCCAGAGTACGCCATCATGGCTTTTGCCCTGAGGAGCTGTTCTCTCCGATGTTTTACGAGATCCTACGAATATATCCGAGCATAGTTAAACAAGCTCTCTGTTTATGTAGTTGACTTTTCAATCGCGATATAAAAATGTATTTAACCTATGTCATTACATACATTAAACTTCTGCGTGGATATGGATAGATCGGTGTTCGATTCTTACTGTAATCAAAAGTTTATTGCTAATGAGAAATTAATGATTGATATTATTATATCATTACCCTAAGTAATAAAAGGGCGTTCAGAGGATTGTAGCTCGAATCTTAGCAAGTGAAACTCTAATGCGCAATAACTACTAAACTATGCACGGCCAGATTAAAATGTATTTAACAAATATAATTTAATTAATGAAAGGGTGTTCAGAGGGTTCTAGCTCGAATCTGCGAAACTCTAATGCTTAATAAATATTAAACTATGTGCGTATTGGACGGTCAGATTAAAACGTGTTAAACAAATGCAATATAATTTATCCGACATTACAATGTTTAACGAGCTGTATTCTTAGGAATCCAGAGGCCCCTAGTTCGAATCTTACCCTGCGAAACGCTATAATAACTATTAAATTATTGAAGCAGGGGGCGGTCGGATTAAAATTGCATTTAACAACTATAATTGTTTATGATAAACCACCGCGTATACTTCGATATCCCGATGCCTAGACACCATTCTTTCTTCTTCTCTCTTTTTCTTCCTATCTATCTCTCATATGATTTTCGCTACACGCTCTTCTTGCATAAACATTCACGTGATTTCTCCCCGCATTCTTCTATTAACATTCATATGATTTCACTACACGTTCTTCTTCTGAAAGCATTCATATGGTTTACTCAACACATTCCTCTATTGACATTCACATGATTTCTCCTCGCATTTTTCTATTAACATTCATATGATTTCACTACACGTTCTTCTTGAAAACATTCATATGGTTTTCTCAACACATTCCTCTATTAACATTCACATGATTTCTCCTCGCATTCTTCTATTAACATTCATATGATTTCACTACACGTTCTTCTTCTGAAAACATTCATATGGTTTTCTCAATACATTCCTCTATTGACATTCACATGATTTCTTCTAGCATTCTTCTATTAACATTCATATGCTTTCACTACACGTTCTTCTTCTGAAAACATTCATATGGTTTTCTCAACACATTACTCTATTGACATTCACATGATTTCTCCTCGCATTCTTGTATTAACATTCATATGATTTCACTACACGTTCTTCTTCTGCAAACATTCATATGGTTTTCTCAACACATTCCTCTATTAACATTCACATGATTTCTCCTCGCATTCTTCTATTAACATTCATATGGTTTTCAATACACGTTCTTTGATTGAAAAGAGACAAAATGATGCAATAAAAGCTAATTATAGCTCGGGATGCTACGCGTCATTTACGAATTCTTCGAAACTGATCTGGATGCATGGGTTCGAATCCTAGGAGTGATTACAAATTCATCTTCTAATAACTCCAAAACTAATTAAAATAAAGAAGGTAAATAAACTTTATTACTTTTATGTCATTAGCTCGTTTCTTGTGCATGTATATTAGATTACCAGGTGTCATGGGTTTGATCCTTAATTTTAAAATCTCAATTATCTCAGAAAATAGCAGGGCTAAAGGTGCGGACCAAAGCATGATTGTTAGCTCCTATGATGGACAATTAATGCTTTATATAATTTCCAATCAGTTGTCCCTAGCTCGAATCCCGATCTTTCATTGACTTCCTTAATTTTCCACTGTACACTAGAATATATCACTTAGATCGATGCTGCAACTGCATACAGCTCTTTAAACACATCAAATTAATATTATAAATAATTTTGTTACTGGTGTTCTGAGTTCGAATAGCGATTCAATGAAATTTAATTATACATTTAATAACATAGTAAATAATTAAGACAAGCGCACCAAATAAACGTATTACGTTTATGTCATCAAGTAGTATCTTGCGGGTGTATATTCGGATACCTGACGTCCAGGGTTCGATCCTTAAGTTTAAATCTCAATTATCGCAGAAACTAGCAGAGATAGAGCTGTGGACGAAAGCATGTTTGTTAGCTCCAACGATGAATAATTAATGTTGTATATAATTTCCAATCAGTTGCCCCTAGTTCGAATCCCGATCTTTCAATGACTTCCTTAATTTTCCTCTGTACACTAAAATGTATCACTTAGATTGATGCTGTAACTGCATGCAGCTTTGTGTAAAGACATTATAGATGTACTCTGTGAGAGAGAGAGAGAGAGTGAGAGCGAGAGGAAGGGAAGCAAGTAGGGATAGAAGTGCTGTGAGTCTCTGCGCATGCGCAGCAAGAGATGATGTCATTGGCTGCAATAATCACGTGATGTGTAAGCATCACAGCCATGATGACGTGCTGGTATCGCCTGGAGGGGGTTTAGATCCTTATATAAACAGATATCTGCTCATGTTAGAACTGTTGTGTACTTATTAACTTTACATTTAAGTTTAAAGAACTCTAAAAGCAACGTGAGCTGCATGCCATCTACACGTACAGCACTTATTAAAACGTAACAATGCAAGGTGAGTTTTACATAACTATACAAAATCACTGTTAGCTTTAACAATACATTTAATTTTGATTACTTTACTGTACATTCACATGGATTTCTCTGCGTACTCTTATCTAGTTCACAGGATTTTTTCTACTCATCCTTCTTCTATAAACATTCACATGATTTTCGCTATGCATTCCTCTTACATAAACATTCAGACAATTTTCTCCACTCATTTTTTGTTTCCCTGCAGGTTCATACTCTATTAACATTCATACATTTTCTCTAGTAATTCTTGGTTTCTCAACGCATTCATACGATCTTGCTACACATTCTTGTTACATAAACATTCATACGATTTTCCCCACTCATTGTTTGTTTCACTATACATTCACACGATTTCCTCTACTCATTCTTTGGTTCTCTGCTGGCTGATCTTCCATGAATATTCACATGATTTTCTGTACTTTTTCTTTGTTTCTCTACACATTCATACTATTTTTGCTGCACATTCTTCTATTAAATTTCACAAGGTTTTCGCCATTCGTTCTTTGTTTCTCTACACATTCATAGGCATACTTACAAAACATACACACACCGTAGTTCTAATATAAAGAAGTGTATAACTTGTTCTTCAACCTGAATGACGTAGTGAAAATAATAATTCATGTGAATGTCCGTTACAGATTGTTTAGCTGATAGACTTAACAAGATGGTTGAAGAGCGTAGTTTCCTACCGACTCGCCGATTTCAAGATCTCGAAATAGGTCTTAAATATGAGATAAAGTTCTTAAAGAGAGTTCAAACAAGATACGGTACCAGGATCGTATGTTCGCAGGAGGATTGTCAAGTGTTCTTGACAGAGCGCTATAATTCGTTAACCGATCTAGAGATTGCAGAAATACCTGGGAACGTATACCTCCAGTATAACGGTATGGCAGAGATGGGGAAATTTAAGACATGTAAATTGTGTTTTTAAATGAAGAGAAGGTGTGTAGAAGTGTTAAACTTAAGTATTGAATGTTCCCCTATTTTAACATGAAAAAAATTCATAAATAAAGCAACTGACTAATTGATAATACATATAAAGATACAAACGATACACGTTATAGAATTTCTAAAAAATCACAATATTGCATGTTTTTAATTTAGCTATATCTAATGCATTGAAGTAACGATCAATATCCGAATGTTTATACAAATCTTTTGTGTTTCATTTTACATGTATCATAAAGAATGTAATTCTTTTCAGGTTGCCGTTACTAGTCCAAAGCAGTTTTCTAAGACTTTCATTGTGCAATGTTTCAGACTGTGCAATAAGGGGAAGAGGAACAGCTTTGCAGCCATGCAAAGGATGCTGACGCTATTGGAGGGTAGAATAAGCAGCATCGGTACCTACAAGTAACATTTCGGCAAGAAGCGGGTGCTGAGACATCTACATCACCGAAACACGTTAAGACAGGATCCTTATATAACATTACAGGACATACGATGAAAAAATACGGACAATTTTGTATACAATTCAATGCATAGCTGAGAGTTAGCTCGAGCGAGTCTACCTATATTCGGTGAAATTAAGCATTGTGAGCAATAATTTAAATGACTGTGAAAATACTTTAAATAATGGTGAAATTTATATACATAAAAATACTTGAATCCTATATACATTAACAATATCAAAAACCTGTTTGCTGTGTTGGAATACAAATTATGAAAATAAAGAGACTTTCGTTTAAATAATAGTAAATAAATTTGTATAATCTACTGTTGCAAGTGAAACACCATATGCTGGAACAATGAGCTGGACGAGGAAAGTGATGGAAATGTAAGATAAATAATAACAATAAAAAAGAATGAAGGTATGCTTTTACATAATGTTTTATTCATTAAAAGTCCTTACATTCCTAATGAAAAGATAAATCCTTACAATGAATAGTTTAAAATATAAGCTGTATCACATGAGTCAGAGGCCTGCATGTAAATGCTGTATCATGAATTATTAAACAATTCAATGAGCTCTGTACAGGGATATCAACACTGGTGTTGACACAGCCATTTACAACTTCCTCTGATCTTCCTCTGATTTACAATAACTTTGTCATTGAAGGGCCCCCAGAACGTTCCTATAGAACAATCACTGGAAAAAAATCAAAAGTGAAAGGACATTTTATTGACATTGCATTATTATTATTATTATTATTATTATTAATTGATCTAATAAAGAAGACATTCGCATCCTAATATGAAGAATCTTAAAACATTGCACATGCAAGCCGGGATCTATGTTACTTAATGTTTTTTCAGGGACAAGTATAGCCTTCTGCCAGAGTTTTTGAATTCCCTTTCTTGATCTGTCCTTCTCTTCGATTCGATGTTCCTCCCCTTATTCTTCTTTACTCGTAGGCCTTTCCCTCTTGATTCAATTTCTTTGTTATGTCTCATCATTTCAGCAAGTTGTTTATCCGCAGCTTTTTTCTTATTTACAGCAGAGGCTATTTGTGATGCACCTCCAGCGGCGGCTCCTAGTGCTGAAGGACATTTTAATGGAAATGCATTATTATTATTATTATTAATTGATCTAATAAAGAAGACATTCGCATCCTAATATGAGGAATCTTAAAACATTGCACATGCAAGCCGGGATCTATGTTACTTAATGTTTTTTCAGGGACAAGTATAGCCTTCTGCCAGAGGTTTTGAATTCCCTTTCTTGATCTGTCCTCCTCTTCGATTCGATGTTCCTCCCCTTATTCTTCTTCACTCGTAGGCCTTTCCCTCTTGATTCAATATATTTGTTATGTCTCATCATTTCAGCAAGTTGTTTATCCGCAGCTTTGTTCTTATTTACAGCAGAGGCTATTTGTGATGCACCTCCAGCGGCGGCTCCTAGTGCTGCAATAATTGGTATGAACGGTAGAAATCCTCCTCGTTTCTTGACCCGCCGCCAACAGATACCTTTCTCTCAATATCTCTCTTATGCCTCATCATTTCGGCGATTCGTTTATCTGCCGCCTTTTTCTTATTAACTGCTGAGGCAATTTGGGCTGCACCTCCAGCAGCAGCGCCTAGAGCTGCAATAATTGGTATGAGAGGTAGAAATCCTCCTCGTTTCTTCTTTGTGGTTCCTACACCTGGAGCTACCTTTCCCTTCATAATTGCTGTTACTAGTCGCGCTGCCAACTTTTTCACCTAATGTAACATCAGATGCTTGCACTCTTTTCCAGGCCGCTTCAGCCAAGATCTTGTCAGCAATGTTTCTCGAAGCAGAGACCTTATGCTGAGTGTAGGCAATGTCGCTAAGATTACACGATTCGTCTAACGGAATGATTCCAGGGTCTCCTCTCTTTAATTTTTCTCCAGCTTTACCCCAGTTCCTCAGTATATGTAACCAGGCAAATGTACTTCAACGGTTGCAGGCTAGTGAGAGACTTAATTAAACCGAAAATTCTTGCGACCTTAACCACCTTAGCTCTCATGTTATACTAATCGATTTTATTCGGCATAGTTCTTTTATACTTTCTCATTAGCGTATATACATTAAGAGCGATTCATTTTATTTTAGCTGTCAAGCTAGAGCGGGTGAAGCAAGAATGCTCACAGCCTATTCATATGTTAGACTTTGAAAGCGACTTTAGACGTGAACTTAGTGGAAAAACTGTTTCATAACAATGTTAGAACGCTAATTCTAGACATGCCCATCACGTAACCCATTCAGGGTAAAGGTGACCTGCAATGGGAAAAAGGTGACCCGAAAAGGGAAAAAGGTGACCCATAAAGGGTAATAAGGTGACCCACAAAGGGAAAAAGGTGACCCACAAAGGGAAAAAGGTGACCCACTCAGGGAAAAGGGCAGGGAAATGGTGACCCGCTCTCGCTAAAGGCTCTCAGATACGTGTGCCATTTTCGCTAAAGGAAGATACATGAGCTTCAGACTCGTGCTAGCTAGACAAGCATCTCACTCAACTCTCGCATTCTCTGTGCTAACTATCAAGAAAACTTGTACTCTTACCTCTATGAATCCATTTCATGCTACTTGAATCTGCTTGTGCTTAATAAAATAGTTATAATTAACGGAATTACAACTATTATGTGTGAATGCTACAATATTTTGCTTAGTCTAATTCGGATATGACTGTTTATATGCATCAAAGACTGAGAACATATATAAATACGTAAATGTTGAAAAAATAGCCCAGTCTCGTGTTGTCGTAATCGAATTCAACATCTACAGTATACATTGACTGGTTTATATATACTGTTTGAGCATGAACACTCACAAAGATGGTCAATTACAGGCAATTTACGAGAATCTTGATTTTTCGTATGTTTCCCAAGGGGGGAGGAATCGATTTGTTAAGTGCTGCATATGTAATAGAACTTTAAAAAACAGGACAATTTCAAGGCTCAAGCAACATAGGAGAAGATGCTGTAAAGTGATGACCAGCTGTGCATTGACTACAATACCCAAACGAGATCCTGAAATATTCTCAAGTTCCGAAGAGCGGGATTCAAGATGTACCGTACTTGGAACCAGTTCAAGTGATCCTGTAATAACGTCAAGAGCTACAACTGATGAAACAATAAGAGCAGTTTCTTTTAATGAGCAAGCTCTGAATAAACACACCAATGAAAGCAAGCATACTAGTGTCAACTCAACTAGATTAGAAGATATATCCAAAGCGAATACAGAGGAGATGCTATACCGCTACACCGATACTAATGATTTGGTAAACATGCTAAGGATACTAATGATGCTTCATACACCTGATAAAAATGACTTTTCCGATGTGATTAGCGAAATTATTCAGAATTTAAAGCTAGGTGGTTTTATAGCGTGATTAGCATCTGCAGAACATTGAAACCAGGAAAGAGTTAGAAAGATTACTCATTTAAGGATGCGAATGTCTTCGTAATTAGATTAATTAATTAATAATAATAATAATAATAATAATAATAATAATGCAATGTCATTAAAATGTCCTTTCACTCTTGATTTTTTGTTCTATAGGAACGTTCTGGGGGCCCTTCAATGACAAAGTTATTCCACCTAATCAGCTGTCTGAATCTGATTTCCTAGTGAATATATTTAGGTTGAGCATCATATGAGTTTAGCGCAGTATTGCATCAGTCTCCTTCCTCGATTGTAAAAGTGGATACTCAATCTATCAGTTTTCCCATCTGTTACGCTTGGATACCGTATTTCACAAGAACCATCAAATCAAATTTTACCTGTTGTTCATAAACATCCGCTTCATAGAGCAAACAGGGGAGCATAACAGCAATATCATTGCCTTTAGAAACAAGGATATAAGCATAATGCCTATAGATTTTAGAAGAAGTCAACGACGTCGAGAATATAATAATGGAATGATTCCACGCACACATCATGCTCTGCCCTTGACGCCCATCGGGTTAACTTCACGCAATCACCAGTTCCTACAGTTATTGGGCTTCAGAATCCTATCATCATGGGCAATCTTCAATGTTACCGGCACCGCAATGACACCGAGATTCGACGACAAGATCACTAAGAAGAGGAACATGTGATTTCACCATATAATACATCAGCTCTGGACTCTAACAACGAGTTTAGAATCCCTTGTCAAGTTGAACATTTATATACTTTACCCCGTCTCAGGTGAACAGAATGCCGTTGTTAAACCTGTACTCATCGAGTGGAGAAGGCCTGTGATTCGACTTTCTGATGCTGAGATCCTCAAGACTGTTAAGCTGGATAAGACTCTGTTTCACCCATTTAGGACCATGGATCCGCATACTCAACCTACTGTGTTACAGGAATTTACCTGAATAGTGACTCCACATCTAAAATGGAGAAGCCGTGACTTGTCATTTTTTGGTGCTCTGACTTAAGATCGAGTAATGCATCTAAAGACGGTTCTCTTTTTGATCATTGTAACATAACTAATTTTAGACTTTATCTTAATAGCGAATGTTGTCCTTTGACTTTGGAAACCCTAGACTTGCATCATTGCATGATATGTACTCAATCTATTATTATAAAAAACAGAATTATCCCTTATTGAAGAGAAAATATTACTTAAATTTGCTCCTATATTTATTATAGATTGCTCTCATCAACCAGAGGAAGTTGTAAATGGCTGTGTCAACACCAGTGTTGATATCCCTGTACAGAGCTCATTGAATTGCTTAATAATTCATGATACAGCATTTACATGCAGGCCTCTGACTCATGTGATGCAGCTTATATTTTAAACTATTCATTGTAAGGATTTATTTTTTCATTAGGAATGTAAGGATTTTTAATGAATAAAAACATTATGTAAAAGCATACCTTCATTCTTTTTTTATTGTTATTATTTATCTGACATTTCCATCACTTTCCTCGTCCATCTCATTGTTCCAGCATATGGCGTTTCACTTGCAACAGTAGGTTATGCAAATTTATTTACTATTATTTAAACGAAAGTCTCTTTATTTCCATAATTTGTATTCGAACACAGCAAACAAGTTTTTGATATTGTTAATGTATATAGGATTCAAGTATTTTAGGTATATAAATTTCACCATTATTTAAAGTATTTTCACAGTCATTTAAATTATTGCTAACAATGCTTAATTTCACCGAATATAGGTAGACTCCCTCGAGCGAAATCTCAGCTATGCATTGAATTGTATACAAAATTGTCCGTATTTTTTCATCGTATGTCCTGTAATGTTATATAAGGATCCTGTCTTAACGTGTTTCGGTATGTAGATGTCTCAGCACCCGCTTCTTGCCGAAATGTTTCTTGTAGGTACCGATGCTGCTTATTCTACCCTCCAATAGCGTCAGCATCCTTTGCATGGCTGCAAAGCTGTTCCTCTTCCCCTTATTGCACAGTCTGAAACATTGCACAATGAAAGTCTTAGAAAACTGCTTTGGACTAGTAAAGGCAAGCTGAAAAGAATCACATTTTTTGTTATGATACATGTAAAATGAAACACAAAGGATTTGTATCAACTTTCGGATATTGATCGTTATTTCAATGCATTAGATATAACTAAATTCAAAAAATGTGATATTGTGAATTTTTTATAAATTCAATAAGGTGTATCGTTTGTATCTTTATATGTATTATCAATGAGTCAGTTCTTTTATTTATGATTTTTTTCATGTTAAAATAGGGGAACATTCACTGCCTAAGTTCAACACTTCTACACACCTCTGCATGTAAAAAGACAATTTACATGTCTTAAATATCCCCATCTCTGCCATACCGTTATACTGGAGGTATACGTTCCCAGGTATTTCTGCAATCTCTTGATCGGTTAACGAATTATAGCGCTCTGGCAAGAACACTTGACAATCCTCCTGCGAAGATACGATCCTGGTACCATATCTTGTTTGAACTCTCTTTAAGAACTTTATCTCATATTTAAGACCTATTTCGAGATCTTGAAATCGGCGAGTCGGTAGGAAACTACGCTCTTCAAGCATCTTGTTAAGTCTATCAGCTAAACAATCTGTAACAGACATTGACACAAATTATTATCTTCACTACGTTATTCAAGTTGAAGAACAAGTTATACACTTCTTTATATTAGAACTATGGTGTGTGTATGTTTTGTAAGTATGTCTATGAATGTGTAGAGAAACAAAGAACGAATGGAGAAAATCATGTGAATATTAATAGAAGAATGCGCAGCAAAAATCGTATGAATGTGTAGAGAAACAAAGAATAAGTACAGAAAATCATGTGAATATTCATGGAAGATGAGCCAGCAGAGAACCAAAGAATGAGTAGAGGAAATCGTGTGAATGTATAGTGAAACAAACAATGAGTGGGGAAAATCGTATGAATGTTTATGTAACAAGAATGTGTAGCGAGATCGTATGAATGCGTTGAGAAACAAAGAATGAGTAGAGAAAATGTATGAATGTTAATAGAGTATGAACCTGCATGGAAACAAAGAATGATTGGAGAAAATTTTGTGAATGTTTATGTAAGAGGAATGTATAGCGAAAATCATGTGAATATTTATAGAAGAAGAATGAGTAGAAAAAATCCTGTGAACTAGAGAAGAGTACGCAGAGAAATCGATGTGAATGTAAAGTACAGGTTAGAAAATATGATGCTGTTGTAACGAATCGTCTTTCATGTACTGCAACGTTTAAACAAAATTAAATGCATTGTAAAAGCCAACAGTGATTTTGTATAGTTAAGTAACAACTCACCTTGCATTGTTACGTTTTGATATGTGCTGTATGTGTAGATGGCCTGCAGCTCACGTTGCTTTTAGAGTTCTTTAAACTTAAATGTAAAGTTAATAAGTACACAACAGTTCTAACATGAGCAGATATCTGTTTATATAAGGATCTAAACCCCCTCCAGGCGATACCAGCACGTCATTATGGCTGTGATGATTACACATCACGCGATTATTGCAGCCAATGACATCATCTCTTCCTGCGCATGCGCAGAGGCTCTCCGCACTTCTATCCCTACTTGCTTCCCTTCCTCTCGCTCTCCCTCTCTCTCTCTCTCTCACACAGAGTACATCTATAATGTCTTTACATAAAGCTGCATGCAGTTACAGCATCAATCTATGTGATACATTCTAGCGTACAGTGGAAGATTAAGGAAGTCATTGAAAGATCGGGATTCAAACTAGGGGCAACTGATTGGAAATTATATACAACATTAATTATTCCCCTTAGGAGCTAACAAACATGCTTTCGTCCACAGCTCTATCTCTGCTAGTTTCTGCGATAGTTAAGATTTAAACTTAAGGATCGAACCCGGGACGTCAGGTACCCGAATATATACCCGCAAGATACTACGTGATGACATAAACGTAATTGGTTAATTTGGTGCAATTGTCTTAATTATTTACTATGTTATTAAATTTATAAGTAAATTTCATTGAATCGGTATTCGAACTCAGAACACCAGAAACAAAATTATTTATAATATTAATTTGATGTGTTTAAAGAGCTGTATGCAGTTGCAGCATCGATCTAAGTGATATATTGTAGTGTACAGTGGAAAATTAAGGAAGTCACTGAAAGATCGGGATTCGAGCTACGGACAACTGATTGGAAGTTATATAAGGCATTAATTGTCCATCATAGGAGCTAACAATCATGCTTTGGTCCGCACCTTTAGCCCTGCTAGTTTCTGAGATAATTGAGGTTTTAAAATTAAGGATCGAACCCATGACACCTGGTAATCTAATATACATGCACAAGAAACGAGCTAATGACATAAAAGTAATAAAGTTTATTTACCGTCTTTATTTTAATTAGTTTTGGAGTTATTAGAAGATGAATTTGTAATCACTCCTAGGATCCGAATCCATGCATCCAGACCAGTTTCGAACAATTCGTAAATGACGCGTTGCATCCCGAGCTATAATTAGTTTTATTTCATCATTTTGTCTCTTTTCATTCAAAGAACGTGTAGTGAAAACCATATGAATGTTAATAGAAAAATGCGAGGAGAAATTATGTGAATGTTAATAGAGGAATGTGTTGAGAAAACCATATGAATGTTTGCAGAAGAAGAACGTGTAGTGAAATCATATGAATGTTAATAGAAGAATGCGAGGAGAAATCATGTGAATGTCAATAGAGGAATGTGTTGAGAAAACCATATGAATGTTTTCAGAAGAAGAACGTGTAGTGAAAGCATATGAATGTTAATAGAAGAATGCTAGGAGAAATCATGTGAATGTCAATAGAGGAAAGTGTTGAGAAAACCATATGAATGTTTTCAGAAGAAAAACGTGTAGTGAAATCATATGAATGTTAATAGAAGAATGCGAGGAGAAATCATGTGAATGTTAATAGAGGAATGTGTTGAGAAAACCATATGAATGTTTTCAAGAAGAACGTGTAGTGAAATCATATGAATGTTAATAGAAAAATGCGAGGAGAAATCATGTGAATGTCAATAGAGGAATGTGTTGAGAAAACCATATGAATGCTTTCAGAAGAAGAACGTGTAGTGAAATCATATGAATGTTAATAGAAGAATGCGATGAGAAATCATGTGAATGTTTATGCAAGAAGAGCGTGTAGCGAAAATCATATGAGAGATAGATAGATAGAAAGAAAAAGAGAGAAGAAGAAAGAATGGTGTCTAGGCATCGGGATATCTAAGTATACGCGGTGGTTTAATATAAACAATTATAGCTGTTAATTGCAATTTTAATCCGACCGCCCCTTGCTTCAATACTTTAATAGTTATTATAGCGTTTCTCAGGGTAAGATTCGAACTAGGGGCCTCTGGGTTCCTAAGAATACAGCTCGTTAAACATTGTAATGTCGTATAAATTAAATTATATTTGTTAAACACGTTTTAATCTGACCGCCCAATACTCACATAGTTTAACATTTATTAAGCATTAGAGTTTCGCAGATTCGAGCTAGAATCCTCTGAACACCGTTTCATTTATTAAATTATATTTGTTAAATACATTTTAATCTGGCCGTGCATAGCTTAATAGTTATTGCGCATTAGAGTTTCGCAGATTCGATTTAGGACCACCTGAACACCCTTTTATTAATTATTGTAATGGTATATAAAAATTAAATTATATTTGTTATATGCATTTTAATCTGACCTTGCATAGTTTAATATTTATTAAGCATTAGATTTTCGCTGGGTAAGATTCGAGCTAGAACCCTCTGAACACCCTTTCATTAATTAGGGTAATGATATATAAAAAATTAAATTATATTTGTTAAATACATTTTTAATCTGGCAGTGCATAGCTTAATAGTTATTACGCGTTGGTGTTTCACTTGGTAAGATTCGAGCTACAATCCTCTGAACGCCGTTTTATTAATTAGGGTATTGACATAATAATATCAATCATTAATTTCTGATTAGCAATAAACTTTTGATTACAGTAAGAATCGAACACCGATCTATGGATATCCACGCAGAGGTTTAATGTATGTAATGACATAGGTTAAATACATTTTTATATCGCGATTGAAAAGTCAACTACATAAACAGAGAGCTTGTTTAACTATGCTTGGATATATTCGTAGGATCTCGTAAAACATCGCAGAGAACAGCCCCTCAGAGGAAAAACCATGATGGCTGACTCTGGCGCTGTTAAAGTGTTTACGTATAGCTGGTAAACAAACTTCTCTCTCTTTCACGCGAACAAGGACAGGGCGATCATAAAGCCACCCTCAGATTCTTTTGTTAAGCTAGCAGTTGTTCAAGAAACAATGGAAAGGGTCCGGCTTTGTTATAGGTTGTGGAATGAGAAATGCTAGAAAGAAGGCCTGCCCCGGACAATAGAACTTGTTTCTCTTTTGTCACGACCCTAATTCATCATGGCCTTTGTTCATTTTGACAGCAGAAGGGCAAGCATTGTTCTTTTGTTAAAAGCTAGTGGAATGAGTATGCCAGAAAGTAGCCTTGCCCCGGACAATAGAAAGGCACACAATAGAATCTCTTCCTTTGTCCAGCAAGCTCTTTGTTCCCGCACGTGTTCGAGAAACAATAGGAGTGGTGTGAGTTGCTGCAGTGCAGGAAAGCACGTAGGCTGATGTGGAATGGGTAGGAAAAACATCTCGCCTTTGTTACAGAGCCATAAATTTATGACCCCTTTGTTCGTTTTGACAGGTGAAGTATACCCTTAATTGCTTAACTGTCAAGCTTCCATTGTACTCAACAAGATTTACGACCGCAGCTGCAAGTAAAACTACCATGGAGCTACGGTGGAAGGGAAAAATGGGGGAGGGGGGCTCATTTGCATATGAATAGACATTCCATGAATATTAAGTGGCCGTAAACGCGCAAATGTCCCCTACTCCCATGCATTGGTAAAACTATTGGATCACTTCTAAGAATTATTTTCTTGTCTCGTTCAATTGTGGCATGCATCGAATCATTTTCATTTTGTATGTGCCCTGATGTAAGACATTTGTGTATGATTTTGCTTAAGTATGGAAGATTTTGAACACAGTACATTAGCAGTGCGGCATAGAGTTGCTTCTGGACAATATCATAGATGGCTAAGCTGAAACATGACAGTTTTCTCTTATAATACAGAGAGGAGCATTGTTCACAAGGTGATGAATATACAGCCTGGAGGTCAAAACAACGCACAGCTCTTTTGTTTGCACTGTGTTAAGCATTCTCAATACCGCTTTTCTTCTCAGCTCTTGATTTATTTTTTTCATTGATATGTGAATCATAATTCTTTTCAATTCCATTTTTTCAGATTCATTGTCGTTATGTTAAACTGTACACACACGCACAGTACTGATCTTTTTAGACAAATTAAATTATAAATTTAGAGAATTAAAAACTGATACATATGTATGTTGCTTTGCATGGGTAATATCCCATTCTTGGCATAATCGTTCATATAGTCTGTACATTACAGAATATTCTGACTACGGTCTAAATACTCTTTTTTGTATCTTTTCAATAATAGTGAGACCCTGCTCTATCAAAACTCATAACGTTGCTTTTATACGTTTTAGTAAGTACATCATTGTCTATTTTATTGATCCTATGTTGGTATTTTCCACGATAATCACCCTCTGAAGTTCGAGATGGACTTTACCTAATTCAAGCTGTAGTCACACATTTGTGACTAATACTGAGAGTTGCAAGGAACATATACTTACATGCTGTTACTTTCTGTATCAATCGCAAAATAAAACGCTAAGCGTTAAGATCTATTACTATTATATTTTGCATACCTTTATATAGGTTCAATTACAGTTGTATATCTGATAATAAATTCTCTCTGTCGAGTTATAGCTTCTATTTTCCAGCAAGACTCATGGATTATTATTTTATTTTATTCATTCAGTTTTCAGTGCATTTTAACCGGCACTTCTCACCGCATGGTGGATGGAGTTTCCTTTCAGGGAATATTTTTCCAAACTTATTCACATATTCGTGCCCAGAGTTCCTCCTCTTTTTGGCCGAATCTTCCTTCCAGTTGCCTTCATTTCTTTTATGTTTAAGGATTACACCTGCAACTACAGAATACCCAAAAATGTTTAATATTTCTATATTTGTCAGTGATATTTATTGTTCTTATAAACTTCATATTCATATAAATAGCTCCGGTTTTTAGCATACCATTTATGACCCGGTATTTATAGTGCTCAACTGATTATACCTGTTTCAGTCACTACCTATAGCCAGACAACCTGATTATTGATCCTCTGCGTGTATTTAGAATGATTTCTGCTTTCATAAAGTCATAATTAGTATTTGTACTGTGTCAAGTAGGCAAGTAACGACAATTTTGAAACACATTGTACTCTTCTTATTTTATAAAGCTTCCGTTAAGCAAGAGAAAATACAAATATAGGTACTGATAAAAGATAATGTTATAATATAATATTAGAAATCAGTATCATAAGACAAACATAAATAAAGTGAATTGTGTCAAGTAAAAAAGTAAAAATACGTACGTTTATTAATGACTATTAAATCAAGTTCATTACCTCGCTTTTCTTCTGCTGTTTTAACCTTCACCGGTTACTGTTTCAATAGATCCACCTGTCCATCTTCAGTAAAAGGTACTGGTACAGTTGCTGCAACCTCTACCTCTTCATTTTCAGTTGGAGGTACGAGTTGAACTTCAATATTTTCCCACCCCATACAACAATGACTAAGCATCTCGAGTATGTGTTCAAATAGTTCCTGTATATATCTTGATGATTGTCACTTACATTAGGTATAGCATTGCGAAAATCATAGTTTACATATTCGTAACCATTCAGTGGCTAAAATTAAGAATGTTTAATTATTACCTTATAGGGAAACTGCCAAACACCCATTCCATAATATGCATATTGTTCTTATTATTTTCTGAAGGTAAAATTAATATTCTTACCTTCAAAGCATACAGTCAAGCTATTATGGGAGCGCTTTCTTTGTCTGAATTTGGTGAGATTAGATATGATTTATTTACTTCCAATGATTCACTTCCTTCTTATTAATTGATTTTAAAGCTAGATTAACTAAACGGATGCCCCTGATTTCCATATTTAGATCACTACAAGCTCTTTCTGGTTATGACACAACTATGCCCACTAAACCAACAAATGTATCATGCTTATAGATCGTGAAAAACTCCCGCCAATTTTCTATAATTGTTGGAAATACCCGCCTATTTACTATAGTAAATCCGCTAATTTCTCCCTAATTTGCAATAATTGTGTCAAAATCCTACCAGTTTTATAATAATTAAAGCAGATTGTTTTAATTATGCGGCAAATCTTCTCATCACCATCAGGAAATCATTAAAAGAGAAGAACGAACTGCGCCACATTAGAGAAATCCAATGAAACTTTCGTCTGTGTTTTGTCGAGTCTGGTAACTAACGAGCAGGTACAACATTTTTACCACGAAAATGTTCTAAGTTCAATAAATTAAATTGTTCGTGTATCTGTGTGTTAGTTCAGGACACAGCACACAGCTGAATCTATGCCTTATAATACGAGGGTTGGGGCAAAGGTCATGACAACTGTTTTTTTACTTGTAGTTAATGTGAACGGATCACAAACGTATATGTGTCGTGTGGAAGTTTGTAGGCATAGTGTGTATGCAAAACAACAGATGGCTCTGTGATAGCTAGTAGGACAGCGAGAGCTGTGAAATCAGTCAGTTGGTGAGTGTCGTGCGAGATGGAAGTAACCCGTGTTGAGCAGCGCGCTTACATCAAAATAGCTGTTCTCCGAGGGAGAAATGCGATGGAATGTCACAGTGAATTAGTGGAAGCCCTTGGGAATAATGTCCTAACATACCGTATAGTAGCACGGTGGGTAGGAAAGTTTCAGCAAGGACGTGTGTCAACCAATGATGAACAACGTTCGGGACTACCTGTCAGTGTGCGGACCGACGTGGCACGTGCCGTCATCGAGCAGCTCCTGGATGAAGACAGACGATGGACGCTACTAGAGTTAAAGATGGCAAGTGGCATCGAGAAACGCACCGTCCACAGGATATTGCGTAATGAGCTGCAACTACGCAAAATCGCATCGCGATGGGTACCGCATGCACTGACGGAAGTTCAAAGGTGGGTGCGCTATGCAATATGCTCCGACCACCTTGCACGCTGGCAGCAGGTCGGCGATCAATTCTTGTCACGAATAATCGCCATCGATGAATTTTGGGCCAGGGCATATGAACCAGAACTGAAACGTCAGTCCGCTGAGTGGCAACATGCTGGATCACCAAGGAGGCAAAAGTTCCGTCAGAATCCTTCCCCAGTCAAATTGATGGTTATCGTCGCGTATGACGTTAGGGGTGTCATTGTTTTCCACTTTGTTCCACATGCCAGAACAGTGACCGCAAAGTACTACAGGGACATCCTGGTGCAACAGGTACGACGTGGCGTTCGGGAGGAACGTCCAGATCTTGTGGGCAGTGCAATAATCCTGCACGACAATGCAAAACCACATAAAACAGAGTGTGTAGGGCAGCTACTGCGAAGTTGGGGATGGGTAGAATTGCAGCACCCACCGTACTCTCCCGACATTTCGCCCTGTGATTTTTATCTCATTCGAAAAATTAAGGAACCACTACGTGTAGGTGATTTGCAATACGAGAGGACATTGCTAATGCTGTGCGCGAACAGGTGACCCGATTCACACATGGCGCGGCAAATGCTGAGGCAGATGGTATTCAGCGCCTCCCACATCGTTGGCAGCGTGTGGTGGCAGTAGCAGGGGACTACTTTGAGGGTCTTTAGGCCCAGATTTGTCGTGTCAACTATAAGTGTACTGTATTGTCATTCATTTGCACCGTGAAGGCCATATTGTCCTGTTACTACCGTAATAAATTAGTGTGTTACGATATTTCAGAGTTATTCGTTGTCTACACATGTAGCTAATACCTTGTCCTTTCGTCTCTATATGTCACATTTTTCAACCGGACTGGTATCTTCAAGAGCATAAATAGTTTCCATGACTTTTGTCCCAACTCTCGTATTAATTTACCTAGTTGTTAATAAGTACAGTTAACTGGAATAAAAATGTATGTGTATTCCCGATTCAGAAACAGTTGCAACTAAATACTCAACAGTTTCGTCCTGTAAAGAATTCTTGATCATAAGATGGAATAAGGGTATAACTCAAAATGCAACCCTTTAGAATTTAGTAAAGCAACTAATGACGGTACATTGAAAACCGTTAGAAGTGCTTACTGACATGAATTTATTATATTTTGTGTTGCAACGATTTTGGAGGTTTTGTAGGTCGAAATATGCTATACAGTGATGGTAAAAACTCAAAAATGAATTTTTTTAGTTGTAAACATTTTGTTTTTAATCATCGAGCTATAAAACAACCAATTGATAGTGAAACTTAACTTTACATCAAGTGTGAAATAACAGCTATTACGGCTGCTACTATAGTCTTCACTATGTCAAGAACTCAGAACTTTGCTTATTCACTATCCTATCAGCCAAATGTAACAAAATTAAAATTAATACCTACAATAACTGAGCAAGTTGTCCTGCATTTCATTCCAACAGAAGGAACACCAATACATTGCAAGCCAAGAGAGCTGCATCCTCGAAAGGTTTACATTGCCAAACTGAATTTCCAGTTGATGCAAAATAATGTGATTATTCGGTCATCGAAGTCTCATGAGCTAATCCCTCAAATATAGTCTCGAAGAAAGATGGGGCTTTCAACTATGCGTTGATACAGGCAACTGAACACAAAAAACTATCCCTGATCGATAATCAATACCGCGGATTGAAGATTTTCAACATACTGTAACTTTGTCCAGTTTTTAACTGTCACTTCACTAAGTTTTCACTATCGCTCCACTTTCTTCGTGATGTAGCGGCGAAATGAAATATGCATGACGTAATCTCTTCCTCCATACGGTTCGCTCTCTAGGGAGTAGAACACAAGACTCTCCAATATATCGCGAAGCAACCTTCACTGAGCGTCACAGCAGTCGTCACAAGAACAAAACTTTTTGTCGCACCAGAAACCCACATACTAATTCACTCTCTTCCTTACTAACAGGCTCACTTGCGAGAATGATTGTTTATATAGCAGACGGAATCTTCCACAGAGTTCTCAGAAGGGAAACTTCAAGAATTTTCTGGTTATCTGACGATAGCGCTTCTCGTGTTTACACTGGACACGAGCACTACTTATCTCTGTTTTCCTCTCTAACTGCCCGGCACCGACCTATCGACTACCTTGGGCCATAGTTGCTATCACAATTTTCTCTTTAGAAGTAGCCGTACTGAGATGGTTCGCGATATGGGGCAAGTCGATCAAGTTGGGCAACCTTCAGCCTTTCTCGGGGTTGGTGCCGAATTCGGTATACCGTGTCGTTGATACGGATGATTACTTCATACGGAACGCCAGAGAAATGTTGCAGTTTCAGCGACTTCCTTTTAGTCCCCGTTGTTCGGTAGGGCCATACGAGATCACCCTGCTGGAATCCGCAATGTTCGCCAGACCATCATAGCGTGTCCTCATTCGGTGTCAGCCTAGGTGTTCCCTGACGAGTTGCTGGATGTCTTCCAGCCTATCCATTAGCGCCCCGACATAATCCGTTGCCGGCTGGTCAACATCATGAGAAGTGCCAAACAACAGATAATAATGTAGCAGTAGATCCCAACCAAACACCAAGTTGGCCGGTGTCATGCCAGTGGATTCGTGTACCAATGCTCCGAGGACCAGAAGGAGTAATAGGACGTGCACATCGCAGTCTCAATGATGGCTGGATAACGCTTTTCGCCTTAATATATGACGATCCGCCATTACGTCCGACTGGGATGCAGGGGAGTGGTACTATGTTATATATCCCGAGGTACTAGAGTACGTAACTCTAGCATAAAACTGCATTCGAAGTCTTCCCCCTGATTATCTTGAAGCTCCGGGAGATCCCGAACTGGCAGAGAAGTTGTTCAACAGTGTATGGGCCATAGTTGATTGGGAATCGCATAAACATCCAGGCACTTTGTGAAATAGTCCATAGCCAACAGCAGGTAGCGATATCCCGTTCTGTAGTAATGGACCTGACACGTCGATGGAAATTCTTCTGAACGGCGTTCCGACATTGTACTCCTGTATCTGGTCCCGGTTGCGAGTTCGGACTCATGAATTGCGGCGCAGATGTTGCATTGGTGTAACCATCTCTACACGTCGACTAGAAGATGCAACCAATATAATTAGCGACGTAGCTTTTCCAGGGTCTTATTTACCCCAGATGTCCTCCGTTAGTACTGGCATGCCTCTCCTTAAGGACTTCTTTCAATTTGCTCATCGTGAGTGAAAACTCCCGAACTGTTCCATTTTAATTGCGTCGTCCTCCGTGGTGTAGTAGTTACCATGCTAGCCTCTAATTCCCGAGGTCGCGGGCTCAAATCCAGCAGAGGGCGATGGATTTTTCGGGCGTAAAAATCCTTAGCATGGTTTCATTCGGAAGGGAAGTAAAGCCGATGTTCCTGTGTCATTGACTTACAACAAGTAAAAGAACCTCAGGCCTGACAAAGAGGCCTCTGAGCAAAATTTTAGGTCTTTCATGCTCAATTTAGAATGGGACGCTAAGGACCACAGCAATTAAAGAGCGTCCACAAATAAAACTCTGTTTTTTCACCTTACTTGTTCCTTCTGCGGACCCATAAACTCTCTTCAATACACCGCTCCTGACTACCACTGGGCCCAATAGCTCTTATAGGTCGTGGGTCCTTATGCCTCCCGACCTATAAGAGCGACGTTCGCACGGTCTACGAAAATGCGTCTGCGTTAGAATGGTGCCTTCCTGCCCGGTGTTATAAGATAAAAGTATATTCCTGCAGGCATTGGATTCAGTCTGTACATCCAAATTGCGAAAGCTCAACAGCCAAGTTAGAGCGCAATGATCTGTTCGCAGGTAGAACTCTTGTCCTTAAGGTTACTGGTTAAGGTGCCGCAGGGTCTGCATAAGAGCCAGGAGCTCTCGAATTATCACGCAGTAATTTGGTTCGCCCTTGAATGAGGTTTTACTAAAGCACAGAGTACTCTCTGATTTCCGTCATCCTTTTGCGATAGGATACCCCCAATGGCGAACTCCCCGGCTTCAGTGTCCACGATATACCTTTTACCAAGGGTGTGGTATCCTAGTATTGGTCTAAGGCGGTGGATTCAAACCCGGCGGAGGGCGATGTATATTTTCGGCGTGAAAATCCTTAGCATGGCCGGTGGTCCCATGTCGTAGATTTTCGACACGTAAAAATCCTTGACCCTGATAGAGGCATCTCAGCAAATTTTCGGTCTTTCACTCCCAATATAGAATCTGATGCTAAAATCACTTTAGTTAAAGACCGTCCATAAATAAAACTCAATTCATTCACTTTTCTAGTATCGGGGACGTATACACGGCATTCTTTAGGGTCTGAAAATACCTTAGTCGGATCACTGAAAGGCCCATCGTTCCTCTGACAGCTATTCAAAGGTTTGATGATGTTTGCATAACCCACCAGAAATTTTCGGTAGTACATGCAGAAGCCCAGGAACCGTCGCAGTTCTTATGTATTCCTTGGCCTGTCACTACTTGACGGCCTATAACTTCTGGGGTTCCGCAGCCACTACTCCAGAATTTACGGTGTGTCTTAGGTAACGCACTTCCTTTTTAAAAAGCTGACACATCTTAGGGTTCAGCTTGATATGTTTACCTGGAAAAGCCTTTTGAACAACTTCCTCAGGTTACTCAGCTGATCTTCGAATGAGTTGCCTACAGTAAAGGACACAATTGTCGCATGTGAAGTAGGCTATTTTTTTCTGCTTCGCTAACGGGACACAGCGAGGCGGCTGCCTAATTGGTCGTGAATTGCCGGTATCGATGCGATGGATGTCTCTATCAGTACTGCCACAACCACCTTCTGATAGGCTGAATATGTCCTGGAATTCCGCCAGCAAATTGAGGATCTGGACGAGGTTATTCACCCCTATATTGAGTTCCTTGGTGTTCGATTGGTACTCTTTGTTTCTGGCCGCAGTTATTATAGAAGCGACCGGATCACAATTTACCAAGACAGTCTGCCTAAGCAGTTCGTGGTCCCGCTTTTGGCATCAAAGGTCCTCAACAAGATGGTCTCCCGAGTAGGAAGCAGCGCCTCGCAACGTAAATGCCATTGCGATGTGGCCATACTCCTCCAAAATAATGTTACTTGTTAGGAGTTTCTCTCCCCTTGCCACTAACACCCTCTCACTCCACGCTAGAACCATCTCTCGTTTGGGAAGTAAAAGCCTCAGTGGCTGAAACCCTCCTCTGGATGGTTCAACAGGATGTCTTCGCGACCCAGGTGCAATATGTGGCGCCCAACGTCCACCTTGTCATCGAAGAGCCAAAGAGCGTCTAGGCCCAGGATGACTTCGTCAATGATTGCGGCAACAATCACTCACATTAATTGTAGCATGTTTATGCCAAGTATTAACTCCAGGTAAGCTTCCTCAGTCACGGGCTGGTTTCTCCCGAGGTGATTCGTAGCTCGAAATGCCTGACCGATGTCCTTTTTGGTAGTCCCCACACCACAACTTTACGCCGGTTCTTAGTAGCTTTCCATATCCTAGGCCGGAGTGCGCTCGCTGTTCGCCCTTAGGTGTTCGAGTTCTCCGTAACTCCAGCATGTGGATCTCCCACCTCCAGTTCTACGACGCTGTTCTGGCCGGTACCGGGATGGCTCTTCCGGTCGTTATTTTTGACGCTTCAATGCCGAGGGCAGCCACTAGGGCATAGTTGAAGTTACTATGTTCTGCCAGGAGAAGCAGCTGTTTTATCTCCTGGTCCCTTTCCCCACCCATAAAGGCAGGGGATACCTCTCTGAAAATATAATCTGGTGATAAATCTGCCAGAGCCCTTTGTGCTAGCCGCTCTACCTCCATGGTGAATTCTTGTAAGGTCTCGTTCGGTTGTTGCATCCCAGCCTTCAGCTGGACCAGTTAAGCTGTGGTCCGGCGATGCTATCCCCAGCGGCCTTCCAACAGCTTAATTAAATCGTCGGCTGAACCTCGGGCGAGGATGGTGCGAAGGGTTTCCGCTGCTTGCTGCTACAGGGCAGCCAAAATCTCCGTGGTCTTCACCGCCGGGTTCCGCCCACTCTGGGTAGTAATCATCTCAAACTGCCGCTTAAACACTGCCCAGGTCGTAGTGCCGTCAAATTACGAAGGCTTCACTGTTTTTTAATTAGCCGATCTCGTAACTGTGCGACCCACTAGGACTTCTGCACGGATTTTGGTTTCCAGGTAGCGGCGCATCTCCTGCACTGCGACGTTCAGCATCCCCTTGCTTCCTTTCACCTCGATTCAGACGCTCTTCCGTTACATCCTCTACCATCGTCTTATTTTCGTTCGTCCATTGTTCCAGATGCTCTTTCCCTGCGATCAGTATCCGCATCTTATTTTCCTTTGTAGCTGATCTAGGTGCTCTTCCAAGGCATTCAGTTTTCCTTCCATCTTAGGTTTTAATTCGTCTAGCTCTTTTGCAATGTCGCCATTCAAGCCTTCCACTCTAACATGTATCCCAGATTTTACAGTGTCAATATGAAATCCGAGTTCAGACTTAATTTTCTCAATTTCATTCTTAAGCTCCTCCTTTAAACTCTTCATTTCCATCTGCATCATCGGCATTCCGCAATTCACCGTTTTCATTTCACTCTCCATCATCTCCATTCCGAAATCCATTTGCTCCACTCCAGATTGCATTTCTGTCTCCATCTTCCCCATTCCGAAATCCATTTTCTCCATCCCAGATTTCATTTCCGTCCCCATCTCCAATCCAATTTTCATTTCAGTCTCTATCTTGTCAATTCCGGATTGCATGGTCTGGATGTCAACTAACAATTCTTTTAATCATATACTCCATCGTAGCGTTTTATCCCACTCCTTTCATCACTGTGATTTGTCCAGTTTTTAGCTGTCACTTCACTTAGTTTTCACCATCACTTCATCTTCTTCGTAATGCAGCGACGTTATGAAACAGGCACGAGGTAGCGTCTTCTTACGGACGTTTCACTCATTGAGAAGTCGAACACAAGAAATCTCCAATATCTAGCAGTAAAAACATCACCGTGTGTCACAGCAGTCGTAACAAACGCGCTCGGAGAACAGCAGTTTTGTCACACCAGAAATGTACTCACTAACTCACTCAATCACTTCCTCACTAACTGGCTCACTAGCAAGAATGCTTGCTTACATAGCCGCAGTAATCTTCCACAGAGTTCTAGAACATTCGAGAAGCGGAAAGAAGGGAAACTTTCTGGCGATAGCACGTCTGGTGTTTACGCTGGGTGAGAGCGCTGCTTATATTTGTTTACCTCAATAACTGCCCGGCGCCGACGTCCCGGTATCCTTGAGGAATAACCGATACGTCACAATATATTAAGGGGGAAATGGTGTGTAGAAAACTTGATTTTTCAAGGCATATATCCATATTCCAGTAACCACAGAAGACAAATCTCAAACCCCCATCATAATTACATTTGGAAATTATGAATTTAACATAATGACATCTGAACTTCAAAATGCACCAAGCAATTTTCAACGCTTCATTACCGAGCGGAATCGCTCAGGCGGTAACGTCTATAGCTCACATTCGGGTATTTTCGGAGTTTTACCTGGTTGTCACGCGAATGCTGGAGTGGTTTCTTTCATCCACCGAGTTTCCTATCCCTCCATTTTGTTCCACTAATGATCTCATTCATCCCGCACGCCGTTTAGAGTCTATTTCGGAGTTGGAAGTGTCGGCGATCGTGTTTCAATGCAGGGCGGCAGGGAAGAAGGATGTACTGTGTGAACTTTCTCCGTCCCTCGGTTTTCGGCTGGTTGCTGGGGTGTAAGGATCGCTCTTCGGGGGTCGTTGAACCCTATGTGGGGTTCCCAGTCTGCCTGTCCGCCTGCTGGAGCGTCTATATCCAGAAAATGTAGGGGCCCTGTCATTTCTGTATCATCACTCCTGGTTTCGGTACGCCCGGTATCTCCCTTCACCTCATCCTTTCCTCCCGGGGACACTCCGTTGTGGGGCGTCGGTACAGTATTCTCATGCCTAGATCGGTACCGAATTCCTTGCGCTTCAGAACCCAATCCGATGCAACGCTTTATTAATGAGGATTTTAGAGACATAGAATTCGTCTTTCCCCACATCGATATTGTCTAATTGCTTCAGAATCCAATGAAAAACATCTCGAAATTGTGTGTTGGATACTTAATAAATATGGGATCCATATAAATGTACCTAAATCAGTCATTGCTGTAGAACAACTGGAACGTTTTGGGACACTTAATCACCAATGAAGGCTGCAGACCTCTATGATATAGAGTCGTCCTACGTGATCTAGGGGTACTATGCTAGTCTCTACTTCCCGAGGTCGCGGGTTCCTACCCGGCGAAGGGCGATGGATTTTTTAGGGCGTAAAAATCCTTAGCATTGCTTCCTTCGGAAGGGAAGTAAAGCCGTTGGTCCCATGTCGTAGATCTATGGCGTGTAAAAGAACCTCAAGCCTCATAAAGAGGCCTCTGAGCAAAATTTCCGGTCCTTCACGCCTAATATGGAATGGGACGCCAAGAACCCTAAATAAAACTCAATTTATTTTCTACCATATAGTGAAATCGATTCTAAACTAAAGCCACCAAAAACAATTCATAACCTTTGATTGTTCTTAGACACAGTTAACTTTTACCGACGGTACCTAAAATGCAGCAGAAACACAGGCTGAAACATGCAAAAACAGAAGGATAAACCAAAAAATTGTGTGGACACCTGAAGCTGTTCAACCATTTGAGAAATGTATAAAAGATTTGACAAATACAGTAATATTAATATTTCCAGACCGAACATTTCAATTAACTTGGTGACAGATGCAAGTGACCTTGCAGTCGGGAGTGTCCTACAACAGTATGTAGAAAAAAATGGAAACCCAGCGTTTTCTACTCAAAGGAATTAACGCTTAGAGAGCGTACAGCGCATATTATAAGGAAGCTTATAGGAAAATACCCCTTTGTCAAATAATATAAGTATTTTCTTGAAGGGAAATACTTTATCGTTACGGATCATAAACCACTTATATTTGCATTCGGTAAAATACAGATAAGAAAGTATCTCCACGACAACTGCGAAATATACAGTACATTTCCCAATTTAAAACAACATTCAGCAAATTTGTAGCAAAGACAACGTAGTTGCTGACAACCTATCACGTTTAGTACCAGTTTCAGTAATCGATTGTGATGCAGTTGCTGATATCCAACAGCAAGGCAGGGGAGTGAAACAACTTCAAGAAGAAAATAAGAATTTAAAACACAAAATCTATTTACTACCACATGGAAAAACATTATGGTGTAATATATCAACCAAGGAATTTTATAAACAGTTCTTTTCTCAAATGCACCACTTAGCGCATCCTGGAATCCAATCAACTGCAGTACTAATGACGTCTAAGCTTATTTCACTTAACATAGAAAACCCAAGCTTGCATGGCATATAAAAAGAACAAAATAACAAGACATACCAAATCACCAATCAGCTCATTCCAAGAATCAGGTGAGCATTTCAGCATCACTTCAGGAGGACTCAAACAGTTCAGTAGCAGAGATGGGTATGGCACACATACCAGACTTCCTGGTTAATGTTTTGATGGATCTAAAGCTGTAATGGGACCAGGAAGTTTTTTATCTAAACTTAAAACAAAGGCAACAACTCAAGCCTTTAGAAATTAAGCAAAAAGCTTCCCAATCTGTGTTTGTGCATAAAGGTCTAAGTAAATGAAACGTTTACAGCGGGGGCCATAGAATCGAATCATCTACTGTTTCGCGAGGGAACCTACGATTAGCTCTTTTAGGGAATAAAATAATGGAAAAATTAAACACATATAGGCATAATTATATTGATTTAATCCACAACAAAAATAATGCAAACTACATTGGCCACGTAAATTGCAGCAAATGGGAAATAATTCACTTAACCCATAACAAGGGATTATGCATACTGGAACAAAATAAATGAAATACTTAAAAAGTGGTTATTAATCTGCGATTTATGTAAGCAAGAAAGTATTTAAAGATATTATACGTTTCCTATTCTTTAATTGTTTACTAATTTGACATCATTTTTTCCTCCTCCTGTCTGTGTGTGTGTGTGTGTGTGTGTGTGTGTGTGTGTGTGTGTGTGTGTGTGTGTGTGCGCGTAATGAACAACTCATTAACTACTCCATGTAGAGAGTTGGTAATTTATAGTATGTACAAGTATGAAGGGAAACGTTGACAATTTTCAAATATAAGCCGGTATAAAATAATTGCGACTTGTTTACATGGAGAGGTCCATAAATCCCAATAGAATTTTAGGCAAAACGCTGCAGGTGCAGAGTTTAAAGTTTAGATTGATTTTAGACCTTTGTTTTTTTTCAAAAGAATTCAGATTTATTTAACTGCTATAATTCTTAGCGTTCCATTCTATGTTAGGCGTCAAAGACCGGCAATTTTGCACAGATGCCTCTTTATCAGGCTGTACGTTATTTTATTTTCCGCAAATCTACGCCAGGGAGCCACCGGCTTTACTTCTCCTCCGAAGGAAGACAAGCTAAGGATCTTTACGGCTGAAAAATTCCATCGTCCTCCACCGGGTTTGAACCCGCGACCTCGCGAGCTATAGGTCAGTCAGCATGGCACTACTAGACCACGGAGGACTACGACATTAGGATATGTGACTAGTATCCACCGTATGGTTTTCAGGAGAGAAAATAAAATCGTCTATAGTGCTGAAACAATGTCTTGTGTTCGCTACAAAATATTTACCTCTCTTGAGTTTATATTTTTCACATTCTTATGTCTGAAATTTTGGTTACAGCACATTTGATTTTCAAATATCGAAAGCATAATAATTATGAAATACTACTTACTATGAACTTGCAAGGAAAAAAGTTGCATTCTATATCTGCTGAAACTACAGAAGCGTGCTGAAAACGCTTAACACATTAAACTACATAAAAGTTGTAATATCACTTTGCACATTTCATATGTTTCCCGATAGTTCTGGTAGAACCAGGAGACACTTACTTCTTACTAAATCTTACTAACTGTGGGTAAACTGTGTTCGAAAAGTGTTGTGCTCTACAACACAGTTCTATAGCAAAACACTAATTTGTGACGCAGCGGCTATGATCCAAGGTTATGGGGGAGTCGGCGCCAGGCAGTCGGAGATAAACAAGGATAAGCCGCACTCTCGTTCGGCGTAAACATTAGATGCACTATCGGCAGATAACCCGAATATTCTGGAAGTTGCTTTCCTCTCTCCTCTAGAACGTGTATTAGGTAGTTCTAGAAAGTTCTGTGAACAATACCACTGACTATATAAGCGAGCGCTCGCGCGATAGGAGTTAAGTCAGCTGAGTCGGTCAGTGAATGAGTAAGCGAGTTGATGAGCGCGTCTCCGTTGCGACATCAAGGTTGGCGTGCACCAACCTAGAGTAAGCTCTACTTCCGTAGTAAACTACTATTAAATTAGTTTAATAAAAACACTCGGCAACCTGCATACGAGAGTAAGCTGCTTCCGAGGTATTTTGCCCCTTTCAGATAGTCCCGGAGGAAATTACTACACAAGTGAATGCCGGAGAGCACTGTCATGTAGTAATATACTACGGAAGTAAATGCAGCACAAATATAGGCTAAAATTTACTTTCGCGACCTGTCGATTGAACTGCAATACCGTAGCGTATTTCGAGGAAGATATTTTGACGTGTTCATGGATTATTTATAGTACATTGATCTCGACGAATTAAACAACGATTACTTAGATTACATTGCTGATCTCGATTAAGAAAACAACGGGAATGCGATATTTCGTGGAATACGGGTAAGGCGAAATCCATATGATACTTATAATATGAGAGAGAACGTTTCGGTATTAGGAAATAATCACTTACATCCCTTTTGAAACTGCTTGGAGAGCATTTACAAAAAATTGCGATATGAATTCAGCTGAATCACCCAAACTGCAATTATTATGCGTCCGGAATATTTCGTACCGGAACATTTCAGATACTTACACGTGATCTTATAAACGTTCACCGTATGCCTGCTGGTGATATCTTTCATCGCGTTGTTAGAGGGATTTTGGGGTTAAGAGCAAGTTGCATAAATAAATATACATAACTGTGCGAAAAGTAAAAGGCAATTCTTAACCTTTGCAGGTTTCCCACACATTGTGGGTGCAATTGCCTACACGCACATTCTTATTTTTTGCCCCTCAGGTGAAATGGTGAACTTTCCCGAAATCGGAAAGGGTGTTTCTCCATCATCACGCAAGTGATCTGCGATTCAAATATGAAGATTATGACTATTGTTTCCAAAGAATTATAAGCTGCTCTTCAGTACGTTTCCCATAGATCAAAGCATTAAACTCGTCCGTTACGACTTTCCAGGCATTTTCTCATTATCTCTACCAAACAAACATATATCTCTCTTGCTGTCATTTTCACCCCTTTTCCTATCGCACATATATCCCTGATCGCCTCAAGTAAATCGCGCAAACAAAACAATAATCAGGTAGTAATGAGCTCTTATTCCGTAGTCCTAGCTAGAAGAGTAAATTGCAAGTGAGCTTTCCAACGTTACTTCCGGATTAAAGTGGTCCGTGGTGTAGTGGTTACCACGATAGCCTCTAGTTCCCGCGGTCGCGGGTTCAAACCCGGCGGAGGGCGATGAATTTTTTCAGGCATAAAAATCCTTAGCATGGCTTCCTTCGGAAGGGAAGTAAAGCCGGTGGTCCCGTGTCTTAGATTTACGGTACGTAACAGAACCTCAAGTCTAATAGAGAGGCATCTGAGCAACATTACCGGACTTTCACGCCCAATATAGAATGGGACGCTAAGGACCACAGTAGTTAAAGAGTGTCCATAAATAAAAACTCAAATTCACTTTTTTCGGAGTAAATTGGTCCGTGGTTACCTACTGCCGTGGTATGGGCTTCTTTAGTAATCGTTACTTCAGAAGTAAGTTACTCCAACATGGTGCACGTTGGCCCAAGTGCAGTTCTCCGAGCGAGTTGGTGAAGACTGCTGTAACGTGCAGCGAGTGCTACAGTGGAGCGAGAGATTGTAGAAGTCTTGTGTTGGACCGTAGTGAGTGAACCGTACGGAAAAAGAGGCTGCGTCACGAAAAAGGCGAAGTGACGGGGAAATTGAACTAGTTCGTATTAGTAAAGTGACAGTGTGAACTAATTGAACGTCCAGTGAAAGTTGAATCAGATCAAAGCACTGATAGTGAGTATTGACAGAAGTGACAGTTGAAAAACTGGACAAACTCACACTGGTGCCAGGAGTGGGATTTAAAACCACGAGGGAGGAAATGCTTAAAAATGTTATTGATCGGAATGCTGAAAATAGAATCCGGGATGAACAGATAGTAACTGAAATGAGGACGATGAAATCCGGAACGGATGCGAAGGGAACGGAAATGAAAACCGGAATGGAGGAGATGAGAAGTGAAATGGAGGTTGTGAAAACAGAAACGAACACTGAAATAGATAAAATGGAATCCCAACTATGCTTTGTCATTGACCCTGTAAGATCTGAGATAAAGGCAACGGTGGAAGCCCTAAAGAAGGACATTGTAAAGAAGCTAGAAGTAACTAAGCATGACATGGAAGCTAACATTAATGAGTGGAAGAGCGTCTAAATGAACAATAAAAACGCCTAGCCGGACAGACAAAGAAAACAAAGTATCATATAAGCTGCAGTGGGCAAGCATCTGGACCAGCAGATGACGGAGAGTGCCGCAGTCCTATGTCCAGTCACGGTGTAACCTGCATTCGATTGAGACGAGGAGACGTTATGGACGGAGAAACTGGAGAATCGAGACATAATGCCAATCCTGAAGGACAAATAATTTAGCGTACGACCCGCGTGGCGGATGTTTCTCCGAGAGACCCGAATTATGAGAGCTATTGGACATGGTGGGATACCCTGGTGGTGAGGAACGGTATAGTGAATAGAGTGAAGGGTTTAGCAGACGGAAGATTTAGTGTGGAACAGCTTATGCTCCGGAAGAGTACGGTGAAGGAAGTCCTCGAGGAAAATAATGGCAGTAGTACCGGGAGCACACCTGGATGTAAAAACACCTTCATGAAGCTATGTCACCGATTCTATTGGTTGCATCTTCAAAGTGGCGTGTGGAGAGGTGGTACACGCAATGCGACATCTGCGCTACAAGCCCTGGAACCCCTCACGCAGTCGGTGCCGAGCACTACTGAAAGTGTTGCAGCGTCAACGGACAATTTGGGTGACAACCACCACCTTGATAGAAGACCGCTGAAGCTGGCAAGTGATCGGATGAGGGCAAGCTATGACCGACTGGTGACCAGTGCCGGATTCTAAGAGGGTGGTCTCATATGTCTCTATCGTCCCACGAGGACTAACGGGAATTAGGCGAAACTGAAACGTTCCTGGGACGAATCGTTATAAGGTAATCACCCGTATCAACGATGTGGTATACCATATGCGGCGCCAACCCGAGGAATCTCCATCTTGATCGGCTTGCCCCTTATCACGGAGCTGCTCGGGACGACCAGCTCTGAGGAGGGAGCTGTGTGACACAGTGGCTATGGCCCAAGGTTATCGGGAAGTCGGCGCCAGGCAGTCGGAGATAAACAAAGATAAGTTGCGTTCTCGTCTTGCGTAAACACCAGGAGCGTTATCGGCAGTTAACCAGGATCTTCTGGAAGTTTCTTTCCACGGTTCTCCAAAACGTGTGCGTAGATAGTTCTAGAATGTTCTGTGGCAGATTCCTTTGGCTATATAAGCGAGTATTCTCGCGAGCGGAGTCAGTCAGTTGACTCGGTCAGTGAATGAGTAAGCGAGTTGGTGAGCACGTTTCTGCTGCGACATCAAACGTGGTTCTCCGAGCGAGTTGGTGATGAATGCTGTGACGTGGAGCGAGAGACTGTAGGAGTCCTGTGTTAGACTCCCCAGCTAGTGAACCGTCGGAAGAATAGAGTACGTCACGAAGAAAGTGAAGTGACGGGAAAATTTAACTAGTTCATATTAGTGAATTGACAGTATGAGCTAAGTGAAGTCCCAGTGAAAGTTGAACCAGATCAAAACAGTTACAGGAGAACTGAGAAGTGGCAGTTGAAAATCTGGGCAAACTCACTCACAACATTAATAAGAGTGACCGTTGCGGAAACTTCATACACTATACAGTCTCTGAGTTATAGTTCCTACGTGTGCGACAAATAAAACAAAACAGAATGTTATAATAAATGGAGGATGTGATTTTATTTTTTGCTGTCTCTAGTGATGAAATACCATGGTTCAGGAAGTATTGCATTATCCCATACATTCGATATGGAGATTTTATTCGAAATACATGTTGAGGTCTCCTGAATTAAAAAGGCCCTCTTAAAACAAAAACGACGTAAGAGAGACAGAGAGAGATAGAGAGAGAAGGGAGGAAGTTGAATAAATACTCAATTCCATACTTACGTCAGTTACCTCTTAGATGTTACGCGTTTATTTTCAGGAAAATTTCCCTCCCCAGACAAGTGTTGATACTGAAAATATTTTGCTATTTTACAAAAATTGTTCTAGGAATTGCAATTAAAATAATACATGCTTGAGGAAATAAAATGATACATAAAATGTATATTGCATATGTTCTAACTAGTGTTTTAATTATTCTTTTTTTCCTTTGTAATTATTTTGTGTAACTGCGAACTTTAAGGGACGGATAAAATCTTACTGCAGATTAATCTTTGATCTCTAAGATAAACCGCAGTTACGATGGCAGAAACGATAGCTATGGAAGCTAAGCTAAAAGCGCTATCTATAGAAAGAGTTTGTTGAAAGCTTTCCTTGCTGCGCCTGATAAATTACAAGATTTATTTTTATAGAAATCGGTATATATTTAAGGTGCAACATTTAAGGTTCCTCCAAATACATTATGTGAAGTTGGACGTTCGTTTTAAGTGTTAAGACTTGTATTTTGAAGAACAGCCTTACTTCACCACCTTAGAGTTTACTATCACTTGAAATGTGGCCAGAACTCTGAATAATGACGGTACACTGTAAATACCTGGAGGATACTATTTTACTATTTTGTTTTCTATTTATTCTCATGGAACCTATATTATACACCAACTTACTCTTATATTTTAAAGCTTTCTAAAGAGCTTCATTAATATGTGCTTACTTTTAATGTTTAATATACAACAATGCATGTACGTATTTTAACATTTTGGTGAAATATTTTAAAGGATTCTTTGGATGATTGCGTGCGCATTTTGAGAGCCCTCAGTGCTTATAAATTATTGATATGTTAATTAAGCTATCAAGAACCTATTACCATGTGATAAGGACAGAGAGGTTGAAATGTGTCAGCGAGTTGTAGAGTGGCATTACTAAAAAATTCGAAAAAGAACTTGTATCTCTTTCGTTCGTATTTAATCACGTAGACCAGATGTGGCGAAAACGTGACTCGCGAGTTATTTTGACTCGCAGGCGCGTTCTCTCTCTGCCACATTCCCATTTGCTTTTCACGTGCTGCTGAGTGATGCAGTGCGTGTTGCATATATAGTGACTCGCGGAAGGAAAGCGTTTTCGCCACTCTTGACGTAGACTATGTGGTAAACTCCCCTATGATAAATACGAGGAAACGTTAACGGTAAGTTTTTATTGATTTTAAACGGTAGAAATAAACATGCAGCATTTTATTGAGTGTTATTACAATATATTAGGTGCATTTATATTTTACTGCAAAATGGAACATTTTCTATTCGGTATGATTAACCATAACTAATGTGGTGGTATGTATGCTTGTGAAACAGCTGATGCAGTCATAGTGGCCGCCCTTTACTTAAAGGCTATAATGTTTATAATGTATATATTTCTTTAACGCTTAACTTTGGATACAAAGCAGGAGATATTTTAGAGTAAAGATAACTAAGAGCTCAATTTTTATTTATCATAGTATACAAATAGTATTGCAAGAATGCTCAGCAAAATCTATACAAAATCCAGCAAACTCCTTTTCCATACAGAGTGGACTGAAACGATGCGTATATTAGGACGTGTATTTCGTCTGGAGGAACCAATACACGGAAAAGGAAGGAGGAATTAAATATAAACAAAATCGCAGTAACACGAAAGACCACAAGGTTACACGTTTTCGCAATAGAGTTCAATTACTATCAGATCATATCCAGAGTTACTGTGGCTCTTACCGGGGGAGATGGTTCCGCGGTAACGTGTGAGGCTCTCAATCGCGAGGCCCCGGCTTTGATTCCCGTCGGGCTAGCGAATCTGACCACATGGTTTTTCATGGTTTCCCGAGTTGGTTCCTTTTCTTTCACGATTTCCTGCCCCAATCATTTCCTATCATCTGTTTCAGGATTGCGGAACCAGGCGACGATGTTCTGTGTATTACGGCTGGGTGGTGGACATGCGCTTTGGAAGTATTTCGCACTGGATTTTGGTTGGACTGCTAATGGACCCGCTTTCTTGGGGCATCCCTGGGTCTTAGGCAGCACTAGCTGGCGTCCAAATGCGTTCTATCTGAAACTGTTAGGGACCTCATTCATTTCTCTCACATCGTCGCCCGGGTCTAGTCGCTTTTAGGATCTCTTCTCCAAACCTCCTAAGGGCCACGTTAGGAGCAAAGTGCACCATTTGGGCCAATTTGCGGTTCTCTGGCCCGGTTTCGGGGACCCTTTCGTGATTCGTACTCCTACTCCTATTCCTACTGTGGCTCTTCAAACTTGGTTCCACTGAATTTTCAAGGTCATCATCACCACATGGAGCCGTTTGTTCCTAAAATATGTAATTATACAAATCAGGATACATAAGTTATTCAGATTACAATCGTTATCTTCTGTTTTAGTCAAACGTACCATTGGCTCTTTTTACACATTGGCTCATTCTGTATATTTTTAAAACAATTCCTGAAACAGCGCGGAATTGAAGTTATGCATGGAAAGGGATTGCATAACTAACGAGGAGCTGCCAGATTGATTGCAATAGATTTCTATGCCTTTATTTCCGTTGGACCATAGAACGAAAACCCTGATTATGTTGGTCTTAATACCTAAACCTTAAGCTCCTGAGTTGACAACAATAACTGCCGGTAAAACGCATAATTCGCCATTATAGAATACATGTCGTCGTCTCAAAGACCGCACGACGTTAATTAAAGGTTAACGTTTTAATTACAGAGGTAATTGATTTCTAGATTAAAAGTGTAATGTAGCCCATATAGGTTGAAATTTTTATATATATATATATATATGTTTTCCTTGTGATAAGGAACTTATTAAGTGAAGTGGGATTAAGCAAAGAGACAAAAGTTGTCTTTTTCTATGCAATATTGTCTTAGGTATTTATTAATCTCAAGTACTACCGAAGACACTCATTTCGAAGCACATTTTTGGTATATATTTAATACCTATTACTGTTATCTTTAACACCTAGTTTGATTTTTGATATAGTCATTATGTCTTATATATATATAAGTGTATACTCACGACAGTTGCAGGTTCGCGGTTTTCCAGAAGATGAAAATAAAGAAGACAGAAGTCCTCTATTCAGGCTCAATCGGTTGTTGTTGGAGGGCTTCTGAAATAAAGCAAACGGATATTACAAAATATTCTGAGATATATAATTATATTTTAGAGCCTAGGCAATTCCCATATACGATCTGCAAAAAGTGGTTAATGCCTTAATGTTAGAGAAGATAGTTTAGGGACAAATAATAACAACTGTAATACAATGTTTGCTTAATTAAGGGATTCGGGCGTAAAAATCTAATCTGTGTTCTCTGTTGATGGACTTCAAATATTAAATACACTTTTTCTTCGTAACTTCTATTAAAATAAATTGTACTTGATCCTTTTATTTTGTGGATACTAAACAACCGTCCCTTAAATTAATGCACTACTAGCATTTCCACTGTGTATACTGTTACTCATTCTACGCATGGAAAAAACAGCACATAAAAGCATGTGTAAGCTAGGATGAAATATTATTTTATAACTTGTTCACATTTGTTAAGACATTTAACTTTAGAAATTATGGCATAGCAGTCCTTCTTAATTAGAGTTGTTTGTTTCATTTTGTTATAGTAACGAGTTGTTGGTCATAGCTTGCATGAGGTTCACACAAAGTTGTGAAATAGCCAAAGAGATATACAGGGTTTCTGTTTTCATTAGTGATTTGTCAATGACATAGGTTCGTAAATTACTAAATTTTCTAATTGTTTGTTGAGATTCACTTATCTCCACTTTCTTATGTGGCTTGAATACAATGATGCCCAAAATGACTGTTGGATCCAGTTTTGGTTAAGTTCGCCTCAGTTGTCTCTCAGTTTGCTCAGCATTACTAAGACGTTATTTTTTGTGTTTAAAAACTTAGAAATTGGTGCCTGAAGCACGCACCCGTAAGTATCCATCTCGGACTTAGAACATGTCAAAACTGTCTTTCAATATACATTAACAAAAGAGTGGGTGACTATAAGCATTGTAAGATTGAACTCATTGTGGATTCCCTCATAACAAATTGTAAGTAAATTTTGGAATTTAATATCCATTAATCGCTCTGCCATATACTCTCTTATAGTGCATTTGCATTAAGTTGAAACATGGAAAGTAGAAAGAGAAAGCACTATATCCACACGGCAATTGGTAATGCTTAACTGCCTAATGTCAAAACCTTTACTATTAAAACTTACTATTTAAATCCGGGTTAGGTTGAAACATGAAATTTAGAAGAGAACAACCAACACAGGCTTGTAACAATACGAAAGCCAGCGAAGCAAGAATGACCGAATATATCAGAATATTTCTCTGCCAAAAGTGCAACTGGTAACAAGAACAACTGTACTGAGAGACTAGGCAGTGAAGGGTGACTGTGGTAGGGTTTTCAACACTCGCACCGACATTAGCTCGCCCCCTCTTCTAGACCGGTCAGGTGGCGTCCAAGCTGTCATGTTTCAGCTTAAAACTTTCGTACTATGGTATATTTTGAGCTAAACCCCTGGTAACATTAAGGAGTAGTTATATTTGGGCTAGGTCCCGGCTCAAGTATAATTACGCATCTTCTCGTATACCACTATCTCTGTCCTTTTTTCAAAACATTATACATAGTGGAGGTGACAGGTTTTAAACGTTACATTTGCTCATAGGTGCTGGCCTTTATAAAGTATGATTTCAATCCCATCCTCATTTATGAATTATTAACAGTAGTAGAATACTGGGACTTCTGTTAATTTAATTTAATTTGAGTTTTATTTATGGACGCTCTTTGACTACTATGGTCCTTAGCGTCCCATTCTATACTGGGCGTGAAAGACCGATAATTATTGCTCAGAGGCCTCTTTATCAGGCTTGAGGTTGTTTTACGTGCCGTAAATCTACGACACGGGACCACCGGCTTTACTTCCCTTCCGAAGGAAGCCGCGCTAAGGATCGCCCTCCGCCGGGTTTGAACCCGCGACCTTGGGAACTAGAGACTAGCACGGTATCACTAGTCCACGGAGGACAACGGGACTTCTGGATGTAAATATTCCACTACGCATCAATTAAATAGTATTCAGTATCTCCATGGGGTTTCTGGATATAAATGCGTTATTTTTTCTAACTAAATACGTGTGATGTGCAAAAGATGATGTTGGACCTTTCCTGGGATGCTATTCGTCCACGATGGGCATTGGTTCAAGCATGTAGATGGTAGAAGGATGTAACTTTGAAAGTATTGCGCGTAGAACTGTGGAAACATTTAAAATATATATATATCTAATTAAATGGGGAAAGTTAGAATGGACCGCCTAGATATTGATACTGTGTGTATCAGTTCAAGCACCATGATGGTAAAAATATGTAACTTTGAAGGTATTGTTCGTAGAATTGTGGAAGAAATAAAACTAATAAGTCTAATTAAATGGAGGATGTAAGAGCCCACCCCCTCGAGATTGTGAGGCAGTGTGTATCAGATCAAGCCCCGTGATCGGTAAAGGAAATATCACACGGGTAAAACAAGATCTGTCACAATATGGCGAATCGATTACATATATGCAATGGAAAAAATATTTACAGTGACATCAAAGCGAAATGTTCAGACGGGTATTAAGAGGAAAAACCAGTAAGTATATTTACAATTGTGAATCTAGTACAATGAAAGAAACATGAAGTCACAGCTACATGTCTAGAACATAAGTCCATCAAGGTAAGTAAACGAATGCAGAACTTCATAGCATTAATGTAAGAATCATGAATTAATGCTGAAAGCAAAGATTATCACACCCAAAAGTACTTTATATGGGTAAAATGAATGTAGGCGTTGGCTGCATCCTGCATGAGACATGTTAAATATTCGAAAAAGTTCGGATACACGGGAAAAACCTCCAATATTGTGAACATAAGGTCGCCGAAATAGCTTCAAAGGGAGACGCTATTAGTATAGAAACAACAAGAGTATATGGAAATGGTAATATTCTTTATAAATTAAGGGGACAGAGAAGTCTAGCCATTATTGCGGAAAGCTGAAAAATTGCTATGATTGTACTGGGAAAGTTTTGATAGGTTACTAGCATGAAACATCACACGAAAAATCCCTGACATACGTATACGATTTGAATATTGCAATGAAGTAAATAATATGCAATACAAAGCTAAACACACTTAGGTGCGAAATCTCCGCCGTACAGAGACAAGGAATGATTTATGCGATTCCAAATTATGTATATAATGCATTTGTTTTAAGTTGAAACATGGAAATTAGAAAGAGATAGCACTGTATTCCACACGACAGTTGAACAGAACAACCAAAATCCGCTTTTAACAACACAAAAGCCAGCGAAACAAGCACGACCGAAGATATCAGAACATTTTCCATATTTCACCGCCAAAAGTGCAACTGCCAACAACAGTATTACAGGTATAACGGCTGATACTGAGACTAGGCAATGAAGGATGACTGTGACAGGGTGTCTCAGCACTCGGGCCGTCATTAGCGCACCCCCTTCCTAGACCGGACAGGTAGCGTCAAAACGGTCATGTCTTAACTTAAACCTCACGTATTGTAAATTACACACTAATAATAGAAAAAACGAAATTGAGATTTCTTTGTGGACACCCTTTAATTACTATGTTTGCTAGCGTCCCATTCTATATTCGGCGTGAAAGACTGGAATTTTGCTCAGGGGCCTCTTTATTAGGCTTGAGGTTCTTATATGTGCCATTAATGTATGACACGGGACCACCGACTTTATTTCCCTTCCGAAGAAAGCCATGTTAAGAGCTTTTATTTCCGAAAAGAATCCATCGCCCTCCGCCATGTTTGAACCCGCGACCTCAGGAACCAGAGGCTAGCATAATACCCCTATACCACGAAGTACGGCTATTAATGAGAGAGAAGTTACAGATTGTAAAGTATGGAAACGTACGCTGAAGCGAAAGTGTTAGTATGGTTACTTTTTGTATATTATTATTATTATTATTATTATTATTATTATTATTATTATTATTACCATTATTATTGTTAAAGATTGCAGGGCGTGATATATAGGATGTGAGAAACAGTTATAAGCACTTGCGATAGTGCCTTATCAAATTAACGTATAAAGTTACGCATTATGAGAGAGAAATTACACATAGTAAAATATCGAGAAAGTAAGCTGAAGTGAAACGGTTATTGTAATTACGTTTTGAAAGCATGTATAGTATTATTATTATCATTCTGATTATGATTATTATTATTATTATTATTATTATTATTATTATTATTATTATTATTATTATTATTATTATTATTATTATTAAAGCTTGAAGAACGTGGCATGTGAGATGTGAAAAAAACAGTTATAACGTTTGTGACTGCAGTTCATTACTGTGAAACAAATCACAATCACATTGAGAATTAGAAGAAATGCTGGAAGTACTCACTCATGTTGCTGTGAAACAATGAGAAAATCTGCCATTGTCATATAGTACACGAATTGCAGAAGTGTAACGTTAAACGTACAGAGGAGTCTGATTTGTACATTAATAATATAATCATTGCATACAAATCCCAAAGGTCATCCTCCGTGGTCTAGGGGTATCATAATAGCATTTAGTTCCAGAGGTCATGCGTTCAAACCCAGCTGAGGGCGATAGATTTTTTTCGGGCGTAAAAATCCTTAGCGTGGCTTCCTTTGAAAGGGAGGTAAAACCGGTGGTCGCGTGTTGCAGATTTATGCCACGTAAAAGAACCTCAAGCCTGATAAAGAGGGCTCTGAGCAAAATTTCCGGTCTTTCACGTCCAATATAGAATGAGACGCTGAGAACCGTAGCAGTTAAAGGGCGTCCATAAATAAAACTAATTTTTTCAAATCACAAAATTTGAGGGTAGAAGCTATTTCTGAATATCCTTCAAAATTATATCAGAAAACTTCACCAACTGTGCTTTAAAGGTATATAAAGAAGAGGATATTCAAGAGCGATCACGCACGTTAACCATAGCTTCTCTCGAGAGGAACTCAATTGCCAGTGGTAAAGTGCGATGACTGGCAAGTATACATTGGCTCTTTCCCAGTCAAACGGAATAAGCATGTAGGACTAACAAGGTAATTAGCGTTGAGCTTCACTGAAAAATCGCAGTAGATAAATGGGCATAACGTTTAAATGTAGTTGGTAAATGTGGATCTAAAATTTTAGCTTTTGGACAATGTGCTTATAAGGTTCTATTGCAGTAAAATCACTAACTGCAGTTCACTTATAAACGAAGATTAGAGACGAACTTAGTTTTTTCTCGGCGTCAGTTGTATAATGCTGATCTGAGGCCAGATGGACTCCGTTCAGTGCTGATCCGAGAACACTAAAACAAATACACCAATATGGCAAAAAATGTGGCAAGCTTCATATTGTTCGAAAGGACTCAATCATCGGGACCATTCGACTCTTATTTAATACAACTGCACGGTAGCCAATCTAGGCATAACAAAAACTACATGAAACTTTCTCTTTATCTCATTTGGTCCCAGAAATAGTGTTATTTAATATATGTAGCTTAGGAATTTACTTCAAATTAAAGTAACCTTTACCGAAGGAAATAATTATTCCGTTTGCTTTATCTCTATTGTATGCGTAATATACCTCTTTAGTCCGTTTACAACATTATGACTTTGCAAGCTTCATAACTAAATAATGGAAGTGCAGGAAAAGAAAGTGAGGGTTCTATTTTAAAAGTGAAAAAAAGATCTTTGGTGGATATTGTCCTAAAATATAAGCATACATTAGGAAATAAAGATAGTATCACAAAGAAATGGAAGAAGTGTGGAAGGAAATAACTACAGAATCCAACTCAAGAACCGTTAGTGGACGCAATTGCAAAACCTTGAGATTATGTCATGAAAACAATAAAAGCACCAAGAAAATTAAAACTTAAGATAAGGTGGAAATGTCCAAAAAAGGAAGTGGTATGTTTGCGCTGTCATCCTTGGACGAAACTGGCCACAAACTAATTACAACGATCAAGCCGCAGCTTCTGTCAGTTAATTGCGAGTTCGGCGATGAAGTGGGTTTTCATCCGGAATATATTACAGAAGTAGGTATGGAAGTCATCTGCAGTTCACCACAAGATAAAATCATTGTAAACGATGTCTAACTGGAGGTCTGCAGTTCACAGGAGGGCGAAATGCAACTTCTTGATCCACGTCCTTCAACGTCTGCAGGTACTGGTACACCCAAATCAACGCCATTCCCTGAATTTGAAGAGGAAGGAAGATATTAGGAAGAATTCTATAATAGGGGGCTGGAGAGCTTAGAGGAATAACATGAACTGAAAATGAACATTTTCAAGCTGGAACTGGAATTTAAACAAATCACAGAAGCTGTAGCTTGTGAAAATAAGATTAGGAAATAATAAATTTAAAGTGAATACATGAAACTATTGTTAATTAGAGCAGTACTTAGTGCTGTGCTCTTCCTTCTATCTCCCAAATTTAAATCACTTATAGGCAGTTTCTAGTAAATTATCCTTCTTTTGTACACAGCACCGTTTACGTCAGCAGTGTCGTAGTCTGCATTAATGGCCAAGGTATATAATACAAGGCGGCGCCGTGGCTGAGTGGTTAGACCGCTCGCCTCCCACCGATGCGGCCCGGGTTCAATCCCAGGGACCTGCATGTGGGATTTGTGGTGGACGAAGCGGCGTCTGGGCGGGTTTTCTCCGGGTTCTCCGGTTTCCCCCGCCATTCATTCCACCCACTGCTCCATCATCACCTTTCCTTTCATCCATTTCACCACCATTTCGTTTCATCTACTTCCTTCATCCCATACCAGGCATCGGGCTGATCACCCATCCTGGATGCTCTGTCTGATCCATGAGTGTCTGCTCCTCGACGGGCCTCTGACCCCAGGCACCCGCTTGTAAGTCCTGGGGGGTGTAAGTCCTATATAAGAGGAGGGTAAACAGATAATGAATGAATATATAATACAAATTTTTCTGCTATTGTAGGAGGAACTTGAAGTACTTTCACGCCTAGTTTCACTCTTAAACATGGGAATCGTCCTTTGACGACACCAAAAGATCTTTCAGTAACTGATCTATGAGTTCGTCTATGAGCTCCGTTATGTGCCCGTTCTGAAGGAGTTTCTTCATGCATTGTATGTGTAAATAAGTAATGACAGCCGCGATAGGCAATGTCTCCTAGAAGCACACCTGGGGGATTCTTCAGCTTCAAGCTGTGCATGAATTCTAGAATTTCTAAAAGTGCTGAACCTAGCCACTTAGCAACAACATTCTGGAAACGAAGTTTTGAGTTACAGACAGCTTGAACATTTAAAGAATGCCAACCATGCCGATTTCTGTAAATCTCAACATGTCTCTTCCCACCGGGTGATATAAATGGGATATACTCGTATGTGCAATCTATTGCATTTAAAACTGCTGGGAAATTACATACATTATGGAAATCTCGCATAAACCTTCTTATTTCACCCTATTCCTTAGGCACCTTGATGAAATGAGGTCTTAAGGCTGGAATCTGGCTTATAAATGTGTGTATAGTTCTACTTGCAGTGTCTGTGTTCACATTAACAATATCCCCAATCACCATCTGGAAGCTTCCAGTTGCATTGAACCGTAATCTCTCACGAGGTACACATTACGCAATTCTACAGAATCTCTCGCGTCGTAAAGTTAGTTACAAAATGTGAAGTAGGTACGCGACAAGTATTACGATAGTAATTACATTCGGAAATATAACAGTTTCAGTCAGGCGTGTATAAAGATTACAGATGTGAACTATTAATTAAGTGTGACGGCAATAAAATTGTAAAAACAAATTCTTTTATCAGTGTTATCTTTTAGTAACAACTCCTTTCCGTTTACACGCCCTGCTCAGAGATATTTGCTCGACTGAGTAATAATAGCTAGCCGGAGGACAAAGAACCCAAAATTCACAATAGTAAAACAATAACAGGCGCCAAGTAAAAAAGATAACACGACAGCGTACTGCGACAGCCTATAGCGCATAATACCTAAAATCAACTGATGTTTACAAAAATATACGCACAACAGTTAGTGCCTAACCTTCACACTTTCCTATGCTGGGTTATATTACCTACTCACTAAAAAAATTATGCTCTAAACTACGAAAGATATATAATCACTGCTAAACTAACCCCAAAGCTATATGAATAATGTACCGTAGAAGAATATAATGTCGAAAATCACTCGCTTATAATTTCAGTAACACAATAACTTGAGAGCACAGATGAAAGCATTCTAATCCTTTGTGTTGTTATTTGGTTAGGCGGAACAAAATCGCCTTTGTCTGTTTAAAGACGTACCAACACAAACTTGGTGACTTTAAAATACACTAGAAATCACTAAGCGCTAAATTCAAACACAACAATCTGAATTAATCCACACGCTAGCAAATGAACCTTATGCTAAGGCATTTAAACGACCTCTTCCCCCTGCACACGAACATTTAAACAGTCATATGACCCGCTTAAAGAACCGTAACGAGAAAATCGAAGTGGAATATGATAGTTGAAACATTAAAGTTTTCTAAAAACAACAAAAACTGAAAAAGTGACATTTCAAAATTTGAGTCAATTTTCACAGGTATATTGCCTTAAGATGTCCTCGCTGCACTCAATTGATGTCAACAATACAATTATTCTGTATCATTTACTTTGCAAATCTTTATTTACAGCTATTGGTCGCATTTTTCTCTAAGGTGCCCATGTTGCATTTTCATTTTGTGCTGGTTTGTTTTGTTCGCTTTCCTTCTGTTTTATTTTTTCTCTTACAGTGCAAATTGTAAGAATTATGATGTATGTATGGTGACATTCAACAAATACATATGCTAGTTCAATACAAAGGATGCCTTCATTTTAGTATAACAAATTAAAACCAATGTGATATTTTTGTGTGACTAAAACGCAAAACATATATAAATGTTGATCGCTTATACTTTGTCTTGTTCGTAACTAATGTTTTTTCTAGATCTGCTACAACGTTGCAATTTTGCATTGCGCAGACACTGTAGGTATTCATAGACGCTATTGTCAGGAGAAATTTATGAACCAAGATAATTTGAGGTGCGAATTTAGAATCTTAGCATCTGTCAAGTTTATTTTCATGCCAGGTTAATAGTTTTCCTTCTTGGAATTTATGTTCGTCTATTTAAAACAAGTGTTACTTCCTCTTTTAATTGCATTGCACTCTTGTTTTATTTATGTTGTCGATTCTTCGCTTTGTCTGTAAATTTTAACGCTTTCCTCAAGCAAAGCAATCAAGCTTGTTATGTTTTTTTTATTTATTTGATAACACGTGTGCAGTGGTTGATTTCGCCCCTTCATTCTTGGTGGGGCTTTCTGTGAATCAGAATTAGGACATTTGATTTCGTATGTATTTGTTTTTATTTTTTAAATTTTGTTGAGATCAACTTCCTATTGCAGCTCTCAGGATTCATTTTTGATATTCAAATTCTATATAAGCTGGTTTAGGGAGATCTGGATACCCTAAGGTAAAACACATCAATTTGTAACCAATGTTGATCAGTTTTACTCCAATTCCTTCACGTAGGCTCGTGGATATGTACGTCACACATTTACTGTATCTGGAGTAGATCTGATAATTTTGTATAACTATTTAAACAAAACTAAATTGACGTCAAATTGTGGACTTCTCCCTTAATGAGGGAGATTTTGCAACATTATATCACAACAAAGAAAATAATTTGAGTAGTATGCATTCAAAAAACAAATTTTGGTCTTCAAGCAATATTTATTTGCATTGGTAACACGTGGATTTCTCATCATTACCATTTATTACACATGCAACGTAAAACTATTTAGTGACACTCTCCACACACTGAAATTAAGGCTCTCCAATATTGTTATTGTCATCCACTACAAACTGCAGAATAGTTACTCAGATTCTTCAGATGATATCATGAACTGGATGCCACATACCTTGACGTCGAGCGTTAGTAGGTCAGTTTTGTGGAGAAGCCATGCTTTTTGTTATTAGTTTCTCTGAGGTGCTTCCGATAGTTTTGGGATATTATAACGGCCGATTCTTGCCACTTTCCCCCTCATTTAGCACGAGATGAGGACGTTAACAATGAAACTGGTGCAAATTATGGAAATGAGCTACCAGCAGATGAGGAATTAGGTCAACTTAAACGTTCCTGAACTGATGGCTATGGTGACGATAGCAACAGTAGCTGTGTTCCAGGAATAGTGGCATGTCTTCTCCAATAAGAATTTCGCATGCGTTTTCGACTGAGGCAAAATCGTACTCAAATATACAATCCTGTAATGTGTCAGGATTGAAGGGGAAGATTCCATACTTCCTAAACTCGCTGGCAAAGTTGTCTACTGTTGGCGACTTGTCCCAAGCAAGTTTGAACTGCTCACAAAAACCATCTTTGATGATTCCTTTTCCTGGATGCTGACGAATATAATTTATGGTTGTTACAAAAATGCTTGTGACTTAAAGTAGGAAACGTCTAGATGCAGCAACTTGGTGTGATGTGGGTCGAAGGCACACCATCCAAATTCCAAATTCAGATGCTTTATCAAAGACATCTGGATTCTTACAATGTGATGTATGTCCTGTTAAAGATCAAGAGAGTGTTACCCTGTGGCTTATACAGACTGGCGTGATCTAAGAACAAAGAAAACGTCTCATTGTCATGTAACGAGTCAAACATGTGAAGAACTGACCCATTAGGAATTCCTTTGGAATTCACTTCTCAATTGCGAATTCCATTCATTATTGCGAATGGTGGTACAGCCTGACCTGCTGCATTTGCGCAAACCATAACAGTTACTGTGGACCCCTTCTTTGCTGTAGTGCTGTGGAACACATTCTTTTTCCATGTACACTGATGACTTTAAGAGGCTTCAAAATCAATTGCAGGCCAGATAAGTCCGCATTGTATATTAATTTACCTGGGCTGTCCCATATATTCAACATGCCACGGAGGAGGATGAAAAGCCATTACACTTCCTCCTTGTTTAGGCTCTTTTAACCTGCAGTTCGCCCTTGGGCTTTATCACTAGCCAAGTTTGAATGCCTTCCTTGAAAGGAATAAACCCAGTCATACCTACCTCTTTATATCCCTACATTAAATGCATGTTTCAAGCCATCCCTGACAGCAAATTTAAACGCTAACTCTTTTAAATCTGTAATTGTTGGACCGAAGCCTTTAGAATTCGGTAGTAGGAGATGACGGACTAATGGTCTTCTACTTTTTCCCAAGGCACTCCTTAACCCATTTGCCTATTCCTGGAATTTCCTGTGATAAGTACAAATCGCAGGGTGCTTTTGGTATGAAGAAACGCTTAGCTGCTGTTGCAAAGGGAGGTTTTTCTTGCCGGGCAGATTTAATTACTGCAGACATATCCACTTCCTTTCAGTCCCCGAGATTTCACTTACTATGGTATTTTCGTGACATTATTCACAGCTGTGAATTAAGAATAGAAGAAATATACTAGAATAATATAATAATTGCATACATCAGTCTTTATTTGGATGTGATGCCAAAACTACCCCATTTAGGAATAACTCGAATGTCAAGATCTCCCACAGTCGCTATTTCGAGATAACACAAAGTTACACTGTTGGCCAATAAACGACACTCAGTTTCAAATAAATTACATTTTATAGAGGCCACTGGTCTCCTGTTTTTTCTAACCTTAGAGAATATGCAACAAATTTTATGTCCTGTAACTTGATTTACGACACATCAAACTGCAATACATTATCTACCAAACATTCTAATTTGTATAACAATAGCGTGGTACTTGCCTTTTATTGTGTTTGTATAGGAAATACCCACTGAAATAACGAATTCCAATCACAACCCAACTATACACTGACAGTAAACATGTAATAAACACGTCACACGTGGTTCCAGCTTTGTCCGCTAGAATCCATCGCAACAGTTGTTAAATTTTTTAAATGCGTCGAGATCTCCCGAAGTCCAGATCACTCTAAACCACCTTATAGTTGTCTTACCTCCAGTTGTCTTTTCAGTCTTTCTAAGCGTAAAGCCCAAACTGTAGATACCAACTGGTTTTCCAGCGGCTTATGGAATATTACGGAGCAATGCTCTACTGAAGATGTAATAGGTACTCCAAGCGACCCTATGGTTTCTCAGAGTTTTCAGTTTATAATTTGTTCAGATGCGGAGTTGTGGATGTTGAGGTTCTTTCAGCGCGCCCCAGACGTGGATTCCTAGTGGTCTATGAGTGTTTTACGTGTCTTCCGTTAATTTATAGTATTGTTCTGAAGCTAAAATTAAAGCTGAAGTGGTTTTTGTTGCCTTACGACAATGGAGTTTTCACTTAAAGTATTAGAATTGTAGGTATGTTAGAAAGTACCTACGGTTACTTTTAAAGTTCAGAGTATGCACTTGAGTTATTTCGGTACATGATTCATGTAACAAGAGGTGGGGCTGAGTTCTCCAAATTCTAAATTTTATGGTTGAGAGCTACACAAAAGTCTGTTCAGGAAATAAAGATAGAAAGAAGATAATTTCATTATTATTTACATACCAGGGTTAGGTTTATAAAAACATGTATTTTTCCGTTGGGCGGCATCGTGGCCGAATGGTTAGACTGCTCACGTCTCAACAAAGCGGCCCGGGCCTGATTCCAGGAATTCGCATGTGGGATTTGTGGTGGACAAAGCGGTGTCTGGGCAGGTTTTCTGTGAGTTTTCCGGCTTCCCTCGTCTTCATTCCAAAATCTGTTCCATCATAATCTTTCCTAGTATTCATTTCATCCTCATTTCACATCATCTACTTCCTCGTTCTCATACCAGGCATCGGGCTGATCACACATTCTGAGTATCTTATCCGATCCAAGGTGTCTCTGCCACCAGAGAAGCCTCTGAACTCAGGCAACCGCTTGTAAGTCCTGGGGGTGTAAGTCCTCTATACGAGGAGGGTAAACAGACGAAGAAGTATTATTCAGTTAAATTTATTTCAAAACATGAAATGTGAATGTTATACTATAGCATTTTACCTGTAAATTGGTGCTGATACACAGTCGTGTGCTACTGAAAGCGACTGTAGAAGTAATTTAATTTTACTGGTGTGAATTTAATGATTAAGATAACACTTATAAGATTAACTTATGTGAAAAGACTATCTTTCACAATCATATTCATTAGATAGGGATAGCAATTTTCAAACTGTGTTATTCATAACAATTCCCTGGTAACAAATAAAATTCCTTTCAAGTTTATATACCGTTTACATGTCATTTCAACTTAAAAATAAACTACATTTGCAGTTCTATATATATATTTTTTAAATGTAAAGTAACATTGTTTAAATTAAATGAAGCAATAAACGATTTCTTATTTGTTCATTGCTAACTGCACAAGTTATGATCACGATCTCTGTACGTAAACTAATCTGTATCAGGATACATCAAATCACTTTCGAACTTAAAATCTGAAGCACAAGAAGGAAATTGAACCAAAGCATGTTATATATTATTGCTTAACTCTTATGAAGCAATAATATATATATATATATATATATATATATATATATATATTGTCGCGATTGCTGTTGAGAGGCGCAGGAATCTACAGAAAGTTTGGATATTCATATTTCTGGACACTTTGGGCTAAATTATATATTCATTTAAATTTTAATATTTTCTTACATTTCACAATCTTTCTTGGTGAACGGATGGGCAGAGCTATAATGTAACGGGATTTTAGCGGCTAACCCCTTCCGCTCAGAGAATTCTTTGGGGACTCACAGTTCATAAACTTCCTGAGTCCTACGTGCCGTTTTGCACATCATCAAGGAGATGTGCGTCAGATGGAATGTTCTAGAACATCCTGGAACATCCTACATAGGAAATGACTAGCCTCCTATAGGAAATGATTGGCTATATAAGGAGCGCCAGAACCGGCATTTCGGACTCTTTTTTGATGGTCTCTCGGTCGGACTCCTGCATTGTGATTCTCGACCAATGGCGTTGGCTCTTACCGCATACCTTGGAACTCCGGCGCTATCTCAACAGCAACCGTGCCGTCTAGAAAAGGTAAGCTCCAATGGGAGACATTATATAATTAAATAAAAATGGACCGTTCTGAACCATTGAGTTGTATTTACTAGCTATAATCTACCAGCTTAGTGAAACCCCCGTCATCTCACGTTTGAGTTGTGACATTATGTTGGAGGCGCCGGCTTCTCTAAAGCATTTTTGAGAAGTATGGTTCGACCCCGTACCTCTGTTTTTTATTCCTTATAAGATGTTTATGGTGGAGACACCGACTTTTCCCCGAAATCAGCGTTTTCGTAGGGAAAAGTAGAGTTCAACTCCGTACCTCTACATATTATTTCATCACGCGAGAGTAATAGTGCAGGCATCGGCTTCTCTATATTTCCATTTACTTAGACGTCCCCCAAGCGGCCAGTCCCCCAAATTTAATTTTTCAAGGTGGCATGGTTCAAGTCAGTATCTCTCTGCAATTACCTCCTTTCCAGAAAAATAGGGCGCAACACCCATTTCTTGAGTTAAGATCCACTCGTATCAGTACTTCCAATTTTCCGATATGTTGGGTATGAGTTTGTTTTCTCTTTAAGATTTGGGGAGTCCTCCTTTCTAATTAACCGCCGCCTAAAGCAGAAATATTCGCCCCTAAGCTAAAAAAACTGAAACGTCCAAGATGCACATGGAAGTAAAAGTCGCTCTAAATTTCGTCATGTCTCACCTATACAATAAGCTGCCCCGGCGGAGAGTAAATATGTTTGGAGAAGAACTTCAAAAGTTACTAAAGAACAAATTCAAGGGTCATTGGCACCCAGAAACGCCATTAAAGGGCTCGGCATTCAGATGTCTCCAGACCGGTACTCTAGTGGATCCAGTCCTGGAGCAAGCTGCCAAAGAAAGCGGGGTTCCCATTCAGGATCTTCTCCAGGAATTGCCACCAGAATTGACAGTATGGGTCGATCCCGGAGAGGTTAGTTACAGGATTGGCGAGAGGGGTGCCATTAAGGTGTTATTCAGCGATTTGTTTGATCCACACGTTACTTCCTTTGTCGCAGACCGCGGAGTCACCAAAACCATCAATCCTGAGGTGCAGGGTTTCAGGCCCATGGAGGCCGTAGCCTCATTTTTCGGTGGAGCTTTATTAAATAATAATACCTACAAAGGCTTACCAAGTCAGGTAACATCCATCATCCCTTGTTTTACGGCGCCACTCTCACAACGGCCACTTTTGCCCAGACTAGGTTTGGTTGCACAAGACTCAAGATCAGCAGCAAGCGAACTTGTAGGATGTCGCCATCCAACTACGTCAAATAGCGTGCCATCCAGTTACAGATCCACCACCACCGCCACCCCCATCCACTGTCCTCTCAGGACTCTCCTACAGGACGTTCCTTTTTTCCAGACCCAAATAAGACTGGAGGATACATTTCCCAAACCTTTTTTTCCAACACACTAATATCATCCACTTTTTTGTTCACATACTAAGCATCGGACCGATCACCCACTCTGGTATCGCTCTGAGACAGAGTTTCTGCTTTTTTTAACAGGCCTCTTATCCTAGACACTAAAATATAAGGACAAGTAGACATTTCATTCCCACCTAAAAGGAGTATAATCAGAAACAACAAAAAAGCTTAAATGTTTAGGCTACTCATAGTATAAAAATTTAAAAGTGAAAGGAAATATAACATTTAAGAATCAACAAAAATGTCAGTTCTAAACTAAAGCATAAACTTATGTCTTGAAATCATAATCACATATTTAAATCCTCATTGCCAACTTGCGTGACAGTCAGCCAGTTCTTTTAGTATCAATATGTCTTCCTTCGTACCCCGACAACTACTTCCGTTCGGTACAAAAGGAACGAAACATAAAACCCTACATGATATTTTATTTATTTTCTTTTCCTTAACCACTTAACGTCACATTTACATACCAAGATACCCTACGGATGCGATAATTAGTATGGAAAAATCTCTTATTAATTCTTTTCGAATTCTACCTATATAATAGTTTACATTATTTACTTTTTCTTAGCACATACAATTGATTTTATGAGTTTCTGTTTATATTTAAGCACAATTAAAACTTCCGGATATAGTTCTGCGATAACTACTTGTTTTACTTGGGACGAATTATTTATATATGTTTCTTCTGTCTTACTGTAATAGGTTTACTTATTTTCCGTGCAGATTCACTGTTCCTATTCTTGTTTTCCGCTTACCTACTTTTTCTTGCGAATGATAGTATAAGGTTGCGTCTGATTGGTTGTTCGGTCCCTAAGTTTCATTTATTCTTGATTTCCGGATCTCTAAGCTTTGTTTGAGTACAGGCTTGGTTATTTATGTTACTTTTTGAAGGTAATGATTCGTAATTGAATATTGTACGTGTCTACGGCATGTCAGGAACTTCTGGTTTAACGACTTTACACTGGATATATCGCGAGGTTATCCGGTTAGTAGAGTTCGTGTTGCTTTAATGGTGTTGATTTTGCATTATCATCGTCGTTATAGTTTTTAAGCGACTATGGGAGTCGCCGTTGACTGCCTTTGTTTACAGGTACGCCGCGAGGCCCTAGAAGCAAGGAATCTATAAAGAAGTTTGGATATTGCCGTCCTAGGTTTTGTCGCGAGACCCTAAGATTTCAATTATCCCTGTATTAAGAATGAGCGTGGGACGCTCGAATATATTGTGGCTCTGTTCTGGGAAGTTACCCTACGTGGCCTCCCCAGACGAGCACTTCGTTGTTTCATGCTTGCAAGCTGTTATTAGATGCCCACTCGGAAGTTGGGATACGTATATATTGTTGTTATTGAACGTGTAAATATTTTTTTAGCGCCGGAGGAGCGCAGGTCCACGGAGTTACTTGCTGACGATGGTGATAATTGACGTACTTTTTGTAGGTCTACGGAGTTACCTACATTACTACTTGTAATATGACCAATTTTCCTGTCAGTCCTTATGACCAGCGATAGAATCTCCTTTGTTGCGAAAGTATTCGGCCGGTTTAAATTCATTAGGTGACCATACGCTGAACATTAGTTTTGTCCGGAACTGGTTGTCCGACTTGAGAATTCGGTACGCTTGTTGCCAGTACAGTTCTCAAGGAATGCTGTGTTAGTTCGCTTTGCTGTCATGTTTCTTTTCTTTAACGTTGGTGATTAGCACATGTTTTTAAGTTCTGTTTGACGAATAAATTATTTTGACCAGCGGCTGCCTCAAACTGTGAAACTGACTACACTACGTCTGAATGGCATTCCCTCCTGTGGCATCATCCCTTTCTAAAGGTTTGCTATGTTTCGAGCACCGCTTCACGTCACGATATGGCCAGAAGACTCAACTGTTTGGTTTGGTTGTATTATACTCTGTATTGTTCCCAATTATTGTAACTTTCACTTTCAAATTTATTAATTTTGAAATTTAATACCATTACATTTTATGTACTTTGGTTTTTATTCTCTTATGCATGTCGGTGTGTAATGCGTAATAACTTTATACAAACTGATTCTGAATTTTTTCCTTATGTATTTTAGGTTTGTTGCTGTTTTGCATATCCTTGGTTGCGTTAAATTTTATTTGGGGATCCTACCATTGTAATTATGAATTAATTTACACACCGCCAGGCATTACCCTAGGCAAATGCTGACATTTAGCGTAATTTTATGTGTTCGGTGTTTGCACTAATTCACTGTCTGATTTTTATCAGTAGATCTACAAGCCATAGCTGATGATTTCATTATTTTCTTATAGATTGAGATTTAAACTTATAAAAATCTTTTTAGCAGATTATTGCTTTATTTGATCACATTACTATTTTATTTTGGTAATATCTGACATTCTCACATGGATTCCCTATGTGATACTATTTTAGTTTTTCCTACTGAACATGTTAGTTTCCATTATGTGTATAATTTCTGTATATTTACTATTCTTTTATTTGGAATTTTATCATGTGATTTCATTGGAGATTGTAACGTACTTTTGAAACTAAGCAAATTTGTATTTTTATACACCCATATGATAAATTAATTTATTTTGCTTAATTTTTAAATTGCCTTTTTGGAAAGATCTTTCTGTGAGCTTTTAAAGGGAACCTTTTATTTTTATTTCCCTTTTACCTGTGTTGTTTATCCCTGATTCCTCACTTGTCTTCCCCTCTTATAATTTTTGCATTAACGAAAGACAATCTCTCTCTCCCGTTCCCTTCTACTAATTATTACCTTCCTATGGTTACTTTCCATTCAGTTTATTTGACTACTAATGAAACCCTTTGTCTTTATTTTTCATCATACCTACCTGACCTTGGGGTTTGGCACGAGAACGTTTATCAAGAACTTCTGCACTTTGGGTGTGCCTGTTGAAGATCGCGCACGATCCCGGAGGATTCCTTCTGGCTCAATCACGACACACCTGCTGCTTGCACTGACCCTGGCAAGACAACATCAACTACGCTTGGCATTCTACGTTTCGACTGCTCATTATATCATGCCATCTTCAGCTGATTATTAATTACACTGTCTTCGTTTCAAGGACATCAGAACTATTATCTGTACTTTGTGCGGATGCCCTTATCAACCGCACTCTATCTCCGGTGGTGTACTCTTCGTCAAGATGAATATTTTGCCGTGCAGTGATGCATCGTTATAAACTCTACAATAATGTGTTGAACTTACGCATTGGAAACAAATTTCTGCTCACTGTATTTTCTGGTCGTGCATCTGAACTTTGTTACTTGTGTGAATATGTATGTGTGCCTCTATAACTCTTTGTTCTCGTGTGCGCCATTACTGAACTTTATTTCTGCAATCCCATCCCCTTCTGTTACTCATTCCCTTATTTCCTCCCGTCCTCCCTTACCTTCTAGACAGCCTATTCCCTTGTTTCTCTATCACGTATTAGTATTGTGTCACTCACTTGTATTAATTTGTTCTTACATTTTTCCATATTTGTATAACAAAACTTTCGCTCTTGTTGTGCCAGAATTTTTTCTGTGACATTATCTGATTTAAAATTATTTGATTTTATGATTGTGTACAATATATTGCCATCCACTGTTTTACCTCTTACAGTGTAGGTCAGTTGCAATTGTTTTTGTGGATGCAGCCCTTCTGGCAGTGTTTCTAATTATATGTATAATGATTGTCGGTTTTTTTGACTCAGCCCTTCTGGCTTTGTGTGTTGTATATCCTTACTGCCACGTAGTGGTCTCCTTATGTTCTAATATACACTTTTGGACTGTGCTCTTATTACTCCTTCTGTATGTGACAATTGTACACTTTGCCTTCAGCGTATTTTTGTTTTATTGTTGTTTGTTTGCAATTTTTTGTTAATGTATTTTCGCCGGGGCCGGCGAATTTCTAGGCGACAGGGATATGTCGCGATTGCTGTTGAGAAGCGCAAGAATCCACAGAAGGTTTGGACATTCGTATTTCTGGACACTTTGGGCTAAATTATATATTCATTTAAATTTTAATATTTTCTTAAATTTCACAATCTTTCTTGGTGAACGGATGGGCACAGCTAGAATGTAACGGGATTTTAGCGGCTAACCCCTTCCGCTCAGAGAATTCTTTGGGGACTCACAGTTCATAAACTTCCTGAGTCCTACGTGCCGTTTTGCACATCACCAAGGGGATGTGCGTAAGATGGAATGTTCTAGAACGTCCTGTTATGCTTAACTACAACTACATAGGAAATGACAGCCTACTATAGGAAATGATTGGATATATAAGGAGCGCCAGAGCCGGCATTTCGGGCTCTTTTTTTGATGGTCTCTCGGTCGGACTCCTTCATTCTGATTCTCGACCGCTGGCGTTGGCTGTTGCCGCATACCTTGGAACTCCGGCGCTATCTCAACAGCAACCGTGCCGTCTAGAAAAGGTAAGCTCCAATGGGAGTCTTTATATAATTAAATAAAAATGGACCGTTCTGAACCATTGAGTTGTATTTACTAGCTATAATCTACCATCTTAGTGAAACCCCCTGTCATCTCACGTTTGAGTTGTCACAATATATATATATATGTGTGTGTGTGTGTGTGTTTAAAACTTGGCATTAAATAGCATATAATGCTGATTTATAAGGTTTAAATACATTTGCTCTGCATTTGACAATCTTACAGGAATAAAGGCCCACAGTTTGTATCACTTTGTGCATTTCTTACGTCTGTGTGGGAATTTATGCAGCGATCGCAAAACATTTTATAGCTATACATTATAGCTTCATTGTTTCAACCTGTCTATTCCAAGTGTTATAGTCAACATGTAAAGTTTTAAAAATTGTGATGCAACATGTGCTACAATGCAGAGTAGTACAATGAGGTACACGGAAACCAAAAATAAAATTTGATTTTTCTTTTAGTAGTGTTAAACGCCCGTTCTTACTACATGCTGCACCACATGCGCTGGGCACTGATGATACATGCAGTGAAATTATATTTTGGAAAGAAACTTTGGGAGGGAAACGTTGCAGGCCTAGGTTTAGGTACCTTACCAGCATTTGCTAATTATGAGGACTGAGGGAAACTTGCAAAAAGCCTAAGTCATGGATAACGGTCCTAGTCTGAGGACCAACTGCTAATTATTCCATTTCTTAATAACTTCGGTCATCCGTGTCAGTATCAAGTTTTAGAATGTTTCTTTGTATCTATATAAAGGTTTATAAGCGTAATGGTTTAAACAAGTGTTGTCATTTACAAAATTTCAATACGACAGACATTTAAAAAGTTGAACAAATTTTTCGTTTACGTAAAGCGGTTACCACGAGAAAAGGATAGAAGGGCCGGTTCAAACACAATTTGAATATCGATTTGAATACATCTGTTGTCAAACTATGTCCGCTCCCAAGTCCAAGAAAAGGATACCTCCGGGTCTGGCTCTCCAACTTCCTAAGTGCCTTCAGCAGACCGGAAGCGAGATAAGAAGTACACATGAACACTACCGAGTTAATAGACTGTTCTCTTCCCCAATGACGGGTGAAAATTTAAGGTCCTACACACCTCGCGCAATTAGATACACCGCGGATCAATTTGTATTTAAAGCGTTAATTAGCCGTTAATCTAATCGGTAAAAATGTTGCTAGAAACTCGATCTTGGTATCGATTTCAGCTGGTTTTTCAGCGAAACCATTTATGCCATCGAATTGTTCCTATGTCTACCCCATTCTCATGTGGTAGTTCACGGACACGTGTCGTTGATCGATTAATATGAATGAGTGTTAATCCATTTCAAAGTTTGATTTGATGAAGCCACTGCCTCTCACCCACGAATCCATTGGCGACAGTATGTTCGTTCTGTTTGTACCCCTTTCCAGTTTGTCGTCCTCCGTGATGTAGTGGTTAGCCTCTATATGGCGGAGAGCGATAAATTTTTTCGGGCGTAAAAATCCTTAACATGACTTCCTTTAGAAGAGAAGTAAACCCGGTGGTCCCGTGTCGTAGTTTTACGGCACATAAAAGTACCTCAAGCCTGATAAAGGGGCCTCTGAGAAAAATTACTGGTATTTCACGCCCATATAGAATGGGACGCTAATGAACACAGCAGTCAAAGAGCATCCATAAATAGATAAACCTTTCCAATTTGGTAATAGAATGTCGAAATTTTCGGGCTGTCAAAATTGAAAGTTGCATACCATTGAATCGATTAACATAATTAAGCGTTTTATAATTGATTGTAACTGTATAATCAAGGTCAAGAGCAGTAACACCTCAAGCCCCTTTGAAGATATTTCACCGTCAAAGCAAGGAAGTGCCGACACGCTTAACATACCACACATGTATATTTAACGAGTGCCTCATTTGATAAGGGAATGGCTTCAATCCTTTCCCACCTAATAATTCACGTGCATGTGTCGTTGACCGATTAATATAAACAAATTATGAATAATGAAGTCGAATACTTTCTACCGCCACAATCCGGACGGTTTTGACCGGAATTGTATAAAATTCATATTTAATGTAAGGATGTTATGCCTTTACATATTTTGAAGCTCTGCGACTGCATAAGAGACCGACTCATGATCGGATGTTTTAATACAAGGGCGCATACTTTATGTAACTTCATTTGAATTACTGAAGTTACTTATTTACAAAGTGTTAAGCTTTGAGATTGTTAAAGAGATCGAATCATAAGTGTGTAATTTATTATGATGTACAGGCGGATATCGGAACAGGCGGTTAGGTTGGTAGGTGAATGGCACCACACTTCTGCTACGCCCAGTGTTCAAACCCCTGTCAGCTATAGCATGGCGTGATTTGTAACATGCGCTTGGCCTTTGTTTCGCGATGGCGGAGGCGAACCAGAGGCCCACACAGTTTTAGGTGCATTGAAACATATAATTCAGAATGCGTCTTATCTGTACTTCATTATATTATCAGTGGTTCTTGAGGAAAGGAGCAAAATTCAGATTGCCAATCCTTATCGAATAATGAAAAATGCTCAGTTTTGTGTATTTTTGGGGGGAAGGGGATGAGGGGTGAAGCAAATTTATGTTTTTTTTGTTATATGTATATTTACATAAACTCCATATTACACACATTTTTTAGAATCATGCCACTTCATTACAAAATAAGTCGCTATAAGTTAAACCTCAATATGCAGAAAACATACCGAGAATAGCAAGCATTCCTAAAGCATGTTTTCTTTAAGTAGACAAACATAAGCAGGAAAACACAAAGATGATCGTGGAAATAAAGTAAGCTAATGTTCTGGTATTTAATCCACGAATTCTCGTTCCTCATAACATCGTCCATTATGCGGCTGCTGAACTACTTAGTTTCTACACGCATTGCTGTGAATTTATACGTTCCTCCCAGACAGTTTCCACCACCCCCATAGCTGGTCACTTGTGTGAGGTTTGCTGTGATCAGTAGCTCTAATCATCTGTTTCTGCATCTCTGCCCACACATTTCTTATCGGATCAAGCTGAACGTCATGTTCATAATTTGCAAATCATTGTTGCGCACGACGTGATGTGTGGACGCCACCATAGCCCTGTTGGAACTAAACAGGACAAAACAAAATGCCACATTTGGCAACATTATGTTTTCTAATATAGAAATATAGTACTGGTCATTTAAATTCCCCATTGTTCTCCATAGCGCGCCTTCTCCTCTACAAAAAATCCATCCCCATACTGAAACAGATATACGACCACAATGTTGTCTTTGTGCAACGTATTGAGGGTTAAACCGAGATGCATATTATATCCGATATACGTGTACAGCAGCCGAACTGGTATTTGGAAATACCTTTTCGTCTAAAAATACTACATTCTACAAGAATAATCAGCGTATTCGTGGCAAACACAACACGATCGACCTACTGTGCAACAGTTAATATTTGTCTTATCCCTGCCTTTCTGCTAAATAAATCATTTGCTTTAAGTCGGCGAGGACAGTCCAAAAGAATCCAGAGAAATGTGCATCTCATACAATCTTTCTTGAAGTATTAAAAGGTAGTTTCTTGCAGCGTTAATTAAAGCCTCGTCCTGTTCTGGTGTGGATACCCAACGCCCTCCGCTACTTGTAAAATGGGTGTCTATTATAGTATCTGTTGAATTTGTTGGTGTAGGCATTCAGTGAAAATTGAATGCATTATACCCTTACTGCCCTAGCTGCTTTTGTGTCCCGTATTCTCGTGCATGGTAGTTCTTCCACGAGTTTGAAACTGTTCCTGGAGATACTCCCCGTTGTTCCCCTTATTCCATATACTTACTCTTGCAGCGCTATATCCTGATAGCGCAAAAGGCGCAATTACTTTCGGATTCTTATCCATGTCGTTTGTTCAGTTCAAATGGCATGCATAGTATAGAGGACAATATTAACAAAGGTGTTTTGTTGATGTGTATGTAACTCACTCTTTGTCCTCTCCGGTCCTTGAAACGAATCGCAAAGTTGTGACATCAAAGCAATTAGAGACGGACACAGCCAGGAAATGGTGTTGACAACCATTCCACTCGGGTTAAATTGTTTCCTTACCCCTCCTCTTGCACTACTTATCTTGACCACGCTCTTTGTTCTTGGGCCATTGCTTGTGTGTCGGATTTGAATACAAACAAATAGGGGATTGACACATCCAGGACTGGTGTGAAACACAAATGGTGAAAGGTTCCGCCAACATTAAAAAACAAACACAAAAAAGACGGGAACAACATCAGCACATTTCCATGCACTGGACTGTACACACTGGAAAAAGATAGGGAACTCTACAAAAGCTGTTAAAGGGTGTATACTTGTAATTTGTTCCACATCGTTCTAACTGGATCAAGTGATCGTACCTTTAATAACCTCTTCGACTCCAAGACCCACAATACTGCGTTTTAAGCAATAGCCTACACCCATACGTACAGATATACACATACATACACCCGTATACATCACACGCATAATACAAACTACACAAGTATGTACATGCGTACATACATATATACATACATACAGGCACATACATGCATACATACAAGCACTCTGTGGTGTGCAGGTAGCATGACTGTTCTCTCCACTACCGCATTTAAAAGGACTCGAGTTCGACTCTCGGATGAGAGGCGACTTGCGCATGTGACTGTTAAGAGATACGGAAGCATAGCTACATGGAAGAAAATTTAATTATGTTGTCACAAACCCTAGAGTATGTTGACTCAATTTCAAACACATGCAAGAAGGCCCGATTTCGAATCTTGGATGAGACTAGCGCGCGTAACCGTTATATATCCTCTATTCATAAGACAATTTAATATCGCTGTAACTCTCACAGAAACGCAAGGTTGCTTACAGGCAAACATTTTGTTTCAATAAAGGTCGCGCCATGGCTCTGCTACCCATATATGCCAGAGCGGAAAACCATAAGTTATATTTTCACCGCCTGCACAGATTAAAGTCGCTGTAGCTTGCATACAAACGCAAACCTGATTTCAGGTAAACATTGTTGCTTCAACAGACCTCGCGCCATAGCCCTGCTGCCCATATATATCAGAGCGAGGTAATTATGTAAGTGTAACACAAAAGTGCGTGCGTGTGTGTGTGTGTGTGTGTGAACAACATATCTAGAAAATTAAACTTCGGATAAATATTTGTAATTATATATAAGTCCAGCATCTTCAGCTAAGGATGTGATACGACGATTTTCAAGAAAATGGCCTGAACCCAAACTGCCTTTACATGAAAAAATCCACTACAGTTGTATTACATGTCAAATGTTTAAGCAAATTGTATGGCAAATAAAATGCCGATATTAAGCTTCCGGAAATAGCGTGTGTAATCTTCCTCATTCGGAATGAACTTTGTATAATTTGTATAACTATAGACCATGAGGTATGAACTAAACCTTACCATAAATAAGTGTGATATTCGTTAGAAAGCAATTTATGACAAAGCATTTTGAGGGTATTTACCATTTCCGAGATATTCGCTAGTATTAGTTTGAATGTACAAATGCTTTACGTTTTATTTTTGCGAATACCTTTTTCAAGTCCTAAGCACCAATTGAATCATTCACGTGGACATGCAAATAATGGAAGGCCAGCAAACAGCAACCCATGTTTTAAACATTTAACTTTAGGATTATTCATAGGTATCCACCTTGTATTTAAAATAAAACCGTGTAGTTGAAGCATTTCTGCAAAGGTTTTGTGTCAAATAATATAAAGTATACAGAAAAATGAATTCTCCTTATGAATAACTTATAGAGGAGATAAATAAACGGTAGAGAGACAGTGGGGAAGGTAAAGAGGGACTGCATTAGCGGTTTCACCGAGCATTCATATACAGACACAACGACATTATGCACAGAATACGCCACAAACTGAATACCTATATAGAAGAGGTTCTCTAAATATATGCGAAAGCACCGCTGCTGATCAACTTTTCTAACTTATCCTAACCTAACCGGTCACGCCTGATCACCTATAAGTGTAGCAAAAAGTAACTGAACGTAACCAAACTTAACGAAACATAACAAACCATTACCAAAAACGTAACCAACGTATGCAAACGTAACTGGGTGTAACCGATCGTGTCTAAAATGTAGCGAGATGAGACATTGGCAAAGCATGCGACTTACATTCTGGGGGGCCTCTAACATGGCTTCCAGATATGTAAATATTGGGATGTTATTAGTTTAAATCATTAGATTATGATTTGTTCACGCCTTAGTATCGACATATACATTTAATTCATTTGAGAGGTATAAACACGAGTCATTGTGCTGAAGGAACGTTACAACCGACTCTTGAGAAAGTCAATTTTCCATACATTACACACATACATTACATTCATTGTGTGTATAACAGTGTTCTGTGGACAAATGAGTTACGCACTCTATAGACAGGTTTTCAACTGAAAATGCAACATTCTTCTTGGATAGCTGTAACTGGCAGAAATCGCAAATGAACTGGTCACTAATACGTTTGTATACAATATTTAAATGCAATAATTATAGCGCCAGTTTTCTATGTAAAGGCAGTTTGGGGTGAGCATATTATCTTGAAAATCCCCGTATCGCCCTTTTAGCTGAAGAAGCTGGAAGAAAATATTTATCCTAACCTTAATATTGTAGTTATGCTATTCTTACACACACACACACACACACTTTGTGTGTTACGTTTATATGATTTATTTTCTCTCGGGTATATATGGGCAGCAGGGCTATGGCACGAGTTTTGTTGAAGCAATATTGCTTACCTGTAATCAAGTTTGAGTTTATGTGCGAGTTACAGCGATTTTAATTTGCGGCGGCATGGGAAATTAACCTATGACATTCTTGCTCTGGCATATATAGGCAGCACGGCTATAGTGGGATGTTTATTGAAGCAACAAAGTTTACCTGCAAGCAACTTTGCGTTTGTGTTAGACTTACTGCCATTTTAATTTGTGTTTGAATATAGGATACTTAACGGTTACGTCAGCTAGTCACCTCTCATCCGAGATTCGAACTCGGGTCCTCTTCAATGTGTTTGAGATTTAGGCAACGTAACTCAGATTTGTTCCAGATAATTCTTCTTCTGTATCCCTTAACGGTCACGCGCGCTAGTCACCTCTCATTCAAGATTTGATCTTGGGACCTGTTGAATGTATTTGAAATTGAGCTAACATAAATAACTCCTGTTCCATGTAACTTTGCTTCCGCATATGTTAACGGACTCGCGCGCCAGTGACCTCTCATCCGAGATTCGAACTCGAGGCCTCTAGAAGTGTTTGAAATTCAGTCAACATAACTAAGGTTTGTTCCATATAGCTTTGCTTCCGTATCTCTTAACGGTCACCCGCGCTAGTCACCTCTCATGCCAGATTCTAGTTCTGGACCTCTTGAATGTGTTCGAAATTGAGTCAACATGACTAAAGCTTATTGCATATAACTTTGCTCCGTATATATTAAGGGTCACGGGCGCTAGACACCTCTCATCCGAGATTCGAAGTAGGGACCTTTTGAATGAGTTTGAAATTGAGGTAACATAATTAAGATTTCTTCCATACAGCTTTGTTTCCGTATCTCTTAACGGTCATGCGCGTTAGTCGCCTCTCATTCGAGAGTCGATCTGAAATCCTCTTGAATGCGGTGGTGGTGAGGACAGTCACACTAACCGCACACCACAGAGTGTCTGTATGTATGCATGTATGTGCGTGTATGTATGTATGTATGCATGCATGTATGTGCGTGTATGTATGTATGTATGTATGTATGTATGAATGTATGTATGTGTGCAGGCATGTGTGTATGTATGCATTATGCATGCGTGTATGTATACGGATGTATGTATGGGTGTATTTATGTGTATATCTGTATGTAAGGGTGTAGCTTATAGCTTAAACGCAATATTGAAAGTCTTTGTGACGAATAGCTCATTAAAGGCACGGCCGCTTAATTCGTTTAGAACGATGCGGAATAAATTACAAATATATAGCATTAACTGCTCTTTTAGAATTAGCAACCTTTATACAGTATGTACATTGTAATAAATTGCACAGTCATGAGTCGATCTTTTCAACAGTCACAAAGTTTTATACTATGTAAATACCTAACATCCTTGCATGGAATCTGATTGTTAAATAGTCTACATTGTAGGTCGCTTCAGAAATCGCAAAGCTTCAAAATATATAAATGCATAAATACATACAGAATACATCTTTACACGAAATATGAATGTTATACAGTTCCGGTCAAAACTTTACAAAGTGTTCATCACTTATTTGTATTAATTGGTCAACGACACGTGCAGGTGAATTATTAAATGGGAAAGGGAAATGGGAATGGGAAAGTCATTCCCTTATATAATGAAGGACTCGTTAAATATGCTCCTGTGGTATGTTTAGCGTGTCAGCATTTTCTCTCTCTGACTGTGAAATACCCCAAAGGGGCTTGGGGTTTTATTACTCTTGACCTTGATTATACAGCTACAAGCAATTATAAAACGCTTAATTGTGTTGATTGATTCAATGGTACGCAACTTTAAAGGTTGGTAACCCGCAAAGTTCGACATTCCATTACCAAATTGGAATGGGGTACAAAAGAACGAATATAATGTGCCAATGGATTCATCGGGGGGTGCAGTGGCTTCCTCAATCAAATTTTGAAATACATTAATTAATACTTATTCATATTAATCGATCAACAACACGTGTCCATGCACTACCACATGGGAAAGTGTTAGACATAGAAACTATCCAATGACATAAATAGATTCGCCGGAAAAAAATCAGGTGAAATCGATACCAGAATCAAGTTTCTACTGACACTTACCGATTTGATTAAGGGCTAATTAACCCTTTCGATAAAAAATGATCTACGGCATATCTAATTGCGCGAGGTGTGTAGGACCTTCAATTTTCTCCCGTAATTGGGAAAGAGAACATTGTATTAACTCAGGAGTGTTCACGTGTACTTATTATGTCGCTTCTGGCCTACTAAAAGCACTTAGGAGGTTGGAGAACCAGACCGAATATATTCTCGTCTTGGATATGGGAGAGGGCGTGGTTTGATACAAGATGTAATCAAGTCGGCATTCAAAATGTGTTTGAAGAGGCATTTCTGCCCTACTCACGACAAGCAGTATAGTACCGATCTGCCGACCCTCGTAGCCAAGGTTGCTAGAGTGTATAGCTTCGGCGCTCCGCCAAGCTGAGGTCGCGGATTCGAGCCCCGCCATGGGCATGGGTGTTTGTGTGTATGTCTGTGTCTTTTGTGTGTAATTGCGGTAATAAGCGGCAAAGAAAACAGTAATCATAAAGTGGGTAAAACAAGGGAACTTAAAAAAGTTAAAGTTAAAAAAAGCAATAAAGTCCCATCGCAAACATTACGAAAAGGATGTTGGGTACTGTCAAACCTTTTAAGAGTGTTTTAATTCTTATTAAGATCCAGGTTTAATGGTTTTCAAAACATATGACATATACGTGCAGAGAGACAGAGGGGTAAGGAGACAGTATAAAGTGCGATAGAAGGAGAGAGAGAGTGTGTGAGAGCAAGCAGTGAGTTCGAGGGAAAAGATTGGGATAGACCGTTATTAATTTATACATCAACACTGTATTATTGTATATAAAAAGTCACTTACATGAATTCCAATACAGACAAGAAATACATACATATAACACAAGAGCTGGTCGTCATATTAATGTACCTTACCACAGATTAACTACATCCCGCAAGTGTTTCGAAATATTAGGTATAAAACTTCGCAATAATTTACATTCAGACATAATACAATATTCTGCATCAGCTTATAAGCATAAGCTGTATAAATGGTTAGTTAATACGAGGACTGATCAACAAAGACTGAGACTGATCTTTTTCACAGATGTTTATTACTCCAATTCAATGTTTACGTGATCTTTTTCAAAGTAGTCCCCTCCTACTTCAATGCACTTTTTATAGCGTCTCTGTCAGTCCTTGAACACGTGCTGCAGACCATTCTTTGTCAGGTCCTTGAGAATCGCCTCACTTTTCTTGAGCACTGCTTCAGAGTTCTCAAATCGAATACCCCTAAGCTTTGCCTTTAATGATGGGAATAAAAAAAGTCACAGGGTGCAAGATCGGGGCTATAAGGTGGATGTGGTACACATGTAATGTTGAATCCACCCAGAAACTGCATCACTTGATTTGCGACGTGAGGCCGTGTATTGTCATGATGAAGTCGCCACCCAGTCCGAGAAAGCTCTGGTCATTTCTTTGCAATGTGCTTCCTCAGTGTAGCCAATACTGACGTGTAGTATGCTGCTGTAACAGTAGTGTGAGGTGGAACTGCATGCTGGTAAATCATTCCATTACAGTCAAAAATGTGATCACCATCATTTTTCCCTGCAGATGGAACAACTTTAGTCCTTTTTGGTGTTGGAGAACCTGGCGATTTCCACACTGTGCTGGCTTGTTTTCCTTCAGGATCATAATGATGCAGCCATGACTCATCACCGGTGATAATCGATTTAAAAAATGCACCCCCTCCATTGTCTGGTATGCGAAATGCACGTAGGATCTACAAAATAGAGCATTACTACCAACCTACCAATACGAGAGCGCTGCCGCCTACCAACATTATACATAAAAACCCGCTCTTTTCAAATATTTATGTTACAGATACGAAACTATCACGGAAGCTACAGAAAAAAATCAGTCTCAGTCTTTGTTGATCAGCCCTCGTACATCTTACTACTCAGTACAGTACTTCGAAATGTAATATTTAAGTTCTATAATTCCATAATGTGCTATGTAAAGCTTACTATTATTTTATCAGTCGTTTTGGTGTCTTAGTTTAAGTTAGTACTTAATTAATGTAATTTTATATAAGTATGTATACACCTATAATACCTATTAATACTCTTATTTCTAAATACTCTTTTGCTATAATAGCAAAAATTGGATATGTAACATTATGAGATATATTTCTTGAAGCTGTCAATTGCTGTACAGCTCAAAGACAATAAGATTATTATTTATGTATTTATTTACGTATTTAGTTATTATAGATTGGGGAAGGAGAGAAAGAGGAAGATAGAGGAAGAAAGGCAGAGAGAAAGCGAAGGGTGGAAGAGGGAGAAAAACAACCTCCTTGTTTAACGCATTAACGCAAATGAGGCTGTGGGTTCTTCCGTTATTGAATAACTGCACGTGCTATCCGATACTGTACTTTGAGGGAAGTATGTTAAGATTTCAAAACACTTTATGAACTTTAAAGCTTTATTTACCATAGGTAGAAATGCTAATTGAATCCCACCGACATTCACCCATCCCCTAGCAATGTTATCTAGTAATGTAGCTTTTTCAGGTCGTAAATTGACAGTGTATTGTCGCACGCCCACATTGTGATCAATACCCGCATTTCGATAACACATGTTATACGGGATGGCAATTAGCTTCCAGAGTTTGAATTGTTTTAGATCAGCGTGCTCATTTTATTGCAATAGCGCAGAGTCCACTAATTTCGAAACATCAGCCAGCCCACTAACCACTAAATGTGCGCTCTCGTTTACATTAAACCAGGATTAATCATTACAGGCTGTGCACAGTTCATGAAAATACATGCATTGAAAGATAAAGTGTAGGTTTCAATAATAGAAATATGCATTATAGACTATCAGTACCCCCTGTGTGCAGGAGGTTAAGACAGGAGTGGTTAATTGCCCCGGTTCGGACGGCGCAGGACCATAAAACATACATTTATATAGGCTATATTTCGACTTAATATTCCATTGCGAGTTAGTCACTTAAACTCCAGGTGGTATCTTAAACTTCCAGGTAAGGTTTAATATAACGGAAAACGCTACATTGCTTCAGTCCGACCTCAAGCTTTTGAGAAACAGTATGCTAAATACTCATTTATGTCGGAGATTTTCTGTGTATGGAAAAGATAATAATAAGTTACAAAGTAATGAGAGGTCGAGACTACGTATTCTTGAACGAATATAAATTTTTATACTTTACAAAATACATGCCCACCCAAAATTATTCTATTAAGTAAGTATACATCATACTATCTTAAACACTTAGGCTTTAGCATCAGCTTCTCTAAAACGTAATACGTTTTGTAAGTCAAGACATAGGAATAAAGTCTTTACCTACGTACTAAAGGCATAAGATGCTATAAACGTCGTAATTTCCTCAAACTGCACTATTCAAATCATTTTTCTCTTTTCTTTTATTTCCATTGGATAAGAATATAACGAAAGTATTTAAAAAATGTAGAACTTTCAGTAGGTGTTTGAAGAGAAAGGGGAATAAGAAATAAATATCAATGAATAATAAAAGCTGCACAACATTAACCATAATAAAATAAACAACACGCTTCTGTAATTACGGATTCAAATAACCTCTATTATTATTGTTGTAATGATTATTGTTATTAAATACATTAAATGGAAACATTTTTCAATCCATAACTGTGTCTTTAACGTATGAGCTTGTGAACGGAAGCTCCGCGGTTCGAATCACACCAAGATCATCCTCCCTAACTGGGGCTTTAGCAGGTTACATCATAACTGGCAGATACCGAGGAGGTACCCTAAACTTAGGCCTCGAACGTTTTCTTCCTAAATTGCTTTTACTAAGTATCATTTAATTTTAATATTATCAGTCACCATCATCTGTTGTGCTACATACTGTTAAAAACGGGCCTTAAATACAACTCAAACACAAAATCCTGTAATTATGATCTGTAATAGGTGCTTATGAACTAGCATACTTAACTACAGTTTAATTTACATATCGAATGCATTTCTTTTAAGCCCTAAATGGAACCTCCCGCGCTACTGTTCTGTGTTTGAAGATGGAAAATATTTTTTTGAATTAGTACTATTTTGTAATCATCGACCATTTCTTCTGAATTATCCTTTTTATTCAGATATCTCTCTGTACGTTTTCATTCTAATAATAAATAATTTGTGGTTATTTATCCCCACTTTGTTGACAGATACTTTCTGAGGTCCTAACATTTTAGCTTAAGCATACAAAATCTTGGATCTTTATTATATTTCTCAGTACACATCTCTTTTCCCATAATAATTAAAAAAGTTTAATTAGGCAACGCAGCTGTGAAAAGCTGAAAATCCACAAATTTCTTTGGTTTATCATTTAAAATTTTACCACGTATGCGGAATATAAACGAAGAAAATAAATAAGCATAATAAGCGTTAAACGGTATTAATTTGTTTACTTTTAGGCAGTCAATTTTAACATGCTATAAAATACTCCTAACACTAAATGATTTATTACAGCTTTGCTAATTTTTTATTTTGAGCTTAGAAACCAAATGTGAAAATAGGCTTTTGTGGACACTGATGAATTTCAATTAGTGCCCTAGAACAAAATTACTTTCTACACCTGTTATTAAATCTTTTAATTTTCCAAATATGAGTAATGGATAATATTTTATTGCAAATGTACTACTTAGCATCCTATAACAACAATAACGATTTTAATCCCTTAATAACTAAATCTGTCCTGAAATTTTCAATGTCAATAAATCACTCTGGTACTCAGAGCATTTTAAAGCGTGAAAAATGCGGAAATTACCTGAGAAATTTGATGTGTTACATTCACGTGTCTCTCTAACTCTACTGCTTGTTTTCATACAGCTTCTACAATCTATGCTTACAAAATCTTACTTTTCTATCGAGTTCGCGTTAATCGGGATAAACGTTTGCAGGAATAGGTTCATTACACATACCGTTATAGGTACAAGAGAAATACAGGAAACCATAGCGACGGTCAAATGTTTAAAAGAGGATCAGCATATGAAATTCTTACTCTTTCCAAGACATCGCAATAAACAACTGGGTGTAGCAGCAGTGCAAAGACTGACAACGTATTGAAATTTTCAAACAAATAACAACGAGAATATCTCCGAAATGGCTAATGTTGCAAAAGCTTATATGATATAAAATATATATTTTAAATATATATATATATATATATATATATATATAAAAATATACAGGGGTATCTTTATTGGCGTCATATATTTGGGAGACGTGTTCCTGATATCAAAACAGCAAAAAAGTTCATATGTACATGGGTCTGAATATAAAACGTTTCGTTGTTATAGGTCAAAGAAGATGTATTCCATGAGTGAACAGACGGATATGCATTACACGTATGGCCATGCAGACGGCAATGCAGCAGGAGCACGTGAACTTTATGCAGAAAGGTACCCTGACAGGCAGTTAGCGTGTGCAAGAGCATTCGCACGAATTCACCAACGCTTGAGAGAAAATGGCGCATTTGAGAGGAGTACTAGGCATGTTGGGAGACCAAGAGTGGTACGAGGCATTAAGCTTGAAGAACGAGTTCTTCGTGCCGTGGATGCAGCCTCATCACAAAGCACAAGACGTATGGCAGTAAGGAAAAGAGTTAGTCATATGACTACCTGGAGAATTCTGCAAAAACAATCTTCTGTACCCGTATCACCTTCAACGTGTGCAAGGATTAAACAAGGCATACTTTGAGCCAAGAAGACGTTTCTGTCAACGTATGTTACAGCAGCGCGCTGAGTTCATCAATTTCCTAACCTGTATCTTATTCACGGATGAGGCTGGTTTTACTCGCGACGACATCTTCAATTATCATAACACTCATGACTGGGCATTTGAAAATCCTAATGAAGTACGACAGGGCAGCCATCAACAGGGGTTCTCTCTCAACGTTTAGCGTGGAATCATTCACGGTCACCTTATTGGTCCCTACTTCCTCCCTCCGCGTCTGAATGGAAAAACGTATCTCCAGTTTCTCAGAAATGAGTTGCATCACTTAACTGATAATGTGCCTCTGGACATCATCTAACGAATGCGGTTTTTACACGATGGTGCTCCAGCTCATTTCAGTATGATAGTTCGTAAATTTTTGAATGATCGATTTCCGCAAAGATGGATTGGTCGAGGGGGACCCATTGCATGGTCTGCTCGATCGCCTGATTTGAATCCAACGGATTTCTTCGTCGTCTGGTGACATTTGAAGTCCTTGGATTATGCGACTCCTGTACCTGATGTTGACATTTTGAGAAGACGTATCCAAACTGGATTTGAACAAATACGAAACACACCAGGAATTTGCAACAGAGTACGCCAGAGTACGGAACGCAGTTTTACTGCATGCATCGAAGCAAGGGGAAGCCACTTCGAGCAATTTTTGTAACTTTCAATTTCGTGTTGCAACTCTGAAATAAATGATTTTCAGACCCACGTTCATATGAACGTTTACTGTTTTGGTGTCAGAAACACGTACCCCAAATATATGACACCGATAAAGATGCATCCTATATATATATATATTGTCACAACTGACGTGACTGAGGGGCGTAACTAATTGGTGAAGGTTAAGAGAGGGTAGATACAACTCGCATACGAGCTGAATGGTCCATTAATTAGACCCTGCAGAGGGTTACGTTATAAAAGTCTTGAAGAGACTTCGCTTAAATTACAAAGTATGTATGCATGGTATAAGTTCCCTGGCGTAGGGCTCACCTTCGGAAATGTGTTGCCGCCGGTTGAGGTTGACGTGGTCGAGAGTATTGGGTCTGACTGTCAGCCAAGGCAAGACGACCCAAGACTAGAGGACAAAAGACCCCTTAACTGGGCTCTGGAGCTGTTTGTATAATTAATCTGTGCCCAGAGGGGTCTCAACAATTCTGCCCTAAGCTTTTCCAAATAAGCGAACCATCACCCAAGGCTTAAGTTAAAGCAGCCAATCATAATGGAGTATTCAAATTGTTCTAGAACAATCTGATGACGCACCAAGTTTAAGGCGCAGCTCGATTCTGTGCAAGTTTGCACGTAGACACGAGAAAGCTGATGTCGGTAAAAACCATTGGAATTGTCATAGAAAGTAGTTAACCTTATAATCCTGTTGCATGTTCTATGTTGTTGCAATCGATAAGTCAAGAAAGACTATGAAATATGAAAGTATATAGTTTATATAAAAATGTATGATTTTATTCCAACTAAAAAAGGGTTCATAAACATAAGTCTCCAAGCATTAATATGTCACTTGTCACTCCTCAACAGCGTATGAGACACAATATATATTCTGCCTAGTAAGTGTTTGTCTATCTTATGGTTTGCCCGTTATACAACATTATACGAAGCTTATTCCGAATGAACAGGACTTCAAAAGCTATTCCCAAAAAATTCAAGGAATATACATTTTGTTTGTTATGCGGATAAATATCTTAAATATATGGCATTTTAATCAAAATGGTTATAGTCGGTTTTGAGAAAATAAAAAAAAAATACGAAACATTTTTTATGGAAAGGATAGTTTGGTATAGCAGATGTTCTTAAAAATGTTCATATCGCATCCTTTTAAGGGCCGGTTTCACAGTTCAGGCTTAAGTCGAACCTTTACTAAGCTACGGACGCAGCTTAAGCAAAACTTAAGCTTTGGTTAAAGCTTTGAGAGTTTCACAGTAGGGCAACCACGTTTGGCTTTACTGAGCTGAACAACTCCTCGGAACTTTAAAGTTGGTAACGCTTGCGCATCGAGCGAATTCCCATCATTTGTTTATGGCGGCGCTGTTCCTGAAAGTAAGGTTTTTTTAGGTTATTAAGATACACAATTTAAAATGACCGAAAAATCAGAGCCAAAACGTACTGCTGACTTCACTTCTCAAGAAGTTAGCATTCTGTTAGAAATTGTAAAGCGGTATAAACACATAATAGAGTGCAAGCAATCTGATAAGGTACTGTGGAGCAGGAAGAACCAAACGTGGGGGAAAACTGCGGAGTTATTCAATGCAAAGAGCGGAATAATATACAGAGATGCTACGTGTTGAAGAAGAAATATGACAATTTGAAGAAAGTTACAAAAAAGAAATACCCCTACGAGAAATGTGCTATTCGGGGTACAGGTGGAGGTTCGGCTGTGCCATTGTTAATTACGCCAATCGACGAGGAAATAAAGGAATTAATTAGTGTCCAAATTGATGGATGTGAAACAATTTTCACAACCTTGCATGCTGTAGATTTTGAGACGCCGCAAAAATCTCCAGGTGCAATTAGCATGCTTCCACTTGCATATAACCTCAACGTCAAAAGAAGCATTGCTTCTGACGAGAGGGCTTTGTTCCTGAAATATAAAGTAATAATACCTTATGAGCGATAAAGTATATTATAAAGGTGTAAGAATAAATTCAATATTAAGTTTTACTTAGCAGTCTGTTTTATGTTTAATTGCATCATCAATAATCTCTAGTACCATCATCGTAGACTGTTTACTTAACCGAAACATCTCGTAGAATTCTCGGTCATCCCATATGTGGAAATGATTTGGACGCATTCTAAACACTTTAGGCCGTCTTATGTTGTGGATATGGTTTAAAATAATTTCGTCACTGAAATCGTCGTGCTCAGATAACATGGCGACCCCTTAACTTAAACCGCAGTTCAGTACGGTTTAAGTCGAGTCCCGTATAATCTCGGCTTAGCGCTTGAACTACGCACTGTAAAACTCAGCTGTATCTTAACTCTCCGGTTAAGCCCGATTCGAAGTTTAAGCTTATACTGTGAAACCGGGCCTAAGACACTGAACTGAAACACCATGCTTGGTATTTATAGGAAATTTCGTTTTGGAGTTATACTGTTCATAGATACACACAACAGGGGAAGTTTTGCATTAAACCCAAAAGTTTGACACTGAGATGTCACCGGAAATACGGGTTTGGAGGATCTCTGAATAAAAAAGAAAGCATTTTACAAAAATGTCCGTGTGTGGTTCCGTCAGAGTGTGTATTTGTGAACAACATAACTCAAAACCTTTGGATTCAAAAAATCAAAACAATAACGAAAAATCTCAAATATCGGATAAATATCAAACTTAGATTTAAGTTCAATATCTACCAAGTTGCGAAGCGGAGATTTTCAAGAAAACCTCCCTCACGCCAAACTACCCCTTACACAGAACATTGTTTGATATTTTTTATTTTTTCAAGAATGTGAGTAGCATATATAGGGGGCAGCGAGCGAAGTTTTTGCGTTTATATGGGAAAAGGCTAGGGAAAACGAGGGTAGATGCGACGGTTCAAGGAGAAAAATGCGTTTATATGGGAGAGATAGGGACTACGAGGGTCGATGCTAGGCTAAATAGGGGTTGAAGGAGTGACGATGTGCTTTATATGAGAGAGGTGGGGGAATACGAGGAGAAGTGCTAGACTAGACAGAGTTTGAGATGCGGAGTATACTTTTATATGGGAAAGATAGGGAAAACGTGAACAGATTATAGGCTAGACAGATGCTGAAGGAGGGATTATGCACTTATATAGGAAGAGATAGGGAATGCGAGGAGAGGTACTAGACTGGACAGGGCTTGAAGTGTAGAATATGTTTTTTTATATGGGAGAGCTAGCAAACCGAGGAGAGGTATTAGGCTAGGAGGGTTTGAGTACTAGAGTATGCGTTTATATGGGAGAGCTAGCAAACCGAGGAGAGGTATTACGCTGGGAGGGTTTGAATAGTAGAGTATGCGTTTATATGAAGAGACGAGGAAAAGTGGGTAGATGCTAGGTTGAGAGAGCCTTCAAGGAGGAAAAATGCGTTTATATGGGAAAGATAGGGAAAACGAGGAGAGTTCCGAGGTAGAGCAGGGACTGAAGGAAGGAGGGATATGCTTTATACGACATAAATAGGGCATACGAGGAGAGGTGTTAGTGTAGACAGAGGTTAAGGAGTAGGGTATACGTTTATATGAGGAAGATAGGGGCTACGAGCATCGATGCTAGGATAGACAGATGCTGAAGGAAGGAAATATAGGCTTGTACGGGAGAGATAGGGAATACGAGGAGAGGTACTAGATTATTCACGGCTTGAAGGGTAGAGTATGGCTTTTTTATGGGAGAGCTACCAAACCGAGGAGCGATATTAGGCTAGGAGTGGTTGAATAGCGGAGTATGCGTTTATATGAAGAGACGAGGAAAACGAAGGTATATGCTAGGTTGAGAGAACCTTCAAGGAGGAAAAATGCGTTTATATGGGAAAGATAGAGAAAACGAGGAGAGTTCCGAGGTAGAGCAGGGACTGAAGGAAGGAGGGATATGCTTTATACGACAGAGATAGGGTATACGAGGAGAGGTGTTAGTGTAGACAGAGGTTAAGGAGTAGGGTATACGCTTATATGAGGAATATATGGAAAATGGGAGAGATGCTGGGCCAGACAGATAATGAAGGAGGACGATGTAAGTTTATACAGGTGAGGTAGGAAACCAAGGGGAGATGCTAAGCTAGACATATGCTGAAGGAGGAGGGGATACGCTTTTTAAGGATGAGATAGGGAATACGAGGAGAGGTACTAGACCATACAGGACTTGAAGGGTAGAATATGGCGTTTTATATGGGAGAGCTAGCAAACCGAGGAGAGGTATTAGATAGGAAGGTTTGAGTGAAAAAAAAAATTGAGTTTTATTTATGGACGCTCTTTAACTACTATGGTTCTTAGCGTCCCATTCTATAGTGGGCGTGAAACACCTGTAATTTTGCTCAGAGGCCTCTTTATCAGGCTTGAGGTTCTTTTACGTGCCGTAAATCTACGACACGGGACCACCGGCTTTACTTCCCTTCCGAAGGAAGCCGTGCTAACGATTTTTACGCCCGAAAAAATCCATCGCCCTCCGCCGGGTTTGAACCCGCGACCTTGGGAACTAGAGGCTAGCACGGTACCACCAGTCCACGGAGGACGACAAGGTTTCAGTGATAGAGTATGCGTTTATATGGAGAGACGAGATAAACGAAGGTAGATGCTAGGTTGAGGGAATCTTCAAGGAGGAAAATGCATTTATATGAGAGCGGTAGGGAATACGAGGAGAGGTGCTAGTCTAGACAGGGTTGAGCAGTAGAGTATGCGTTTATATGGAAAATATGGAAAACAGGAGGGATACAAGGATAGACAGGTGTTGAAGGAGGAGGAATGTAGGTTTATACGGTAATATAGGGAGTAATTAGATTATAAGCATTTCCCATCCAACGTAACAACACCTTTATATACTTTTTTTCTAAATCTTACAAACTTGTTATATGTTAAACAGTTAACGTGTGAGACGGAGGGAGATAAACTGCATATCGGTTTACAGTGAAGGTTTTTAGAAGTATACGCCCTAACCTATCCGTACCTTGACTTCTCATTGTCTATTCATTCCTATTATCATCTAACACAACCACGTAACAACACGTAACCAACAAACGTAACCACGTAACATAGCAGCAAGACAAGATGTTACACTACGTAACATAAACACGTAACCACGTGTCAAGAAGTAACACCACGTAACAAGACGTCACACTAAGTAACACAAGCACGTAACCACGCAACATCACGTGACATATCGTAACCAGAAACGTCACACAACGTAACAACATGTAGCAACCATGTAACCACGTAACAAAACGTAAGAACAACAGGTAATCACCCCATTGTTAAGACAATCTAAGCTAACTCATCTCTTATTACTTAGACAATAAGCACGAGGGCCTAGCATACCTTAAGCTAAACAAGACCATCCCCTCATCACCTATTCTACACAATCATCGTCTACGTTAACACACCTTTATTTTAATTCGTCGTAGGTGTCTCTCCCCTTTTATCTAGGCTTGAGACTAGCACTAGGATTGCTCATAATGGCAGCGTTACCACCTTCCCTTCCATCTTCTTCTTTCTTCATCAGGCGTCAGCTAGTTGCATACACAGCACACGGACAACCTTCATTTTTTAAGATTGTAGACTCACGAGAAAATCTTCCTCTGCGACTTACATTCTATTAAACACTGTTGGTAATGCCGTAATGTCCATACGCATATGTCGTTTTTCCATCCTCAGCAATAATGCTTTTATCATCAAACGGAGTCAATGTGATTTTATTCACTTGCACTGTGGCAAGAGCATGTTGTCGTTGCAGGATCAGATTCATGGGGTTTCTGATGATTTCTCCAGTTTTAAGACAGGCAGTATAATTCTCAAATGTAGTGTAATGGTTAATAGCACTACGTTTTATGCCTTTAATCTTTTTTATCATTGAGCCATGGATATCTAGTGCATACATCTTAGGTCGTAGACCGACAAAGCGCTGGATGATTTTACCATTAGGGTCATCTTTAAATTTTCCCAACACCTTCTTGTTTAGAGCTGAATAGCATATATGGTTGACAGGGTAATCAGCTGTACCTAGGTGTTCGAGAAAACGTAGCTTGTCCTTGTACACATCTTCAGTTATCACACGATGAATGAACGAATCAGTATCCATATACATGAGCTTCAGGTTTTCAGATCTATATTATGGCAGCAACACATCATAATGATAGTGGTACATTAATGTCTTGGAGATGTCCAAAACACTCATACCAATATATATATATATATATATATATATATATAGGCCTGTTGAATACGATCTGACGAGGGGCCATATGCACAGCAGGTAGATTAGCAGCATATATTGTACTATCAATAAACGTAGGCTTGGCGATCAGCTTCTCTAGAGTCTTCTCGTTTGTCACCAGTCGTATATCCATACGGTACGCAGATTCTCCATAGTTCTTCCAAACATGGCGTTGTAAAAGTAAAGGGCTTGTACAGATCCTTCTCGAAGTCATTTGCAACTTGTTGTCGGAGCCTGTTGTTAAATTCCACATAAGGTTTTAACCACTGTGAATGGCGGAATTGTAGTACACAATGAATTTTTGTTAGACGTAGTCCATGATTAATTGCTTGCTTCAAAGCCATGTAATGTACTACATACTTCTTTTGAGGTCCAAGATGAGGTATCAGTTTCTTTGTACTCGAGTCCTTAGGCTTCATACACTCAGGCAGGAATGGTAAATCATTATGCAGATCGCGAAGATCTGCAGGATACTCGATATGGACTTTTAATATATATCCATGAGGATCATCTTCTTGTAGCCTTTCTAAGTCGATTTCGCCATAAGGGAGGGCGTGACACATGGCCCAACCATATTATCTATTAGCGTCCTCTTATGTAATGACTTGAGTTGGTCTCGACGGATCATACGTCTCCATGTAGGCGTTGTTTGCTTCGGCATAACGGTGGGAGACTTGACATAAGCCTCCTCTTATGCCGGATTCCACCATGAACAATTGGCCATAGTCCTGTAACAATTCCAGCTGAATTCCTGGATACAGCAACCTGGCGTCCCATATAAGTTCTGGAGAGGTAAAATAATGGGCAGGGTCGATTTTATGTGTTTTGAGTGTTTGATCTCTAAATGTGTCAAAGACATCAGCTAGAAGAAGTACATCAGATATTAAGTAGAGTTCGCTGTACTCACCCAGGTTTCTTACATTAAACAGCTCTCATACATTTTTAGCATGATCGTAGTCAGCACACTAATTTCTTCTTCATTTAGTCTATTCTAGAAGGAGTCCTTAGGAGGCAGGCAGGTTTCGTTCAAAACATCCCATGAAGGAATGTAATCATAGGGAAATACTCCCTTACGAGTCATCAACTTCATCTTGTATTCTCCGAAGTGTTTCAGTGTTGCAGGGTACGATGTTAGATTCTTCACCAGCTTATCCAAGCTTGTACTGAGAAACAGAAAGCTATCTACAAACCGAAGCTTTATATCTCCTACAAAAATTTGAGAATGATATATAGCTTTCTTCAGAGCTAGGAATTACTTCCACACCTCACTTGTGCATCCCAGCTCCTTAACAATGAAGTGGGAGTCATACCCACTGAGGTTGTGCATGAAGACTGGAATATATTTAGGTATTTTACAGGCTAAATTACATTCATTATATAGACTTTTCTGATATTCACCACTGATGTGATAATGGTCGCGTACTTTGTAATTCTCTACAGTAATGTTTTTCCACACAAGTAGCATACTGTAGAGGTGTTGAAATCCATCTGCTATTGATCTCTAAGTTTCAGAGGCATGACGAATTTGTATATATTATCAATTTCCTTTGCAAGGAACGAGAGGTATTCCATAAACTTCTGAGCAGCATCAACAACACGATATACATAGGGATGCTTAGGAAGACCAGTTTCAAGATCTTCAACGTCGGATGATGGTTTATCGTAAACGCAGAAACTCAGGGGAACATGCTGCTGATCAGGGGTTGTATATGAAGTTTCAGGATTGGGTATGCATCTATGACATGGGGCGAGAATGCTTTCAAAGTCTGCGTAGATGGCGTAAGGTAGTTTAAACATCCTTTCAAAATTTGTTAACTGTACAATTGATTTCTCCTTTGTAGGCATAACTACCCTTGCAAAACCATGCTGATTACAGATGCGACATGTTCTTGTAGTTTTTCCAGTTCACTACATCCATATCGATCATCAAAGTGTGTAAAACAAAGCTTACAAGTATAAACACGTTCTTTATGCTTAGTTTTTTGACGTTGAATAAGTTTTTCAAAATACTTTATATAAACGTAGTGATGTCTCCCACTACTGTCACTCAATAGTATGAGGTCACGGTGGTCAGGTCGTTCAGTCTCAGTGACCTTTATCGGATACACTTCATGCTTCTCATACAGCCCGAAGACTTTGACAGGCATCCTGTTAAGCTTCTCAAATTTAGGTATTTGAGAAAGTGGCGTAGGGTAGAAACACAGCTGAAGTCGTATTTATTTTGAAGTTGCATGTACTTGCTCACCGCTTGTGCATCCTTCTCAACAAATTTGGCTAATACAGAATACATAAAGCATACCTCATCAGTTAAATTCTGGATGTTAATGCAGGCTTTACTTGCTTCAACAGATGGCGGTACGGGTATGTAGCTACTTCCTCGTAATGGATTGTACTTGTTAATACGAAGACGAATTCCTTCTACAGCAAGCAGAACCCAGTTGCTATCCTTAAGTTGTGATTCCTCCATTTCAATAACCAACTTCTTCATTTTCGTTTCCAACATAGAGTCCAGGTCCGTTTCTAGGGAAACAGTTTTATTCCGTGTTTTAAATGTTTTGTCACAGGTTTCTCCAACACTGTTAACAAATCTTCACTCAGCTAGCAGATTAATTTTCATACTTTTTTGAATATTAAGCTCTCTATGTACAGCATGGATTATCCGCTGTTTCGCTTCATGCAGGTACATATTCAGGTCCTTAGTTGATTCACAACGTATAAAATATGATTTCAAGCGTCCAATGAATGAAGGTTTATATTCTATCATGTTACAGCCATCCATGCTAGAAAATAACTCATGCTTATTAGGTTGTAATCTACATTTCTTCTCCGGTCTGTTTATTTCATACGCATCTTCGTGTCAATGCCTCTTATAACTGTCTTTGAAGGCTACATTACAATATTTACCCTTGAAGAGCTTTGTACAACGTAGCTCATGTCTTTTATCATATCCACGGAGGAACTTCTTACATCATTTACCACAACAATATCTTGAGGCACTAGGAATGATATCCTTCTACTGTGAGGTAATTAATTCGATTACAGACCATTTTAATTGTTTGTCTGTCACAAAAAATTTATTATTACATTTAAGTGCTTATATCTCCTGAAAGGAACGAGATAGCGCAATGCGGTAAAGCGTGATTATATCCTTAGAATGTGGCGCGTCATTGATTGTTGTTCATAGTTGACCTGGTGGTCTTGGGTTTAATCCACTGACGTGAATACAAATTGATCTTCGAATAACATCAAAAAGTAATCAAGATAAATATTTCGAATATACGTTTATGTCATAAGATAGTTTCCTTGTAATGCATATTTGACTACTATCGTCCTGACGAATATTACATCTCTTAGAGGAATGCGTGATTAAAAAAGGTGAAATAACTCAAAAGAACACGAGAGATGTTGGCGCGTCTTAAAGTGAATGCGAGAGCTATACTCCCTCCCTAAACGTCCCCCTTTAGCATACTGCTTCACGTTGAATTAGTGTCTTACTTGTAGACCGCCTTATCTCCCACTCTAGCCAGTGCTACCGCCCCACCCCTCCTTCCCTTTCTCTGTCTGTTACTACATTCCACCCACCTCTTTTGCGCGCTCTATCTGTCAGCATTGAAGGCTAGCTTTCCGAACTGCTGAGAAGATGGCGGAAGTCCCATATTGGAGGGTTTGACGCGCATGACAGCCATATTGGAGTATATGAAGACAGCGATTATATGCGTTAAACGCGCGCTTGAGTTGTTTTTAAAAATGGATTGCGAGATATTATATTTAACAAGATGGCTTTAAAAATAAAATATGATAATTTTTACGCTAAATGTAAATAGCTGGGTTCGGTGACTTTAAAATGTTTACACACCTGAACTGAAAATATGATAAATTTTCTAATACGATCCTACGAGCTTAAAATCCGTGTAACTCTGGAAAAAATTACTTTGCTCGTGATTACATTCAAATGTAGCAGTTTTCTGTGATAACTGCGTAATAAGCGTGGTTTTTCTGTGATAAATGGACCTTAAGCGAATAAATATGTCGTATTGTGTACTGATTCTTTAGGGTGAATGAGGGAAACGAGGGAAAGAAATTACCGAAAACACGAAATAATAGGGTATATACATGAATTTAATTGAATAAGGAGAGAAAAGCTTCTACGCTTTTTCTAAAGTATTATAATAGAAATTATGTTAACTTTGCTGTGTAATGGATTCTGGTGATTGGTATGGTAGGCATTGAATGTAAACATCTGTCTGAATGATCGCAGGCGCTCTCTACGAGTTTCGACATGTCGGACTGAACCCTGACAATCTGTCTACAGGTATGACGTCATCTGGCATGGCATCCTATTCATATGAGTTATATGGTATAAACCTATTTTTACGGCCTGGTTCAGAGGATAACGTCTTTGGTTTGCATTCAGAGGTCTGTGGTTCGATTTCCGTAGGGACGGTCACTTTGACATTAGGTTTCTCGCAGTTTTCGCTGGTCTGCAGGTGAATCCCTGGGTGGTTTCACATCTATCATGAATTTACTTTGCCTTTCATTTACATCATTCACGTGTACATTCCGAAGGTTTCCCTGGTTCGATTCCCGTTGGTTCTTCTCTCTGATATCAGATTTTTCGCGGGCTTCCCTGGACTGCAGGCGAATGCCTGGCTGGTTTCTCAATTATCGCAATTTTCTTTCAATTTCTTTCATTTACATCCTTCACGTGTACAATCTGAAGGTCTCCCTGGTTCGACTCCCGTTGGTTGTTCACTCTGACATCAGATTTTTCGCGGGTTTCTCTGGTCTGCAGGCGAATGCCTGGCTGGTTTCTCATCTATCGCGGTATTCTTTCATTTTCTTTCATTTACATCTTTCACGTGTCCAATCTGAAAGTCTCCCTGGTTCGATTCCCGTTGGTTGTTTACTCTGACATTAGATGTTTTACGACTTTCCCTGGTCTGCAGGTGAATGTATGGGTGGTTTCCCATCTAACACGATTTTCTTTCATTTTATTTCATTTACATGTTTCACGTGTACAATCCGAAGGTCTCCCTGGTTCGATTTCCGTTAGTTGCTCACTCTGAGATCAGATGTTTCACGGTTTTCCCTAGTCTGCAGGCGAATGCCTGAGTGGTTTCACATCTATCACGATTTTCTTTCATTCTATATAATTTGCATCTTTTACGTATGCTTTTAGGGTTCAGGAGTTCGATACCCGTTGGTTGCTCACTCTGACATACTTTTTTATGGTTTTCCTTTATCTGCAGGCGAATGACTGTGTGGTTGTTCGTCGATTCTGATTTCCTTTCCCTTTAAATATTTTTCATTTATATCTTTCACGTGTGCTTCTAGAGTTCCTGGTTCGGATCCCGTTTTTCGCTTCTTCTAGCCGGGGATTTTTCATGGTTTTCCTTGGTCTGCAGGCGAATGCCTGAGAGGTGTATGCTATCACGATTTCCTTCCATTCTTTTTTATTTACATCTTTCATTTCATTTGCAACTTTGTGCTTCAGGTTTCGTTGTGCATGCTCAAAGGATAATAGCCTCTTGCTCGGTCGACGGATCGTGCATCACCCTCACGAGTAAAGCACCCGAATCAGTACGATTATACCCAAACAAAACACCATCCTTGCAGTACTTTTCACTCTCTCTAAGCACCCGAACCTGTACGGAGCGCCCGAACATCAGTGAAACACGAATTGAAATATAAGAGCTTACCTGCTTCATCGCAGTTTTTAGTATTAAAATTCAGGATATAATTGATCTAAAACGTCGTGCCTCCTCTAGAAATAGTGTGATCTCGAGCATTGGGCTTCATTCTGCTAAATAACTCTGAGGTGACAACAACGTTGTTCTCTCAGAGAATAATTGGGTTTCTAAAGCGTTACCAATGTTAAAAGACAAACATTTACGTGAAGAAGGGTTAATACGTTATATAATTGATCCAAAAAGCTTCGTGCTTCCTCTATAAATAGAGCGATCTCGATCATTGGTCTTCATTCTGTTAATCATTTCCGAGGTGACAACATCATTGTTCTCTCAGAAAATAATCGAGCTCCTAAAGTGTTATCAAGATGAAGAGGCGTACATTTCCTTGAAGAAAGGTTAATACGTTATTATATCAAGAAGAAAAATAAATAAGTCGTCATATAAGGATATCATTCCTAGTGCCTCTGGATATTGTTGTGGTAAATGCTGTAAGACGTTCCTCCGTGGACATGATAAAAGACGACATGAGCTAAGTTGTACAAAGCTCAAGTGTAAATATTGTAATGTAGCCTTCAAAGACAGTTATAAGGGTCGTCGACACGAAGATGCGTGTGAAATGAACAGACCTGAGAAGAAACGTAGATTAGGACCTAATAAGCATCAGTTATTTTCTGGTATGGATGAGTGTAACATGAGAGAATATGAAACTTCATTCAATGGACGCTTGAAATCATATGTTATACGTTGTGAATCAACTAAGGACCGGAATATGTACCTGCAAGAGGCGAAACAGCGGATAATCCAGGCTGTACATAAAGAGCTTAGTATTCACAAAAGTGAGAAAATTAATTTTCTAGCTGAGTGAAGATTTGTTAACAGTGTCGGAGAAACCTGTGACAAAACATTTAAAACACGAAATCAAGCTGTTTTCCTAGAAACGGACCTAGACTCTATGTTGGAAACGAAAACGAAGAAATTGGTTACTGAAATGGAGGAATCACAACCTAAGGGTAGCAACTGGGCTCTGCTTACTGTAAAAGGAATTCGCCTTTGTATTAATAAGTACAATCCGTTACGAAAAAGTATTTACATACCCCTGCCGCCATCTGTTGGAGATAAAGAAGCCTGCATTAACATCCAGAATTTAACTGATGAGGTATGCTTTATGTATTCTGTATTAGCCAAATTCGATGAGAAGTATGCACAACGGGTGAGCAAATACAGGCAACTTCAAAATAAATACAACTTCAGCTGTGTTACTTATCCAACTCCGCTTTCTCAAATACCTAAATTTGAGAAGCTTAACAGGATATCTATCAACGTCTTCGGACTGGATGAGAAGCATGAAGTGTATTCGATAAAGGTCACTGAGACTGAACTACCTGACCACCGTGACCTAATATTATTGAGTGACAGTATTGGGAGACATCACTGCGTTTATATGCAGAATTTTGAAAAACTTATTCGACGTCAGAAAACTAAGCATAAAGAACGTGTTTATACTTATAAGCGTTGTTTTACACATGTTGATGATCGATATGGACGTAGTGAACTGGAAAAACTACAAGAACATGTCGCATCTGTAATCAGCATGGTGTTGCAAGGGTAGCTATGCCTACAAAGGAGAAATCAATTGTACAGTTTAAAAACTTTGGAAGGATGTTGAAACTACCTTACGTCATCTACGCAGACTTTGAAAGCATTCTCGCCCCATGTCATACATGCATACCCAATCCTGATACTTCAGATACAACCCCTTATCAGCAACATGTTCCCATGAGTTTCTGCGTTTACATTAAACCATCATCCGACGTTGAACATCTGGAAACTGGCCTTCCTAAGCATCGCTATGTATATCGTGGTGTTGAAGCTGCTCAGAAGTTTATGGAATACCTCTCGTTCCTTGCAAAGGAAATTGATAATATATACAAATTCGTCATGCCTCTGAAACTTAGAGATCAACAGCAGATGGATTTCAGCACTTCTACAGTATGCTACTTGTGTGGAAATACCATTACTGAAGAGGACTACAAAGTACGCGACCATTATCACATCAGTGGTGAATATCGGGAAAGTCTACATAAGGAATGTCATTTAGCCTGTAAAATACCTAAATATATTCCAGTCTTCATGCACAACCTCAGTAGATATGACTCGCACTTCATTGCTAAGGAGCTGGGGTTCACAAGTAAGCGTGTGGAAGTAATTCCTAGCTCTGAAGAAAGCTATATATCATTCTCCAAGTTTGTAGGAGATATAAAGCTTCCGTGTGTATATAGCGTTCTGTTTCTCAGTACAAGCTTGAATAAGCTGGTGAAGAATCTAACATCGTACCCCGAAACACTGAAACACTTCGTAGAAGACAAGATGAAGTTAATAACTCGTAAGGGAGTATTTCCCTATGATTACATTCCTTCATGGGATGTTTTGAACGAACCCTGCCTGCGTCCTAAGGACTCCTTCTACAATAGATTAAATGAAGAAGAAATTAGTGTGCTGACTACGATCATGCTAAAAATGTATGGGAGCTGTTTAATGTAAGAAACCTGGCTGAGTACAGCGAACTCTACTTAATATGTGATGTGCTTCTTCTAGTGATGTCTTATGACATTTAGAGATCAAACACTCACAACACATAAAGTCGACCCTGCCCATTATTTTACCTCTCCAGGACTTACATGGGACGCCAGGTTGCTGTATACAGAAATTCAGCTGGAATTGTTACAGGATTATGTCCAATTACTCATGGTGGAATCCGGCATAAGAGGAGGCTTATGTCAAGTCTCCCACCGTTATGTCGAAGCAAACAACGCCTACATGGAGAAGTATGATCCGTCGAGACCAACCCAAGTCATTACATATGAGGACGCTAATAACCAATATGGTTGGGCCATGTGTCACGCCCTCCCTTATGTCGAATTTGAGTGGATATCACCTGAAAACATCGACTTAGAAAGCCTACAAGAAGATGATCCTCATGGAGATATACAAGAAGTCGATATCGAGTATCCTGCAGATCTTCGCGATCTGCATAATGATTTACCATTCCTGCCTGAGTGTATGAAGCCTAAGGACTCGAGTACAAAGAAACTGATACCTCATCTTGGACCTCGAAAGAAGTATGTAGTACATTACATAGCTTTGAAGTAGGCACTTAATCATGGACTGTGTCTAACAAAAATTCATCGTGTGCTACAATTCCGCCATTCACAGTTGTTAAAACCTTATGTGGAATTTAACAACAGGCTCCGACAACAAGCTGCAAATGACTTCAAGAGGGATCTCTACAAGCTCTTTAACAACGCCATGTTTGGAAAAACTATGGAGAATCTGCGTAACCGTATGGATATACGACTGGTGACAAAACGAGACGACTGCAGAGATGCTGATCGCCAAGTCTACGTTTACTGATAGAACAACATATGCTGCTAATATAGCTCCTGTACATATGACCTCTCGTCAGATTGTATTCAACAGGCCTATATACATTGGTATGAGTGTGTTGGACATCTCCAAGACATTAATGTACCACTATCATTATGATGTGTTGCTGCCATATTATGAATCTGAAAACCTGAAGCTCATTTATATGGATACTGATTCGTTCATTCATCGTGTGATGACTGAAGATGTGCACGAGGGCAAACTACGTTTTCTCGAACACCTAGGTACAGCTGATTACCCTGTCAACCATATATGCTATTCAGCTCTAAACAAGAAGGTGTTGGGAAAATTTAAAGATGAGGCTAATGGTAAAATCATCCAGCGCTTTCTCGGTCTACGACCTAAGATGTATGCACTAGATATCCATGGCTCAGTGATAATAAGATTAAAGGCATAAAACGTAGTGCTATTAATCAGTACATTACATTTGAGAATTATACTGACTGTCTTAAAACTGGAGAAATCATCAGAACACCAATGAATCTGATCCTGTCACGACAGCATGCTCTTGCCAAAGTGCAAGTAAATAAAATCACATTGACTCCGTTTGATGATAAAAGCGTTATTGCTGAGAATGGAATAACGACATATGCGTATGGACATTACAGCATTACCATCAGCGTTTAATAGAATGTAAGTCGAAGACGAAGATTTTCTCGTGAGTCTACAATCTTAAAAAAATGAAGGTTGTCCGTGTGTTGTGTATGCAACTAGCTGACGCCTGATGAAGAAAAAAGAAGATGGAAGGGAAGGTGGTAACGCTGCCATTATGAGCAATCCTAGTGGTAGTCTCATGCCTAGATAAAAGGGGAGAGCCACCAACGACGAATTAAAATAAAGGTATGTTAACGTAAACTTTTCAATTAAGACTCTCAAATAATAAAACCTGAATAAAACATACAATTTCACTAAAAGAAATTCAAGGGTATCTCTGGTTAGCCAGATTAGGTTAGACGATGATTGAGTAGAATAGATGTTGAGAGGATGGTCTGGGATTGTTTAGGTTAAGCTAGGCTAGTCCGTCGTACTTATTGTCTAAGTTATAAGGGATAGGTTAGCTTAGATTGTCTTAACAATGGGTTGATTAAATGTTGCTCTTACATTTTGTTACGTGGTTACATGGTTGCTACGTGTTGTTACGTCGTGTGACGTTTCTGGTTCCGAGATGTCACGTGATGTTGCGTGGTTACGTGCTTATGTTACTTAGTGTGACGTCTTGTTACGTGGTGTTACGTCTTGACACGTGGTTACGTGCTTATGTTACGTAGTGTAACGTCTTGTCATGCTGTTATGTTACGTCTTGTTACGTGGTTACGTTTGTTGGTTACGTCTTGTTACGTGGTTATGTTAGATGATTATAGGAATGAATAGACAATGAGAAGTCAAGGTACGGATAGGTTAGGTCGTATACTTCTAAAAACCTTCACTGCAAACCGATATGCAGTTGATCCCCTCCGTCTCACACGCTAACTGTTTAACACATAACAAGTGTGTAAGATTTAGAAAAAAAGTATATAAAAGTGTTGTTACGTAGGATGAGAAATGTTTATAATCTATTTACTCTCTATATTACCATATAAACCTACATCCCTCCTCCTTCAACACCTGTGTATCCTTGTATCTCTCCCATTTTCCATATTTCCCATATAAACGCATAATCTACTGCTCAACCCTGTCTAGACTAGCACCTCTCCTCGTATTCCCTACCGCTCTCATTTAAATGCATTTTCCTCCTTGAAGATTCTCTCAACCTAGCATCTACCTTCGTTTTCCTCGTCTCTCCATATAAACGCTTACTCTATCATTCAAATCTTCGTGCCTAATACCTCTCCTCCGTTTGCTAGCTCTCCCATATAAAACGCCATATTCTACCCTTCAAGTCCTGTATGGTCTAGTACCTCTCCTCGTATTCCCTATCTCTTCCGTATAAAGCGTATCCCCACCTCATTCAGCTTCTGTCTAACCTAGCATCTCCCCTTGGTTTCCTACCTTACCTGTATAAACTTACATCGCCCTCCTTCATTATCTCTCTAGCCTAGCATCTCTCCCATTTTCCATATATTTCTCATATAAACGTATACCCTACTCCTTAACCTCTGTCTACACTAACACCTCTCCTCGTATGCCCTATCTCTCGTATAAAGCATATCCCTCCCTCCTTCAGTCCCTGCTCTACCTCGGAACTCTCCTCGTTTTCCCTATCTTTCCCATATAAACGCATTTTTCTTCCTTGAAGGTTCTCTCAACCTAGCATATACCCTCGTTTTCCTTGGCACTTCATATAAACGCATACTCCGCTATTCAACCCCTCCTAGCCTAATACCGCTCCTCGGTTTGCTAGCTCTCCCATAAAAAAGCCATACTCTACCCTTCTAGCCGTGAATAGTCTAGTACCTCTCCTCGTATTACCTATCTTTCCCGTATAAGCCTATATTTCCCTTCTTCGGCATCTGTCTATCCTAGCATCGATCCTCGTCGTCCCTATCTTCCTCATATAAACGCATACTCTACTATTCAAACCCTCCTAGCCTAATACTACTCCTCGGTTTGCTAGCTCTCCCATATAAAAAGCCATATTATACACTTCAAGCCCTGTTAGTCTAGTACCTCTCCTCGAATTCCCTATCTCTCCCGTATATAAGTGCATATTCCCCTCCTTCAGCATCTGTCTATCCTATAATCTGTTCACGTTTTCCCTATCTTTCCCATATAAAAGTATACTCCGCCCCTCAAACTCTGTCTAGTCTAGCACTTCTCCTCGTATTCCCGCACCTCTCTCATATAAAGCACATCCTCACTCCTTCAACCCCTGTCTAGCCTAGCATCGACTCTCGTAGTGCCTATCTCTCACATATAAACGCATTTTTCTCCTTGAACTGTCCCATCTACCCTCGTTTTCCCTATCCTTTCCCATATAAACGCAAAACTGCGCTCGCTGCCCCCTATATCTGCTACTAATGTGTATAACGATTTTGATAAAAATACCAAGTATTAAAGATATTTACGTGAGAGAGATGATTATCGAGTTCGTTTCCTGTATGCCCCTTGTACCTACAAGAATTGTGTAATGAAACCATTTCTGCAAAGTTTTATTTCGATTAACATGAAGCAGATAGATTACATTTCCTAAGGATAGTATGTACAAGCTGTATAAAAATAAACGACAGTAGGTGGAGAAGCCCACGTAAATGTAACGCTTAAGATTTTTCCCATAGCAATCCGTGGTGTATTAAAACCACACACTAGCATATTACCAGGTGCCCGGAAAAAATTTCCAGTATTTACAGAGGAGGTAGTGTGCAACAAAAGAAGAAAAACAGTTTCGATAAACATTGGTTGTAAACCTAATATGTTGTGACTTATGGTCTTATTTTGTACAAGAAGCATATCTTGCACTCCGAGCGCTTTGGAACGAAACGAATGAGAACACATTGTAAACCCTAAGACAAAATAAAGGAGCAACAGCCAGAGAGGGAGCTCGATTCGGTTTTGGTCGGAAGCATTTGCTGACGCTGCGTTCACAATACACGATTTAAATACCACTCTGCGTTCATTTCAAAGCTATACAATAAGTAGGAAAATGACTTTCAGTTTGGTTGGATGCATGGTAGCCCAGCAATGAAATGCATGTTTCTCGGAACGGGAACAACCTTGGTTGGAATCCTTGTCGTATATGTTTCTGTATTATTTAAATCTTAATTTGTTAAATATATGACAATGCCGTATGTTATCTATGCATAAGGTATGTATTGCTTTTAAGAAATTTGTGCATGAAAACATAAAAGATTATCTTTTCGTTTTCAAAATAAGTGCAATATTATTAAGAATTCTAAAGTGAAAAAATAAACCAAATATTTAATTGACTTAATATTGGATGTGCAAACTCTCTGTCCCAATATTAAATTAGGAATGACGCTGGCGTGATCATGCGCGCGCACCTCATAGCCTTGGAGCTCTGCATGATATGTTAGGAATCATAATTCTAATTTCCCTGTATCGAATCGCACAGCCTTGCGTCGTTTGACTACAACAGGGTTCTTTGCTGGATCATACAGACGATCACAGATTATGTTGCCTTGCATTTTCAAAAGAAAATGTCAACCATAACTGGAATACTATTATATTCACAGAAGAGGTGACATTTTCATTTATAAATGAGGGAAAAAGCAATTGTCTAATCCCCAGAGAAATTTTACGACGCAAAATACGTGGCACAAGTGGATGGCACAAATGGATCGCCTAGGTCATGTATCTGTGTCGTCCTGGGGTTGGATGTTACGAGATGGTTTAAGTGTGTTATGGCAGCTTGTTGGTACATTAAAATATAACCAGCAGTATAAAGACATCTCCGAAAGCATCATGGTCCTTCTGTAATGACTAGACATCCCAATGGAATGATCGAATTTCAGTAGGATAACCATCCTCTCCACACAAGTCAGCAGATTTCAAATTGGTTCTCGCAAAGAAGATATCACCGTAATTGACTGGCCTCCTTCCTCAACAGATTTGATTTCTATTGAGCATGTATGGGTGGCAGAAGTAAAGAAGGTTTTGGAGCTAAATTGGACTGCAAGGCAAAAGAGGTGCTACAGGATGCTCAGGAGGAAGTGTCGTCTCGTGATAATTTAACTAGGCATTTGATAGCATCCATGTTCCATAGAATGAGGGCAGTGGTAGAAGCAGAGGGTTTACATATGCGATGTTAAGTGAATTTATATTTTTATTTTATTTTCCACTTAGGACTATAATATTTACGTATTTCTTATGTAGTTTGAAAACGAAAAGGGGAGTGTTTCATTCTTTTATGTGTGAGCATAAATGCCTTGAAATCAAATAAGCCTTAGCAACTGTAAATTGCAATATGTGTGATAAACGTTGTGTTTTTCTGAAAAAGAATGTTTGGGATAGGAACCTCGGTAAGCCTCATTACTACGTACCTGCTTATATCCGCTCGCTGTCAGCACATATTCAATGGCTGAGACTCAATATGAAAGGTGACAGAAGACACGCATCCCCAGACACTATTGTGAACCGGCCACGGAAACGATTTGGACTTTGAAAAAATACACCCTTCGAGGGTGTGCTAATTTTTTTTGTCATGGGGTGTAAATAGATGGTCTGTTACTATGCAGCACATCGTGTTTGCATATGGTGTATCAAGCAAGAAAAGGACACAAGAGTAGCCAACCTACAGTATTTCACTACGTGCTACATGCGTAATACCCAATCACTCATATATGATATTTATGTCTAATTTATGGTAGTGCACAAATGGCGCAGGTTTTGTTGTGATACTGCAGTAGTGAAATTTGGTTACTTCCCCTTCCCTGGACTTACAGCACCTAATTTAGGCGTAGTATTTAACATGGGAAATGGCAGATATCTTCTGCTACGGCAAAGCAAATGGAAGTAAGCTATGGGAATGTAACTTGTATACTGACAAATATCCAACATGCCGTACACCATCTTTTATGTTGTTTAGTACCCTGTTCCAGCGACTTTCGAAAACGAGATCCTTTGAACCACGAAAAAGAGATCGTGGAAGACCTCGAACAATTCGCACACATTGTCTGGAGCAACGGATATTAGAATATGCGGAAGACAATCCTGGAACGAATGCACGAAGAGTAGCTGCAGTTAAAGGTGTTGTTAAATCTGTTGTCCGGACACTCTGCCAGTGGTTTCTCCAAACATGTGCAAGTGATCTGCATTTCTTAGCGAAGATTTTGTTTAGAGATGAGGTGGGTTTCACGAGAGACGTATCGTATAAATTTCCTTAATACCATGTATGGGGCGATGCAAATCCGCATGCACTTGCAGAGAGAAGACACCAGCACACATTTAGTATCAATATATGGGCAATCATTCACGGGGATAGATTGGTGGGTCCCTACGCTCTACACAACAAATTGTGTGGCGCTAGGTATAGTCATTTTCTTCGGAACCAGTTACCTATGTTTCTGGAGAATGTGCCACTACACGAACGACTGCAAATGTGGCACATGCATAATGGGGCAACGGCCCATTTTCATCATACGTTAGGTGACAGCTAACACAAGTCTCATGACCGATGGTTTGACCGAGGAGAGCCAATACTTTGGCCTTCCTGTTCTCCTGACCTTAACTCTTTAGATTTTTGAATTTACGGACATTTAAAGGCCATTGTGTATATAGTCCCCATAAATGATAAATGATGTGCAGACACTACGAGAACGTGTGTTCAATACCTATTACGCAATCCAGCAACAACCAGAGGTATTCCAAAGAATGCATGGTTCCATGAGACGCAGGGTGGTAGGCTGCATTGCAATGGATGTCAGTCACATCGAACACCTGTTGTGAAGAGTGGATAAAATACATGGTAATTTTTATGGTAGTGTAGTAGACCATAGCTCAGCAGATATTAGGTTTATGACCAACGCTTATAGGAAGTGTTTTTATTTTTTATTTATTTTTTGTTGAGTACTACCTCTTCTGTAAATATTGGAACCTTTATACCATACAGCCCGTATATATACTGCGTCTACGACGTGGAAGGTGGTACCAAATTCACACCAAACAAATGCTGCCTCCATGTTGAAGGTACATATTTTTCTTCGGTACAGTGTTTGATTCAGGATCTGAACAACCTTCCTGGATCATTTTTCAGTCTGAAATTGATCCTTAACCCGAATAGATAAACAATCCCATAGTACAGTAGTAGTTAAGACCACGGATAGCTATAAAAGTGAAAGGACCAGGCTTCGTTTCTCCTTGGGCCACTCTGTTTATACTTGCATTTTTCGTAGTTTTCCCTAAACTCTTAGAAGGAATATTGTCGAACAACTGCAGGTCCATTGGTGCCCGAAGTCATCGATCATTCATATATCATTATCTGCATTTCCGTGGTCCGAAGCATATGGTCACTGTGCTAAGAACGTTAAGCAGCTATCAGTGGACAACAGTAGTTAGTTCAAAGCAAAAATGCTTAGTTAAGTGTGATTCCAAGGAAATAAATACTACTTGTTGCAACAAAATAGAAAATACATGAAAACAAACCAAATATTACACTAACACGACGTAAAGATAGTTTAAGTATATTGCGGCTCAGTTCACATTCACCGATCAAAAGATACTGGCTTTTGATAGGACGTAAAACCTGCAAGAAGAGATACGAAGCAACCGTGGGTGCGCAACGCAAAAGGTAGTTCACACGTGCTTGTACGGTGCTCCGAGAAGTAACGACAATGGGTGCAAAAATTCAAGCGTATCCTCCTGGGATAAGGAGCTGCAGGAACGCAACAGTAACGAGCAAAAAAGGGGAATGGTAATCGTTTCTGAACAAATTTGGTTAGCACTGGTGGTGGCAGTCATGTTATTCATCGATGTTCTGTAATAGAAGCCGGGACCAACGAACTTGGACCACGTATGGAAATGTCGAAAGACATAGCTAGAGAGATGACGGAGGTGAAGAAGATAGAGAAAAGCTGGGTGTAAAAATGGACAACACGGACCAGTTGAAAGCAGCAACGAAAGCACTAAAAGTGGATCAGCAACTTGAAGAGTGTAGGAGGAAGGATAAAGAAACTTTTTTAAGTTGGGCGTCGTAGGTTAAATGTTGTTACATATATTTGGAGTGAACGAGGATAAAGATGGGGTCTTAGCAATATTGTGGCAGAAATATTACAAAATAACCTAGGGATTAAGATGTATGGATGCGAAATCGTAGAAGTATTCAGGTTTGGCACCAGAGAGAAAAATCTAGACCAATGATGCTCAAAGTTACTATACTAAATCTGAAGTGGCAGATACTGCGAAGTGCAAGGAAAAATGAAAGGAAAAAAATGAACCAAGATTTTGATGAGGAAGAGCAGAATTTTAGAATATCATTAATTAGGATGATGAAATAAACCAGGATAGAAGATAAAATATCCTATATAAAGGGGCTGCAATTGCACATAAAAGGTGAAAAATGGAATGTGAACCTCAGAAGGACTGAACTAGAAGGAATGCAGACAGTAGCAGTATGGAAGCAAAGGGTGAAAGAAAGAGAAGTAATTTAGTTTAACAGATGTTAAGAGAAAGGAGTGACACGTAGTAAGGTAAAATAGGCTATAGAAGAAAAAGATAGGTCTCGGCAGTGTTGGGCAATCCGAATGAAAACTCGAATTATTCGATAGTCGCCATCAACCGAATTATTCGGTAGTTTCCGTCAGTATTCGATGTTTCATTCGTGTTTACCGATTACACCTACTTGGCGTGCTACAAAGCGATAATAACTTTCATTGGATTGTTTGCCCACCCTGCCACCTATAGTGCTACATCTAAAATCACGAATAAGCACTTTCCCATACGAGTGATTTTAAGCATTCTCCAATATACGAGATAATGTTGCCAACTGATGAGAGATTTTCAAACCGTTAACTCCTTCCCTCTGAACTACAATCACCCAGAACCAAGTAACACAACTCATCGACAATACGTTACGCAGATGGTATGGTGAACACATTCAGCGATAATCGTAAGACAAATTCAGTTATAACTATGAAGGAATGACCAAATACTATATTAGCTCCAGTTGTAGGGAGGGAATGAAAATAAGAAATTGCTTATCTTATGGCACCCGCAATGTTGTTGACTTCACAAATTACAAAATTAATTTGCCTAAGTTTTAACTTAATTTACCCTATGTTAATTACATTTAAAAACAAATATCAGCTATTAAAATTAATATCACCTTACATTTTTGGTTTGGTAACAAAAGCAGAATGAACAAAGCAAAATAAAAATGGTTAGATAATTAGGTTATAATGTCATACGTGAGTTTTGGAGGTTATTGACCAAGGTGTGTGTGATAAATCGGAGTTGAAAAAATGGTTAATTAGCTTAGATTATAAAACCATATGTGACTTCGGAGGTTATTGTACTAAGTGTCTTCGAGAAATCGGAGTAGAAAAACATTATTAATCAGTTTAGGCTATAAAACCATACGTGACTTTTAGAGGTTAAATTGCAAAAAATCGGGAGTTAAAAAAAGTTACAAAAACTGAATAATCTTTGGATGTTGTGTGCATTTATTAATTATCCATAAATGCAACCAAATATTAAAGTGAAATTGATACTATGCTTATGCACACCAGTGCAATTTGGAAAGTTATAGGTATTTCTGAGTGGAGAACGTAACTTAGCTCAGTACAATCATGATACACATTATGAATGAACCGTGTAGTTAATAACTGTGTAATAAAGCTTGTTTATTTCATTGCTTACATAACACCATCCCTTTAGGGCCAAAATTTCGTTTCCGGGGTGCACGAATACTGCATGTTTACATCTGTGTTGTGAGTATCACTATAACGCAACGCAGAACGAATGCAACCGTGCAATCGACTGTATAATTATCGAATGAAAACCGTAACTCATTGCTATGGTTATCGTTCAACAGATTTATACGAATGCCAAATCGAATGAAAACTTTCAGTTGTTACAGAATTTTATCATTTATCAATCGATTGTGTAAAACATTCGGTTTGCTCATCAGTAGGATAGGTTGTACAACGGAGGGGGACACCTCGTGCACTGCGACCTACATAGCTCTATTGCGGCTACCACACCCCAAGAGGAAGGGGTGAAGTGAAAGAATCACAGGAGGCTACAGGTCGCAGATAGACAGGCCACAGAGAATGTGTCCCTAACAGTTCCAGGCTTGAAGATCCGTCCCATAGCTACAATTGCCTAGAGAGGGCGATGAACGACACGTCGACCAAGCAGCCCGCTAGTGTACGCTGGGACACTCACGTGTGAATATTTCCCTTCAGCAAGCATCCATGCCATTTTTCCGGTACCGCTTTATGCCACGAAACCTAGAAGCATACCTGAAAGGTGAGAAGGAAACGGATTGAAAGAGAAATATGGAAAGAAATCTTGCTAAATGAAAAATAATCCTCGCATCCACCTACCCAACCGGGAAAATCAGGAAAAACCCAAGGTTAGAGTGGGCGGTCGACGGGAATTAAATCCAGGATCTCCCAAGTACGAGCCTCACACGTTACCGCGGAGCCATCTCGGTCGATAAGAAAAATTACTGAGAATTGTGAGAAGTATAAGTAGGAAAGGATAGGTTGGAAATAACCAGACCAGACCTAGGGAGCTTGCTCTCAATGGAATGTAAACATTGCCACCCCTTTCTTACCCACTCTACTGTGTCTGCTTGGCCGTGTATATGACGAATAAAAACAGACAGCGGGCAGTCAGCGACGTTTCATTGAGGATGGCCCACGAGAGTGCTAGATACAAATTTCTCGTAGAACGGGAAATTGATTATTTCTGCGTTCAGAATAGCAAAAAGGCTGAATGTTTATTGTGTTTCAAACAGTTGTGCTACGTGAGCCATTATAACATCAGACGACATTTAAATTCTGCACATACTAATCAGCATGGAAAAGCTAAACCTTCAGGTATGATTATAAAAATGATAATGCGGTATATTAGTAATAACAACGTACTGCAAATGCTATGTGGTTTATGTGACACGAATTAAATGTAATTTACTAGTAGTATGTTATGCATAAGGTTATTATTATTATTATTATTATTATTATTATTATTATTATTTCTATTATTATTATTATCATTATTATCATTCCTTTTTTAAGAAGGGGATGGCAGGAAAGCACTTTTGAATAGTCTAAAGCAACAAAGATCCTCTCAAAGCAATAAATGAGGTGATACATACAATTCAGTTTGTGCTAGTTACCGCATTTCGCAACGTATTGCGGCAAAAATGAATCCATTCACTGACGGAGAATTTATTAAAGAGTGATATAATATTGGCTGCTGAAGATATTCCGCCTAAGATGGCGGAATTCTTCATCTCCATAACCCTCCGAGAGGGTTATTGAAATGAATTGTGATATTCGGGCACAACTAATCACAAAACTTCAAAACTTGAAATGGTTCCCTTTGGCGCTGGATGAGAGCAACAATGTTAAGGATACAGCCTAATTGGCCATGCTCATTACAGGATCTGATGAGAACTTGAGTGTATTAGAGGAATTACTAGATTTAATACCGTTGAAGGATCGCACTCGTGGAAGAGATATATTTGAGTTCTTACTACGAACTGCATAATAATTTAGGTTGGCAGATGGTCTGTGGTCACGGATGGAGCCCCAGCAGTGTCAGGGAAATTCAATGGTTTTCTTGGGTTACTCTAAACCTTTTTGAATGGACAAGGTGTTAATACAGATGGTTTCAAATCTGTACACTGCATTATACTCCATGAAACACTATGCGCACAGCATGCAAACTTAGAAACAATAATGAACACAGTTGTTGGTACACGAACCACATTAAACCTAATGCTTTACCGCATCGACAATTTTCGCAGTACGTGGAAGATATTGGTTCTGATTGTTGCAATGTTCCCTAATACTGCAATGTGCAGTGGCTTAGTAGAGGTACCATGCTCAAACGATTCTTCACATTGTTCCAGGAAATTAGTCAGGTATTAAACAGGATGCTAGCATTGAAAATATGCTTCATATTTCTGTTTAACACATTTCATAAAGCAATATATTAATTTCAACAAATTTATTTTAATTAATGCAATTGTTTTATTACAAGGAAATACTATCCAAGAATTATCAGATCCACAATGGATTAGAGGAACTTGCCTTTTTGACAGATATCACGGAACATCTCAGTGAACTGAATGTGCAACTACAAGGGAAAGACCACATCATAATAACCATGTTTGGCAATGTTGCGGCATCCCCCTGTCTTTTTGTTAAATTATTAGTGTATTATAGGTGTTTGATGTTATTTAAACAATAGGTAAAGAGTCGTTTAGTGATAGTGTTGACTAGAGCTGGATTTCTCATTCTCCCTGCACTATTTTTTAACATTTTGTGCAAGGCTCGAAGAAGTGCCCATCCTGAGTTTTTTAACCCATAGGGTACGCGTTGGTACTTCATCTCGACACCTTAAAAATGAACGTAGTGTAATCTCTAACTGCTTGTGTAAATCTATTTGCCAAAACGATTATGTTAAGTCGATTGACGATATGTATTTTCCTCTGGGTAGTTTTGTAATTAGCTGACTTATACTTTTATTCTGAAAATGATCCGATTTCATGTGTATATTTAGCTTTCTACCGTTTAAGTAACACGGAGAACATTTTTATATGTCCAACACAAAAAAATTGATAAAGTTGGACCCACTAGGCTCAATGATAGTGTCAGTCATTTCTGAAATTACGCTTCGAGCTTGTTCTCTCAGCGCAATGGAGAGATTGTTATAGTTATGTGTGTATGGTTTAATGTCGTCTACCTGGAAAGTGTGCAAGTATACTGTACACAAACCTGGTTTTTCGCTGAAAACGTCGGCATTGTCTTTAAGTAATTGAAATAATTGGTTAGTCCGATGTGCATTCAAATTATGAGCTTCAGCGCATTTTAACTGTAACAGTGACAACTTGTCCTGTTCTCCCTTTTGTATCTGGCAAGGTTGGGTTCTGATCGAAAAACAAGCTTTTGTGACGGCTGGTTGAAGTAATCCTTTTCTTCGTTACAGAAAGGCGTAATTACTTCCCGGTCCTAGTCAATAAACAGTTGCTGAACAAATAGCTTACTTTCCACTAACAGCCTTTCTTCAGGTTTCATTTCTGCCAGATAAATCCTTTCTGGATTAAAATTTGTATACACCCGTTTTTCATCTTGATATAGTACAAGAATTTTACTTTTCAAAGTCTGTTTTCACTTTGTTCCCCTCTAGAAAATCACAGCCAAGGATTGCCTTGCTTTTTAAACTATTTACTACTAGAAACACTATTTCAAAATGCTCATTTTCAATTCCGACTTCTAGCAAGCCTTGTATTTTGATTTATTTGTGTTGATCGTCCAATGGCTACACTACATATCAATTTTGACGTTGGCAGGCTCATTATTTTGCTTCCTTTATTTATTAAATGGAAGTATAATCTTTGCGAACACACACTAGCTGACGCGCCTAAGTCAACACTGAGTACTCTTCCTCATATAATTTAATTTTGACATATGGGGTATCAAAGTCACTGTTCTCACTTTGATTAACTTAATTTCGCCAGTATTAATTCTCTCTGCATTGATAATATTAGAGGCTATTTGTGAGTCCTTTCTGACGCCTCTATGACCCTCGTCCATTACGTCACGGTTTAGTTTTCCCTTTGTTGGCTTTCGCCTATTTGTGGTCGGCCATTTTCGACAGGAGCTACCGCAATCTCATGATGAGATTCCCGTCTTCCACGACCTATAATTCCTCGTGCTCGAAAATTTTCTCATGTCTTCGGTTAGAAATTTCATCTTCTGATCTATATCCTATATTTTCACTTCTCCATTCCCGGCTACATCTTCCTCGATTATTATTGTACGTCCACGTCGCTTGTTTTGCGGTGGTGTCCTTTACCATACCAGCATAAAATTAAGCGCTTCCGTCACCTCATGTCTGTGATAATTCCTAATTTGATTATGTCGGAAGGGATTCCGATACCTTTATCTTACAGAGTGTTTATGTTGAAAGTGACCTCTGTTACCCGAGTTTCCGTAAGATTGATTTTGATTTCTCCAGAAATTTTGTTCCCGAGAGAATTAATTTCTAGGTCGGTACCTTTCTCCTTCCTGATTCTCTAATGCAGATATCAAATCAATCATTTCTATTATTCTCCTTGGTTCGCTATCAATAGATAGGTTTGTATTTGAAGGGGGAAATGATTTGTCATCAAATTAATTAAGTTCTCTTCAGAAATTTGAGGTCTGAGATGTTTTACGTACTTAGAATGTTGCACGATATAATCTTTCATACTTATGTTCTCTCTAAAAGAACACTGGCCACAACTAAGCTTCGCGCGTGATTTATGTTGTTTGCTGACGTTCCAACATCTATTTAGGAATGGGTGTTGGAAGTATTCGAAATTCGTTTCACGTCCCATTGGTACTTGAACCCAACTTAATGTGCGGTTGTCACAACATCTCCGAATTATCATCCTTTTGAGTGCCTCTGGTATATTTTTCAATTTGAAATATTCTTGGAGATGTTTAATAGAGTATACCGGATTGTCATCATTTAATTCAGAAGAAGTAGGAAGCGGCAAGTCATTCAGCACGAAGATGTGATAAGTTTGCGGGACTAGTTCTGCTAACATACTGTTTCCACTAATTGCATTGTTAATTGTCTGCGCTTGGTACTGATGGCCCCGTTGCATCACTGTCGTCCTCCGTGGACTAGTGGTATCGTGCTAGCCTCTAGTTTCTAAGGTCGCGGGTTCAATCCTGGCGGGGGGCGATGGATTTTTTCGGGCGTAAAAATCCTTAGCATAGCTTCCTTCGGAAGGGAAGTAAAGCCGGTGGTCCCATGTCGTAGATTTACGGCACGTAAAAGAACCTCAAGCCTGATAAACAGGCCTCTGAGCAAAATTACTGGTCTTTCATGCCCAATATAGAATGGGACGCTAAGGAACATAGTAGTTAACGAGCGTCCATAAATAAAAAAAAATTAAGAAAAACGTTCCATCACTTGCTTGATTAGAGCTAATGGAGTGAGTTCCTCCCTGGTTTAAATTTTCATTTACATTCACAGGTGATACAAGACTATTACTAATATTAACATGCAACATGTTCACCTTAGAAACTAATTTTCAACGATTTTCGGAGAATTTCGAGAGGCTGAATCATGTTTACTTATTTCTAGTTCGAATTTTGCACTCGTGGTCTTTACTTCTTCATCTACCTTCTCCAAAATTTTCTGATTTACAGAATATAGCTTTTCTTCCCAGAGTTGTTCAATTTCTGTTTGTTACAATTTCACTCTTTTATCTAATTAAGTGTATCATTATTCAGGATCACATGTACATGTAAATCCTCATTAGTTTTTTTTAACTAATCATTTTAATTCTGATCCCTGTGTAAAATTTTTAGAATTTAAAGTTTGGTTGTTTTGTTGTATTTTTTCTTGACCAATACAATATTTTGCAAACTCTTTTCAAATTGTCCTAATAGTCTATCATCTTGGACGGACATTTCCTTAAGCCCCTTGTACACGATCAAACTTTTGTCAACTTCAGTACTTTAAAAGCCTTTTCAAGAGTTGTCACAACTTCACAACTTTTCTTGTCAAATTGCTTCCAATACTTTTAAAGTCTTTGAAAGTCTTGAAAGCAAATAAGGACATGCTCTAAACGGTCAAAGATTTCACAATGATTTGATGGCTTTGGCCAATGAAATGCGAGTATATACAGTCCGTCACGAAATCTGCAACTTGGCTGAAAGCGAAAAGTAAACAAAATGGCAACCCGGTCAAGGTATGTCGTATGCGAACTGATTAGGTTATACATAAGCTGGCCATGTCTGTACATCGAGGGCTCCGTGGGTTACCACAAGATGGAGCAGATGGAGGCGGTTATGAAGAAATAATTGTCAGACAGTTTTCCAAACTAAGTATACATTAATGCAATGTTATATAGTGTGGTTAACGTGTCGGCTGGTGTTATTTTCATTGTATACCACACTCGTAATGTAATTTCATTGGATACAATACGTGAATGTGCTACATAATTTTAGTAAAGAACAGTATTTCATTGCCAATTGTTATACTGTGACGCAAATACTAAATAGCTTTGCGCGTTGAAAAAAATTGAGTTATATTTATAGACGACGCTCTTTAACTACTATGGTCCTTAGCCTCCCATTCTATATTGGGCGTGAAAGACCGGTAATTTTGCTCAGAGGCGTCTTTATCAGGCTTGAGGCTCTTTTACGTGCCGTAAATCTACAACACGGGACCACCGGCTTTGCTTCCCTTCCGAAGGAAGCCATGCTAAGGATCACGCTTTCTGCGTGATAAATTATCAATGTGTTCTGAAGGGTTTCAGTTTGACGAAGAGACAACTTGTAAATACACATTTTTGACATTGTCAAGTCTTGTCGAGTCTTGCCAGGTCTTGTCAAGTCTTTTCTCAATCTTGTCACATATTGAAAAATGTTTGGCAATTTTTCTTGTAAACTCTTGAATTGAAAAAAGTTTGATCGTGTACAAGGGGCTTTACACATTTCACTTAGTCTTTTTAAGCTTGTCCTGAATTTTATAGAAACCTGTTATAATCTCTTTTCCACTTCATGCACCTTACTGTTTAACTGATAAAACTGTTTTATGTATTTCTTCGTGTAATTCATGTCTAGTTCTTTTACTTTCTTCCCTATTTTCGTGACTGTTTCTCTATTGCTTTACCCTGACTTTCTAATTTTTCATCTATTGCTTTCATCATCGCTCTTAGTGTATATAATTCATCTATTGACTGATTAGCTACCGGCTGTAGATCTAACCTTTCTACCTGGGAATTCACTGTGTCACGATTTCCTACAACTTGGTCTGGGTTAGCTATGTACTCGGTTTCCATATGCGTGTCTGCGTCTGTACGCCGACTCCGACTGCCTGTGTTATTATTGCTATATCTCATCCCGTTGCATTTCTCCTAAACTGTATGTCTTAAATATCGCTTTGCCCAGAACCACATCCCTGAGATTTTCTACACTTTCCTCTGGATCGCCTACATTTATATTTCTATCCATTTCTATGTCAGCCATTTTCCTAATAATTATTTTCTTATTTCTTAACAACATATACAACTACAGAAAATAGTTCTATATAAACATGAAGAAAAGAGTTTTTATTAGATCTGACGTTTAATTTTTTCCATGTGACCTTTTACTCCCTCCATTAGTGACAATTTTCGCTGGTCCTTGATGTACACTCACACTATCATTAACACTTCTGCCCCTTTCTTCCTTAAGTTTTGAGATGTTTTTTGTTTCGGGGAATAAAATGCTCCTATGTTTTTCCACGATTCGTCATTCCTCTCCTTTCGATGTTCTTGTAGTTGGCGTTTCTCTGGTATTCTCGTCGTCTTTTTTATTTTTCTCATTCCCGTAGTCGCCCCCTCCAAGTCTTCTAAATCGTCTTTCTTCTCGCACTTACTATTCGACACTATTATTGTCTCTCTATTCGATGGCCCCACGTTGGGCGCCGTTCTTTGCAGCATCCCCTGTCGCTGTTGTTGAATTATTAGTGCATTATAGGTGTTTAGTGCTGTTTAAACTATAGGTCAAGTGACATTCGGTAATAGTGTCGACTAGTACTGGATTTCTCATCCTCGGTGTCTCTGGTTCTTCTTACTCGGCTAGCTGTCACTGTTGTATATGGATAGCGTAGAGCGTGAGAAGATATGGAGATCTCAGAGTAATGAAACAAGAGACAATTTATAAACTAGTGATATATTGATTACTATAACATTTCCACTGTTGCATTTGCACTTGTGTTACTTTATAGTAAGACTTAAGGACGACACTTCCACTGTTCTGTTGCGGTATAACGCGCGAATATTGTATTCACGTCTTGGTGCGACTTCGCCTCCCCGAGTAATGTGAAGGCCAGTTGAATAATTTTAACAAACTGGGCTCACTAACAGTATTTTCCAACTTTATATACATTATGAACTTCGCGCGAACATTTGCTTTTCATAATTCCGATTGGCTACTGACGGAAACGTAGAAGCTTCTAGAACATTTAAAAAAATTGACATTGCATCATTGCTCCTTCTAGCCACGTGGTCTGTTTACCTGGAAGTTAAATCAAGTGAGGGTGGCTTGCAAGACCTTGGCTCTGAGTGGACACAAAAGCTGGGTAGTCACTTGTCCTCGGCACCTCGATTTCTCTTTTATGATCCTCCCTACCAGTGAAAGTTACATCGTCTTGTTAGGGAAAAAAACTTAACAGCTAAGACATCTTAGCGTCTATTACATGAAATATCTGTATGCATACACCTTAGGCTTTCTTTTCTCCTCTTACTCTATATATATAATTATCGTACATAAAATGACTTGTTTACATAGTGGTTATTTACATTGTGGATTTTAATAATAATTGACTTATAATTTATTTACGTGATAAGAAATAATGCTTCAATGTGAAATCATTTATGTGCAAACTACGCCTTTGGCAGCATCAACTAACACAGCAGATCACATACCATCTTCCTTGTTTAGATTCTCTGGAAAATAAAATCCCTAATGTGTATCAAAAGTGTATAGCAGTTCTGGATAAGCTATTGAATTTGAAGAAAGATTCACAGAAATTTTCAGTATGTAAAAAGGTACGTAACTATTTTGCAACCCATGATTATTCTATGTAATAGGTGCCTCATTGCAGTTATAATTAGAACTAATTACATTACAGAGCAGTACTGTAATTAAAACAGCAGGTAAACACGGCTTGCAACTTTACCAAATGGTTGCCAGCCGATACATACCCCAAACTGAGAGATTTTGCAGGCCGTATTGTTGCAATGTTTGGTTCCACGTATACATGTGAGCAATTCTTTTCTAAATTGAACTATACTAAGAGTGGTACATGCTCCAGTTTAAACGATGATACCATTCTATCAATGCTGCGTCTACCAGTGTCTACAATCAAGCCTGACATCGATATTGTAGTATCGAGAGAAAGGCGTCAACGTTCTACTATACGCCCAAAGAAAGCTTTGTAAAGCCTAGCTTGAGGAAGAAAGACTGTGCGACACATTTTGGTACTCGGTCACTCGCCTTACAAATTCACTAGTTCTGCCACTATTGTGGTTTACATGCCGAGCAACAGTCTTGATAACTCCAGGTGGAATGGAGAGACGTCACACTTCCCCTCCGTTTAACAGTTCCCCAGGGCTGATCTAGACAAAAGAATGTGTAGAGTAAACTAAATGGCGAAGGAAAGGTTGTAAAGATAGGTTTGAGGGAAGAAGGAAAAGGTGATTAAAAGTGGAAAATTAGATGGACAAATACAAATGACAGATGTTATGCAACAGATAAAGTTGATAAACCATAAGACACTGGCAATAGATGGAATTCCAGGAGAATTCTGGACAATATATGGTTTGAAAATAGCGGGCAAACGTGCTACATAGAATTTAAGAAACTATGAATATATGTACGTGAAAGCCGGAAAATAAGCATGTTAGCGGGACTGATATGTATAAAGGTAAAGGAGGGGGGAATAAAAGAGGGAATCATAGAGGAATTAGTCTCTTGTATATTTTAAGAAAAACATTACACAGGAATGATGGCAGGAAGTTTAGAAGAGTGGGCAGAATAAGAAAGAAGGTGATCCAGCAGACAACAAATTAATAATTGAGATAATAATTACCAAGTACGTAAATGAGAAAAGGGAAAGGTTTTACTATTTTAATGATACTGAAGAAGTATTTGATACCATAAACCGGGAAGAGCTAGTGTGGAAATTAAAACAAACTAACAAACAAGTATGTTAAGTGATGACCTTATCACCAGAGTAAAAAAAAGCTTATGAGAGAATAAAGTTCTATGTAAGATGTGAGCGAAATGGAGTTATGGAGATGATTAGATAAAAGTTAGGATTAAGGCGGGACAGGCGGGACTGTAAACTTAGTCCCATTTTCTTTAATCTATTTATAGATGATATATTGGAAATGTTAGGGAACACAGTTGGTACTGTCCTATATTGAAGAATAAAACGATACCGGGTTTGCTGTACGTGGACGATTTAATGGCAGAGGTCATTGCAGTAATAGATTTTCACAGGAAAATTAATGTAATATACAATTCTGCTTAGAATGGTAGATTCGAGTAACTATAAGGGAAGAGCAGGTAGAAAAGGCTTAATTCTGGAAATAATTTTGAAATATTGATGTAGGTGCTTACAAAGGGACGATGAGGACTTATTTAAGATATGTGTGAATCGACAAAGTGCAACTTCAAAAAGTATAGTTGATGGTTAGGAACAGGAAGAGTTATGGAGAGCATAGAAATGGAGCATACATGGCATAAAGAGGAAAAAAATGAAAGACGAGTTTGTAAAGTGGTGAGAAACAGGAGTATTGAGAGACAATAAAGGAGGAGCCTGGAAAGTAAAAAACCTTAAGATTGTATAGAATAGCAAAGGTAGACTGGGGCAGAGAAGGTTATGTTGAATTTTTTAATCAACAGGAAAGAGAACGATTAGCATGGACGAGAGCAAGGGTCTTATCCCTAAAAGGGTTAAGAGATAGATAAACAGGAACATGTGTTTTGTATGGAGAAAAGGAAAGTATAGTGCACCGTTTGGCAGAATGTAAACGGTTAAGAAATGGAGACAGGAAATTTGGAATTAACTTGGGACAGAATAAATCAAAAGAATGTGGCACTAAAAATGCCACAGTAAAGGATGAGAAGAGATATAAGGGCAATGGGAAATTTCTAAGGGCACTTGAGGTAAGATGGATATGAATAGTGAAGAAAGTAAGCAAAGGAGTGCAAGATGCGAAGGAGGAGGGAAAGTAAGGAAAACAAGAACTAGGAAAGCTAAGGAGAGATTAAAGTTGACATTACTTAACGGCCTGGGAACCAAGTAGAAGGTGGCTCATAAAAGGTAACTAGGCTATAAGTGACAAGATGTCAGCAATTGTATTGTATATATATATATATATATATATATATATATATATATATATATATATAGCATTGCAAGCATAAATCATGCCCTCGTGTATACATCACTATACCTCTCCCTCTTTCTCGTTCTCTCACACGAATTCTAATATTCGTACTCTTTAGTTGTGCGTTGAAAAAGAAAACAATTGCTGTTATTCTACTAAGATTCTAGCGCAAACATTGACATTTTGAGAAAACTTACCGGTATAATATTATATACAATAAATAAAGAAATGAATAAATACCTTATTTTGCTGAGCTCAATGTATCAAATCCGTACCTAAACAAATTGTAATTTGAATATAACCACAGTTTATGCGTACCTATGAGAACTCATAGGAATACACCGAGATTGGAAAGTCTGGGAGATATTTAATTCATGTAAACTAACATAATGTTTTCTTGGTGGTGTGAAAGGTCCTATAAGAGAACCTTTAGGCAAACAGCAATGTCAATACTATCAGCAACATCACATAATAACCAAGTTTATGCTACTAAAGTTGAGCTCTGAAGCTGATTTTCATATCCCTTACTTGACTGATGTATCGAGCGGGCGACATGTTGGCAGACTGAGAGTAGTCCAATGGAAGTGTTATACCCGCGATGGGTGTTGAAGAGGTTAACGCTTGTAGAAGGGATAGCGTTTGCAGGGTGGCGACTTAGATTAAGGTGAGGTAGAGGGGGTGAATAAGGGTAGCAAAATTGCTCAAGAATATAATTAAGCTTATATTACATCGAAATTACATCATACTGTTCTGAAATGCAGATTAACCTAGTGCCTATGGCTGAGAGGAGTACTAGCACGTAAATACTAATATTATCGACTGTTAAAGCAGTTTGTTATTATTATTATTATTATTATTATTATTATTATTATTATCAGTGCTGTTGTTGCTTTCTCTAGCTGTATGAAGTACAAGCTGATGCACAATTAGCAGTAGCGTAGGCAGAAAATTAAGGGGGTTTTATGCACTATAGGGCTCCATTTCTTAAACAATTTGCATAGATTCAAATGATAAAATATGAATTAGTGCTGAGTTGAAATATTTAAATAAATCAATTTTATACTCACAGATTAAGGTTCAGCAATTGGTGTTAAGATTAGGATAGAATGTTTTGCGTATTGTAAACGGCAGATGTGTTGTGACATGTGAATTAATGATCACTGTGAAGTATTTTATATTACCACCAGGCCACTTTATTTCACAACGAAATAGGGTTTCTAGCTATGTTCTAAACTGGGAGATATTGCGCTAATTTGGAAACCACTCAATTAGCACCGGAACGAAAACATGCTCCCGATTAACATGGTTGTACCAACGCCATCTGAAGTACAATTTCTGTTGCTGTCACCTTTGGTCATACTGCCCAAGACATGCGGCGTAAATATAGCGCGACCAGTGATATGATTAGGAGGTAATTCGTTTCCGCCAATCTAGAAAGTTACTGTTATTTTATTTGTTTTTGCTAGTAATTTTTACATCTTATTTAGCAAGGGGCTTTCAACCTCTAAACGCTCCCCGCCCTGGCTATTCCTCTGACACACGGATAGCGTAAATACGGTAAACTAACGCGATGACGCAATACAAACACACACATACGTCAGGAAATGCTGTATAGTCTGATTTACCCTTTAACGCATCGCGTAATGTTCACAGTGCTATCATCGTAATGGAAATAAGAGTTATTCACCAGCAAACTCGACGTATTGTTTGTCATGTTATTACGTTTTGTGGTGAAAGGAAGAAAGAAAGTCAGAAAATAACCTAATACATATACCACTGAACATGCTAATTGTTCGCGTTTTTCCGACTGGACTGTACAGAGGGGAGGGAGGCCGTTATATACGTGTACAAGTGGCCCTATTGGGGTGTGGGGCCGCTCATACAAAAAAAAGAAGAAGAAAGAAAGAAATCTCCAATGCAGGACTACACTCGCTTTGGTGGGGTCATATATTCGTTATTTAGCAACAAAAGCTTAACCTTGCTAGTTGAGCAAGTGCGTTGAAGTCCATAAAATGAAATGTGAACACATTATGTATAAAAAAGCAACCTTATTATGGACACCTACTAAGACGGCTTTATATGAATAACCAAAGAACAAGGAAGCTGTTGGAAGCAAAGCGTAGAATAAACAACCTTGCCTACTCCCTCCTATCGACATTCCACCTTCAGCTTCGTCCGTTTACCGGACCTCGGATACTCCCAACAAGCATCACTATTATTAGTTTCAAATGGGAAGAGTTCTGCTCTGGAGCGAATGAGGTGCATTTGCGTGCTCAGCGTTGCCGCCTCGTTACCCCCACTCTTTTCATATTTCCCTCTCACTCACACATCGGCCTGGCACTAGAATGGTCGACATAAAGCAACCCAAACTGAATTTTCTAAACTTTTATAATTCTCCTGGTGTTTAAATTCATAATTGGGAATATACTCGCATTTACGTACATATTTTTTAAGTGTTATATAATTATAGTTTATGAATTACCTGTGCTTTTAACCCAATGGAACTGCCAGTGGCTCATCCGTATCGCTGTCATCAGTTACGTGAAGAGGCAATTCGTCACTGTCACCGTCTTCATCGTCTGAGTCCTGCAAATTTATGATGATAGGTTCCAAAATATCGTCACGGCCTATTTCTTTCCAAAAGTCGTCTTCTTGTAGCTTTTCTGCATGTCTCACGCAGGCTTCCCAGTCTTGTTGAGTTACCTTGTCAATTTCTTCGTGAATAAGACGTTCAACGTCAGTCAGTTTAAAAGTCTTATTTCTGTTTGCAACCCTCGTTTTATTTGAGCCCATACTAACTCAATTGGATTATACTGGCAGTGATAAGGGGGGAGGCGGATTACCTCGTGTCCCATTTCCATTGCAAGTTGATTCAGCTGATACACTTTTTCCTGGTTTTTAAACGGAAGTACTCGTTGCAGTAAATCATTTTTAGTTTCTGTTGCCGAAAATTCAACCCCCTTTTTTTGCAACCATTCAACCATTTGGTTCTTTCTACTGGCAGTATTCGGTACTTTGTTTTCAATAACCGAATGATATGGTGCATTATTCATTATAAGTATGCTTCCCTCTTCTAAATAATTTAGGAATCTGTTCAAAAACCATTCTTTAAACGTATCAGCTGTCATCTCTTCATGATAATCTGAGGTGGTTTTGATCTGAAAAATCCATTTGCTTTCAGGTACAAATCCTGTCTTAACGGACCCTACATGACAAATGATAAGTCGACTGCCTTTTCCAACAGGTACCTTCAGGCTACCCTTTTTTGAGGAATCTTGCCAGATTGAATTTTGAGTGTGGTTTTTATTTACCCATCTCTCGTCTAAGTAAAATATAGGTCTCGTATCGCCAGAATTTCGAATTTCGTGCATTTTACGTAAGAATTTTATTCTTGCCGCAACAATGTCACTCCTCTCCATTAAAAATTGTCGCCCATCATTTGTCTTTCTGTACCTGAACCCTAATCCTCTCAAAATTCTATAATTAGATGAATTTGAACCAGTGTATGATATTTTAGTTCTAAGGGCACAAGTTATTTTCTGTATTGTTGGGAATTCACCTTGGTCATAAAACTCGAACACAGTCCTGCGTACAACGTCCTTGTCAAAGTCAGTTAAATTTGTAATCCTCTTCGGAGGTCCAATGTGTTTTCTGGGCGATACAAACACTGGAGCACCACTGGGAACAGATTTTCTTGCCTCTCCGCAAATGCGAGACATACTTGCTTTACCCACACCACACGCTTTAGCAGTAAGCTGTTGATGATTTCTGAAATCAAGTTGATTTCTGTGTTCCTCATTGTTGCATTTTTTAAAAGAACGAGTAGACCCGAAATATAATACTTCGAGCCTGACTTCGCAATACCTGCCTCTTTGACTCGCCACTAAATTCACCACAATAAGCCATTGCACTATTTTACTCTTGCTGCTTGCTCTCTGAACGACAACTGCATACTGATATTAACTGTGTAGATTTAGAAACAACACACAATAATAAACATGTGACGGCTCACGTTCTGCAGAGTCAGCATTCTACAAGTAACACAAGTAAGCTGGGTGGGCTGTGTGCTCTTTCTCAGCTTTAACAAACGCCTTGGTTTTTCAACACAATTCTTTATCACCATCAAGTCAGTAGTTCTGTATAATTACAAATATATATATATATATATATATATATATATATATATATACATAATGTGACCATTACAGTGCTTACGTGGTTATGATATAACATATGGGTATGTTTATTCGTTTGTATTATGAAAACTATTTTAGCTGAAAATATGTGGTTTTTACGGTTGTGTTACGAAAGTTACTCCCTACCTTCTAGTGGGTTACTTTTTGCAAAATTTGAATTTTGTTTTAGCGCAAATTATATTTATTAGAAACAGATTCGCTTAGCGCGCGTCACGCTTAGCTTACGGCGAATGCAATATGACAACTCAGCGGAACTCCGATTGGTTGCCGCTCTGGCCGCGCTCAAGGACAAACGTCATCCCATTTGAAAATCACAGTAATTTACACGCCAGGTAAATGTTATTGCGTAGGACGTGTGATTATTCTGTTGTTACTTTCAGTGACGGCTTGTCAGTAAATAAATCTTCCTCTAAAACTATCTTCCCGCATATAGCACCCAGAAAAAGGTGATGTAAAAGGCCCCGGGCAGTAGAATAGAGCCGAACTCCGTGGAATGGGGTAGCATGTTTACCTTCCAACCAGAGGAGCCGATTTAGAATTTCGGTCGAGGAGAGTTATCTAGATAAGGATTCTTTTTGGATTATCACCAACACATGTCGGGTAACTCAGCTCAGTGGAATTCAGACTCATTTGGGTATCATTTCGCCCATTTGGTATGCCTTCTTTGCATACCCGGTTTCTTAAAAGAGACGTTAAAACACTAAAGATAGATGAAAATAATATACTCTCAAATTGTATCTCCTCCTAAATAAGTGTAACCATGGCACTGCCATGTTACTGCAGCAATCAAAAGTTGCACTACAGGAGAAGAGGTGTTTCCAGCTGTTTGATATCTCTTGTAAAACTTAACATACCATGAAGTCTACTGATTTGTCAGCTTCTCATCCCTGCTATTAAAGTTGCCTCGTTTTACTATTTCGTTCTTATTATGTAGAACTTCAAAAGTCATACCCTCATGAACCTAATAAGAATTTCTCTAATGGTGTTTTACTTCACTGAAAATAAAAGCGACATTTTATCGGTCTACTGCTCCATTAATTGGTACTGATACGGGGAAATACAAACAAGGGACGTTTTATACATTTCTCTTTAAAATGGCTTGTCTTATTTCTTGTTCATCTTCATTTGTTTCATTTCTAAACAATCTATTTGATTAGTATTACTTTTTGATTAGCATGTATAATGTTTGGAATATTCAAGGACTTTCGTGTTAAAGGCATAAATTGGTTTAACATACAAAAGAAGAGACAGGCCTAGCTTGCCAAATTATTGTGAATATAAACACGTATTTATATTTGATGTTTATAATCATAATTTCAATACATCTATTAGGAGAATATGACAAGCATTTTTTATTCAATTATGGATTGTCATTTTGGATACAATTACGTACGTTTAATTTGGAATAGTGGTGTGGGAGTATTGGTGATATCAGCAATAATAGCAATAGTGACAGTAGTAGTAGTAGAATAGTAGTAGTATGAGGAGGAAGAGGAGAGTAGTAGCAATAGTAGTAGAAGAGTAGTAGTAGCAGTAGTACTAGTATTAGGAATAAGTGCAAGTAGAGTACTGATTATGCACATCTGTGCGCAAAGCTAATCATTTGTATATAAATGCTGTTGTAATCATCTTAAGATTACACTTAAAGCTTTATCTTCAATAATTGATTGGGAGATCATCTCGTGACCTAGTTCTCAACCCACGAGTCTTCTAATTCTTATTAGAAAACAGCAAATATACACATTCAGTTAATAGCATTGTGTTAAGTAAAGTGATCACCTTGTTGTCCTGTTTAGTAATGCCGATAAGCAGTAACATCACTGCGAGGATTCCAACAGGGTTCTTCATGGTTATGAACGGCTTGACGTGACTACTTGTGCTGCACTAAAGTGGTGTCAAGCATGCTGTGACTAGTCATGGGAAATAGGACAGCAGTCATTTCCCTTCCCCTTCATCGTAACGGTTTCAAGTTCTATAAAGCACAGGTTTACCTGATATGTTAATGAAATATCGTCACTATTGTTTGTTGAAATGGATACAGCGTTAATCTCTTTATACGTTAACGGTAGTGGAATACCATAACCATAGGGGTATTCCATTCTCGTATAACGTTGCTCATTATTGCAGTTACGTTATCAAAATAGCAAATTAATTACTTGTATTTCATATTATCAGTCATAGAAAGCTACAGCCCTACTCATTTCCCATGTTTCACCAGTTAGGGAATCTTAGGAAAACGGGTGCATTCCTGTCATACTGTCACCTTCTGTCCATTCAATTGACTCTATAGTGTAGAGCTGTCAAAGATGTACGTATTATTCGATCGTTTAATATGGTACATAATGTGACTCGCTCATTTCTTAGAGCCCAACTCGTTCGAAAAGCAGCAATGAATATACCGAACTAAGGTTGAACTTCTCCTACATTTGCGCTCTCGTAAGAGATGTGCATTTACTCGTTCGAGCATTCGCTCGTTCGACTGTTCACATCGTACCGTTGTTGTCAGGCATATTAATTCACTGTTAAGATACGTAAATGGCAATTGGATATATTACTGCGTTTTCGACTCTGTTTCTACCTACTGTTGGGTCAAAACTTCTTTTACCACACTGTGTTACACAAATTCCATTTTGTCGTTTACATCTGTCATTAATCCCCTAAGCAAAACATTTATTAAAATATAACATACAAGACATATGCGATTTCACTCAGAATTTCTATGAAGGGAACAAGGCACCCATAGTCATGTGTATGAGCATTTAGTCAAATCAGCATTACAAATTGTATATATTGTAATAAATTAAATAATGAAAGTACAATTGTCGTTAAAGCAAATTATAGATATAGGAAATACAACGGAGGAGAACGCCTCGCGCACTGAGACCTACATAGATATACTGTGGCTACCACTCCCTAGGAGGAAGGGATGAAGTGAAGGAACCAGAGGCTACAGGCCTTAGGCAGAAAGGCCACACAGATGCGCGGAAGTCCCTAATATGTAGTTCCAGGCTCGAAGAGCCATCCCACTGCTGGAGCTGCCTAGAGAGGGCAATGAAGTCGACCAAGTAGCCCTCTAGTGTCCACGGGGAGTACTCTTTCCTTTGAGCAGGCATCCGTGCCGTCTGTCGGTACCGCCATACGCCACGAAAGATGAAAAGACAACGCAATGAAATGGAAATTACGGAAAGGAAATTGTGGTAGATGGTAAACCACCCCAGCATTAACCTACAGACAAGGGAAAACCAGAAAAAACTCAGTCAATGTGGGCGGTCAACGGGAATCGACACCGAGACCTTTCAAGTGCGTGCCTCACACGTTACCGCGGGCCATCTCGCTCGAGAAAGTAAATTATGTTACTACCAAACTTTAAAACGCATAAAATTTAATTAACTAAACATTCTTGCTTTATATTAATGCTCTATAAAATTACGCGCACTACTGAAAAGAATGTTTGATGTATCTACTTAAAGCTACGTTTTGTTTTCACGAGATACAAATTAATAAGCCCGAGAGAAAAACTCAGCAATAGCAAAAATCTCTGATGAAAAGCTAAGGATACTTGAGGGCATCTTACGAAATCTCAAACAGTCTTCTTCTTCTCCTTGCAAGGATTATGTGATATCACCTGCTGCGGCCACTAGCCATCTCTTGCGAGGTCTTCCTAAACTTCTTGTCCCTGTCAGTTGGTAGTTCATTATCTTTTTTGGTATTCCATCATCTGCCATTCTATCAACATGTTCTTTCCAATTTCTTTTATTTTCATCAATCTTATAGTTTACTGATACAGTATTCAAATCTGATCTTATTGCTTCATTTCTTATTTTGTCAGCTTTAGTGCATCCTCTTGCATACTTAAAAAATTTCATTTCGGCGGACTGAATGCGTGATCTCTCTCTTTTTGTTATTGACCACGACTCGGAACCATATAGTACAGTAGGTAAAGCCATAATCTTATAGAACTTAATTTGTGTTTCTTTTCTAGTTTTTCTTCCTAGAGTTCTTCTGATCGTTCCACAAATTGTATGAAGCCTCTTAACTATCATCTCTCTGTCTTTGTCAACTTTAAAGCTAATGTCACATCCTAGATAATTGAAGTGGGATACCTGTTCTAATATTTTACCATTTATTAATATCTTTGATCTATCGGGATTCTTCCCTTTAAAATCTATTGTCTTTGTTTTATTTATAGATATAGTTAAGTTGTAATGCATTGCATTTTGGCTTAGTCTACATACTACTCTATGTAGATTATCTTCTGTTTCTTGTATAACTGTTTGATCATCAGCATATAGTAAAGTACTTAAAGGCGTGTCTAATTCTACTTTGATCCCGAACTGTATTTCATCTTTCCACTTCAAAACTAGACAGTCAATATATAAATTAAATAAAGTGGGCGATATGCTACACCCTTGTCGGACACCTTGATTTGTGAAGATTTCAGCTGACATTTTAAAACCAGAATTAATTGATATTTTGGTATTTACATACAAACTCTTGATAGCATTAATAAGATGTTTAGGAAATCCTCTGTTCTCTAAAATGTTCCATAATGTTCCATGCTATGTGAGTTTTCAGGTTAAATTCACGACTTTCTTCAATGAATTTGTCTGATTATGAATACATTATCGCTAGATGAACGTCCTTTCCTAAAGCCCGATTGTTCTTCTGAAATCAGTGCATCACTGATAGCTTGTAATCTCTGATTTAGAATTTTCCCGTAAATTTTATAGCCTGCACTTAAGCTCATTCCTCTATAATTCCCTGTATCGCTGTTATTGGCTTTTCTAAGTAGAGAAATTACTTTAGCTGTATTCCATTCCACGGGTACTGAGCAATTTCTCCAACACATGTTTAAAAATGAAGAAAACTGAATTTTAATATCATTCCACTATATTTGATTACCTCAGCATTATTTTCATCTATCCCGGTGGCTTTTCTATTTTTTGTTGCTTTTAAAGCCTCTTCTAATTCTTTTATGTTTATTTGATCCATTAAGTTGCTGTTGTTTTCTATACAACAATTTTCTTCATTGTTTTCATCATACCATAAATTTTTATAGTGATTTATCCATTGGTTTTCTGTTATCACATTAATATTTCCAGTATCATTCTCCGTTTTAGTCATGTGTTTAATTAGCTTAAATGTTATGTTCTGTCTTCCGTGAATGTCGTGTTCAATATTAGCAACAAATCTTTCCCAAGATTAATTTTTGCTTCTTTTAACCAAATTTTTGGCTCTATTTCTTTTCTGTTTGTATATTTCCCATGCTTCATCTGTTCTTGTTTGTAAGTAATAATTATAAGCACTCTGTTATTCTTTAATACTATTCGCTACCTCTGAGTTCTATATTTTAAGGCCCTCATTTCCGGTTCGATACTTTATTTTTCCCGAGAACCTCATTAGCTGTTTTCAACATTGCTGCTTTTAACCTAATCCATTCTTCTTCAATATTGTCTTTAGTTTCAACCATTTGTAGTTCATGCGTAAGTCTTTGTTGGTATAAATTTCTTGTACTCTGTTTATGTAGAAGATGAACTTTAAATTTAAAAATCTGATTTTGTGGCTTAATTGAACATCTTGTTTTTTCCCCATTTTGCCCATATTTCAAACTTTGAAGTAATCAAAAAGTGGTCAGAACCAATGTCAGCACCACTAAATATATGAGTATCTCAAACATGGGGGCTTATTTTTTTGTTTGGTATTATATAGTCAATTATTGAGCGTAAGCCTCTTGCATTCCAAGTATATTTGTTAATGTCTATCTTTCAGAAAAACGTATTGGTAATTTTAAGCTGATTAAAAGTGACACAACCCCATTATCGTTCAGAGGTAATTGACCATAAGCACCTACTGCATTTGCTATTGGTACATTCCCCACTCTCGTATTCAAATCCCCTAGTATTAGCATATGGTCAGCTTTATTGTATTTATTCTCTTATTTTTGTAATTCTTCATAGAGTATTTCAGTATCCTCACGTCCACCTTCTTCAGGTGCATACACCCCTATTACACATAAATGTCATCTAGAAATTTTAAATCTAACAATAACTATACTTTCATTTATATAAGCGTTATATTCTATCTTTCTTTTCTATTTTTCATCTACAAGGATGCCTACTCCACTCACTGCTCTTTGCGTTTGGTTGACTCCACTATTGATTAATGTATAATTATTTAAGTCCTTTGTTCTTCTCTGTTTCGTCTTTGTTTCTGTAATTACAGCAACATTAATATTTCGTTGTTTCGAGATTTGTGTGAGCTCCAATTCCTTTAAATTAAAACCTCCTCTTATATTCCAGGTTCCTATATGTAGAATATCGTTTATACCAACTCTTCGCCTTTTATCATAGCCTTGTCGTCTTATGATATCTGTCCGACTTATGAGTTTTTTTACGTGAATGGATAACCAGCCCGTTGCGCAACTCCCACTCTGGAGGATTGGGTTTTATTTCGAAGTACCTTCTCCTAGGTAAACTGCCGACCAAGGCTAAAGAGATCCACCTTTCCTGAGATAATCGGTTTTATGGCGCCGAAAACTCGCTAGGCACATCTTCACCTTCAGTGGAAGCAGCTCTACCACGTGCAGGCAGAGATAGGAGTTTAATGGGAAGAGGTTATAAATCGCAAGCTACGAGACATTTTTTAATTTACAGCTCATCCCTGCAAACACCTCAGCAGCTCCCATTCTTTTGGAGCCAATCTCAAATAGTACACGAATAAAACCAAATAGAGTTTGCTTAAAAGTAAATTTGAGAACACTTCAATGCTTCTTATTGTTAAAATGTTGTTGTTATTATTATTCTTTTTATTATTATTATTATTATTATTATTATTATTATTATTCCGTTTTCTCAAAAATAATCCGGAAACGCTTCTCTGCATCGCTTCTTTCAGTTCTATCTAACTGATAATCCCCTTCATTAAAGTTTAAGGAAATCATGCGAACTCAGGTTGCAGCAACAACTGCAGTGTAGCAACTAGACTGAGCCATCGCCTTGCATCTGGTCACACTGAGCATTCGAACAGGAAATGAGACACCAACTCGTTCGGTGTACCATATGGAATAGGCTGAGCGGGACATCGTTCGAACTCTGATATACCCAACTCGCCCCTATACATAGGCTCATTTGTGTTCGAAGGCACGAATGGTACAAATTAATGACCAAATCTCGTTACATGGACGTGTCGATTATCTTAATTAAATAAGAAACGACTCATTTTGTTTTACCGGTAGTTGTATTTAACAAACACATTACATAGAATAAACAACAAAGCATCATATCCAAAGAACAAAAATACAAAGATCATAGACTTTCTGACATCTTCCCACCTAATTTTCTGAAATAGAAAATTACTGGAACCCGATTAAAACTCAAATCAAAGTGGCGCCTTTACTGGTCTTCCACACTGAGTAGCTAACGATGGTTGTTTCTGAACGAACACCTCGGGTGCCTTATCTTTGTCGAGAGGATCCGAAAATGAAGTAGCAGCAGGAACCAACGCGAAATTGTCCGCCTCTTCTTTCGGATCATTTTCAAGCTGCCCTCCGATTTCCAAGAAACACACACTGTAATTGGCGTGTTACTACTCCCCTTTTCGTTCTCCCGGTTTATATCAGCGTACGTACAATGAGACTGAGGCTATGAATCGTAACTGTATCTCAGACATGTGGGCCCATCACATCAGCGTGATACGACAAATGCTCAATCATACATCCTCTAGAAGGACAGTCTGTAGGATTCAAAGGACCAGGAATGTGTTTCCACTCAGTCCCCTGTGTCAGTAATCTTATCTCCTTAATCCGATTCCTAACAAAGACCGACCACTGTTCTTCTCGTTGGATCCAGTCAAGCACGGTGCTGGAATCACTCCATGCATAAATGGGCTCGGTGGTCCAACCAATGGCATCTCGGACTGGCTTCAGCAATCTCGCTCCGATTGTAGCTTCCATAAACTCCAATCGTGGTATCGTAAGTACCTTGCATGGTACAACTCTCGATTTTGACTGCACTAAATTGACAAAGACGTTTCCACCTTTACTCTCACTGCTCAAAACACACACGCAGCGTAATCCTTGCCACTTGCGTCAACAAACAGGTGCAGTGAATGATTGTGCGAGGTGGCAATAAACCGAGGAACTGCTATATCTTTGAGCAGAGGAACTTGTTGGAGCCAAGCATGTAAACTATTTGCATCGACTGGGATCATCCCAGTCCAATTTCTTCTCCCATAGGCTTAGCAATATTAACTTCGGGCTCAAAGTTGTATGTCCACTGAAGCCTATCGGATCAAATATCCTCCTAGTCATGGAGAGAACATTCATTTTTGTGAGGCAGTCCGCATGAGCATTTTACTCCCACCAACCGATGTTCAGGCTGAGTGCGTCACTCTTACGGTTCCACTTTAGTCCCAGAATGGGAGTCAATTATTGCGAATAGTCACTTGAGAACTCCCACCCTCTGAAGTTGAAACCTGCTGTAGCTATGACACATGAAACACGTGAGTGCAAATATTTAACTTCTGAGTGACTGTGTACACTCGTTGCTAGATTTCAACATAAAATTCTTTCTTTAACTTTTCCAAACTTGGAATATCTTCTACAGAACAATTATCTATACATTTACTGAGAAGGTGATCTAGGACTGCGGCTAAGAGGAAGGCACTACAGGTCATTGAAGGACTACACGATAGTGCCTTAGTGTCACTAACTTGCCTTCACGGTTTCACCACAAGAATGTTAGATAGTCCCGATCTTCTGGGTTATTGAAATTTGTAGAAAAGCTTTCTCTATGTCGGCTGAGATACCCAAGGCTTTATCTCCAAATCGCAGAAAAATGTCGGATAACAGTTCGATGAGATTCGGCCCTTGCCCCAAACAGTCATTGAGAGACATGGAGCCACCAATGTTAGCCGAGGCGTCGAATACGGGGCGCACTTTTGTAGTACTACGGTTTCCTACATTACTGGACGATGAGACAAATAGTATCCCTTACCATTATCTTCACTCCCCTCAATAATGCTATGCTTGAACCATCCGAAATAGTGATCGTAATCTTCAAATTAATTGTTGGACTGGCGCAGCTTTCTTGTAGTTCTCACCAATCGACCCTCAGCTACTTTCACAATTGGAAGGCAACTCTGAAACCAGGCGCCATGGGAGTCGAACCTGGTATCGGCCGTCCAAAAAATTCGACAGTTCCCTTAAAATGCTCCAAACAGCCAGTCTCTTAGCATATCAAACCTGCTTCTTCACTGGATCACTGATACCAATGGCCTCGAGTTTTCATAGATCAGCAACGTCTCCGGCAATTACAGTTGTCATAGTGAAAGTTGTGGAAAGATTTTTGCTACAACAAGCAATGGACTTCCTCTCGCTGCCCATCAGTGTCCAATTAAAGAAAGTTTCGACAGCTACAATACCAGAAGAAAGGACTATCCTGCTGCCGAACCAGATCTTGCCAGCTACATCAGCTCCTATCAGCATCAATGGGTCCAGATGTGTCTTCAATTAGCTTGATGCCCAAATTTCGAACTTTTGCTTCAATTTTTGTGCTGGGCGTGGCCAGTGGAATAAATGAAGCAATATTGGCTTGGTCTGGTACTGAAAATCTGCAGGCGAAGTTTCCATTTAAACCACGCAGGCGTGCCTTATAACAGCTGTGCTTCATTAATCTGAGGTTACAGCCTCCAAACAGAGAGTGAACCATACTTTCGTCACCAATGATATCATACTTCACTTCTTTGGCCAAATATAGGAACGGTGTGATCCAATGTCGATCAAAACATGAACTTTTTTATCTATGTCACCATTGTGCAGAATAGCTGCAAAGAACTGTAGAAACACTTCATTTAAAGCTCTAAATGTCAGACTATGATTAATAGCCAGGAAATCTAATTCAGAAGCAGTGCTTTCCGCTTCAGCCTCAGAATTGCCTTTGCCTTTATCACACATCAGGAGTATGTGGCGCCCTCTGTAAGAACTACATCTCATCCCATATCTACGTGCAGAGTGACTTCTCTTGGTACATGCGAAGCAACACTCAGCCTGCGCAAGAAGCTTCCTTTTGTCATCAATTGACATGTCCTTACAAAAAAATACTGGGCAGAAATGCTGAGATTTGCTAAATTAGCTGCTTAAGTATCACCAGCAACAGACTTGGCCCTCTCTGTTGATTTTAAATGAGAAGTGGGGAAACGGGTATTTGCCAAGGTAACACGTTCTTCCTCCTGTACCCATTTGTTTTGAAAAAGAATGAGACTGTCCATCTGCTTATTTAGAAGCGAATCTGCCAATGCCTCAATGTCTCTGGCGGCAAACATGACTTCATTAGTAGTAGTCCTCCGTGGTGTAGTGGTTACCATGCTAGCCTCTAGTTCCCGAGGTCACGAGTTCAAACCCGGCGGAGGGCGATGGATTTTTTCGGGAGTAAAATCCTTAGCATGGCTTCCTTCGGAAGGAAAGTAAAGCCGGAGATCCCGTGTCGTAGATTTACGGCACGTAAAAGAACCTCAAGACTGATAAAGAGGCCTCTGAGCAAAATTACCGGTCTTTCTCGCCTAATATAGAATGGGACGCTAAGGACCACGGCAGTTAAAGAGCATCCATAAATAAAACTCAATTTAATTTTGACTCCATTAGTGGAAAGATAATGGCAACAAAATTAGCCGATGTGTCTAATGCATGTAATTGGGCTTCCAAGTTGTCGAACAGCACAGAAAGTTTCTTATCATTATGGCCAGTAATACGTTTTATCAATTCCCTTATGTAATACTGAATTAAAATATCCTTACTACCAAACCTCTCCTTCAGTGCACTAATCGCCTTGCCGTAATCTTCACCTGAAGAAGGAAAACCTTCAACAATGGTTCTGGCCCTCGACATAGGTATTGTAGACTGGAGGAAGAACTGAAATTTCGCCGCGTCAGAAAGTTCTGGGTCACAGTCGATATGGGAAAATTGTGCCCAGAACCTAATCCATTGAGAGATCTCGCCACCCAATTTAACCATTTCCAACTTTGAAAGCCCAATACGGTGAGTAGGGTATATAGAGGGATTCTGGCGTAGTTTTTTGCGTTTATATGGGAAAGGATAGGGAAAACGAGGGTGGATGCGGCGGTTCAAGGAGGAAAATGCGTTTATATGGGCGAGATAGGGAATACGTGGAGAAGTGCTAGGCTAGACAGAGATGAGAGTAGAGTATGCGTTTATATGTATGAGAGGTATAGGAGCAGGAGGAGCGGTGCTAGGCTAGACAGAGGTTGAGTAGAGTATGGGTTATATGAGAGAGGTAGGGAACAGGAGGAGAGGTGTTAGGCTAGCCAGAGGTTGAGGAGTAGAGTATGGTTTATATGAGAGATATAGGAAAACGAGGAGGGGTGTTAGGCTAGACAGAGGTTGAGGAGTGGAGTATGGTTTATATGAGAAGTATAGGAAAACGAGGAGAGGTATTAGGTTAGGAGAATTGAGTATGTGTTTATAAGAAGATACGAGAAAACGGAGAGATCCTATTATAGGATAGACAGGTGTTAAAGGTAGAATGTGTTTTATATGAGCGGTATAGGAAAACAAAGAGAGATGCTCAGCTAGACAGGGGACAGGGGAGGAATGCACTTTATGAGAGGTAGGGGATACGGGGAGTGGTGTTAGGCTAGACAGAGGTTGAGAGTAGAGTATGCGTTTATATGTATGAGAAGTATAGTGTAGGAACAGGAAGAGGGGTGTTAGGCTAGACAGAGGTTGAGGAGTAGAGTATAGTTTATATGAGAGCTATAGGAAAACGAGGAGAGGTGTTAGGCTAGACAGAGGTCGAACATAGAGTATGCTTTATATGAGAGGTATAGGAAAACGAGGAGAGGAGTTAGACTAGACAGATGTCGAGGAGCAGAGTATGGTTTATATGAGAGTCATAGGAAAACGAGAGAGGTGTTAGGCTAGACCGAGCTAGAGGATTAGAGTATGGTTTATATGAGAGGTATAGGAACAGGAGGAGAGGTGTTAGGCTAGACAGATACTAAAGGAGTAGCAATATGGGTTTATATACAGGAGAGATAGGGAATAGGAGGTGCTAGACTTGAAAGCGACTTTAGACGTGAACTTCATGGAAAACTGTTTCATGTCAATGTTCTAGACATGCCCATCAGGTAACCCATTCAGGGAAAAGGTGACTCGCTCAGCGGAAAAAGGTGACTGCTCAGGGAAAAAGGTGACCTGCAACGGGAAAAAGGTGACCAGCAAAGGGAAAAAGCTGAACCGCAAAGGGAAAAAGGTGACCCATAAAGGGAAAAAAGGTGACTCACAAAGAGAAAAAGGTGATCTGCAACGGGAAAAAGGTGACCTGCAACGGGAAAAAGGTGACCTGCAACGGGAAAAAGGTGACCTGCAAAGGGAAAAAGGTGACCAGCAAAAGGGAAAAAGGTGATCAGCAAAGGGAAAAAGGTGACCAGCAAAGGGAAAAGGTGACCATTAAAGGGAAAAATGTGACCAGCAAAGGGAAAAAGGTGACCAGCAAAGGGAAAATGTGACCAGCAAAGGCAAAAAGGTGACCAGCAAAGGGAAAAAGGTGACCAGTAAAGGGAAGAATGTGACCAGCAAAGGGAAAAAGGTGACCAGCAAGGGGAAAAATGTGACCAGTAAAGGGAAAAATGTGACCAGCAAAGGGAAAAAGGTGACCAGCAAAGGAAAAAGGTGAGCTATAAAAGGAAAAAGGTGACCTGCAACGGGAAAAGCTAACCCACTCACACTAACAGGTAAGTAATTCAGCTAGTATTGCAAGAGGCTGACTGCATCATAGCAGTGTATGATTTCACAGGTAATTCAGCTAGTATCGTAGGTATTTAAGCTAATTCATCTAGTATCACAGAAGGATAGATTCCAGAGGCTAACTGCATCATGGTTCTGCATGATTTCACAGGTAATTCAGCTAGTATCGTAGGTATTTGGGCTAATTCAGCTAGTATCACAAGAGGATAGACTCTAGGGTTGGGTATAGCTTAGTGTCGTATTTCACAGGTAATTCAGAGAGTATCGTAGGTATTTAGGTTAATTCAAGTATCACAGGCGTTTAGAGTAATCCAGCTAGCATTACAGGAGGGTAGGTTCCAGGGGTCGGTTATAACATAGCTTCGTATTTCACAGATAGTTCAGGTAATATCGTAAGTATATGAGGTAATCGACATTGCTTCACAGATATTATTCATAATTTTGATCAGCGATTTGTATCACAGCTATTTAAGATAATTGCAAGTGACTCAGGTTGTATTAATGGCATTTGAGTCATTTTAACAGGTAATTCAGATACTATCACAGGTGCTAGTGTTAATTTCGATCAGGGATTCGTATCAGAGCTATTTAAGGTAATTTCACATGATTAGGGTAGTATCACAGGTATTTAAGTCATTTTAACAGGTAATTCAACTAGTATCACAGGTACTCATGGTAATATAGAGAGTAATTAGATTATAAACATTTCTCATCTAACGTTACAACAATTTGTATACTTTTTCTAAATATTACACACTTATTATGTGTTAAACAGTTATTGTACGATGCGGAGAGGGATAAACTGCATATTGGTTCACAAATTGAAAAGCTTTGCGTCAACATACCTTTATCTTAGTTCGTTGTAAGTGTCTCTCCCCTTTTATCTAGGCTTGAGACTAGCACTAGGATTGCTCCTAATGGCAGGGTTACCACCTTCCCTTCCATCTTCTTCTTTCTTCATCAGGCGTCTGCTAGTTGCATACACGGCACACGGATAAACTTCATTTTTAAGATTGTAGACTCGCGAGAAAATCTTCATCTTCGACTTACATTCTCTTAAGCATTGTTTGTAATACTGTAATGTCCATACGCATAGGTAGTTATTCCATCCTCAGCAATAATTCTTTTATCATCAAAGGGATTCAATGTAATTTTATTCACTTGCACTGTGGTAACAGCATGCTTTCGTGATAGGATTAGATTCATGGGCGTTCTGATGATTTCACAGGTTTTAAGACAGTCTGTATAGCTGTCAAACGAAATGTACTGCTTAATAGCGCTACGTTTTATACCTTTAATCTTTTTTATCATTGAGCCTTGAATATCTAAAGCATACATCTTAGGACGTAGTCCAACAAAGCGTAGGATGGTTTTGCTATTAGCCTCATCTTTAAATTTTCCCAATACCTTCTTGTTCTGAGTAGAGTAACATATATGGTTGGCAGGGTAATCAGCTGTATCGAGATGCTCAAGAAAACGTAGCTTGTCCTGGTACACATCTTCAGTTGTAACACGATGAATGAACGAATCAGTATCCATGTACATAAGCTTTAGGTTTTCAGCTCCGTAATAAGGCAACAACACATCGTAATGATAGTTATACATTAATGTCTTGGAGATGTCCAACACGCTCATACCAATGTATATAGGCTTGTTGAATACAATCTGACGAGAGGCCATATGTACAGCAGCTAGATTAGCAGCATATATCGTCCTGTCGATAAACGTAGGCTTGGCGATCAGCTTCTCTAGAGTTTTTTCATTGGTCACCAGTCGTATATCCATACGGTTACGCAGGTTCTCCATAGTTTTTCCAAACATGGCGTTGTTAAATAGCTTGTAGAGATCCTTCTCGAAATCATTTGCAGCTTGTTGTCGTAGCCTGTTGTTAAATTCCACATAAGGTTTTAGCCACCGAGACTGTCGGAATTGTAGCACACGATGGATTTTTGTTAGTCGTAGTCCATGACTAAGAGCTTGCTTCAAAGCCATGTAATGCACTACATACTTCTTTCGAGGTCCAAGATGGGGTATCAGTTTCTTTGTAGATGCTTCCAATGGTTTCATACACTCAGGCAGGAAAGGTAGATCGTTGTGTAGATCGTGAAGTTCAGCAGGATACACGATGTCGACTTCTAATATGCACCCATGAGGATCATCTTCTTGTAGTGCTTCTAAGTTGATTTCTTCAGGTGACACTCACTGAAATCCTCCATAAGGGAGAGCGTGGTACATTGCCCAACTATATTGGTTATTAGCGTCCTCGTATGTGATAAATTGGGTTGGTCTCGACGGATCAAACTTATCCATATAAGTGTTATTACCCTCAGCATACCGATGGGAAGCTTGGCATAAACCTCCTCTTATACCTGATTCCACCATGAGTAGTTGATCATAATCTTGTAACAGCTCCCGCTTAATTCCAGTATACAGTAAAATGGCGTCCCATGTAAGTCCTGGAGAGGTAAAATAATGGGCAGGATCAACTTTGTGTGTTTTAAGGGTTTGCTCTCTAAACGTCTCAAACACATCAGCTAGGAGTAGTACATCTGAGGTTAAGTAGAGATCGCTGTACTCTCCCAGGTTTCTCACATTAAACAGCTCCCATACATTTCTAGCATGATCGTAGTCAGTATCAGTAATTTCTTCTTCATTTAATCTATTGTAGAAGGAGTCCTCAGGAGGCAAGCAGGTCTCGTTCAGGGCATCCCATGACGTAACAAAATCATATGGAAATACGCCCTTACGAGTCAACAACTTCAATTTGTCTTCTCCAAAGTACTTTAGTGTTTCAGGATATGAGGTTAGATTTTTTACCAACTTATCCAAGCTTGTACTGAGGAATCGGAAGCTGTCCACAAATCGAAGCTTTATATCTCCTACATATTTGGTGAAGGAGATATACGTTTCTTCAGAGTTAGGAATAACCTCCACACGTTCACTTGTACAACCCAGCTCCTTAACAATGAAATGAGAGTCATATCCGCTAAGGTTATGCATGAAGACTGGTATATATTTAGGTGTTTTACAGGCTAAATTACATTCATTATGAAGACTTCCACGATATTCACCGCTGATGTGATCATGGTCACGTACTTTATAGTTCTCTTCTGTAAAGGGTTTTCCACACAAGTAGCATGTCGTAGAAGACTCAAAATACTTTTGCTGTTTATCCGTAAGTTTCAGAGGCTTAGCAGATTTGTATATGTCATCAATCATTTTTGCAAGAGATGTCAGGTACAGCATAAACTTCTGAGCAGCATCAGCACCACGATACACATAGGGTTGCTTAGGAAGACCAGTTTCGAGATGTTCAACACTGGATGTAGGCTTCACGTAAACACAGAAGCTCATTGGTGTGTGCTCTTGATAAGGGGTTGTATAGGGAGTTTCAGGATTGGGTATACACGTATGGCATGGAGTGAGAATACTCTCAAAATCCGCATAGATGACATAAGGTACTTTCAGCATCCTCTCAACATTTTTAAACTGTACAATTGCTTTCTCCTTGGTAGGCATAACTACCCTTGCAACACCATGTTGAATACAGACGGCTGCATGTTCTTGTAGTTTTTCCTGTCCACTTCGTCCATATCGATCATCAAAATGTGTAAAGCAGCACTTACAAGTATAAATCCGTCCATTATTTAGTTTTCTGGCGTCGAATGAGTTTCTCAAAATTCTTTATATATACGTAGTGATGTTTTCCACTTCTCTCATTCAATAGTAGCAGGTCACAGTGTTCAGGTAGTTCAATGTCCACAACCTTTATCGGATACACTTCATGCTTCTCATCTAGCCCGAAAACGTTGATAGACATCTTGTTAAGCTTCTCAAATTTAAGTATTTGAGAAAGTGGAGTAGGATAGGAAACACAGCTGAAGTCGTACTTATCTTGAAGCTGCTTGTATTTGCTCACACGCTGCGCATCCTTCTCGACAAATTTAGCTAATATAGAGTACATGAAACATTTCTCGTCGGTAAAGTTCTGAATGTTTATACATGCTTTCCTTGCTTCAACAGATGACGGTAGTGGTATGTAGCTACTTGCTCGCAACGGATTGTACTTGTTGATACGAAGTCGAAGTCCTTCCACTGCAAGCAAAACCCAGTTGCTACCCTCAAGCTGAGACTCCTCCATTTCAGTCACCAATTTCTTGAATTTCGCTTCCAGTGTTGAGTCCAGATCTGTTTCTAGGAAAACAGGATGATTCCTTGTTTTAAATGTTTTGTCACAGGTTTCTCCGATACTGTTAACAAATTGACACTCAGCCAGCAGATTAATTTTAACACTCTTATGAATGCTAAGCTCTTTATGCACAGCCTGGATTATCCGTTGTTTTGCCTCATGCAGATACATATTCAGGTCCTTAGGTGATTCACATCGTATAAAATACGATTTCAATCGTCCTTCGAATGAAGTTTCGTATTCTTTCATATCACAGTCCTCCATTGTTGACAGTAACTGATGTTTAGTTGGCTCCAATCTTCTTTTCTTCTCAGGGCTGCTCATTTCACATATATCTTCGTGTCGCTGCCCCTTATAACCATCATTGAAGGTCAAGCTACAATGTTTACATTTGAAGAGCTTCTTACAAGTCATCTCGTGTCTTCTCTTGTCATAACCTCGGAGGAACTTCTTCCCACATTTTGCGCAAGCGTATCCAGTAGCGCTTGGAATAATATCCTTATACGCCGAGTTATTCATCTTTATTCTTGATGTAATAACGTATTAATCCTTCTTCAAGGGAAATATAGACCTCTTCACCTTGATATCACTTAGAAAGCTGATTATTCTTGGAAAGAACACAATGTTAACACCTGAAGACTAATTAGCGCAATGAAGTCCAATGCCCTAGATCACCGTATTTATAGAGGGAGCACGAACCTTTTAGATCAATCATAAACTCGCTCCATAACTACCTGTATATGTTTGCTCCACGCGTATTAACTTCACGCCCAGATTCAGGATGTTTATGACGTCACACCCAGAGACAGGATGTCTGGCAGTATCAAACACGTTTAAACTCGTCTCGTAACTACCTGTATATGATGTCACACCAACAAGAGAAGTATTCCCACACGCTCATTCAGTCAGATGTTCCATTCAAAGCCTACCACAACCACCACCACCACCGCCGCCACCACCACCCATTATACCAAAGCTAGCACAATCTCTATTATCACAATACTTAAAAGTAAAGGCTTAAAAGGTAACGTAGAAGATTTTCTCCCTTGTTTAGTTAAATGTATGTATATACTACATTATTTCACGTATTCATTCCCTTTTCAATTCTTCCTTTCCATCTTCCCACAGAAAAACCATTACATTTCACTACAATCACGAGCAAAGCAATTTTTCCAGAGTTACAGAGATTCTAAGCTTCTAGAATCGAACCCGGTAATACTTTTAATAAATGTATTTTAGTAATTTAGCTCCCCCGCATCAGCATCAAGCATTTAATCTTTACTCGAACCTAATATGATCCATAGGCTTGAAGATATATGAAATCACCCCTTCGGGATTCTATCTAAGTACTTTAAAGTAATTTTTATAATGATGACGATATTTAGGAACTAGGCACTTTGTTTAGTTTTTACTTGATGTGTCTATCTAAGTTAGATTACGAGTTATTAAATTTGTAAGTAAATCTCATTGAATCGGTACTCGAACCCAGAATACCAGGAACGAAATTATTTATAATATGAGTTTGCTATGTTAAACAAAGCTGTATGCAGTTACAGCAACAATCTAAGTGATATATTCTAGTGTACAGAGGAAAATTAAGGAAGTCATTAAAAGATGGGGAATCGAACCAAGCACAACTGATTGACAATTATATACAGAATTAATCACCCAGTACAGAACCTATCAATCATGCTTTGGTCCACTCCTCTACCTGACTTAGTTCCCGAGATAATAAAGATTTAAAAATTAAGGATCGAACCCAGGACGTCAGGTATATACTTACACATCCGCAAGAAACTACCTAATAGCATAAACGAAATAAAGTTTATTTGACGCCTTTATCGTAAGTCGTTTAGGAGATATTAAATTTATCATTAAATTACAACCTTATGTGGAATTTAACAACAGGCTACGACAACAAGCTGCAAATGATTTCGAGAAGGATCTCTACAAGCTATTTAACAACGCCATGTTTGGAAAAACTATGGAGAACCTGCGTAACCGTATGGATATACGACTGGTGACCAATGAAAAAACTCTAGAGAAGCTGATAGCCAAGCCTACGTTTATCGACAGGACGATATATGCTGCTAATCTAGCTGCTGTACATATGGCCTCTCGTCAGATTGTATTCAACAAGCCTATATACATTGGTATGAGCGTGTTGGACATCTCCAAGAGTTAATGAATAACTATCATTACGATGTGTTGTTGCCTTATTACGGAGCTAAAAACCTAAAGCTTATGTACATGGATACTGATTCGTTCATTCATCGTGTTACAACTGAAGATGTGTACCAGGACAAGCTACGTTTGCTTGAGCATCTCGATACAGCTGATTACCCTGCCAACCATATATGTTACTCTACTCAGAACAAGAAGGTATTGGGAAAATTTAAAGATGAGGCTAATAGCAAAACCATCCTACGCTTTGTTGGACTACGTCCTAAGATGTATGCTTTAGATATTCAAGGCTCAATGATAAAAAAGATTAAAGGTATAAAACGTAGCGCTATTAAGCAGTACATTTCGTTTGACAGCTATACAGACTGTCTTAAAACCTGTGAAATCATCAGAACGCCCATGAATCTAATCCTATCACGAAAGCATGCTGTTACCACAGTGCAAGTGAATAAAATTACATTGAATCCCTTTGATGATAAAAGAATTATTGCTGAGGATGGAATAACTATCTATGCGTATGGACATTACAGTATTACAAACAGTGCTTAAGAGAATGTAAGTCGAAGATGAAGATTTTCTCGCGAGTCTACAATCTTAAAAATGAAGTTTATCCGTGTGCCGTGTATGCAACTAGCAGACGCCTGATGAAGAAAGAAGAAAATGGAAGGGAAGGTGGTAACCCTGCCATTTGGAGCAATCCTAGTGCTAGTCTCAAGCCTAGATAAAAGGGGAGAGACACTTACAACGAACTAAGATAAAGGTATGTTGACGCAAAGCTTTTCAATTTGTGAACCAATATGCAGTTTATCCCTCTCCGCATCGTACAATAACTGTTTAACACATAATAAGTGTGTAATATTTAGAAAAAGTATACAAATTGTTGTAACGTTAGATGAGAAATGTTTATAATCTAATTACTCTCTATATTACCATGAGTACCTGTGATACTAGTTGAATTACCTGTTAAAATGACTTAAATACCTGTGATACTACCCTAATCATGTCAAATTACCTTAAATAGCTCTGATACGAATCCCTGATCGAAATTAACACTAGCACCTGTGATAGTATCTGAATTACCTGTTAAAATGACTCAAATGCCATTAATACAACCTGAATCACTTGCATTTACCTTAAATAGCTGTGATACAAATCGCTGATCAAAATTATCAATAATATCTGTGAAGCAATGTCGATTACCTCAAATACTTACGATATTACCTGAACTATCTGTGAAATACGAAGCTATGTTATAACCGACCCCTGGAACCTACCCTCCTGTAATGCTAGCTCGATTACTCTAAACGCCTGTGATACTTGAATTAACCTAAATACCTACGATACTCTCTGAATTACCTGTGAAATACGACACTAAGCTATACCCAACCCTAGAATCTATCCTCTTGTGATACTAGCTGAATTAGCCTAAATACCTGCGATACTAGCTGAATTACCTGTGAAATCATGCAGAACCATGATGCAGTTAGCCTCTGGAATATATCCTCCTGTGATACTAGATGAATTAGCATAAATACCTACGATACTAGCTGAATTATCTGTGAAATCATACACTGCTATGATGCAGTCAGCCTCTTGCAATACTAGCTGAATTACTTACCTGTTAGTGTGAGTGGGTTAGCTTTTCCCGTTGCAGGTCACCTTTTTCCTTTTATGGCTCACCTTTTTCCCTTTGCTGGTCACCTTTATCCCTTTGCTGCTCACATTTTTCCCTTTACTGGTCACATTTTTCCCTTTGCTGGTCACCTTTTTCTCTTTGCTGGTCACATTCATCCATTTACTGGTCACCTTTTTCCCTTTGCTGGTCACCTTTTTCCCTTTGCTGGTCACCTTTTTCCCTTTGCTGGTCACATTTTTCCCTTTACTGGTCACTTTTTTCCCTTTGCTGGTCACCTTTTTCCCTTTGCTGGTCACCTTTAACCCTTTGCTGGTCACACTTTCCCCTTTAATGGTCACCTTTTTCCCTTTGCTGGTCACCTTTTTTCCTTTGCTGGTCACATTTTTCCCTCTACTGTTCACCTTTTTCCCTTTGCTGGTCACCTTTTTCCCTTTGCTGGTCACCTTTTTCCCTTTTGCTGGTCACCATTTTCCCTTTGCAGGTCACCTTTTTCCCGTTGCAGTTCACCTTTCTCCCGTTCAGGTCACCTTTTTCTCTTTCTGAGTCACTTTTTTTCCCTTTATGGGTCACCTTTTTCCCTTTGCGGTTCAGATTTTTCCCTTTGCTGGTCACCTTTTTCCCGTTGCAGGTCACCTTTTTCCCTGAGCAGTCACCTTTTTCCCCTGAGCGAGTCACCTTTTCCCTGAATAGGTTACGTGATGGGCATGTCTAGAACATTGACATGAAACAGTTTTCCATGAAGTTCACGTCTAAAGTCGCTTTAAAGTCTAGCACCTCCTATTCCCTATCTCTCCTGTATATAAACCCATATTGCTACTCCTTTAGTATCTGTCTAGCCTAACACCTCTCCTCCTGTTCCTATACCTCTCATATAAACCATACTCTACTCCTCTAGCTCGGTCTAGCCTAACACCTCTCTCGTTTTCCTATGACTCTCATATGAACCATACTCTGCTCCTCGACATCTGTCTAGTCTAACTCCTCTCCTCGTTTTCCTATACCTCTCATATAAAGCATACTCTATGTTCGACCTCTGTCTAGCCTAACACCTCTCCTGGTTTTCCTATAGCTCTCATATAAACTATACTCTACTCCTCAACCTCTGTCTAGCCTAACACCCCTCTTCCTGTTCCTTTACTATACTTCTCATACATATAAACGCATACTCTACTCTCAACCTCTGTCTAGCCTAACACCACTCCCCGTATCCCCTACCTCTCATAAAGCGCATTCCTCTCCTGTCCCCTGTCTAGCTGAGCATCTCTCTTTGTTTTCCTATACCGCTCATATAAATCACATTCTACCTTTAACACCTGTCTATCCTATAATAGGATCTCTCCGATTTCTCGTATCTTCTTATAAACACATACTCAATTCTCCTAAACTAATACCTCTCCTCGTTTTCCTATACTTCTCATATAAACCATACTCCACTCCTCAACCTCTGTCTAGCCTAACACCCCTCTTCGTTTTCCTATATCTCTCATATAAACCATACTCTACTCCTCAACCTCTGGCTAGCCTAACACCTCTCCTCCTGTTCCCTACCTCTCTCATATAACCCATACTCTACTCAACCTCTGTCTAGCCTAGCACCGCTCCTCCTGCTCCTATACCTCTCATACATATAAACGCTTACTCTACTCTCAGCCTCTGTCTAGCCTAGCACCTCTCCACGTATTCCCTATCTCGCCCATATAAACGCATTTTCCTCCTTAAACCGCCGCATCCACCCTCGTTTTCCCTATCCTTTCCCATTTAAACGCAAAATACTGCGCCAGAATCCCTCTATATACCCTACTACGGTGGTTATTAGAATCACGAGAGTCAGAAATTGACTCTGAACGACGGCTTGGGACTTAAGAAGGTCAATTTTACCTTTCAGCGTACAATACTTTTCATTATATTGATCAGTCGACTTCAAGTCTTGTATGATTTCATTCCCGCTACGGTCATTGGAATAATTAAATCCTTTATATCACTATCTAAAACGACTATCTCACAATACCTTACCTCCATTGCGGAAAGCTTTGCGGCAATCTCGTCCACGCCGGCATTCTTGTCCAGCAGTTCTGTAATGGCGTTACACTGCTTAGTGAATACTGTTTTTATGATTCCACGCTTCTTCACAGTGATTTCCAAGCGTTCTCATCCATTGTGATGGTCGGGAATTACTCTGTGAAAAAAGCGCCACTACGGTTTTGCAATCCAAACCCGAGAGCACAGACAGGGTTCAGCAAAACAGTATCAGAAACATATTTAACTAACAATCCTGTCACAGTCCCCAATGGTCGGTTATTATCTTAATTAAATAAGAAACGACTCATTCACTTTAACTTGTAGTTGTATTCAACAAGCAAACACATTGCATAGAGTAAACAACAAAAGATCAACATTCAAGGGAGAAAAAAAACAAAGACCATAGACTCTCTGACAGACCTACTACAATGCCAGATCGTTAACTTAAAACAAAGCGGTCCTTAAGCTTAAAAAGGTTAAAAATCAACCCCCACACCAAAAAAGAAGATACAAATGACACTAAGGTTTTTAGAAATGTTTTCCAGGCTCACAAAACTGATCATGCCATTAATGACCTCTTGAGCAAACGAACAATTTACTCAGCATGATAAGTTTTATATGCTTTAGAATATATATTATATTGTCGTATTAAACTAGCTAATGTGGCCGGATATCATTCAATATTTTACTTTATTTGTACCTAATTCAGGACCATTTTATCAAATTTTGTTTTCTGTAGCAATGGATGAAATTGGATTATATAGGGAATGTGCCGTTTAGCGTTAACAAATATATTCTGAAAGTGATTTTTGAATTTTCACTTTCGGCGTAATAAACTAGAAACTTTGGAAGGTGGTTTTAAAACTGCCTTTTTATAAAAGGGTCGAAGCATTGAAATTTGCTCTTTGTATTAAACTGGTAACCACTAACTTTACTGCCTAATATTGTAAGCTATATTTTTCTTGTTCGAATCAAGCGGAATGGTTCCGGCAGTGACGTCTGTGGCCCGCATTCGGGAGGCCCCGAGTTCGATTCCCGGCCGCTTACTCTGACCCATGGATTTTCAGTAGTTTTCCCGGGTTGGCAGGCGAATGCTGGAGTGTTCATCTTCCACCACGACTTTCCTGTCCCTCATTTCCTGAAACCATCATATTCCTTATCAACTGTTTTAAGGCTGCAGGGGCAGGCGATGGTGTTCAGTGTGTTGAGGCTGGACGGTGGCTTGCGCTCTGTAGAGGTTTCTTTCCTGGCGTTGCTTCGGAGAATCTGAGATAGGTCTCTCCCCAGGATAGTCTGCGATAGGGACTGTCGGGGTTTCTTTCTTGAGGTTAGGGCCGGGCGGCGCCGGATGAGCTCAATCTGGTAACGTTAGGGACCCCGTCCATGCTTGCGCCCTTCGTCATCCGGATCTGGTTGCCCTTTGGGTCTCTCCCGCTCGTCCCCCCTCCCAGGGGTCACGTTGGAAGCAAAATCGGTCGTTATGGCCTACTTGCGGTGATGTGGCCCGGTTCCGAGGCCGCCTCCGTGATATGTACGCCTTTACCTTTTTCCTTTGTTCAGTTAAATTTGTAATAAATGTGTTGCTAGTTGTAACACAACCAGAAAAAAATGTTCTGTGACTTTCCTCTTCATTACTAGAAGATTAATGTTTCTAATATCTGTATGGTATGAATTCTAACCTCAACAAAACGTTTTCTCCAGAAGTGAAAGTTATTCTCCTGTTGGAGATCATTAATGTTTCATATCGCCCGAACAAGTGTTTGGTAATGCAGCGAACAAATGAATATGTAAAGAAATTAATAAACAAAATAATAGCCCTGAAAGTGGCAACAATGAAAAAGTACTCTCAAAATGCTTTATAATAGCCAAATGTATTATAAAGTAGGTATGTTAGACACATACATACAAACTACTCTAATTTAAATGCATACACCATCATGCAAATGTGCCCCATTTGCTTTGATAATGTGTTGCAAGCTGTCTCGGAAGTTCCTAGTGACATGTGAAATAATTTCATTCGGTATAGCCTGAAATTCCTATCTCGTTAATTTCACATTTCATGAGACCCCAGGAAAAGGAGGCCTGAAAGGGCCACACCGAGAGACGATAACGACCACGGTATGTCTGAAAATCGTGAAATACAGTATGTTTGAAACAAACTGGTTTGCTTAGGCCTTGTCTTATGATTCGTTTGCATTTATTTAGGGGAAAAAGAGAGCATTATCTACAGCAAACATGAGTATCGCAGTATTCAGTGTAGACTATAAGTTCCCATAGTTCAAGTTGCGCAATGTTCCAAGCGGCTTTACATTTATTGCTTCTTCTGTTAATAAAATGCCTATTATATTCTAATTTGACCGTTTTAAACATACATTTATTTTCTTTTCTACGTAATCTGCATTACGTTCTGTTCAATATATTAACAATTGCTTTATTCACTGGCATCCAGTTCTTATAACAATGCATTTTTGAGCATTAATACCGTCTTTTTACTATTAAATGCTTTCCTATGATATGTAATGTATTAAATTCATTTGCTTTCGATACTTTTGAGTCTTATTACCACATAGCATGGTATCTGTGCCGTATTACTTCATAGTTAGCTATAAACGTATGTAATCATGCTAAGGTCATTCAAAAATTCTAAAGTAGCTATTCTCGTTTCTTGGTCCTGGAGCATTTTAATTTCCTTTCTTGTTAAGACCTTCTAACATGAGGAAGATATAATGCTTTCTTATATCAATTGTTAGCTAATGTGAACATTAGCAGTGCATGAATAAGGTAAATTCCTTAACATGGTAATACTTTTTCGAGATTAATAGAGAGATGGCTTTGAATGATTTAAAGTTAAACGTTATTAATTTCGAGAGGAACGATTGACAGATGAGTTAGGCATATAAGCTGTTTTGTTTGCAGGAATTGCAATTAATATTTTATAAAGCATTTAGTAATAAAATTTCAATCGTATTGCAGTGTTCGTAAAACGGCGGGCAAAATTACAACGCTATGCGAAATAAAAATAGCCGTGTAATTTACCGCTCTCAAGGAGGGGCTTTATCAGAAGGAGGTTCACTTAATTTGTATAATTCAATGTTAATTGGTAAAGATTATATAAATAATAATGTTCCCTATAAAGAAAATGGAACAGAAAACAACGCGTTACATGGGATTCGATCCACGTTTGGTCGCCAATGCTGATCAGCACTAACACGCTTTAACGAGTTCAGTTATCCTAAGCACAGAAAGCAAACACCCAACACTGGAATCGTTTTCACTTCTGGTTCACTTAATCGAAACATAATAACAACATATTTTATACACATGTGCTGAAGTTGAATTGGCAATATTTGCCTGTTAGTTTACAATGATTGCTGACAAATTGTTTTTCAAAACTGTCAATTGCTGCCACACCCCTTGAACAGCAAAAGAGGCATATGCCAAATTTCATTCTCATACCATCTATGCAGAAAGGCCTGAGTGTTAGGTATCCTTCGCGCAGCTCTCACTGAAGTTTACCATTTACTTTATGAAAAATAGTACATTAGTATCGTAGTTATTTTATTTCTGCTAGGTGCTTGATGGCGCGGAGATGCTAGTCGTAAGGCTTTCTCCACTAAATTGAAATTTGTGACGGTTACATTTAAGAAACAATTTCGACAAGGTGTGTTGAGTTAAAAAAGGGTCAAAAGCTCAGGAAGAGGTTATGATGCTGCTATAAGTTATTACAGAGCATAAGTGTGGTATGAAATAGAGCCATAGTGCAATTTTTGTTAACCCGAATCATTTCCCAACTTCCTCCTCCCTCTCCTGGAATTTATGTTTCCGAGATCTTATTCCTATTGTATAAATAGGAATTTATATTCACCTCGGCATCGCTACAAAGGGAATATTGTAGGGCTTTCGCTAGATTAAAACATTTCAGAATATTAAATTATACAGGTTCTGCTGTTAACACGTTCTGTGTAGTGTGAATGAAGTTATTGATGAATGTTTACCTTTAGAAGAAAACACACGCAAACAAAAATGGAACACCTAATGTTAAGAAGGATTTCGCCGTTAATATACTCTTTAGGTTAGAGTGAAAATGTGTTGTGTAATTTCGGAATATTAACTTATATGTTTTCGGCTTCCTATAGGTTAATAGGAAGATAGGTCATTTTGGAATATAAGGTGAAGTTTCGCCTTATTTTGTAAACGTTACTCACAAAATAGGTTAGATGCACGAATATTGGGTTAATATCAGTTACATTATATATTTAAGGAAACATTACTGCCATTCACGTTAAAAGGATAACAAACTAAAACGATATGCAGACTATGTCTAAGAATAATACTGGAGGAATTATGCTGCAGGAATGTAATATAACTTAAAGGAACGAGTGCAACTTTCGACAATCTAATGGCGTTTACGAAATTCATCCTTGTCCCAAGCCTGGAAACTAATCTTTCGGAAGTGTAATTATTTTGGCTTTCCTTCCACTTACATTGATATTGCTTTAATACTTCGCCTTGGAACCGCTGTCGACTATCGAGGCCGAAGGTACGCCATTTTTGTATGGTTACCTCCAAGTTAGTACCCTAAGCACTACCGAGCTGGGGTTAGTTCATCGCTAAGAATAACTCCCGGTTAGCTGTTAATCGAGGGTCGTAATACGAAAATTTGCCCTGACTCCTAGTTAATGTATAACCAGTACCATAACCGGAGGTCGAAATACAGGCCCTTAGTCACGTTACTGGAGATAAGGGCTGTCACCTAGAGCTGTCTAGAATATGCGTTTTACTCGTTCACTTTATATGGTACACAATGAGACTTACTCGTTACTTCGAACCCAGCTCGTTGGAAAAGCAGCAACGAGTATACCGAAATATCGTCGAGCTTCTGGTTCATGCGTCCTCTCGTGGTAAATTGGCATTTACTTGTTCGAGTATTCGCTTGTTTGACAGTTCATATCATAGTATTCTTGTCACGCGTATTGTTCCAGTGCGTTAGTGCAAATGAATGACAATATCATATGCAATGTTACTGCGTTTTCGACTTTGTTTCCACCTATTGTTGCGGTTAAAACTTCTTTTACTACATTATGTTACACAAATTCCATTTTGACACATTCTGTTGTCGTTACACCTAACGAAACATATATTAAAATAAGTTCCAAATTAATGACATACAAGTGTTATATACAACTTCATTCAGAATTTCTGTTAGGGAAAAAGAATTAACTCAGCCATGCGTATAAACATTTAGCTAAATACACATTGCAAATTATATATAATACAGTAAGTTAAACTATAATAATCATTTTTCAAACTCTAGTATTTGTGCAACCATCACTAAAGTAAACTATGCTACTAACAAACTTGAACACAACTTAAGGTTAATTAGTTCAAAAGTTTTGCTTTATTTTAATGCTATATACAATGGTAGCACTTGAAATTGCGTTTTGTTTTAACGGGATACAAATTAAGACACCTTAGATTAAACTCGGTAATTACAAAACTCTCTAACAGAAAACTAACGATACTTGAGAGCACCTTAACGTTATAAATTAGTACGAAATCTCAAATAGCATAAAAGTAAAACTAAAGAGAGTTTTCTTAACAGGAAATTTAAGAACCTTCAACACTTCTTATTACTAATATATGATAGCGGTGATGATGATGATTATGTTTTATCGACAATAATCCCGAAGCGCTTCCATACATCGCTTCTTCCGGCTTTATGTTCTAACTGATAATCTCCTTCATTTAATTTTAAGAAAACATTTTCACTTTTACCACTCGACTTCATACCGGAATATCATGTGAACTCGGACTGTGCATAAGCCACCGTGCGGCAATAACGCAACTGAGGCAAAAGACTGCGCCTTCATCTTGAGTCTGGCGACACTAGATGTTGAAATAGGGAATGAGACATACAGTCGTTTGGTAAACAAAACGGAACAGACTGAGAGCGGGACACCGGGTTCTGGTGTACCCAACTTGCCCGTGTACACCAGCTTATTTGAGTTCGAATTGTACAATTTAGTAACCAAAACTCGTTCGATGGACAGCTCTATTGTCACCTCATTTCGCTGAAACGTGTATTCAGGTGATTAGCTCATTTAGAAGAGATCGAGCGCAGTTTTTTGCGTTTATATGGGAAAGGATAGGGAAAACGAGGCTAGATGCGGAGGGTCACGGAGGAAAACGCGTTTATATGGGAGAGATACGGAATACGGAGACTGATGCTAGTCTAGACAGTGTAAGAAGGAGGGGGAATGCGCTTTATATGAGAGAGATAGGGAATATGCGGAGAGGTGCTAGGCTAGACAGATGCTGAAGGAGGGGGAATATAGGCTTATACTGGAGAGATAGGGAATACGAGGGAAGGTGCTAAGATAGACGAATGTTAAAGGTGGAATGCGCTTATACAGGTTACATAGGGAATACGAGGAAAAAAAGCTAGGATAATCAGAGATCTAGTAGAGTATACGTTATACGGGGGAAGTAGGGAAACGTTAGTAAGTGCTAGGGAATGGTTAAAGAAACTGTAAACAAAGAACCACATTATTCAAGAACTTTAACAACACGACTCGAGTATAGATCATTTGTAAGGCGGTGGAGGAGGGGCCTTTAGTGGAAAACTCCCTAAGTCAGTATTATAGAATTGCGGGTTTACGGCCACTTAATATTCATGGAATGTCTATTCATATGCAAATGCGCCCCCTCCCCCATTTTCCCCCTTCCACCGTAGCTCCATGGTAGTTTTACCTGCAGCTGCGGTCGTAAATCGTGTTGGGTACAATGGAAGCTTGACAGTTAAGCAATTAAGGGTATCCTTCACCTGTCAAAACGAACAAAGGGGTCATACATTTAAGGTTCTGTAACAAAGGGGAGATGTTTTTCCCAACCATTCCACATCCGGCCACTTCTGCACCTGTGGGAGCCCACCCAAGAGGCTATCCATCACTGTCAAATGAACAATGTGGATGCAGGACAAAGGAAGAGATTCTATTGTGTGCCTTTCTATTGTCCGGGGCAAGGCTACTTTAGAAAGACCATCTGGCATACTCATTCCACTAGCTTTTAACAAAAGAACAATGCTTGGCCTTCAGCTGTCAAAATGAACAAAGGCCATGATGAATTAGGATCGTGACAAAAGAGAAACAAGTTCTATTGTCCGGGGCAAGCCTTCTTTCTAGCATTTCTCATTCCACTGCCCCATAACAAAGCCGGTCCCTTTCCATTGTTTCTCGAACACCTGGTAGCTTAACAAAAGAATCCGAGGGTGGCTTTATGCTAGTTTTGTCCTTGTTCGCGTGAAAGAGAGAGAAGCTTGTTTACCAGCTATACGTAAACACTTTAACAGCGCTAGAGTCAGCCATCCTGGTTTTTGCCTTTGAGGGGCTGTTCTCTCCGATGTTTTACGAGATCCTACAAATATATCCGAGCATAGTTAACAAGCATTCTGTTTGGCTCATTTCAAGCAGCGACTCCGAAAAAAGCGCTTAGTATATATTTCATTACATGCATTAAACCTCTGCGTGGATATCAATAGATCGATGTTCGATTCTTACTGCAATCAAAAGTTTATTGCTAATGAGAAATTGATGATTGATATTATTATATATTTACCCTAATTAATGAAAGGGTGTTCAGAGGATTGTAGCTCGAATCTTACCAAGTGAAACTCTAATGCGTAATAACTATTAAACTATACAGGGTCAGATTAAAATGTATTTAACAAATATAATTTAATTTTTTATATATCAATTCCCTAATTAATGAAAGCGTGTTCAGAGGGTTCTAGCTCGAATCTTACCCAGCGAAACTCTAATGCTTAATAAATATTAAACTATGGGAGAATGGGCGGTCAGATTAAAATACATTTAACAATTATAATTATTTATATTAAATATCGGTGTAAACTTAGGCATCCAAATTGATACTTTGCTAAGGTAAAACATTATTATATCATTACCCTGATTAATGAAAGGGTGTTCAGAGGGTCTTAGTTCAAATCTGCGAAACTCTAATGCTTAATAAATATTAAACTATGGGAGTATGGGCGGTCAGATTAAACTGTTTAACAAATATAATTTAATTTATATGACAGTACAATGTTTAACGAGCTGTATTCTTAGGAACTTGGAGGCTCCTAGTTCGAATCTTACCCAGCGAAACGCTATAATAACTTAAATTATTGAGGCAGGAGCGGTCGGATTAAAATTGCATTTAACAAATATAATTATTTATATTAAACCCTGGTGCATACTTAGATATCCCGATGACTAGACACCATTCTTTCTTCTTCTCTCTTTTTCTATCTATCCATCTCTTTTTTTCTTCTCGACTTGCACACATCCAATCGTTCGCATATACACGAGCACTTGTACATACATCAGCAAACATACACCAGTACACTTACGCACACACACATGCACATACACACATGCATATACCTGTTCACTTGCATATACCCACACACACACACAGTCACAAACACACGCACACACACACACGCAAGCACACACCTCTTACGTATACCTGTTCACTTACACACGCCCACACCAACACACACCCACACACACACATACGCACGCATGCATATACCAGTGCACTTACGTGCACAAACGCATCTACATACACAACCACGCACACACACATATGCCTTTTGGCTTACATATACCAACACCAACCCGCAACATACACACATGCAAGCACATACACACGCACATACACAGCCACACGCATGCACATACACACACGCACATAACTGTTCACTTACACAGACCAACACCCACGCACACACGTACACACGTACACGCACACATATGCACACCTACACACATAGCATTGGAATTTATCGGCTTTAGAGAATTCAAAAATCTTCGTCTCATTTCACTGTAACCTAGCAAAATGTAATTCTTTTCAGGCTACCATCGTCACATGACTTTCATCACAACACATTTTTTATAGCTTGCGTAAACACAATATGGAGGTACTCTGAGAGAGAGAGAGCGCGTTAGAGAGGGGGGAATTGAAGCAAGTAGGGATAGAAGTGCCGAGAGCCTCTGCGCATGCGCAACATGCGATGATGCCATTGGGTCTAATAGTCACGTGACGTGTATAGATCCCCTCCCCACCCCAACCCCCACCATGACGATGAGATGACATCACCTGGAGGGGTTTAGATTGGTATATAAACAGATACCCGCGCCTGTGAGAAACATTGTGAGCTGATTAACTCTACATTTAAATTTTAAGAACGTAAAAAACCGGAAAGTTTTTTAGTTTAAGAAGAGGTGCAGCCCATCTACATGTGGAGCATTCAACAGGAAACAATTCAAGGTGAGTGAGTATTTAGATAACCATACAAAAATCACTGCTGGTTTTACATTGCATTTATTTTTGTTTAAACGATACAGTACATGAAAGACGACTCGTTGCAAGAGAATCATATATTTTTAAGCTGAGCTTTACACTCACATGGATTTCTCTATACATTCTTCTACAGTTTACAAGGATTTTCGATATACATTTTTCTTCCATTAGCATTCATATGATTTTCTCCACTCATTCTTTGTTTCACTGCAGCTTTGTCTTCCATTAACATTAATACATTTTCTCCATTCGTTCTTTGTTTCTCTACACATTCATAAGCATACTTACAAAACATACACACACCATAGTTCTAATATAAACAAATGTATAACTTGTCATTCAACTTGAAGAATGTAGTGAAATAATAATTCATGTCAATGACTGTTACAGATTGTTTAGCAGATAGACTTAACAAGATGGTTGAAGAGCGTAGTTTCCTACCGGCTAGACGAGTTCAAGATATCGAAATAGGTCTTAACTATGAGATAAAGTCCTTAAAGAGAGCTCAAACAAGATACGGTACCAGGATCGTATCTTCGTTGGAGGATTGCCAAGTGTTCTTGCCAGAGCACTATAATTCGTTAACTGATCATGAGATTGCAGAAATACCAGGCAAAATATCTCTTCAGTATAACGGTATGGCAGAGATGGGGAAATTTATGACATTAAATTGTCTTTTATACCTATACAGAAGGTATGTAGAAATATCAAACTTAAGTATTGAATGTTCTACTATTTTAACATGAAAAAATCGTAAATAAAACAACTGACTCATTGATAATACATATAAAGCTACAAAAGATACACGCTATAGAATTTATAACAAAATCACAATATCGCATATGTTTGAATTTAGTTATATCTAACGCAATGAAATAACGAGCAATATCCGAATTTTATACAATTTTTTATGTTTCATTTTAAGTGTGTACTAACAAAAATATGTAATTCTTTTCAGGGTACCTTCACTTCCCCAAGCACTTTTTCTAAGACTTTCATTGTGTAATGTTTCAGGCGGTGCAATAAGAGAAAGAAGAAGAGGCACAGCTTTGCAGACTTGCAAAGGAGGCTGACGCTATTGGAGGATAGAATAAGCAACATCGAGACACCCAAGAAACAAACCGGTAAGAAGCGGGTGCCGAGACGTCTACATCTCGAAAAGGCACAGCATTAAGATAGGATTCTTCTACGATCTTCCAGTGCTTATAGTGAAAAACGCAGACAAATTTGTATACATGACAATTCAAGATTGGGAGATAATTGAAGAGTCTTCCTACATTCAAAGCATTCCACCAATCGAGAAAGTGTCCGCGTGTGGAATATTGTGAAAATATTGTTTTCTCTTATAATAGTGTTGCTTATATGCAAGAGACAGATATAAAATTTTTGAATACTAATTTAAATGATTGTGAAATACATTTAAATAGCGATGAAATTTGCAGGCTAAAAAGACTTGAATCGTTTATAGATTACAATTTAGGTAACCCATCTGCTGCAAATGTAATGTAATATGCTAGAACGTGGAGTTGGAGGAAGAAAGTGATGGAAATGTATGATAAATAATAGCAATAAAAGAATGAAAGTATGATTTTACACAGTGTTTTTATTCATTAAAAACCCTTATACCACTAATGAAAAATAAATTCTTACAATGATTAGTTTAAAATAAAAGCTGCATCACATGAGTCAGAGGCTTGTATGTAAATACTTTATTGTGAATTATCAAACAATACAATGCGGTCTGTGCAGGAATATTTGCACTAACAACTTCCTCTGGTTGATGTGAGCAATCTATAACAAGTATAGAAGCAAATTTAAGAAAATCTTTTCTCTTCAATAAAGGATAATTGTCTTTTTCATAATAAGAGCTTAAGTACATGTCATACAAAGATGCAAATCTCGAGTTTCCAAAATCCAAATTCATGTCATGATAGGGATAACATTCGCTATTAAGATAAATTCTCAAATTAGTTATGTTACAATGATCAAAAAGAGAACTATCTTTAGATGCATTACTCGATCTTAAAGTTTGAGCGCTAGAAATGACAAATCCAGGCTTGTCCATTTTTGATGTGGTGGCGACATTCCAGGTGAATGATTTAGTTTGCGGCACAGCAGGCTGAGTATGCAGATCCATGGTCCTAAATGGGAGATACAGCGCCTTACCCAGCTTGGCTGTCTTGAGGATCTCAGCATCAGAAAATCGAATCACAGGTCTTCTCCACTCGATTAGTGCAGTTTTAACACCAGCATTCTCTTCACCCTGAGACGATATAATACAGTTTTTAGAATCCTTGGATTGAATCAGCATCAACACCAACTGACTATTGTGCATAAGTTTTGTAGTAGTAGCTGTTCCATTAGATTTAGTAATACTTCCATTGATGTATAGATAACTTCAAATAGGTAAAGTATATAAATGATCCGCCTGACACGGGATTCTAATCTCGTTGTTAGCGTCCAGAGCTGATGTATTATACGGCAAAAAACACATGTTCCTCTTCTTTAGTGATCTTCTCATCAAATCTAGGTGTCATTGCGAAAGCAATGTCCCGGTAACATTGAAGATGCCCATGATTTCATTGTGTTATTACTAGGTCTAATAAAGAACACATTCTCATCCACACCTAGTTTATCTCTGATGTATTTATTAATATCAGTAATCTCATAAGTTCCATCAGGTATATCAATGATTTCATCATTATGAATGTAGTGAAATTGATTATTATTCCTATCAGCATTGGGAATGGAATAGATGGTTTCAAAATTCAGTAGAGCAATCTCATAATGACCTTTTGGATCTAGCTGAAGAGGAGGATTCAGTTATGTAGTAAGAACAGACTCGTTGCCACTGACAGCAATAGTGTAACTCATTGCGATAGAAATTGCAAGCACAAGTACCCGCAGATGACCGAGCTAAAACTCTGAAACCTCTTAGTGTTATACAGTACCTTAGCACCTCTGAGGTACCTTTCTATCTCTTTTGGATGCTTCAAATTTCCAAAGCTATCGAAATAAAATGACACGTTGCCATCCTTCTTTATAGCAACCCAATGAGTGCTTTGATTCTCTGAAGTATCGAGATTAACAATAATTCTCTCTCTGTAACGAGGTCTTGAGGGTAGCTGATCGATCATGTATACACCCCTAAAATGAGGAATCTTTAAACGTCGGGTATACAAGTCGAGGTCTACGTTACTCAATGCTTTTTCCGGGACAAGTATAGCCCTCTGCCTGAGTTCTTTGAATTCCCTTTCAGGCTCTGTCTCGCCTTCGTTTCGGTGTTTCTTCCCTTATTCTTCTTCACTCGAAAACCTCTCCCTCTTTCTTCAATTTCTCTGTTACGTCTCATCATTTCAGCAAGTTGTTTATCCGCAGCTTTTTTCTTATTTACAGCTGTAGCAATTTGTGATGCACCTCCAGCGGCGGCTCCTAATGCTGCAATAATTGGTATAAGCGGTAGAAATCCTCCTCGTTTCTTCTTCCTGGATCCAGCGCCGACAGATACCTTTCCCTCAATTTCTCTGTCATCTTTCATCATTTCGGCAAGTTATTTATCTGCTGCCTTTTTCTTATTTACTGCTGAGGCAATTTGCGCTGCACCTCCAGCGACAGCACCTAGAGCTGCAATAATTGGTATGAGAGGTAGAAATCCTCCTCGTTTCTTCTTCATGCATCCAGCACCAACGGCCACCTTTCCCTTCATAATTGCTGTTACTAGTCTCGCTGCCATCTTTTCACCTAATGTAGCATCAGATGATTGTACCCTTTTCCACGCCGTTTCAGCCAAGATTTTGTCGGCAACGTTTCTCGATGCAGAGTCTTTATGCTGAGCGTAGGCAATGTCGTGAAGTTTACACGCTTCGTCTAAAGGATTGATTCCGGGGTCTCCTCTCTTTAACCTTTTTTCTAGCTTTGTTCCAGGCCCGCAGTATCTGTAACCAGGCAAATGCACTTCAAATGGCATCCGGTTAATAAGAGAGTTAATTAAACCAGAGCCTCTTGCGATCTTAACCTTGTTAGCTCTCATGGTATACTAATTGATTTTTATTATTGAATTGCTCTTTCATACACTGTCATTGTTCACAAGCATTAGCATATATTCATTAAGCATTATTTATTTTTACTTGCTATGATAGAGTTGGTGAAGCAAGCTTGTTCGCTACCTATTCAGCTACTAGAATTTGAAAGCGACTTTATACGTCATCGTCACGGAAAGCTGTTTACTGGAAATGCTAGCTGTTTCACTGTATTTAAACAAATACAGTAGAATCACGGGTGTTTGTAATAATTTCAATCTCTGATTTGTATCGCTGTTATTTAATGTAATTTCAGCTGATTCAAGTAGTATCCAAAGTATTCGAGGCCATTTTTTTTAAAAAAGTAATCGAGTTTCATAAATGCGACTACTGAATCTGCAACTAATGGATTAGCTACTGCTGTTACCACACGACGTCTTGCTGCTACCGCTGCTAGTGTTGCGACCGCGACTGATGGTGCTGCTATTGTTGTAGAAGATGCTGTAGTATCTGTTACAGCCATCGTTGTACAGTCTCTGTATCTGCTACGATAGCTGCTGTATTTGCTTCTGCTACAGCTATTGTGCTGACTGTGTCTAATGTTGCTACAGCTGCCTGATCTGTTGCCGTTATTCTTGTAGCTGATGTTGCAGTGTTGTATCTAGTACTACAGCTCTCGCATTTGACGTTACAGCTGCCGTGATGACTGCTGTTGTTGCGGTGGGTGAACATACAGCTGGAATATCATTGCTGTGATGCTTGCTGTTGCTAAGACTGCTAAATCTATAGCTGCTGGATTAGCTGCTGCTGCTAAAGCTGTTATGTAACCGGTTGCTGCTGCTGTAGGATCTGTTACATCTATTGTTGTACAGCTGCTGTATCTGCTACGGTAGCTGTTGTGTATTTGCTTCTGCTACGGTCATTGTGCAGGATGCATCTGATGTTTCTATAGCTGCAGGATCTATTGCTGCTAACGTTATAGCTGCTGTTGCTATAGATACTGTATCTGCTACTACATCTGTCGTATTTGCCGTTGCTGTTGTTGTGATGCTTGCTGTTGCTGAGGATGGTGAATCTACAGTTGTTGGATTTACTGCTGCTACTGCTACAGATGCTCTGTAACAGTTTGTTGCTGCTGTAGCTCTTGATGCAGCGGATGTTGCCGCAGTTGTCGAATATGTTGATGAAACTCATGCTTTAACCAATCACGAACGATTATTACTGAAAATTTATCGAAATGAAAACTTAATTTTAATAGATAAGTCATAGTATCAGAGATTACACTACATTTGTATACTTTTCTAGACCCTACAAACTTTTATATGTTAAACAGTTAGCGGGTGAGATGGTAAGAATGAAACAGTTAGAGTACATAGAAGTAGCATAACTATAGCGTTCACATGGTTGAGTAGATATTATATCATCTTTAGACAGCTTTATTGTTTTATATGTTTACTTTTTTGTTCAAGTGTAGCAGCTTTATCAGTTGAATCATTGCTTCATTAAACAAGAATTGTAAGGGTAAACGCCTCTCTCCTTTATCTATGCTTGAGACTAACACTAGTGTTTGCTCCTAATGGCAGGGTTACCTCCTACCTTCCCATCTTCTCCTTTCTTCACCATTTCTCTGCTATGTGCATACACAGCACGCGAGTAAACCTTAATTATTTAAATTCTAGACTCGCGGAGAAAATCTTCATCTTAGGGTTACATTCTCTTAAGCACTGTTTGTAATACTGCAATGTCCATACGGATAGGTAGTTATTCCATCTTCGGCAATTACTCTTTTATCATCAAAGGGATTCAATGTAATTTTATTCACTTGTACTGTGGTAACAGCGTGCTTTCGTGATAGGATTAGATTCATGGGCGTTCTGATGATTTCACGGGTTTTAAGACAGTCTGTATAGCTGTCAAACGTAACGTACTGCTTAATAGCGCTACGTTTTATACCTTTAATCTTTTTTTATCATCGACCCTTGAATATCTAAGGCATACATCTTAGGTCGTAGTCCAACAAAGCGCAGGATGATTTTACCAGTAGCCTCATCTTTAAATTTTCCCAATACCTTCTTGTTCCGAGTAGAGTGGCATATATGCTTAACAGGGTAATCAGCTGTATCGAGATGGTCAAGAAAACGTAGCTTGTCCTGGTACACATCTTCAGTTGTTACACGATGAATGAATGAATCAGTGTCAATATACATAAGCTTTAGGTTTTCAGTTCCGTAATAAGGCAACAACACATCGTAATGATAGTTATACATTAATGTCTTGGAGATGTCCAACACACTCATTCCAATGTATATGGGCTTGTTGAACACAATCTGACGACAGGCCATATGTACAGCAGCTAGATTAGCAGCATCTATCGTCCTGTCAATAAACGTAGGCTTAGCGATCGGCTTCTCTAGAGTTTTTTCATTGGTCACCAGTTGTATATCCATACGGTTACGCAGGTTCTCCATAGTTTTTCCAAACATTGCGTTGTTAAAGAGCTTGCAGAGATCCTTCTAGAAATCATTTGCAGCTTGCTATCGTAGCCTATTGTTAAATTCCACATAAGGTTTTAACCACTGAGACTGTCGGAATTGTAGCACACGATGGATTTTTGTTAGTCGTAGTCCATGATCAAGAGCTTGCTTCAAAGACATGTAATGCAGTATATACTTCTTTCGTGGTCCAAGATGGGGTATCAGTTTCTTTGTAGATGCTCCCAATGGTTTCATGCACTCTGGCAGGAAAGGTAGATCATTGTGTAGATCGTGAACTTCTGCAGGATACTCGATATCAACTTCAAATATGTACCCATGAGGATCATCTTCTTGTAGTGTTTCTAAGTTGATTTCTTCAGGTGGGTGCCACTGAAATCCTCCATAAGGGAGAGCGTGGCACATTGCCCAACTATATTGGTCATTTGCGTCCTCGTATGTGATAAATTGGGTTGGTCTCGATGGATCAAACTTCTCCATATATGTGTTATTAGCCTCTGCATATCGATGGGAAACTTGGCATAAACCTCCTCTTATACCTGATTCCACCATGAGTAGTTGATCATAATCTTGTAACATTTCCAGCTTAATTCCTGTATACAACAACATTGCATCCCATGTAAGTCCTGGAGAGGTGAAATAATGTGCTGGATCAACTTTGTGTGTTTTGAGGGTTTGCTCTCTGAACGTTTCAAAGACATCAGCTAGAAGAAGCACATCCGAAGTTAAGTACAGGTCGCTGTACTCGCCCGGGTTTCTCACATTAAACAGCTCCCATACATTTCTAGCATGATCATAGTCAGTATCAGTAATTTCTTCTTCATTTAATCTATTGTAGAAGGAGTGCTTAGGAGGCAAGCAGGTCTCGTTCAAAACATCCCACGATGTGACAAAATCATATGAAAATACACTCTTACGTGTCATCAACTTCAATTTGCATTCTCCAAAGTACTTTAGTGTTTCAGGATATGTGGTTAGATTTTTTACCAACTTATCCAAGCTTGTACTGAGGAATCGAAAGCTATCCACAAACCGAAGCTTTATATCTCCTACATACTTGGTGAATGAGATATAGCTTTCTTCAGAGCTAGGAATTACCTCAATCCTCTCACTTGTACAACCCAGCTCCTTGACAATGAAATGCGAGTCATATCCGCTGAGGTTGTGCATGAAGACTGGGATATATTTAGGTGTTTTACAGAATAAATTACATTCATTATGTAGACCTCCACGATATTCACCACTGATGTGATCGTGATCATGTACTTTGTAGTTTTCTCCTGTAAAGCCTTTTCCACACAGGTAGCATGTCATAGAAGACTCAAAATCCTTTTGCTGTTGGTCTGTAAGTTTCAGAGGCTTGGCTGGTTTGTATACATTATTAATTTCCTTTGCAAGGAACGAGAGGTATTCCATAAACTTCTGAGCAGCATCAGCACCACGATATACATGAGGTTGCTTAGCAGGATTAGTTTCAATATGTTCAACACTGGATAAAGGCTTCTCGTAAACACAGAAGCTCATTGGTGTGTGCTCTTGATAAGGGGTTGTATAGGAAGTTTCAGGATTGGGTATACATGTGTGGCATGGAGTGAGAATATTCTCAAATTCAGCATAGATGACATAAGGTAGTTTCAACATCCTCTCAACATTTTTAAACTAAACAATTGATTTCAACTTGGTAGGCATAACCACCCTTGCAACACCATGTTCATTACAGATGACTGCATGTTCTTGTAGTTTTTTCAGTCCACTTCGTCCATGTCGATGATCAAAATGTGTAAAACAGCGCTTACAGGTATAAACACGCCCATTACATTTAGTTTTCTGGCGTCGAATTAGTTTCTCAAAATTCTTTATATATACGTAGTGATGTTTTCCACTACTATCATTCAATAGTAGCAGGTCGCAGTGTTCAGGTAGTTCAATATCAGCAACCTTTATCGCATACACTTCATGCTTTTCATCTAGACCGAAAATGTTAATAGATATTTTGTTAAACTTCTCAAATTTAGGTATTTGAGAAAGTGGAGTAGGATAGGAAACACAGCTGAAGTCGTACTTATCTTGAAGCTGCTTGTATTTGCTCACACGTTGCGCATCCTTCTCAACGAATTTAGCTAGTACAGAGTACATGAAACATTTCTCGTCGCTAAAGCTCTGAATGTTTATACACGCTTATTTAGCTCCGACAGATGGTGTAATGGTATGTAGCTACTTCCTCGTAACGGGTTGTACTTATTAATACGAAGTCGAACTCCTTCCACTGCAAGTAGGGTCCAGTTGCTACCCTTAAGCTGAGACACCTCCATTTCAGTAACCAATTTCTTGAATTTCGCTTCCAACTTTGAATCCAGATCAGTTTCTAGGAAACAGGCTGATTCCGTGTTTTAAATGTTTTGTCACAGGTTTCTCCGATACTGTTTACAAATCTGCACTCGGCTAGCAGATTAATTTGTATGCTCTTATGAATGCTAAGCTCTTTACGTACAGCCTGGATTATCCGTTGTTTTGCTTCATTCAGATACATATTCAGGTCCTTCGTTGAATTACATCGTATAAAATACGATTTCAATCGTCCTTCGAACGAAGTCTCGTATTCCTTCATATCACAGTCCTCCATTGTTGCTAATAACTGATGTTTAGTAGGCTCCAATCTTCGTTTCTTCTGAGGTCTGTTTATTTCACACACATCCTCATGTCGCTGACCCTTATAACCATCTTTGAAGGTTACATTACAATGCATGCATTTGTAGAGCTTCTTGCAACACATCTGATGTCTTCTCTTGTCATAACCGCGGAGGAATTTCTTCCTACATTTAATGCAAAAGTATCCTGATGCACTAGGAATTATATCTTTATATGCAGAGTTATTCATCCTTATTCTTGATGTCCGTGACAGTACAGTATTAATGTACTAATATATTAATGTATTAATGTACAGTGATGTAACAGTATTAATCACTGTTCAATGAAATGTAGACCGCTTCACCTTGATACCACTTTAGAAAGCTGATTATTCCTGGAGAGAAGACGATGCTAACACATCTAGACTCATTAGCACAATAATGACCAGTGATTGAAGGTATCCTAATTATAGAGGTGACACGGACCATTTTAGAACAATCATATACCGAATTGTTAATAATTAAACGATGATAAATGTTGATATCTCTTCTATTGAAGACGAATAGACATGGGTGGAGAGGGGATGTATACACGTCACGTGATTATTACAGCCAACGGCATCATCGCATGTTGCGCATGCGCAGAGGCTCTCGGCACTTCTATCCCTACTTGCTTCAATTCCCCCCTCTCTAACGCTCTCTCTCTCAGAGTACCTCCATATTGTGTTTACGCAAGCTATAACAAATGTGTTGTGATGAAAGTCATGTGATGATGGTAGCCTGAAAAGAATTACATTTTGCTAGGTTACAGTGAAATGAGACGAAGATTTTTGAATTCTCTAAAGCCGATAAGTTCCAATGTTATGTGTGTAGGTGTGCATATGTGTGCGTGTATGTGTGTACGTGTGTGGGTGGGTGCTGGTCTGTGTAAGTGAACAGTTATGTGCGTGTGTGTATGTGCATGTGTGTGGCTGTGTATGTGCGTGTGTGTATGTGCTTGCATGTGTGTATGTCGCGGGTTGGTGTTGGTATGTGTAAGCCAACAGGCATATGTGGGTGTGTGCGTGGTTGTGTATGTAGATGCGTTTGTGCATGTAAGTGCACTGGTATATGCATGAGTGCCTATGTGTGTGTGTGGGTGTGTGTTGGTGTGGGCATGTGTAAGTGAACAGGTATACGTAAGAGGTGTGTGAATGCGTGTGTGTGCGTGTGTTTGTGACTGTGTGTGTGTGTGGGTATATGCAAGTGAACACGTATATGCATGTGTGTATGTGAGTGTGTATGTGCATGTGTGTGTGCGTAAGTGTACTGGTGTATGTTTGCTGATGTATGCACAAGTGCTCGTGTATATGCGAACGATTGGATGTGTGCAAGTCGAGAAGAAAGAAAGAGATGGATAGATAGAAAAAGAGAGAAGAAGAAAGAATGGTGTCTAGTCATCGGGATATCTAAGTATGCATCAGGGTTTAATATAAATAATTATATTTGTTAAATGCAATTTTAATCCGACCACTCCTGCCTCAATAATTTAAGTTATTATAGAGTTTCGCTGGGTAAGATTCGAACTAGGAGTCTCCAGGTTCCTAAGAATACAGCTCGTTAAACATTGTACTGTCATATAAATTAAATTATATTTGTTAAACAGTTTAATCTGACCGCCCATACTCCCATAGTTTAATATTTATTAACCATTAGAGTTTCGCAGATTCGAGCTAAGGCCCTCTAAACAACCTTTCATTAATCAGGGTGATGATATAATAATGTTTTACCTTAGCAAAGTATCAATTTGAATGCCTAAGTATACACCGATATTTAATATAAATAATTATAATTGTTAAATGTATTTAATCTGACCGCCCATTCTCCCATAGTTTAATATTTATTAAGCATTAGTGTTTCGCTGGGTAAGATTCGAGCTAGAACCCTCTGAACACGCTTTCATTAATTAGGGTAATGATATATAAAAAATTAAATTATATTTGTTAAATACATTTTAATCTGACCCTGTATAGTTTAATAGTTATTACGCATTAGAGTTTCACTTGGTAAGATTCGAGCTACAATCCCCTGAACACCCTTTCATTAATTAGGGTAATGATATAATAATATCAATCATCAATTTCTCATTAGCAATAAACTTTTGATTGCAGTAAGAATCGAACATCGATCTATTAATATCCACGCAGAGGTTTAATGCATGTAATGAAATATATACTAAGCTCTTTTTCGGAGTCGCTGCTTGAAATGAGCCAAACAGAATGCTTGTTAACTATGCTCGGATATATTCGTAGGATCTCGTAAAACATCGGAGAGAACAGCCCCTCAAAGGCAAAAACCAGGATGGCTGACTCTGGCGCTGTTAAAGTGTTTACGTATAGCTGGTAAACAAGCTTCTCTCTCTTTCACGCGAACAAGGACAAAACTAGCATAAAGCCACCCTCGGATTCTTTTGTTAAGCTACCAGGTGTTCGAGAAACAATGGAAAGGGACCGGCTTTGTTATGGGGCAGTGGAATGAGAAATGCTAGAAAGAAGGCTTGCCCCGGACAATAGAACTTGTTTCTCTTTTGTCACGATCCTAATTCATCATGGCCTTTGTTCATTTTGACAGCTGAAGGCCAAGCATTGTTCTTTTGTTAAAAATTAGTGGAATGAGTATGCCAGATGGTCTTTCTAAAGTAGCCTTGCCCCGGACAATAGAAAGGCACACAATAGAATCTCTTCCTTTGTCCTGCATCCACATTGTTCATTTGACAGTGATGGATAGCCTCTTGGGTGGGCTCCTACAGGTGCAGAAGTGGCCGGATGTGGAATGGTTGGGAAAAACATCTCCCCTTTGTTACAGAACCTTAAATGTATGACCCCTTTGTTCGTTTTGACAGGTGAAGGATACCCTTAATTGCTTAACTGTCAAGCTTCCATTGTACTCAACAAGATTTACGACCGCAGCTGCAAGTAAAACTACCATGGAGCTACGGTGGAAGGAGGAAAATGGGGGAGGGGGGCTCATTTGCATATGAATAGACATTCCATGAATATTAAGTGGCTGTAAACCCGCAATTCTATATTACTGACTTAGGGGGTTTTCCACTAAAGGCCCCTCCTCCACCGCCTTACAAATGATCTATACTCGAGTCGTGTTGTTAAAGTTCTTGAATAATGTGGTTCTTTGTTTACAGTTTCTTTAGCCAGTCCCTAGCACTTACCAACGTTTCCCTACTTCCCCCGTATAACGTATACTCTACTAGATCTCTGATTATCCTAGCTTTTTTTCCTCGTATTCCCCATGTCACCTGTATAAGCGCATTCCACCTTTAACATTCGTCTATCTTAGCACCTTCCCTCGTATTCCCTATCTCTCCAGTATAAGCCTATATTCCCCCTCCTTCAGCATCTGTCTAGCCTAACACCTCTCCGCATATTCCCTATCTCTCTCATATAAAGCGCATTCCCCCTCCTTCTTACACTGTCTAGACTAGCATCAGTCTCCGTATTCCGTATCTCTCCCATATAAACGCATTTTCCTCCGTGACCCTCCGCATCTAGCCTCGTTTTCCCTATCCTTTCCCATATAAACGCAAAAAACTGCGCTCGATCTCTTCTAAATAAGCTACTCAGGTGATCAGCTCTTACCAGACATGGAAGGATGAACTTTTTAATTGGCTTCATCATAGAGTACTGTACCGAAGTCACTGGATACCTATGATTGTGCTAAAAGAAACGTACCCCAAAATGCCAATATAAGCTTTAAGATCAGATAATAACTTTCTGGCTAAGCATTGTTCTTCAAAAGTGAAGTTACCGGTTCGTATCTCTACAATAACGATATTTTATTTAATAACAAGCCCATTAAGGTGAACATTTGCTTCGTTTCGTATTTCCAGAGCAAACAGAATCGTCTTATCGTTCACTGAAGAAATTTGGGTAGAAATGTAAAGCGTTTTCTTTCTTCTTTTTATAGTGATCGACGCCCATTCTTATTATATACGGAACCATAGGAGTTGGATACTCATAATGCATGAAATGATGTGAAAAAGCATCTTGGAAGGGTACGTACCAGGCCTAAGTTTAGGGTACCTCCCCAGCATTTGTTAATTATGAAGACTGAGGAAAACACGGGAGAAACTTCAGTAAAGTAGGACGGTTCTGGCGGGATTTGAACAGTGGGCCTCTCGTTCACGTAACGTCACTGAACGACCTTGGCTACCCGTGTCGTGTAAAGTGCTTTAGTAGAATAGATAGGAGGAAGCTGGCGCAGAAAAAAAGCATTTATAGGGGAAAGATAGGGAAAACGGAGAGATGCGACGGTTCAAGGAAGAAAATACGTTTATATGGGAGAGATATGGAAAACGACGATAGTAGCTACGTGGAACATGTGTGGAGGGAAATGCGTTTTATATGGGAGGATAGTAAAACGAAGAGAGGGATGCTAGGATAGACAGGTGTTAAAGGCAGAATGTGTTTTATTTGGGTCAGATAGGAAACCAAGTAGAGATGCTGGGCTAAGCATGGGCAGAAGGATGGGAATACGCTTTATATGTAGAGGTAGGTATTACGAGGATAAATGTTAGGCTAGACAGAGGTTGAGGAGTAGAGTATGTGTTTCTATGGGAAAGATAGGGAAAACGGAGAGAGATGCTATGCTAGACAGAGGCTGAAGGAGGGGGAATGAAGTTATTACCAGTGAGATAGGAAACCAAGGAGAGATGCTAGGCTAGACAGATGCTGAAGGAAGGGATACGCTTTATATGTGGGAGGTAAGGAATACGAGGGGAGGTGCTAAGCTAGACAGATGTTAAAGGTAGAATGCGTTTATATGTGCGAGGTAGGGAATACGAGGAGAAGTGCTGGGCTAGACAGAGGTTGAGGAGTAGAACATGCATTTATACGAGAAAGATGGGGAATACGAGGAGAAGTGTAAGGATAGACGGAGGTTGAGGAGTAGAGTATGCGTTTATATGTGAAAAGATAGGGAAAACGTGGGGAGATGGTAGGCTAACAGGCTAGGAGACTAGAAAAGAATATTTATATGTAAGAGGTAAGAAATGCGCTGAGAGATAATAGGATAGACAGATGCTGAAAGATGGAGGGATACGCTTTATACGGAAGAGACAGGGGAAAACGTGGAGTGATGCTAGGGTTGACAGAGTTAAAAGTCATCCCATATAAAACGCATTTCCCTTCTTTACCCATGTTCCACGTAGCTGCTCTCGTTGTCTTCCCAATCTCTCCCATATAAACGTATTTTCCTCCTTGAACCGTCTCATCTCTCCCCGTTTTCCCTATCTTTTCCCATATGAACGCATTTTTCTGCGCCAGTTTCCCCCTATCTATCCTACTTGCTTTGCTTATCTATTGCCCTAGATGGTATTTTTTGTTATAATGGCATTGTAATATCCCTTATGACTCTGCTGGTATGAGGAGACGATAAATTATAATTGGTGATTAATGAGGGCGTAAATAAGCTCGGAGTCCAGAAATGACAGATTAACCCGAAATAATCTTGTTCGGGTAAATCAACTCAAACGAGAAGTTAATGTTGTGTGACACTTGCAGTTTATAAGGGTAGAACTTGAATCTATCTATCTAAAAAACCCGCATAATGAATGTGGGCTGCTTACAGTGTCTTTGCATAACGAGAAATTGGTCACTTGGACCTCTTTGCAGAGCTATACCAACTCGTTTTATGTTTCACGCCTACAAGGAAGATTTTGTGACCAGTATGTTGAATTTGTGTAATATGCTCCAACAGGATTTAACTTCTGTCTTCATAATTTTATTACAAACATGAGTAAAGAGGAATATAGGTTTGAATTATTTGATCCTTCACTCTCAGGTCATTCTGTTGTAATACTATAATTATTACAAACTACAAAGGCTAAGATAAATAATGCCAATTATTTAAACTATAGAAGATTATGTATAAAACACCATAATGAACATTTTATTCCATATTATTATTTAAGTTTGAATTGGGACGGTATTCTAATGTATACCTAATCATGTGATTCAGGCAAAGGTTTTGAATTTATTTTTAAATAAATTGCTAACTACTTTTGTTTATGTTGTCCATTTGTCAAGAAACAAAATGGGGATAAAAAGCCTTTTCAAGATCATAGTATAAGCCTAGTATGAAACTTATGAGAAACAACGTCATGGCTTTGAGTACAGTGTATGCTGTGAGGAGGTCTGATAGGGTATTAGAATTGTATAATCAGTGTAGGAAAGAAAACAAAACTGTTTAAAACGGTCAAATTGGAATATAATAGGCATTTTATTAACAGAACAAGCAATAAATGTAAAACCGCTTGGAACATAGCGCAAATTGAAGTAAATGATAATTTACATAAACACACCGCCATGATAACACCTGCTGAATTTGAGCACTATTTCTTCTGAATCAGTAGAAGAAAATTGTATTCAGACCAAATCACTTGCAGAAAAACTTTACGTGTCTGGTAAAAACCATTTGACTAACCATATATTAAGGCATAATGATAATTTTAAACTGCACGATGTATCAGAGGATGATGTTATTAAGGTTATTAAAAATATGAAACATTCTAATAGCTGTAATGTATACGGTTTAAGTTATACTATAATCAAAACTGTATCAAGAAGTGTAGGAGTACCACTCACAAGATGTATCAATCTATGTTTGAGAGATGGCAACTACCTGACGAACTAAAGAGAGCTAAGGCAGTTCCTATTTATAAGAAAAGGTGACACAGAAAATCCAAGAAATTACATACCAATTGCAATTTCACCTATACTCGGCAAGGTTTTTGAAAGTATTGCCTTATCACAGCTAAGAGAATATTTTACAAGTAACAATATTCTTACATGGTCTGAATATGGATTTTCCCCGGGAAATGTACAATGGATGCAATTGATGATCTCCTAGAGGTAATTTATAAGGCCTATGAAGATGAAGGTCATGCCTTAACTTTAGCATTTGATCTAAGTAAAGCCTTCGATTTTATATCTCATACCTTACTTCTCAAAAAATTGAATTACTGCGGAATAATAAACACTAAGTATAGTTTCTTTTTATCTTACCTAACTGGACGTAGTCATGTAGTTTACGTAAATGCAAAATAGCTTAGAAACACCTATTAAGTATGATGTTCCCTGGGGATCCATTCTGGGACCACCTCTGCTTCTTATTATGATAAACTATTTACATAGTAATGCGCCTCTTAAAACAGTGCTATATACCGATGACTCGACCTTCATAACCACACCTAATGATAATATTAATATTCATAATGATTATTTTAACGACACAATGAATGATATAATAGATGGTTTTATTCCAATGGGTTCTTTATAAATACAGATAAGGTATGACATATTGTTTTTAGCCTTAGACAGGCTGCAGAAGGTTTGGTTAATCAAAATGTAAAGTTATTTCGAATGCTTTAGACCCGAATTAAATTGGCATGACCAGATACGTAATATTTGCAAAAGACTATCGCGAGTGGTATATATATATATATATATATTAAGAAGTATTTATAATAAAATTGCAGTGAATTATTTGAAATAAATGTATTGTGCGCCATTTGAAAGCCTCTATACGTATGGATTATTGTTTTATGGTAACAGTAGCAGACTAAAGGGCATATCACTTTTGCAAAAGAAGGCTATTCGTACTATTACCAATGTATCTTTAAGAACACCTTGCAAAGCTCTGATTAGACAAGCCTGAATGTAGCTTAAAAGTATACAACTATTATATAGTTGAGTCTCTGTTTTATGTACACCAGAATATTGATGATTATTGGCCGAATTCTGATCTTCATAATTAACAGTACCAGGAATACATGCAAACTTAATGTATATCCGCGGACAAAAAAGGAGTCCTCTCCAGCCCCCATGTCACGGTCGGAGGGCTTAGTGTACCTTCTTAACAGCTGTGTTAACAATTTACATGCAGGAACTGTAGAATAGTCTGTGCCTGAACGCAATGGTTACCTCGTAACGGTGTCTCTTGTTGGTGACGCTTATAAACTACTGAAAATAGAGCACGGAGCAACGTTACGGTGAAAATTAAATGGAGTTTTATTTATAGGCACTCTTTAACTACTGTGTTTCTTAGCGTCCCATTCTATATTGGGCGTGAAAGATAGAAAATTTTGCTCAAATGCCTCCTTATCAGGCTTGAAGTTCTTTTACGTGCCGTAATTCTACGACACGGGACCACCAGCTTTACATCCCGTCCGAAGGCAGCCATGCTGAGGAATTTTACGCTCGAAAAAATCCATCGCCCTCCCCGGGTTTGAACCCGCGACCTCGGGAGCTAGAGGCTAGCATGGTACCCCTATTGGTCGGAGGCCGACAACATTACGGTGGCTGAGAGGTTAAAAAGGCACCGCCGTACTACTAAGCTCCTCGGTTCAAATTTCGCTGTAGTTATTGTCATTTTTATGTTGTCAATTTTATGACTAGATTGTAGAACATAATATTGTATTAATGCAACTTTAGAATTTTAAGTTTTAGGCATAACTATGCACACCAAAATATAATTCTACCGAAACACTCGTTTTAAATAACTAAAGAAATAAATGCAAATAAACTATTATCTTCTAAAACTAAAACACGTAAAAATACAAAATTAATATAGGGTGTATGAACCCTAAGCACATAAAACTGTCCTCAATTTTCGGGGTATAAATGAAATTAAATTCCCGTAGTAACGTGTACGAGAAGCTAAAACTTGCCAGCCTTCATGAATTTGTGCCCAGAAGCCATTATTGTCCTGCGTACATCGTCAGGGAAATTCGAGTGTAGCTCCTTTTTCACCTCAGCCCACACATTGTCAACATGGTTCAAATCTGGTGAACAATGAGGCTAGTCTATCACGTTGATATCCTGCCTCCCTGAGAACCAATTTGAAGTCTTTCGACATATGTGGACAGGATGATCATCCCGCACGAATTCAACAATTCCATCAGGATATCTCATCCTCAATAGACATGAAATCAAAATATTCCCAAGTATTACCGTGTATTGCGCACTGTTCAGTGTATCTTTAAGCCGCCACAATACACCTAGACCGTCCCTTGTTATCAAATTAGATACAGATATGTAACTACGATGAAACTGTGAAGTCATGTATTTTGCATCATAATAACTGTTCTATTATTAACTTTACCAAATGCCGCGTATGAAGTATGCAGTATATCGTAAAAAAGTAGCCACTATGTGTTGGTTAAACATAAGCGGCTACACAATTGTGTGTATATGGCGTAAACAAGGCGTTGTGCCGTGTAGGACTTTGAAGAATTTGGCGTTCAGGACATGACTTATTTTTTTGTCCACGGGTGTACCACACTCAAATTTAGAGAACGTTAAGAATAATTATTTAATTGACAGCATTAGATTTTATAGGAAATTGATCTCTTATGTAAAAGAACTGAATGAAAATAATCTCAAATGTGAAGTCAAATCATGGTTGTGTGATACTCCCTTATGGTATAAATGAATTTGTGGAATGATCTTGAATACTTTAATTTTGACGATAGATATGCACCCACCAAATTGATTTAGTCCATTGTACGCAGACTTTTTATTATTATTGATGACTGTTTGTACGACGGACTCTCATCTCCGACGTCCAACGAGCCGTAGTGCAATTAATAGTAATAATGTGTGCTTCATGCAGAAAACAGAATTATGTCGGCATGTGTTATTCAAAGAAGCTAATAATCGTACATTATCACCCTTTCTCACGGCCAACTGTTTATGGGCTGAAAAAATATTGCGATCTGTTAAACGGGCATGTAGATGAAAGGCACTTCACCAGAAGATTGGCATGAGATTCGGAAATGCTGAAAAAGAAAAACATTTCTTTAGACCAGGCTCAAAACGGCTGGGTCACTTGTTCGCTGGGTCACTGAAATGTGTAACGTGCACAGCGCCGCTTCGTAGTAGAAAAATGTAAACGAAAATCAGGAAAACAGCTGACAATGTATGGTCCAAATGTTAGGATGAGTCGTTCTTTCGCTACGCCTGCCCTATAGGTATAAGTATAAGTGATTCAACGTAGGGGGACACCTCACGCGCTGCCACCTGCATAAATCTATTGCGGCTCCCACCATCCAGGAGGAAGGGATGAAGTGAAGGAACCACAGGAGGCTACAGGCCGCAGGCAGACAAGCCATATAGGCGCGCAGAAGTCCTCAATATTTCCAAGCCCAAAGACCCGTCCCACTGCTGGAGCTGCCGAGAGAGGGCGATGAACGACCCACCAACCACGCAGCCCTCTGGTGTCCACGGGGAACACTCTTTCCTTTGAGCATGCATCTACGCCATCTGTCCGGCATCGTCATAGCCCAAGAAACCTATAAGCACACCTGAAAGTTGAGATGGAGATGGAATGAAAGTCAAATGACGCGCCTGCCCTTTACTAAAGGGATGGACAGCACTCCAAACATGAAAATAGCTAATCATCTACAAAGTAAACAGACGATTGCTTTATTCAGTAAAATGCCTAATATCTATTAAAATTTGGTGTGTCAATATAGAAAATACAATGAACTGAAGAAAATTATGGCCTTAGAAGGAAGACAAAATGATTCCAAAAGTCAGCACTGTCGGTATTATAATTCATTGTCGTACTCACATAATACCTAGATCATAATAGTGTTAATATTAGAGTACGCAATTATGTATAATTTATATACAAATAATGCATACTTATTTTTAATTTGCTGTGTTTAAACACTTTTAAAAACATTCCTATTTTGAGTTGGCGTGAATGGAGTAAGTTGAGAACAAGGGTTCCAGCAAGACGAATCAGTTACGTTATTGTTTTATCTTAATATATATAAAAGTTATCCAAAAATAAAACTGGAAAACTTTCAAATGCATTCTTTTACGTATAGCTCTATAAGCTGCCCATTATACTTGCCAAAACTGTGATACTGCAAAGCCTAGTTTCAAAAAGGGTCAGTTTATTTATATGTAGTCAGTCGCATTGTAGCTTTTGTTGTTCCGAGAGGCGCATTCCTTGAGCACTGGCTTTGTGTGTGCAGGATTGTGTGTTCAGTACTACCCCGGGTGCAGTAATTTTAAACTGCGCCCAATAGTATGACAAACTCTTGTCAGTAGATTCGATGATACGACTAGTGGTACAAAATTACTACACGCCGCAGTAGCGATATGATACTTGCATTTCCCGGAGTCGATAATAGTATGCAACAAGTGGATGATTATGGCACGAATGAATTTTGGTCGCACTCACCGTCGTATGTGCGACAATTTTCATGAATGCCATATTAAGATTATCCACGAGTTGTATACAATATTTTATGCAATCTTAGCATTTTAACTGTAGGAAATTAATCATGAAGTAATTCAGCATTCATAGCTGACATACGCGAGAGTCCCAGGGCAACTCGCCGTAGTACAAAACACAATGAAGATGTTGAGCTAGTTCACCGTGAACTAGAAGGTTTATATGTCTTGACATCAGTGGTAAGCCAAATAGACTCTGCAGAGGGCCATACTAGCCTCGTCCACCTCATTTCACAGACAAGGGAGTCTGAGATGACGTGCTGTAGAAAGGAATCCGGTTTGCTGAAATTTCTTTCCCAGCTAACCCTAGCCACGGCGCACATTTGAATTCCTGTCAACGCTTTTGCCATTTAGGCCCGAAAGTATTTATAGCATCTCTATGCCACTGTGCCATCTGTGTGGCGCCGATTATCTCAGGCTCAGTGTCTATAGTATAACCTGCCCGCCGACAGCAATTTTGTGCCATTCGCAGTGATACAGACCCTTATACTGGCCAGACCAGCTGTCCAGATAATCCTCGTACTGCAGCCACAATAGGTCCTATACAAACACAGTAGTCTACGTGCCAGCGCGGCGAGGGCGTGGCACTCAAGCGACTTCAAGAGACTTTGCAGACCGTAAAATACATGACGAGCTACTCAAGCTGAAGGCACGACTTCAGAAGCCATTTTTACCATCATCATTCATAACAGCACATTCAAGTATTTTCAGAATCAACTGAACACCAACACTATCCATACCACACTAATAATAAGCACATTAATTCCTCGGACCTGTATCGGGAGCTTTGAAACACACTAATTGAAGCGGCAGCGGGTGCAGCAGAGGTGCGATGGCACGAGCGCTTGCATTTCATTCCTACACATTCCCTTCCCACTATCGCTCCTTTATATCCATTATCCTTGATCACCCATCCCCCCAAAAAAAAACCACAATGGAGGGCCCTGGAAATACCCGCAGCATAATCTAAGAAACGTCTGCAAGAAGAGGAATGACGAGATATTAGATGAGTTTACAAAACAATTGGCTCCCGTCGTGGAAGCCTTCCAGAAGGTTTTCTTTCGTGTAGAGTGATATTTATGGTAAAATACTTAAGATGTATTACATTTATTTATGTATCCAAAATTGTAAATATTTGAATTCAAAGGTACATTATGGCGTAAATTTTGAAAACGGGAAAAATGTGGCATATGATACAAACTGTCTTGAAATAGGGTCTCGTAGATTATAGACTACAGTTGACTAGAGTCAAAACACAAGATAAAACAACACAAGCAGCTGCCCTTTATATTCCATGCATACAAAAATGAATAAAATGTTATATCATGAGCATCTTATATTATACGGCCTACATATTTTTTCTCGAGCTTAATATAGGAAATGCCGAACACTCCACAAATATGGGTTGCAGAAAAACAATCTATTTGGAATAACTACAGATTATCTCACATATAATAGACAAAAATATAGAATCAAAAAGGTCACTGGAATTAGCACCATAAGGACTTCCAATAGAATAATACGCAAATAATGATTAATTAGCAAACTTATTAAGTATTTTATTACAGATACTCTCTGCCCCTCTCTGTTTCTCTTTCTCTAGTTATGCTTGCTCTTAAAGTTGTGTCGTGTTAAGTTTAGGGATTACGAAGTAGTAATATTTTACATGATAAACTCTGTTCGATTTGTTTCGTCACTTTCAATGGTATTAACTTTAAGCTTTTATATGTTGCGGCTTAGAATAATAGAACATTCGACCAGATTAATGTTCAGCGCATCAAGTGTACACATGTGTATTTTTTAAGAGATTAATGATGCCTAACATTAAATATTCACATTTTACATAATGTATGTGGCGTGCTTTTTAAAAAACATAAGACCAGATTATTTTCCAAATACTTTATTTTCATTCATTACCTCACACCTTACTTCCCCACATGGTCACCGCCGGTATCCAGGCACTTGTCGTAACGGGAAAACAATTTTTGTATGCCTTCGTCAAAGAATGATGTCATCTGTGATGAAAGCCAGGTCTGCATTTCTTGTTTCACAACATCATCGTCGTTGAAATGCCCTTCACCAAGGAATTTCATTAGTTGAAGAAACGGATGAAAATAGCTTGGTGCCAAATTCGGACTGTAGGTAGGGTGGTAGAATTGTTCGCAAACACACGATGCGATCAGATCTTGAGTTTGTTTACCTGTGTGTGGCCAGGCATTTTCATGAACCAAAAGGATTCCACGCAAAGCATTTCACCCCTTTTGTTCTATTTTGTACGACGGAGTTTTCGTAGCGTCGCACAATAGACATCTTTGTTGATTGTCGCATTCCTGGGCAAGAGTTCAACCAGCAAAACACCTTGTCAGTCCCAGAAAACCGTGTACATGATCTTGCGAGTGGATATCGTCTGTTTGAATTTGTTTTTCACGGGAGATGCTGTAAGCCTCCACTCCATGGACTGTTGCTTTGATTCAGGAGTAATGTGGAGACACCCATGTCTCATCCGATGTAACGATGTGCGCCAGTAAATCATCGCCTTCCTCAGCATATCGCGTGAGAAAAGTCAGTGCAGCGAGATCGCTTGTTCTTGTGCTCATCAATAAGATTTTTGGTCACCCATCCTGAGCACAATTTCCGAAATCCTAGGTGTTCTGTCACAATGTTATAGAGGATTGACCCTCAAGTTTGTGGAAAATGCGAAGACAACACTGATATGGTTAAACGTCTGTCCTCGCGAATGTTTTCTTCCACAGCTTGCGCCGAATCATCCGTGCTCACAGACGGTCGGTCGCTTCGCGACTCATCATGTGCATTTTAATGACCTTAGTTAAATTGTTTAACCCATTTTCTCACCATTCCATCACTCATTATTGATTCCCCATAAACCTCACACAATTGGCGATGAATTTTGCTAGCGTAACATTTCTCGCATTCGAAAAACGAATCACTGACTGACTTTAGGGCTGACGGGTTGTTCGATTGTTTTGAACATTTCTAAACGTTCTAACAACAGGAAAACACAAAGTGACGATAGCTCACAGCTTCCTAATGAATGGAGGAAATGATCACGCATACTCAAAATCGCGACTGAGCACTGCAGGGGTAAAATAGTAAAACGGTATTTACTTTAAAAACACTCCCCGTAAGGGTGTGGACTAGTTGCGTTATTGTAGATATACAACGCGAAACGTCAGTAAGCGATGCCTTAAGAATGAAAACGATCTCAAGTTATGAGATAATTTATTTTATTGCTTAGTTAAATTAACAGCCGCTTTGATCACTACCTACCTTTGATAACATCTAATTGGGCGTCTTTACATTTTTCTATAATTGTTATTAATTTTCGGAAATCAGGGTGGATGGTTGTAATGATGAAACAATGAACAGCTGAGGACTTCTACTGAAACTGATACTGATTCGTAACATATTCTTACAATGTAATTTAATCACAAAATCAACCAACACAGCGAAAATCTAGAGAATTTGCGTACAGGTGAGTGGTTTTATTTGTAATTCCTTACTCTACGATCCTTTAGCTATTCTCCCCAATATCCGCACCCGGATTCATATGAGAAATAAGAAATTAGTATTCCTAAAAAAGGCAAGAGAAAGTAGTATACAGGGGACCTGGTAAAGTAGGGTTTTGCAGCTAAAAATGAGCTTGAAATATTGAACATGTAATATAGTTTATTGAATACAAAAATTTCGCATTATAGGAGTAGGGCTGTTGCACAAATTATCACTTTGCCTTCCAGGAAGGCGAATTAAATTAAATGTATTCGGAAAGTGATTTAAAACTGCTGTATCCTAATATCCATTACAAGCGTGTCAATATAAAGACACTTAAAGAATGAACCAGCTGTACAATTTCAAGGGAAATTAAACGCTTTGGTTATTTATCTCCGCTAATGTGAGCATTTCAGGGTGTACCCAACAGAATTCAAAGCAATTAAAGTTTCGATTCACATATTCTTTGGCTTATGCAGTCTGGTGGGCAGCATCTACTTTATCTGGAACATCCCTGAAGAAAAATCTTCTTGAGATCGATGTTTTTATCACAGTACATAAAGTGAATCACAGCTCAGTCTGAGCAGTAACACCCATCTTTAGAATTTTCATTGATCCAATCCAAATATCGAGTAACTCTGGTATAAACTCCTGGATAACCAGCACGAGCACAACCATTGCCCCAGGATACAATACCTGAAAAACAAATTTTGGATTATGTACATTAATGTCATAAGACGTGATATACAGGCTAGAAAAGGGTAGCGATGTGTTAATAATAAGGGTATACTATTTAGGATATAGGTAACAGAATATGTAATATATTTTTTCCGTTTAATGGTTATACCGAGAAAAGCATGTTTGGGTTTGAAATCTATAAATGGGAAAATGCTTGGAAACTTTAAATTACCTTCACAGAATGTTAGGCTGAAAACCCTAGAGAACAAACCACCTCAATAAAGCTTGCAGTTATAATGTCGGCGTGCAACTGAGGATGTGTTCAAAAACACGAAGCAAGTCCTGAGAGAACAGGCAGGTGCTACAAAATCTTATTGTTACATTCACGTGGCATTCTCTACACATTATCGTTCCGATTTATATAACTTTTAGAAACCATATTTACGAAAGCCTATTTTTCTACCTTCTTAATGTTAAGCGAGATAAACCTTTGCAGAAATAGTTTCAGTATACATTTTGTTGGAGATACAAGGGGATAGTGTCGTCCTCTGTGGTCTAGTGGTACCATGTTAGTCTCTAGTTCCCAAGGTCGCGGTTCAAACCCAGCGGGGGGCGATGGAATTTTTCTGGCGTAAAAATCCTTAGCGTAGCTTTCTTCGGAAGGGAAGTAAAGCGTTAGACCCGTGTCGTAGATTTACGGCACGTAAGAGAACCTTAATTCTGACAAAGAGGTCTCTGAGAAACATTTCGGGTCTTTCACGCCCAATATAGAATAGGACGCTAAGGACCACAGCAGTTAAATAGCGTCCATAAATAAAACTCTGTTCAATTCAAGGGGAATAGAGGAAACCGAATTGATAGTCAGATGTTTTGAAAATCCAGTCGCCATACAGTAGCACTCAAATGTATTTTGTAGAGGTCGTAAATGCAGATAACAAATCTATATATGACAATCCAATTGAAATAAAATAAAAAAAAAAACATTCTGAGAGTGCAATATTTAATATATATTTCTTGTATATGATACTTAAATACAAATGTTTTGTAATAAATAAACATTAACATAACAATTGTGCATGTTCAAAGGCATGTTGTAAAACGAAACAAAAGATAGATTGAAGAAGATAGTACCTTTAGGTTATTTGCACCACGCTTTGGGCGTCAATTTGAAGTAGGTCGTATTGAAGGAGTTGTATTATATTTCAACTGTTGGGGAGCCGAAATTGTAGTACTTGCAACCGCACGTATAGTAAACAGTTTCCGGTAGCCTTCACCCCAAATGTACTTTTAGGTGGCCTTTGCCCCAAGTTTAAAAAAGATATTAACTTTGTAATTTGACTGTTTATTTAAATAATTAATATTTATTTTTGCCTCGGCTGCGTCAGTATTATTGTTAGAGTCACGTTTCTCTTAGCAGGGTTGTGGTACGACTAAGAATGTAGGCTTACACAGATTATAGTTTTATTTCACTCCTTTTATTAATACTTGATACGATTAAAATAACACTTCACTGATATAGAGAGCTGTGAGATTCTTTTTATTAATTAATTGTACTATTTAACACGTAAACTTAGTTTTCGTCTCACACGAATACGTATTAAATCTCTCGAGTATGTGTCTCGCGTCCAGTTAGGAACACTGTTTGCAGGCAACTGACTTCTAAATTTATAAATGTTTCTCCTTTTCAGTTTCTGATTGGCTAATCCTACTCCAATAGAATACCTTCATTTTATTAAAGCTTTTTCTGGTTGTTGATTGGCTATTTATTAAACTGTCACTAAAATTATATTATTGTTGCTCCAATAATGACTAGTAGCATTTAAACTTTCAAATTAATTATTGCCTAAAGGTTATCTCATTGTTACCTCATTGTTAGCAACTTTTAACTTATTATTCTCACAGCTCCTATATTATTAAATTACGTAATACATTCACATAACATTATTGAACATGTTTACAATAATATAAGCATATGCAAAGAGTGTTACATACATTTTACAAATTATTACATACACATATTGCTTCAAGGCGGGCTGTTATTGAATTTACATATTATATAATTTGACTGAAATCATTTAAGTGTTAAAAATACTGCCTCAAAATGAACAAAAGGAGCCTTCTGACTTTTTTGAATTAATACTTAGGGGTTTAATTGCCTTTTGCTTTAATGACTGCAACACATTTTTACTTTATTCAATCAACAAGTTTAGCCAAGTGCACCTGTAGAATATTATTCCAATCATCACCCAATGCTGTGTAAAACTCCTTTCTGTTAGTGTAGTTTTTCTGCCGAACATATCTCTACAGCAGCATCTAAAGGTTTTCAATTGGGTTAAGATCCGCAATATGCTTGTCCACTCTAAAACGTTAATGCTATGCTTCTGCGAAACTTCCTTAACATGGTCAGATGTATGCTTAGCATCATTTTCGTGTCTAAACTTCCAATTACGTGGCATGTTTCTTCTTCCACAAGGAATAATATTATTCACCAGTATATTGCCATACCTCAGCCTATGCATTGTTACATTAATTTTGACCAGAGGTTCAACACTGCTTCGTGAAAAATCTTACACCATGACGCTACCTCTTCCATGCTTCAAGATAGGTACCTTTCTTTTAAGTTCCCTTGTTTACCCAGTTTATGATTACTGTGTTTTACTGTTTTCTTTACCGCTTATTACCGCAATTACACACACAGCACACACAAACATCCATGCCCATGGCGCGACTTGAACCCGCGACCCTCAGCTTGGCGGAGCGCCGAAGCTATATGCTCCAGCGAACACGGCTACGAGGGCCGGCATACTTGGTCTTTAGCCATTTCTCTTATTGGTCGGTTGTCGAACATACCTTATCCCATCTGAAGAGAATAGATTGAACTTGGTTTCATCACTCCAGAGAACTTTGGATATCAGTAATCCAAGTTGCGTAATACAGTATGCCTTTCCTATTCTTCTCAATAATAAGAGGCTTTCGAGATTGTCTACCACTTAGTTCAACCGCTACTAATTGACTTTCAAGTATGGAAGAGTGGACTTTTATCCCACACTTTTCCTCAAAATCATCACGTATTGCTGTAGCTGATTTTTTAGGATCAGCCACTGATTCCCTACGAATTCTTTTCTTCCGTTTTACAGTTGCTTTTCTGGGTCGACCACCTCGGAGTTCTCCACCGCCCCAGTCTCTTCTGAAGTCGACACCAAATACTCACAATTAGTTGGGAGATACGAAAGTTCTTTTAAACAAAGGATTGTGTCCGACATTTATTGACAGTATTAAAGGCAGCTTGTCTCAAATCAGTCAGTGGCGGCCGGTGAGTAAATATCTTGGGGGTTGCATGTATTAATGACGATGACTTACACAGAATTCCTATAATTGAGAATGTAAAAATATACATACGCACTTCTGCTCATGCCTTAATGTCCACATTCCTAGAGGCCATAAACTTGACCCAGACACCTGTGCGGGTGATAATGGCATGGCCACAATAGAGAGGGTTCTCTCAACATTTGTTCTGGAAAGAACCTGCTGTTGCCAGTCTTAACATTTCTGCATATAACTCTAGCGTGTATTTAGGAGTGTTACAGCGAGGAAATGTGTCTTTAAATGTCCTTCTTTCTCCGTCCGTGGTTAGGTGGCGGAGAAACTCGCGAAGAAAATTTATACAAGAATGTTAATGTTCCTGGTCCTTAGTTCAAAGGACTCCTAACCAAGAAAAGGGAACCTGTGATAGGGAGAGGTGCGAAGCTTAGGAGACGAGCTGTAAAAATAGTTCGGAATGTAAAATCCTACTTTAAATGTGTGGTGTTTTATCAACAAAAAATCTCAAACAATTAACCGCTGGTGCTATTGGCGTAGGCATTACTACTGTTAAAAATTTTTAAAATATCACAAACCCAGAGACCTATCAGACACCAGCGAAAAAGCATGTAAATAGAAATAAATTACCATTTGATCTCACTGATAATTATACACGTTACTTGTTGCGTAGAACAGTATACGTGTGTTATATGAACGGCGTATCACCTGTAGTACAAATGTTAACCCAAATAATGTGTGAGAAGACAGAGGGTACTGATTATGAATTTCCCTATGGAAGAAGTACAGTAAGTAGTCTTTTGGTTTCAATATGATTTGAATACGGCACTTTAGAAGAAAAAATCAAGCAGAGCTGAGTCCAATGACGTTATTGCATAGCGATACAAGTATTTGGAGCAAATCAAGAATCTTCGAGAGTAAGAATACAATGATGTTTATCTCGATAAGACGTGGTATGACAGCAAAACTTTACTTGTCGGATGAAAAATTGGTCGGACGATACAGACAATTGCTTTATAAGATCATCTGGCAAAAAAGGCCAGACAATCGTTGTTACTTACTGCGGCGGAAAATCAGACTTTCTGGAGTATGCTTTATTTTTGACACACAAGAACGTAGTGGATACACCTGGGGATTATCATGGGCAAGTGAACGCAGAGATTTTCGAAAACGGGTTCGAAAACAAAGTTTTAAAACAGAAGAGCCTTCTATAATTGTTTTGTATAATGCTCCTTACCACAGCCGAATCCTAAAACCTAGACCTTCCACATCTTGGAGAAAATTCAAATTTTACATTTCATGCAAATGCACAACATTCCAATTCCAAATCCAATTCCGATTATACCTATCCTTCTACAAACAATCAATGACTTCTACCCGTATACGAAAAAAAGAAAAGTTACGTAGTTGATGAAAGGATGTGTCATATGGTCATTTAGTGGTAAAGTTATCACCATACCACTGTATTTTTAATCCAATAGAAATAGTATGGTCTCAAATAAAGCGTAATGTAGCATCTCAAAATCTAAAAAAAGTCAGTAAGTGAGGTGATTAATATGTTAAAAGATACGTGTGACCAAGTGACAGCAAAACAATGGCGGAGCTATATAAAACATGCAGAGAAAAACGAAAATAAATACAAGAATGTTCATTCAGTGTTCGATATGGGAAGAAGCATAAGTATAGACTAAACGACTCCGCGACAGATGAATCTGATGAAGATTAGATCTCTCAAGTATGATTTTATGTTTATTTAAGGTGTGGTGCACAAAAGTGGTAATAAATGCATGCATTCGAAGTAAAAGCTATAAGGTTACAATATTACAGCAGGGTCGACCCATTTAACAACTCAGTGTCGTAAAGAAAATCGGTGAGGTTCTTGTGCCCGGAATGCAGGAGTTTGTGATAACTGATACAGAGTAATAAAGAAAAAATGAAACTATAAATTGCTGGAACACTTAAGATTATTTTATTATTCTTTATTTAATAAGATAAGTTTTCTGCACTAATGAATAATACAAATTTAAGATAAGTATTTTTTGTTGTGATTAGAAAATTAAAAGTACAACTCGCAGGTACAGTTATAAGGATGGTGAAAAGTAATGTTTATACCTTTCACATTGCATAATGCAGTAATAATGTTTATTAATTAAGAAAAATAGAAGATTAAATTTTTTTAACATTCGACTAGCTGACATCATTAATCTGTCACCGAAGCAAAAAAGTCGCAACACTGTCCACACGACCACTTCACACTAAAAGCAGTTGAATGAGGGATAGACATTAAGGCATGAACACAACAAGTAAAATACTAAAGGTTTTCGAATTAACCGTGAGATTTCATTTAAAAACATAAACTCTCCTATTTGAAGAGAAAATCTATTCGCCTATCTTTTCTGGTAGAGCAATTTTTTCAATCACCCTTTGAATGAAATCAGGTATCTGCGTAATTCGATCTCGTTCCACTTAAAGTGTGACAATGGCAGAGAGTCTGTCCTGGGTCATCGTGTTGCGTTTTATTCTCCTCAGAGTAGAGAAACTGCAATCTACTTCGGATGTTGTCAAGGGGATAGTAAGCATAACTTTAACACAATAGTTTCACACATTCACTGGAACTTTCATTTAAGTTATTTTCAGTAATGAAGTCAAACATGGATGGAGCACCTCTTATATTCCTAAATTCTTGTCTTTCATATATTGCAGTCGGTTCTGTTTGTAATTTCCTTACTTCTATAAAACTGTACTACTTGTAATCTGCCGGTAGGTGATCTGTAGGAAAAGTGTCATGATACTCTGAAAATGTGTGAGATAAGAATAACATAGCTCCTGAAAGGAGCACTTTGAATTCAAAGCGGGTTTTGCCTTGTCGTATTACTGTGTCACAGATTTCTTTGGTCTCCTGTTTCCTGGTTTCCATTCTGTCATCAATTCTTCTTCTTTTGGCTTCACTCTCCTGTGTACTAGAAACATTTATATTTTCTCTAATGTTCGAAATAACATGCTGAAATGCTTGTATCTGATTATGGACATATAATGGTCACAAGATGTGCTTTGTATCTGCTTAAAAGGAATGTCAATGTGAGGCATTATTTGTTGGAAAAATTAAAGCCAAAACATGAACTTTTGGTTTCGAAGAATTTCCTCATAACCACAGGCTTGTGTGATGATAGCTGAATATGTTATGCCAGTTTCAGTTGAACTGCCCTCATATAATAAATTAGTTCACTTCTCTACTCATACACTGTGTTGACACTCCGCGACTGAAAATTCTTTCTGGCTGGGACGGATTTTGGAAGTTGTTTTTTAACCACTTCACCCAAAACTGTTGTACTCTGTTGTGGAGAAAAATTAACAAATACCCCGAAGATTAAAAGAACATTCGCACATTCCTATTAGCTGATGCTGCATTTTGCATGATCAGATTGAGCTGATGTGCGCAACAGTGAACATATTGCGCATCTGTGTAAAGCTCCTTCACTAGTGCTTGAACCCCACGTGACGATCCACTCATAACTGATGCACCATCATATGTCTGAGCAATGAGCGTTCTAGGGCAGGCTTCTAAATGATGAGGAAGTTAATCTGTAATACATGTTGCTAGATTTGGAACATCGTAGCCAGGAGGAACAATGAAGCCCCAGAACCTTTCAACAGGTCTATTGTTATGAATATATCTGCATATTACAACCAACTGGAATTTGTTAGATACATCGCTTGTTTCTTCTGCAATAACACCCAGGAAATCCGTAGCTTTTATCTGGTTTGTGACTTCATCGTTACATACTTCTAACATAACTTCCAGAAGCTCGTTTTGAATGGTATTGGACGTTTCTTGGAAAATTGTGGAGTTTTCAATATGAAAGTCTTGTCATAGCCTTGTCCAGTTTTGCATTGAAATTGATTAGGCTACAAAAAAATACCTGGATTTGAGGACGAATCTGTTTCATGATCCCTCAGTGCTAATTCGAAAGCTTCGCAGAATCTGATGCAATTGATAATAATATTGAGGACATGACTATTGTTGGCTACTTTCTGGTTATTAAGTATAATATTTTTTCCATATGCGCCATGTAGTTGAGCAGCAATGTTTACATTACGCATAAGGGTCAAACCAAGTATATTTTTCACTTGGGCTGATAATACTTTGTGTTTTTTAACTCTTTCGTTTAAGTGATGCGCATCAGTCATACCTGTCTTGGTCCGCGCTTCTTCTCCACCAAATAGTACACAGGGAAAGCAAAACAGAACATTTTTACATCACAACTCCATAAGTACATAGTGTTGAAAATTCCATTGAAACTCCTACCTATTGATGAAACTTTTGTGTAAGCTTGATGCAGGTGTTGGTCTTCCAAGCCTTTTTATTTCGATTTTCTCCTGTAACGGACTAGAGGAAAATGCTTGTGACTGCAAATTACTTATAGAATCCATTTCACTGCCAATAAGTTATTATTATGCTATTGGTACTGTTTACACAATAATACACTAAAATTTCACGTTGCTCGCGGATGTTCCAAACTGAGGTTCTTCCTACAACACGTTAGATGCCAGCACTATCTTGGGAAGAGCTACTATTTATACGTAATTTCCACTAGGTGTATACACGTCCTATACTTTGAGTTAACGAAGCCACACTTCCAAATTTCCCTCTCCGCACGTGTCCCTCAGGTTCCCTATCGCCAGTAGTAGAGGCTCCGCTAACATGTCCTGTACAGATGGACATAGAAGCCCCATACAGATAAAAAACTACCTTTTAAGAGTTCTGGAAAATCTTTATAAAGAAATGTCGTTGTTTATTAAATGGACCACAGGTTACATATTTCTGGGGTTAACGCTGACTTGTTACTCCCTTCTAGAGCCACCCCTGCAATCAATTGGATATTCCTTCGTTTTGGTCATTGCTGTAAACAAATAGAAACATTAGAATCACATAAACTAGCATTTCTTTGCGTAATTTAGCGCATTTGTTTCTTTAAAAGCAATCAGAATACCTATAACTACTAGAGGACACAACGCTTACTACAAGCAACCACGGTGAAGTCAATCAGTCTTCTGTCTGAACAACCAGTTTGATTTGATTCAGCCCGCAAATAAACATTCTCACCGCTTAAAGCGCTTGTATAAAATAGCTTTAAAGCTTACGCTATGCTAATCTAGCAATTCCATACTCTTTCCACGACGTCGCGAGAAACAACTGAATATCGATAGCGCTTTAAAATGACAAAGTATTAAAAAACACAAACCAAGAACAACGAATATATCGGAAATCGCTGGTGGCACAAAAAAGTTATTTAAAATAAATCGTATGCTTTCAAGAGGACTACCTTTATTGTGTAGTGTATTTTTGTCTACCTCTTATGGTGTACAAATTTACTTACAAATGAAGAAGGCTTCAAAGGCTATTCCCAGAAAATTCAAGATACACATTCTATTTTTATGCACATATCTTAAACATGTGGTATTATAATCAAAACCATAGAGCCATTTTAGAAAAAACTATAATCTCTTGAAAAATGTTCTATGTAAATGGTAGTTGGGAATGGGGAAATTGTCTTGAAAATCTTCATGGCACATGCTTGGAAGATGCTGAACCTAAACACTGAGTTTGGTATTTATCGGATATTTCGTTTTGTGGTTATGTTGTTCTCTCTCACCCCTCCCTCTCTCTCTCTCTTTCTTTCTCTATCTCTCTCACATACGTAGACAAAAGTGAACCTTTCTCTAAAAGTTCTTTTTTCTTATTCAGAATGCGTTTCTGGCGAATTCTCGATATCGAATTTTTTGATGAAATGGAACACTTTTTCTACCTACTAGGTCAATGGTCGGCAGCTGCTGCATTTTGTGGCGTAAGAGTCAGTTCCGAACAACGGGTAGCACACAGCGAGCGGTAGAGACACCGCATTCATAGACATGAACCGGCATAGTTTCAAATACGATAGCGCAATGGTAAAGGTGGGCCGTACTGATCATGACGGAGACACAAGATTGTAGTACCTAATAAAACACCATCGCCTCCCACATTTTTCAAAACTGTCTACATTATGTCAACCAATTACCGATATGAATGGCTATGCACAAGCATTGGAAGAACTAATTCAAGAATTTGATACCAGATTTAAAGATATTCTAAATCTATATTCCGTCAAGTATACCTATATGTGCATAGCATTTTCAGTGGATATTGACAGGGTGCCTTCATTCCAATTAGAAATAGTTTACTTACAAAATGATATTGACATGAAAAACTGGCTTTGAAAACAAACACGATGTCTTCCTTTATTTGAAATTTCTCCCAAACAATGTTCCTATAGTTGCACAAGTTTGCTAGCAGGATGCTGAGCATAATATTCCGATCTACTTACGGATATGAACAGTTATTTTCTTGAATGAAGATCTGCAAACCACAACATATAAATCAACCTTCTGCTCTGAACTTTAAAAATCAGACTTTGCCTCCAAATATTAGAAAACTAGCGAGGGAGAACAGGGGAAAAAACTTAAGAAAGTGTCGACCTTGGCCAGGACAGTGATAAAAAGTAATGGAGTGTTTCACATGCATGTACTCTGTGCATAGTGTGAACCAAATTGTATAAAACTGTGTACTGCGTAGAAGAATTTGAGGTTGAGGTAGAGAAAGACAGAGAGAAAGAAAAGAAGCTGCCTATTTTCAATGTTCGAAGAAGCGTGGTCTCCGCATTTATGTAATCGAATGTCTCTGCAGTAATGTATATCGTGTTTCTACTAGTACATTAAATTAAAATATGTATTACGTTGTTTTATTGTGTGTATTTTTCATATAAACATATTTTAATTCCCTTGTGATGCGTTGAAATTTAAAGTCAGTTGCAAATAATGTGTACTACTATTATAGCATTTCGGAAGAATAATGAAGTGTCCCGGTTGAAGCATAGGCACCATGCCAACACTGTTCAGCTGGAGTTTTCCAGGTTTCCTCTCCATTTTCTGTTCATTACACAGATATAGCCGGGCAGTGAGCAATTTTGCCCGCGAGTATGACGCCACAGAGTAAGGCATTGCCGGTCAGTGTACTAGGTACTTAGCAGAGAAAGTTAAAAAGCTAGCTTTTAGATTCGGTTCATCCATTTCTGTTAATTTATATTTTACACTTTTTTGTAGAATTGTAATATTAACTAGATATGAATGGTGTCTTCCTAATACGACTCTAAAGTCAATTATTAACCCCACCTGGACTAAATTTGGAGAAGTAAGAGAAGAAGAAGGCCTTTATATACACAATATATATTCAGTGCTTCTCATATAAATCTGCAAACGTTTTTAAAATTACCGCTGGGCGCTCCGTTCTTACAACACAGGAATGCTCCAGGCTGGTTCTGACATTGTTAAATCTCTCGTAACTTACGAAATGAAGCAGAATTTTCAAGGCCAGTGAGTTGAAATATATGCTGTGGACATAAAACAATTTAATATGTTTAGCAAGCTATATTTGTGTTCCATAATTCAATAACAGTTGATTTTAGAGCTGAATATTCACAGTATGATGCTACTAAGTAGCCCTGAGAGCATTGAGATCCCAGTTAGGGTAGCGTAGGATGAAATAATACATAAATATTAGAAATGAGATAAAAAGACTTCGTATCTATTGCTGATTTATGTACAGAAAATAACCACACAATTTTCAATAAAACATTTGAAAGAAGCTTAAGAACTCTCCTCTTCATACGCATGGGAGACTTCTATCGGAAATCTCATATCTGCCAATCTGGTTGCTTATGGAGCTCACTGCTAGAAAAATGGACTACGTGCAAAGCTTCTCCTATGCGAAATGAAGCCGAGGAAAACAAAAACAATGATGATGACAATAATAAACTAGCTATAGAAATAATAATCCATAAGAGTGCACTAAGAGAAAAATAATATAAAATGTTTCAAAAACACCAATGGCTGGAAAAATTATGAGGCGACACACATAAATATTCTACCACTTCGGCTCCCCCAACTCCAAAAGGTTACCATGCATTAATCTACCAGACCGCTAGATGCCGAGAGAGGCGGCATCTCCATCTGTAGCCTGGTCACGTGGTAGCAACTCCCGCTCTTTTACGGTGGATACGGTAGCCGAGTGACGTATCAGGCAGCCCTAGCGGCGAAAACTACAAACTGTGCTCAGGTCGACTCCCGGTGTGGCGAGTGGCGACATGAACAGGAAGAAAGGAAAAATACGTCAAGCTGACAGGTCGCTACTGGAGAGACAAACGTGTAGGGTAGTAATGAGTCAGTACTTCAAAATTCCTTTTCAGCTCTAAATTCACTATCTACATTTCCTTCGGTGAGCATTCATCGAAATTCTCTTTTGGTAATAATTGTTCAGAAATTCTAGCCGGAGTGACGCATTTTTAGAGAGATCCGTTCAGGAGTTTCAAAACACACGAGTAATTTCCTTTCCCATGATGTATTGCTTAACTTTTGCAATTCCTTTAAGTAATGGAAGAAAGAGTACCGTTAAAGGTTACGTAAGCTTTCAATTTAATGTAATGATGTTATTTTGGAAAACTTTTATGGTTTATCTCATGTTGCAATTTTAAAGCTTACTTTTGTTAACATTTTCAAAGTTTAAATTACCGTTAAACTGATTAAAGATTGTTCAAGTTGTATACCTATTCTTAAATGGAGTGAGCATATAAATTAGCCATAGTGAATGGACACACACATCTTTAGGCACGTTTGTTACGTGGAAGCCCAAGCGTTGTTAAACTTTATAGTGAACATCGTCAGAACAATGAATTAACGCATGTTTTATTTAAACGTTTATCCAGAGACTCTTTAGGAAGCAGACAAGAATATACCACGTTAAAAGAAAAATATGTATTTTGACAATTGAAAGTAAATTATTGAATCTTGGAAAAAAGGTTTTGTATTCAAATTTCCTAGCTTTCCTTTACATGTCCTCATCTTTCCTACGTAGCTTTCATCCACAGGCTTTAAGGTTTTCATGTTGTATGGGAAGTAGTTAGGTACCAATACAGCCAGTGCAATATACACATGATGGCTGTGATCATGCCCAGCCTAGTAAACTAAGTCGCTGCTAACTCCTCTTCGAATCAGCAGACACTGATCAGGTGGTTTTATTGGCTCATGAAGCCTTCGGAGCTTATCTCAGTTATTCAGAGTTAATTATTATTCATTATTCAGAATGATGTAAATAATGCCTAATTTTCGGAGAACGACTTATATAGAGAGCTAACTTAGTGGCAACAGTCAGAAAGTTCTCCTAAAATTGTGTTGTGCAGCGTCTAAATTTGCTACATGCACGTAAAGGTACATTCCTGTAATATTATAGGTACATTCCTATTAATATGTTTATAAATTAAAATGTTATACTGCATTAAACTGCAAAAGAAAACAAATAGACATATCAAATGTTCACCATGGGAGATCAAACCCCGTTTCCATCAAGACAGGCAGCGATTTAATCTCTGCAGTACAGTACAGTATTACAAAGTACTATATATGCTATTCCTGATGTATGCTACAAACCTGTGTACATTACAGTCACTCTGTGTTGCTCTCGTGGTTAAAACACAATAAAAGCTCTCGGCGTGACCGGGAGCGATCTCCCCGGGCGATGAAGAGCGAACGGAAAGAAATAGAGGAGTACCAGCGACCAATCACAGAGTGAGATTCGTAAAGCCGAGCGTCGAAACCGGTTTAGATTGCATGTTTGTAGTCCTCTAGTTTAGATGCCAGATTGTTGGATAAAATTAGACATTCTGTGGATATTATGTATGGACCTGAAATAGTAATCCATAGCTTTTTTCTGTCATTTTATAAACAGAACAAACTTTTTTCCATCGTAAACCACAGATTCTTTCGGCACATCTTTTAAGGCATTGAAATACCAAACTGTTCGCCTGCACGTTAATGTCCTTCATCCTGACTATTACATTTGCTTGAAATTACAAAGTTTGCTTAAGTCAGCCCATATTTGCCGGCTATTACTTTCTTTTTTTAAAGATATGTGAATATCTGTTCATCTCGGGATATCCTTATATAGGTGCAGTTCTTTAAGACCTGAAACTGTGAAAGTAGGTATTTACCATTTCAACCTATTTTTTTAGTATACCCTTTATTGTAGTTCGAATTCCAAATGGCTACTATATTTGTATACATAGGCTCCAGTGCCACGCAGTTTTTAAAAAGTAAAACCGCTTTATGTACCTCAGTGTATAAAACTGTGGATATTCGGTTTTCCTGCGTGTTTTTTAAAAATGAACATTTTAACTTATCTCAGGTCATTTACGTCTAGATGCAGTTTCCCGAAGCTTATTCAAGCATCAAATATCATGATGCAAATTTGCAAACACTACTACCTACCGAAACCATTTTGTTTCTTGTTGTTGCAACAATGCACAAACCATATTAATGTTTTAACTATTCTCTCAAATTGCAATATTCCCACTTTAATTATTTTTTTATTTGTGGCGTGAAGCACATGATTATTGAAAGCAATAAATATGCGCCGCACTACCATTAGCTGAGAAGCTGTCCATTGCTTTCATTCAGTTAAAGTTTCTTGTGCACTAACTGAATAATGCAGCTTAAAATGCATTATTGTACATATATTTAACTATGAAGTAGGCAATCTCAAAGTTAATGCATTTCTACACATTAATATTACTACTTCTGTATATTACTATTATTATTATTATTATTATTATTATTATTATTATTATTATTATTATTATTATAATATTGTGCCTTCATCCTCCTCAGCTGAAGAAAGGAGTAGCTCTCTAATCTTGTACATCTCATGATTCCGAATCCGAACAGGAGCTCAGTACGGTGAATCTGGTCTACAAAACAGTACACTTTATAGTGCGCACGACGGCCTACTGATCTGTAGAATGAAATCCTGTATGAAAGGCTATCCAAAGATAAACATGTAGAATCTCTTCCTGGTGCTCTAAGAACTATTCTGTTTCACAGAAGTATTAGTTTAGGTTGTTCAGTTTATGCATTCTATCAACATTCTATGAATTCTACATGTTATGCATACGTTTTTCAAAATGTACGAAATTTAATGCAAAACCGGGTTCGCACTAAACCTGCATCCCACTGTGATGCATAACCATAACAATAATTAAAGGAAGCACAAACCCAATGGAGCGATGTGGACGAAGCTGGTCAGTACGGGACGTTCCATGTGAAATCGAACGGCAAAAAAACCTCGCATTTTTTGTTTGGGTTTTTCTGTTAATAAGGTGTGCTAAAGAAGCCATATTTATCAAATATTAGCATCTAAAACTCAACGGTTCTAACGTTATTGAACGATAAATGTATCGTAATGATTCATTTTGTCGCATTTTAAGTGCGCATAGCTCCGGAACCCTTTATTTCAGAATATTGTACCAAATTTCATTTGGTAGATAAACATCCGCATTTCATTACAGCATATGCTAATTATTTTTATAATATTCACAAAAATCTATATACAAGTTTTACTTATTTTAAGCGTCTCCGGATTTTATAACACGAACATATTAGATTGAGAATAATCCATAGTGTCATTAAGAGAAGTCGGCATTGTTGGTAAAGTCGTTATGTTGGGGTGTTCGTAGTTATAACACAAAAAGTGAATAAACGCAGCGATTTACGTAGTTTATGCACGATGATCACCAAGCGTTCGGTGAACCTGTGAGGAAATACCCAGAACCACATAATGCTTAGTATTGTTCTCATTGTTTAATCATGCACAGCAGCTTGCTTGACCTTCAGTTCAAAACAAATGTGTTTGAGCGACCAAGAGCGCGTAAAGTAATTTACTTCTTTAATTATTATAGACGGAACCCTATCAGTAACCATTACAGTAAAATATATGTTTGATTGTGTTTAAATTACGAAATCTTACATATGTAATAAAATTATTTTCCTTAATTCGTAACCGTCTACACTTGAAAAAATAGGAATTGCTTCACTTAAATAAAAATAAGAACATGCTTACTTATCAGTATGAAATCTACTCTAGGGAAGTCTAGAAATGAAGTCTAGGGAATCAAAATAAAGGTCGCTTTAAATAATTTGATTTAAAGGTTTCAGAGTTATAACACCTTGAAGTTGAAAATTTTAGGAAGATACGATAAACTTGAACAATTTTAATTGCCAAGCTATGATGTTCTAAATTTTAAGAGTTTGCATAAAACAACGTATCGGGCTTGCCTGAAAATTCGTTTAAAAATGTAAGAACTATTTTCCTTCTATTTCGGACGATTTGAAGTGGAATGTCCCGTACAAAACCCAATAAGACTAAATATACCCCGCCTTGTAGCGTTTTGCGGTTAAGCTGTTATGAATTCACGCTGTAAAACTCCTGATATAAATATAATTTGCTCCCATAAAGTTTACCAACGTTCAATTAAAGGAAAATAATATGTTTATGTAGAACACTTTATTACCTCCTTTCTGAGGTAATAATGTGCGTGTGAAGGCATCTTTCAGCAAAGAGGTGCTGCTATGGACAAAAGCTGTCAATTCTCCTGCCCAAACCCCCCTTCTGCCTCTTTTGCTTATCCTCTCACCATGTAATACAAAACAAGACAGCAGACAGCATGTCCAGATAAGTGATAATCGGTTTCACTTCCAGTAGAGGTTGTAGATAATACGCTAGACAGATGCTGAAGGAGAGCTTATACGGGAGAGATAGGGAATACGAGGAGAGGTGCTAGACTAGACAGATGCTGAAGGAGGAGGGGATACGCTTTATACGGAAGAGATAAGGAATACGAGGAGGGGTACTAGACCATACAGGACTTGAAGGGTAGAATATGGCGTTTTATATGGGAAACCGAGGAGAGGTATTAGACAGGAAGGTTTGAATGACAGAGTTTATATGGAGAGACAAGGAAAACGAAGGTAGGTGCTAGGTTGAGAGAGCCTTCAAGGAGGAAAATGCATTTATATGAGAGCGGTAGGGAATACGAGGAGAGGTGCTAGTCTAGACAGGGGTTGAGGAGTAGAGTATGCGTTTATATGGGAGAAATATGGAAAACGGGAGAGATACAAGGATAGACAGGGGTTGAAGGAGGAGGAATGCAGGTATATACGGTAATATAGGGAGTAATTAGATTATAAAACATTTCTCATCCAACGTTACAACACCTTTATATACTTTTTTCTAAACCTTACAAACGTTTTATATGTTAAACAGTAGTGCGCGAGACCGAGAGGGACAAACTGTATATCGGTTTACAGTGAAGTATACGTCCTAACCTATTCCCACCTTGTATGCTCTGGATCTTCTCATTGTCTATTCATTCCTATCATTATCTAACGTAACCACGTAACAAGACGTAACACAACGTAACATAACAGCATGACAATACGTTACACTACGTAACATAAGCACGTATCCACGTAACATCACGTGACATGTCGTAACCAGAAACGTCACACGACGTAACAACACGTAGCAACCATGTAACCACGTAACAAAACGTAAGAACAACACGTAACCAACCCATTGCTAAGGCAATCTAAATTAATCCATCCTTCATAACTTAGACAATAAGTACGAGGGCCTAGCCTAGATTAACCTGACCAATCCCAAACGTTCCTCTCATCATCTATTCTACTCAGTCATCGTCTAACCTAATCTGGCTAACCAGAGATAACCTCGACTTTCTTTTAGTGAAATTGCAATGTTTTATTCAGGTTTTATTATTCGAGAGTTATAATTGAAAAGTTTACGTAAATATACCTTTATTTTAGTTCGTTGCAGGTGTCTCTCACGATTTACTTTCCCTTTATTTACATCTTTCACGTGTACAACCGAAGGTCTCCCTAGATCGATTCCCTTTGGTTGTTCACTGTGACATCAGATTTTTCGGGGGGTTTCCCTGGTCTGCAGGCGAATGCCTGGCTTGTTTTTCTCACATATCGCGATTTTCTTTCATTTTGTTTCATTTACATCTTTCACGTGTACAATCTGAAGGTCTTCCTGGTTCGATTCCCGTTGGTTGTTCACTCTGACATAAGATTTTTCACGATTTCCCTGGTCTGGGAACGAATGCCAGAGTGGCTTCTCATCGATTCCGATTTCCTTTCATTCTATATAATTTGCATCTTTACGTGTGCTTTTAGAGTTCAGGAGTTCGATTCCCGTTGGTTGTTCACTCTGACATTTTTCATGATTTTCCCTGGTCTGCAGGTGAATGTCTGGGTGGTTTCCAATCTATCACGATTTTCTTTCATTTTATTTCATTTACGTCTTTCACGTGTACAATCTGAAGGTCTCCCTGGTTCGATTTCCGTTGGTTGCGCACTCTGACATCAGATGTTTCACGATTTTCCCTGATCTGCAAGCGAATGCCTAAGTGGTTTGCCATCTATCACAATTTTGTTTCATTCTATATAATTTGCATCTTTTACGTGTGCTTTCAGGATTCAGGAGTTCGATACCCATTGTTGCTCACTCTGACACATTTTTTTATGGTTTTCCTTATTCTGCAGGCGAATACCTGAGAGGTGTATGCTATCACGATTTCCTTCCATTCTATTTCATTTACATCTTTCATTTCATTCGCATCTTTATGCTTCTATGTTTCGTTGTGCATGCTCAAAGGATACTAGCCTCTTGCTCGGTCGACGGATCGTTCATCACCCTCACGAATCAAGCACCCGAATCTGTACGATTATACCCGAACAATACATCACTCCGCAATAAATTACACTTTCTCAAGAGCCCGAACCTGTACGAAGACGCCCGAACATCAGTGTAGCAACGATTTGAAATATAAGAGCTTAGACGCTTCATCGCCATTTTTAGTATGAAAATTCAGGATATAATTGATCTAAAAATGGTTCGTGCCTCCTCCACAAATAGTGTGATCTCGAGCATTCGACTTCATTCTGCTAAATAACTCTGAGGTGACAACAACGTTGTTCTCTCAGAGAATTATCGGCTTTCTAAAGTGTTATCAAGGTGGAAAAGGTGAACATTTCCTTGAAGAAGGGTTAATACGTTATATAATTGATACAAAAAGGTTCGTGCTTCCTCGAGCATTGGACCTCATTCTGTTAATCATCTCCGAAGTGACAACATCGTTGTTTTCTCAGAAAATAATCGAGGTTCTAAAGTGTTATCAAGGTGAAAAGGCGAACATTTCCTTGAAGAAGGGTTAATACGTTATATAATTGATCCAAAAAGGTTCGTGCTTCCTCTATAAATAGAGCGATCTCTAACATTGAACTTCATTCTGTTAATCATCTCTGAGGTGCTAACATCGCTGTTCTCTCAGAAAATAATCTACCTTCTAAAGCGTTATCAAGGTAAAGAGGCGTACATTTCCTTGAAGAAAGGTTAATACGTTATTATATCAAGAAGAAAAATGAATACGTCCTCATATAATGATATCATTCCTAGTGCCACAGGATATTGTTGTGGTAAATGCTGTAAGGAGTTCCTCCGTGGATATGCTAAAAGACGACATGAGCTACGTTATAAAAAGCTCTTCAAGTGTAAATATTATGATGTAGCCTTCAAAGACAGTTATAAGTGTCGCCGACACGAAGATGCGTGTGAAGTAAACAGACCTGAGAAGAAACGTAGATTAGAACCTACTAAGCATGAGTTATTTTCTACAATGGGTGACTGTGACACGAAAGAATATGAAACTTTATTCAATGGACGCTTGAAATCATATTTTATACGTTGTGAATCAACTAAGGACCTGAATATGTACCTGCATGAGGCGAAACAGCGGATAATTCATGCTGTACATAAAGAGCTTAGTATTCACAAAAGTGTGAAAATTAATCTGCTAGCTGAGTGTAGATTTGTTAACAGTGTCGAAGAAGCCTGTGACAAAACATTTAAAACACGGAATAAAACTGTTTTCCTAGAAACGGACCTGCACTCTAAGTTGGAAGCGAAAATGAAGAAGTTGGTTACTGAAATGGAGGAATCACAACTTAAGGGCAGCAACTGGGTTCTGCTTGCTGTAGAAGGAATTCGTCTTCGTATTAACAAGTACAATCCATTACGAGGAAGTAGCTACATACCCGTACCGCCATCTGTTGAAGCAAGTAAAGCCTGCATTAACATCCAGAATTTAACTGACGAGCTATGCTTTAAGTATTCTGTATTAGCCAAATTCGTTGAGAAGGATGCACAAGCGGTGAGCAAGTACATGCAACTTCAAAATAAATACGACTTCAGCTGTGTTTCCTACCCTACGCCACTTTCTCAATTACCTAAATTTGAGAAGCTTAACAGGATGTCTATCAACGTCTTCGGCCTGGATGAGAAGCATGAAGTGTGTCCGATAAAGGTCACTGAGACTCAACTACCTAACCACCGTGATCTCATATTATTGAGTGATAGTATTGGGAGACCATTGCGTTTATATAAAGAATTTTGAAAAATTTATTCGACGTCAGAAAACTAAGCATAAAGAACGTGTTTATACTCGTAAGCGTTGTTTTACACATTTTGATGATCGATATGGACGTAGTAAACTGGAAAAGCTACAAGAATATGTCGCATCTGTAACCAGCATGGTGTTGCAAGGGTAGTTATGCTTACAAAGGAGAAATCAATTGTACAGTTTAAAAACTTTGGAAGTATGTTGAAAGTACCTTACGTCATCTACGCAGACTTTGAAAGCATTCTCGCTCCATGTCATACATGCATACCCAATCCTGAAACTTCATATACATCCCCTTATCAGCAGCATGTTCCCATGAGTTTCTACGTTTACGTTAAACCATCAACCGACGTTAAACATCTGGAAACTGGCCTTCCTAAGCAACCCTATGTATACCGTGGTGTTGATGCTGCTCAGAAGTTTATGGAATAGCTGTCGTTCCTTGCAAAGGAAAGTAATAGTACATATAAATCCGTCATGCCTCTAAAACTTACAGATCAACAGCAGATGGATTTCAACGCCTCTACAGTATGCTACTTGTGTGGAAAAACCTTTACTGAAGAGAAATATAAAGTACGCGACCATGATCACATCAGTGGTGAATATCGGGGAAGTCTACATAATGAATGTAATTTAGCCTGTAAAACACCTAAATATATTCCAGTCTTCATGCACAACCTCAGTGGGTATGACTCACACTTCATTGTTAAGGAGCTGGGATGTACAAGTGAGCGGGTGGAAGTAATTCCTAGCTCTGAAGAAAGCTATATATCATTCTCCAACTACGTAGGAGATATAAAGCTTCGGTTTGTAGATAGTTTTCGGTTTCTCAGTACAAGCTTGGATAAGCTGGTGAAGAATCTAACTACGTACCCTGAAACACTGAAACACTTCGGAGAAGACAAGATGAAGTTGATGACACGTAAGGGTGTATTTCCCGATGATTACGTCACTTCCTGGGATGTTTTGAACGAACCCTGCCTGCCTTCTAAGGACTCCTTCTACAATAGATTAAATGAAGAAGAAATTAGTGTGCTGACTACGATCATGCTAAAACTGTATGGGAGCTGTTTAATGTAAGAAACCTGGGTGAGTACAGCGAACTCTACTTAATATCTGATGTACTTCTTCTAGCTGATGTCTTTGACATATTTAGAGATCAAACCCTCAAAACACATAAAGTCGACCCCGCCCATTTTTACCTCTCCAGGACTTACATGGGACGCCAGGTTGCTGTATACAGGAACTCAGCTGGAATTGTTACAGGATTATGACCGATCACTCATGGTGGAATCCGGCATAAGAGGAGGTTTATGTCAAGTCTCCCACCGTTATGCCGAAGCAAACAACGTCTACATGGATAAGTATGATCCGTCGAGACCAACCCAATTCATTACATATGAGGACACTAATAACCAATATGGGTGGGCCATGTGTCACGCCCTCCCTTATGGTGGCTTTGAGTGGATATCACCTGAAAAAATCGACTTAGAAAGACTACAAGAACATGATCCTCATAGATATATATTAGAAGTCGATATCGAGTATCCTGCAGATCTTCGTGATCTCCATAATGATTTACCATTTCTGCCTGAGTGTATGAAGCCTAAGGACTTGAGTACAAAGAAACTCATACCTCACCCTGGACCTCGAAAGATGTATGTAGTACTTTACATGGCTTTAAAGCAAGCACTTAATCATGGACTACGGTTAACAAAAATTTATCGTGTGCTACAATTCCGCCAGTCACAGTGGTTAAAACTGTATGTGGAATTTAACAACAGACTACGACAACAAGCTGCAAATGGTTTTGAGAAGGACCTCTAAAAACTGTTTAACAACGCTATGTTTGGAAAAACAATGGAAAACCTTCGTAACAGTATGGATATACGACTGGTGACAAATGAGAAGACTCTGGAAAAGTTAATTGCTAAGCCTATGTTTATCGATCGAACAATATATGCTGCTAATCTAACCGCTGTACATATGGCCTCTCGTCAGATCGTATTCAACAAGCCTATATACATCGGTATGAGTGTGTTGGACATCTCCAAGACATTAATGTATCACTATCATTATGATGTGTTGCTGCCATAATATAGATCTGAAAACCTGAAGCTCATGTATATGGATACTGATTCGTTCATTCATCGTGTGATGACTGAAGATGTGTACCAGGACAAGCTACGTTTTCTCGAACACCTAGATACAGCTGATTACCCTGTCAACCATATATGCTATTCAGATCTAAACAAGAAGGTGTTGGGAAAATTTAAAGATGAGGCTAATGGTAAAATCATCCAGCGCTTTGTCGGATTACGACCTAAGATGTATGTACTAGATATATATGGCTCAATGATAAAAAAGATTAAAGGCATTAAACTTAGTGCTATTAGTCAGTAAATTACATTTGAGAGTTATACTGACTTTCTTAAAACCGGAGATATCACAGGAAACACCCATGAATCTGATCCTGTCCCGGGAGCATGCTCTTGCCACACTGCAAGTGAATAAATCCACATTGACTCCGTTTGATGATAAAAGAATTATTGCTGAGGATGGAATAATGACGTATGCGTATGGACATTACAGCATTACAACCAGCGTTTAAAAGAATGTAAGTCAAAGATGAACATTTTCTCGTGAGTCTACAAACTTAAAAAATGAAGGTCATCCGTGTGCTGTGTATGCAACTAGCTGACGACTAATGAAGAAAGAAGAAGATGGAAGGGAAGGTGGTAACCCTGCCATTAGGAGCAATCCTAGTGCTAGTCTCAAGCCTAGACAAAAAGGGGAGAGACACCTACAACGAACTTAAATAAAGGTAAGTTCACGTAAACGTTCCAATTATGATTCTCAAATAATAAAACCCTAATAAAACATTGCAGTTTCACTAAAAGAAAGTTGAGGTTATCTCTGGTTAGCCATATTAGGTTAGACGATGACTGAGTAGAATAGATGATGAGAGGAACGTTTGGGATTGGTCAGGTTAATCTAGGCTAGGCCCTCGTACTTATTTTCTAAGTTATGAAAGATGGATTAGTTTAGATTGCTTTAGCAATGGGTTGGTTACGTGTTGTTCTTACGTTTTGTTACGTGGTTACATGGTTGCTACGTGTTGTTACGTCGTGTGACGTTTCTGGTTACGACATATCACGTGATGTTACGTGGATACGTGCTTATGTTACGTAGTGTAACGTCCTGTTGTGCTGTTATGTTACGTTGTGTTACGTCTTGTTACGTGGTTACGTTTGTTGGTTACGTCTTGTTACGTGGTTATGTTAGATGATGATAGGAATGAATAGACATTGAGAAGATCCAGAGCATATAAGGTTGGAATAGGTTAGGAAGTATACTTCACTGTAAACCGATATACAGTTTGTCCCTCTCCGTCTAGCGCACAATATATCGTTTGTAAGGTTTAGAAAAAAGTATATAAAAGTGTTTTAACGTTGGATGAGAAATGCTTTATAATCTAATTACTCTCTACATTACCGTATATACCTGCATTCCTCCTCCTTCAACCCTTTTCTATCCTTGTATCTCTCCCGTTTTCCATATTTCTCCCATATAAACGCATACTCTACTCCTCAACCCCTGTCTAGACTAGCACCTCTCCTCGTATTCCCGATTGCGCTTATATAAAGCATTTTCCTCCTTGAAGACTCTCTCAACCTAGCACCTACCTTCGTTTTCCTCGTCTCTCCATATAAACGTATACTCTGTTATTCAAACCTTCCTGTCTAATACCTCTCCTCGGTTTCCCATATAAAACGTCATATTCTACCCTTCAAGTCCTGTATGGTCTAGTACCTCTCCTCGTATACCCTATCTCTTCCGTATAAAGCGTATCCCCTCCTCCTTCAGCATCTGTCTAGTCTAGCACCTCTCCTCGTATTCCCTATATCTCCCGTATAAGCCTATATTCCCCTCCTTCAGCATCTGTCTAGCCTATTATCTGTTTACGTTTTCCCTATATTTCCCGTAAAAGTCATACTCCACACCTCAAACCCCGTCTAGCCTAGCACTTCTCCTTATATTTCCCTACCTCTCTCATATAAGGCGCATTAGCCTACTTCAGCCCTGTCTAGCCTAGCATCGACCCTCGTATTCCCTATCTCTCGCATATAAACGCTTACTCTATCATTCAAACCTCCTAGCCTAATACCTCTCCTCGGTTTGCTATCTCGCCCATATAAAACGCCATATTCTACCCTTCAAGTCCTGTTTAGTATAGCATCTTTCCTTGTATTCCCTATCTCTCTCGTATAAAGCGTATCCCTCCCTCCTTCAGCATCTGACTAGCCTGGCATCAGCCCTGGTATTCTCTATCTTTCCCATATAAACGCATTTTCCTCCTAGAACCGTCGCGTCTACCCTCGTTTTCCCTATCCTTTCCCATATATACGCAAAAGTGGCCCTGCTTCTGTCTATCATAGCATCTGTCCCCGTTTTTCATATATTCCTCATATAAACGTATACGCTACTCCTTAACCTCTGTCTACACTAGCACCTCTCCTCGTATGCCCTATCTCTGTCGTATAAAGCATATCCCTCCCTCCTTCAGTCCCTGCTCTACCTCGGAACTCTCCTCGTTTTCCCTATCTTCTCCATATAAACGCATTTTTCGTCCTTGAAGGTTCTCTCAACCTAGCGTATACCCTCGTTTTCCTCGTCTCCTCATATAAAAAGCCATACTCTACCCTTCAAGCCCTGAATAGTCTAGTACCTCTCCTCGTATTCTCTATCTCTCCTGTATATATGTCCATATTCCCCCTGCTTCAGCATCTATCTATCCTAGCATCTGTTCACGTTTTTCCTATCTTTCTCATATAAACGCATATTCCACATCTCTAACTCTATCTAGCCTAGCACTGCTCCTCGTATTCCCCAGCCTCTCTTATATAAAGCGCATCCCCCACTCTTTCAACCTGTATCTAGCCTAGCATCGATCCTCGTAGTCCCTATCTTCCTCATATAAACGCATTTCCCTCCGTGAACCGCCGCATCTAGCCTGGTTTTCCCTATCCTTTCCCATATAAACGCAAAAAACTACGCCAGCTACCCCTATAATATACTACTCATGAGCACTAGTAGACCAGTTCAGTGATTGTGTTTGTTCTATTTTATTGGTATTTTCTTAGCCACAATGCCGCTTACTGAGCAATGTACGAGAGATGAGAGTGAACTAATTAATACCCAATGTTGAGGTTTGCGTCATCAGAGCAGGAATATGATTTATAGTGTAAGTTATTAAAAGAAAGAAAAACCTTCGATTTCACGCCACTGCTTTGTTATAAGGAGTTTTCTGTTTGACCTAGCGCAACTTTTGTTATTGCCATGAACATGAGACTTTCAAATTGCTTTCCTGATTGATTTAGGAATGCATACCAAGATGTATTTGCTTAATTCCTACAGTCTTGTTCGTTTGAGCTTTTAATTAGGCCCCGCCCTTTAAAACGTGACAACGTCGTGCAGCTCTATTTGTGACCATCGCTCAGCCGCCATCACATTCTGCCTGTGCCATTGTGCTACTTCTATCAGTTTAAAGAGTTGGAATATTCTGCAGTTACGTATAATACCTTTTGAAACCTTAAGTTTCTTGCAATACCCTAACTTGTGTTGCTCTGGCTACTGTAGCGCTTTTAAAGGTTTTTTTTTTTGCCTGCCTAAACTCGTTGCCTAAACACTGGTGCTTTGATTTCGAGTGAGTGTACGAGTGTACGTATGGTATATGCCAAACCATTGTTCAACTGTAATCCTAGCCTTACGGGAGTTCAACTACAGAAACAATTGTCCACTTTTGTTTGAGATTATAACTACTAAGTTACATTTATTATTTCCGCTATTAACTCAAAGTTGACAGACAAAATCAATAGGATAAATAAGGAAGCTGGAGCGGGGTCAAAAGAACAAGATGGAGTCCACGTGCAATCTAGGAATGTGAGGAAGGCAGTAGGGGGAATCGAGGATGATCCGAGATGGTTATTAGACATTATTAGCGATTGATGATGTAGGGATGATGATGGGTAATCCAAGTCGGTATAACTTAAGGAGGGAAAGCTAAAAGAAATGGGAAGAGGTGGACATAATATGTAACATGGTGTAAGTTAACAGTTTTCTTATACACCAGAATCTACTGTCACTCTTAAAGCCATAGAAAGCTATAAATGCCTTCTGGCAGACTTCCTTCCTTTCAATTCCGATTGTGACGAAGTATTTAAAACTATGACTACGGTTAATGGATGAGCTATTTTTGGATGGGTGCCGTCTTTGTATTTATTACAGGCATGAGCCTTTGCTATGCATATCCTGTTCATCTTTGTCTCTGAAATTATTAGATCTGTTTAACAAAGATGTCTAATGAAACACATCTGTATTAGTAAAATATGCTTCCTGACAATTGTATTTCTCACCTATTTTTCTTTCCGGAATAGTTTTGCCTCCATAGTTTAGTACTCCATTTCCTAAGCATGTGCCATTTTAACTACCTCATCTCATATATCCTAAAAGAGCTCTAGCGCTACTACTGTACTAAGGCCGTCCCATACTTTAACCCCCAGTTTGTATTATGTTATTGTTTGTTCAGTCTTTTGAGGCAGTGGAAGGGGGATATAAGGGCGTCGCGAAGTCGACAAAGAGCGGTCACAATTGCCGACTTGGGCACGAGCGACCGGTTTTCTACTTCCCCGTTTCACTGTCTCAAAATACTCTGAACAAACAATAAGGAGCCTCTACAATACATCATTATCACAACGGTGTATGCTCTCACACTCCTTCAGATTTCTAATACAGTTATCCTTTACTTTTCCTAGAAAATTCCCATGTTATTAATGTTCCGTACTCTCATATCTGTCCATATTTTAACTGCTACTGCAGTTTTTGGAATTTATACCATTTTTCCATCCCAGACACTATCCCTTCACAGTTTTTCGTTTTACATTCTACTAAAAAATGTTAGGTATCATCTAATTTCCCACATAAAATACAGCTTTTCCTTAATTCGTTTAAGAATAATGTCGCAGTGCGCATCTACGCAAGTCCTGTTATTCCAAATTGATCACAGATATCTATATACTTCTCCCGTCCCCAATTTCTGTTTACTATATTACACAGATTTAAAGAACCTTTGTTTTCAAAGCTTGCTCCAATCTTCTGCTTCTTTATTCCGTCTTCCTGCTTTCCAAAATCCACTAACATTTGTTTTCCCCTGTCACTAAACGTTCCCATTCCAATCTCCTCTACCTCCACATACCAACTCCCTCTTCCCACTCCATCTCTTTGATACCTATTATTTTATTATATTGCTGTCCTCTAACGTTAAACATCTGAACCAATGTTTAAAAAGGTTCTCCACTATTATACCTTTCCTTCCTACTCTTCCTACTTCCATCTAACTCACTTCTCTTGGTGAACATTTTGGTAAATCCGAACTTCTGTACGAAACATTCTATGTGCCTGTGCAGCCACCCCTTTTACGTTCCCCAGATTTCTACTCCATACCTCATCTTGGACTGTACCACTGCCTCATATAATCTTTCTAGTCATTTCATTGGCAATTTTGGAATTTGGTACAGACATGTTCTAACAACCATTAATAAGTAATTTACCTTTCATTTGTTCACATTTAGAACGTGCCTCCCACCTCCCGTTGCTTGGATACTCCCACTCTGGCTACCGAGTGAGGAAGACGTAGTTTGCAGTATTTTCATAAATTATGAAGATATGAAGTAGTTATAGTGAGTTTAAGTTTATTTTTTGCATTAAGAAAGAGTATAGTAATCTGTAAGTAACACAAATATTGGTTTCATGCTACATATTATTTACAGAGATTTATTATAGGTAGTCTGTATAGCAATGTAATGTTGATCGACTTTTAAAGAAATAATAATAATAAAAAAAATTAATTAATTGAATGAATTGTAAAACTCACTGCGTGGTGCCTCTTTAATTTACACGCCAGCCGGCAACTGAAGTATTAATTGTTGCATACACGTGCCAGATAGGCTGCTGGTCATTATACTGGGTATCGTCGCATTTGTTGTATATTTCGGGAATTTATGTTTATCATCCGCATACTGTAGACTGAAAATCAATTAACTTAATCCGATTAAATTAACTATAGGGTACAAGGGTGGAAAAACAGAAAGGGGGATCTTCATCTCTTAAACATAAATAACCATGGATAGGAAACTAGCGTAAACGGAAAAAGAAAATGTGGATCTTACCCCTACAAGAACGTTATTAAAATCACCGGTAGGACAAAGAAGCAAACAGGATAAAACCATGGAAGATACCAATGCATTATTTACCAAAAGCAGAGATATCTATCAAGAAATACTTTCAGAATTAAACTCCATAGGTAACTGCGAAAGGCAAAAGAGGAACCGATGAAAAGAAGGAGTTGCCAGTTTTACTGAAAAAAATAATCAAATGTTACAATGACCTTAAAATCGAATGCGTGAATCTTAGAACAGAAAAAAGATCATAAGGATACCAACTCGAATGAAAATGGCAGAAGCAACTCCCAGGAAATTTGTTTATGTGGCTGCAAAGCAACCGTGGAGTAAAAAATTTACCCAACTTCATAAAATAGTGTAAAATAAGATACACGATTTTTAAAACATAAATGACCAAATGTGTCATTAAAGAACTACAACACACGGAAACAAAGAATATTGAACCTGGAGAAGAAAATATTAAAATGAGGACTTTACGAGCCACAACTAAAACATCAGCTGTAATGATGAGCAGAAGAGCTGCTAAAAGTATAAGCAGTAAAAATTGGATGATAATTTTAAAATTGAAATGCCCAGGAAAAGAAATATCCATTAATCATTAAATATGATACACAGAGCGAGTTTACTTCGCGATAACGTGCGAGTCTGGTATTCAGAATGTCCCGGGTTTAATTACCGTCGCCCGCCCACTTTAACCTTGGGTTTTTCGTGGTTCTCCCTGGTCGATAGGCGAATGCTGGGGTATTTTCTCATCTACCACGATTTCCTTTCCCTGCTTTGCTTTTCAATCCACTTAATTCACATCGCTCAGCTGCGTTTCTAGGTTTCGCGTGTGTGGCGGTTCCGGACAGAGGGCACGGATGCTTACTTTAAGGAAAAACAGTATTCCCGTAGATGTTACAAGGTTGCTTGGTTGGACGGCTCGTTCGTCTTCCTCTTTAGGCAGCTCCAGTGGCCTACGGATCTTCGATCCTGTAATTCTGCGCGCCTCTGTGGCCTATCTACCTGCGGTGTATAGACTACTGTGGTTCCATCACTTCATGCCTACCTCCTGGGGGTGGTAGCCGTGATAGATCTCGCATAGGTCGAAGCGCGAGGTCCCTCCCGTGAGCTCCTCAGTTGTATCCCCTATACCCTATGCATGATATACCTGCAGGGGGTAAGGAACATGACCTAAATGGGACATATGTGAACAAAATTTTTATCAGCATGTGGATAAAAAAAGAATTTAAAAATAGTTTATATTTCGCTTTAGGACAGGACCAAAGAACGGGGTCATCGTCCACCATGTGGCGGAGGTTCCGGCGAGAATAAGACAGAAGACTTTTTATAGGAATCCAGTATATTGCTGCAAAGGACTCCATATCAGTCGCTAAGTGCCTCAAGTATTTTGACTTAAGACATGTGGCAACATTTTGTAATAAGCAGAAAATAGGTTGAGTCCCTGCGGTGCAAAGGATCATGAAAGGAAAAATCGTGAATAGAAGGGTAGAGAAGAGCCAAGGACTTTGAGCTACTTTAGAATATTAATGAACTTCCCTGACGTCACGATCCACCCTCATCCACCCACGCAATCCTATGATGTCACAAGACACACCATCCGGAAGCGATGATATTACTTCCGGGTCTGGCTCTTCAACCTCTTAAAAGAATTTCGATTGGAGAAAGGAACTACACGCAAAGCCTCTTGCGATGATGTAGGTACTGTTCTCTTCCCCAACGCGGGGTAAAATCGAGGGTCCCACACAGCTTGCACAATTAGATACGCCGCGAATCGTTTTTTCTCGAAAGGGTTAATTAACCGTTAATCAAGTCTGTAGAAATGTCACTAGAAACTCGGTCTTAGTATCGGTAAGTCTCGGTCTTAGTATCAACTAATTTTTTCTTCGGCGAATCCATTTATACTCGGATTGTTGCTATGTCTACTCCTTTCCCATCTGATAGTTCACGTGCACGTGTCGTTGATCGATTAATGTGAATAAGTCTTAATTGATTTCAAAGTTTTGATTGCTACGAACCCGCTGCCTCCCGTCCATGAATCCATTGGCGACAATGTATTCGTTCTGTTGGTATCCTTTTCCAATTTGGTAATGGAATCTCGAACTTTGTGGGTTACCAATATTGAAAGTTGCATACCATTGAATCGATTAGCATAATTAGGCGTTTTATAATTGATTGTATCTGTATAATCAAGATTAAGAGTAATAACACCTCAAGATCCCTTTTAAGGGTATTTCATCGCCAAAGAGAGAAAATGCCGACACGCTAAACATACCACATATGCCTATTTAACTAGTCCTTCATTTGATAAGGGAATCACATCAACCCTTTCCCATCTGGTAATTCACGTGCACGTGTCGTTGGCCGATTAATATAAACAAGTGATGAATAATCAAATTCATGTAAATACCTTATGTATTTGTATATTTTGAAGCCTTGCAATTGTTAATAAAGAATGACATGAAAGAACACCAGTTATATTCCTCCCGCCTCCAATACCTAGCCTAACAATAGTTGCGCTAAGTGTTACGTTATTATGCTAATCCTCTTCATATGAAATATCCTTAACCTCTAAAAGTACAAAATGGTGGAGTAGAAAATATGTGTTTCTATTAAGTGCCATTATTTAGTCTGCCGTTTGTTCTACCTGCTAACATAAACACAGACGATCAGTTTTCCTTCAGAGTCAATGTACGCACAGACTTATCCTATGTTCATAACACAGATTTAATCGCTGTAACTCGCACACGAACGCAAAGTTGCTTGTAGATAAACATTGTTGCCTCAATAAAACTCGCGCCATAGTCCTGCTGTCCATATATACCAGAGTGAGAAAATCATAGGAGTGTAACACACAGTTTTTTAAAAAACAAATTTTGTACGCTAAAATGTTAATACAATGTCTAACAGTACCAAGCATTTCGTTTATAAAAATATGAAACTATTTTAATATGGGGATGTGTTTAACTAAAAGAGCAGTTAATATTAATGTTTCTTACTTCATAAACAGTTCAAGTGTGGCTTTAAGGAACTAGTTTCATAAAATCTCATTTGCAACAATGTTACCTGAAAGTTCATTGGTGCATTAGAAGCCACAGTTATGTTAAATGCTTTGTATAAAGAATACAATACCAGTTTACTGGTAGAATAAAACTTATAGAAGCAAGAAATGTAGTGGAGCAGCAGATATGCTTAATTAGGTATTACATTTTATACTAATAATTCTATATCAAAACTTGGTTTAATATTGAAAATATCTAAATTTGACTGTCATACGAACGATTGACTTCCGTCATTTTACTTCTCAAATACGTTTATATCTATAATAAAGTTCTGCTAGTAACGAGCGGGATGGCTCAGCCGATAACGTCTGTATCTGGCATTCTATAGCTCCCGGGTTCGATCCCCGACCATCCACAGAATCTATCATAGAGAGGAAACTGCGCTAACCCGAGAGCTAAGCGGCATGTAAAATTTTTGAAGAATAAGATTATTTCCCGTGGTGTAGAGGGTTTCTAAGATTTTCAAGAAGCCAACTGAAAGCTCTTGCTTCTAGTGCTTTCTATAAGCAACCTGCGAGGTCCTGTTCACACTTATTGAGTTTCAAATAACTGCCAACAGGGAAAACCTTAAGAGTTCATCTATGTGATAATTAACGCAAAATAGCCAATATTGTTTCCAGATTAGTTTTCATATGTTTAAGTTCAGAAACGAGATGAGAAATATTCTGTGGTCTTCTTTCCGTATTCCCCTTATATTTAAAACGAAATATGTAATGGAAGCATTTCTGCAAACTTTTGTCCGAAACAGCAGAAAGTATACAGAAAAATCAATTCTTTTTGGGAATACGTTATAGAGGATATAAATAAACGTAATTGATAGAGAAAGCTGTGTGAATGTAACACATCAGAATATTTGCTATCCGTTTTAAACATTTCTCACTACCGGAACAATCACTATCCCTCCCGGAATGTGTTTTCCCTAGCCTGAACTAAGGGAAATATAAATTGGCTATTTCACTATACATGCAAAGAAAAAGCCGGAACCGATGCTAAGAGCTAGCCCTCTAATAATAATAATAATAATAATAATAATAATAATAATAACAACAATAATGATGATGATGTAGGGGAAAACCTCGTGGGACGTTCTTGTAAGACGGAGAACTTAAATATATACCGAGTGTGTTAATAAAAAGACCTTGTGTTTTTGAGATATAATGTTCAGATACCACAACAACAATAATCATGATGATGATGATGATGATAATAATAATAATAATAATAAATAATAATACCTTGTTTCTGTTTGTCCTGGTTTTAAAGCTTGGAAATTCCTAAGCCCGATGATGATTAACAAGGAGTAACAAAACATTTGTTGTTCTATGTTAATGTGCAAATTTATATTAATTTGAAAGCAAATTATATGAGTAGAGAAAGTCGTGTGATTGTTATGCAACAGGATGCTTACTTCTTACTGACTGTGAACAGGGTGGTAAAATGACTGTAATACCAATGCTGATAATAATTCTATTGAAAAATAGGCTACCATATACAAATAAGGGGAAACAAGAGTGGTGGTGGAGAGCTTCGCAGTAAACGGTAAGGTAAATAAACATAGAGATAATTATTTTTGAAATACAATACTTTATGTTTTTATTTATGTGAATACTTTTCAAGTTCTAAGCACCTATTGAATCGTTTCTGGCGGACATGCAAAGAGTGGATGGCTAGTATCCAGGTACCCACTGTTGAAACATTTTACTTTAGCTTCAGTCTTAATTATCCACCTTGTATTTAAAATGCACTGTGTAATGGAAGGATTTCTGCAAAGTTATGTCTCGAATAGCATAAAATATACAGGAAAGTGAATTCTTTTTAGGAATAACCTATAGAGGAGATCAATAAACGGTAACGGAAAGAGAAAGTCCTGTGAATGTAGCACATCACAATATTTGCTACCAGTTTTTTAGACATTTCTTCTTCGCTTCAGACTCCTCTATTCCCCTTGTACTTGCCTACAAGGAAATCTGTTTGCATTTAAGTCCAACATATTTAACATGTAATGAAATTCTCACACGCCAAAGTATCCTTCACATTGGCATACCGTTATTGTGCCGAAGTGATTTTTGCGTGCAATTCAATTTAAAATGTGTAAATAATAGAAGTTAGCCCTATTGCTTCATTCTTTCCTCTTTCTTCACTTTCCACAATGTGCTGCAAAATATTTAAAACTAAACTGCGCATCGCACATAATACCCCCACCAGAAAAACTAAAATTAACGTTACATTGTAACTTTGAAATAAATGTGACGGGTGTCTCCTCATGTAACTCAGCGGTTGAGCATTTGTATGGTCTTTGTTCGAGTCTTGTGTTTAGCACAGTATTGTTCAGTAAAATGGACGACACGCTTGAATTGTAAGAGATATGAAATACTGTTGAATAGTAAGCTAGTAAGCAGGGAAAAATTGATGTCTGCTGTATAATATCACTTATGATATATATGCGAGGTAATAATAATTTGAATAAAACCTTCGCATTCTGCAATTTAGTTTAATATGTAATCACATGGCAATAAAATCTATTGCCTAAAGACCCATCCCGAAAGAAAGAAAGAAGGTACCATAGACTGGAATAAGTGAAAAATATTCATCTATATTCATATAACTGTTCTATAAACATATACTGTTACACCACACATTCATATACAGAATCTACACAGAAAAAATACACCAACAAGCGCTCCCTTGGCTGATAAAAACATATTCATCATTTTTTACAGTGGTCTGGTTTGTTTCTAGAAAACTTAGAAACCTTGGAAACCCGCATTCCTTAAAATGTACAGGAAGATTCAGTTCAGGTATTTGGATAGCATCAACGTGTTTATGAAGTGAAATACTTAATTGGCCTATACATTGTAGAGATAGGAAGTCGCGGTGGATGTGACACCACTAGCATTCACCTACCGACTAAGGACAATTACGAAAAACTCAATGTCAGAGACGGGCGTACGACGGAAATCGAACCGAGTCCTTCCGAATGCGATCCTAAGTAGGAAGATTACAGACAGAATCGCTTGTGTTAATGGTAATATGTAATCATATGGCTATAAGATCTAACACCGGTAGCGTATATAGCTTACATATACATAATACAATATGTACATGTTTTTCGTTAATTAGCCTACCATATACAAATAAGGAGAAATATAATCAGCGAGGAGAGTTTCGCAGTAAACTGAAAGGTAATGAACATTCAGAGAAAACAATGATTTAGATGCTAGGAAAAACAGACTTGCAGAATAAATGGACATGGAAACAGCGAATACATGTTCCTCTATCCACTTCATTTTAAACGCCATAAATCTAGCAGAAATACAGACATGATTCAATAGGTAAGCTTTTAGAAGCTGAAAGCTAATGCATCGGATTACACAAATTACTCCATGAGCACAAAGACAAAGAAATAAATTAATACTTATTTACATATCGCACTTACAGAAATTCGGCCAAAACACAAGCGTCCCACACAGAAAAAGGAAAGGAAAAATCTCGTGAGGTAATCTTGTAAGACGTAAATTTTATTTATGTATGTATTATGTATGTATACATCGAGTATGTTAATAAATGGACATTGTTTCTTGGCGATTAACGTTCACACATGCACACACAATAATAATAATAATAATAATAATAATAATAATAATAATAATAATAATAATAATAATAATAATAATAATAATAACTGTACGTTTATACTTGAAACCTGGTCTTTCCTGTGGTAATAAGACGAATGTCACCGAATAACACACACCGGGCACACGAATAAAAGCATTGTTAGGATAGACAATAAGTATAATAGGATGAGGTTTTCAAATACGATATTGTAATAATAATAATAATAATAATAATAATAATAATAATAATAATAATAATAATAATAATAATAATAATTGCGTTATATAATTTAGCTAAGCATAATGTTCATCTCATTACAAATAACAAACCAGCAAAGCATTCAAGTTTTGAAATAAAACTTTACGTATGCTCTCTAAAAGATCTAACTCATGAAAGAGTTGTTGAAAATGTACGCAGTATATAGGATAAACCTATTTGAGGCAATCTAAACACAAAAGTGTACCTTCGGGGATGCCCTGAGGGCCAAGGCGCCGTTACGCTCAACTTATGTGATGCCTGATTCTACATGACAAAGAGGCTATAAGCCTCTTTCCCATGTGACCTTTTGAGGACTTAGGTCCGTCTGCAAAATCTCAGATTCCACTACAGCCTAAGGCTTACTGTGCTGACCCTGTAATAATTGCTACCCCCTCGCACTAATCCTGTGTCCGTCACCAGATTACACAGGTCCAGTAGTGTATTGGGATAGTAGTCCTCTGGTTCCATAAAAAAGTTCCCACAGATGTTTTATCTCCTTGATGCTAACGCTTAACAAGTGCATAATATGTGATAGGCTGTTTCAGTTTCAGACCCGCAAAACCTATAGTTTGAGCTGCCCTGAAGCCTTCCTATTATATCTAGGTGCTTTCTCAATCGTGCATGCCCAGTGGCAAAGTCTACTATTGTTTTTAACTGAAACTTGCTACTTTAAGCAGTCTTTTAGTTAAAGGTTTGCACGGTTCTTTGATAAACAATTTCCCATGCCAAATTCCTGAAGTCCTCTTACAGGTCAAAAAGTGTTGTTTTTACACCAGTTTGTTATGACCTCTCTAATGCAACACTTAGGTGTGCCTAGGGGTGACTCTGGTTTGGGTTTCAGCTGTGTCGATCCTTGCTTTGCAAGTTCGTCAGCTTTCTGATTGCCTTCAAATTACTTTGTGCCCTGGGAACCATGACAAACAAACTTTATATGTTCTACTAAATTGGGTAAGGCAGTAATTCATTCACCTACCAGTCTAGATGACACTAACGGACTGTTTAAAGCGCTTAGTGCTGTTTGGCTGTCTGAAAAAATGAAGGTCTGTTTATTTTCCCATGTGATGCAAACATTTTTACAATTCACTGTGTAAGAAATCTAGACTATCATCATCATCATCATCATCATCATCATCATTATGTTTGTAAACGGGTATATAGTTATTTGTGAATGATTGTAATAGGATAATATTTTTAAAATAATAGATGGAATTATATACAATAACACCCTTTATTGTTCTTATTATACATTTTAAACATTTTCCTTCTTCTCATCTCACTCCCAGAAAAAGTGATAATCCTCACTGGTAGAATTCATTTAAATTATTCAAGTGACTTTCAATTTAAGGTAATAAGCGTTTTAGTATTCCTAGAGCATCAATGTTTACAGATATTACATGATCATTTAAACAGGTGTTTATAAAACAAACTGAACTGCGCTGATGTACAATGACAATGTATGTGTTAATTACATTATCACAATATTCTACAGGTGCAAACTTTTTTTTATGTAATGCTCAATCATAGAAATGTTTTTGGATATTATATCCTAGTCGGATTTTGTGGTATCTATAGACAAACGAATTATCATTTTCGCACTTTATGTAGAGGGACGGGGTGTCGCAATATAGTTTAGTGTTCACGCTGTGCGATGGGGATATGCCGATGCCATCAAACATGAGGAGTCGATTCTCCATTCTCTGATGGCAGTTGTTGAATATCTTCAACGAAAAAAAGACCACGCTACCATCGTTGAGGAGCTTCGTCTTACACGCGCGCTTCTGCTTTTTCTGAACTGTCTCGATCTTCCTCTTTTTCCCCTTCTCTTTGTATCCCTGTAACATTTATTAGAAATGTGCTTTGGATCATGCTAAAAATATAATCTCATACACCTGAAAGAGAATTATGTGTATTAGAGAACTCCCTTCACATTTTAAAACCAATAAAATGATTGATTAAAGAGTCACATACGCACATCCGGGTTTTGCTCGTTTCTGGCTGTATCTGCGGAGAGCAATGGAGTCTTTTTATTTAGCCACTCCTCAACAGGCATAGCTTTCTCATCAGGATCAATGTTGCCAGGCTCTGAAGCGGCATCCCCGTCCATATCAAACTCTGCGATTCGGTATTCTACTATATCGACGTCATGTCTCCTAGATTTCGGCTCCTCTAACGGTGCGGGGGTCATAGGTTCACTCATTCTCAACCTGTAAAAAACAAATTTCGCGTTAGACACACGGGAATAAACAAGTATGTAATTTTCTTTAGTATTTCTACTACTTACTCAAGCTTCTGCTTCCTGCGTTGGTAGGCATCACAATTGTCATTTCATAGGAAGAAGGATGCCATGCGATCGTGCTGTGCTAGATTAGTACATGTTGCAGAATGCTGGTATCCATCGCATGATTCTTACCGCATTCAGACAAGTGCATTGCTATAAAGCATCGTTTCCCTTGATGGCGCTAGGATGTTTATATTCCATACTATTTTCTCTGATAGAATCCAAGGATTTAAATTAGATTTTACTTAAAATCAGGCGTATTACATCTTAATACATTAAGGAAAAATATTACTTACTGACTGCACAGTTCTCTGTACAAGCATCCAAGGTAGGCATCTGATGGTGATACGAAGGCTGTTTACATAATATTGTATGCATTAAGCCGTTGCAAGTTTTGCAATAAAAGTATAAATAATGATAAGAATCGTCACCACATTCGCTCCAGTAATCCTGCTGATCCACCGCACGTATAGCGTTATTACTAGACATTTCAAATATCGCTGAATGATGGCGTGTCAATAGTAAATAATATGCACCTTTTATTCACTTAGTGCAATATTCACAGGTAGAGAGGTTGGATTGTTGCGAGACAGTAGAGTTTTCGGATGAAAAACGAAATCTTTTATAACCCCTGTCCCGTCAAGCTGGCGCCTTCCTACATTCCTTTACATGTAAAGCATTATTTCCTACAGTGTCGTGTGTGCTTAAGAGAGTGGGGGAGAGAAGGGGCAAAGGAAGTCGGATGGAAACAGTCTTTTATAGTCTCCTCCCCTGATGCTTGCATTCATCGTTAATTGTTTTCGAAATGGATATCTCTTGTTCGCCCTCGCATATATTCAGAGAACGTCTTTCATGTAAGTATTCAGTTCGTAGCGTACTGTGTGTATTACGACGCTGTGTGAAGGAGACGGCGGCTTTATATGTTTAAGGTTTTAATGTCAATGAATGATACCCTGTATAGTGGAGTAGATTAGTATCATAAAGCAGAGACTACAAATGTATTTTGCAAGTCGTTAAACCATGAAGTTGCACACAGACCCTTTTCAGTGGAATCGGAACAGCAGAAACATGTAGGTATAACGCCATATTATAAAACTCTGTACCATATATGACGTAAAATGAACGTATGGTCACGATATGACTAAGCTGTTCCTCCGCCTAACCTATGACTGCTATTTTTGGCACAAATTTATAATAAAAACAAAAACGTTTCTGGTATAAATTTGACATGACCTTTGCCGCCACTCTTCTACAAATATTCTTAGAAATCTTATTAGATCATTTCTACTCGAAAATTCACCGCGAGTCAAGGGTTCATCGTAACGGTACTTATATGTTATCTAAGAATTATAGAACTGTATAATTTCAATATCGCCAAATATGGAGTTGTCTTTTTCCAATTTCACATTTGCGATGTTTCTTCTTATACAGGTAGACTTTAGTTTTTAGATTGCTTAAAATAGGTTTATCCTAGTTAGTGAGTACGCTTTCAACAAGCTCTTTCATGAGTTAGATGTTTTAGAGAGAATACGTGAAGTTTTATTACAAAGCTTTAATGTTGTTTTGCTGATTTGTTCTTTGTTATGAGATGAACATTATGTTTTAGCTAAAATTATATAATGCAGGTAGGATTATTTGTATGATTATTTATTATTACAGTGCAATAATTGAAAACCTCATCCTGCGATACTTATTGTCTATCCTAACAATGCTTTTATTTCAGGCATGGGGACGAGAGGAGAGGTAGTGGTTGAAAGTGCCTTACACACCCCACATTCTGTTTCCGAGTGGCGAAGAGAAACGCAGTTTTTTATACAAACAAGCGCAGTGTTGGCTTCGTTCCGCCTGCGTGGCAATAATAATTCCTATGCTGGTATTAAATATTTTGTTTATATTAAACATATTTGCATACAATAATTATTACAGCCCCCTATTGTGGTTAGGCAAATTATATGATCTTCAAATTAATAGCCTTCCTTTATCTTATACACGTAATATTCTTACGCTGCCTTGTGATTAACATACTAGGTTGTTTCTCTTCCTCAATAAGTAAAGCAATAAAGCTTCATGGTTATTTAACCTTAAAACATATTTTAAAACTATTTGATCAACATAATAAATCGTTTGGTTTTAAAATCAATATTGTGTTCAAACTTAAACACATTATATAATTATTAGCTGATTACACACACACACATACATACATGCATACGTACACACACACACACCCACACACATACATACATGCGTTTGTTGTTCATTTCGCTCCGAGTTTCTTATTATTGACTAAAAAGAATATATTTGGCTCTAAGATGGAACAACTTTATCGCAATATTGAAGCTAAATGCAAGTCTGTGATCCCAGACCTGGAGGCACTGCTCACAACAATAAGTGCAGTCAAACATAGATACAAAACGCCTCCCAAATGTGCGTAGATTAGAAAATTGCTCCTCTGGGAGACATTTAAAAATATCTAATCCAGTTTTTCCTGAACATTTTAGTGGTGTGCTCGTTTGCATTTTTTATAAGTTCTAGCTGCAGCAGCTCTGCTGCTTAGGCAACGTCAAATAGGAATGGAGTGTTGAACAGGCACATTTTCTTGTCCATTATAGTTATTTCTGAAAAATCTTTCTTGGAAACATTTGTTAATGGATTGAGGTATGCTTTTGTAACGGCCATGTGCATGATCTTTTGGGATTTCTAACGACCTCAAAGAAGGGAAATCCTACATATTGTTATTTTCAAGTTGATATGAGAGTAGGTTTAGTTTAGCTATGAAAGTTTTTACTGAATCTATCATAGTAATCAAGAGATGATCCTTGCTTTGCAGCCGAAAATTCAGGGTGTCAAGATGAGTTGAGAGATCGCAGTAAAGCGTTAAATCTTGCATCCAGTCTGGTTGTGTTAACTCAGGTATCACTATTCTCTGTAATAGATTACATTTGTTATAATGTCATAGTAGATATTGTACCACCAGCATTTTTAAAATACTCAGTAATTCTGAATATAAAGTGCATTACTCACTTTTGTTCTTAGGCTACCTATTTTATTCCTTAGTTGAAGAAACCGTCTACGTCGTACCTCGGCTTAACCATCTCACTTGACAATAATAGGGCAGATTTTGAAATTCCGATTCCACGTCCACTAGGAAGATCTGGAACTGTCGGTGTCGAAGACTACTTGTTTTTATGAGGTTGACAGTCTTTGCCATTATGTTCATAATATTTTCAAAATTTGCTGCTTTAGCACAAAGAGCTTTTCTGTGTATTATACAATGAATAGCTTTAACATCTTCTAAGCAAGATATGCCAGCTAAGAACGTAAGCAGCAATCCCCCCCCCAAAAAAAATTTAACCCTTCAGTCATTGCGGGTGCTCCATCTGTGGCAGCTGACACCAATTCTCCCCAGTCTAAATTAAATTTAGAAACAACATTCAGCACAGCTTCGAAAATGTCTTTACCACGGACACTGTCCTGCATGGGAACCGGATAAAGTAACTCTTCCAAAACATTAAAATTCTGATCTACACCCCTTCTAATATAGCTAGTTGTGCTATATCTTTTCTATCTATGGATTCATCTAGGGCGATAAAAAATGTAAGTGCTCCAGGTTTCTTTCTAACTGGTCCTGTACTTCATTTGACATTTCTGTAATCCTGTCGGTGACCGTCCGACGAGAGAGTGCAACTGCGTTTATATCATTCACTGAATTTGGAGAAACCTCTTAGGCAGCAACCACTAAGCATTCTTTAACGAATTCCACATTAAAAAAATGAATAAAATAAAATAAAATGGCGCTTTGTTTTAGCTACAAGCCAAGATATTCGATAACTTGCTTGTAATATCTCCTCTCTGGAGGTTTCACTCAGGGGTGCGCATAACTTCCATTTCAGTTCGTTAAGCTTGCGATCTCTATCCAACCCTAAGATAAATTATGTAAAATATACTTCAAATATAGTATTAATAAAATATATGACTTGATATTGTATATTATATTGCATCAGATAGATTTAATATGCACTCAATTCTTTAGATAAGCAAGTTCCGGATACTTAAACTAATAAGAAACCAAATTATATTTGCGGAAGTAGCGGAATAATTTGTAGTCTTTTATATTTTTACAAATATTCCGAAAATACCTTTTGAAATTGTAAATAAATACCTCTAATTTCACCAAAGTCTGCTTTATGCTTCTGATTATAGTGGCGTATGATACTGTTATGGTTTATATTTGCAAATGGAAATCCGCATACTATACAGCAGGCTTTTCTGTTATTGTAACTTACGAAAAATTCTCTCTGCCACTCTATGAAACTGACGTCCCGAGTTCGAAGCCATATCCGCCACTGAATGAGGCGTGCCGGTAGCAAAAGCGAAGGAGACCAAGGGAGAAGGGGCGGGATGGTCGGTAGAATGAGGCAAGGACGCGTTTCAGTGCAGTGTCTCCTTTTTTAGTGATACTATACAACCTTTTACCCCTAAAAAAAGGATTAACAATCGACTAGACACAACCTTTTTTTCGTTGGTTTGTTTTAGTTCTTTTTGTCATTTTTTGTTTGTTTTAATCTTTTAGTTTTTTTGTTTCTTTGTTTTGTTTTATGAGACGTTTTCACCTGAGAGAAAAGGTATGGGCAGGGTGGTACAGCAGTTTATTGCATTATTCCCCATGGGGAGGGGTAAAATCAGATGGTACTTGCTTGGCCAGTCTAAGAATCGAGAACTTTAGATAGTCACCAAAGGTGCGACCAGAACAAATCTTCCATCGTGTTCTGCGCAAGAAATCTGAATACTGCTGGGCATCAGTAGCTTCGGGGAAATTCCAAAGTAGATAGTAGACACTGTGTCCAATGATCCAAATGAGGCTATCGTGCTACATAGGCGGAAACCGGAAGTCCGGACGAAGAAAGCTTTCCGGAATGCAACTGTGGAAATCCAACTTGCGAAGGAGGCTACCTCAAGGTTATATATACCAGATGCCATGGAGCAACTAGAAATGCGATGTAGTAGAGTATCCGGCTGTTGACAACGGAGGTACAATCAGAAGTCACATAAATGAATATCCGCGAGTCGCTGACGGTCTTGTATCACGTCGTGGACTGCCTGGTACCAAATGGAGCGAACCGTGTAAGGGAGTATAGTGCTAATGGAATTCTTCCAGAGTTGTTAGTAGTCAAGGTTAGCTGGCGCAATGCGTTCGAGGCGCATCGAAGGCAAGTCCCATAGCTGAATGAGATCTGCATAAATTCTGCGCACCATCCGATTGGCAGGCTGTTGACAATTTAAACTCAAATAACACCATTCCAAAAAATATGTACGCAGATGGAGTAGAGAGGCAGGAATGGATCGAACAGCCACGGGATATCGGAGATACAGGTGAGTGGACCAAGAAGTCATCCAAGACGCATAAAGGCGGAATTCAAGGTTTGTATCTTCCTCCCGCGGCAAAGAAATAGCGTTTTGAAACGGTTTTTTCATGCCTGTTTGCTGTGTTTTCCTGGTGTGTCATTCGGTAACATTTCGCCTTCTTACCACTGGAGAGACAAACTTGCAACTATAAACATTCAAATATCATTATTATTGTGGTTTTTGTGTGCGTGTGTGAAAATTGCACCTCCAGGATACAAGGTGCATTTATTAACATACAAGTTGTGCAACTTACAAGAATGCATTGGCTGTCTTTTGTCTTTCACAATCAGCAAGAAGTAAACATTATGTTGCGTAAAAATCACACGATTTTCTCTGTTCATATAATTTACTTTCAAATTAATATAAATTTGCAAATTAATATAAAACAAAAGGTGTTTTGTTACTCCTTGTTAATCATTATCGGGCTATGAGTTTCCAAGTATTAAAGCCAGGACGAAATGAAATAAGGTATTATTATTACTATTAGCAATAGTAGTAGTAGTAGTCGTAGTAGTTGTAGTCGTAGTCGTTGTAGTCGTAGTCGTTGTAGTCGTAGTCGTTGTAGTCGTAGTCGTAGTCGAAGTCGTCGTCGTAGTCGTAGTAGTCGTAGTCGTAGTAGTAGTAGTAGTAGTAGTAGTAGTAGTAGTAGTAGTAGTAGTAGTAGTAGTAGTAAATTTAGCGCTTAGCATCGCTTCCGGCTTTTTTTCTTCTTTTTTTTGCAGAATAGAGGAAGCTGAAGAGAAGGAATAACGTTTAAAAACCGGAAGCAAATTTTCGGATGTGTTACACTCACACGACTTCCTCTATCCATTACAGTTTATTTATCTCCTCTATAAGTTATTCCCGAAAGGAATTTATTTTTCTGTATGTTTCATGCTGTTCGAGACATAACTTTTGAAGAAATGCTTCCATTACCCATTTCATTTTAAACAGAAGGTGGATACGTTAGAATGAAGGTTAATTGTTTAAAAAGCAGGTTGCTTTTTGCTTGCCTTCTACATTTTGCATACCCCAGAGAAATAAATCAATAGATGCTCAGAGCTTGAAAAGTATTCACATAAATAATACAAAGTATTTGTAATTTAAAAAAAATCATTGTTCTCCTTATGTTTATTTACCTTACCGTTGACTGTGAAACTCTTCCCCACTATTTCCATATGGTAGCCTATTTTTCAATAGAATTATTAGTGACTTTATTATTATTATTATTATTATTATTATTATTATTATTGTGGTTTCTGAGCTTTATATTCGTATATATAGGGTAGTTAAATTATATTCGAACCCACTCGCGGCCTCTCCTACTGGAATACTGCATAGAATATAAAGTTTATTTAAAAATAGATCAAATAAATGTTCCGCGGATTAAGTTGGTAACAACAGAGTTATGAAAAGTTGCAGAAGACCTTAATCTTTAAGAAGAAAATTAGTACATATGACATTACAGTAAGATCCATAAGTACACTACAGGGGAGAATCCCATGGCAACTATTGCAATTATTAATTCAAGCCTCCTTGTTGTTCATGCGTTCCAATTAAGTAATCCACATACGAATACTATAGGAACTGCGATGAATAGGGTAGCTTTATTTTGGCAAATAATTATTTTCAATAGTGATCAAATTGAACCGCCTTTCGACCAGATTCTGTAAATAAGCATTAGGTACCCTAATAAAATCATAATGCATAGAGGTGATGTAAACGCGAACTCCAAGTGTGGTTTAGTAATCAAAGGAACGAGAGAGGAGAGAAATTACAGGAATTAATTGCAGAATTTCAATCGGAAATTTGAAATAAACTCAATATTCCACGAACATTTGAGAAAAGATTAGGAGCCACCGAAAATATAGATTTAACTTTATGCAACATGAAAGCAAAGGGAAAAATTACTAATTGGAGGGTTTGTCAAAATATAACATTAAGCGATCAGAAACTAATATATTTTCAATCTAAACTTAGACAACGGCTACTCTACAAATACAATTAGGGAAAATAAAGTATACGATTTTAAAGAAGCCAATTGTAATAACACAAAACATAAATTTAATAATTTACAACTAAATTATACAGGATTCAACGTGGATGAGGAGGCATATAATATAGTAACAGCTATGTAGAAATTTATTTCCAATCTCCTGCCCAAAATTAGGCAGCGTGATTATAAGGATAAAATCTTGACTGATTCTCTTCAAAAATCTAGAAGGCAGGCAAGGAATTAAGAACATTTTATCACAAAATAAATAATCGCGGATAAACGGAAAATGAACTCAGCGAATTACAGAAGAGCAAACAGATTATACACAACTATTAGAAGAAACGTTGAGAAACTCAAGGAGAAAATTTACAAAGATCGCTCTAAGGAATAATGCATGGGGTATACCCTATAAAATAATAGTGGAAGACGTTAAAAGATGGGAAACTTTATCAACACTGAACAAAGCTAATGGAGCCCAAACAGACGACTGGAAAGAGTCAATAAACCTATTATTAAACAGTCTTTTACCAGGGATGTCCCTAAACAATATAAAAATGTGCATATACTAAAAATAAACGAGATGAGAAAGCAATATATAAATACTATAGCAGTAATGGGACGATAACAATATTTATCGATACTCAATACCGATATTGATTTCGAGCACCGATAATTGATACTCGACATTCGATCCTCATTTTATAAGAAACTTTATAGGCTATAGCTTATTCAATGAATTAAAGCCTTATTAGTAATTTTCCGTGTATAAACGAATGTAACCAGTTTTGTACTGTATGCTAATTTCGAAATGGTTCCTGCTTATATTCTCCAATTAGCAGCAATATTTTTATATTGATAATGCCCCTAATAATCTCCTTGCTTACCTTCTTATGTAACTATATTTTGTGCTGAAAACCATCTTTTAAAGGATTTTCTGTCCATATTATGGAAATGCACGTTTTTCTTTAGACACACGAGTCTGTGGAATGTTGCAATTATTTACCCACATGAAACACAGTCAAGTTCTATCAAGAACTACAGTTCAGCAAGTCTCTGGGGATACGTGCGAGGCAATAACGTGAAGTCTCGGCTGCTTTCATTTTTATCTAGCATAAAGTTAAACACTACAACTTTTAATAATGCAAAATTTAAACCTTAAAAGTATCAAAGGCTTATATCAAAGTATAGGACATACTTCAGTACCACCGAGGACCGAGAACATCGAGATATCGAAGTCCGATCCCTACACTACAGTAACTCATCCATTTGACATTACCGAAATTAGATTAGCAATCAGAGGCTTAAAGAAGAGGAAGACATCCAGACCAAATGGTATTCCAAACGAAGTTATTTGAGTTTGGAGGATAAACTAACACTACATTTGTGCACGGTTTTAATACTGCGTATAGCAACGAAGTTTACCTCTTGTTTAAAGGAGGACAATGTAAGTTTACACAAAGAAGGCAAAGATAAGGATGAACAAGTCCCAAAATACTACAAGGCCCAATTTGCTTTCGTAGCGCTAAGGGGGGCATTTTAGAAACTTTAATAAGTAAGAGACTAAAAGAATATAGAGTAATGATTGGAATGAATAGTAGAAACGACCGATTTCGGAAGGGTAGATCAACAAAGGACGCAATTAACGATTTAATAACAACATAGAAATATCAGACGAAAAATATGTCCTAGATATTTTAGCGGATATTTCAGGTACGTTTGATAACCTCTGGTGACAAGTCCTGTTTGAAAGGTTACGTAATAAAGACTATTCTAGAAACTTTAAGAGACTATTGTGAAAATATAAATGTGAAGGTTAGAGAAGTTAAAGATGTAGTTTACCGATAAATAACAAAGAGATGTTCCAAGGGTTCCATCCTAGGACCGGACTTCTGGTACATCCTCTTGGATGATTTGCAACTTGAGACCTACGTAAAGAAAACTAAGTACTGCACACGCCGATGATTTATTCCGGGAGGTCAAAACAGAAGAGATGTTGAACAACAATTTAATACAAAAATTACAGGTGTGGCGTAGGGTGACCAAATTACGGATAGCACCGAACAACTCTAGTTGTGTGATATTCAGAGGGAAAATGTTGAGGGTCCCTACAATAGTATACCAAAACATTAACAGAAGACGCCGAACAGAAGGAACGCATTTAGGCGTCTTTAGACAAAAGACTCAACTTTAGGAAACATACAGTTTATGTTAGAAATAGGACAGAAAATACTATGATGGCTTTACTTAAATAGTCCAAACTAACTGCAGTATACCACTAAATACAGTAATAACCTATGATAACTGCATCTTTTCAGCAATAATGTGCTATGGGGTAGGGATATGGGCTAAAAGAATGAAGGAGTTGCAAATTAATAAATTGTTAAGAGTGACGCAAAGAATGATATTATTAAGGTTTACGAATGTCCTCAGCACAGCATCAAACATGGCACTGTTAATGCTAACCGGAGTTCAACCAATAAACCATAAAATAAAACAAAGGTACGCAACATATTGGTATAAAAGGGGTGAATTATAGAGGGTACAAGAAATTATTGGAACGGGACGTGGAAATCATACGGAAATTAGAGACACCTTATCGCAAATTGGTTTTGCACAACCCCCCACGATACTTCAGACGATTACGACCGGCAGCTGTGATTCTGCCTCAGAAGATATCCTTAGCCTCCGGAAGTATTCACTCAGCATTACAACTTGGGTGGCATATCAATACGTCGCTCGAAGGATTGCTTCAGACAAACAGGCAGAGGTTCACCAACTGGCCACTACATGGGGAAAGGCAAGCGAGGTCGTAAGGTGCCTTTTCTCCCCAACTGGAACTGAGCAGGTATGCTGACAGACAACGAGGGGGGGGGGGGGGGGGAACCAGAGCCTAGTGAGGCCCAGTCGCCGACGGAAAACTTTCTAGCAGGGGACTCGTGAGCAGCGAATTGCGGTGTACGTCTAACGCTTTTCGGCCTTATTCCCAATTCAATCTTAACTATGTTTGTAAGTAGAACATTGGTAGATTTAAATCGTATGCGTGTGTACACTTTGAGAAACGCGTAGTTTAAACTGTAGTTTAAAGTGAAGGTCATACAAAGTAGCAAAGCCAATTACATTCTCATTAAAATTGTAATTTTGCGATGTATTGTCGAGCAAGTTTATAAGCAATTTAGTAGGCAGAATAATGGAAAGATGGAACGAGTCAAATGGTTCTTATGCACACTTCTAACGATTAGTTAGTGTTTTGGAGAAGTGGAATCGTTAAGAATGCCTTTATTGTTAATTCGTTTTTTACTCAATGCACAGAGAAGTTCCTGTTAAATTAAATATTTCTATATGAAGGGTTATTACTATTAATACCTTGTATTACTGAAATCAGTATTTAAAGCTATTTCCTGCTAATGTTATACATGTTAAAGGAATTTTACCTGAATGTTATATGAACTTAGTAAAAAGTTTATTTGCACAGTCATTTGGAAGCAAAGAATTTTCCTTGTATCATCTCATTCCACGTCCTTGGCGTTTTAGGCCTATAAGTTAATCAGTCTTGGTAGCGATTCATCCTCGGTATTTAGTGACGTGAATTACGACAAGTATTAGAAACACCATTAGAAACTGTAGCAGCAGAACAAACTCAACTAAGGAGATCGGTGATTTTCCAAGAACGACAATTGACAAGAACTTTATAAAACCTAACACCACTATCCCAATTATAAAACTCGTCGTTTTGTTTAAACATCACGGACAGACGGAGTGGAGGAAGAAAAGCAGGACGAAGAGGATGAAGATAAAGAAGAAGTGGAGGAAATACTGCACGACAATTGAAATACAAATTTAACAGAAGAAAACCCTGGATATTTATGGGAAGAAGAGTGTGGGAAGTTAGGAAGAGAAAAAGATTTATTAGAGCAATAAATTAATTATATTAAGTTTATATGTGTAAAGTAGAAGAGGAGAAAAGGAGAGAAGTTAGAAATGTAAATAATAAAGCTGGGAAATTGAGGAGATGACGGAGGAGACAGGAGGAAACATGGAAATCAACGGGAAGATAACCGAGCAGAGCAGGGAGAGAGGAGAGCAGTTGAAAATAACTGTCGGAGAGGAGTGAGGAAAGCTGGGGGCCAATGGAGAGAGGGACAGACGATCGACTAGTTGTTGAACCAGGAAGGAGAAACGTGAGAGATTATTTAGAATAAAATTGGAGGATGGTGAGCCGAGAGAACCGAGCCAGGTTTTGGAGATTTCGGAGAAGGAGAGTAAAGAGGTGTTAGGTGAAGGAAGATTGAGTGTTGAGACGAGGAAAGAATGTGGTATGTGTAGTGAAAGGTGAAAATAGGTTATTAGGGAATTAGGATGAGGGGTTTGAAAGTATAAAGTAAAAGTAATAGTGAAATAATGGAGAAACGTGAAATTCAGTATATGTGAAGGGGAGGAATAAGGTTTAATATCAGTAACGACAACACTAAAAGTTTTATCAGCAAAAGTTGTCAAAGGAAATGAAAGTGGTAGTGGAAGGGAAGAGATAAGTGAAGGAAAAAGTTTTAAGTAAAACAATTTTAAGGTTATAAATTAACTACACAATTATAAGTGGAGGTGTAAGGGAAACATGAAATAAAATTAGTGGGGTGTTTGTAAAAGAATTTATTGAATTAAGTATAATATTAATGAAGTGAAATCAGATCAAAGACATTAAAATAAATACACATTTATAAGTGAAAGTGAACTAGCGAGAAGAAACTAGTAAAGCGTGAAGGGAATCAATTAATTATTCTAAAGGTCCCTATACAAAGTAAATACAATATAATAAGAGTTGAAGCTAATGCAAGTGATGTGATAACGGTTATAAATGATAATTGAGACTAAAGTAGTGATACTTAATTAGTGGAGCTATAGTTGTCTAATAATAGAGCTACAATTAATAGTAAGCTATAATAGCATAGATCTATTAATATTAGACATATAATTTGGAATATAATTCTTAAAGGTAGCTTGAATAGTTATAAGAATAAGACTTTGGAAATATAGAAGAAACACAGGTTTGTAACAGGTATTAAGGCAGAGTAAAGGCTAAATGTTTTAAAATAAAAACATCATTAGTATTTTTAATTAAAGCATAGTTAGGGTTTGGTTAAGTACTGGACACCAGCATCCATGCCAGTGATCAGCGTAAGAATAATAAGTAAATGAGTAGAGGAAACAGTTAACTGGCAACTAGTTAGCTACTGGCAACCAGTAACAGTAAGAGTAGATAGTATAGTTCATTTGTATGCTATTTTGATATTTATTTCATTGTAGTTGGCTGTGTTCTGTTATATTCTTGTTACCTTTTAGACTTAGTACTACATGTAAGTATTACTTAGATTTATATAATTGTTATCTGTTCAATTATAATTAAATTAAGCATGTAACCAGAAGGAAACAATAAATACAAAGTTTGGAATATACCGCGTGGCTTAGGAAACCAGATGGTAGAATGCTATATTGCAAATTTATTTTATTTTACTTCATTTCACCTCCCGTTGCCTGAAAACCTTACCGCCGAATAACCCATTTCTTTCACTACCTTATTGGTTCCCCAATGATATATCATCTGTCGTCTTTCCTTAGTTCTGATCATTGTTAAATAGTGTTGTCTTTGATATTTTGCTGTTTATCGTTAAACCCATTCTGTGCAGTATCTAACAATTTAATTCAATAGCGTGTTGAAGCAGTTATTGCTCCTGTTACAAGAAGGTCTGCAAAATGTAATCCTGGTATTCTTTCTTTGCAATAATTCGAGGGTTAAAACAATTAAATCGACTTTTATTTATGGACGCTCTTTAACTACTGTGGTCCTTAGCGTCACATTCTATAGAGAGATTGAACATTTTGCTCAGAGGTCTCTTTATCACGTTTAAGATTATTTTACGCACCGTAAATCTACGACACGAGACCATCGGTTTACTTCTCTGCAAAAAAAAAAAAAAAAAAAAATCCATGCTAAGGATTTTTACGCACGAAAACATCCATCACCATCTGCCGGGTTTGAACCCGTGACCTCGGGAACTAGAGGCTAATATGGTACACCTAGATCACGGAGAACGTCAGTAATTGGACAGTGGCTTTTATTTTTTAAAATCCTCTCTAAATTACAACCTATAAATAGATTAACTTAGTTTACAACTTTGCCTCAAACCTATATTTTCCTCTAAATAGTTTATAGTTATATTACTTTCGCATCTGACGCAAAACTTCATTCCTTGGTATAATTCTTTGAAGTCCTTGAATACGTTCAGTACTGACTCCATTATACATCAGTTTATATACATGCTTTAAAAAGAATATACGGATGGTTATGTTGCTTTGAAGTTCGAAATAAAATAATCATTCATTCCATTACCTTCATACCTCCAGTGTCTCTTTCGTTTTTTGGGGGTTTTCCATTATTACGTAACTTTAGATAAAATTGACTTCAACTTGTAACTAATGACATCAGCAACCAAGAACAACAATGTTCTATCTAAAGACAACCCTTCAACAATAACATAACTTATTGTGGAATGAAGACATCACATAACGCTGCCAACTAGCGATGGGGACCTCGATACCACGATGGTATCGAAGTATGTCTTATACTTTGAGGTAAACATCCGATACTTTATCGGTACTTTTAAAGTTTTAAGCTTTGGATTATTGAAAAATTTTGCGTTTAACTTTACGCTAGATAACAAAAGAACACCTTATCACCTCCCACGTGTCCCCAAAGACTTTCTGGACTATAGTTCTTGATGGACCTTACTATATTTCATGTGGGCGAATGAATGTAACATTCCATAGACTCGTGTGTATACATGAAAACATGCAAAACAATGGATGAAGAAGTAGAGGTACTCATGTAACATGCAGCGTTAACTAAGTTCAGGAGGGAGGGTGTCGTTGGGAGATGGAGCCACCTGAGTTCCAGATGGCGTCTCCCGACTGGTACCATACCAGGACAGAGTACTTTGCTGGTTGGATGATGGGGTTAGTGGAAGGGACTGTGGGTGAACGGTGGTGTGTTTGTGAATTCAGGATAGTCTTGGGTGTAGGGGGTGGGTTCCAGGTAGTAGGGAATTGGGTTTGTTGTTTGTTTAGGAGTTTTAGGGTAGGTTCTGTAGGATGATTATATGTGTGTATATACATTTTTTGAGGTGTATTTAGTGCCTACCAAGCACAAGTCTGGGTCGCTTGTAGCGCTCCCCGGGGTCGATGTCATACTCCCCGAGGCCGCGGGTGAGGGCATTAAAGCTGTGAGGTAGGGAGTCATAGAACTTTTTGGAGAGGGAGAGGATATAGTCTGTTAGGGTGGGGATATGTAGGTCTCGATGGATATCGTTGTTGGGGATGTACCAGTCGGCGTTGACGGCGGTACGGAGGAAGCGGTTCTGAAGGGTTTGAAGGCGTTGGAGGTGGGTTTTAGCTGCAATTCCCCAGACTTGGCAGGCGTATGTGAGAGCAGGGCGGAGCACCTGCTTGTACAGGAGCACTTTGTTGCGCACAGACATTGCCGAATTTCTATTGTACAGAGGGTACATCATTGCCATCCTACGGTTGAGTTTGGATGCCAGTTCCTCTATGTATGGTTTCCATGTTAGTTTGTGGTCCAACGTGACGCCTAGGTATTTAGCCTGTGTTGTCTATCTCACGGATCCACCGGCTAGTTGGAGTTCGGGCACGTCATCCAGTTGTTGCCTTCGGGTGAAGGTGACGGCTTGTGATTTAGTGGCGTTTACTTTTAGGCGCCACATATTGAACCACGTGGTGAGGTTGTCGGCATAGCTTTGAAGTCGTTGTACCGCTACCCTGTGCTTCAGGGAAGCAGAGGCGATGGCGGTGTCGTCGGCGAATTGGAACATGGTACATTCTGGGTAAGATGGCAATGTGTTAATAAATACCAAAAAGAGAAGCGGGCCGAGGTCACTGCCTTGAGGGACCCCTGCATGGATGGGACGTGAGGCAGATGTAACTTCCTCTTTGGAGACACTGAAGGATCGTTTTAGGAGGTAGGAGTGAACTAGTGGATTAGAGGGGATGGGATGTTATACTGTATTAGACGATGCAGGAGACCCTCGTGCCAGACAGCGTCAAAGGCGCGCGTTATGTCTAAAAATAGTGCCACAACAAAGTGCCTGTTTTTGAATGCCGTGATGATGTTGTCCACCAGCCGTAGAAGTTGGTGGACGGTGGAATGCCGTCGGCGAAAACCAAACTGCTCTGGTCTCAGCACTTGTAGTGTGTCCAGTGATTGTTGCAGTCTTTGTTGCACAACGTTTTCAAAAAGCTTGCTGATGGCCGGGAGGAGGCTGATGGGGCGGTAGCCCTCTGGAGAGGAGGCGTTCTTCCCGGGCTTCGGCAATACGATGATTTTGGCGTGCTTCCAGGATGTGGGGAAGTACGCCAATCGCAGCAGAGTATTGAAAAGGTGTGCAAGCAACTCCAGCCAATCCCGCGGGAGGGCCTGTAGCTCCTCATAGGGGATGTTGTCATACCCTGTCGCCTTGTACGGGGCGACGTTGGAGAGCAGGTGGCGAAGCTCTTCCACTGAAGTGGGGGCTACAGCGTCCGGGGGAAATGGCCTTGACAGGAAGTGCTGGACCTCTGTGTTGACCTGGTGGATGTGGTCAACATTGCAGGTTTCCGCCGGGTGAAATGTAGTCTCCAGGTATTCCGCCATCAACTCCACCTTCTCTCTGGCGGACTGTGCCAGGCGGGTGCCCAGGATGAGGGGTTTGTCCTGTGAGGGAATGTGCAAAACGGCTTTGGACATTCGCCAGAGGGATTGGTCCTCTGTGTCGAGGGATGAGAGACGACGCTCCCACTCCTCGTTGGCGTGGTCCGTTAGCTCCATTTTGAGGCACCGCTGTAGACGGTTGTACTCCCTTCTGTCCTGGGGGGAGCCGGTGTGCTGGGCAGACGGCGCGCCCTGTTCTTTGAGGCGATGAGCTCCCGAAGGTGGCGTGGTAGCTTCCGCGTGGTTTGTGACTTCCGCCGTGCAGGAGGTGATGCCTGCTGGATTGCAGATGCTATGGAGGCTTTGATTTTCGTTGCCAGAGCGTCGGCTTCCTGCTCCGTGGGGCAGGGCTCCAAGGCTGCTGGCGTTGCTGCCATGATTTTTGTGAACTCTCGCCAGGGTATGTGTCTGGAATTGGGAAGGAGTCGTTGAGTTTTGAAGGAGGGGCGGGAGGCAAACAGCAATAGGATGGGGTAATGGTTCGAGGAGAGCTCGGGAAGGGAGAATACCTGGGGATGGCACCGGACATTTTTGACTAGGGCAATGTCTAGCCAGTCCGGGGGTCGGCGATCCCCATGCGTAATAGTAGGAGAGGATGGCGAGAGCACCACTAGGTTGCTGTCGTGCACGTAACGTTCCAACATTGCTCCTCGGTGGTTGAGCACAGTGGAGTTCCAAGCTGGGCTTTAGGCGTTGTAGTCCCCCATGGCAATGGTGGCGAGGTTGGATGTGAACATCCCGTCCAGCTCACGGCGGATGATTGGTTTACCAGGGGGGATGTATACAGAGTAGAGCCTCAGCGGCCCCTTGTTGGTCTCCAGCTGCACTCCGGTGGCCTCCAGGTTGGGAGTAGGTGAGAAGTGGAGCGGATGGTGCTGAACGTTACGGATGACGTAGATGGCAGTTCCTCCATAGCCGTCTGCCCTGTCTGTCCTGTAGCACAGCATACCAGGTATTGCGGCTTTGATGGGTGGCGAGAGATGCGTCTCCTGCACCAAGAGTACCTGGACGCCCTTGGTTGCCACGAAGTTTGCAGTCTCCCGGAGTTTTCGACGGAGGCCGTTTGCATTCCAGCAGCAGACCTTGAGGGAGAGGAGATCTGTTACACCGCCGGCTCTAACAGCCATGATGGATCATGAAGTTGAGTACGGCGTGTGTAAAGATGGTGTAGGCATGGATGTGGGAAGGACGGGTTCGCAGTGCTTCAGCTAGGAATGCTGCGAACTCGGGCTGGAGGGGGACGGGTTTTTGGCTCATCGTGTTAAGAAAGGCCTGGTCAGGGATGGGGGTAAGTGAAGTGGGGTTTTCGGAGGTGAGGGGAGATGGCGGTTGCTGTCTAGGAGAGGGCTGTGGCTGCTGCTGTCGAGGATGGTCCTGCTGACGAGGAGGATGTTGTTGACGGGGTTCCCGCCTCTGGGTGGGGCCCCGGTTTGGAACCAACTGCTGTGGCTGAGCTGTGGGCCTTCTAGTTGCGGGAGGTCCGGTGGGCGGTGCAGGTGTTTGATGCTGTGGCTCTTCAATCCCAGCATTCGGGACCGCTGGTCTCGGCTCTGGGTTTTGAGTAGTAGCTGCCGCAGCTGCTGGGGTATTGTATGGGCTGCCGTGGGGGCAGCCCAGGGTACCTCGTCCCGGAGAAGGCCTCGCGTGGAAGGTCCACGTTGTGAGGAACTCGGGGCCTGGCATTGTACTTGGACATTTGCCCGTTCCTGGAGCTCAGTAGTTCTAGCCTAGCCTCCTGCCACAAGTTGTGAATGAAACTGATTTAGCTGACGCACTATATCACGTTTCTGCAATAGGCTAACTTGATGACTCTCAGCCACATTATTTACCCACACCGGTGACCAAAATCTGTGAATCCAGCAGAAACAAATCGGAACTTCAGACGTGAGATGATGCAGCGCATGAAAGTATTTGTTCTCTTCTTCCATCTGTCAATTTGTGATTTACTTGCGAAGTCAAACTCGGGTCACAAGCGTAGCTTACAGGTATACCGTAGGACTAATTTCCATAAAATCGATAGAAAATCCTTGAAACATATAGTTACATAATAAGGGAAGCAAAGAAATTATTAGGGAATATAGGTATAACCTGTGGCATTATCAAGATAAAAATTTGCTGCCAATAGGTAAATATCAAACAGGAACCATTTCGGAATTAGCGCATAATACCAAATTGGTTACTGCTTTTATATACAGAAAACTACTAATACGAATATAATTCAGTGAATAAGCCATCGCCTTTACAGTTTTTTATAAAGTAAGTATCGAATATCGAGTATTGAGTATCCGTGCTCAAAGATCAGTATCGGTATCCAGTATCGAGAAACAGTCGCATCATCGTCGTCGACACTGCTGCCAACAAAACCACAAAATCAATACGGCTGCCACATTAAGAATATAAACAAAATAACTCCAGGGATATCTCGTTGCTAAAATTAACACAAATTTACCGGTAACAATTAACATAGACGGAAATTGCGTGGTTTCTATACAGAATGTGGCGGATACCCTTAAACAAGGCACTGATGACACAAAAAAAACTCATTAAAGAGTTATGTAGTTTATAAAATTACTTATTGTTTTGTACTGTTGGCACTCTGAAACTCAGTTTAGTAGAACACTGAAAAATGTTTGTTGAATTTATGATATTTTAAATTGTGTTGTTAATAAAAGTTCAGATTTTTAACAGACATAACGCTGTGAAACTGGCAAAACTTTAGTTATGTAAATAATACTTGAGTTTCAGCGGGTTACTGTAATAAGTCCGCAGAGTTTCACATGTCTGTATAAATCAATTCTTTAATTACAGAACTAGTTTTATATTTATATTATTAACTACTCTAACTTCTTACAGTATATTAAGTAATCAAAACTTATATGTATTGATCAGTTATTTCTGGGTAGAGGTTACGACACTGTTAACTGGCCCACCTTCTTTTGGGATTATCGGCCGCCACTGTGTCTTAAGTATACGCGCTATGTCCACAGGAACACTAGATGGTATAATCAGCTATTAACATCGTAGCCTCAATGTAAAGGGATGTAACTAGTCCTATATTACATACTGAGTAGCAGATTCCAGCATTCTAACCATGCAAGCTATGCATAGTATACATCCAGCAAACTAGAATATCTTCGTAAACTGTAATCATTGACATAAAAGCAAAGTTTGTAAGCTCACCTATCGAAGTCTACTCTCTCTTTAAAGAAGAATAGGAGCAATATGTAACTATATACTAACTGAACAAGTTGCCTTTTAGGCGTCTCTCATCTTTTATCTGGCCTTGAGACCAGCTCTAGAAGTCATTCCTAGCGGAATAATTACCTTATTTCTGTTTCCTTTTCTTCATCCTTTTCATGCATCTTGTGAGAGAGATGATTTGGTAAAATAGAATTTCTGTATGTAAGCTGACTAAGAAAAAAAGATATCAAGATTTGTATTGTATTTTTATAGGCAGGGTTCGCAATGCTATAATGTCCATAAGGATATGTGGATACCCCATCATCTGCGACTACTATTTTGTCGTCATAAGGCGATAACGTAATTTTATTATCTTCAACAGTCGAAACCATATGCTGATGAGACTGGATCAAATGCATTGAAGTTCTGATTTTTTTCATTAGTTCTAAGACAACCCTCATAGCTACGAAGGCGATACAGCCGTTAATAGTGCTAATTTTAATTCCCTTAATCTTTTTTATCACAATTTCTCAATAGCGAATGTATAAATCTTTGGTCTGAAGCCTAGAAAGCCTTGAATGATTTTATCATTATCCTCATTTTTAAACTTCCCAAACGCTTTTGTTTTGTGTGGGTTAGCAAATGTGATTTGTAAGATAATCAGGGGTATACAAATGCTCAAAAAGTATGGTTTATCTTGACAGACATCCCTCGTGGTCACTTGATAGATGAATGAATCTGGCGTCCATATACTTGAGCTTGGGATTTTCAACACAACAATATGGTAATGATACATCATAATGATAGCTGTACATGAGAGTTTTGGAAATAACTAACACACCCATGCCTGTATGTATAGTGTAAGTATGTATGTAAAGTATGTATGTGTACTCATGTGTACTCATGTGTATGTATACACATGTATGTGTATGTTTGAATGCCTGTATGTACGTATTTATTTATTTATTCAAGACAAGTTTACGCGTAGCTCTCTGAAAGTTGCTAGGTTGGATACATAGGTTCTATCAATGTCCTTTGGTTTGCTATAAGCTTTCCTAACATCTTACTCTCTGTCACAAGACCATGTCTATAGCATTCCTTATATTTTCCATAATTTTTCTAAATATGTCGTGATTAAATAGCTCATATAAATCCTTGTCATGCTTAATTATTAAATTCAATCTAAGTTTGAACCAGCATGACTGGTAAAGTTATATGCTCGATGAACTTTTTTTATTAGTAGCCTATGACTATGAGCTTTTTTCTGGGCTGTATAATGAGCAACATACTTCTTCCAAGCTCCAAGATAAGGAATAACTTCTTCAAAGACGACTCTTTAGGCTTCATGCACTCTGATAGGAAAGTTAACCCCTTATGTAGCGCCATACATAATCTAGTGATTTGAGAGAGGAAGTAGTTAGATGGGAAGTATACAAAATTAGTGTCCGTTGTTTTGGTTCACAATTGATGGTGTCAAAGAGGCTTGCTATGTCTAGGTGGGATGATAATGTATAGTCCATGATGGTGTAATCTATGGAAGGAGAGCTGAGAGAGATGAGAGGGGCTGAATATTAGTATGCGAGAAGGAGGTAGACTTAGGGGAGTATAAGATACTGTTCATTGCGAGTTCTGATAGAACCAACCTAATACGAGAGGAGAAGATGTCTTAGATATAGATTCTGTCTGATGTCCGGGGAAAGGGAGATGAATGTAGGAGGTTAAAATTTTGGTTAGTATCTATGCATCGCGATGACTTTTAATTTTGATTATAAGGTGTAGAAACTTTGAATATTATTTCACACCTGTTTTTTGCTATAGAAAGGCCATTAAAGGTTGCATATAAAATTAGGCTTTATGCTCACTTCCAGTTCTGAACAAATTTTAAGCGCATTACCTAGAGCACTCTCAGGATCTGCGTCATTAAAAAACACGGTCAACGTGATTGTTGTTATTTTGAACCTGGGAGTGTTATTTTGTTGGATATATTACATAGTGTGTATGTTTATTTAAGTACTAAGTAAATACGGAGTTACAATCTTCATGGCTTGGTTTCAATCCTGGATTTTTCCCAGGTCATGATGATCTGCTCATGTAACAAAAACAACGCACATCCTCGTCATTTTTCCCCTCAGAAAAATTAAAGTTAAATTGAGTTTTATTTATGGACGCTCCTTAACTGATATTTTCCCTTCAGAGGCTCATATGGGTACCCGTATTGAGATTATGAGAGAATAAGTTTCACCTTTTTAATCTAATTTAAGTTACACCAGTGTATGTTCCATACTTTTGGTTATTGAGACGAATTATGGTATAGTTTTACCTGCACGTTACTAAGATAGCTGCTGCATTAATGACTTACCAATAAGTTCATATTTTTTATCCTTCCGTTCCGTCGCTAGAGGTCCTCCGCTATCTCCCTGAAAAAAGGAAGCAGTGGTACTGTAACAGGGAAGAACTTTATCTCAGGAATATACGCTGCAAAATAAAACAAAACAAAACAGCCTTATTCATACAGCTTAGTCTTACTTATGTCCTCGGTGTTATTAGGCAGACAAGCTACTAATTACAGAATAGGATGGAGCATCATAATAAAAACTATATTGCAAAAGACCGTTTTAGAGCATAGCAGTTCAAATGTGTCGCATTTATACCTCAACATCCCAGCTTTATTGGCTGATTAGCATTCGTACAGTTTCTAGTTTTCTCTGAGTACATTAATGAGACCTATTTTCAATAATTTTTCTATGTTGTTAATTAAGCTGAAATCATTAGTAATTATCAAACACGAAATTAGAACCACATGCATATAATTTCCTAAGTATACCTTCTGAGACTTGCTCCCTTTGTACGTTATTCTTGTCATCTAGGGGTAAAGACGCAGTTGGTAGAAAAAATTCTAGTCCTTGACATTCAATTTCCAATAAATATTTCGCATACTTTTTGAATGCACCGTACTTCTGCTGCACGCAATGGCCAAGTGGATGTCGCCAGGAGACTGTTTATTTAACAGCGCGTTTTCTGCGACATCGGACAGAAGCGGCAACATTAAATGCAATAGAATTCTCCTTTAAAAATTCTTGAAAGCTGTGTTTGCTACTTATCCTGAAAGAGAGTCACGAAGCTAAAATTTCGAGTTTTCTGAGAATGTCGTATAGCTATTTTGCAACAATTATTCGTACACTAGCTCCATATAAAGCGAAGCTTGTTAACAAACGTTTACCACAAATTACTTCCTTAAGGTTAAACTACGATTTAAATAGTTATGTGTTTATAAAGCTTTTATTCCTTCAAACACCATACGTTTAATAGCCTATTTTAATTTATGCCAGTTCCCCTTGATACTTCTGATTAGCTGTGAAATATTTTGTACATAACTATTCTCATGATTATTATTTATTGTACAAATTAGTTTCTTAATGATTCTTTACAGAACAAATGAGAATAAATTTTCCTGGAAATAAGTTCCATCCCAAACAGCGATGTCATCCAGAGCGTATATGCGTTGCAAAGAACGGATGCGCTGCTAGACCACATCGAGCACGTGGCTTTGGGCAGAGGTTTCAGTGAGGGTTGTACAGTTGGCGTTCAACATGCATGCATTGAAGAGGTCATACAATAAGCTCAGGCCAAATTTGCTTATAACTTCCCGTACAAAGAACAGAGTTTAACATGTGCAAAACATTTGGTTTTTAAAAAACCGGCATAGGGTAATACTGCTCAACTCGGCATGAAGATACATAACTGTATGGAGATGATGAGGGAGACGAACGTTTAAAAGTAGTGGATACATTATACAGTGCTTTTGTTTCACACTGTGGCCACCGCATGGCGACTCGCACGCCGGCCGTCGCAATTCTGACTCCCGCCGAAACAGTTATAATATGCCCGTAACCGCCTCACACTCTCATAGTTAGAGGTTACAATTACAATGACAATAAGCACATACGTTCATAAGAGATGTTGGAAATGCTGTCCTCTATCCTCACATTGGTGGCATCTTCGCAGGAAGTTTTCATTCATTTCGTTTAGTTCGTTCAATGTGTGGTACTTTTCCAAGGGTACACTTTATTTTTCAAGTTCCCCCATAGATATATATCGCATACAATTAAGTCAGAGGATCTTGAGGACCATAATTTGTTACTAATTACACTATCTTCAAAAAATTCCTGAATTCAAGTAGTGACTCATCAGCTGCATGCGCGGTAGCAAACGTCTTTTTGGAAATACCCAGACTGACATTCAACGTCGGCAGTCATGAAAAAATTGTGTTAAGTTATTTCTGTAGCTCTCTTAAATTAAATTGAGTTTTATTTATGGACGCTCTTTAACTGCTGTAGTCCTTAGCGTCCCATTCTATATTGGGTGTAAAAGACTGGTAATTATGCTCAGAGGCCTCTTTGTCAGGCTTGATGTACTTTTACGTGCCGTAAATCTAGAACACGGGACCACCGACTTTACTTCCCTTCCGAAGGAAGCCATGCTAAGAATTTTTACGCCAGAAAAAAATTCATCGCCCTTCGCCGGGTTTGAACCCGTGACCTTGGGAACTAGAGGCCTGCAGGGTAACTACTACCCCACGGAGAACGACTCCTGTAAATCTCTGCATTTGTTTGTTCAGATAATATGGGTTCTATTATTCTGTATGCATTTAATTCACACCACACACCAATTTTCGCGTCATGCAAGGGAATCTCGTGTATAAATTTGGATATCTCTGTGCTCAGTATCTCCTATTTTCGACGTAACATAATGATGTAAATGGCACCATGCTTCGTCGGAGAAGAATATTAAGCACGGTTTAATTACTCTATCACTGACATTTCGCAAAATCCAATTACAAAAATCTACCCGACTCTGATGATCACATGAAAAATAAAGTGTATGCAACAAACCCCAAGCATTGGAAGAACTAAGGGAAAACATCAGGCCAGAAATCCATTGAATTTCACACAATACACTCTCGAATGTAAATGAAAATTGTCTGAGATGATGCCAGAAATATAGCGCGTAGAGAAGGACATTTTAAACATCTTTTATGGTAAGGTATGAGCTTATACCTGTAACTGTATATATGAGGACATGAGGCGGCGGTTGCGTGTATGTTATCCTAGTTGTAACGGCCGACGCGCGAGCCGCCGTGCGGTGGCCGCAGTGTGAAAGAAAAGCTCGGTAGAACAAGTACAGTCATTTATATTGAGCATTATGGTATGGAAGGCGGTGCCGTGGCTGAGTAGTTATACCGCTCACCTCTTAACAAGGTTCAATCGCAAGAACCCGCATTGGAATTTATGGTGGACAAAAGGCGTCTGGGCGCGTTTTCTCCGGGTTCTCCGGTTTCCCCTCATGTTTCATTCCAACGGTGCCTATCATTCATCTTTCATATGCATTTATCATCCACTTCTTTGGTCTCATCCCGGGCGTGTGGCTGATCACCCACCCTGGTCTCTCACTCTATGATCCGTAGGCCCTCTGCCCCCGTCAGGCGTCTGCCGCAAGCGTTGTCGTACGTACAGGGGGAGTGTGAGTCCTCGGTTTGGGTGGGAGTTAAGGAGGGAAGGCTCTGGCCCAGTTGGACTGTTTCCGCCCTGTAGCTAGTAATAGTATGGAAATACTATATCATAAACCGTTTTGATCTACTTTCAATAGCCCTTACATAACGCATGGGTAATAGCGATGTATTATTACCTGCTAACTGCCATATGTAATTGAAAACTGTATAGGTATGTCATTATTTCCTTCTGCGTGAACTTATTAAAATCTTTAACCCAAGCAATTGATATTCCGTCAGAAAGTGAGGTAGGTAGGATTATTTCGATTCAGAAATACAGTTGCCAGTGAATTTCAGGCAACTTGTTAATAAATAATACAGCAGCTAAAGGAAATTATGTAACTTTTTGTTTCCATGTCTTAATGAAGCCTTGTATATTTTAAATTCTGCGCTACTCCTAGTATTTGTGTATGGAATGAATGAAATTACTTTGTGTCAGAGAATTGGTTAAATCTAATAAATGGTACTACTACAAGAGATAGCCCATTTTGATATGCAAACATTTTTATCAACCGATTAAGAAAAGCAAGCTAAAGAAAGCCATACAATAAGCATATACTGGCTACGCTTGCAACGTCGAAAGGGAGTTTTGCATTGGGCACAAACCTTAAAAACCAGTCGGATGAAAATCGGTTTGGGTAAATCGGTTGATTAGGCGCTGACCTTCTGATCACAAGGTCGCAGGTTCAAACCGGACAAGACCGAGGGTTTTTAAGTGTGCTTAGAAGCGACAGCCCCATATCAGTAGATTTATAATACAATTTTTTCGACCCGACCCTGCAGAAAAGCAAACGAGGAGAAGGCTGGAGAGGGGAAGGGAGAAATGACTGGCAGTATTTCTCTATTACGGTGCAACAGGAATGCCTCACCTATCGGCCGTTCTCCTACTACTAAACTAAAACCCCTTCCGGGAGATAATTGGCTCGACCAGCTGTTGCACATCCAGCTGAATAGGGCCAGGAGGAAAAACTCCTATTTACTAGCATGTAAAAGAACCTGCATGATGAAATTCCGCCACACCAGCGGCGCTGATATAATCCTGGCAATTAATAGCGTCGTTAACAAACAAAATACTAAAATATTGATTACTATAGTGAAGAGAATGATTTAAAAGAAAAAGACATTACTTATGCTATTTTTGAGCGTTTGAAGCAGAATTACGAGATAAGATAAAATAACTTGGTGTATATTCCAAAGGCACGACAATTTCTTTCATTGATTAGGAATTTATAAGCGAATGTATTGTGTAGTATTACATCTGGATACACTGTAATTTCCATTTTATTCAATCCCTCTCTGCGTTAGCTATTCACTCCAGCACGGTGGAACACAAGGGAATCGAATGTCTTTCGTGTGCTGTTTCTCTCACTTTGTTGATATACATGATATTTTTCTTTCCCATAACCCTTTCTAGTAAACGTCATCAAAACCACCATACAAGTGTAACAAAAATGTACGACATAAATTGCAGGACACATTCCTCACACGTAGGCGAAGAAATTATGTTATATGAACATAGGTCTGGAAATGCTTTGTTACCATGTTACAACCCATTTTCTCCAAATCATTAATCATGGGAAACACACAAGAATAGATCGTACTAGCATACCACTTGCAACTCTTTCTGACAGGAGATGTTCAATATGCCCTCCTTGAGCATTGATACATGGATCAAATCGCCGTCGTAGTGAATCCCGGATGCGCTGATGTATCCCTTGAGTATTGCGTATGGTTTCGCAGCCTTCCATAATACAGCCACGGAGACTCCGAAAATCTGGTACTTGGGTTCGATACACAAGAGATTTCAAGTGCTCCCGCAAATAAACGTCCAGTGGGTTTAGGTCCGGGGAGCGTGGAGATCGGGCAATTGCTCCAACTGTACCTATCCATCTGTCACCGAATCTGTTATTTGGAAGCTGACGAACATTAATACTAAAATGAGGAGGTGCTCCATCGTGCATGAAGTACATGTTTTGTCGCACAGCTAAAGGCACATCTGCTAACAGATCAGGTAAAAATTTCTCTACAAAATTATGGTAACTTTGTCCGTTGAGCCCGGGTGGAAGAACGCAAGACCCTAAGAAACAGTCATCAACAATGCCGGTCCAAACATTGACAGAAGATTTTTGTTGATGACTTGCTTCAACACTTGAGTGAGGATTGACGCCAGCCCATACATCCCGATTGTGATAATTTACAATGTGAACTCGTTGCAACGGCGCCTCATCTGTGAACAGCACCGTTGTACTAAAATTAGGGTTGACACTTTGTTGAATAAACCATCTGCAGAAGCGTACCCGTGCAGGAATATTAGCTGCTGATAGTGCCTGCACACGCTTTAAATGGTATGGATACAACCGGACCTCGTGTAACACTCTTCAAACAGTCTGGTGTTCAACATTCATGGTTGCAGCTACTTGTGTTGTACTGACATTAGGGTCGTCGTCAACTGCCTGAAGAATTGCTGCCTCCCTTGCGGTGTCCTCGTGCTTCTAGGCCTCTCCGGTCGCGAGTATCAGGCTGAAATGCCCCATGTTCCCTAAGACGACGATCAATGTGGCTTCAAACGTTTTCCTGCCGGGGACTTCGTTCTGGAAATCTCTCCCGGTAAAAAAGTTGAGCGCAAGCGCCATTGGCGTCTGCTAGTCCATCCATCAAATGGGCATCTGCCATCTCTGCATTTGTGTATACTACCATTGCACGAGCCAAGTCTGTGATCAACTCTACTAGTACGTAGTAACCCGTGTGCTTGCCAAGGTCGTACTGCTCACTACAACAGTTGATGTTACCTGTAAACAAGCAGTGACGTAAGCCGCATGGCAACAGGGACATGTAAAACAAAACACTGGTGGTGCACCTACGATAATGACAACATAACCAGACGTAACCAAGAGTGCATGTTTCCCATGATTCTAACGTTCGGTCCGTGTGTTTCCCGTGATTAATAAGTTGGAGAAAATGAGTTGTAACATGAAAACAAAACGTTTCCAGACCCATGTTCATATTACATAATTTCTTCGTCTACGTGTGAGAAATGTGTCCTGCAATTTCTGACGTACATTTTTGTTACACCCTTAATACTACAAATACATTTCTAACAATATCTTTGTTTTAGTCGCACACTGCAGTTTAGGTAAACCAGACATGTGGATGACATTTTTGTTTGCTTGGATGCTTTGGCATCAAAGCATACTCTTAGTTAAAGACAATTGCAAATGAAGAGAAGCATTCTTCTGTTTTATTTATAACCTGCATTGAGACACTGTCTTTTTAGTAGTGTTTAACGCCCGTTCTTACTATATACGGCATTACACGGCTAACACTAATTTTGCTTGAACTGAAGTGGTAATTAGGAAAGGAAAACTGAAGAGGAAATGTTCCACGCCTAAATTTAAGGTACTGTACCGGTAAATGTCAATTATGAAGACTGAGGAAAACCTGGAAAACATATCAGTCAGGAAGGACGGTCCTGGCGGGATTTCAACCGCAGAACTCCCGTTTACAAGTCAATGTCTTAACGACCTCGGCCACCGTGTCTGTATTGATACTGGTTCTTAATCCCTTATAGCCTAGTATACCATAATTGATACAAAGGTTTTTTTAAGTCTTTAGTTTATTAATGGCCGTTTTCTCTAATTTCATATTATACCAACCTTCAACAATAAAATACAGGTATTTACAGCTGTTTTATACTGTAAAAATATGATTTTTTTCAATAAAACTGTAGCTTTTTAATCAACAAGAACCAAAATCCATGCCAGTGTAATAAACATTAACCCCATCAGCAACCTATCGTGCCATCACAGCGGTTATTTTGCTTGAGTCCTCCTTGTCCTTTACAACACGCACATTTGACTGCAGTCGCTGGTAATCAAACTCGCTACTTTGGCTTTAAATGGATGACTAGTCCATTTCGCCTACCTTTAACGCTCATGGCTATTCGAATCGCTTCGGTGCAGGTGCCGGTGAAAAGGATATGAAAGTCGATTAAGAATTAGAGGGAGGGAAGTATAGGTAAGTATCAAAATAATTTCGACAATAGGGTTAATTGAGTCCAAGAGCTTACTATGTTAGCCTAGAATAGTACGTATCACCAATGGGGGATACGGTGTCTAAGGATCGAATTCATAGTTGTCGCTTATGAGAAAAGGAGATGCTTAAGCAATAAGTATTTCCTTCTGATAAGGAAACGCTTATTACCATTAGGTATACATAGGCGGTACTTATATGCTCAGCGCTAAACGCTTATTTATTTCCGAAGCACATGTGGCAACATGGTTCAGCTGTTTCACAGCCACTCAGATGGCGAAGGAATATGTAAACGAACATGCAGGTCTCCACATCGCCAGCCGCCATTTTCATTTTCGTTGTTGTCTTGTTCACAACAGCTGTTCAGCATGTGGTAGAAGTTTGCTAGTTTTAAATGGTGCATTTATTAATTAGTTAACTTTCGCTTAAAGTCATGTACATTCTGAATTTAATTAAGGGTTTGTCGTAATAGTTATACAGTTTAGGTCGAAAACATGCCAAAAGGAAAACATTTAAGCCAGCAGGAAAGAAACCAACTATTAGAGTTGGTGCTGAGATACAAAGACATCGTAGAATGCAGGCAATCGAACGCTGTGTGATTTAATGACCTTAAGTGGTATTTACTCGTGGACTGTTTTAATACTGAAAACTTAGCTTTCTAGCGTAAAGTGTTAGGAGCTAGAAGTATTTACAATATGCGCATTTGTACATGAATGCATGGAAGTAAATCACAAATGCAATTACTACACCATCTAGCAGTAATCAGAGAAGCAAAATTGCCCAATAGCTTACAATGTTTGGCTTTAACAGCGGTTTTACACGCGAAATCGGTAAACCTCTGTTCAAGATTTTCATAACCCAACATATTTTCGAAATACTGGTAAAAGCTTGTGGTTTGTTAAGTGATTCATTGCAGTGGTGGCAATTATGCAAAATAGGCAATTTGATCTAGAAAAGCACTGCAGAGGTTTACTTTATTTATTGCAGAAATGTTTCCGCATTTTGTTTTAAGAAGTATTATTAAATAACCTGAATAAGTGTAGCGGAATCTCGTTTTCTAGGGACCTAAGGACTTTGAACAGCACAAATGGGAAAACGTCTTAACCAAAAACATATCGATAGTGTTATAGCACTGAGATTCCATACATTATCTTTTCAAGTAATCCTGTCTTACTTTGCGACTTTATAACCTCTGTTAAGGTTACCTTGTTAAGCAGAGGCAATAAATTATTACAACAGCAGTTTTGGTAAACCGATATCGCTTCTTAAGTTCAGCTCTCTATACGTTTCAAGTGAATTCTGAAAATCACGCAATTTGTTTATTAATGCGCGGTACAATTTCCTTATGAAATTCCATATACTCCACGAAATCACTATTATCGTTAGCCTCCGTTGTAGGCAGTTGATGTAAGATGGCGTCGACTCTCCTTATTGCATATAAGGGGAGGTCGGAGCTACCTTATATGAATAAACATTTCCTTATACGCCTGAAAGAGTAGCGTCTGTGTATTGAAATCACTGCTTAAGGACTTCCTTGAAATAAGCTACGAATATGAATTCGACCCTAAACTATATGTTCGATATAGATAGAGATGAGCAGTAATTGTCGGAAGCACTACCGCGCCTTATAAAGACAGGAAACAGGACTGGGTCTACTCCATTCTCTGAATGGCATCATCGAACACTGCCCACAGTAATTACCTGCTCTCTCTCGTAAGGGACCCAAATTCCGCTCTCACTTTATCGGGTAATAAATGAAATTGAGGGAGTACGCTCCCCTTCGCGTATAACAACAACAACAATGATAACAATAATAATTTATGTGCATGAACGTTACGAAGAGCATATTAAAGACAATATGTATATTATAAATTGAGAGTGCCTATACCATACGAAACACGAAGGCATGCCGAGATGGAAGCAGGTTCAGAAATGTTTAAATCGATGAACACAGTGCTTTGTTGTTTTTGTTTTTCTTTAATTAAAGTTCCGTCACGGTATGTTTCTGGTGTCCAGCACAGTCCAAGACTAGGGTACAAGAAAGATCCGTTATACTTGTTAACACTGAGCGGTTTATGAAAATGAAAGTTCAGTGCTCCTGGTAATCTATGAGGCTGGCGTTAGGAGCATAAGTTTAGAAATCTAACCAATAGGGAATAAACGAATTGAAGTGTCCAACTAAAGAGAAGTTATAGGTCACGTGTTACGACACTGGGTGTATTCAAAATGTAAGTTTTGGGGAGAAAATAACTTTGCGAGTTCACTAAGAATTACCGTTACGACAGTGCCTGCTGTTTCGTGAGTGTAAGCAGGGCGCTACTCCAAGACTCGAAACTGACTTTGTGCATGTCACCCCCATAGGAGATGTCACATCACCCGCATACTACTTCAAAGGGGAACCAAATGTATAACGCTGCAAAATAGAATGTTAGACTTCCCAAAGACTGAACTATTTTGGATCTGCAAAAAGGGGTGTTCCCCAATTCAAAAGCAAACCGGTCACATAACACATTTCGTATACTTAAAATACTATAAAGCTATAAGCAAAGCTTAGTCTTACAAATTAACGCAGTATAAGCATAATATGAAAAATTATGAGCAGAAAAAGTATCTAACTTATCAAACATTGAGAGCTAAATGCGCTGCATGCAGATCAAAATTTTGTTCATCGCCAAATTATAACGAGACGATCCATCGTGGGGCTCGATCCACAGCCAGGCAGTTGCATCAGATTTCGTAAAGTGGTGAAACTGGAACAAACCAAGCAACGAGGACTGGATAATGCTGAGCTAGCTGTAGTAGATCCATCGGAAAACAGGAGTTGAGGAAGAACGAAGATATAATCAATGTTTATTAGAACAGCTAGATATAGCTCAGAAGAAGGAGGATGACCCATAATTGAAGCCGCTGATCCAGGCATTGAAACAGCCGAGAACGACAAAACCTAAACTGGCCAGGAAAGCCTCAATTTACGTGTTATAGGGAATATGCAGTTGGAACAGCAAATATGCATTTACTAGTCATACCGACACTTTAAAATGATATACCGTACAATAATCATGATTACGCACTGGATGGACACATGAAATTCACCAGAACTTTTCACAAAATTAATTTGCACTACTACTGGAACGCAATGAAGAATGACATACAAAATTACGTGAAAGGATGTTCCTCCTGTCAACAGCGAAAGGGACCCGTAAATCAGAAATTCGCAGGATTAATGAAACCCATAAAGGTCAATTAACTAGGAGAAAGATTTTCGACTGACATCTTAGGCTCATTTCGAAATCTGGTACAGGTAAACGTCACATAATAGTTCCAACAGAGTTTTATCTCGATGCTTGGAGCTAAGCACAACCTCAAAAGCGTCGTCCTGCGTGGACTAGTGGTACCGTGCTAGCCTCTAGTTCCCAAGGTCGCGGGTTCAAACCCAGCGGAGGGCGATTAATTTTTTCGGGCGTAAAAATCATTGGCATGGCTTCCTTCGGAAGGGAAGTAAAGCAGGTGGTAGATCCGTGTCGTAGATTTATGGCACGTAAAAGAACTTCAAGCCTAATAAAGAGGCGTCTGAGCAAAATTACCGGTCTTTCACGCCCAATATAGAATGGGACGCTAAGGACCATAGTAGTTAAATAGCGTCCATAAATAAAACTCAATTTAATTTAATTTAACCTCAAAAGCATCCATAGAACACGTAGCTGAGTTTATATTGGATGATGTCATCTGCCGCCATGTCGCACCCAAATACATGCTGTTTGGCTGAGGGTGAAAAATTACATTAAATTGAGTTTTACTTATTGACGCTGTTATTGCTATGGTCCTTAGCGTCCTGCTCTATATTGGGCGCGAAAGACAGAAGCTTTTGCTCAGAGGCCTCTTTATCATGCTTGAGGTTCTTTTACGTGACGCAAATATACGACAACAGCTTTAGTTCCCTTCCGAAGGAAGTTATGCTAAGGATCTTTACGTTGGAAAAAAATTCATCGCCCTCCGCCGGAATCTGCGACTGGGGAACTAGAGGTACATAGTACCCCTAGATTACGAAGGACGGCCCAAGGGTGACTGTTCATGAGTGAGGTGACTCGGGAATAAATCAGACTGATGGGAACATTCGCAAACTGCATAACAGTTTGCAGACTGTAAACGAACGGATTCGTGGAAAGAATGAATAGAACTATCGCCCAAATCCTAAGCAACAATTTGAACTCACAGCACACGGACTGGATCAATAACTTGCATTAGATTTGCTTTGCAATAAATACGAGTAAGCAAGAAAGCACAAAATTTACTCTTTTCGAGCTTATCTATGTGCGAAAGCCGTGATACCAGCCAATGCACAACTACTGGCAACAACGCTAAACATAAGGAAGCTGTTTTGATGGAAAGTATAATGTTCGTGGAAAACATCAAGGGCAGCCAGAAAAGTAATAAACGGCAGCATGATAGGAAAGGAAGGCACGTAGAGTATACCATCGGAGAGCTGGTAAAACTTTATATCCCTAAACACAAAGTGGGGAAAGCCATGAAGTTGCTGATGAACTACAATGATCCTTATAAGATAATACAAAAACTAGGCGCATTGAACTACGCGATAAAAGCGAGAAATTACATAAAGAGGCAGAACGTGCACGTATGTAAGGTAGCGCGTTACTGTATATGGTTAGGGAAGGTCACATGAAATATATACGAAAATAAACAATAAGCAGGAGAGTACTAGGGGATGTATCTGACCTCCTGTTTCAGATGTACTCGGAGATGGCCCACGCCCGGAACGTTATGCTACTCGGACTACATGTCAACCTTGCTGGTGAAGAACAAAAAAGCCCTTCATGATAGTAGTGGGCGCGGTAGAAAAGCCGTTGTTGCGGACAAGAATCTACCAGGCGTTCGTACCCCTATCGTTCAAGGTGAGCAGAGAAAAGGTCGACATCCAACACCTGACCTCAGACAGACCAGCAGGTAAGCGAGGGTCAGCAAACCCGATCGATAGGTTACAATTTGACACAGATTATCTAGGAACGGCCTTGGACGCTGTGTAAGTTACACGACCAAGCATTTAATTTCGGCAGGGTCGGAGGTCAGCGCACAAGGAGAAGTCTAACCTTATTGGACGATCTCCGCAATTTCTGCTTAGCTGTGGCCACTACCCACCACGTACGAATGCTAGCCGCAACGATAAACAGCTACTGGACCACTATGAGGTATAGAAACTGCGTTGATTGAAGATCATGCGTGGCTAACTTCTGCAAAGGATGAACCAACAAGCTATAACAAAAAGTCAATCAGAGTTTAAAAAATAAATAAATAGAAATAGATGTCCGACACAGGAAAATCATCCAGAGGACTAATATTACCTACAAGGACATACAAACCATGCTACAAAATATGTCCGTCCAACAATTCTTAACATTATGGGAAATTTTGCAAAATACCCAAAGATCCGTACGAACTCTTCAATCTGTATGCATGGATGCTCTGCTATTGTGTCGGGACCATTTCTCCATATCGGTCATCCCTATGAGATTTTTACCAAGGAGTTAAATTAAATGGAGTTTTACTTATGGACGCTCTTTAACTACTGTGGTTCTTAGCGTACCATTGTATATTGGGCGTAAAATATCAGAAATTTTGCTCAGAGGCCTCTTTATCAGGTTTGAGGTTCTTTTACATGCCGTAAATCTACGACACGGGACCACCGGCTTTACTTCCCTTCCGAAGGAAGCCATGCTAAGAATTTTACACCGAAAATATCCTCGTCCTCCACCGGGTTTGATACCAAGGAGTTGGCCAAGCTAGAAAAATACATGGCAAAAGCGAACTTCCAGTTGGCAATAACAATAGAGTAAGCGCACAGATACTGTGATTTAGAATTTCAATTTGCTCAATCCGTAAAACAAAGTCTAGTAACCCTCAGTTACCAATAAAATAAAACGACGCCATGGGAAAAATTTATGGGCTTAACTCCATCCCTTTTGTTGGGACAACACAACCTGTTCAATAATACATAGCGCCACTTATGTAGTAGTAAATAGAAAAACAGTGTGTCTATTACCGGAACTGCAATAAAAGAATGCGACTCGTGTAGATCTAGCTTGTGCTACATACCGAGTTTTACTAACGATCTTCTTCCTGTTCAGCCCGATTTGTGCTGCTAAAATGTTGCAAGGAATGACAGAAAGAGAACTAAATAAATGTTGCCTATTTCAATGCTACGCTGCGACGAAGACAATAACAAGGATATAGAAACAGACCAGTATGTAATAACGCACCCTGTTAGTCTACTAGAGGTGTCGTGCAAGGAAAAGACTTACCAAATAAAAGTGTCCCCAACGAGAACACCGGGAGCGGTAAAAATTAGTCTATCTTGCCCATACTGTTAGAGACGAGACACACAACTTTCATCCCAGAAAGTTTCCGTGTGCGCGAAATTCCGCACTGGAATAACAAACAGTGCATGTTACACCAGCGGGGTGGTCGACTCTCAAGATCCACACCCTGGCGGCATCAAATTAATTAGTATTCACCAACATCACATAACGCTTAAAAAGCAATTGGCGGCTAGAAATATCGCATTTAAATTTTTCACAGGCTCCAGCGAGTGATAACGAAAACTTTACAACAGGAAGTAAAACATCGCATCGGTCATGCTGGGGTACTAAATGCTTGGACAGCTATGCTAAGATTAATCGTGAGCCTTATGTTGATAACATTATGGGAATTGTTCATAGCTACAACATTAGGAGAACGGCAGCGTGTTTAGTAATGCAGGAAGGATTAATGGAGTAATTTTATAATGCTGTGAATAATAATAATAATAATAATAATAATAATAATAATAATAATAATAATAATAATAGCAACTGCCGCGACTTGTAGAGTCCTCAAAACATGGCATCAACTGCATCAAAGCAATAGAAATAGCGCAAAAAGGGGTCATATGAGACGGAAGTAAGACCAGAAGGAATTTTAGTTCTGGCAATGCAAACACGACCAATGTAAACAGTGGAAAATGTTGAGACCTTGACGAGAGGATCAGGAGCACACAAAAAGGGGGAAGGAAGAGGTGACACAGCAGCAAGAGAGGAAAGGAAAAAGGGAGGTAATTTTATGTTTTTGCGCGATCAAAAGGAAAACCGTTGTAAGTTCACAAAAGCATCGGGCATAAGACCAACAAATTCACATGATATCCTGTAAAGCCCTTTCCCCACCTTTCTTCCCTTAATAATATAATAAATATGGGTTAGAAGGTAAGATAACCAGCAAGTAATTTTTAAGGTTATTAAGGAAAGAAAGCGAGACACGCAACGCGGAGAAGAAAAAGCAATCGACTTGGAGGTGAAGGAAGGAGGTCCAGCGGAAGGGATAAATACAAAACAGAGTAAGTGGATTATGAAGTTACATGCATTTATTTTTCAGATAAGCAGATATTTTGGGAAAACACATTAGCATCGCTCTGCACGAGAACAGAAGTAGTACAGTCTCAGTGCAAATCCACAGAGTACTCCGATAATGCGATCTCAGGAGACCGCTGTAGAGGAAGTGATTTTGTTAAGGCTCTTTATTGGAGCCACTCAGGAGAGACTCCGGTACAAATGCCACAGGCAGGTGAACAAGAGAGCTAAGGGAATGGACAAAAGATCAAGGTAAGCTGCTATGCGCTCCCTGAATTTGAAGTTCAAGGGTATCTTGAGGAATAGTAAAAGTAAAATATTTTGTGCTCCTAGATATAGGAAGAGTTCTCCGGTAAGCCAGTATGCGCCCCGTGGGAAGGACTCCCAAGGTTAAGTGGGGGAACACGAGCACTGCATTTGAGAGGCAGAGAGATCACCCGGATGGAAGGTTGGCCGTTGGTGTTATTTAGTTCCAAACAGAGGAACCTTCAGCGTAAAAGTTATGGAATAAGAGAGCATAGGTAAGTCACAACCTATCACTGAGAAAAGAGCCCCAGAGAAGAGAAGAAAGGACAAAGTAGGAGTATGTGCACAAAGAAATGAAATAAAGCAAAAATAGGAGTACAAGGTTAAAGCGCACTTTAAAGTGTTTCGGGCGTAAATGGAGAAAGATAACCGGAATGAACGCAGGAATAGGAGAGCAAAATAAACATAGTGCGACCTGGTACAACCAAGGGAGCAGATAACGTAAAAGCAGCAATTCGAGCCGGGAAAGGAAGAAACAAGAAATGAATAAGGAATAAAGTAACGCCCCCTCACACACTTGATGTAACCCCTTGTAAAAACATACAAACAAAAGGAAGAAGAAAGGAACTAAGACAATCTTTGTAAATAATAATGCACTAACTGTTAAACAAAACACGCACAGGGGCTTAGCTTATACGTTTATATACATGAAGGGCTGATTTCTTTTTTCTCCTCCTCATAGTTTAAGATTCGAGGGTTAGCAAACCTGGTCGGCACGGGCACACTTTCTCAAAATGTAACTCCCGCACGTGCTACTAGGCTAATATTCTCGAAAAAATTGAACTCCCCTTCCGAAATATTTCTCTTTCTTTCCGGGGACATCCTTCATCATTCCGTTAAAATTAGCAATGGATCTGAGTACGAAGATGACCAACAGATGGCTTTACTATTGCAACACCATAAACAGAACAGGACCAGAAAACTTCAAACATGACATTACACACCTGAAAACTAGAAGAGATTTTTCAGCTTCCAGCAGCCAGAAAACAGTAAGAGCCGCTGCTGGGATGCAAGCACATACCCAGTCAACAAGAAACTGAGCCGCCGTTAGGAATAGCAGCCAGAAAACAGTAAGAGCCGCTGCTGGGATGCAAGCACATACCCAGTCAACAAGAAACTGAGCCGCCGTTAGGAATATTCAACATCAGCAGGAATGAGCAAGAAGCAGCGAAGGCACTGAAAACCATCGAAGTGAGGTCAACCGACTCGCTATCCAAACCGGACCACCTAACCCAGAACCTTTGTCATTTCCCAACCCCTAAGGGTTTTTCTCTGATTTCTTAGTCGTACGTAGCATCGGCAGGTAAAGGCGGTGCTACCGAAGCGATAATTTATTTAAGTCACCCTGATTGTGTCAGAGAACACTTAGGTTTCTTCTAAAGACCGCGAATAGGGACCGGAATGGAGCGCTTCCCTTACATCGAAGCATGCCGTTCAGCTCACCATTTCGGCACATATTAAAGATCCCGCGGAAAGAATTTTCCGATTGGAGGAATAGTAATTACCCTTCGTGGGGCTCCATCCACAGCACGAGAGCTACATGAGATTACGTAAAGTGGTAACATTGGAGCAAAGCAAGCAACAAGGACAGGGTAATGCTGAGGTAGCTATGGTAGCGTATTTATTGGTCGCGATTTATATTAAATCCCGTTCTCTGTCGTACACAGAGGACACGCTTCCGCGTTAGCTTGGGTCGCAGACCCCGAACTTGACGTTCAGTTTTCTTTTGACTTTGTACTTCAAGCCCTGCCAGAGCTCCCCAGGTACGTCTGTGTGTGTTTGTACGTAAGCTTTTACACTTGGGTCCCTTAATGGACCCCAGTCTGAACTATGGGTACAAAATGGCCTAACCGTTAGCATGTTATGGCTTTTTATTCGCCATCCGCCCTAGGCCGCCATGACACCGTCTAGCTCCAGCCTGGGATACCCTTACCACCTGAGCTTACCTCTCAGAAACATATGTAGAGGATCTGGCAGCAGGCATTGTAAAAACAAAACTACAGGTCAAGAGACACTCAGGGGCTCAAAGGAGTGATGAAGATACCGCAGGTAAATCTTAAACACAGTAGGGCAGAATCTGCTGTCCTCTGTGTGAAGATGAAGACCTGTGATGTGGAACTCATCCAGGAAACCTGTGTTACAAACTGGAAGTTAAAGGCCTTAAGGAGGCTGGTGACAAATTAATTCATAATAGAACCGACAAGACTCCAAGAACCTGCATCTTAGTTAAAATGATTTAAATATACTGTCGTTAATGAATCTCGGTCCGAAGTACCCTACGGCAGTCATAGTAAAATCAATGGGGGAAGGTGAACCGAGGGAGTTTATGCTCGAATCGGTCTACCTCCTATATGGTAATGTTATTTTGCCTCCTACGAGGGAATTAGAACATCTGGTGGCTACCTGTGGTTCCGAGGGACAATTGGTAATTGGCTGTGATGATAACCCCCATCACATTACGTGGGGGAGTACGGATACAAATGAAAGAGTGCGACTATTTATAATTCTATTATATCGAGTAATCTTGAGATACTGAATGTGGGTAACAGACATACTTTTGTTACTACAAGAATGCAGGAATTTTCGACATAGCTTTTGCAACCAATTAATTAGGAAACTTTATTAAAATTGGTATGTGTCTGAGGATGAAAGTTATTAGACCACAGATGCATAGAATTTGAAGTAAGGTGTACTTCTAAACAAATCAGAACTTATCGGGATCCAAAAAGAAATGACTGGGATTTCTACAGGAAAGACTTAGTCAGTAATTTAGTAAGATAGACGATAAGATGCATGAATTTGAAGATTTAGAAATTGCTGCAGAGTATTTGCAGGATGCAATAGTCTTAGCATTTAATGATAACTGTCTTTTGAAAACAAGGTAAGCCAACAGGAATGTGCCCTGGTGGAATCAAGACCTTAAAAACAACCAAACAATGGACTGCTTATAGAAAATCATTGACAAAATGCAATGAAGCCTAGAGAAAGGCTAAGAAGGACTGCTGGAGGAAGCACTATGAGGAGATAGAAACGGCCTCAGAATGTGCTAGAATTCAGAAGGCTCTTGGAAAAGATCCACAAAGCTTTAGTAGAATCTCCAATGGGAAAATGGAGAATGTACTAAAACAGAGGGAGACAATGGAACAAATTCTTCGATCACCTTTCTCTGGGTCGATTATACTTGATGAGCCTGAGGGAGGATGGAGCAATCTGGGACTGAAGTTCTCTGGGAGGAGAACCTTCAGGGCAGACAGGGAAATCGCCAAGGAAGGCATCAAGTACAGGCAGATTAACTGAAACTGCGCTTTTTTCAGAACGCCTATAAGCTGGAAAAGACAATTCAGGAACTGGAAGAGGCACTTGGTGCCTTCGATAATATTAAAGGTGCCTTTGATAACACCTCCTTTAATGCAATAACTACTGCTGCAAGGGGACATAAAATTGATGAAACCAGACCTGTTATCGGTGGATTCAATCCATGCTGAGAGGCAGAATAGTTCTCACAAGTGTCATGAATAGTAGCCTAGCTGCAAAGGTCATAAGTGGTTATCCATAGGGTGGAGTTTATCATCTCGTACTATGGAACCTGGTGTTGATGGGCTACTTGTTAAGCAAGTATGCTACGCTGTGGTATCCCTGCTATGCTGATAATATCGTCATCATAGTTCAAAGTGAATACACAGGAGCAGTCACGAAACTCATGCATTCGGTCCTGAATACTGTGACGAAATGGGCTGTAAATGATGCCTTAGCTATTAGTCCTCATAAAACAGCCATAGTACCATTTTCTAGAAGAAGAGACATGAAGGGATTAGGGCCTCTATATCTTTAAGGTAAAGAGTTTAAAATGTCTGCGAAAGTCAACTACTTGGGAATCTCTTTTGACTCCAACATGGTTTATAATCAGCACTTCAAGAAAACAATAAAACTGCCGAAACAGCCTTTGAAGTAGCTAGACGCACTAAAACCCAACAAAATAAGGTTCAAAGAACAGCATGTATGGCTGTTACAGGAGTCATGAAAACAACGAGAGGTTCAAGAGCAACACTATTTATTAGATGATCATGTATGAAAAGAACTGAAAGCTTACTTAAATGTAACAGACTTCAGCTGAGAACAATTATTGCATTACCTACAGGACATGCTCATGTGAAAAAATATCTTAACACGATGGGAGTATTTCGGGGTAGTAACTTAGATTGCGGATTGCGCAAGAAAGAAACTGAAACAACCCAGCACATTATATGCTCCTGTGAGGCCTTGGCTCGCAGGAGATGTATTGTTTTGGCGAAAGTGATTTTAGAACCAGCAGAATTTGAAACCACATCTGTTATGAGACTGTATTCCTTGGTAGAGGGTACAAGCATAATGAATTGGCTTTAAAATGATACAGATAGCACAATAAGCCCAAGGCTGAAGTGCGACCCGAGCAATGACGGAAATCTGTATCGTAGAAGACAAGACAAGTTTGTAGCGGCTGTACATGTATGCTCGTTAATTACTAAAGGATCATTTCTCGCAAATATAACCTTTGCGTGACGTAGTGGGCTGGAGAGTATTATTCCGACTTACAGCTATGGAATGCGTGTGGTTTCAACCCCATCCATGTGATGTGCGGATTTTGGGATCCATGTATAGGACAAGTGTGTTGCATTTGGGGAACTACGATAGTAGCGATCTGTAGATCGTATAAACTAACATAGAAAAGCACGGCGCTGATCACATCATATCCCTGTAATCGTTTGAATTATCTATTTGTGTCTTGAGCACTTGATCGGAGACCAGCAGTCCAGTTGCGCTGGTTGGCCCAGGCCGTTAGGGTTTTCTTTACACAGATTATTACCTCTATTATTATTATTATTATTATTATTATTATTATTATTATTATTGAATTTATACTATAAGCATGTTCGTAAGAAGATGTTAATGTGTGGAAAACTAGCTCTACTACTATTGTACCTAACTACAATATAAGCGTGTTCGTTGGTAGAAAATGGCTTTACTACTACTCTATAATACGCTGCAAGAATGCTCATAGGTAGATGGTGATATGTGCAAAACTAGCTCCACTGTTACTGCATACTGCGCTTCTAATGAATGGCCAGACGTCCTGTTTTTAAGGGGACTGTCCTTACTTTTCATGATTCCCGGTGTCACGACAAAATTTTAACGGGGTGCCATGTGTCCTTTTTGGGCTTGCTTTCTTTCTTTTCTCCAAACTTGAAAGGATGTCGATTTTATTTATGAGATTAAATTTTATTCAAGAAATGGCATATTGCTATTTTGTATAGTGTTTATTCATAAATACCTTTCTCAAGATGATAGAACGCATACACATTTAGAAAGTAAAGTTCAGTTCCTTTTTTCCCACAATAATTCACTTGATATCACCAAATAACATCCGATATCCTCTTCCGCTTTTCTCTTCTTTCTTCTACTAATCTCTGTCTCTGCAACTGTTCAAGATTATTCTGCAGTCAACATTTGTTGGTTGTTATCACCAAGACTTCCAGCCACGTCCCACTTCATATGAATACAATTAATACCGGGCTACAAAGTGAAGGAGGGAAACCCATTGCTGCTTTAGGTCTCTTTGCTTTCCACACTGCAAAACTATTCCTTCTGGTGAATGGACTGTACGAAACATACAGTGCGGAACTTGTTTGAAAAAAGTTTACGTGTTTGCAAAACAAAGTACGAGTTCACAATAATAAACATTCTTTAATCATAAAAAGTGCACAAAATCCACGGAGAACCCAAAATAAATAATATGTTTCTCTGATAGTTTATCCATCAGATTATATACATATAAACTTAGTGTCAGTTGTTGGACGATACTGTGTCGTTCCTGTTCATGGTGTAAAGTGTATGTGGAGACTATTAATTGCGAAACGGATGGTTTATTAGTTAATTATGTTCCGGTTATCTAGAAGAAAACTTGTTTAACTGACAAAGTTGTTGTGTTTTAAGCAGGTAACTGCAATATGAATTTTGTAGGTTAAAAGAGAGCTGGATAAGAATATTTTTCAGAAATTGAATGAACTTAAAATGAACATTCAGGGGATTGGTTGTGCTGCACATTTGTCACTTTAATGCTGTGCAGATAGGAGCGGATATTTTTCCCACTCATGTGGAAGCAATGGTTAAAAAGAATATTTTCACTGCTTTCATGTTTATACTATAAGGGTGGAAGAATGGAAATCATTTTGTGGTGTTGTAGGTACTGCGATAAATAAGTTCTGGGTAGTGTAAAAATATGTTTGTCACTAATGCCTACAGTAACCGGGCTCATTAATATATTTTATTCCCTCAAACACATTTCATGTCTCAGGAAAAGATGCCCCACTTCATTGAAACAGTTTCTTTGGCTTTATTTCATTCGAAGTTAGCTAAAAACCTTTTCAATTCAACTAAAAGATTAGAAGAACCCATAATATCATCAAATGAAGTAACCGAAGAATTAGATTTGCTTAAAGCAAAGGTAATTGCATAGAAAACATCTCAACCTTCAGACTTCGGCTGTTCAGTTTTGACCAGTTAAAGAATAAGGATATTTTCATGCAAGGGTTGTTCCACGCCAAATCATCAGGAAAAATACGATTTTCAACCGCATCACGGCCTATTTTAATGAAATTTTATATAAACGTTCCTGTATATGGAAACTAAGATAATATCAATTTTCGCGCTAAAATTCACAGTAGTTTTAGCCAAAGAGTTTTTTGAAAATTGAAGAAGACAACTAAATTCGACACGCAAAAGTTAATTAAAAATTGTATAAATCCGGCCAGATTTATTATTAAAAACTGAATGAAGGCTCGTTTTAAAGCGAATAAATCAGCTTTCAACAGGTGTATTAACAAATGTACTAAAAGTACCCTCTGAATATTCTGGTTGATCTTTTTTTCTTAATTTTTATTCTTTGATGCATCGGGACAATAATTAGAAAAGTGTGCACGTATTACTTTTTAACTGCAATGAATTTCAGTCTGGGGATGCACATAGATTTTGAGTTATAAACAAAGCATCCCTGAAAATGTTTGCAGCACTCGCCTATGCAGCGCAAAGGACAGTTTCTTGTCAGCAGATTCTGATATGGCGGAAGTCCTGGAGAAATGACTCCAAACTCTTTAAAATGAACACACGTGCAGAAAACGTTGTGTCAATGGTGTAATTATTAAAATGGAATCGATTCTTAAGTTAACTGTTTGATGCTATCCTTTCGAGAAAACAGAACATACTAATCGGTGGACATATTTAAAAGGTGTTCTCCCGCGGATGAATAGTGCATTCCTCAGAATTGAAGAAAAGACCAAAGCGTGTGTGATATGTGTCGCAAACAATTACAAGTTCAAGCAGGTGAACTTGAAAGTGCAAAAGACGTTGCAGAGGATGTACCTGGTGATGAAACCGAGCGGGATGGCTCAGGCGGTTACGTCTGTGGCCCGCATTCGGGAGGTCCTGGGATTGATTCCCGGCGACCGCCCACTCTGGCCCATGGGTTGTTCGTGGTTTCCCCGGATCACCAGGCGAATGCTGGGATGGTTCATCTACTATCACGACTCTCCTTCGTCTCATCTCCTGTACCCATCATCTTCCTTGTCATCTGTTTCAGTGTTGTAGGACCAGGCGACGGTATTCGGCGAGTTGTGGCTGGGCGGTGGCTTGCGCTCTGCAGAGGTTTCTTCCCTGGAATCGCTGCGGTACCGCTCAGTTAGATCTCTCCTCAGTATGGGGCTACGCTCCGGAGGAACCTAGAGGTTGGTGGCTTGTGGGCTGACACCGGGCGGCGTCGAATGCGTTCTATCTGGAAACGATCGGGACCTCGTTCATGCTCGCACCCGTATGTATCCGGTTCTGGTCACCCTTCGGGTCACCTCCTCGTCCTTCCCTCCCAGGGGTCACGTTGGAAGCATAAAGTGCCGACTGGCCTGCATGTGGTGCTGAACCCCGGATCCGGGGGCCCCTCCGCGATACATACCTTTACCTTTACTTGGTGATGAAGAATATGTCGACTCTAGTGCCAATACAAGTGCAATAAGTACAGGGGAGTAACGTTAGGGCCTGCAGGGCCTTCAATGCGGGCGGCCCCGGTATTTTATGGCCCCGCAGAAAGAATTATTATTATTATTATTATTATTATTGTTATTATTAAGATCATTAATGGATACAAAAGATTAAAATATATATAAATACAGAAATATTTATAAGATAAATAGTGAAGTCTAATGTCAGTCTGCAATGAAAATTAATGGTCACAATTCATTCAAAACGGTTTCCTAAAATCGGTCAACGTTTAGTTGAGTTTAGCACAGCTGTGTGTGTTAACAATGCTTGTCCTTAACTACGACTTCTCTTGTAACACTGGTTTGCATCATGTTTCTCTGTCGTCACCAAAGAGCGGCGCATAATTACAGCAATGAAAGTGAATACCAAAATATCATATTAGGCAGAAAATTATTCTTTATTGACGTGTAGTGTTCCTAAGATTGTAATATGCACATTTTTTATAAACATTTAACTTTTGTAACACTCTTCATTCGACAACAATGTCAATTGTCAATTATCCATTAGGATGTGGTGAATAACGGTCAGTCAACAGCCAACTGAGTTTCAGACGAGCTTTCTTCGCGAGCAGTTAGGTGTATGTATCGAAAAAAATGATGTGATACTTTTAAACCGTGTTGTCTGTTTGGAGGACAGAAATCGTCGTCAGCTTGGAGGGAAGGGGTTCGAGATTAGGGGTGCCTAACCAAAAGTATATTGCGACATGAAACTAGCTATGCACATTTGAACGCATGCGTCGTTTTCAATTCATGGCGTAAGGAAAACACAGTTGACGCGGGTATGAATTCAGAACTAAAGAAAAGTGAGTAAACAGGTACTTGAGCGTATTGTGAATGTGACTTTAAAACTGGCGTCCAATAATATAGCTTTTCGGGGACATAGGGAGGAAATTAGAAAATCAAACAGTGGAAACTTTTTGGCAATTATTGAAATTCTCGCAAAGTACGATCCGGTATTACGCGATTTAATAAATAAACCAAAATACACGCAAAAATACCTTAGCCCTTCAATTCAAGATGAGTTAAAAAGGTCATATCCCGTGCAGTTGAAAAAGAAATTATTAATGACATTAAAGCTGGCGCATTCTTTTCTATTATCACAGATACAACACAGGACATTACAAGAAGAGATCAATTAACTCAGATGTTTAGATATGTTACAGTTTCACATGATGTCACTGGAAAGCCTTGTGACGTGAACATAAATGAAAGCTTTTTAGGTTTTCGTGAAATAAAAGATCAAAGTGCATTAGGAATAGAAAAAGAAACATTAAGTGCAATAGACGAAAAGGGACTCCCGTTAACTAAATGCCGCGGTCAGAGTTATGACGGTTGTGCCAATATGTCAGGCTTATACATAGGTGTTAGATCAAGAATTCAACAAAGACAAAGAACAGCATAATATGTGCATTGTGCAGGGCATAATTTAAATCTAGTACTTAACGATACTGCATGTGGAAGTCAGATCCTTTTATGGCACAGATGAAACGTTGTATCTTTTCTTCAGTAATAGTAATAAAAGATGGGAACCTTTGGTATCTTCTTGTACCTTAAAAACGCTTTGCTCAACTCGTAGGTCTTCGAGATATCAGTCTGTTAAAGCCCTTCTGTATGCGTATGTCGATGTACTTAAGGCTCTGTCCAAAATAATATTGATATATAAAAAAAAGAAAGAAAGAGAAGAAGCTGTTGTTTTGAAAAACCAATTAGAGAAATTTGATTTCATTTTTCTCTCTTGTTCAGAATGCAGTTGATAATTTATCTTGTTATCGAAAAAACTTTGAAGAAGCAATGTCATCAGCTATATCTCTTGCAAAGAAATGGGGCATTTCACCACAATTTGAAAATAAAGAATTTGAAAAGTGAAGAAACATTTTGATGAATTGTGTCAGGACGAGCGGCTAGTGGATCAAAGTATGTGTTTCAGACTCACTGTTTTTAATTGTTGTCTGGACATTATTGTAGCCCAGCTAAAAGACAGATTTGTGGGTATGCACAATGTTAACCCTTTTTTCAAAATTATTTCCCCAAAGTTTCTAAATTCTGCCTCCGATAAAGAGACTCACAATGCAGCAGTAGTTCTTCAAAATGAATATAGGGAGATTTATCCAGTGAATTCCCAGACCAGGTAATAGGTTTCAAAAACGCTCCGAAAAAAGAAATATCTTCATTAACCTCTGTACTTGACTTAACAAAACTATTAGTAATAGAGAATTCAATCGTAGCTGCTAGCGTTCCAGATTTATGCACAGCGTTTTACATGTTTTTAACTATTCCTGTTATTGTTTCTTCGGCTGAACGCTCATGTTCGAAGCTCAAACTTATAAAGAACTGTCTGCGGAATTCTATGACACAAGATAGACTAAGTGAACTCAGCCTCCTCGGTATCGAATGTGAAAGAGCTATATCCATTGATGTCAGTGAAATCGTCCATACCTTCTCATCACGGAAAACACGCCGCATGGTCCAGTTTCACTAGGTGAGTACAGTGAGGTTTTATAAGTACAAGCACATCAAACAACAGATAGAAGTATAGATTTATCCTTATTGATTTATATAGAATGTTAGTCACTATAATGTATTTAATTTTAGCGGTATTAATTTTGTTTAATACTTTGAAAATAGTGAAAAAATAAAAGCCGTGTTTATATTACGTAGGATTATACAATGCATTACATTAAATTTATACTTCTACCTGGTGTAATTGAAGTTATATTAGTTACTAATCGGTTATACATTTCATTTTACGGAGCCCGGATTTTTATTTTTGCAGGCGGGCCCGTATTGCGTACGTTACGCCTCTGAATAAATACCAGTTTTGTTAATCTAAGTGAGTCCCCTCTTGAACAAAAAAAGTTGCAACAGAAGAAATATAAGAAACAAAAGTTAGAAAAATTTGAAAAAGTCTTGAACGATAGAAAAAGTACTTGAAATTTATAATGATAATGATGATGAGTAGGAGGAACCAAGACCGTCATCGAGTTCTGATTCGTAAATTATGACTGAGCTGATAGAAAAATTTCAAAATTGCTACAAAAGTGAAAAAATTACAATCTTAACATTGCTTCCTAAAGATGGAGTATAAATAAACATAAGGAGCTTTCTACTTCTGAATGCATGATTCGAAAGGTTAGAAAAATGGCAAAAGAAAAGGGTATTTTGACCTCACCAAATCCAAAATTAGTCGAACTCTACAGTCGTTGCCGATGAAGTTAAGGAATTTATTGTTCTGATGCAGGGCCGGCTCCAGGAATTTTGCCGCCCCGTGCAATAATTGCAAGTGTCGCCCCCCCCACGCTTTCGGATAACTAATTTTTATCCGCAATGTCAGTGCATGACTACTCATTCTCACACAAAGTAAGTATATATTTGCAGGGATAATCAATAAATAAAGCTCAAGGAGAGACCTATGCGGTGAAAAACGAGATTTTTCTAAGTGAAAGGTAAAACACGCAAAGTCACACAATAAAAATGATCAACATTTCTGGTTTACCGCTTCATTAGGAGATTAAATGACCAAAAGCACACACAAAAAGAAAACACAATTGACCGTCAACCGCAGTTATTAATAATCCACATCATATTTGGATCTGGGCTTGTTTTCATTTATATATGAGTAACAGAAGTTAATAAGTTCCCCTTATTTCATTGTAATGTTAAATGCCACATTATGCGAGTGAGCTACTCTACCATTTGTACTCTAGTGTTACTGTTAGTGTGCGCTTATCTATTTGACCAATGTAGTATGGGGCACTCTCCATAACAATAACACAGGATGCTAAAGAGTAACTGATCCTTAAACCATCTATAGAAATGGCCATGGTTAATGTCTTCATGATAATCTCCACATCTGGAATTGAAGAGCAGTAGGTGGCCATAAAAATGAGAGGTTCCTGTAAGGCCAATAATAAAGTCCTGCGGGTGACTTCACGGAGCTTTCAATTCTGTCATCAGTCGAGCACTTTGATATGGTATGGCTAGCATTTATTCTTGTTTCTGTCAACCATACTATTTCTTTCAAATTCTTAGTTTATCTTAAAAACAATGATTTTAGGGTTTCAATATAGTTTTATTCGTGTATATTGTCTTGAACTCAAGTCGAGATCATGGAGGACCTTGTTCAAAGAGCTAAATTTTTCCTGAAGTAGCCTTCCTTCTTTAAGTGAAGAAATAGCTTCGCATATGGTAAGATGCTTATTTCGGGTATAGTAGCCGTAGATTGCTTTCTTGTTGCATTTAATTCCGAGTTGTCCAATTAAGTTTCTCTGGAGTTAAAAAGGCAATAGTTGCTAACAAATTAGGCTAACAACACAAGAAGTAACTGAACACAAAGAGCGACTTCCACAATACCACTAGGGCGATAATTCAACTGAGAGGTTCATTAGTCATGATTAATAAACTAAAGCTAAATTCTGTTTCTTATAACCTTGCCCTGCAGACATGTACTCTTCCGCGCTGTGTTTCCTTCCTTCCCCTTTCCCCCGGTTGGCCAAAGTACACTCTTCGAATGGTAACAACCAAGCTATGTGCAGTCCAACGATGGGCGATAAAAGCGATATAAAGACATCCAGGACTGTTATGTAACTTCGTTGTCAAGAAGACGACTACAATTATTTGTTAAGCTTAAAAAAACCGCTCTTAACAAACGTTCCGTTATTTTGCATTCTGTAAATTGTTTGTTATCACGATATTTATTTTCTCACAGTTTTAGCCTACTGGAGTGACTAATCGAAAATTTGTGCAGTCTGTGATAGCGTTTTGTTTTCACACTTCCAGCAGCCCCGGAATACCGACTACTGACTCCTTTTATTACTGTTTCTTACTAAGGTGGAGAAAAAGCGTGCTGTGTAAACCTCACACGAAAAATATAAAATATGTGTGAATTTTTAAAATTTGTACCCATTGCTTAGAATAGTGAGACTTACACCTTCTTGTGTCCCCAAAGAATTAGATACTTTTTATGAGGAAATCTTGCCAAGTTGTTGAACAGCTGTGGCCCTGCAAAATGAGTTTAATTTTATGTTAGGAAAGACAGACAAAAGAATTAGCAGCGCAGTTTCATACTGTTTTTATGAAAGTTTCACAAATTCTATCAACTCGCAATTATTGCTTAGCTTTCTTTACTGTTTTTGGTGTTATACCTTTTAATAGGGATGGGACCTCGATACTCTCGATACTCGGTGGTATCGAAGTATGTCAAATACGCTGCGATAAACCTTCGATACTTTTTTCATACTTTTAAATTTTTAAGTTTTGCACAGTTAAGTTTTACAGTTGTTGCGTTTAACTTTATGCTAGATAAGGCATGAAATGATTCGAGACTTCACGTTATTGCCTCGCACGTGTCCCGAAAGAGTTGCTGGACTATAGTTCTTGATAGACCTTGACTAAGTTTCCTGTGGGTGAATCAGTTTAACATTCCATAGATACTTGTAAATGAAAACATGAAAAACAATGGGGGAAGGAGTAGAGGTGCTCGTGTGACATGCAGCGTTAACTGAGTTGTGAATAAAGCCGACTTAGCTGGCGTACTAAATCACGTTTTTACAATAGCCTGGCTTGGTGACTCACTCTCAGTTACCTACTCCGGTGACCAAAATCTGTGAACACAGTAGAAACAAATCAGAACTTGAGACGTGTGATAATACAGCGCATGGAAACTCTTGTTAATTTTAGTTTTTCAGTTTAGTGTAAAATATATATTTGCTTGTAGTTATAAGATTGCAGAATAAAGAAGAATTTCTAGTATATGTTTTTCTATGGGAATAAAATCCTTAAAAAGAAGGTTTTCAGCACAAAATGTGGTCTCATAAGAAGGGAAGAAAAGGAATTATTAATATTATTATTATTATTATTATTATTATTATTATCCCTGATTAACAATAGGGTATATTGACCTGTAGCATTATCAAGATAAAAAATTGCTGCCAATTGGAGAACATCAAACAGGAACAATTTGGGAATTAGCATACAATACAAAGCTGCGTTTAAACACAGAAAACGACTAAGAATTACATAATTCACTGAACAGGCTATTGCACTTACAGCTTTTTATAAAGTGAATATGAGTATCGGTGCCCAAAATTCACTATCGGTATCGAGTATCGAGAAATGGTGGCATCGTCCTATCACTACTTTTGAAAGATACCAGCTGTCATGTAGATTTTTCTGAAATGTAATGTATACCATCAAGCATAAGTGGGTACTTATTTCTTTATTCATGATTTGGCAATGCTCAGTGTCCATTCAGTTCTGTGGAAATGCTCTTGCACCTTAATCCGTGAACGAAAATCATAATTGGTGTCTGGTTATTTTAGGTATTCGTTAAATGGAAGGTCATAGTGAAAAGAAAGGTTAGTTTCAGTAGTTATATTATCTGGGGGAATGTTACAGCTACAAGTATTTTATTTCGGATTATTTTTCATACACAAAATTAGTAAGTATAAAATATGATTTTATAACTCAAATCACTGTCTTCTGCTATGTTCCTCCTCTTCGAATATAAATTCAATTTTCTATGGTTACAGGAAACCGGTAATTATCTAAAGGGGAACGAAACGCAAAAATCATGTTTCTTCCTAAATTAAGGATATGGCCTGTAAAAGGCAGTGGTAAGATTCTTTTTTACTCCGTAGCTTCGTTACCGCTGCGCAAGCGAAATTATAACATTATATGTCATCAGAGCCAGCCGAGCGCTGGAAGCAGTTGGGGGATCTTAGGGAGTGAGTCATTGCTGCACGTGAAGTAATACGTTTTCAATAATGCTTCTTGCTGGTATTTAAGTTTAAGAATAGTCTTAGTTTTTTGTAGTGTTTTAATGATGGTGTTACTGAGTCAGTTTAGTATTACACAAACAGCCTAATATTGAGAGAAATAAAATGCCTCAATATTGTACATATGGCTGTAATGTGAGAAGGGAAACACACTAGGAACTCATTTTCACGCGTTTCCAAACAGAGACAAATCTCCAAAAAGATATAGGAGATGGGCAGTATTTTGCAAAAGAAAATATTTTTACTTGGTTCCGGTGCTCGTTTATGTTTCTTCCATTTTAAGGACACAGATTATGAACAGAAGCAGTTATTAAAACGGCAGCTTATGCCGGAAGAAAATTTCAGAAGGTCTTTATTAAAACCTCGAGCTATTCCTCCTGTAAGGAGAACTGAAGACAATTTCCAGATATCAGTTCTAGTAAGACAATGTATCCTTCATCATCTTCATCCAAGGGCAAATGACAAAAAAATAGAACGATGTAAGGCTGGAAATCGTAAAAGCATAGTATCTGAGCTACGCGATAGTGTTAGGTGCAATAAAACTGACAACGAAAGCGATGATGATAAAAGTAGTGAAATTGAATTCAGAATAGAAGGTGGTGAAAAAACCAAGAATATAGAAGTATAATGTGGACTAGTCACTGAAATCACAAGGAAACATGTATTGTTGGAACTTGAAAATATCTACGAAACAAGCAATGATGAGGAAGATTAGGATAAGCTGAATGAAAATTTCTACGAACCTGATACTTTAGACTCGGATACAAGTGATAATGAGGAGGAGGAGGAGGAGGAGGAGGAGGAAGAATGAGAATAAGAAGAGACTTTCACCATACATGGTAATGCAGCTACATTGGAATACTTCATTATTGCTTGGGCATGTCTACTTTTATTTTTCAAGGTTTGTGTTTTATGTAGAAATGAGGTCAAAGCAATTTCTCATTGCATTAAACGGACAATGCTATGTGTTAAAACAGCTGTTATCGCGGTAATACATTCACTTGGAACTCACAAAATTTATCAGGAAACAAACTGCATGGAAATGCTTTAATAGCAAGTTCTTTACTATTATCTGGTATATTGTTTCAGCAATTTAAGTCCTTCTGCAAATCATTGGGTTTGGCAATGTTTTCAAGGCGTACATTCGATAAAAGCATTCAAAACATGGCAGCACCAGTTGTTAGAGCATTTTAGGTTCAGGAAAGAAATAAGAACCTGAATTCATCAAAAGGTTGTGGTATACCCATATAGTTGGTAGGGGATGGGTAGTACGACTCGCCAGGATTTTCAGCCAAATATTTAGTCTATTCTGTCGTGGATTTAATTCCCGCAAAATTATTGATTTGGAACTTGTTAAAAGAGGTATGGCAAAAAGCGATTTGGAAAAGGCTGCTTGTGACAACATAATGACTAAGCTTGCAAAACAGGAAATGTGTAGAGTTGAAGTTTTTATCTCTGACAGGCATGAAGGTGTAAGATACCTGTTAAAAACTCAGTATCCGGAAGTTGAACATGAATTTGACGTATTGCATTTGCCTAAAAGTCATGAAAAAAATTAAAATGGTAGAGAAAGAATACCCAGTGCTGATGGCATGGAAAGCCAGTATAAATAGTCATTTATAGTGGGCTGCACAAAACTGTAATGATAACGGTAACATATTAATTGAAAAATTCACACCAATTCTTTATCATAAAAACTGAATATAAATGGCTAGAGAACAATGAATGTAAATCTTGTGAACATGATGAATTGTTGGAAGAACAACTATGAAATAAATTATGGGCTAAAGGCGAAACAAACGCTCATCATGCTCTGAAGAAAATTATTTTGGACAGCACCTTCTTAAAATGATTTGGCTCATATTCGACATTATATATATATATACATATATATATACTAATAGTTTATAAAATTATCACAGTCTACGTCTCAGATATGCTCCGAAAAGTATATATTTTTCATATCAGTTGCTTCAATTAAGAACAATGACAGCAGCGCTAGATCACAATTTCAATGTAAATAAAACTTACACGTAAACTTGTTAATCACTTAAAACACATATACTAACACGTCTTGTCTGGATGCAGTGTGGCTCTCATGACGTCATGCGACAACACAACCACAGGCTGTAACCCGATAACCATTCACCTTAGGATGGTGAAGCTGCGTGTGCCATTATTTATTTCTGACGACAAATGAACTAATGTGGTGAGTGAAATATTCATTTTTGTGTTTCGTTCCTCTTTAAAACAATTCTGGGAACGGAAAGTATTGCTGTAATATCCTAAAACTCTCAAACGTGCTCAGTTCCTAATCTTAAGCTAAAAATAAGGCAAATATATTCATGAACCATGCAAATCTACTCACCATTTATCACTATTTGAACCTAAAACTCTTAAAGCAGTAGCTGTTACTTTTTATTACGATACGAGAGCACACAACGTTTATTTTGTTGTTAAAATTCGTTTCCTATAAATAGGATGACGAAAGCAGAATAATGCCTGGAAAGAAAGATTATGTTGAGAGCATGACTTACCATTGCTATCACACGGAATACTGCTTACTCAAGCGTAATGCGTAACATTTAATTTTACGCTAAAAACATAAATAAATATTTGGTAATTAAGATCTGAAACTTCTGTCATGGTTTTCCTGTTACAGCAGCATTAAAACGACGCCTATGCGAATCTGTTGGTAACAAACGCCTTAGCAAGAGATTCTCGGGGTTTGTTGCATTTCCCAACCAAATTTTTATTCTTAACAAAATTTGGTTTGTGTCGAGGTTACAGAATTGCAAATAATTCCTTAACGGCTTTTACAATTTTAAGCCTTAACAAAACGTTACAGAATAACCTTCATTGTCATGATAGATGATTACGTGCTTTGGTCTTCCTAAGAGGCAGGTTTAGACCGAAGGATCCTCTCATCTATTTGTTGATAAGAATTTACATCCATTCCAGATACATTAACTCTGTTAAGTAATATATTTAATTAATACCGTTATGAAAATGTAAATTTGAGAATTATCTTCGAATATATTCAGGAAAATGATCATGTTAAATAAGGAACTATTTTAAATCGCAACACAATTTATTCCACGACAGCAGCCAATGAGAGGTGACTTATACACATGGCCGTTAAGAGCTACGGGACAAAATTACATGGAACAGACTTTAGTAACTTGATGAAAGACCCCTGTTTATAAACGCGATGTTTATTGTTGAACAACTGATATGCACGGGATGTTTTGACGATCATTAATGAGGATCGCATCCAAATCACTGTTGCTTCATTTGTCACCAATTTCATAACAAAACATCTCTAGAAAGTCGCTAGATTTTAAGCATGATTTGTAATTCCGTCATATTTCCACACGTCTTGTTCACAGCCCCGCATTTCCTCATGGGCCACATGGGCCCCACCGAGGGTGGCAATTCTTAGGGGCGGCAACATTGAGAAAATGATCATTTATATGCGAAAATAAATGTTCACATGCGTTAAAAAAAGAGTAGTGATGGTAGCGGGAATTCTTATTAGTGAGAGGGAAATTGTGGATTGACGGGTGGAGATCTTACGTGCATGGTGTAACTGGCAACACTGCCTTCCTGCATGCTGCCTGCGCTGTTTTTGAGTGGCGTCGCGCGGTCGGGTGGCGGAAAAATTGTTGGTCCAATTATTGTAACATTACCTAAGTACGGGGCTGCTTGTTGATGTTTGATTTTGCTGCCCCTAAAACCTGCCGCCCTCGGCGGTGGCAGGCTCGAACATCCCCCTGCTCTGATGACGTAAGCAGAATAATACCTGGACAGAAAGATTTTTGTCGCAATTAAAGGAAGTGGGGAAAAAAACTATGAGTAGAAAGGTTAATTTTGGGAATCTTAATGAGCTATACGCAGCATTTAGTTTCCTATCCTGATCTAAAAATAGGATTTTCCAAATTCGCAGCTCTAAGACAAAAAGAAATGCATTTTAGCTTCAACGAATATAACACATGCCGTGTGTCTGTGCCTATCATCGGAATGCGAAACTCATGACACAAGCTATTAAAGTAGTCGTACCTGAAGGTTTTTGAAAATCCTTCTTCATATGTACCAAATGATCAACATTTCTTGGCTAACGTGGTATGCAATTCTCCTGAGATTAATTTTTTGTTTTGGACAGTGTAAAGATTGTCCTGAAACTTAAAAAATAAGAAAAGCTTTAGAGAATAGATCGACGCTAGAGACAATAGTAAAATCTAGTGGAGAGTTTCTTGACTGTTCCTTACAGAATCTTTGAAATTAGTGAGCCACTCTTTTATACCATCTGAACAAAGCAAGTTCTTGAATAAAGCAAATCAACAATTTAGCCAGGCCTTGATCTTGCCAGAATGACCTTGCTGAAAATTATTCTTTTTTTATTCAAGATTCAAGACGAAATTCAGGCATACCATTAGAGTAATGTGCAGTGCGGCAGTATCTCCTCCTGTCCTTTGTTGTGGGTGTTTTTAATGCCCGTTGTTCACGGCTTACCTTGCTGCATCCTCCACGTTGGCTCCAGATGTTCGCAGTGTGCTGATTCTCTGTATTTGTTTTATCCTCGGCTAGCTGCAGTAATTTCTAAACTATGTGGGAGCATGGACTTATCCTTGGTAAAGGAAACGTAGATCTCGGGTGGTGGTAAAGGGTAAAATAGACGTGCTTTAGTTATGAAAAGACGACACTGCTGTTTCTTTTATTTTGCTACTTCTCGTAGTACCCAACACTGATATTGCCGCCGTTAAAACACTGTCCACTGCTGTTGAAACACGGCGCGGATATGACGCGAAGTTTATATATGCTTATTATATCTCTTTACGCGTAGCGATTCTTATGTGTGTTACGAAAACTGTCTTAATACACTTTTGCCTCGATATCTCTTAAACATCCTGCAGCATCTCTCCCTGCCTGTAGTTTTGCAAAATGTTCCCTGACCAAATGACAAATGACCCCGAATTTGTTCCTAGCAGATTCATTTATAGTCGCAGGCTTCTGGGGCTGCTTCCTTTCCTATTGGTCCATTTTTAGCGCCACTCAACGCGTCTCACTATTTCATATAAACTTACAGGGATCTCATTGGTCCAAGCTTAACATAAATCGCGGCTTTTCCTAAATTTACCGTTAAGCTTTTTGTCTCTCTCACTTGGTCACGGCGAATTATCGTATAAAGGAACAAAAACTCTACACTCTCGCTGTATGAACAATGCCCCTGCGACCAGAGAGGCATCGTAAAACTATACTTTCTTCCTTCGAAGACACTATTCCTGCAGCTAAGACATTTCGTCGTGGACAGTATTTTAACATAGTGCTTAAATTATTTACATTAAATAATTTATAACTCCTCTAATATTAGTAACCTAAATACAGACATATCGTTAAATCACCCATTTTAAACGATACAAGCAGTAAAAGAAAAAGATGTGTACATAGCATGATTTAACATCAATAAAATTAATAAATCCAATTATCTATAATCACAGTTCTCGGGCTCGGCCTGGAGTTGCCGTTTCAAATTGCCCTGTTCTGGAAAAGAATAAATTTTTCAACACTTGATACAATTTTCTTTTCCAGAACACTTCCTCTGAGTATACATTTATGTTTGTTTGCTTCGTTTATAGAGACCTCTTCGCTATACCTGTTCCTTCACAAGGGTTCTGACAAACCGGCGGTGTTTACACTTGGTTCATTCCCCTCTTACGCTTTGTGGTGGGTTGTTCTTTCTGCCGAGAATGAAAATCCTTTTAAAAACAGGTTTTTCCAAGAGGCATTCTGTCGCACAATACACTTTCACTCACACGAATAACTTGTAGTGCAGACAAATACGCTAATACCCAAATTAAGTTCTAACAATTAAATTTATTTACATACATACTGATAAATAATAATTATTATGTATTTAATTATTTACTTATTTCTTTGTTTATCGGGTGTATTGCCTTTACCACTTGTTCATATGTTTGCTACCTCATTTCGAGTAGAACTAACCTAATTATTTTCATTAAATTCTTCACCCCTCTCATTCTCTAAACATTTGTACGGTTTGAGCAACTGTTTATGATATCTCCCTACGATCTTTGAATTCTTTATATCTTGTAACTCAAATGTATCCGAGCCAAAAATGTTAATCACCCGGTATGGACCTTTAAATAAATTTTCCATTCTATGATACCTTTTGTTCAGAGTGCTAGACGTTTTCTTGTCCGGTACCAATATTAAGTCTCACAGTTCGATCAACGAGTGCTTTCGCTTCTTTTGTTTAAATTTCTCCTTCCTTTTCTGCGCCTTCTTCGACATTCTTTCAAAAGCTTTCTTAAACATCTCTTCTTCCGTTAGGGTTTTCAGATCTTTAGTTTCTAGTGTCTGTGGTAATTTCCCTTCAAGTGTTTCCATTAACGTCCCCCTCATCAGCTCATTTAATTTCCCCTCTAAATTCTTATTTTGTTCACTTAAGTTTCTTTCTAAGTCCTTACTCTGCTCATTTAATTTCCCTTCTAAATTCTTATTCTGTTCACTCAGTTTTCTTTCTAAGTCCTTGCTCTGCTTATTTAATTTCCCTTCTAAATTCTTATTTTGTTCGCTCAGTTTTCCTTATAAGTCCTTACTCTGCTTACTTAAGATTCTTTCTAAGTCCTTTCTCTGCTCATTTAATTTCCCTTCTAACTTCTTATATTGTTCACTCAGTTTTCTTTCTAAGTCCTTACTCTGCTCATTTAATATTCCTTCTAAATTCTTATATTGTTCACTTAATTTTTCTACGTTTTTACTCTGCTCATCTAATTTCGCCTCTAACCTCTGAATTCGTTCGTCTATCTTTGTGCTCAAGTATTGAAGGAATACCATCAGCTGCTTCTGACCTGGGTCAATGGCCTGCTGAATTGGTGGTTGCCCTTCCAGCCTAACTTCTACCTCTGCTTCCCCATATTTCCTCCATCTGGTGTTATACTGACAATGGCCTCCCTATTCAGTTCTTCCAAATCTTTCCTTGACCTACTCATGGTTCCGTTAGCAAATTCTACCTCCCTAGTAATGACTTTACCCCCTCTCAACAACATGTGTTCACAGATACTGAGTAACTACTCTGCATGCCTTTATGTTTGTTTTTGTATAAATGTTCTAACCTTTACTTTCTCCTATGTTAAATGATGCGTCCCGGGTTCGAATCCTGGTGAATTTCTAGAAGCGATGTTCTCAGCTATTTTGTCATCCCACGTAGGTACACTAGAAGTTCGCGTTGTAATTTTGTTCTACTGTGCCCCTTTCCTCTGAAGATTCTTCCTCTATGCGTTGTTTCCTAGTCCTCCGTTCGTGCTGGTCTTCCCTTCGTGCCCCACAGTTTTGGGGCCAGTTTGCGGCTGTCACCTCCTGTCCGAAGTTGTGGTGTTTGTTAATGCCCGTTGCTCGCGGCTTACCTTGCTGCATACTCCACGTTGGCTCCAGATGTTCGCAGTGTGCTGGTTCTCTGCATTTGTTTTATCCTCGGCTAGCTGCAGTAATTTCTAAACTATGTGGTAGCATGGACTTACCCTTGGTAAAGGAAACGTAGATCTCGGGTGGTGGTAAAGGGTAAAATAGACGTGCTTTAGTTATGAAACGACGACACTGGTGTTTCTTTTATTTTGCTACTTCTCGTAGTACCCAACACTGATATTGCCGCCGTTAAAACACTGTCCACTGCTGTTGAAACACGGCGCGGATATGACGCGAAGTTTATATATGCTTATTGTATCTCTTTACGCGTAGCGATTCTTATGTGTGTTACGAAAACTGTCTTAATACACTTTTGCCTCGATATCTCTTAAACATCCTGCAGCATCTCTCCCTGCCTGTAGTTTTGCAAAATGTTCCCTGACCAAATGACAAATTACCCCGAATTTGTTCCTAGCAGATCCATTTATAGTCGCAGGCTTCTGGGGCTGCTTCCTTTCTTATTGGTCCATTTTTAGCGCCACTCAACGCGTCTCACTATTTCATATAAACATACAGGGATCTCATTGGTCCAGGTTTAACATAAATCGCGGCTTTTCCTAAATTTACCGTTAAGCTTGTTGTCTCTCTCACTTGGTCACGGCGAATTATCGTATAAAGGAACAAAAACTCTACACTCTCGCTGTATGAACAATGCCCCTGCGACCAGAGAGACATCGTAAAACTAGACTTTCTGCCTTCGAGGACACTATTCCTGCAGCTAAGACATTTCGTCGTGGACAGTATTTTAACATAGCGCTTAAATTATTTACATTAAACAATTTATAACTCCTCTAATATTAGTAACCTAAATACAGACATATCGTTAAATCACCCTTCTTAAACTATACAAGCAGTAAAAGAAAAAGATATGTACATAGCATGATTTAACATCAATAAAAATTAATAAATCAAATTATCTATAATTACATTTCTCGGACTCGGCCTAGAGTTGCCGTTTCAGCAGGCAACTATTCATTTATTCGTGATATATTAGAGCAATATTATATTATGCAACACAGTCTCGAACAAGAATTTAGTAATAATTTCAGACTGCTTAAAAGATAACACTGCATGTATTCACCTATTTTAAAGACCCTTGTTGAATTTATTAAAACAGAAATATTTAACTCACCACAGAAAAGAATGTATTTTCTGAAGGCTCAGCGCAAGAAATAAACAGGAAAAATTTAATGAATACTACATTGCATGAGGAAGATTTTGGGTTTCCTGCAGAGTAGCATACTTGTTACTTGCCATGGTAAAAACGCACGCGATGGAATCGGTGGGACACTCAAGAGGCTTGCAGCTCATGCTAGTTTGCAGAGACCTTCGAAGAGCCGAATATCAACACCAATTGAATTGTATCATTGGACTAAGAACCGTCTTTCAAACATTAATACTGCTTTTGTGACTAAAGAAGAATGTACTGTAGAGGAAAAGCTTTTCAAAGTCTATTCCAGTGCCTGGAACACGCAACACATACATCATTCAGCCGTTTACAAGGAGAATTTTACTCGCTAAGTGGTTTAAAAGTGCAGTTGAAATATCACAGCATCCTGCATTCAGAGATGATCCAACGATCTTATTTCATTGGCAGAGGGTAAGCAAGAAGAAGGAACGTTTAATATATTTTAAATATATTTATTTTTAGTAGCTTAAAGGAGAAAATAAATCATAAAATTCTGATTATTCTTAGGATGTTATGTGTAGAGATATATACTTAGTGAGTTATCACATGTGAGGGTTATAAGAAGATAAAACATAATGATTATTGACATCTTGTCTAACGGTAACTCTGCGATTAGCGTAAGCATGCTGTGGTAAAAGAATTTTTACTTCTGAAACCCATTGTCATCCCAACTTGAAATTTGGAAATTTGTTTTATGACTGAGTAAGATCTAATATATACTTTTGCCATTCAATTCTAAGCAACGCATTTAGTTTTTCATGCTGATATTAAACAATTATATATTGTTTTCATATGAAAATGTTTTTTTTAATACCTGATAATCAATTGAAGTCACATCATTAGAATTTATCAAAAAATGTTGTCCATTATTCTTAAGCCGCTACTGAGATGTGTCATTTCGAAATAAGCGGTGCTTTATAAGAAAGCTATTTCCCCACTAAAAAATCTAAACTTGAGAGAAATGTAAAACTTGGCAGTTTTACTTAACTAGCCAAAGGCTATCAACTCACAAAGTTAAAAAACAATCTGAGTTGGTTCGGGTTCAAGGTCTTGATGATTTCAGATGGAATGACCCGAAAACAAAATTTGAAGATTTATTAGAAAATGTATTTTATTGTGTTTTCAATGATTTTTAAAAATGTGCGTTTCCACTTATGAAACATTTGACTATATGACACTGAAAAATGATGCATCCTGGGATGAAATGTCCAAATATCTTAATGATCTAAGGGGAATAGATTCAGGCTCAACATCATCTTACGTGGTGTAATGGTTACCATGCTGGCCTCTAATTCCCGAGGTCGCGGGCTCAAACCCGGAAGAGGGCGCTGAATTATTTGGGGTAAAGATCATTAGTATCGTTTCCTTTGGAAGGGAAGTAAAACCGGTGGTCCCGTGTCGTACATTTACGGCACGTAATAAAATCTCAAGCTTGATAAAGAGGTCTCTGAGCAAAATTACCACTCATTCACGCCCAATGTAGAATGGGACGCTAAGGACCACAGCAGTTAAAGAGCATCCATAAATATGACCCATTGGTTTTATTTATTTATTTTCCAGACTCAACAGTTCAAATAGGTGAAAATGAACATTTGATGAAATTCAACTTGTACACAATATTTTAAACTGCACACTTGAGTTGGTTGGTGTTGATTGTTTTAGGGCGTTCAACTACTGGGTCATAAGCACCCTTGCACACTTGAGGAATGGATATATCGATATACAGCAATACTGAAGAAGATTAAACTGACGTGAAGTTTTAATACGCTTAAAATGCATTTGCTCAGTTTAGAAACCTAGAAGTTATTGTATACTTTGTTGACTATACCATGCATAATGGCTGATATGGGAAGAATCTTTTCACTTACGAACAGTCTGTAGCCTAATGAATAGAATCGCTCCATTATTGAAACTGTATAGGCTATTATCACAGTTAAGCAACATTTTATTATCTCAGTTGTAAAGAGTGTTGAAATACGTTGAATAATATTCTAAGTTGTTCAGCGGATAAAACTATCTACACCCATCCTAGATCTGCAACGATCCAAAGTTTACTTGCTACTCGTGAGGCTGCTTACCCAAGGCATTGCCTTGTAAGTGCTTGGGGGTGTAAGTCCTCCAAAGGGGAGGGTAATCTGAGAAAAATAAGAAAATTGTCTAAGCAATGCAAGGTTAAGTACAATGTTTCTGACGGTGAGCGAACTACTATATGTTTAACAAATTAAAAGGTTCTTAACTGTGATGCAGCAAAGGGCCTCCGTTTTTGATAGAAGGCGCCAATCAACCGAAACACCGGAAGACTATCAACACCGTGGCTGGAAACGGCGAGGATGATCTGGTAGCGCACCGTCTCTGCATAGTGCTGTAGACATGGTGGCCTCACTGACTACTACCAGGCCTGATTTAGTGCGGGGATTACCAAAAAAGAGCCGGCCAGGCGTTGCGAGCTAGGAAGCGCCTAGAGTAAAACCCTGCCAATGGCTGAGGATGCTTACCTGGAGCTGACCCTTAGTAGGAGACTCCAAACAAAGCACGGCTAATGGCATTTACTTTCCCCATAATGTCAAGCAACGTTTATTCAAGACATTACCTTTATAAAATGTTTATTTTTGGAGATACTGTGCAGTCTGAACTTAAATGGCCCACTATATATAGTGAATGCCGCCTACGATCGCGGATATATAGGAATTTAACATGTGGGACGACCCACTGAGAAAATCTTATTAATGGTTTTGCGCAGTAACCACGCCTGATGTCTTGTGTACGGCAAGGAAGAGTCAGTTGGTGTACATCATTTTTCGCGTGGTTTGAGTGGAAATAAATTCATTGTGCGACCCCTGAGATGTGGATAATCTTTTGAGAAACATCCTTTCGCAACCTACAGGGGAATAAACTGACTTGGGACCAAAAGTGTCACCCTGCACCCATGGTAATCCACACTCACGCCCCCAGCTGATGCCGGTACAAAGCATCACCCCAATCTCAAACTAAAATGGCCCACAGCATTTGCTAACCCGCACTTCAACGGCATCATAAGCCACAGTAACACCACGTCCTGGGGAATCTCTATGTCCACGTCCCCTTCACCTCGAATACAACAGCTTCCCCAGCCGTGTACAAAGTCAACGATTTGACGACTTATCACATCGTTCACGAGCTCGAACGGAGATAGAACTTCAGCTTTGGGGGACGACACTGACAACATCCTGGATGACCGCCTTTACCAACGAGAATCACCTTCACCGGCAATTTTGGAGTTATCACCGCTCCTCCGAAGGTAACCAAACTAACCACAGCAGCCTCAGCATGAATAAGTACATCAACAACAGAGAATCTCCTTTAGTGAAACACATAGCGTTGCCCTAAGACTTCTAGAAGTTCAATAAGCTAGGCAGTGATCTCATGATTCGTAGGAACGAGAAAATTATAGGGTTAACTACGGCAGAGCATCAACTCTAAGTACAGCAAACGGGCATTTTCGAATCCAAAAGTTCTCCTGAGGCTACTCCCAGTCTCACAAGCATGATGCAATACATGCTGGTAAAATTACTTTTTCTTTAAATTACTGATAACCTTACAGGGTAAAATATGGGAGCCAGAATTGCTGAAATCGCTACCCAAATGTGTAACTTAGATTCATGGATAGCAGTACAAGAGAAAAATCTAAGAGCTGGGATCGCTGAAATCGTTAACCAGGATAAAAGCTCGTAATTCCGATTTCAGCCCAGGACGGACACTTGGAGTCAGGGGTTGCCCAGCATGATAGAACCTAGAAAGTATATAGTTAAAAGGGTGCACAATTGATTATACCAGCAATTTGAACATCAGAGTAAATTGGAAGAACAAATATGAATGCAAAAGAAAGTTCGTGAGATTGTGAGTCCAGATCAGAGAAAATCCTTGTGGAACTTCCCAATCTCTTCACCAATCACCCCAACACCCACTAGGGGATTGAGAAACTCAAAGAGTAGATGAACAATGTATCAGCGAATAATGCTGAATTGGAATACAACTGAGCGAGGAGCTGCCCTCAAGCCTGTATAAAATCGGAAAGTGGCAAAAAAGTCCCAAATCTCACACTAAATCTGGGCTTACAATAATTAGGCAGGCTATGCAAGCCCACCAGAATAAGCAGAAAAGCAAAATTTCCAGAATACAACAGACAATTGCACAGGCTGCCGACGCTCACTGCTCAACAATATCCCCAACTGGGCACCAATGGAGAAATGGCTCTTATTAAAGAAGCCATTAATCACATGTGTGTTTTAAAATCAGACTTCAACTCCGTCCAGCTATTATGCAACTTCGCACGAACCGGTGCGGAAGGATATGCAGAACCCGCAACAAGGTGCGCTTTCATAATCGTGTCCCGTAGCATGCAACAGTATAGATCCGCAAAACACAAACATCCATTCATGCCAAACAGTATTCCAAATCATTACCACCTACTATGTGAAACACCGAAATTGTTCAAAATGTTAATTAAGAAGGGCTTGAAAGGGAGGTCACTACTCTGGTTTCGACTTTAAATAGGTGATCATGCCAACTACACCGAATTCAAGCTAAGTTACCTTACTAAATACTGGAATGGCGCAACACAATAAGCTGTGAGGATTAGCATTAATAATGGGAAATAAACGGTGGTATGGTGGAAGTCCACGGTGGACTACTCTCTAGACTTAGCACATAGAGCTAAGTGCTGGACCCACCTATGGAAGAACAGGAATTTACTTACCCTGTTATAAACACTTCCCAGTTCAGATCCGCAATCACCACATTATGGCGTTTCCGAGTAGTATCGACGGAACGCTAGATCTACTGACGGCATTACAGCCACAATCGCCAGAATGCAACCCCGACCTTAGGACTGATAAAGGGCACAGCGACCAGAATTTTAATCTGAAGAGAGAAAAAGGTAATGGCGGAATTAATGTCCGTCAATAGCCAAAAAGACAAATATAGAGAGAGCACAAGCGGCATCACGAGGGCGTAGCCAAGGACCCATAAACAGGCAAAAATTGTTTAGTCGGTCGGCCATTACGCTCCTTCAAAACGGCAGCATGTGCAATGGTGCAGCTGAGTTTGCATTACAAGCTACAAACAAGCTTCGGAAAAGTAGACCTGGATTGGCTCATATTCCCGATTCTGACCCAAAGTTATGTTTCAATATAGGCAAAGTTTCGATGATTAGTGTGCAAAACCTTGAAAAAAACAGGTAATAGTAATAATTATGCAGCAAGTTAAGGTAATAATTCACAATGCAGCAATTATCACCACGCCAAACACAGGAGCAACAGAATCGGCTTGTGGCATGTAGTTGTGTAATTACTTTATCACCAAAGACTTAAACGTACAGACGCTCCTGACTAAAAATGTGTATGCTCTATTACTCATTGGGGAAAAATGCAAAGGAGCAGAAAAGCAGGTCATGATCGAGTTGACACTGAGCGGTGTGCACATGGAATACATATTCGTTATTCCTAATCTTGTTGTCCATGTTTTATTTGGTAGTGATTTTTTTAACAATCAAAGCTCACGTCAATTATGAAAGAAAACAGCTGCAGGTAATCACAAATGGAAAATAGTTCAGGAGCCCCTACACTCAGATGAAAGCTATGCTACCACAATTGACTGAAGCCGAAACTTGGTTGGCACAAGAGAAATTCTTTCTTCAGATAATTAATGTAGATAATATGTACTTTGCGCAGCACCATGTCAATGGTGATTATGGTGAGTACAGTGTTCTTATACCTTTGCTAATAGCAGTATGCAATAGATAATGATACCGTAAACCTCAATGAACAAACTATAAGAATTATTGTCCATTACTATTACCTCGGCTTGGAGTTAGGAAGGGATACTTTTGTGCTAATCCAGCAGGTCGTGAAAACATTACGACGAAAATTGAACCCCAACTCACTGTCATGTCTCCCTCTGACGAAGGTCAGAAGCAAAGCCTTTTGAATGTTCTGTACAGAACACTGTCTGCATCTTCGGAAGGAAAGAGTTTATATGCTTCTTTCCAATATAAATTCCAAATTAAAGACGCACATCCATGACGCCATAATACTAGGAATATGCCTTTGGAACACAGATCTGCCCTGAATCAAATAATTAATGACTTGGTGCAACAAAATGCAATACAGGTTTCGACTTCTCCATACAGCAAACCTTTGTATATTGTCCAAAAAACGCAAAGTACGCATTACCATTGACGCCGGAAACTCTAACCAAAATTGTATTGGCGTACTGTCAATATGAATCACGTACTTCCCGTCATGGATAGGGAAAGCTGGTTCTCTTCATTCGATCTCACCAATTTGTATCTGAAAATTCCCCTGCATGAATATTTGAGAAACATTATGCCGTTTTCGCACAACGGCCGTACTTTTCAATTGACATTCTTACCATTCGGTTTATCTGTAAGCGGAGGTGTATTTCTCCGTGCCATGTATACAGTTTTTGGAGATATTGCGTAAAACGTTCTATCACAGCATCAGGATTGCTTCTTCACTCACGATAATAGTGCAGAGGAGCACATAAGGCACGTTGTTCTCATAATCACTAAATTACGCCAAAATAGAGCCGACTTTAAGTCTGGAAGGAATAAATTTCTTTCAAGAGGAAGTAAGCTTTTTGAGTTATACTATTATTTCTGGCGAAGGAATATCGCCGAAGGAGCACTACAATTACACAGTGCAACAAAATTGCAAAGCCACAAAAACTTTCTCAAAAACGTAACTGTTATTTATGTATTTTTACATCCTGAATTCGAAAATGATACTCAAAATATCGTATCAATCACAGTTTTTGCACAAATCGCATATTTTGCAATAATGATGAAGTACACGAAAATGCCATATAAAGCTCAAAAGCAGTGCATAGCTTTCAAATGTACAACAATTGCGCCCCTAGCGGCACACAGCAAACTGTCATATTGCTAATGGCGCTGCCTGTCCGTCACTGTGTTGTGTTTGTGCAAGGAAGTGCATGTTAGTGTTAGTGTACAATGTCTACATGAGGCTGTATAAGCTCGCCTAGCAGCTTTTGTTATATTTGTGGCGAAAAATACTGAGGAAACATTGCTGTCTTCATGAGAAAGGTCTACCGTGCCTACTTCGGAGTGACACTAGTCGACATCAATAAAGAATGGGCTATACAGATCGTGTGTGTTGTATTTGTAAGTAGATTTACGACGCAGGGCGGCAGGAAAGAAGTCATTACGAGATGGCATCCCTATGTTCCAGCGGGAGCAACAGAATCATACCGGCGATTGCTGCTTCTGGTCTTGTAAGGTTACACGGTTCAACAAGAACAACAAGAAGAGTATTAAGTATCCAAATATTTGCTCAGCCATTCGTCCTGTTCCACATGGCCCGGATATACCTACTCCACAACCTCTGTAGACATTATATAAGGACGACAGTGATGACACGGATACCGTACAGGAAACGGATGATACTGAGTTTGAAGTTGGCACAGATGAGTGCCCTCTTCTGTACACTCAGGCAGATCTAAATGATTCAGTCCGTGATCAGGTCTGATAAATGATAAAGCAAAGCTCCTAGGGTGAAGACTGCATGAAATACATATGTTAGCAGCTAGTATGTCCGTTATACTTTACAGAGAAAGGGACGATATTCACACGATATTTTGCTCAAAACCACCTGTTAGTGGACTGCAGTGATGTAAAAGATTTGATGTTTCAGTTCAACATTCCGTATGCGCCAGATAACTGTAGACTATTTATTGACTCATCTAAAAGAAGTCTGAAGGCAGTTCTGCTGCACAATGCTAATATGTATGGCTCAATACTTGGCGGCCATTCTGTGCACCTAAAGGAAAACGTAAGGCAATATTGAAGCGCTTCTTACTACCATTCATTATGAGGATCACAACTGGATGATGTGTGGTGATTTGAAGGTTTGGGGTATGGTTCTAGGAAAACAATCAGGATATACCAAGTTCCACTGTTTCACCTGTGAATGGAACAGGCGAACTCGTGACAAACATTGGGAGCAAAAACAGTGGCCCCAAATTTTGGAATTGGTTCCAGGGGACAAAAATATTAAGTGTGACCCTCTAGTGGAAAGATACAGAATACTCTTGCCACCTCTGCACACCAGACTGGGAATAATGAAGCAGTTTGTCAAGGCATCATCCAAGTGTGGCAACTGTTTCAAAAATCTGTTACAAGTATCCCAACCTATCGGATACTATGTTGAAAGAGGGCGTGTTCACTGGTCCCGATATTCGGAAACTAATGCTAGATGAAGATTTCCTTCATTTAATGAATGCCGTGGAACGAGAAGCCTCGACTAACTTTAAGTGTGTGGTTCAAATCTTCTTGGGAAACAATCGCAGCCCAGAGTATATAAACATAGTTAAGAACATGCTAACTAAATTCAAAATGCTGGGATGCTCAATAAGTTTGAAGTTACATTTTTTAAATTCGCACCTTGACTTTTTTCCTCCGAACCTGGGTGTTGTAAGTGAGCAACAGGGTGAAAGATTCCACCAGGATATCAAAGACATGGAACGACGATACCAGTGAACTTGGGATGTTTGGATGATGAGCGACTACAGCTGGATGCTTCACCGAGAGCACACGGGTATTCCCCATAAGAGGAAAAACAGGGGCCACGGCAACTAAGAAAGCACGGAATGAATGATGTTAGTGCATGTTCTGTACCACATTCTCTGTATACATATGTTCACAGTGTGTATGTTTCAACATGTTGTTTTAAACTTCTATTGTGCTTCTGCATGATTCGTGTGCCAAATTCATGCAAAACCTGTGGGTGATACGATTTTGAATATCATTTTCGAATTTAGGAGGTCGAAATGCATAAAGAAAGCTTACACTTTCGAAAAAAGCTTTCACCGTTGCATTGCGTTGTTAAGAAAATTGACAACATAAAGGAATTGTTTGGAAAGCAATATTGTTGTAACGGCCACAAATGGATAGGCCATTACATTTATAAAACACAGCAAACTTAGGGTTTTGGAGCAAACTAGATGCAGATGGGAACCAATATATTATAAGTACAGCCACTGGGCACCTTACGCACACAGAAAGTCACGTCAAACGTCACAGAACGGAAACATCAGCGACCGGTTTTGCACATCAAAATTTTTGCCACTAGATACTCTATCGCCCGATTATTATATTTATGGACCACGTCAGTAAGCTGTAAATTGAGTAGCTTCAAGATTTCACGCCACAAACATGAGATTACGCCTTATAACATCACTATTAAACATATATCGGGAAGCAAAATATTCTTGCCGATGTACTCTCCAAAATTACATAAAAATGCGATCACCTAGAGCGCCAAGGAAATATACTAGTAAACAATGCTTGACGCAAACGCCGGACCGCCTGGCAGCGCTGGCCGCTATGTTGGTGGAGGCGGGGAGTATATTTCCCCTCCGCTGCGTGAGGCTTCAGTGTGAGTTGAAATCTTGCGAAAGTAGCACACACAGCCAACTTCTAGTTACAGGAAATTCATGACGTGTTCCAAGATAAAGTTACCATCAACAAAGTACGGCCCCCACGATCCCCGATTTAACCCCCTACGATTTTTATCTCTGGGGGCATTAAAAGAGAAAGTGTACAAAACAAATCCACACACTTTAGATTAACTTAAAACTAATATTCGCCAGAAAATTGCTGCTATTTCTCAGAGCAAACTGCAGAGTGTAATGAGCCATTTCCTAAACAGATGTCAGAAATGCTTTAACAACAAAGGGAGGCAGTTCCACCATCTCCTTGCTTAATGTACCTGAGTAATTTACTTAACTTTTAAGAGTTTATGTTATGTACGTTAGAAATAACTTACGCGACAAACCGTACTAAATTTAGTGCGTAGTTCCTGTAACCCGCACCGTCGACACAGCAGCCAGCCTCGCCGGACGCCCGCACGCCGTGAAATCGGTTGCGTGAAGAATTGTTCACCCCGTACAACAAGAGGTGTATGCTTTAAAGCTGTACTTCCATTTCTATAACGAATTATTGAAACAGGTAAAGAAAATCTTGAAAATACAGCGTGAGGATGATAAACTCTTTGAATTACTCCAAAATGAACCTGGAATTGAAGCGAACACACGGGCATCTGTAGGCACACACAATGACATATTATGTAAAATGCAAGAGGCAGACCAGAAAACATGGCGGACATACGTGGCCTATATGTTAGAAATATTATTTATTAACGGCTTTCACATTGCACTCATTCATGCAGGATCAGAAGACGCATGCTTTGCCATAGGTGAACATTTCTATAGATCTGTCTTCACCATAATGTGCGACAACGGATCACCGCTTGAGGAACGTGTCAGAAAACGTGAATTACGATACGCCCCAAAATCAATTTAATGGACGAGCAAATTGCCTTAATAGCGCTAAATGCTCATGGTCCACTTTCTACAGATGCAGCAAGCTTGAAGTTTATGTTTGTTCTGGTGGATGCATTTGCAAAATTAGTAAAACTGTACCAATGATAAGTTTGATTATCGCTGTATGCGAGAGAAAATTTATAGAGGACTTCATCCTCATGTATGGCAAAATGGACGCTATTTTGACCGAAAATGCATCCGTATATAAAGGTATACATTTCGCTAACAAGATAAGGGCGACAGGAATAACGACGTGTCACACCACATCTTACTATTCTCAAACAAAACACTTTTAGAGAACAATTAGGGATCTGCCCATTTATTTACACATTCTGTGTCATCATAAACCTGTTTCGTGGCCCTCCCAATCACATTTAATACAGAAGATGTTTAACAAGTCTATAAATCCCAACACCAGATTTTCTATCATCGTACTTTATACAGGGCGATAACCTGAAGAAATCATTTCAGATACACCAACTGCAATTCGAAATCAAGGGGAGATGGAGGTACAGAAGCTCCTGAAAGCCTATCAGCATTTCTTACTATACGCATAAATTCAAAACATGAATAGAAAGACACACAGTAAATCATATAAACCCAATTAGGAGATCTAGTACTAGTTGGAGCACAAAAACATATTTCCTAGTAAAAACTTAACTCTGGCATGGAAGCAGCTATGATTGTTTGAGAATTGGGTGACGGCTCCTTCAAGTTAGCACACAGGGACATGCAAAAGAATATTGGTATGCATTATTTGGCCCTCTTATGTGTATTTACTAAGCAGCCAGCGAAAGAAGCACAAAATTCCGAAACACGAAGCTCTAGTATCGTCTCTACCACATGAAAATGGGGAATCCTTTAATTACCTTCAACATTTTATTCTATCAATTTAGTAATACGTATTTGGCACATATAATTTAGTTACGCATACTTTTAACCATGTATATATATATACCCTTTAATTTGGCAGAATTTTACTTCTATTATGGATACAAGGGTATATATGTTTTATGCTATAACGATAAAATATGATACTAAAACTGATCCAGGCAACAACAACAGCTTTAATAATAGTACATGCCAATGCACATGAAAGAATTTGTCATACATGTAATGATAAACGTTATTAAAATATATGAAACTATACATATGAATGAAAGGTATAGAAATAATAATGTTATGCCATAAGTGTGCACACAAACTACACAAGTAACAAAGAAAATTCGGCATATTATGACACAAGGTCTGCTGCTGTAAATAATGAATCCAGGAACAAATAATATGTAAGGAATCTTATGACATGCATTATATTTAGACTTACAATAATGGGTGTGCTCCTTGACTTCCCAGAAAAAGTAAGTTTCATTTTAAAAAATTGAAAGAGTGTTATCGACATTTACGAATTTAATTACTGCAGAAATATGTATACAAATGTTTGCATACGTATCGTGTGAATATATATTAAACGTGTGACGGAAAAGTGAAACAAGACTGAAGGTGTGCGCATAAATAGGGATCTAATGAAGTGCCGTCATTTTAAGGTGAGGCCAAAGGCCTCGGCATTTTTCCGAAGCTCAACTGCGGCATATGACATCCTCAAGGTTATCTTTATCAGTTGTGCTCTAGTCGCTGCTTTGAGTTAGTGCTATAAATAAAGCTTGTGAATCTCAAAGGTGAAAGTATACTTAAGGTATCTGTGTTATATGTGACCTTCTTAGGAGTTAATGTCTTGTTATTATTTCACTGCAATGCCTGCCGTTGTTGCTGCTTGAACAACAAATTTTTGTGTACCCTATATACGATGAATCACCTAAAACGTGCACCGCAAATATTTCGGAAATGGAAAATTCTATTGATGTGCAGCTTTCACAGCATTGATTGGTAGTCAGGGGCTCGTACATTTAGCCTAAAAACAGATTTTAATAGTACTGAGAAAGTATTTTTTGAGCAAGCATACCATTTTTTAAATGGAAAAATGCCTAGTTACATCAACAGAATAAAGGTAGGCTAAATTATGTCAGTGGTCTTTGTTGCAGGATTCTAGTGCAAGTGGTTTACGAGAAATCGTATTTTGAACATTTTCCACCCCGACAATTGTTTGTTCCATTCAACCTGTATAGTTGCTAGGTACGATGTTGTTATGTTTGTTTGCATTGTGTTTTCTGTTCATTGATTACATTGCGACTTTCTGGTCAGTTAGTTTGTGACAGTTCAAGCAGTAAGTCGTGAGTAGAAGATGGGGTTTACTAATGCAGAAAAAGCCGACATGCTCATGGTGAATGGAGAGTGTAGGAAGAATGCAATTAGTACCTGTACGGTATATGCGGAAACGTATCCCAATAGACGTCAACAATCTCAGCAATTATTTATCAACCTCTTCAACCAATTACGTGAAACTGGTATTGTAACACCTAGAAAACGTAACAGAAACAAGCAAGCGACTGGAGAAGAGGCAGAAATTAATATTTTGGCTGCCGTTGCAGTAGATCCGCAAATTAGCTCCCGCACAATCGCACGTGGAAGTGGCATGAGTCATGCATGTGTACTGCGCATTCTTCATCGACATAGGTTCCATCCCTATCACATGTCTCTCCATTAAGAGCTGCATGGAAACGATTTTGAGAATCGTGTTAACTTTTGTACATGGGCATTAAGACATGATACTCCAGATTCATCATGTATCTTGTTTAGTGATGAGGCAACATTTACTAATCATGATCAGCTAAACCGCAGAAACATGCACTATTGGTCTGTTGACAATCCCCGTTGGCTTCGTCAGGTGGAACGTCAGCGTCCATGGAGTTTAAACGTGTGATGTGGGATAGTGAACCATCAGCTCATAGGCCCTTTGTTCATAGAAGGAACAATGAACTCGCACAAGTATCGCAGCCTCCTGACAGATCATCTGCCACAGATGCTAGGAGACGTTTCTTTTCAGACTAGGAGGAACCTGTGGTACCAACATGATGGTTGTTCAGCCCATAGTGCACAAAGTACACAGCTTGTCTTAACAGAGTGTTTCCAAATCGTTGGATTGGACGAAGAGGACCTGTACCTTGTCCGGCCCGTTCATCGGTTCTGACCCCTTTAGACTTTTTTCTGTGGGAAAGGCTGAAAGACACTGTATACAAGGATAGATCAACTACGCCAGACGATATGAAACGACGTATTACTGCTGCCTGCTCTGAAATTTCCGCTGAAATGCTAGAACGTGTGCAGCAGTCTTTCCATAGGAGACTGGAAGCGTGTATTGAAGCTGCCGGTGGTCATTTTGAACACCACCTTTGAAGGGCTATGCTCGCTTTACTTGTAAGAAACCACAGAAGTGTTGTAATTCCCTTTTGTTTTTCTTTAGTTTGTGGTACTACAAGTTGTACAAGTGTCGGTACGTAAAAATTTAAAAATAAGGTTTCTCATAAACCACTTGCACTAGGATCTTGCAACAAACGCCACTGACATTCTAATTTACCCTACCTTTATTCTGTTGATATAACTAGGCAGTGTTCCATTAAAAAAATGGTATGTTTGCTTAAAAATGCACTTTCATGGTATTATTAAAATCTGTTTATAGGCTAAATTACGAGCCTCTGACTACCAATCAATGCTGTGAAAACTGCACATCAATAGCACTTTACATTTTCGAAATATTCGCGGTGCAAGCTTAAGTAATTCACCCTGTATATGTAAAAACCGAATCATATAAACAGATGTGTGGACAGTTTAAGGAGAAATTTCTTGGTTATCCAGTTCCTGCTACAGACACTGTCACGCGTCTGGTTAATAAGTTTATGGAACAGGGGCGCTAAACGCTAAACCTAAGAAGCGAAAAACGATATGTTCTAACGCAGGAAAAAATTGACGAAAATGGTGTATCTATTTACGGAAAACCCTAAAAAATAGGATTTATAGGAACAATCCCCACACCATTGACGAAATTAAGGACAATTGAAACAGAGAAATTATGAACATTAAGCAAGAAGTACTAATGCGTGTGAACGCACATTTCATCCGAAGATACCAGAAATGTTTTAACGCAAATGGACACCACTTTCAAGACAATTTATAACAAGGTTATAGTATGTTATTATCACTCGTGAGCAAGTAATGCGGGGGTTACGGAACGAAAATCCCCCAGTACGATAGAGAGTGTGTGAATCACACATACGAGCTTTTGTGGGCCTCACCAGAAAACGACCGCGCTGTAGTAAACAAGAGCCTAGTATCAATGCTGCCGGCCCTCGTAACCGTGGTCGCTCGAGTGTATAGCTCCGGTGCTCCGCTAAGCTGAGGGTCGCGGGTTCGAGTCCCGCCATAGGCGTGGGTGTTTGTGTGGCGTCTATGTGTTCTGTTGTATAATGGTAGTGATAAGTGGTAACGAAAACAGTAAAAACACAGTATAAACTGGGTAAAACAAAGAAACCTTTTAAAAAAAAAGAAGAAAGGCAAGAATACAAATGCGTTAGATAGCAATTACCGTAGTACAGAACTTTTAGTATACAAATGTGAACACTCACCCAAACAGTATACCATGCTTATGAGTCTATATTATGAGCAAAGTATCTGACGATTTCTATACACCGCGTAATTAATTGTGCTTCTCTGTGTTGTATAAACGTTAATCTTTTGTAAACTATTACATTCACCCCATTAGATATGTATTATAATATGTTTAATATGTTATCTTGAAGTTTCACGCGTATTAAGTAGCTACAAAGGTTTCAGGGCCACTATTATTTTCATTTTACACAAACCAGTCTATTTAAAATAATTACCACAATATCTGTCAAACTAAGGCAGATGAGGATGGATATTACTTAAATCATGTACCATGGGCGCCAGTAGGCTTTTTCAGGATGGGGCCGCATGTTGGGACTGTGCAATAGGAACAATATTAATTCATTATTCTGTTGTCCAAATTGTAAATGAAATGATTTGTATTTGTTGAAGCAATTGTTACGGATAGCTGCATTCATTTTTGCTTAATAAAGATAACAATCGTTCTTATGCATCTTAAGAGTAGATTTTACATGCAATAACAACAGTAAAAAGCAGACAATACTTTTTAAAATTAATTGCTTATATTAAGTTTATAAATTTTATCATTAAAGTTTAGAAATACAATTATGATATTCACATTACCTTAGTCTTTAAATACAAACTGTAGTCTTCTAGGCCGTCCACCAAAGGCTCTGATGGCTTCCTCTGTGAACGATGAGAGCTGCACCATTACCCGTTCCCGGTGAACGTTCAGCATGCAGTCTTTTTAATCTATCGTCATCCATTTTTACCCGCAACCGGATCTTCACGCGGCAATGTGTGTTCAAGAATCCCTCGACTGTGCATGTAGTAGCAGCTAAAGTTAGTACTATATGTAGTATTTCAGATACCGATGGGAAAAATAATGTTGTGTTCTCAAAGCTTCAATTAAAGGGAGTCTGCATGTTTTTTTTCAGATTTCAGAGTCAAACCAACATTTAGATTCTGACAAAACATTCTCTACATTATAGAATTCTTGGATTTTTATTTCTTTAAATTGTGTTGCAGCTTCCTATGAATTTCAAAACTTTCAATTAACTCGCGTATCTGACCACGAACGGCATGCATATCTATCATAACCTCCTGTATAATATTACTGACTGGTTCCAACATGTCACTGTACAATGCTTTTAGAGATAAGGCGACAAGGAAATTAGAATTGGTTGCAGATCAGAGAAATTGAGAAGCGCGTTGTTTTGTTGTAGCGTTAACATTTATTTCATGTTCCCCTAATGCGGATATATTTCCTTCATATTTTTCTGAAAAACTCTGATACTTTCATATTTTACTGACAATCTCGTTTCACATCATAGAATGCTATGAATCAATCGCCACTGTGCTCTCATTGAAGAAGCATATTATTTCCTTTATGGCTCCACATGCGTTTCTGATGTCTTGAACTTGTTTGAGATCATTTACAAGGTTTAACTTATATGAAGAACAATGAAGGTATATCGCTTTAGGATACTTATCTTGAATAAGTTTAGCTTCCCCTCCCACTATCCCCAATATCACAAAATAACCATCGTATCCTTGACCTGTCATGTTTGATATGTCAAGACCAATCTTTGAAAAAATAGTATGATAAGACATTTTTATTAATTGTTTCAAACTTAAGCTCATTAAGCGGCACAAAACCTAAACATTCTTCACACTGTCACCTTGCCATCATATTTATTACTGACAAATCTTAAGCCATGAAATCGTTGTTCAGTTCCTCCAATATCAGCTGTTTCGTCTGCTATTATAGAAAATGTATACGAAGCATTAATTCACTGAACAATTTATTCTTTCAGTATTTCAGAGGCAAATTTTATTAGTTCATTTTGAGTTTGAGGATGCGTGTGTTTTACATCTTTCAGACACTTCTGAAGTTTCTCTTTAAGAATAACATCACCAGCTGCTGCACGAAAGTGAAGCAAATCATGAAAAACTTCAGATTTAGACAATTTTCCTCGCAGTGAAAGGCCATGCGTGGCACAAAATATTATATAAGATAATACAGACCTCAATTTTTCCTGACTCCTTTTAATTGTCTCATGATATGCAGTACCTATTTCTTCCCATACAGTTAATTGTGGCCACTGAATCTGTAAAATTGTTTGAATGCTCAACAGCTTTCCTTTACCATTCCGACTTGACGCGATTTTCACATGAAGCATACATATCTTTGAATTTGGTAAATGGCTTGACTATGAATGAAGCCTGGACATCCTTCCATACAGCTGGCCTAAAAAGCACACTGCCGGCAGATAGGTCTATGTACTTGTACCGAGAATACTGGTCAATGTTTTTATTTTTCAAATTCTAGCCAGTTATACATAAAATGTTGCTTTTGTCCTTTTTGTAGGCCACTGTGAAAATTATAAGACTTGTATGATATCCATGGTTCTGTTATTAACTTTACCCTGTCGTCGTCAGTTAGGGATGCATGAGAAGCCACGTCCATGTATCGTCCCACATCTCGATGTGAACTGCCACTAGTAGAGGCAGAGGGTTCTGTAGAATTTTCGTATGTTGATCCAGTACCGGTACCACATTTTCCTGTCTGTGATGAACTAACACCACGTTCTTAACCAACTATCCACAACTTTATGTCGATGTACCGGTAAATCATTATGTCTTGTTTTCTGTCGTTTAAGGTAAGGCGTTATAATAATCCATCTTATCAATTTGGACGCACTGACTACGAGATAAGCACGAGAACGTTACACAACTATGACGCATTACTGCTGACTGCTGTATTTTTTAATATTGACCTACAAACTTATTGAATTGACAATGTGCAAGGGGAAAGTTAGAGCTAAAACAATAATCTTTTGTCGATCGGAGTATAAGACTACTCATATTTCTAGTTTGCACGCGCATAGTTAAAATCTCAGACTCTCTGAATTTTCCCTTAGATAAAACACCATGCTGCCAGCTGCTATCTTAATTCACTGCATACAGTAAGCATCATGTTCATTGCATTATCATATCACAAGTTTAGCATTTTCATACACCACCTGTGTTTCAAGCGTTGTCGGGGAATTCTCATGAACTTAAAAAATAAACTGTAAAAAACACAAAAAATAAAAATATTATAACTGCCGTTGCGTGACCATTGTTGACGAGAATGAAAATAAACATATTGAAACTGTCAGTGTGGAATCACTGCTGACGACAATAAAAATAAAAGCACTATAACTATAAGTGTCGTTGCGGAACCATTGTTGACGACAATAATTACTTCAGGTATTTAGTTACTAACTGAAAAGAACGTATTCCTTATTTACATTATTGATTGAAAATAATTTAAAAGTAGTCTAATAGTCGGTAATTTACTACACAGTAAACTTATTAATTTCCAAGGGGGGACCGCAGCATCCTTGCCCTCCGTTCGAGACGCCCGTGATATGTACGACAAATAACAGCACATGTGTTTATACTATGCCAAATGTATATTATGTTAGTACTTTCAAGCCCCCTCACCTGACACACAAGACGAGGTAGAACAAATAGTAAGCCTATAGTTGGGATACTCCGCAACGTTGACCGAAAAGATCTAATAGACAACAGAGACCACATATAAACGATATTACTTAATAATCATTCAGTACTGTACTTACATGAGAGTTTAATCGGACATTCAAAGGAGTTTCCGATTTCCCCACTAGAGAGAAAATCACAATTTACATCGAAGAGCTTGTAAAGCAGGAACACCTGCCTGAATATTTTACAAGGTGTAAATAAATAACACTGCATGGATTTTACTGGCAAGAGATGGTTCCTAGTTAATTAATTAGAGATAAAAAGCCAACGGTATATGAAAACAAGTTACAGTTATGTGTACTCAAAGTAATGGGATTAATAAATCAAAATGAGAACCAAGATATGTAAGTAGTCTGCATTAGAAACGAAGCAAAGCTCTATAGGAACTTAATTAAGTCTGTCTTTAACTCTTTGAATAAGTATTTATAAAGTTTGCCGTTACTAAGATCGCTGAAAGTGTGGATCTAACATATGGCGGCTACCTGCCACTACGGTGGATAGCAGTTTGTGGGCAACGACTAAACAAGCGCAGAAAGTCCTCGATACCTGAACTATGGCCGAGAGGTTATACGTATTGGCTGTGAACTGGAAGCACCCGAACTCAAGCTTGAATATGGAATGGGTGTACTTCTTTCTTTCTTTTCTTTATTTCTTTCTTCCTTACTTTATCTTTCTTTCTGTCCTTCCCCATCCTGGGAACAATGTTATTCTTATCCTTTAAACAGGCAAAGTACCATCATCATGCGCAATTTACAAGGTATCACTTACTGCTGCGTCCTCTCACATCTAAGCCTGTAGGGTTGTAAACCAACACTGGCTCAAATCTGCCATGCAGTTTTCGGTTGGCGATGTTTGCGTGTGAGATCAATTAGAACAATTTGAATTTAACAGTTAACCAGGTGGGACAAATCCGCTCATCTTTGAACCGAGTAATAGTGCAAAGTACTATGACTCCCGTGAAAGAGGTGCTGAGAATATGGTAGGATGATAGTCTGACAGGAAGCTAACACCACCATACGGCATAGCTGTTTCTTATTCAACTGATAGGTAACCGCTGAAATCTCCAATGCAGTGTCACTCCCGTCTCTTTTCCATATAGCAAAAATACACTTCTGCTAAACTCGCTGATATGCACATTGTATACGGCGAAGCATGAAATCCTGCTTGCATAACTGCACAAATTTACAGCGAATGGTACCCCAATAAACGGTATCACCATCGGATTACTTTTGAGTCTGTAGGTCGGCGTTTGCAAGAAAGTGGTTCTGTGTTGCCAAATAAAGCAGATTGCAATGCAAACGTACTTGTCTCACTCCGGAGTTCGAAGGAAACATACTTCATACACTGCAAGAGGAACCGCGAACCAGCACCCTTGCTATTGCTTGTGCGATGGGCATCAACCACACGTGTGTAGTAAGTCTTGCACGAGGAGCAGCTCTGCTCGTTCCATCTGCAAAAGGTACAAGCCTTATATCCGAAAGATTTTAATTTACTCCTGCTTTTGTGAATCGGTCTTAAGGCAGACACCGAAATTGTTATCATTAGTGTTGTTCACAAATGTGGCCATATTTACCACGGATGGGCGGATTCTAAACTCCAAGAACAGTCATATATGGGCATACGAAAATCCTCTTGCTACTGTGCAGAAGAGCTACCAATAGCAGCTTATGGTGAACATATGTGCTGGCATTGTTTCTAATCGCATCATTGGACCATACCTTATTCCTCCTCTACGATGTGGTGATACTTATAAAAATTTCTGTAGTATGTATTGCCAGTCATTTTAGAAGAAGTGCCTCTTGATTTTCGGGAACAAATGCATTTGCAACACGATGGAGCTCCTGCGCATTAAGCTATAAACGTACGGGGGCATATAAATCAAGTCTTCATCTATCACTGGATCGAAGGAGACAATCCTATCTTACCCTGGCAACCTCATTCTTTGGATCGCAATTCCATGGATTTGTTTTTCTGGGGTCATCTTCAGACTATGGTGTAACCATCACCCATTGATTCTGAAGAGGCACTGGTTGCCCGCCTTAACGCAGCCAGTGATGAGCTTCGTAACGGACTGGTGATACTCGACAAGGTTCAGGAATCATTTCTCCGTAGATGTCGCCTATGCATTGTTGCTAGAGCTGGCCAATTTGAGTAATACTTTGAAACCAGTACACTTCTCTCATTTGTTTGCTTATCTTTATTTCATTATACCTATCTATTCTACTGAAATGTTAATACCAGGTAAGACTGTGTTTTTCTAATTACTTATAAATGTACATTTTTAGTCGTTATTTGTGTAGACTTGTACCAGTTCATTCAACATTATTGTACGTATTAGTTATCACTGTGTACTATTTAGGTCAGGAAGGTGTAAGTTACAATTAATAGATGTTAAATAAAAGCTTGTGCATTTAAAAATTATATGTACACAACACTAATGTTTTCTGTAAATCAATTTAACCTAAGTACGTGCTGATAAATAAATAAATAAACAAAAGAAAGAAAGAACAACAACGCGGCGATTGGGTTTCGAACACGAAATTCAAACGTCTCTTTACTTGCGTTTTTCTGATAACATATGTTTTGCACTAAACACACAAACTCCGATCGAATTCACTTATCTTTTTATCGGACTTTACAGTTGAAGTGGAAGTGATCAGTGGCGTGCAAACTCCATAGCTATCTTAAGGCCTAGCTCAGTAATTTGTCTTCGTAGACCATAGGTCTATCTGAAATTAACTGTCTAGGAACCGTCTTTATCAGTAAAATCCGTGCGATGTTATTAATCTACACCCGATATATGAAATTCTTATAAATATAAAATATAGGGAAACTTAATATCACTATTTCTAGAAACCCGTAGAACTTTGAAGTCCTAAAACAGAAGTTTCAATCTGGTAATAAACGTTAAGCGATAATGGTAAACAGCCCCAAAAGGATTTTTCACATGCGTACCTGTTTTCAAACACAAAGCAAAGATAGCCAGAATTTCACAGCGGGGCGAGGAAACATACCTGTCTACTCCGGCTGTGAAACCATTAAGGCATAAACTCATGCTAGAAATAAATCATGGTCATAAAACTTCCTAATCTGGTAAATATAGCTTTGCACCACTCTTGTGACGAAGTTCTCAAATGACGTCAGATGTGAAAGGGAAGGGCAACAAATAACTGATATTTTTAATCATGTGGTTAGGCGCTCAGTCCACATAGCCCAAAAATGGGCGTATAATACATAATGCTCCTAGTCAAAAAGAGGAATGTTAACTGAAGCAAGAGCTTCACTCTGGTTTAGGCCTGGACGGTTTCCTTCCCAAATTTCCTTTCTCGGTTATCATTTTGTCATATATCTTCAGTGTCCACCGCCTGTGGTGCCGTATGCAGTAAGAACGAGCGTTAAACACTAAAACGTATCATTCTGGCCATGTTTCTTGCCACTTTAAGACGCAAAATTATCATTATACGGAGGGTAGTTCACAATCTATGGTAACAATATCAGACGAACACAATAGCTCCGCGCTGAATCATATGGAAATGAATGAAAGTTCAGTAATATGAGTGTATCACTGTGTTTGCTCAGTTGTGTGCTCTTGTTTTTTGCTTCATGAAATGGCGTCAAAAATGGGACCACTCTGATAAGGGTACATTATTGTCCTTTCCGATGTAAACAACTTGTATTCTAAGATTATTAAGCAGTGCAAGAGGCGTGGTTTTACAATATCCAGGAAAGTGGTCTCATGTGCCCTCAACAAAAAAGATAAGGCCACATTAGGACTTATTCCAAAGGACAAGAAACAGGGAAACCCACGACCGGCTACCAGTCGCACCCCGGAGATAATTTGGAAGGTGAAGGCCCATGCCTCTGGACCAAATCCTGCAGCTCAGAGGGCCATTGCACTGTAATAATTAGGGATCTCTGTTACTACTGTGAACACCATAATCAATCAGGATTTGAATCTAGAGAAGTGCAATAAGAGCCGGAGATGTAAGCTCTTGCCTAAATACATTGCAGAACGTGCCACTAACAGCAGAAAGCTATATGAGGAATACCTAGCTGGTGAAAAGTGCATGTTTGTTGTCTTTTTAAATCAGACATATGTTTATCTAAGTGACTGCAACAAATCCTGGGCTATATATCACCGACCAAGGGGAGAAACAAATTTGAAAATTGGTATACGGAAACTAACGAAAATTTCCCCAATGGTTTCATAGTGATAGCAAGGTACAGTTACAATGGCAAGTTAACCATTCGGCGTGTACATAAAAATATGAAAATCAACCCGGCATATTATCGGACTAACGTTCTGATGCCAATTTTCCATACAGAAAGCCTTGGTGCAGATTTAAATAAAGTCTGCTGGCATCGGGATAAGGCATCAGCCATACATCTGCCTCAACTACAAATTTTTGGAGAACAGAGAGAAAAATGGAGATACATTTCATACTTTTCAGCGACATCCATGTTAAGTCATCTGATGCATCACTGATGGCATCTTGTGAATTTGGGTTACAGAAAAGAGTTCTTGGAAGTAGACGGCCACGAACTTTGGATGGCCTCTGGAAAGCTGTCAGGAGGAACGGAATAAACTGGACATCCCTTATTTCATAGCAGTTTGCTCCAGTGGAAGCTATGCTGAAGATTGATGGCTCAAGCTAAAGGCTGCAAAATAGAATATTACTGCTGGTGGAGTCGTGGCTTTTCATAAGGTAAGGGAGTCTTAAGTGTGATACAATAGATTATGAATAACTCTCTGTACTCGTACCTCAGCTATGTCGGCGAAACTTGGAAAATTCCGATGCTTGGAAAATCAATTCTTTGCAGTTTCACATTCTCTTGTAAATTATATTTAGCGTAGTCTTCATATGGACTTCAAGTTTTATAAACTGATTCATCGCTACTTCATTATAGCGTATTTAAATACTAGTAATTCGGCATATCAATCGCTGCTCGTATCTTGTCTGCGGAGAGGGGTAGTGTGTGGAGTGTAACGGAATCTATCGCCTATTTGTATGGGAACAACTGTGAAATTTTCTATGTTGCATACTTCTTACCTGACCCCCTTCAACGCCGGTAAAATCCATCTCGGTCCCATTTTCTATTATCGAATCCTAACTCGGTCATGTCTTCCAAAATGTAAGCAATCTAACTCGGTACCGTTATCCAAAACGTAAACCACCTAGCTCGGCCCTCTAGGATATTAAGCTCATTCTAGTTTTAATGTATAATTTTCCTTCCCATTTTAAAATACTTGAGACTTTCCGCAGACTATAGTGACAGCAAAACGATATCGCAATTTTATGTTTCGTTGCACAGTCCCAGAGATAAAAATTTTTCCCTGAAATATATATCGTTTTGCTGCAAGCAGGAGAACAGCTCATGCGGGGCCAAGGACCACCAGCCGACTCACCAGGCAATCTACACCTCAGGTAGTCCGCATAAATCACCATCGCCAATCCCACATCAACACCTACCTACATAGGTAAATACATACACACAGACATACATGCATACATACTGTAACAAATGAGAATACCAGTAACTGCAAAACACACTTTATTTATTACTTAGACGATCGGCATAACACAAACGTTACACTTTAGACACTGTTGACACATATTCAGAACATAACACAACTGATCTATCGAAACGATTCACAACTGAAATGCTGAGTCACAACTCCCAACTCAACTACACTCTGCACTGTCCACTTTTTAACTGTCCGAATTCTTAACCGCACGTAACTTCTTATCTAACTGAACTGAACTAGTCAACCGGGCGTTGCTCAGCCCCTTATATAACCCCGCTTATGAAGCGGAACATTCCCGAAACTCAGGTGAACATGCCGAAAGGTATCCTCTGGAGCAGTAGAAACTACGGGGAAGCGGCACACAATGGTTTCATTGCGCGGCTCTTGTTCTGAAGGCCGGAAGGGGGCTCACCAAGGTGTCTCATCAGGATCCACTTACCGTCGGCTCGCAGTTAGCTTCGCGCGCGCTGTCACAATACATACATAATACAAATATATACATGCATACATATATACATACACGCATACATACATACGTAACATGATAGCAGTGCGTAGTCCAATGCTGGAAACATATTTGAGCTATGTGAGTGGTATTATAAATTCCCGATTTAAACACAATTATTATACTAAAATATAAAGAACTCGAATAAGTTGGTCCTAGGCTTGCCAAATCATTCCATAATGAACCACAGGGATCGTCTGCCTTGACCAAATTCTAGAAGATTTCAGGTTCACAAAAGGATGGGTTCGCGAAAGATCTATTGCGTTTCATGTATCTAAGACAATACTTTAGTCTTCTATCAAAGGAGCATTATGGAATTAAATATAATAAAGGGTGAAAGGAATGCAATGTACAACCATAATTTAAAAAAGAAGCATATATCGTCTGAGCCAACATTATCATAGGAGACAATATAACATTAAATTACGGTTATAAGACCACACATTTAAAGTTAAATTTCTTATGATTTCCTTAAAATATTAAGACGGCGACTCTTTGGCGTTCATAAAGTTAATGCTGGACTGGAAAAGTCTCTGTAAGTCTAGAACTAACTTAAGAGATCAATTGCCGTAATCAGTTTTGACCCACAATGTTTGTATGTTTCGCCACCTTGAAATCTGCCTTAAAATCCTTGTAGGTAGGTATTGGTGTGGCATTGGCGATGATACTTTATACGGGATTACCTGGGGGCGTAGATTGCCTGGTGAGCCGGCTGGTGGTCCTTGGCCCCCGCGTGAGCTGGTTCTCCTGCAGGTAGCAAAAGCATATATATTTCAGGGAAAGATTTTTATCTCTGCGATTGTGCGAGGAAACATAAAATTGGAATATCGTTTTGCAGTCACTATAATATGCTGAAAGTCCCAAGTCCTTTAAAATGGGAAGGGAAATTATGTATTAAAACTAGTGAGTTTAATATCCTAGAGGGCCGAGCTAGGATGCTTACGTTTTGGATAACGGGACCGAGTTAGATTGTTTACATTTTGGAAGATGGGACCGAGTTAGGATCCTAAAATAGAAAATGGGACCGAGATGGATGACTGGTTTGTGCAAAATTAAAATAATAGTGGCCCTGAAAACTTTGTAGCTATTAATACGCCTGAAAATTCAAGATAACATATTAAACCTATTATAATACATAGCTAATAGGGTGAATATCATAGTTTACAAAAGATTAACGTTTATACAACGCAGAAAAGCATAATTAATTACACGGTGTATAGAAATCATCAGATACTTTGCTCATATAGACTCATAACCATAGTATAGTGTTTGTGTGAGTGTTCTCATCTGTATACTAAAAGTTCTGTACTACGGTAATTGCTATTTAACGCATTTGTATTCTTGCATTGACATTAGGCTCTTGTTTACTACAGTGCGTTCGTTTTCTGGTGAGGCCCACGAATGTATCGTACTGGGGGATTTTCGTTCCGTAACTCCCGCGTTACTTACTCAGGAATGATACTAACATGCACTGTGAGTACTAACCTTGTTATAAAATGTCTGGGAAGTGGTATCCATCAGCGTGAAGACATTCCTGGTATCTTCGGATCAAATTTGCGTTCACACGCATTAGTACTTCTTGCTTAATGTCCATAATCTCTCTTTTATATTGTCCGTAATTTCTCTTTTTATATTGTCCTTAATTTCGTCAATGGTGTGGGGATTGTTCCTATAACCCCTATTTTTTAGGGCTCTCCACAAATAGATGCACCAATTTCGTCAATTTTTTCCTCCGTTAGAATATCTCGTTTTTGCTCCTCAGGTTTATTGTTTAGCTGAACCCAAAATTCCGAAAGATTTCTCTTACTGGACATACTGGAGGGTTGATCTCTTGTGGCCTCCCCTTCCCTCAGGAGAGAGGTCCCGGCTTGCCACCGAACTCAGGATACAAAAAAAGAGAAAGTTGACAACTTCAAAGGCTACACTACCTGGACTAAACATTTCACAGCTATTGAAAAATGTTATTGTTGCATTAAATTATGTATATAAAGCAAATCAAGAAATGATGTAAGTAGGGAATATTAGCTGAAAAATTCTTTGCCAAGTTCACCTAGCTGGTCGCCTCTAAAGAATACGCATTACGATTGCAAAAGAAGGCAAGGATTCGCACACACTTAACAGTGCCACTGGTAGGTTCTACAGCATATCCCTACCCCTCGTATCTATGCACGGTGATACACATATACACACCAACAGAAGATCACATGAAATGGAAACCTAATTCTGCCACTACTATCTGCTGCGTTACATCTAAGCAGGTGATATAGTAACGTTGCCCGAATAATAGGTACGTCATTTGCCATAAAAATCCTTAGGAGAACGATATTTATTAGAAATCTGAAGTATAGAAAAGGCGAATCTTTAGTCAAGTTTAAGTTACTTTTCAGTGTAAAAAGTAACTTGTGAAGTTTATCTAGTGTGTTACATGAAGGGGAAACCTTATCTGTGTCTCATTGTGTTCCATTATGTAGCCAAACGGTTATTATGTGGATGACGATAACAAACTGCCACAAGGCATAATCAAGGATAAAGAAAGTGTATTTTATCAAGAAACCGGGGATTTACTACTGCTAGGTAGAAAGAGTAGTGAATAGTCACATATTTAACTTTGGCTATTGAAAAGTTTAAGCCATTCCTGCAGTGGGAAATTCTGTATTTAAGAAGTAAACTTTAGGCCAGTCAGAACTAGGCAAAGAAATAAACAAATCATCAAAGTACCCTTCTTAGGAGAGAACGGAAACACAAAGGATTTGCCGCCATCTGATAAGGTTCTTTGATCTATGCCGCTAGCCCCGCCCCCTCCCTTTGTGTTCTCACACGCCGGCCTGGTCGCGTGGCGCTAGCCCCGCCCCCTTCCCTTTGTGTGCTGATCTAATGCCGACAGGGTCTGTGCCGGCAGGTCCCCCCCTCCCCCTGTGGTCACGTGGCGGTGACCCGCCCCCCCTCCCTCCCCCATACGCGTGTCCTCCCTCCCCTTTGTGTTCTGGTTGGTTCCCTGTGGATAGGTGGGAGAGTGTGTATTGTTCCTATACGGTGACTACATTCCCGCCCCTCATTGTGACTTGTCTAAATCCCTGCCGTGTGATTGGCTTGGGGTAGGGGATGTGCCGCTCGGGGTGAGGGGTTATATGTGGGGGTTCTCGGTGCGTGACGTTGGCTTGGAAATCCATCCTGGCGGTGTGGGAATGCGATTCTCGATGCCTGCAGCACATCGGCAAATCGTTTGAGTACATAATTGTGTCAATCAATTAGGTAATGTGTGTTATTGAAAAAAGAATCGCCATCATATTACTACTAATGCAATTAAACGCTATTCTTCGAGCAATTAAGTATTTTTGATTGAATCGCGCACACCTTGTCCTAAACCCCCCTTATATTACTACTATTGCAATGAAACGCGGCTAGTCGGTTGACGAATACATTTAAGTATTTTTTGAATGATTAATTGACTCGCGCGCAACTGTTCGTTATCGTATATGTGTGGTAGCATGTGTATAATTATTACGAGTAATAACATTTATTTAATTCTACTTTTGAGGGAAAATATACTTTGGATTTATAAGAATATTACAACACATAGATGAAAGGACAGACTTGACGTAACACTCGTTATCGCGTGATAATTGCGGTGGAACACCGACCGCAACCTTCCACTGCGAGACGTTTCGCCGGAATGACTGGCTCCGATACTTCCACGGGCGAGTCAACTAGCGCATCCCCTCCACTTGCGTTTCAGTTCGCCAGCTACACTAGCGCACCAAGTGGTAATATGAGTGAAACTCCAGCGAGTGTTTGCTCACAGCGCCCCTGGCGGTCATATCCGAAAGTTGTGAATTCACCATATTTAAACTCATTATGGGTGCAAGACGGCCATCTTAACTCTATATAATTCTGCGAAATATGATTTTGGAAAAAAATAAAGGTGAATTAACATTTTATTTAAATAATACTCGTTTAACATGCGAAGTGCGTTCATGTTGGCTCCGGAGGAATTGATTATGAAATAAATAAAAAATAAATAAGACTCTCGCTGATCGATGAATACAATGAATAAATATTGTAATTGACTCGCGCGCCTAGAGATATCTCACCCAAATTATTCATCTACCATGAATATCTCACTTCTAATGAAACGGCGCAGTCTATCGATTAAAACAATTAAGTTTTTTTTGATTGATTAATGTAATTGACTCGCGCGCAACTGTTCGTTATCGTATATGCGCGATTATTACGCGTATATAACTATTACGGCTAATAACGTGTGTTTAATTCTTCTTTTGACTGGAGGGTTTATAAAAAATATTACATTGCTTAGATGAATTAAAAAGCAACTTAAAGCGAAATTGCAAATAGCTTGTATGAGACGTTAACACGAGAACCCTTTACGAAAAAACGATCGATGAATACAATTAAATATTTTTAATAATTAATGTAATTGACTCGCGCACCTAGAGATATCTCACCCAATTATTCATCTACCATGAATATCTCACTTCTAATGAAACGACGCACTCTATCGATTAAAAACAATTAAGTTTTTTTGATTGATTAATGTAATTGAATCGCGCGCAACTGTTCGTTATCGTATATGCGCGATTATTACGCGTATATAACTATTACGGCTAATAACGTGTGTTTAATTCTTCTTTTGAATTGCGGGTTTATAAAAAATATTACATTGCTTAGATGAATTAAAAAGCAACTTAAAGCGAAATTGCAAATAGCTTGTATGAGACGTTAACACGAGAACCCTTTACGAAAAAACAAGACGCAATGTGACAGCAATGCCCCGTCCATCATGAGAGGCGGTTAAACCAGGACGCGTGGGTTTTCCCCACTACCTGCTCTTAATGGCTAGGGGTATCCAGCACATAGGAGTACGCTTCAACAAAGCTCTCTATGTCTCTTCTCACACGAGAGAAGTAATAATTACAATTCAAAACAGGCGTACCTGTAAGTAACACGCACGAAGACTTCAAATATAAATTTTATATTCGTTTTAAATGTTCTTTCTAAACACGTAGCGAACTTTGAGAAATTCAACGAATTATTCACTTGCGAACACTGCTTGAAAGAAATATGGTGTACACCCCTGAAGAATGCATATGTAGACCCATTAGCAGACAACGGCAAACTCTTCCGCAACATTAATTTTCGTCAGAAGAATGTAAAAACAAGGTCTTGTATAGAGCTCTTAGTGAACAATAACACCCGTTTCCAATTCATTAAACAGGCTAAGTGCTCTGAAAAACCACAGACCCTCGGGGTAAATAACAATTACCGGCACAAAAGATTTTCTTAAGAGCTTCCTCTGTCCAGAAATTCCATCATACACTGCTGCATCACCCTGTCTAGACATGTTTTAAGCTTACCACAAAAAATGTTTTCCCGATAATTAATATAATTCTACATGAAGAATATTAATGATTAAGTTTTTTCAATTAAACGTATACTGTATAGATTCTGTACTTAAACATTCGATTGTATCTTTGTCATTATTTAAATACTCGCGTACAAGAAATGCAAACATGATATCAAAAAATTAAACTGATTTTTTTCGGAATGTTAAACAAAGAAATATGATTTGGCGAGAGTAATATGAAGAATAAAAAGTATTCAGAATGATAGATATTACATACGTTATTAAAATAAATAAGACTCTCGCTAATCGATGAAAACAATTAAATATTTTTTTATTAATTAATTGTATATGAATTGACTCGCGCATTTGCTTGCTGTCGTATGTGCATGATTATTACGACTAATAGCATTTGTTTAATTCTAAATAATGAAATATGGAGCCTTGCCTAAACAATCCTCGTTACTCTTAATTTATTCCATTTTTAAAAAGATTGGGCTTAGTAAACATAGGACGAGTACGATTTTAAATACCCCATCCATTCGAGAGATATTTTTCGAATATTCCAGCATGTTAATATAAACTTAATACACACACACAAATTCATTTCAAGTAATCTAACGATATTGAATAAAATATTAAATGTTTAAGATATTGTAATGAGAAATGAATTGTATATCTCGAATTTTCTGGGCCGCAGGCTGCAGGATCGCTCATCAAATACCGTAATGATTCAGACACCCGAACACCCGAATGGTAAGCATTCTTCAGAGTTTTTAAATAAGTAATGTAACAATTCATATTAACTTCTTGTTCATATTCTTTATTATTATTTGTATTATTATTTCCAGGAAGTGGACTTTATTTTGGTATCGACCATCCATCGAGCGCTGCACAGGCAGCGCCAGGCTTCCAAACCTTCCTGGTACCAAATCATCATGGAGACGGCTCTGCCATCCGTACATGCAGCAACACTCGTAAGGTGAGAATTTACAGACGGGTGTTTGAGGATTTTAACTAAAAAATTACATGATAGTAGACATACAATGTCGATTCTGGCACACAAAGGCATGCCTCCGACAGCATAGAGTTCTGGATTGTATAAGGAGAAAAGGATATATTTAAGGGGAGTTTCTCACCCATATGCAGTCACATAACTCTTTCGGTCTCCCAGAATGCTATGTATTTTTCACGAGGGTGTTTAAAACATGTATTTTTTTCACGTATAGAGTGTAGATTCTTTAGAACTCTGTACTTAAACATGCTATACTATTATTATTTATTTATTTTTTCCAGGAAATGGACTTTATTTCGGAGGCGGTATCGGTCAACATGCGACCGCTGCACCGGTAGCATCAGGCTTCGCGAGCGCTGTACCAGCAGGCTTCGCGACCGCTGCACCGCCACCTCCAGGCTTCCAGACCTTCCTGGCACCAAATCAGCAGGGTGGGGGCCCTGCCCCATACATGCAGCAAGCACCGAACGGTAAGAATTTTTTCAATATTTTATGAAGTTCTTTTTACACATTCTATATTATTATTAATATTGTTATTATTTTCAGGAAGTGGACTTTATTTCGGAGGCGGGTTTTTTCTGGGAATGTCTCCAAAGTATTCTTCATTCTGAACGACTTTTGCAAAACTGATAAACCATAAGAGATAGACAAAATTTTACTACACAAAAAATGGAGATCGCGTTAAAATACATAATTTATAACATATACATTCTTGTTGTTGAGTAAATCGTTTTTCGAGATATTGCTTGTTATTCCATTAAAATTTTCCAATACTTATACTTTTTCTCAAATTCATTATTCTTGTTTTATGTCCTCGATATGCAAAGAGAATGGAATGCACCACATAGCAACCAGCGTTAAAATATTTGACTATCGCTTAAAACCTATCATATTCACATTGTATCGTCATGAAAATTACCAATAACATTGACATCTCGATATCTCGATTAACATGAAGCATATAGGGAATAAGTGCTTGTAAAAATAGTTTGTACAAGAGTAGAGAAAGCCATGTGAGTGTATCACATCAGATTTTTGATATTGGTTTAAATTTTCAAATACTTTTAACTTTTCTCAAGCGGTAACTCGCTATTCGTTTTTTCCCGTGGTAATGCATAGAGAATAGAATTATAAAGCCATCACATAGCATCAGACGTTCTTTAAACATCTGTAACGTGTCTATTCACAATCGAAAGGTTGCTGGTTCGAGGAAAATTATATCTACAGAAACAATACATTATTTTCGCTCTGTGATTAATTTGGTAATGTAACCATAATTAACAATGAATTTTTAGCGGTAAATGTAAAAAATAAAATATATTTTTTATTTCCTAGCGTCATACGCAGAAGCATTCCCCTTAAGGAACGCTGGCGTGAGCGATGGTTTCCCCCATAACGGGTTTAGACTTGCTTACGAAATGTCCCTGTGCGAGGCTAGCATTTCCCTCTCCTTCTCGAATCTTTGGAGTAGCCAATCAAAATTGCTGTATTATATACCGTCACACCTCTCACCCCTTCAGATTTTTATCAGGCGAAGCGATATAAAAGCAGTAGCTTCCCCAGCGATTTCACTGTATTGTGACAACACAGCGAGCTAAGATCTCTGCAAACTTTTCTCATTCAAAGTGAAATTTCAACGAACATCATGTCTGGTAAGTTGTAACAAAACACTTCATTTACTTTAAAAGTTAAATTATTACTCTGTACATTTAACTTATATTCGCGTTCTTGTTTTTAATGCATGGCATTTATATGCGAATAGCTGAGCATTCTAAAAGTTAATAGCTAACTGCGCGAATTCTCAAAATGGGAACAATTTAGTTAAGTATTCACCTTGTTGAGTAATTATTATTCCAGATATTTAAATACAGGATTTCACAGAGTGAATTATATTCCTTTTTGGAGAAAATACAATTATTTGAATACCTTATTAACGTTTTTGCTTTAGAATATTACAAAAAGTCTGTTGCGCGAATCATTCGCTCTAACAAAGTAAATATCTACATTATATTAAAACATTTAAATTGAAAAATACAGTACTTAATGAACTTCATTAGTGAATCAGAACCTCAATTATATTTACACATATTATCATTTTCAGAAAAAGTTAATAAGTTTGTAACTTTCAAATAAATGAAATTTTTGTTATGCAACACATTCTCTAATAAAGAATATGTTTTTTTTTCTCTTCCTAATGCAGAAAGTTTGACATCTCAACTTAACACATTGGCTGGGGGTAGCATTTACCCAGCCGTTCAAAGACTACAAGATCTTCAGCCAGAGGAGCCTTATAATATAAAATCCTTAAGAAAAATTGATACTCGATACGGTGCTAGAGTCGTTGCACTTTTAGAGAATAAGCAAGTGTTTCTCCCGACAAGATATTCAACCCTAACAAGCCAACAGTTGGAGGAAATGCCTGGGAAGTTTCAAATGGTATATCATGGAGTAGTACCAGCCGGCAAGTTTAAGACATGTAAATTGTCTTTTCTTCCTATTAAGGTTTGTAGAAATAATTCAGCTATCCTTTCAAAGCTTCATTTAGAGTTACATTCGTTGAGTTTATAAATTCGCACTTCAGTAGGATAACATTTGTCTAAAGTATACATCAATATGTAAAAAAATAACGTCCAGGATGTAGTCTGAGCGAGGATCTGCAGAAAGAAGTTTAATAGTCTATTCACTGATTCTTTACCTCAAAGCAGATACCTACAGCAAGTTTCAAATAATTTCCAGCAGGATAGCAGTTGTCAAAGCATGCATCACTGTATTAAAAAAATATGTGTAAATAATGTCTAGATTGTACTCTGTGTGATTTCGTGCAGAAAGAACTTTAATACCCCTTGCAGTGATTCTCCACATCGAAGTATATACCTACAAGAAGTTGCAAATAATGTGAATGTGTGTTACAGGAATGCCCAGCTGAATGTAAATGAAGAGGAAGAACGAGATAGCTTAAAACATCATAAACAGAAATGTGATAGGAACATTCTCAACACCTCCCAGTAACCTCAATCAATGAAGAATTGCACCAGCGCGGAACATACATGGAAAAAACATCAGCGTGTGTAGAATATAACAATAATATATATATATAATTATGTACTCATTATTACTGCTATACCAGCCTATACCATTGATTTCATAAATAATTTCATAATTGTTTAAGGAGAATGCCTATCTTAAAAACATTGATGCTACATGAAATCTAAACAAAAAGATTATTGAACTATTACTGAAAGAGACTTGAATAAATGGGAATCTAGAAGCCAGAACCATCTTAATATTGGGCTGTATGATATGAGGTGTATAAAAAGATTAATAAAAAAAAGAGGTCTATGTAATATAAACAACATTTATTTTTTATAAACATTTTCCTATTACATTCCTATACAAAAAACATACATATTTCCTAAAGACAAAGGTGATAGTCTAGACATTCTAAAACACTCAGTTATATAATCATATACATCACACAGAAAGAGACCCGCATTATCCATAAAAAACTAAACATCTCAAGAATGTCTGGATGATGTATTTTATAAGTACAAGGTTTTGATATTTCAAAGTTCCTGTTAACCATGACTGTAATTGATTAACACAATTTCTCGATCCTGTCATGCTATAACTTTAGAAGCTTTCAGCTTACTTATAATCTCCTCAATCTCTTGTGTGTGACTATTATTACCAGCATTCCTCGATGCAATTAGTAACCTCAATATATTTACTAGTCTATTTGGATTTTCAAGCGTAGATATCACTGAATCATCATCATATGAAGATTTCATATTCTCGCGACTCCCGCTGTATCCAGATTTTTCACCATCAGTAGTCTCCAGTGAAGGACAGAGGCTTGATCCGGTATAACATCCCCCTCTATACATCTTCGGATCTTCGAGTGTAGGAGAGAGAGTCGATCCAGTATAACATGTTGCTCTATGAAGCTTAAATCTTGACAAAGAACGATTCTTAAAAATCCGCTCGCATATACAGCATCTAATGACGTGTTTTCCTCCATGTGTAATGTATGAAAAATTGAGTTTCTCATCCGCTAGTTGCAAAATTTTCTCCGTCAGGAGCTCATGCTAAAACTAAAAGAAATTAAATGAATACGGGAATGCTAACGCTCGAAGGAATTAAAAGCGAATGAATGAATTCATAACACGCAGCTATGTATATATTCAGTGTGAGGACGCCGGAGGGAATCGCAATCTTCGCATAGCAGCGGGAAAGGATGCTCTCTGGAAACATTTGTGGAGAAGGAGGCTCTCAACAGAACATGGCGAATGCGAGCATGGAAAAAGGATGCTCTCTGGGAACATTCGTGGAAAAAGGATGCTCTCAAAAGAACATAACGAGTGCGAGCATGGAAAAAGGATGCTCTCTGGAAACATTTGTGGAGAAGGAGGCTCTCAACAGAACATGGCGAATGCGAGCATGGAAAAAGGATGCTCTCTGGGAACATTCGTGGAAAAAGGATGCTCTCAACAGAACATAACGAGTGCGAGCATGGAAAAAGGATGCTCTCTGGAAACGTTTGTGGAAAAGGCTGCGTAACAAAGGAATCATGCCATGTAACAAAGGAATCACGCTAAGTAACAAAGGAATCACGCTATGTAACAAAGGAATCACGCTATGTAACAAAGTAATCACGCTATGTAACAAAGGAATCACGCTATGTAACAAAGGAATCACGCCATGTAACAAAGAAATCTCGCTATGTAACAAAGGAATCGCGCTATGTAACAAAGGAATCCCGCTATGTAACAAAGGAATCGCGCTATGTAACAAAGGAATCACGCCATGTAACAAAGGAATCGCGCCATGTAACAAAGGACTCGCGCCATGTAACATAGGAATCGCGCTATGTAACAAAGGAATCGCGCTATGTAACAAAGGAATCGCGCTATGTAACAAAGGAATCGCGCTATGTAACAAAGGAATCGCGCTATGTAACAAAGGAATCACGGTATGTAACAAAGGAATCGCGGTATGTAACAAAGGAATCCCGCTATGTAACAAAGGAATCGCGCTATGTAACAAAGGAATCCCGCTATGTAACAAAGGAATCCCGGTATGTAACAAAGGAATCACGCCATGTAACAAAGGAATCACGCTATGTAACAAAGGAATCGCTCTATGTAACAAAGGAATCGCGGTATGTAACAAAGGAATCCCGGTATGTAACAAAGGAATCACGCCATGTAACAAAGGAATCACGCTATGTAACAAAGGAATCGCGCTATGTAACAAAGGAATCGCGGTATGTAACAAAGGAATCACGCCATGTAACAAAGGAATCACGCTATGTAACAAAGGAATCGCGCTATGTAACAAAGGAATCGCCCCATGTAACAAAGGAATCACGCCATGTAACAAAGGAATCGCGCCATGTAACAAAGGAATCGCTCTATGTAACAAATGAATCACGCCATGTAACAAAGGAATCACGCCATGTAACAAAGGAATCGCTCTATGTAACAAAGGAATCACGCCATGTAACAAAGGAATCGCGCCATGTAACAAAGGAATCGCGCCATGTAACAAAGGAATCGCGCCATGTAACAAAGGAATTCCGCCATGTAACAAAGGAATCGCGCCATGTAACAAAGGAATCGCTCCATGTAACAAAGGAATCGCGCTATGTAACAAAGGAATCGCGCCATGTAACAAAGGAATCGCGCTATGTAACAAAGGAATCGCGCTATGTAACAACGGAATCGCGCCATGTAACAAAGGAATCACGCCATGTAACAAAGGAATCGCGCCATGTAACAAAGGAATCGCGCTATGTAACAAAGGAATCGCTCTATGTAACAATGGAATCACGCCATGTAACAAAGGAATCGCGCCATGTAACAAAGGAATCGCGCCATGTAACAAAGGAATCGCGCCATGTAACAAAGGAATCACGCCATGTAACAAAGGAATCGCGCTATGTAACAAAGGAATCGCGGTATGTAACAAAGGAATCGCGCTCTGTAACAAAGGAATCGCTCTATGTAACAAAGAAATCACGCCATGTAACAAAGGAATCGTGCCATGTAACAAAGGAATCACGCCATGTAACAAAGGAATCGCGCCATGTAACAAAGGAATCGCGCCATGTAACAAAGGAATCGCGCTATGTAACAAAGGAATCACGCCATGTAACAAAGGAATCGCACCATGTAACAAAGGAATCGCGCCATGTAACAAAGGAATCGCGCCATGTAACAAAGGAATCGCTCTATGTAACAAAGGAATCACGCCATGTAACAAAGGAATCGCGCCATGTAACAAAGGAATCGCGCCATGTAACAAAGGAATCACAGTATGTAACAAAGGAATCGCGGTATGTAACAAAGGAATCGCGCCATGTAACAAAGGAATCACGCCATGTAACAAAGGAATCGCGCCATGTAACAAAGGAATCGCGCCATGTAACAAAGGAAACGCACCATGTAACAAAGGAATCACGCTATGTAACAAAGGAATCGCGCTATGTAACAAAGGAATCACGCTATGTAACAAAGGAATCGCGCTATGTAACAAAGGAATCGCTCTATGTAACAAAGGAATCGCGCTATGTAACAAAGGAATCGCGCCATGTAACAAAGGAATCGCGCCATGTAACAAAGGAATCGCGCCATGTAACAAAGGAATCACGCCATGTAACAAAGGAATCACGCCATGTAACAAAGGAATCACGCCATGTAACAAAGGAATCGCGCCATGTAACAAAGGAATCGCTCTATGTAACAAAGGAATCGCGCCATGTAACAAAGGAATCGCGCCATGTAACAAAGGAATCGCGCCATGTAACAAAGGAATCGCGCTATGTAACAAAGGAATCACGCTATGTAACAAAGGAATCGCGCCATGTAACAAAGGAATCACACCATGTAACAAAGGAATCACGCCATGTAACAAAGGCATCACGCTATGTAACAAAGGAATCACGCCATGTAACAAAGGAATCGCGCCATGTAACAAAGGAATCACGCCATGTAACAAAGGAATCGCGGTATGTAACAAAGGAATCGCGCCATGTAACAAAGGAATCGCGCCATGTAACAAAGGAATCGCGGTATGTAACAAAGGAATCACGCCATGTAACAAAGGAATCGCGCTATGTAACAAAGGAATCGCGCTATGTAACAAAGGAATCGCTCTATGTAACAAAGGAATCCCGCCATGTAACAAAGGAATCGCGCCATGTAACAAAGGAATCGCGCCATGTAACAAAGGAATCACAGTATGTAACAAAGGAATCGCGGTATGTAACAAAGGAATCGCGCCATGTAACAAAGGAATCACGCCATGTAACAAAGGAATCGCGCCATGTAACAAAGGAATCACAGTATGTAACAAAGGAATCGCGGTATGTAACAAAGGAATCGCGCCATGTAACAAAGGAATCACGCCATGTAACAAAGGAATCGCGCCATGTAACAAAGGAATCGCGCCATGTAACAAAGGAATCGCACCATGTAACAAAGGAATCACGCTATGTAACAAAGGAATCGCGCTATGTAACAAAGGAATCACGCTATGTAACAAAGGAATCGCGCTATGTAACAAAGGAATCGCTCTATGTAACAAAGGAATCGCGCTATGTAACAAAGGAATCGCGCCATGTAACAAAGGAATCGCGCCATGTAACAAAGGAATCGCGCCATGTAACAAAGGAATCACGCCATGTAACAAAGGAATCACGCCATGTAACAAAGGAATCACGCCATGTAACAAAGGAATCGCGCCATGTAACAAAGGAATCGCTCTATGTAACAAAGGAATCGCGCCATGTAACAAAGGAATCGCGCCATGTAACAAAGGAATCGCGCCATGTAACAAAGGAATCGCGCTATGTAACAAAGGAATCACGCTATGTAACAAAGGAATCGCGCCATGTAACAAAGGAATCACACCATGTAACAAAGGAATCACGCCATGTAACAAAGGCATCACGCTATGTAACAAAGGAATCACGCCATGTAACAAAGGAATCGCGCCATGTAACAAAGGAATCACGCCATGTAACAAAGGAATCGCGGTATGTAACAAAGGAATCGCGCCATGTAACAAAGGAATCGCGCCATGTAACAAAGGAATCGCGGTATGTAACAAAGGAATCACGCCATGTAACAAAGGAATCGCGCTATGTAACAAAGGAATCGCGCTATGTAACAAAGGAATCGCTCTATGTAACAAAGGAATCCCGCCATGTAACAAAGGAATCGCGCCATGTAACAAAGGAATCGCGCCATGTAACAAAGGAATCACAGTATGTAACAAAGGAATCGCGGTATGTAACAAAGGAATCGCGCCATGTAACAAAGGAATCACGCCATGTAACAAAGGAATCGCGCCATGTAACAAAGGAATCGCGCCATGTAACAAAGGAATCGCACCATGTAACAAAGGAATCACGCCATGTAACAAAGGAATCGCGGTATGTAACAAAGGAATCGCGCCATGTAACAAAGGAATCGCGCCATGTAACAAAGGAATCGCGGTATGTAACAAAGGAATCACGCCATGTAACAAAGGAATCGCGCTATGTAACAAAGGAATCGCGCTATGTAACAAAGGAATCGCTCTATGTAACAAAGGAATCCCGCCATGTAACAAAGGAATCGCGCCATGTAACAAAGGAATCGCGCCATGTAACAAAGGAATCACGCCATGTAACAAAGGAATCGCGGTATGTAACAAAGGAATCGCGCCATGTAACAAAGGAATCGCGCCATGTAACAAAGGAATCGCGGTATGTAACAAAGGAATCACGCCATGTAACAAAGGAATCGCGCTATGTAACAAAATCACGCTATGTAACAATGGAATCACGCTATGTAACAAACGTTTCCAGAGAGCATCCTTTTTCCATGCTCGCACTCGTTATGTTCTGTTGAGAGCATCCTTTTTCCACGAATGTTCCCAGAGAGCATCCTTTTTCCATGCTCGCATTCGCCATGTTCTGTTGAGAGCCTCCTTCTCCACAAATGTTTCCAGAGAGCATCCTTTCCCGCTGCTATGCGAAGATTGCGATTCCCTCCGGCGTCCTCACACTGAATATATACATAGCTGCGTGTTATGAATTCATTCATTCGCTTTTAATTCCTTCGAGCGTTAGCATTCCCGTATTCATTTAATTTCTTTTAGTTTTAGCATGAGCTCCTGCCGGAGAAAATCTGTGCAACTAGCGGATGAGAAACTCAATTTTTCATACATTACACATGGAGGAAAACACGTCATTAGATGCTGTATATGCGAGCGGATTTTTAAGAATCGTTCTTTGTCAAGATTTAAGCTTCATAGAGCAACATGTTATACTGGATCGACTCTCTCTCCTACACTCGAAGATCCGAAGATGTATAGAGGGGGATGTTATACCGGATCAAGCCTCTGTCCTTCACTGGAGACTACTGATGGTGAAAAATCTGGATACAGCGGGAGTCGCGAGAATATGAAATCTTCATATGATGATGATTCAGTGATATCTACGCTTGAAAATCCAAATAGACTAGTAAATATATTGAGGTTACTAATTGCATCGAGGAATGCTGGTAATAATAGTCACACACAAGAGATTGAGGAGATTATAAGTAAGCTGAAAGCTTCTAAAGTTATAGCATGACAGGATCGAGAAATTGTGTTAATCAATTACAGTCATGGTTAACAGGAACTTTGAAATATCAAAACCTTGTACTTATAAAATACATCATCCAGACATTCTTGAGATGTTTAGTTTTTTATGGATAATGCGGGTCTCTTTCTGTGTGATGTATATGATTATATAACTGAGTGTTTTAGAATGTCTAGACTATCACCTTTGTCTTTAGGAAATATGTATGTTTTTTTGTATAGGAATGTAATAGGAAAATGTTTATAAAAAATAAATGTTGTTTATATTACATAGACCTCTTTTTTTTATTAATCTTTTTATACACCTCATATCATACAGCCCAATATTAAGATGGTTCTGGCTTCTAGACTCCCATTTATTCAAGTCTCTTTCAGTAATAGTTCAATAATCTTTTTGTTTAGATTTCATGTAGCATCAATGTTTTTAAGATAGGCATTCTCCTTAAACAATTATGAAATTATTTATGAAATCAATGGTATAGGCTGGTATAGCAGTAATAATGAGTACATAATTATATATATATATTATTGTTATATTCTACACACGCTGATGTTTTTTCCATGTATGTTCCGCGCTGGTGCAATTCTTCATTGATTGAGGTTACTGGGAGGTGTTGAGAATGTTCCTATCACATTTCTGTTTATGATGTTTTAAGCTATCTCGTTCTTCCTCTTCATTTACATTCAGCTGGGCATTCCTGTAACACACATTCACATTATTTGCAACTTCTTGTAGGTATATACTTCGATGTGGAGAATCACTGCAAGGGGTATTAAAGTTCTTTCTGCACGAAATCACACAGAGTACAATCTAGACATTATTTACACATATTTTTTTAATACAGTGATGCATGCTTTGACAACTGCTATCCTGCTGGAAATTATTTGAAACTTGCTGTAGGTATCTGCTTTGAGGTAAAGAATCAGTGAATAGACTATTAAACTTCTTTCTGCAGATCCTCGCTCAGACTACATCCTGGACGTTATTTTTTTACATATTGATGTATACTTTAGACAAATGTTATCCTACTGAAGTGCGAATTTATAAACTCAACGAATGTAACTCTAAATGAAGCTTTGAAAGGATAGCTGAATTATTTCTACAAACCTTAATAGGAAGAAAAGACAATTTACATGTCTTAAACTTGCCGGCTGGTACTACTCCATGATATACCATTTGAAACTTCCCAGGCATTTCCTCCAACTGTTGGCTTGTTAGGGTTGAATATCTTGTCGGGAGAAACACTTGCTTATTCTCTAAAAGTGCAACGACTCTAGCACCGTATCGAGTATCAATTTTTCTTAAGGATTTTATATTATAAGGCTCCTCTGGCTGAAGATCTTGTAGTCTTTGAACGGCTGGGTAAATGCTACCCTCAGCCAATGTGTTAAGTTGAGATGTCAAACTTTCTGCATTAGGAAGAGAAAAAAAAACATATTCTTTATTAGAGAATGTGTCGCATAACAAAAATTTCATTTATTTGAAAGTTACAAACTTATTAACTTTTTCTGAAAATGATAATATGTGTAAATATAATTGAGGTTCTGATTCACTAATGAAGTTCATTAAGTACTGTATTTTTCAATTTAAATGTTTTAATATAATGTAGATATTTACTTTGTTAGAGCGAATGATTCGCGCAACAGACTTTTTGTAATATTCTAAAGCAAAAACGTTAATAAGGTATTCAAATAATTGTATTTTCTCCAAAAAGGAATATAATTCACTCTGAAATCCTGTATTTAAATATCTGGAATAATAATTACTCAACAAGGTGAATACTTAACTAAATTGTTCCCATTTTGAGAATTCGCGCAGTTAGCTATTAACTTTTAGAATGCTCAGCTATTCGCATATAAATGCCATGCATTAAAAACAAGAACGCGAATATAAGTTAAATGTACAGAGTAATAATTTAACTTTTAAAGTAAATGAAGTGTTTTGTTACAACTTACCAGACATGATGTTCGTTGAAATTTCACTTTGAATGAGAAAAGTTTGCAGAGATCTTAGCTCGCTGTGTTGTCACAATACAGTGAAATCGCTGGGGAAGCTACTGCTTTTATATCGCTTCGCCTGATAAAAATCTGAAGGGGTGAGAGGTGTGACGGTATATAATACAGCAATTTTGATTGGCTACTCCAAAGATTCGAGAAGGAGAGGGAAATGCTAGCCTCGCACAGGGACATTTCGTAAGCAAGTCTAAACCCGTTATGGGGGAAACCATCGCTCACGCCAGCGTTCCTTAAGGGGAATGCTTCTGCGTATGACGCTAGGAAATAAAAAATATATTTTATTTTTTACATTTACCGCTAAAAATTCATTGTTAATTATTGTTACATTACCAAATTAATCACAGAGCGAAAATAATGTATTGTTTCTGTAGATATAATTTTCCTCGAACCAGCAACCTTTCGATTGTGAATAGACACGTTACAGATGTTTAAAGAACGTCTGATGCTATGTGATGGCTTTATAATTCTATTCTCTATGCATTACCACGGGAAAAAACGAATAGCGAGTTACCGCTTGAGAAAAGTTAAAAGTATTTGAAAATTTAAACCAATATCAAAAATCTGATGTGATACACTCACATGGCTTTCTCTACTCTTGTACAAACTATTTTTACAAGCACTTATTCCCTATATGCTTCATGTTAATCGAGATATCGAGATGTCAATGTTAATTGTAATTTTCATGACGATACAATGTGAATATGATAGGTTTTAAGCGATAGTCAAATATTTTAACGCTGGTTGCTATGTGGTGCATTCCATTCTCTTTGCATATCGAGGACATAAAACAAGAATAATGAATTTGAGAAAAAGTATAAGTATTGGAAAATTTTAATGGAATAACAAGCAATATCTCGAAAAACGATTTACTCAACAACAAGAATGTATATGTTATAAATTATGTATTTTAACGCGATCTCCATTTTTTGTGTAGTAAAATTTTGTCTATCTCTTATGGTTTATCAGTTTTGCAAAAGTCGTTCAGAATGAAGAATACTTTGGAGACATTCCCAGAAAAAACCCGCCTCCGAAATAAAGTCCACTTCCTGAAAATAATAACAATATTAATAATAATATAGAATGTGTAAAAAGAACTTCATAAAATATTGAAAAAATTCTTACCGTTCGGTGCTTGCTGCATGTATGGGGCAGGGCCCCCACCCTGCTGATTTGGTGCCAGGAAGGTCTGGAAGCCTGGAGGTGGCGGTGCAGCGGTCGCGAAGCCTGCTGGTACAGCGCTCGCGAAGCCTGATGCTACCGGTGCAGCGGTCGCATGTTGACCGATACCGCCTCCGAAATAAAGTCCATTTCCTGGAAAAAATAAATAAATAATAATAGTATAGCATGTTTAAGTACAGAGTTCTAAAGAATCTACACTCTATACGTGAAAAAAAATACATGTTTTAAACACCCTCGTGAAAAATACATAGCATTCTGGGAGACCGAAAGAGTTATGTGACTGCATATGGGTGAGAAACTCCCCTTAAATATATCCTTTTCTCCTTATACAATCCAGAACTCTATGCTGTCGGAGGCATGCGTTTGTGTGCCAGAATCGACATTGTATGTCTACTATCATGTAATTTTTTAGTTAAAATCCTCAAACACCCGTCTGTAAATTCTCACCTTACGAGTGTTGCTGCATGTACGGATGGTAGAGCCGCCTCCATGATGATTTGGTACCAGGAAGGTCTGGAAGCCTGGCGCTGCCTGTGCAGCGCTCGATGGATGGTCGATACCAAAATAAAGTCCACTTCCTGGAAATAATAATACAAATAATAATAAAGAATATGAACAAGAAGTTAATATGAATTGTTACATTACTTATTTAAAAACTCTGAAGAATGCTTACCATTCGGGTGTTCGGGTGTCTGAATCATTACGGTATTTGATGAGCGATCCTGCAGCCTGCGGCCCAGAAAATTCGAGATATACAATTCATTTCTCATTACAATATCTTAAACATTTAATATTTTATTCAATATCGTTAGATTACTTGAAATGAATTTGTGTGTGTGTATTAAGTTTATATTAACATGCTGGAATATTCGAAAAATATCTCTCGAATGGATGGGGTATTTAAAATCGTACTCGTCCTATGTTTACTAAGCCCAATCTTTTTAAAAATGGAATAAATTAAGAGTAACGAGGATTGTTTAGGCAAGGCTCCATATTTCATTATTTAGAATTAAACAAATGCTATTAGTCGTAATAATCATGCACATACGACAGCAAGCAAATGCGCGAGTCAATTCATATACAATTAATTAATAAAAAAATATTTAATTGTTTTCATCGATCAGCGAGAGCCTTATTTTAATAACGTATGTAATATCATTCTGAATACTTTTTATTCTTCATATTACTCTCGCCAAATCATATTTCTTTGTTTAACATCCCGAAAAAAAATCAGTTTAATTTTTTGATATCATGTTTGCATTTCTTGTACGCGAGTATTTAAATAATGACAAAGATACAATCGAATGTTTAAGTACAGAATCTATACAGTATACGTTTAATTGAAAAAACTTAATCATTAATATTCTTCATGTAGAATTATATTAATTATCGGGAAAACATTTTTTGTGGTAAGCTTAAAACATGTCTAGACAGGGTGATGCAGCAGTGTATGATGGAATTTCTGGACAGAGGAAGCCATTAAGATCTTTTTGTGTCGCTAAAAGTTATTTATCCCCGAGGGCTTGTGGTTTTTCAGAGCACTTTGGATGTTTAATCAACTGGAAAACGGGTGTCATTGTTCACTAAGAGCTCTATACAAGACCTTGTTTTTACATTCTTCTGACGAAAATTAATGGTGTGGAAGAGTTTTGCCCTTGTCTGCTAATGGGTCTACATATGCATTCTTCAGGGGTGTACACCATATTTCTTTCAGGCAGTGTACGCCTGTGAATAATTCGTTGAATTTCTCAAAGTTCGCTACGTCTTTAGAAAGAACATTTAAAACGAATATAAAATTTATATTTGTAGTCTTCGTGCGTGTTACTTACAGGTACGCCTGTTTTGAATTGTAATTATTACTTCTCTCGTGCGAGAAGAGACATAGCGGGCTTTGTTGAAGCGTACTCCTATGTGCTGGATACCCCTAGCCATTAAGAGCAGGTAGTAGGGAAAACCCCCGCGTTCTGTTTTAACCGCCTCTCATGATGGACAGGGCATTGCTGTCACATTGCGTCTTGTTTTTTCGTAAAGGGTTCTCGTGTTAACGTCTCATACAAGCTATTTGCAATTTCGCTTTAAGTTGCTTTTTAATTCATCTAAGCAATGTAATATTTTTTATAAACCCGCAATTCAAAAGAAGAATTAAACACACGTTATTAGCCGTAATAGTTATATACGCGTAATATTCTCGCATATACGATAACGAACAGTTGCGTTCGATTCAATTACATTAATCAATAAAAAAAACTTAATTGTTTTTAATCGATAGACTGCGTCGTTTCATTAGAAGTGAGATATTCATGGTAGATGAATAATTGGGTGAGATATCTCTAGGAGCGCGAGTCAATTACATTAATTAATAAAAATATTTAATTGTATTCATCGATCGTTTTTTCGTAAAGGGTTCTCGTGTTAACGTCTCATACAAGCTATTTGCAATTTCGCTTTAAGTTGCTTTTTAATTCATCTAAGCAATGTAATATTTTTTATAAACCCTCCAGTCAAAAGAAGAATTAAACACACGTTATTAGCCGTAATAGTTATATACGCGTAATAATCGCGCATATACGATAACGAACAGTTGCGCGCAAATCAATTACATTATTCCATCAAAAAAACTTAATTGTTTTAATCGATAGACTGCGCCGTTTCATTAGAAGTGAGATATTCATGGTAGATGAATAATTTGGGTGAGATATCTCTAGGCGCGCGAGTCAATTACAATATTTATTCATTGTATTCATCGATCAGCGAGAGTCTTATTTATTTTTTATTTATTTCATAATCAATTCCTCCGGAGCCGACATGAACGCCCCTTGCATGTTAATTCCCCTTTATTTTTTTCCGGAATCATATTTCGCAGAATTATATAGAGTTAAGATGGCCGTCTTGCGTACACCTCGAATTTAAATATGGTGAATTCACAACTTTCGGGTATGACCACCAGGGGCGCTGTGGGGAACACTCGCTGGAGTTTCACTCGTATTACCACTTGGTGCGCTAGTGTAGCTGGCGAACTGAAGCGGGAGTGGAGGGGATGCGGAAGTCGACTTGCCAGTCCAAATATCGAGAGTTAGTCATTCGTGTGAAACGTCTCGCAGCGGAAGGTTGCGGTCGGTGTTCCATCTCAATTATCACGCGATAACGAGTGTTACGTCAAGTCTGTCATTTCATCTATGTGTTGTAATATTCTTATAAATCCAAAATATATTTTCCCTCAAAAGTAGAATTAAATAAATGTTATTACTCGTAATAATTATACACATGCTATCACACATATACGATAACGAACAGTTGCGTGCGAGTCAATTAATCATTCAAAAAATACTTAATTGTTTTCATCGGCCGACTAGTCTTGTTTCATTAGACGTGTAATTTATTGACAATAGTAGGTTATAAATGGCGGTTTAGGGACAGGTGTGCGCGAATCAATCAAAATACTTAATTGCTCGAAGAATAGCGTTTAATTGCATTAGTAGTAATATGATGGCGATTCTTTTTTCAATAACACACATTACCTAATTGATTGACACAATTATGTACTCAAACGATTTGCCGATGTGCTGCAGGCATCGAGAATCGCATTCCCACACCGCCAACGTCACGCACCGAGAACCCCATTCCCTTATACCCCTCACCCCGAGCGGCACATCCCCTACCCCAAGCCAATCACACGGCAGGGATTTAGACAAGTCACAATGAGGGGCGGGAATGTAGTCACCGTATAGGAACAATACACACTCTCCCACCTATCCACAGGGAACCAACCAGAACACAAAGGGGAGGGAGGACACGCGTATGGGGGAGGGAGGGGGGCGGGTCACCGCCACGTGACCACAGGGGGAGGGGGGCCCTGCCGGCACAGACCCTGTCGGCATTAGATCAGCACACAAAGGGAAGGGGGCGGGGCTAGCGCCACGCGACCAGGCCGGCGTGTGAGAACACAAAGGGAGGGGGCGGGGCTAGCGGCATAGATCAAAGAACCTTATCAGATGGCGGCAAATCCTTTGTGTTTCCGTTCTCTCCTAATAAGGCTACTCATCAAGTAGGGAAAAACGGTGTTTTAAATGCGCTTGACTTGAAGTAATGAGCGCTACTTGCTATTCGTCTCGCGCAACTTTACTATTCGTTACTGCTTTCTGTATATTATTTACTACTAGCTAGATATTACTTGTTACCTACTACTTTTATCTTGGCAATTTTTAAGCATAGTATGTCTTTATTGGAGAGTGTTAAGATACCAGGTGGCCCAAACAAGCCGTTCTTTGCAGTTTATTGTTTACCGCATACATAAGCGCAAAAGAACTTGCCGCGCCAATGATTTTCAAAGGTGCAGTGCAGTTACGAAATGAAAGGTCATTGAGGTAGTGTTTGCTTTCTGCATGTGTTTACTACTGATTAGAGGTCTGCATTGCCATGAAAACGACCGAACGTGACTCACTGGGTAAACTTCGGTTACCATGTACGGCAGCCGAGATAGGTTCAGCCGAGCGCGTGAAGTCGGGCAGATACAGACGGTTGGTTACGGTAAAGTCTCGGTTGCTCGCAGACAACCGTAATGCTGCTGCTCTCTTTGGGTCCCAGTTATAATACCACTGCCGGCGATTCGTAGTTTAGCAGAACACTACATTCAAGAGCAAATTGTACATCAGCGGACAAAAAATTAGTCATCTTGAACGACCAATTTTTCTAAGTCCTACATGGCATAGCGCCTTGTTTATTTTTCTAAGTCCTACATGGCATAGCGCCTTGTTTACACCATACGAAATGCAGTTGTGTAGCCGCTGCAGTAAGCTGTACAACCTTATTAAACATGCTACCTTCCATGTAGCGCTGTGGCAAACCGTATGGTACTTCTTTGGTTAACACCGCAGGTTCGCTTCTCGCATGTAGGAAACTCTTTTTTTTCTTCCATCAATGTCTAATAGTGACTTCTTATTTTCGATATATATTTCATACACCGTATTTGGTAAAATGCATAACACAATAGTTATTACGATGCAAAATATGTGGCTTCACAATTTCACCGTGGCCGCATATCTGTATCTCACTGGATATCAAGGGACGGTCTAGGAGTGTTGTGGCTGCTTGACGATACACTGAACAATGACAATACACGGTAAAGGCTGGTTCACAACCGCCCGAGAACGGTAACCAGAACGGAAACGAGAACGGGAAGCAATGCATATTGGTTCACAACAGCCCGGTAACGAGAACGGGAATGCATATCGATCACAAAGTGAAAGTCCATTTTGCGCATTGCGATTTCATTTGTTTTTAACTGACCAATGACATTTTTTCACCTACTTCCAATTTAGCCAAGCCAACGTCAAAATTCGATAGAGTAAACACTATCTAAGTGTACATCCATTACATTTCCGATCCCTCTACTTATGCCAAGCTTTCACATGTTTATTTAATGGCATACATTAAAATTGTTTATTGTTCTTTTTTCATTTCCACCGGTTTTAGCCGCTCTTTGTAGTTTTTGCCATTGTTTTTTAGGTAATAGCCAGCTTTGAGTTGCATATAAACAAACTAGAAATGATCCCTTCACCAGAGGAACCAACGCTGATTAGATTTGCGGGTGTCGGGATGAGGTTAGGAAGCACATTTACTACTAATTCCTTCCAGTTTCATGTTTCCAGCTTGCGACTATAGAGAGCACTAGTGGCTATTTCATGTCACGGCCGCCTAGAATAACCTCTAGAGTAAAGAGTCTAATATGCACAATAGGGATCCAATATGCCGTGCCCGGGAACGAGAACGAGAAATTTAAAAGTTGGGCAACTCTTCTTTCCCGTTCCCGGGGCCCGGGAAGGCTTCCCGTCGGTTGTGAGCATTCCCATTTAAATACATGTATTTCAACTTTCTCGTTCTCGTTCTGGTTCCCGTTCTCGTTGGTTGTGAACCAGCCTTAATAATTGAGAATACTTTGATTCCCTCTTGAGGATGACATATCCTGATGGAGTTGTTGAATTCCTACAGGATAATCATCCGGTCCACATATCTCGAAAGGTTTAAAACTTGAGGTAGGATCTCAGAGTGATATATTGGCCTCCCTTTTCACTAGATTTGAACCCTAATGTGTGAGCTGAGTGAAAAGGGAGTTGCGTTCGAATTTCCCTGCAGATGTGCGAAAGACAAAAGATGTCTTCTGGGCAAACATTCAAGAAGTCTGGGATGTTGTAGCTTCTCGTCCACGTCACTATAGGGACCTAATTTCATCTATAACCCGAAAATGTGGGCAGTTACACGCTCTCGGGGTTCATACATCGAATATTAACTTTGTTTATTTTTATGTGTTTTAGTTCTAGAAGATAATAGTTTATTTGCATTTACTTCTTTAGTAATTTAATATGAGTGTTTTTTTACAGAATTGTGGTTTTTGAGTGCATGGATATGCCTAACACTTAAAATGCTAAAGTTATGTTAATGTAGCATTACAAGGGCGGCCGGTGACTCTGAACTTTGGTGGTTCACAAAATTATAGGTAGCTGCAATTTCAATTTGTTAAAGTAATAAACACTGTACCGTCAATTTTGCGTTATAAATGTTAGCTATTGAAAATTAGACGCTTTCAAATGTCATCAACATGTTCATTATAAATTTATCTAACTGAGCTATTATTATAAGCCGTGTTTTGCGGGAAATTATGAAGGTTCTACAAATCATTCACACCAATGTTCTATTCATGGCATTGCAGCGTAAGAAAACTCAAGGAAAGCAAAATGGGGCACTTTTAACATCACACCCAGTCATACATATTTTCATACACATCGCTGTTAAAATACCCGTTACAACAACTTGTTTTTGCTTTATCAGCTGTTTTAAATTTGTTGTAGGTCTACCAAGACGTATAATTCCCTTTTCTTTACAAGTTTAGGGTTGAAAAACGTGGTGCTAAAATAGACTGAATTCACTGTTTCTCCGTGTGGCACCGTTTACCTGTGTTTCACTCTGATTCACCAAATGAAACACAATACAACTACGTGCAATGTACAGGCAATGTAACGTTCAGGATATGGATGACTGGAAGTGAAGCAAACATTTACTATAAAACCAATAGATGGCGCTGTTTAGGCGAGGAAAGTCAAAGCGATCATGGTAATCTATGCTATCTGAATATTAGGTTAATCAACAACATAGAGCCTTATGCCCCGCACTTCCCACTACACACCTCTGCGCTCCCTTGGTTCACCATTGTATGACTGTGGGTTGCAGCCAGAACTGCACTATTTGGCATCTGTAAACAATATACCGCTTGCTGAAGTACATTACACGAGATCAGGTCGGAATGAAGCCCAAATGTACATATAAATAGTATAGTTATATACATTAAAGTATACGGTTATGGCACAAACATGCTACCATATTAACTAATGCTAGATTTGAACCGAGGAGCTTATGAGCGCAGGCAATGCCTTCTTAACCTCTTGGCCAAAGAAACGTTTTTCCGTGCTCTCTTTTCGTAGCTTATAATAAGCGTCACCGCCGAGAAACACTGTTATAAGATGACCATTGCGCTCACAGGGCAGAGACCATTCTACAGTTCCTGCATGTGCGTTGTGAACACAGCTAATACGAAGGTACTCAAAGCCCTCCGAACGTCACATGGAATCCGGGATGACTATTTTTTGTCCACGTATGTGCAGTCAAAGTAGATTTTATTGGAGGTAGCAAAATTTGGGAGTGATGAATTATAAAACAATTGCATTCTTTTACAAACTGCAGCGATTCGTTTAATTATAACTTCATTATACCTATACTCAAATGGTTGGGAATTACATAAACAATCTATCGTCGCACATAATCCGTTATCTGGATTAATCCGACGTTCTACATTGTAATTACTTATCTATTTTTGTAGTTTTAAGTCTATTAACCGCATAGATAATATCGGATGAGTTGCAGTTTTGAGTATGCTTTAAAAGATTAGTTGCTTTTGTAAAAAACAAACTTACAGAAATCACATCTATAGTGAAGACATTTCGGGATGCAAAATCTCAGCAAATGCCTCGTATGATTTTGCTGCATTGAAATAAAAAAATTAATAAGCTTTAACAGTATCTTACATCAGGCGACGCGGAAAAAAATTGGTATTAAATAAGAAGTGTTCATTATTCAACAATGTAATTATATGAAACAAGCCTTATTATTCCCATGAATTCAGTTTCTATTTGCAAGATTGTAAATAAACATATTATACAGTATCTATACGATTAACAGTATTTTCAATACTACTAAATGTTGGTAATACTACGGCATTACTTACTAAAAATAAAGCACACATTATTACGTTGTACGTGACTTTGGAATAACCTTAAAAATGAAGACCAGGAGCATAATAGGACAAAATCTGATATATTTATTACTACTTGTCTATATATACAAACAGCAACAAACAAGAAACTGGTAACAGGAAAAGATGACGCACAAACTTCACTTAGGTACTATTGTTGTAATAGTAATTATTAATGGCAGTATTCTGCAAAGCAAAAATTAATACTTCTTTTTGTAGAATATACTATAACGGGTAGAACTTTTGTGATAATTATAAATAAAATGGACTCTCCAATACTTAAGTGGCAGTCTTATAATTAAATTAAGTTATGATCATAAACTGCGTACCCAGGTATTTATAAATCGATATATTAAATGAACTCGCAATCTTCTTTCGTAGCTAAAATGAAAAATCAAGAAGAAGAAGAAGAAGAAGAAGATGCGGGAATACATAACGGTGATGGTGATGATAAGAGAAAGCTCATAATTTAATTACAGCTTAAAAATTTAATATACATAAACAAGTAAACCCATTACATTGCAAATGAGCATTTTGGAATTTAACTGGCTTTTTACCTGGATTTATTTTGAAATAAAACCTTTCTATTTCTAGATGTTAGCTATTCTGCTTTCCAGAAGATAACCTGCTCTACTGAAATTACGCTCGCCCGCCTTACTTGTAGCTGGAACGCATAGCACTCTTCGTGCAACATTCGATAACCGTGGAAAAACTTGTTTAATGGTTTTTCCACTGTTTCAGAAGTTCGCCTTCTTGACAGGCATATTCCAATTTAGTAGGGGTTAAATATGTTTATAACTCCTCTGGAAAAATGCTTTCGTCTTCATCAGAGCTCCAGTTCAACTTAGTCTTTTTCGTTGCAGTGATGATGTAGCGTATGTGTGTGCATTGTTTGCGTCGGACAAATTATTGCTTTGTAGCATGACATTGTTGAGCTAATTATTTCGTTTGTGAGTTTGAATTTATGTCCGGCGCAGCAATTCCCTCCCCGCCTCCTAGTCAGGGGGTGAGGGCAAGTAGAGAGACTAGCCTCGTTGTTCATGGCGTCAGTCGAGTAATAGCGTGAGTATTGTGAGTGTCTTCAGGACGTGTGGATGTGTATGTACAGTGCGTGGACCGTGTGGTGTGAATCATCTCCCTCCGATATTTGTCCTGTAATCTGTTGTGAACGATGTAATGGCACCATGTAAATTATTTAATAAACCACAGGTAATGTGTTAAATGTGAATTTAAGTGTATTATGTTATGAATATCCCACGCGTGTTTTAAATTTGTGCAGCTAAGTTCCTGGTTCCCTCGTTGCCACTTCAACTACGCTCCCTAATGTTTATGCCGGGATAACTAAATTGAATATCTGGCTGCAAAAGCTTTTGGCCTCACCCCGGTGTAATTTTTGGTCGAATCGCCGGGTATGAAATAATATTTGTGATCACATCGCTGTGAAGAGAAACTTTCGTGTGCTTGTAGCGCGTGAGTGTTAAATCATTTTGTCTGCACGTGGTGGTCATAGCCATAATTGACGTTAGTTTTTTGTCAGTGTGTGAAGGGTTTATTTGTCTATCTGAATTAGTATAGTGAGTTTTCATTTTATGTAGGATCGCAGCGATGTGATACGATTTCTTTTTAAGGGATGGCGTACCACCTGTAGGCAGCACATATTGGCTCAGTAACTGGCGTTACATCGGAAAATCTTAATTATTTCAAAGGTTGGCATGGCGATACATTCTTTGGTGTAGCAAAATTTTATTTTTTCCGTCCATTTTGGCTCTGAAAATGTTTCACATTTAGTAGATTTGATTTTTTTATGTGCTGGCTATGTAACATTTTGGTGGCTCTGCATTACCACTTCCTCCTTCCTTCTCTCCACCGTTTCCCCTTCCTTTTTCTCTCTTTCTTTTTTTATTCCTTTCCCTGCTCCCACGTTGTTTGCTGTGTATATGGGTGTGTGTATGAGTGTGCGTGTGTGTGTATTTCAACTGTTTGCCAGATATGTGATCTCATTGAATATTTTTACAAAGCCTCCACTGCTTAATTTTTCTTTAGGTTTGAGGACCATACTCGTGGTGGGTACGAGTTCTTTTTTTGTGTGTACGGTACCGGTATTTTAATCACCATAGTCAACCTTTCAGTTTTGCCTGTTTTGTTTTTATTGTTTTTAATTAACTTCCATTAGTAGCTCTGTTTCAAGCGCCCACGACAGTGCGTTAGCGACCTATAATTTGATGAATATATTCTGTATGTGAGCAGTGTCTCAGGTATTTCTGTGAAATATCTGGATTTTGTGTGTCTGATACAACTACATAAATCTTTCAAATTTGACCATTGCCTCATGATATTGACGTTTTTATATGTGTTATGCCACCTTGCTAATATATCTTACGCCTCTGCTAATAACTTGTGCTAGTGAAATTATTGAGGGTTATGAATCTTGCTTTCTTATGAAAAATTTGCCACTGTAGTGCATTATAGATGTGTTGTATAACCTAACATTTCTGACCAGTGCTCAGATTTAATTTTCTTTCCTTTACTGTCAGTGTGTTTACTGTTTTACGCTTCAGATACTGTCAGCATCATTTTTGTATGACTCTAGCACAGGCATGGCTAGTTTATGCTAAATACTAGGAAACGGTCTTTGTTATTTGCTACTTTGATTTGGTTTATTACAGTACATTTGACTATTGTACTAATTTTCAACAACACATTACTAATTTTTTCATACACTGGAACTTTATGCACAATTGTACTGCTGAAGTTGTATTAATTTTGGTCATATTTAGCCTCATTAAGCTTATTTGCTTTTGGCTTCACAATATTACTATTTTGCTTTCATTACACTGTGATATGATACTATAGTTCTTTGTCACTGTCATATCTGTTTCTGTGAATATTACTGGCCTACACTGCTTTATACTGAGTGATTAATTCTCACCTGTGTGTACCATTGACTTACATATTTGATTTATTGCTAATTTTTGGAATTGTCTATGGAAATTTAGTTTTTTTAACTGTGTCGTTTTATGAATACAACCTCTGCCTCTCCAGCAGCATTGATATTTATGCATTTTGCTCATACCTATTTTTTGTTTCTCTTACAATAATAGTTTTACATGGTGTATGTCCACTCATATCTTTCTTACAGCCATTGTTTGATTACATGCCTGTGTCTAAATACTTCTTCTGCCTACATTTCTGTACAAATACTGTGCTATATGATTTCACTATGCCAAAGAGAAATAACAGACAACCCTCAGACATGCTTGTGGAAGACCACCCTCCTACGCCTTCTACTTGTCCTAGGTCATCGACCCGGGTGGTCACCGATAATGATTTAATTACACTCGTACAAGCAGTTGTTCAGAGTACTGTGTCTGATATTCGACCCTCTGTCGAACCCCCTTTCTTTAATGCTGCAGTAGACAATACTTTTGATTTTCTTAATACTTTTGAAACAGTAGCTTTTGTTAATAACTGTTTGATTTGCAAAAGTGAAGTATTTACTTTGCTACATTAAAGATACTGCTATACAATGGTTGCAGACATTTTGTCACAGGCATCCCTCTGATAATTGATCTTTTTTAAAATCTTCTTTTATTACAGCTTTTCAGCTTGCAGCAAAGATTCAGCAAAGATGAATTGTTAGAAATCAAACTCCGACAAAGAATTCAATTAGATTCTGAATCTATTTTGCTCTATGTTTATGAATTACTGTCTTTATATGATCAGGTTAATCCAAGTATGACTCAAAATGAGCAAATAAGAAATTTACTAAAAGGCCTGAAACCTGAGTATGTGAACACTATCTTCCCAATGAAACCTCTTACTGTAGATGATCTTTTACAGGCTCTTAAAAGGGTGGATAAAGCACAATTTTATATGACATAAAGAGAGTACTTGGTCGCTGCACAGGTACAGCCTACAGGTCATGCTTCGGTTCCTCTACCTCTGACTTTGCCAGATGGGACAACTAACCCATTTCTTTCAGGTCATTCACCTTTGCCTGCTCTTCCAGGCTCTCCTACTAATGATGTCACCCAGTTAGATGCAAAAGTGGACCAGTTGGTCCACCAGTTATATGCAAGAATATATCATCTCATCCTGAGAGGAACAGACCATCATCTTCCACACAGAGAGGACAATGGGACCTCCAGATCGTCGCCAACACATGCTTTGTTTTAGGTGTGGCAAACCAGGGCACACATCAAGATTTTGTTCACAGCAGGTGGCCCAGTCAAAATAAAAATGTTAATTGCTCTCTCTCTCTTACAGATAAGATTTGTTTGTTGCTAATTTTTCTATTTACTTTGTTGTAACACTACATTTTGTTTTGGGTGGTAACTTAACATGTACTTACCAAGATTCTTTAATATGATTATTTCCAGCTTTGTGAGCGTATTTTAAATGTTGTAGGATCAAAGGATAATGTTTTTTTTTTGTTTTTCATGCTCTTGCTGAGGTACCGTTGAGTACTTAGCAAGGTGAGATCGTTACTGTGTCTGCTGTATGTCCACAGTAATGCCGGTTTAGTTTTCGAGCACTGTTTGAGTTTGCTTACAGTAACTACAGCTGTCATCATTGTGCTCAATAGTAACTCCCCTGTTTTTGTGAGAGGGAAAGAGGGAAATGGTCATTGAGTCATCCTTCTGTCCAGCAGCAACGCTATGCCCCTTCCCTACAAGTTTATCCGGGTGAGTACGTGTTTTCAAAATTTGCAGGTCGTGAAATCCGTAATGTGTCACCAAATTTACCTACAATAATGTCTTTCTTTTGGTTAGTTCTAACTATTTTCATTTTCCTTTTTGGTGTCTGTTTTATGAATGTGTTTTTCAGAATCTATTGACTGGGGCTTGGTCCACACTCCAACCATGACAGAATATAGGGGGCTATGTGTATCTGTGAAAAAAGAGTTCAAACCAGCCGCTTGCAAACTGCGCATAGAACGTTCCTTGGGGAGTAGATCCTTAGCATAGTTGGTGATGGCTCTTCTACCTATATTTGATCCTGTAGTTAGTATGTTTGTAGCTATACTATAATTTGCTAGTAGATTGATCTAACAATTTTTTTTCTCCGAGGATGATATTTTTAATTTTTAGTACCAATCCCTCAATGTGTTTTGGTTCTTACTTGTATTAATCTCACAGTAATACCATTTCTATGGTCAGATTTCATTGTAAAGCATCAAGAGCTATAAATTTCATTGTTATATTAAAACATTAAAAATATTGTCATTAAACTTTGACTTGGTGTCCCTACTTTAAACATATTCATGAATAGTTGTTAGTCATATCCAATAATTGAGCCCTCAATCAATGTATTTTTTCAAGGCTTGCTCTAGATTGAAGTTTAATTATCCTTATGTGTCCCCTGCCATTTTTTTTGTATGATTTATTTTGTGTATTTTTTCTTGTATATTGTGACCCTGATGCTTTTTCCAAACTTATTCCAGTCTGCCGGTAGCCCCAGGAAACACTCCCCTTCACAAAGAGGACAGCCCCAGATGGTCCAGAGCATAGTGGTACTTCCCCCAGCCGCACCCGCACAGGTTTCCAGCTGCACTTCATCTACGACCCTCTCACCATGACAGTCTACGGGGTGTTCTCCCTCTTGGTTTGTCTGTGCCGGCAGAGCCCGTCGGTCACAGACCTTTTCTACACAGTTGCAGTTATTTCACTGTGTCGCCGTGGTGATCGAGTGGACAGTTATCTGTGTAATGAGTTTTTTCTATCTCTCTTTGGCGGGTGTGGGTAAGTGGTGGGAAGAGTTACCAGACAAAGCAAGTTTTTTTGCTCCATTCTCAAACAGCTTGTCGTAATACACTGTGTACGTACAGAAGAGGAGTTACGAGCTGGGGGGTTCCTGTGGGACCATTTCATTGTTAAAACAGCATCATTATCCCTGTGGGAATTCATTAGGGCTTTTCTCTTTGTAATCTTTGTGTATTCAATTTTATATGTTTATATTTCCTATATATTCATTTCTTTTTTTATCTCTCTTTTCGGCAGGGACGCCTCATTATTGTGAGTGGGGGAAGATGTAGCATGTATGTGTGTGCATTGTCGCGTCGAACACATTATTGCTTTGATGCATGACATTATTGAAATAATTATTTCGTTTGTGATAAGTTTTTTCTATCTCTCTTTGGCGGGTGTTGTTAACTGGTGGGAAAAGTTACCGGACACAAAGCAGGTTTTTTGCTCCATTCTCAAACAGATTGTGGTAATAGACTGTGTAATACAGAATAGGAGTTACGAGCTGGGGGGTTCCTGTGGGACTACTTCATTGTTAAAACAGCATTATTATCGCTGCGGGGATTCATCAGGGCTTTTCTCTTTGTAATCTTTGTGTATTCAATTTTATATGTTTATATTTCCTTTATTTTCATTTCTTTTTTTTTCTCTCTCTCTTTTCAGCGGGGACGTCTCATTATTGTAAATGGGGGAAGATGTAGCGTGTATGTGTGTGCATTGTCGCGTCGGACACATTATTGCTTTGTAGCATGACATTCTTGAACAAATTATTTCGTTTGTGAGTTTGAATTTATGTCCGGCGCGGCATTTCCCTCCCCACCTCCTAGTCAGGGGGATGAGGGGCAAATAGAGGTACTAGTCTCGTTTTTCAGTGGCGTCGGTCGAGTAGTAGCGCGAGGCTTGTGTGTGCCTTCAGGGCGTGTGGATGTGTATGTAGAGTGCGTGGACAGTTTGAGTGTGGATCATCTCCCTCCCATATTTGTCCTGTAATCTGTTGCGAACGATGTAGTGGCACCACGTCAATTATTTAATAAACCACAGGTAATGTGTTAAATTTGAATGTAAGTGTACTATGTTATGAATATCCCACGCCTACTTTAAATTTGTGCAGCTAAGTTCCTGGTTCCCTCGTTGCTACTGCAGCTACACTCCCCAATGTTTATTCCGGGGTAACTAAATTAATATCTAGCTGCAAAACCTTTTGGCCTAACCCCGGTGTATAACAATATTTTCAGGTAATTGATCTTCATTGTCTATCTGATGCACCTCATTTCTTAACACAATCGTCGAACTTCATAATATGCTCTATTATTTCTTCTTTTAACAATTTCATGAGATAGCTACGAGAAAGCCACAGTACTGATGCGGAAAAATGTATTTGTCCTAATTTACATTATTCTTTAATATAAAACATGGCTCTTTCTTTATCTTAGGCATCATTTCGCTGTCACCCTTAGCGGGTTCATTATCACAATGTTTCATTATACATTTATGCCACGGTACGGGACTACACGTTCAATAGTGGTGCGCTTATCGCTCTCCAAATCTAAGCTAGCTTCCTTAAAATTAAACGTAAAAAATGCATAAGTTCATTTGTCTTCTTTCTAGTTTTCGAAAGATATGACTTTCCCATTGATTCTAGTAGCTACTTTGTCTCCCCAGTTTGACAGCAGATTGAATACGACATCGAAACCGCAGTGTTCCAACGCGTCACAACTTCTTGATGGGGTGCATATTTAAGTTTAGCTGAATGACTTCCGGGCTTTTGAAATATTCTACCACTCATCTGGCTTTTTGAATGAAGACAGACCTCTGGAACTTCAGGTTGCAAAACTTCGCTTCGGTTAAACTATGTCGAAGAGCAGTAGTAAGCAGTGAACGAAGCAAGGAATCCACTGGTAGCTTTGAAGAGAATTCTTTATGTTTGTTCCCTGATAACTAACAAACAGACATCCGTGCATATATTTCTTCTCAATACCAAAGCCATACATTCTGCTCTCCATTTCCAATCGTGTTTCCTCCGGAGTTTGAAATGCCTGGAAATTCCTTCGTGTTTGTGTCTTTAGTTATCAGTCCACAGATCCGCATCCAAAGTACACATTATTTTTCCTTGCTGTATTAAGGCTGGAATATCAACAGAGCGGATTTCATCTGCATTTTTCTTTATGTTTCTAGATACTGTCTGTTGATGCGGCAATGTACAAGTTGCACCCATCTTGCCGTAAGTCGCTCCAATGCTTGTCATTACCTGTGTGTACATTTTAAATCACGGCTTAGAACAGACATTGAAAGATAATAAATCAATTCCGCACACATCCACAAGCTTTTCTAGTACAAGAGATTCTTGTAACTTTATGGAGGCTCTATATCTTTATTGTTTTGTTACAAACCACTTTACAGTGTCTCATCATTCCTGAGGTGCTTGAAGAATGAGAAAGGAGCAATTCACAAAATCTGCTTATAAGTATCCTACAAATTTCCATGTTTCTGAGTTCACCACAAACATGCAATTGTTCCACACTGACTTTTGTGATCATTATTTCATTTAAACATTAATGATTTTTCGTTTAGTTTCCTTCTAATTTCAGCTTTAATGTTCTTGGTTGTTTGCTCTGTCATAACTCTCATGTCACTGTTACTATAACAACTTTCAAAGATGCTAGAGACAAAAGACTGACAGCTTTGTTTACATAAGTGGGGGAGTGGGAACGGAGCTGATTTATTGTCATTTTTCAGTACTCGTATAACCGCATTCTACGGCGCGCAGGCTCCATTAGGACTGGAGACGCATGGTAGTGCGAAGTGTATAGCGGATCTATTCCAGTGCTGACATAAATAGGATTGATGAATATTTTATTTTCGATGTTAAAAGGAAAAGTTGATATGTTTCCCAAAACACATTTTATGGAGCACATTCTGCGTAAGTTAGCGCATAAGTAAGGGTATAGCTGTTTTTGTGTATTTTGTATATAAAAAGATGCTATTCATAATCATGAGTATTAACAATAATAATAAACTACTAAGATATTACTGACCCCATTGTTATACGGTCACTAGTATAAAAACTGCTACCCGTAAAACTACAAATACCACCAGGTATATGTAAAATGTAGAACAGGCACTCAACTGATTTAAGTTATTGCTGTCATCAAGCTTCTGTGAGAAGAAAGAAAGAAAGGAAGAAAGAAAGAAAGAAAGAAAAAGGGAATCGCAAAACTTTAAGTGTTCTTCGTCACATTTACTTACGCTTTGGAAAATGCAAATATACAGATTGAGACATTTAAAAGGAACTGTTGATGTTTTGAAAACCGAGATGTACTTCGAACAAATTTGTATTCTTTTGTATATATATAGACTTTTCCTGTAATCAAGTTTTTTTCCTCTTTCTTTTGGTTTTCAAGTTACATACAGTCCACTGAGAGAGTAAAGTGGAATTCATACACTATTCCCAGAAAATTCAGGATATACATTTTATTTGTCGTGTCAGTATTTCAAACATGTGGCATTTTAATCAAAATCATCGTTTTTTGAGAAAATAAAGAATAATTAATGTTGTTCCATATAAGCAGTAGCCTAGGAAGGGGAATTTCATGAAAACCTTGGGGTCACATCTGTGGAAGATGTTGGTCTTAAATATAAATGTTTATTTATTCTTAAAATTCTTCTTTGGATTCAGGAGATCTCAAAATAGTATTTCCAGTAAAACTTCAATCCCAATTTTTGGATGGGCAGCGTTAAATGGGTATAAAACTTTCGCCTCCATATATAAAAATACCTCATGGGCACACTTGAAACAGGGGCTTTAAGTGCTTTCGTTCACGCGGCGGAACAGGAGGTGCTCGAATTCAAGCTGAGATGAGACAAAGAGTACAGGATCTCAGCGAGAGCACACAGAACATTACGCGTGCGACGTGAAGATGTTTGCGATCTAGTTAACCCCGAAATTTCGGAAAAAGAAGAGTTAATCACATCATAAGAGGATTAAAACCGTCGCTCATAGAGCAGGTATTGCACAACAAACCCCAAAAGTGGATGCGCTTATTCAATTTGTGCGTAAAATGTAGTCAGCTCGCTGTATATCAAGAAAGAGAGTTGATCTAATTAGTACACAGTTCACCACTTCGGGCACGCAAGACCAAGGTCTGCAAAAACAAATGTCGGAAATGGCTGAAATGATGGAGTTAATGAAGTAGGTACAACAAATTAAAACCAATTCCCATCCTCCACCCCCAGTACCAACATGAAACGTCGGCCAGATAGGAGTTATGGATCTCCTCCCAACTTCAGCAAGAACGTGCACAGTCAGAGGAGAACAGTCTTCACTAAACCTATTTGTGCTTATTGTAGGGAAATAGGACACGTCATAGCAAATAGTGAAATGCGGAGGAGAAATGTAGATTTTCACCACAGCCTCGAAACAACCACCCTCCGTAAGAGCCGTAGTGGCTAGTATATCAGAAACCATAAATCCGGAAAATGCACTACAGACAAAAGGAATAACTAACGGAGGAGAAAGAATTGTCATCTTAATATATACAGGCAACTCGGTGAGCGTTACAAACAACAATATGGTGGATAAAAATAAACAGGCAGCACCACAAGTTTAAATCTTTGAACAGCAAACAAAAACATATTTGCAGTGAGTATCAGACTAACGCTAGTTTCCGAATGGTTGGAGTAGAATTTAACATTTACCACACAGTTAGCTGTTAGGGATGAATTTCCTACAGGATTTCAAAGCGGTCATAGATCTGGGCAAGGGTGAAATAATGCTGATACTACAAGACTCTAAGCAGGTCAGTATAACGTGTATGGAAAAGCCAGAATGCCTGCTTGTACAAATTACAATCGAGAATGATGCGCAAGAAACGAAAATAAAGGCAACATGCGAAAAACACATACAACTACCCCCATTCACCACTAGAGAAGTAAATATTAAACTACCACTACTGCACATGAATACATTATTACTAGAACCATGCATTAACACGATGTAGAAGAAACGCATCAGTATATTGCCAGTACTATGCGATAACGCCCAAAGTAAAAAAATCCAAGTGCAAAACCTCACAGCCGCCCCCAGACAATTTTTAAGAGCACCACCCTATCACTCGCATACGAAGTTGCCTTAGTAAAACCTGATGCCTTAACAAGCGAAACCGCCAAACAGATAGATATCAAAGTAGCGATATTTAATATTAACTCGCAACTAGCAGAAGAATAACAAGAACATCTGCATAAACTGTTGGACAGATATACTCATGTTTTCACGACCAGCTTACAGATATTAGGAACTACGGACATAGCAGAATTTAAAATAGACTTAACGAATACTACTCCAGTGAAGCAAAAACAACACAGGGTGCCCCATGAGAAGGGGGAAATAATAAGCAGAAATTAGAAAAATGAATACGTAGGAATAATTAAGGACTCACAAGATAACCGGAGCTCACCAGTGGTCCTAGCAAAAGGAAATCGGTAGAATATCGGTTTTCCGTAGACTACAGGAAGCTCAACGCGCAAACAGCCTCATCGGAATATCCGCTACCATTGATAGACACCCTATTTAGTTACTTAGGATGTTCAAGACTTTGATGTACACTGGGTTTACTCAGTGTACACTTTCAAGTGTCATTGGCACAGAAAAGTAACAAATTTTCTGCCTTCGTTACATCGGATGGACAATTCGAATTTGATACATTCAACTTTGGCCTTACGAACACGCCGATAGCGTTCACAGATTGGAAATAAATCATTAGGAGATCTACGGTACAAGATATCATTGATATACCTAGACGACACAATAGTCTTTGGGCGCACATTTCATGAATTATAGTCGAATATGGTGGCAGTAATAAAAATTAGAAGAACACACATTTAAACTGAAGCCGTAAAATGTTTTTTTGAAATGAGTAAGAAAAAACTGCTAGAGTATAAAGTTTCAGCAGCAGGCATAGAACCCGACACGCATAAAATTCAAGCAATCTCGCAACTAAGAACACAACGTAACCTCAAAGAAATAAGATAAGTGTTAGGATTGTTTTCCTTCTATAGGAGGCTCATCAGTATTTTCGCGGTCGCGAGGCCACAAAATGATCTGACAAAGCCGACCGAAACTTTGTATGGGTGCAGGAAGCTTTTCAGAAATTAAAACACCTAATGTTAAAAACTCCAATCTTGGCACACTTTATTCCAGGGTCAAACCCTAAACCATTAGGATGCCAGCATGCACAGCATACGCTGTTGGCTTCCACAGGGACAGGGAGGAAAAATGTACTCAGTGGGTTTCGTTATTAGGAGTTTGAGAAACCCGACGAAAACTAGAGTGTGTCAAAGCAAGAATTACTAGCGGTCATGTATGGGATATCAATATTTCGCCAGTACATATACGGTTATCCCGTAACAACAGTGACATATCATGCATATCTCTGCCACTTAACCACGGTCAGGGATCTGTCAAGAGGATTGGAACGCTATTGTTTAATGCTGCAGAAATTTGACTAAACGGTTCAACAAAAATCAAGAGTGGAACCTAAATATGCAGACCGTTTATCAAGGATGCCCGTAGGTCCACCGAAACCTGAACATGCACCGAAAAACGAGGATATGATTGCATGTTTATTTGAGCCGCTAGAAATGGCCTAAAGCAAGGAGATCATCCCAACTAAAACCCCTGACGCAAGATCTAAAGCAGCCGAGCACGGAAAATGCCAAGTTGACAGGACAACCAACGACATACGTGTTAAAGCTCAACATGCTGTACAGGAAAGACTATATGTGGTTCTCCGTGGTGTAGCGGTTACCATGCCAGCTTCTAGTTCCCGAGGTGGCGAATTCAAACCCGGCGGAGGTCGATGGAGTTTTCGGGTATAAGTATTCTTAGCATAGCTTCCTTTGGAAGGGAAGAGAAGACCGTGGTCCCGTGTCGTAGATCTACGGCGCGTAAAAGAGCTTCAATTCTGATAAAGAGGCCTCTGAGCATAATTGCCGGTGTTTGTCGCCCAATATAGAATGGGACGCTAGGGGCCATAGCAGTTAAAGAGCGTCCATAAATAGAACCCAATTTAATTTTAGCAGGAATTACAGGTAATTTACATTTACTAGTTTCGCCTGATAGTTTGTAATAAGAGATACTTAACAATAATCAGAACGTTGCACTTGGCGGACACTTCGGATTTGCTAAAATGCTTCACAAAATTAATTCACACTGCTATTGGATCGGAATGAAAAAGATATACAAAACTTGTAAAAAGATGCCTTACCTGCAACAACGGAAAGAACCAGTTAACCAGCGAGCCGCAGGACTAATGCAGCCCATCCAGGTCAATTATCTGGGAGAGAGGCATTGATAGATATTTTGAAATATTTTCAAACATCGAAATTGGGTAACTGTTACGTAGCAGAAGCCACCGAGTTTTTGTCCAAATACTTAGAACTACGAGCAGTTCCAAAACTGTCTATAGAGCACGTGGCTGAGTTTATTCTGGATGACGCTATCTGCCGTCACGGCACGCCGAAGTATGTTATGAGACAGGAGATCAATAGTCATGAGCGAAGCAACTCAGGATTTATTTGAGTTAATGGGCACAACACCTATTTCACAACAGCTTACAGGCCGCAGACAAACCGTATTATAGAAAGAGCAAATAGAACGTTCCTCAAGTAATTGGTAATTACATAAATTCACAACAGATTGATTGGGGTGCCAAATTCGGTTTGCTATAGACACAAGTAGGCAAAGAAACACCAAATTCTCACCATTTGAATCCACATATGCACGAAAACACGTACTATCCCCTGATGGGCAACTACAGGACACGACCCAAAATTTATTCGTGCAGCAAACAACGCGATTTTGAAAGCAAGAGTGCTAGCGACGAAGAACACAGGAAAAAGACACAGGAAGAACAAGCATCCATATGGTCGGTAAAGGAGACACGTAGAATACAGGCTTGGAGACCTAGTGAAGTTGTACACCCCAAGAAAACGTAAGCAAAGCCACGCAAACGTTAATGAGTTATACAGGACCGTATAAAATAGTACAAAAATTAAGCCCCTTGAACTACGTAATAAAAGGCCAAGGGTTCCACAAAACAGCGAAAGTCCACATAAGCAGGATTTCACGATATTACGCGTGAAAAGATGGAAATAAGAAAATATTGCAAGAGACACCTAGCAACTGCAAAACATGCAAGAAGACGCCATAAGAAAAATACACATACAACAGAAATGAAAATCTCTAGCGTTTCACCTTGCAGCACCACAAACTAGCGAAAGTGCTTTCACATACGAATTCTAAAATGCAGTGTCTTCCACACACGCAAGAATAAATAATTATAATACAGAAAATAAGGAGAATAGAGGGAGGTAAGGAAAAGAGGAAATATGTTAAGTTTTAAATTTTCATAATGGTTCTCAAATGATTAAAGATACTTATAGTGATTTTTAATACAATACAGTAGGTGTGTTTACACATCCGGCCATAACTTAAGTGTTATGTAGAGCAGAAGGTAGTACACGCGACCCAAATGTTGTTTTTCTTTAGAGGTACTGCAGGGAAGAATATCTTAAGTGAGGTGCAGCACGTAATCCGAAATGCGACCCTGTTGTTTCCACACGGTTTAAGATATCAAGCATTCAGATATAAAATTGTTGAACGGAGTATAGTGTCCCAGAAGCTATGTTCGGGAACAAAATTTTGATGACGAAGTTAATGTTGAGAAAACTGTGTGGTGTACGCCTCAAGGAATATGCGTACATGAATTATGAGAGTTCTATGTGTTCCCTAGTTCTAGAGTAGTATAAAGAATAAAAGTACAGCTGGAGTGTCTTACGAATGTATAAGATTTATCGAGGCTTCACGTTTAATCTTACCATTTCCTTTAAGTTTAGCTATCTCGATATAGATTCATGACGGATGTTAAGTGACTTGAAGCTGATTTCTCCAAAAGTTAAATTTTGTAGGCGAGAACTATAAATAAGGGAAAAAGCTTTTTTCCGTTTCTTTTTTCAAAAATAAGGACAACTGAGTTTTAAAGTAATTTATTGTATATGGGATGATATTTGCTAAATATGGCACGTTTTGGGAAAATAAGTATTAAATTTAGTGTGACAGATGAGCTGAAAGCAACAACCTAATGTTAGAGCATTAGTTACAAGAAGAAAGAACACCGAAGAACAAACCTGGAGGAGATAAATTTTAAACACCACAGGCGACACGACCTGATTATAGCAACAAATATTCTAACCGCGAACGCAGGTTCCGTTACACAAGACTAGGCCATGAAAATTGTTGAAATACTTTTCTTAGCGTTATGAGTAATAGTAATGGCAGCCGTTGTTTATGAGATTGTTGAAAAACGAACCGTAAACTTAGAAAAATAAAAGAAAATACTACAGAACCACAGGAAACACGAACCTTAGCGAATGGAATTCTAATTTTGGCGACTCAAACGGACCCAGAGCTGGAAGGAATGCAAGCCTGAATCAGGTGGGAAAGCCTACAAGAACACAAAAAGGAAAAAAGTACAATTATTAAAGTAAAATTCACAACGGAGCAACGACACTTAGATATAAAATGCACACGAAAAGTCCAAGAGATAAATAAGTAAAACGCCACATGCGGTGTACCGCGTATTAAAAAACTGCACAGACGGAGCAGAGACACGTCTTTCTCAAATCAAAGTTATTCTCACACTGCTAGACGTGGGTTGACGGCCAAGAAAGCACAGCAAATGTATAAGCTAAGGTAAGCATTTCTTCCGGACGCGTGCAGAATGAACTCTGTACCGAGCAGTGACGGCTGGTACAAACTGACCGTGAATGCACGGGAACAATTATAAATATATATTCAAAGTTCAACAGACAATGAGGGGAAAACAGAGACAATATAGGGGCCCCCTCCCTCTCCCCAATATTCACCTTAGTAATAAGATAAATATAGACCAGTAGTAGGGCAAGTAATCATAGCATATAAGCTATTATAGCAAGTGAAGCTTTTTTGGTTTGTGTATATGGTTGCTTATATTATATGTGAGTATACATACACATATGTGTAACAAGGTGACAGGGAGGAAGTAGCCTAGACAGTCGAAGAAGAAGGAAGGACGACAGGAAAGCAACATAACACGAACTGGTCAGGTAACAAGAACAGGGAAAATAGCTTAGGTGACATGTCCTAATAAATAACCAGACAGTTCCGCTTGAAATGAAAAGTGATGATGTGTTTGTAACGAACTGTTTACTTGTTTTCAATAATGATGGGAGAAGAAGCACCTCCAAAAGCAGACACAGGTGCTCCATATGGGCGGCCCAAATATAGAGTAATAGACACGAACGCTCATCAATGGATCTCACTTACAAGAAACAATAAGGTAGAGGGAGAGTACTTAAGGGTTCAAAGTTCGAGGTAAGCCAACTACGCTCCCAGAGTCTATGGAGCCATAGAAAGGTTTACCATTGGGGGTACATAAAGAATAGATAATAGTAAAAGAGTTTCCATTTATTTATTGTTTTTGTGTCATAGTAGTGCGGGTTCCAAGGAAAGAAAGAAAAAGTAAAACGGGAAAAGAAACAAAAGGGTTACACACCATCAACAAATAACTAAAATGACAATCAAAGTATTTCAGATCCCCCACAGAGGATTGACTACACAGAGAGACCAACAAAGACAACGATTTGACGGTAACAGCACGAGCGAAGCACGGGAGAAAATCATACTCCGCCCGAGCCCAGAAAATCAGACAACGAAATGGAAGAAGATATAGAAGCAGATATATGAAAAAGCACTATCCTTTTATTTTTCTTTACCTTCGTTTGAAAAATTCGGGAGATAGCAAATTAATCAGCAAAGGTACCTATTTTCTGAAATCCTTCCCCCGTCCTTTTATTAGGCACATTCCCAGGACATAAAACCACACAATTCCCCCGTCCAGCGTCTATTTCTTCTTCCCGAAAGCAGATGAATCTTAAGAGAGAAAACATCCCGCTGCACTCAAGCTGACAGAAGCAGAACAGCGGAGACGACAGTGAAGAAGCAAAAACTAGACGAGAAAATCAGCAAATTAGCGTATAAAGTACCCCAACACGACCAATAATTGGCTGAAATATTCACACCGCCGGCAACTGCTTAAGCTGGTAGTCAGATGGTAAATAACCAACCGTCGCTGTGGCGTAGACATGAGAAATAGCATAATGAAATACGACGTGTGAACAAACTCGGCGGAATACACTCGGACAGGAAAAAAGTTCCGCTGTAAAGATAAGGACATGCAACATGGGACAAGGAAAGATCAACAGACACGCAGGAGGGCTGAGACGTCGAAATCACACTTCCTATGATATCCGAGCGTCAGAAGAGCATTCCGCGCCATTCCATAGTCTTTTACAGAAGCGGGAAGGGTGAGGGTGCTAGCAAGCCGAAAATGTCATTGTCAGTCAGTCGGCTGTGTTGCCAGGCCTTAGTTATTTATGTATTTCCTTTTTTTTGCTTGTTATCTTTAAGGATCATCTAATGAGACAAAGTAAGTACCCCTAAGATGATGGGCTTTCTCCTTTTCATGTTTTAATTCCGGGGAGGAATTAGCCCCTCGGAGGTAATGTAGCGAGCCATAGGTGAAGCCCGAACCAAGGGCCGAAGATTGCGTTAAGCCTGGAAAAATGTCTAAAGACAGTGAAATATAGCAAGCTCGATATTGTAGCGCCCGTGGTTGCGCTCTCAGCTTATTGAAATGTATTTAATGGCCTCGAAATTGGGTTATTCTCTCCTCACACTCAATCAACTTCTCGGACACGTCGAAGGTACCTTAGCCAGAGGCCCGAAGTCCCCAACCTAATTAAGTTTGCATTTTAACTAGTGAAACTCAAGACATACCAGAGGGCTTTAGGTAAGATGTGTTATGTGTAAGTGCTTGCTCGTACTACCCCCCATAATCACGTTAGTTAATTGCAAATAGTTATTAGTTTTTATGCAACCCTTGGGTCCTCATTTGGTGCCTCTAGCTGAACCGCTACTCTCGACAATGTACACTTCCTACTCCTGGTACCGAATACGCTCTGTCAACTGAGACTACTACCCCCTGTTGTAAGCATGCGCTGGAACAAACTTCTCCAACGGTTTCTACAATATATAAAAATAGCGTTTTGTTTAAACTTCTTAATTTTGCGGCACCAATTGTTGCCATGTAGTTGTACTGGTTGGATATATACGGATATATACCCATAACTAAGTTCAACTTCAAGTAAATACTTTATTGGGATTTTTATTGATATATCTGGCACCTTTGATAACCTCTGGTGGCCATTTTTACTTGAACGTCTAACAAGTTTGAAATATCCGAAAGGTTTATATAAAATACTAATAGATTACTGTACAAATAGAAGAGTGTATTTACAAGGAGTAGAGGAAACTATTAAAAAATAAACAACTAAAGCATGTCCCGGGTTTAGTTTTAGGGCCCATTTTTGGGACACTGTAATGGAAACCCTTTTAGAAGAACTGGTAAATTAACCAGCAGCTAAAAATATAATTGCTTATGCTGATGATGTAGTATTCTTAATAGAAAGAAATTCAAGATCAGAATTGGAAACGAATCTAAATTACTTTTATCAAAGTTGTAACAAAGGTGTCTGTTGACAAAACCTCACATAGCACCCCAGAAATCCAATTACATAATTTTAAATGGAAAGTTGAAAAGAGATCCTACAATTAAATACAAAAACGAGAAAGTTAGGAGACATAAAGAAGGTAAATATTTGGGAATTATTTAGATGAAATATTGAGCTTTAGTAAACATGTCAAATATGTCATAACCAAGTCCGAAAATGTAACGTTAAGATTGACAAGACTTTTCCAGCCAAACTTGAAAATCTCATTACATTCTATAACTATGTGGCAGTCATTACGCAATTTTTACCTCTATTATAATCTTGAGTCAAGAATATAGGCGCGAGAGCAAATAGTGTACAATTAAGAAATAATTTAAGAAGAACGCAGAGGAAAACTATTATAAGATACACTGGCACAGTTTATACTACCCACACGATGGCATTATTAATAGGAACTAGAATTTGGCCAATTGATTTATTAATTAAATAAAGATGCGCAACTTTTTGGCTGAAAAGAAAAAAATTAATAAAGTAGAATAAATTATAGGAAGAAGACATAATTCGGAAATTGAAATTAAAGTAAAACTAAAATTACATTAGCAAGGCGAATGGGAAAGAATAAATTAAGCGGAACGAAATAAAATCTTCTTCCTAAATTAAGGATATGACCTGTAAAATGCAGTGGTAAGATTGTTTTCTTACTTCGCCACACCGTTACCGCTGAGCAAGCGAAATATTAACCACCTTATACGTCATCAGAGCCAGCTCTGCGCTGAATGCTGTAGAGCGATCATAAGTCAGTCATTGCTGCACGTGCAGTAATACGTTGTCAAAAATCCTTCTTGTTGGTGTTTAAGCTCAAGAGTAGTGTACTTTGTGGTGGTGTTTTGGTGATGGTGTTACTGAGTCAGTTTAGTATTATAAAACAACGTAATGTGAAAAATAAAATGCCTCAGTGTTGTGCATATGGCTATAACATGAGAAGGGAAATATACAAGGGACCCGTTTTCACGCGTTTCCAAACAGAGACAAATCTCCCAAAAGATATAGGAGATCGGTAGAGGTTTGAAAAAGATAAAATTTTCTGCCTGGACCCTGTGCTCTTTTATGTTCTTTCCATTTTAAGGACGCAGATTATGATCAGACACACTTACCAAAAAGCAGCTCATGCCGTATCACAATTTCAGAGGGCCTTTATTAAAACCTGGAACTATTCCAACTATAAGGAAAAAAGAAGACGATTTCCAGATATCAAGTTCTAGTAACATAATTGAGCCTTCACCATCTGCATCCAAGAGCAAACGACAAGGAACAGAACGATGTGTGGCTAGAAATCGTAAACGTATAGTTTCTGAGCTATGTGATAGTATTACTTGCAATAAGACTGACAACGAAGGCGATGGCGATAAAAGTAGTGAAAGAGAATACGAAACAGAAGGTGACGAAAAAAAGCAAGAATTCAGAAGTACAGATGTGAACGAGGTACTGAAATCGTAAGGAACAATATACTGTTGGAACCTGAAAATATCTACCAAACAAGCAATGATAAGGAAGATCAGTGAATGAAAGTTTCTACGAACCTGATAATTCAGATTATGATACAGCTGATACAGAGGTAGAAGAAGAACACGAAAAGACTTTCACCATAGATGGAAATGAATAGACAGGAAATACATCATTGTTGCTTGGACATCTTTACCGTTATTTTTAAGGTATGCGTTTTATGTAGGAATGAAATTTTTCAGTACATTAAAGTGACAATGGTATGTGTTAAAACACTCTGTTATTGCGGTAATTCACTTGGAACTCACAAAGTTTATCAGAAAAGAAGCTAGAAGGAAGTGCTTTAATAGCAAGTTCTTTATTATTATATGGTATATTGTTTGAGCACTTTTAAGTTCTTTTGCAAATCACTGGGTTTGGTAATGTTTTCAAGGCGTATTTTCGATAAAAATATTCGAAACATGTCAGCACCAGTTGCGAGCATTTTGGATTCAAGAAAGAAAAAAAAACTTGAATTCCTTAAAAGGTTGTGGTATACCTATATGGTTGGCAGGGGATGGACATTACGACTCCTCAGGATGTTCAGGCAAATATTTAATCTAGTCCTTCATGGATTTAAATTCTGACAAAGTTATTGATTTTGAGCTTGTTCAAAGACGTATGGTTCAAGGCGATTTGGAAAAGGCTACTTTTGACAACATAATGACTAAGCTTGCAAAACAGGAAATGTGTAGAGTTGAAGCTTTTCTCTCCGATAGACACAAATGTAAGATACCTATTAAAAACTCAGTATCCGGAAGTTGAATATGTATCTGACGTATATCATTTGCATAAAGGTCTATTGAAAAAAGTTAAAAGGGTAGAAATAAGCTACCCATGGCTGATGGTATGGAAAGCCAGTATAAATAACCATTTATGGTCGGCTCCGCAAAACTGCAATGAGAACGGTACCATATTAATTGAAAAAATTCATATCAATTCTTCATCATAAAAATGAACATAAATGGCTAGAAAGCGGTAAAAGGAAATCTTGTGAAAATAATGAATTGTTGGAGGAAGACCAAAGAAACAAATTATGGATTAAAGACGAATCAAACGCCTATCATTCTCTGAAGAAAACTATTTTGGATAGCACTTTCCTAAAATATTTGGCTTATATTCGACATTAAATAGATTTTGACAGTTTAGAAAGTTATCACAGTCTTTATCTCAGATATGCTCCGAAAAAATACATTTTTTACATAATGGCCTTCAAGTTAGATCTATGATAGCAGCGCTAGATCACAATTTCAATGTAAATAAAAACGACTGGTGTCAAAACTCAGTACTTCAAAGCATCTGGGTCTTGGATCATGAAAAACAAATATGAGGAATCTAACAAAGAATGAAAACTCCTGATAACGCGTAAAATAAAAAAGAGTTCTGCACGCACATTGAGTGGGTCCATTACCGGACGCAGTTATTGATCTGTCACTACCGAAGAGTATAGCTCCCACGCTACGAGCTCTTTTAGACTTACTACGATTCAAGTGCTTCTCACGTTTTCATTCAACATAAGAAGGTTGGTCACAAACACGTTATACAATTTTAAATAATAATAATAATAATAATAATAATAATAATAATAATAATAATAATAATAATAATAATAATAATAATAATAATAATAATAGTGGTTCAATTTAAAGCTTACTATTTTAGTTTGTATGTTTATTAGTGAAGTTTAAAGCCTACATATCCTATATATACTTCGCTGGATCCTGGAAAAGCATTTCTAATACTAAGCACTGTATATGATGGTTTGACAACTCTTCCTCTGTGTCCAATAGCAGTCCATAAATTAATCCACGTTGTAAGTTGTTTGTAGCAGGAATATCGCCAGATCACATTAGCAGGATTGTTGGCGGTGATTCATTTTTTTAACTCAGTTTTCTGCTTTTAACACTAAGTTATGCCTCACAATATTCAAAACATCACGATCTATAACTAATTTGTGAAAATTAGGATGCTTTGTGATACAAAATCACTTTTCGCCAAATTTGTGTTTTCATAGTCCGAGCACCGCACACTTTCCTCGCCGTTATTCGTAGGTGTACATCTCTTACACTTACATCAATGGATGAAACCAGCACGGTTTTCGGTGTTCACCCTAAGTGTCTCGGAATCGCTGCCAGAATGGTGTAAATCTTCAAAATCGCTCCTTTTTGGTTTAACTGATAAGGTCTGCTACCTGTTCGCCCATTTTCATAACAGATCGTTGGACTACTGCCTATCATCTTCTAGTGATTATCTGGATTATAAAAAGTGATTGGCTAGCTTGAGCTCTGATCTTTAATATTCAGAGAAGTTAGGAACTTCTAATGAAATTAACACGTAAACCTGATAGTCATTTAAAACACCTATTCTGCGTAGTCTTGTTTGGGTGCTGTGTGGCTCTTATGACGCCACGCGTCAACAAGACAACAGACCGTAACCCGGTATCCATTCACCATGGGATGGTGAAACTGCGTGTGTTGTTGTTTACTCCTGACGAAAAATAAACTAAGGTGGTGAATAAAATATTCATTTATGTGTTTCGTTTCCCTTTAAGAAAGAAGCACTTATGAGTTATTTAGCAGTATAAATGAAAGTCTAAAAATAAAACACCTTAAACCAAATAAAGAATAATTCATTATTTAACAGGACAAGAACCAAATGGTACCTATTCGCTTAAAATCAGAAAAAAACGCCAGAATGACTCATGCCTGATTTGTACTAAACCGGATACACCTGAACATGTGTTATTTGAATATGAACGATATAAAATCAAGTACGTGAAGAAAGAAAATAATTAAGCGGACAGAAAATAGCGCTAATTTTAAGAAACATTAATTTATACAAAATCCTAGATAGGTTAGCACATAAAATAATCAACTTACCCCGGGAAGAAAAATTATAACATTTGAAGAACCAAGAAATGAAGAAAAATTAGAGATAATAAATACAAGATCAATAAGGATAAGAGAAAGAGGAATAAACAATCCAAACATAAAACATAATCCAAAGAACAATGCAAACCAAATTCAAGATGAGAAAAAAATGAGGGAGAAGATTTAGAGGAAAAAGTACATAAACATTAAATATAAGAATAACAAATTACTAGACATAACCGGGAGATAGGAATGGGCGTAAACAAGGATAGAATTGATAAGAGGACAAGATGAATCATATAAAGATTACATTAAGAGTAGAAGAGGTGAGGAGAAGAAGAGGGAGAATGGAGATTTAGGCAGAGAAGAAGTGGGGTTTAGAGCGGAGAGATGAGGGGTTCGCGGCAACCACAGACCGTTATTGGATGGACAAGGGAAAGCGTGGCTCCGAGAGATGGTGTAGGTGGAAAGTAATGAATAGGATGGCGGGCAGCTGCTGAGGGAAGAGTTTTCGTTAAATATTGAAGTTTAGTGAAAATATTTAAAAACGGATTAAATTCCCGCTAAGTAAACTTTAGTTAAACTAGTTAAAGTGAAAATGTTCATGGTTTAAATTGAATAAAAAAGAGTGAAATGAAGTGTATTGAAAAATAAGAAGAGGAAGGAGAAGAAGAAACAAAGAACGAAGGAAGGAAGAGGGCTTTAAAAAGTGTGAATAAAGGGTTAATGTTAATAAGAATTTAAAAGAAAACAAAAATAAATAAATAGTAAAAAAAATAGGTGTATAAGTAAATTGTAAAAATAAAAACAGAAGTATACAAAATAAAATAAATTTGTGTTTATAAAGTATAATTAAAGTGAGTAAAAGTAAAACAGGAACCTAGAAAATAATGGAATATAGGATTTATATAATACAAATGAAATAAAACAGGAATATTAATTAAACAATTTGTTGATAATAATTATGTTTAAAATAATATGTTGAATTAAACAATAAGTATATAATAAGTAAATAAACTTTAAATTTCTTTAAAACTTTAATATTTTATTAAATGAAAAGCAATTCATAAATAAAGAAAGAAAATGAAGTGTATAACAGTACTTAGTTTACCGGTTACCGGTGAATGCTTAATGTAGAACTTTTTATTTAAATGCTTTATTAAATCTTTTGGTAAAGAAATCGTTTTGTTATTTCTAAATGTAGTTAGAGAGTATAAGCTGGTTACCAGCTTATAAGAAATCCTGGTTACCAGTATTTATGTTAAATTTTTGGTTGTAGTAAATAGTGGAAATTGAGGCTGAGATATTTTAGTTTATGGTTTAGATTTTGTAATTTTATTATATTTTTATATCTGAACAATTGTTGTGAATGTATAAATTGTTTACAATGGAAATAAAGGAATAACTATTCGCAATGTACGCTCCGGTTTAGGAAACTGGGTACTGGGGCGGAGTATTTCAAATTTCTATTTCTTTATCTTTTACTGATTGTAGATTAACATAATGTAATTATATGACCTAACACGTGTACTCAGGGATTTGCCCAGCGGAAATCGTGAATTCTAATTTAAAGGTGGATTGGTTACTAAATAACCGGTAAAACTGACACGCACACGTAAATCTAAATACCAGATCCTGGGTATACCATGAAATGTTCTTGATTAAAGCAAAATTACTAGCTCAGCCGGAAATCAATTTCGGGACCCTCACAGAGCAGTCAGGTGCTCTACCGACTGAGCTATGCTGTCAGTCATAGTAGTCAGCGTTTATTTTCAAGCAATGGTCGTTCATTTACCAAGGTCTCCTCTCTGTCTGTATGGAGTCCCCTTTTACAGTTCTGCCTAGGCATCCGCGCCATCCGGGATAAACTAACTTCAAAGAAGAACGGCTTGTGTAGGCCAGCTGGTATGGTGGTGATAAATTTTCATAGCTGAGAATTAAACAACGAAGGGCCTTATTGGTCGCTGTGACGAAGAAACTCGTTCAGCAATTCCCACAATGCAGCACAGTTACGTTTTTCGGATTAACGATCTTTCAGCACTGTGATTTTTTTGCAGGTTTACAATGCATTTTGGTACACAATAATCGTCTCTACATTCATTGAAACACTAACCAAATGCCTTCTGCCTTAGATGAACTGAGACAAGCCCAACGCACCTCATAGCAACATGTGTAACAGCAACGGAGAATGTTTTGGAAGGAAAACTGAATTTTGACCGTTGTACTTCAGCTCTCAGCGTAAGCAAAAATAAAGCTATCCGGACTGAAGAAAGCAGCAACTTAATGACGCGAGGGTTGTAGCTTGAACTTGAGTTTATCATTGTGTTGACCTGCGCTGCTACTTCTCGTATCTACATGGAAACATTCCAATTGAATTTACATGATTATATCGTAAACCCCCACAAATACTGTGCCTTATATTTTCGTTTTAGGTTGAAGCAGCTTCTTAGAGCTGCGTTTAAGTTTAAAATTATTGAATATAAAGAAAGCGTTATTCTATCATTGCATAGCAGTTGTGTTCTGTTTACTGTAATCTGTTAATGTAAGCAATGCATTTGCTGCAATTGCCCAATATGGTAAATACGCCACCTTAATATTACAATCAAATCGAAAGAAAAGCTGTTATTTACATAAAAAATTGTAATTGTTTCTTATGTTTCCTGTTTGGTTTAGCCTTCCCCTTTATAGAGCGTTTTGGCTTTTCCGCTAATCAAATCCCAGTTGCTTATTAAAACAGAATGAAAACATTGAAACATTACTCGAATTCTCTAGGTGTAATGAAATGTTTTAACCAGTATCAAATATTTCAAAAGTATGGGAACTAGATTATAAAGGTTTACCTGACAGGAATCCTTCATTCCGTCTGCATATCCAGCACACAACATATTATCACTGATCATCTTCTCGTTGTATTTGGTATTCTTACGACAGTTATCGTTGCTCATAACAGGTACCTCAACTTGTTGAAGGATACAAGTCGGCTTTCCACTTTCTTGGAGAGTACCCCATCCAGTAGCTATTGCCTTCCTGTCCACGTAGAGTTTATCTGTAAATGTGTTATCAAGCTTAACATCTCTATCGCTGTTATAAGCACAAACTGTTATTTAGAGAACAGTGAAATACGCTGAGAACTACAAAACCGTCGGTTAGTTTCTTAAGAAATTTGCTTATATAAGTTTTGACACAAAATTGTATTTGTTAGTTTTATGTTTCACAGCACCAGGCACATATTTTCTGCACTTATACTATGAAAATACGTATGTTAGTATTTACTTTCCTCAGCAGTGTGGCTTACCTGGATCCTTGGGCAGGCAAATGGGGCGAATGCTCTCGCTGAGTGGCACTCTATCATTTAGTCGTAGCAGCGCAATGTCGTGGTCAAAGTTCATGTAGCTGAAATCGCCAGCAATTGCCCGCAGAACGAAACGTGACTCTGGTTTCTGTGTAGCGTTGCAGCGGTCATGCTCCCCGAAAGTAACCTTAATCATAAACCACATGAACCTGCAAGAGTAACGTAAAACAATGTGTTACCTGCTTATTATCTGAAAAAGATCTAAAGATAGAATTACTGGATGATTTGCGAAGAACGTTACGTCTCTTCACGTTTGAATCGCTAATGGTTAAAAGGGCGGAAGTCCAAAAATACAAACTTTACAGCAGAAACAAAACACTGTTTTTCAGCAATACGTTGGACCTTTCCTTTTGGACTCAAAAATTTGTTTTGGCATAAGACTTTATATTATAGCAACTTTTAAGGTGTAGCATTAATTTAGGTAAAAAATATGGTCTTAATTTACCTTGAGACTTCTGCCCTTTTAACAAATAATGGAGTTTGATACAAATATGTTGTGCTTTAAACGTTACATAAAGCACATTTTATTCATAAAAACATGATGACATATAAAAAAGTGTTACTGAATGAAAACACGAATTAATTATTAGGTAATTTGTAAATCAGCGTGCTATTTTCCGTAAGAAAATGACCACACACAGAATTTTGTGAATCTTCACCGAAAACACATTGTGCAATCAATATTAATATAGTCTATATATGAAAAATGTAAGTGCTTTATGCTCACAACCTCAGAATGTTAATTTATCGTTTCTTCATAAATGTATCTATAACTGCCTTCAATGTATGAGATAATTTTTCTAGTCGACTTTTTTCCTACTTCAATGATAGCTTCTCTTCGGGGTATGCCACTGCATTTTGGAGCTGAATGTTGATGTGAGAATCGTGGCGAAGGATGAATGTGTTTTCAGTTAACCCACTGATAAAATGTCTTGTAACAACTGTCGGATGCTGATTATCGTACACAAAATGGTATAAGTTACTAATTCCAAAGCATACTTTCTTATCTCGATCCATTTTTTAAGTGTCAACAGATACAGGATTTTTTCTATAATATTGCTGCCACCAACTCTTGAAATGTTATATTATAGGATTGGCTGTACCAACTTCGACCACTTTAATTTAAAAGATGCACTACTTTGAATTATCAGTTCAGTGAGTTGATGAATTGTGTAAATTTGCTCATGTTTTCGGAGGCTTCTTTTGATAATAGTCAAATCTCCATCACAGTCTAAGTGGCTATGGCCTCTTATTGGGAAGAAATGCTCAATTTTCTTAAATCTGTTCTTAAAAATTTGGAGATTGTTTGATTTTTGTTCTGCCCATAGCAGTTATCAGAGAATACATGAATTTCATCATACTGAGCTATGACAGAATTCAAATAGTGAAGAAGAAAAGGGCGTACTTCATCAGTACCCTTTTTTTGCCTGTCCTTCATGATAGATATTTATTTCATTGTTTTATTCGTTTTATGTTTTGTATACAAAAAACGTTAAGTCAGTTTCCTCAAATAAAATAGATCCTGGACAGGGACTTTAGACATTGTATGTTTTGCGTATAATCACAAGCAATAGAGAGAACGTTTTTGTTTTTTTCATCTGAACTATCTCGTTGCAAGGCACTGTAAAAACTTCTTACCGTGGCATTTAGGTGTAGGGATTTTAACTTTAATTTTAGCTCTTGCAGACACAGAAGCAGTCTACCTGTTGCTGTCCAAATTTCAGATTAAAGTTGTCTTTAAAATGTTTGAAATAGAATGAATAGCTGAATTTGGTATCTAGAAACTTCTCTTTGAAGAGCTTATACAATATCTTTACATCCAAATCAGAACTAAGATACATATTTAATTGTCTTACCACTATAATGACTCTCCTGAACTGGAAATGACTGGATATGTTCATGCAGCTTCATTTTAGTGTCAGGGAGGTTTTATAAGTATTTGATATAACTGTATATAATACTTGGATATAGTGATTGCAAATTGCATATGTTATTTATATCTTGTACTTACCGACACTCATTCCCAATGCTTCTAGGTGTAATGACTTTCGCAACATGATTATCATAACCTTTACTCATTAATCTAGCCTTTTTAATTATATTTCGTGTATATCCAGGATTAGCTCTTCTTTTTCCAATAAACTCATCTTTATCTTTAGAACCACTCATCTTGAGACAACTGTTAACTGTGAGAATGTGTTATGTGAACAAGTCAACAATGAGCAGTATTGCATTATTGTGCACCATTTAATCGCTTTGTTTTAGCGGGTTAACAACTTTGAATATAATCAGAAATAATATTTTTTGTTAAAAGGCCAGAAGTCCAGGACATCAGACCTTCCAACATAAACTATTAAATTTTAGGGATGAGTTAACCATATGTACTGGAATTCTTAAAGCCATTTTAAGATAAAACGATGTGTCTATGGTAGGAGAAAATATATATTTAAACAAAAATGGATTTCGAAAAAATGTGACTTTCGCCCTTTTAACAAATAGCGATTCGTTTACGCTATGAATATTAGCCCGAACTTTAATGCACGATCATATCGCCGGATTGTTAATGCTCCTGGCATTATCCTAATGGATCTCTGATTTTTAATATATTGAAATTATACGTTGTATGACTTAGCAAGCATCGAATTACACATTAAATTTATTTTTGCGGTTACTGTGAGATTTTTAATTTCTCAGGACAGACACAACCTACTTTAACGTGAACTGCGTATGCATGTGTACACCTGTAGGAAATAACCTATGCCTCACTGTTCCGGCGTACGTTATGTTAACATCTAGCAGATACACACAGAATGGCCAGGTACAGCAAGCATTTAATTTATACCAATATTCCCCCACATGAAATGGAGAAAACAAATGCTCGCTTTTAACTGTGTTGAAGGTCGCAGGACCTTGTTCTGCCGACACTTGATATGAGTTGAAATACATCATTTTCGCTTCCTCTGATATGTCCTTAAAGACAGGAAGGTGAATACGTTTTAGGAAGTAAGCATTATATTACAAAGTCTAGCACACATACTTAATATATCGTGCACTTTACTTTGAACGTAAGCATATTTAATTTCAGTTATATTTAGATATCTTTAACCGTATTAAGTTTTATAGTGTCCCCTCAGTGACCACCTGTAAACAAATCCATGAATTATCCTGTATGTGGGAGATGATAGATTATAGTTTGAAGATACCAATCTCCATGCTTATACATGTTATCAACAGCTTAAAATGCCAACATTAGCGCAACAAAATCTTCGGCTTTGCTCCTGAAGAAGAGCTTAATTGGCACAAAATATTGCGACTACGTGTGCCAAGTTGTCGGCTGGCCACGCCATATGTGAAAGCATAACCTGTACCCGGCCGCTAGATTGTTAGCGAATACGGCCTCCACCTTTAAGAACAGATGGTGCGCGTAATAATAGCTTCACCAAAAATTGTTGATGTGCGCTCCTCATCCTTCTGGAAATTTCACCGTCGGCAGGTTTCAGAAGTCTTCTCAAAAGAAGCCGCCCCATCGAAAACATTCCCGCTTTGCTGCGGGGCTATGTAAGTGGAATTTCTGGAGGCAGCTAATCTTCATACGAAATCACATCACTCATACCCCTGTCCCTTTCCTCCCCTACATCATGTGGAAGCCTGCGCCATACGGCTTGCCACTGGCGGACTAGACACATTGCTGATAGCGGTCTACGACCCTTCTGACCATCGCTTCTATGAAGCAGACTACACTACACTTCTCAACCTATACCTCGTGAATTATACTGCAGGGGACCTTATCGCGAAGCATGGACACTGGCACAGCCGCATTTCTAACCAGAGAGGCCGCGGGCTCTACCTCCTCATCAGCGGAGACCCGAGCATCCTCGCGTAAGGACCGAGAAGACCTACGTGTCATCCGGCCCGCGTATTCCGGGTGTTCTCGACATCATGATCACAAAAAACATTCCCTTCCATCTAGAGCCCTTGGTGGATTTAGATCACGACCCTTTCGTGGTGGACTGTAACGTCGACATATTAGCCCTGGCCAGTCCAAAGTGGACAAATGAGGGCTGACTGGGATGCAGTCGTCCAGGCACTAAACCAGTCAGTTGACCCGTGTCCTCGCATCCAATCAATCGGCGCGCTGGAGGCGGCAGTATCTGAGTTCTCCCAACACATCCTGAATGCGGTGCGCGCTCACACCTACCGCATCCCTTCAGACACCACCAAACAGAGAACCATTCCTAATGAACTCCGGCAGCTGCTAAAACTCAACTGTCCGGAAGCTATGGCAGCGTTTCTGCCATCCCAGAATAGGGCAGTTTACCAAAGGTTCGAAGCCCTGGTGAGGCGGCTGCTCCGAGCGCATAGAACAGCGGCCTGGGAAAATACTATGAAGAACGACAACCTATAGTAGAAGAAACCCTGGGGTTTTATTTAATCCCTAAGGAAGAATAAAACACAGTACCAGCAGTGCGTGGCACTCGAGATAGACTCGCTTTTGAATCACACGAGAAAACCTCTGTGTTTGCAGACTATTTAGAACTTCAATTAGAACCCCGGGATGATCCCTACGCCGAAAACTTTACTGACCTCGTGGAAGCGGCTGTAGGCTACCTCTATGAGAAACCACATCTGTTCCAAGATCTGATCCATCCTCCGATAGTCACCCATAAACAGGTGGCTTCCGAACTCTCGAAACTGAATCCAAGTGAATCCCCTGGACATGACGGCGTTACGGCTCCCATGCTGTAGCACCTTCCTAGAAAGGCCGTGATTCACTTGACGAGGATCTTCAATTCGTACCTCTATCTCCGTCACTTTCCAACCTGTTGGAAGGAGGCGAGACTGCTGTGCATTTTGAAGCCCGGCAAGGACCCGGTCTTCCCCTGTATTTACCGATCCATAAGCTTGCTCCCAACCGTCTCAAAACTCTTTGAGTGGTTGCACCTGAACCACCTCATTCCTCTATTTGAGGAACGGCATTTCCTTCCGAATCACCAATTTGGTTTCCGCTATGGGCATTCCACTACTTTGCAGTTGCTGCGAGAGGCCGAGATCGCTTTCCTGTTTCCAGGGTGGTACTGCTTGACGTAGAGAAGGCCGTTGACACCACGTGACATCAAGGCATTTTGTACAAACTCAGGGAAGCAGACCCCGCTCCTCCCTATCTTGCACTGATAAGCATTTTTCTACGAGACCGAGTTTTCAGGGTAAGAGTGGAAGGAAAAGTTTCATCAGTCAAACCTATAGCTGCAGGAGTCCCAAAGGGCAGTGTACTGTCCCCGCTTTCTCTTTGCGACCTACATATTCCAGTTCCCAACGGAACCCAGGACGTTACGTGCCAATATGCGGACGACGTCCTCATAATGGCACAGAACAAAAATGTCCGCTTCTGTTATCCTGCGTTCCAGCGACAGCTCCAAGCCATACGCAGATGGAACGAGAATTGGAGGATAGCCATTAGTCAGGGAAAGAGCTCTGTACTTATCCTGGGCAAGTTCCGGCGCTGGCGGCCGACGCGAGCCCTGAGATTGCGGCGGAGGGGAATCCTCTGGGTTACCTCTACTAAATATCATAGGGTCCTACTCGACCACGGGCTCACTTTTGCTCTTCATGTCAAAGCGAAGGTTGTTCTCGGCCACACCGCACTCCGAAAGTTGTATCCTGTTTTTCGCTTCAAAATGCCTACGTATCTAAAACTACGCCTTTATCAGGCAATCATTACGCCCTTGATTCTGTACGGATTCGAGGTGTGGGATCCGCAGGCTGCAGGTCGTTCAGAACTGTGCATTAAGGATTATCTATGATACTGGCTGTGGATTCTCATTACACATCCTACATACCCAATCCGGACTTAAATACATCGTGGACATGGTGCGCGAGAGTTCCCGCACCATGCACATGAAGCGTGTTACTCATACCAATCAGCTGGTAAGCGCCCTGGGTCACTACGACTATAGGGCCCCAGAAGACGGAAGAGCTACCGTCTACCCAAGGACGCCATGGGACTGCTTGCATAAAGGCTACTAATCCACACCATTTCCTCAAGTTAAGCTGTATTGGGCCTGGTCGCTAGTTGAATGAGTGACCATTCAGAAGTGACCCGCCCTTTTATTAGCTTGGTAAACACCAAATCCTATACCTAAATCCTATTACGCTTCACTGTCAATCGGCCTGCTTATTTTCACAACCACGCAAGCGGTTGTTGAAGTTAAGCAGCATTGGGCATGGTCGTCACCTGAGAGCTTGTTCGCTTAGGTGATTTGCCAGAACTCAGCCATTGGCAGCACAGGAAGCGAAGCTCCATCCACTGACTCACGACATAAAAACTTGCGAATTTCGACGAATCTATTATATAGCACAGGTAAAGCAGCGTTGCGGCTAGGTACTGTGGCAATTTTACACACCGCCTAGGTAAACCTGGGTGACCTGTTCTCGGTTGCGATTGCCGGTTGCAGCTGGGTCTACCTACTCAGCTAAAGAACATCTTATACAGCTTTCTCAAACCCCGCACCTTTAAGGCAACAATCGCGGGGAGAACATCAACACAATCGCAGACCAGTAAGGAGTGCTCGAAGTTGCTGTCTATTTCCCACGATATTCGGCATGTTATGGCACATTTTTCAACCCAGCAGCAAGTCAAAATGGTTCAGTATGATGATGACTTGCTGCTGTTCTGCACTAACAAACACATCCTCAGAGCCTTCAACCCCGTCCAGAGACACCTCCGCCTTGTCCAAGAGTGGTGCCGGGGTTGGCGCATTTCCGTTAACGCAGACAAGAGCCACGCCATTCTACCAACAAAGCGCCGCACCCCCGCAGACTGCTCCACGTTCAGGTACAGAAATGTAAGTTTCGAATGGAGGAATTCGATCACCAACATGGAAGTGATGCTAGATAAAGGTCTAAGCTTTTACGAACACATCCGAGTTCTGCCCGCTCGGACTCAAGCGACTATTGCTTCCCTCTACCCTATGCTAAAGCCTGGAATGCCTGTTCGCCTAAAGTTGCACCTTTTTCGGTCCTTGATTATCCGAATCATGCTTTACGCCTGTGAAATCTGGGGCATACAACGGGGGCATAATAAGGGACTTCAGTCCATATATTCTGTCAGTTACGCCTTCCCCGTGAGACTACTACACGATTCCTATGTCTTCCATACGTGAAAGATGAAATTAGGCGCCACGTAACAAAATTCTACGACAGTTTGCCTCAACACCGAATGCCCTGATCAACTCTCTTGGGGATTACAATTCCTGAATTCGCCGCTTCAAGCGACATCGGGTTACCCGCATTTCTTGCCGGCACACTAGATAGCCACGGAGAGTAACCAAATGCAGCTAAAGCTGACCTTCATTTAATTCAGTCAAGAGCTCAATTGCTTCTAAATTCCAACACACCAGCCGATAAAAGCTGAGATTTTTAAAATCACTCTTACCAGAGTGGAGAAGAACCGCTGCGTTATAACAGAAAATCGTCGAGGAGCAATATCCTTCCTCTATTCGTTATCAATCCTTCCTAAACGAGAAACGCCATCATTTACACTCATTCTAAAATAATACACCCTGCGGTTAGCCATATTGAGGGAGGATACGCAGCAAAAAATCTCAGGCTGAACCTCAGTCTGCCAGAAGCAAGTTGGAATAGGAACCCCTGTCGAGTTCAGTTAGAGAGACAGCTCAGTGCAGTCAGCAGCGAAGAAGTTGAGTGCAGCTGAGCGTCTAAGCGACGAATACAGTTGCTGGGCAGCAAATGAAGGCATCACTTGTTAGGCTGGTGTCAGGAGTGGAATTGAACGCCATGACGGATGACAACAACTATTAGCTGAAATCAAGACCAAGAAATTTTGAGTGAAGAAGATGGGAAATGAAATAAGGATAGTGAACTCCGCTGTGGAGAACATGCAGACAGTAATGAAAACAGAAATGTTCAAGATGAAGACGGAGTTATCAAACAAAATTGACGAACGACTGGCCAGCGTGGAGAAAGCTGGAAGCCTTCGGCCAACGTGTTAGCGCCCTAAAAGGAAGAGTCGACGGCAGCTACAAGGAGCTAAACGTCATGTTGGAAGGAATGCTCACGTAATACTTAAATACCTGAAGGTCCAGAAGCCAGGATGTTGCACAACATGTGCCCGCATCAAGATACCAAAATATATATCTGAACGTCAAATTTCTAAGTCAACCGCTGACGGTTCACAGCCGACAGTTCGCCGAGGTAGCTACCCACAACCGATGGTCAGCAGAAGAGGAAGCCGCACCAATGATAGGCAGCCTCCAAAGACTGGGGGCAGAGTTTTGCATGCAATCTCCACGACGGCGGCGTAAAGAGACATCTGGGAGTCCTTCAAATACCGATTCGGGAAAAATGCTTGGCTGCAGTCTACTGTAGTCAGTTCAAGTAAAGGCTGCAATAGTCAGGATGGACACGTCAAGCGTTCGCCCTGGCAATTGAAAACCTGGTGAAAAGAATCTGGTGAACCTTCCGCCAAGTTGCGTATCCCAGGAAGCTGATTTCTCCTTTCTTGACGAGGTGAGATACCACAGCATCTGATGCTCAGGGACTACACGACCATCCTAGAGGCGCTAACGGCCGGGTTGAGAATGCCGGTGGCCATGTTGCACCCAACCGTAGACCAAGAGTATCCGATACGAGGAGAAAAGAGGTTTAACCTAGATATGACGGCGAAGACCTTCAGGTGGTGCGTGTTGATGCTGTGGTCAGGAGCGACTGTACACCAAGTTGACGAACAGGCAGGAAACGAATGAGAGTCGGCGTGACGAAGGCCACCTCGGGTTCGTCTTCAACACCCTCTCGAGTGACACGCGTGTCTTGGTCAGAATAGTGTATAACAGCCTTATTACGGATGGCTGCATACAAAGAAAACCGTGCCCAATACTAGTGGATACAGGCGCAGCTTTGACCATGTTCAGACCTGAGTTGGCAAGGGGCTTGCCATCAAGGAAATAGAATCGATCCTACCAGCTAATGATGACAGCAGGCGATTCGTTGCCTTTGGAGGAGACCCCGCTGAAATTGAACCTTGGGTGCAGCATTGTGAGCTAGTATGTTTTCGTTGCGAGTGAAGTCGAGGATGGGATACTGAGACTGGATGCCCTCTGGGGCCATAAGGGGATTTCGACGTCGGCAAGAGGGTCTTCAGACTCTTCCGAGACACTCTAGAGCCCAAAAGAGCATCCAGGTATCTGCAGGGAGATTTTAACACAGAACCTGGCTGTGCCCAAATAATAGAGGACACCTAAAAGGTCAGCGGTCGAGAACCCAGTTTAAAACCAGAAAGCGCCATTGAACTGATTATGCGCTGCCAGAGTATTGCTGACTTGTCTGTAGGAAATGTCTGTGAACTTGCTGAATACGTGGAACACCGATCAGATCACCTGGACCGGAACGGAGTTAGCAATGTACGAGGCAGATGCGAATGTATCACCGTGGGACGAATCCGAGAGCCAGCACCGTCTTAAGACTTGGGACCGCGACTGAAATATTTGCTGAAGAGCGTGGCAGAGCATTTGACCGCGGCACAACTGGAGAGGGTTCGTCATCTACTTAGACGGTGCCAGTCGGTCATCAGCCGAGGGAACGGCGACTACGGCCGCAACGACGGAATACTCCATCGCTTCGATACCAGAGACGTCCGACCTATGTGGCAACCAGCAAGACGAGTTACTCTGGAGAAGCAAGCGGAGGTACTGAACATGCTGGGAGACATGAGATCCAGGGGAATTGTAGAAGCGTCCGACAGATCTGGTGCTCTCCTGCAGGCTTGTTGAAGAAGAAAACTGGCAAGCTACCCATCTTCGTGGACTATACGAAGCTGAATGACTCGATAGAACTGCTTTCCATTACCCCGTATTGACGACACCCTGGAAGCTCTAGCTAGTGCCCAATGCTTCTCAACATGAGGATATGTTGATGTCTCCAGTAGTTCTAGATCGCAGAGACAATCAAAAGGCCGCATTCTCAAATGGCCAGCTCTTTGGCAGTTCATTCTTATGCCTTTTGGTCTCTTCAACGCACCAGCCACCTTCCAAAGCCTTATGGAGTCAGTGATGAAGTGGTTGACTTACGATGTCTAACTGCTATACCTTGGCGACATCATCGTCATTGGCAACACATTTGAAGACCATCTCGAGAACCTGGTTACGATATTGCAGAGACTGCAGGCAGGTAACCTGAAGCAGAATGCGAAGAAGCGTCAAATTTTCTGCAAGAAGGTTAACAATTGTGCAACTAAGTCTCAACAACTGGGGTGGCTACTGTCCCGAAGACGATTCAGGCTGTGAGAGGTTGGTCTCGCCCATAGGGCCATCGAGAGTTTCGTAATTTCCTGGACCTATGCAGCTGTTACCGCCGGTTCGTCATGGCTTCTCCAAAATCATAAAGCACCCTACTCGTCTAATAAAAGATCAGCAGCCTTACAAGACGACAGAGGAGACCAAGGAGACGTTCCAGACGCTTAGGTCAGCACTCTACTGTGCACCTGTCTTAGGCTTTCCACACCCAGACGGCTATTTTATCGTGGTTATCTACGCCAGCGTCAACGGTATTGGTGGAGTACTATCTCAGATCCAGGATGAGCAGGAGCGGCTAATAGTGTACCACAGCAAGACTCTCTTCAAGGCGGAAAATAACTACTGCGTTACTCAGCGGGAGCTCTTGGTAGAAGTGAAGGATCCAGAACACTTCTATAAAGTGGCCAGCCAATTCACCTGAGTACTAACCACTCTGCCGTTATCTGGCTGTTGAGCTTCAAGAATTCAGAGGACTAGACAGCCCGTTGGGTCCAGAGGCTCGAAAAATACAACTTTATATCACAACATCGGAGAGGAGAAAGCCACTCAAGTGCTGATGCCATGTATAGAAGACTCTGCGCAGAGGAGTGAGGCCACTTCACTAAGGTTTAGGAAAAGTAGCATGCTGCAGTTGTCTGTGAGATTTCAGTGGTGCCTGCAGATGCTATAGCGCATGTCTGAGGAGGGTGCAGTTGGCGGACGCCGACTTGGAGTCGCTCCTGAGAGGACTGAGGCATAGGATAGGCCAAGCTGCGAGGACATCGTTTCCAGAAGTAGTGTGTACAAGTTCTACTGGGCACAATATGACTCACGAAGATCACACAAGGTGTTGTGTTTTTTCCAGAGTTTGGGAGTCACCTGATGGAAAGACCCAGAGAGATAAGCTGATTCTCCGTCGGAGTAAGGTGAAGAAGTGCTGGAGAAAGTACATACGGGGACTTTGGGAAGACATCTTGGACCCAACCGAACAATCGACAACCTTCGACAAAGGTACTACTGGTTGAGGCTACGGGCAGACGCTGAGAAGCGGTGCCGCCAATGTCATGTGTGTGAGGAAAGTTGCGGCCCACAGACCAAGAGCTGGATTTGCATGCAACAGTATAACCTGGGAGCCCCCTTCGAAAGCACCGTCATCGACGTAGTTGTGGCTTTCCATGTGTCGGAAGGGGAAACAAGTATCTGTTTGGTGGTAATGAATTAGTTTACCAAGTTGGCGGAGATATACGCCATCCCTAACCAAAAGGTCAACACTATCACGAACTGCGCCCTATAAGAACTGTTCTGCCGCTTTGGGGTACCGTTGGAGCTACACAGAAATCAGCGCACTTAGCTGGAGTCGAACCTGATGAAGGAAACATTGCGACTTGGAGCGTACAAGACACGCACAACACCTCTCCACCAGCAGTCAGACGGCATGATTGAGCGGTACATCAAGACTCTAGAACAGCACCTGAGGAAGGTCATGGGCAATCACCAGAGGGATTTGGGTGTCAGGGTGCGGTTTTCTAATTGGCTCACCGCTCGTCAACACACGAAACCACCAGGTTGACACCAGTATCTTGGTCTTCGGCAGAGAGCTGCGTCTACCATGGGACCTGATGTTTGATAGTCCCCCTGTAGCAGAAAAGCCAGCAATCGACTACGTGCAGAACCTTGTGGACCAACTTGATGTGTATGAGATGGCAAATCAGCACATCCAGTTAGCGAACGATTGGGTGAAGAACCGTTACGACCTGCAAGCCAACAACCGAGGTTTCCAGCAAGGTGAGCTGGTGTGATTGTTTGGCCTACACGGACCAAGAGGCATTCTGTCAATCTTCAACAACCATAGCAAGGGCCGTACCTCGTGATGAAGAGAATTAATGATGTAGTTTATCGTGCCCAGAGGCTGCCACGAGGGAAGAAGCTGCTAATACACTTAGATAATCTTGCCCGCTTCGACGGTGCTGGTCGGTACGACCAGCCCTTAGGAGGCAGCAGTGTGACCACGTGCGCGAATGTGATGGGAGGCCGCGTTATATGTGAGAGCATGCCAGCCCCTTTTACCTGGTTGCCTGTTTGTTAGCGCATACAGCGGAAACCTTTAAAAACAGATGGCCCGCGCATTAATGGCCCTTAGAAGAAATAGTCCGCGCAGTAATGGTCCAAGTAACAATCTCTTTGTGTGCGCTCCTCGCACTTCTGGAAATTTCCTCGACGACAGGTTTGAGAAGCCTCCCCAAAAGAACCCGCCACATCTAGAACATTTGCGTTTTGATGCAGGGCTATATAAGAAAGGATTGCTGGGGCAGCCGTTATTGAGTTCAGTTGTAGGTCAGTTGAGTGCAGTTAGCAGCGAAAAAGTTGAGTGCAGCTGAGCGTCTAAGCGACGACTAAAATTTTGCAGCAGCTATTGAAGTCATGATTTGCTAAAATATTGTGCCTAGCTCGTGCGATTTCTTAGTGTTCATTGGTTTAAACAGAAACATCTCGTTCACAGTTTTTGTGACATCAGCTGAGTGTTTGCATTTTATCCTTTAATATACAATGTGAAACAATATACATATGAATCTGGATACTTATTCCTTTGTTATTTTCATACACATTTTTCATGTCATGTCTACTGTGGTGAGTCGTCTCTAAGAGATCAATATGTATTATTAAGTGGAGCCCTTGATGTCCCCTGTTGATATTTTGTGCTGTACAATAGTTTTGTTTTGGTTTTCTTTTGTCCCCATTAATATTAGGGTTAGAGCTTATGAGCGGAGAGAATTTTAGCACCGCGGCCAAGGCCAGGCCTATTACGCCCTCTAAGTCTTTAGGAAGAAGGTATGAGACGAGAGAGCTCGAAGGGCGGCCAGATATGAATGAAATCGGTGGAGTCACTAACGTTTTCAGATAGAAGATCCCTAAACGTCACCTCCTGACTCCGCTTGTGCGCAAGAACGAATGGACCGGTTTGGACAGAATATTCCGTGCCAGAGAAGAAACAGTGCTCACCTTAAACCACAAACATCGTATGCGACACATTCTATCCATCGTGCCAGTTCCTGCAACCCTGAAAGATGAAAGGTATTGGAATGAGTGGAGGAAATTTTGTGATACTGTATTACGCATCCTAGGATTCACCTATCGACTTTGGAAAACCACGGAAATAACCAAAGGCCAGGGACTTGGTCCAACGGAAATTCAACCCGGAACCTCCCGAATGCCAACGTCATAAGCTATCAAGTGAATCAACAGGCTCGGTGATCATGATGATTACAATGACCTTGTAGCATAAAATATTGTTTATCCATGTTGGAAATCTTACTTCATTATTATTTTGAGATAGATTGCTGATTTAGACTTGTATTCTGTATGAGCTCCGTTCTTTATAAATACCTCAAATTTTAAAAAGTGAAGTAATATATTGCACGAAACCCACCGATATTACGAAAGTGATTGATGAATAGCCAGGTGGGTGATGTAGTCGCAGACGAGTAAAATATAGTAGCGTTGAAAAGATGAAAATATGAAAGTTGTATCTCATATCCAGATTTGTGAAGAGTTTAAGGCAAATTCAGAGTGCACCATAAACCTCATACGATTGAACAGATTGTGCTGATTACAGAGTGCTATCTGGACTTGCATGTGCTTTTTAAATAATGCACATAATGATTGACCCCTGAGATTGTAATATTCGCCCGATTAAACATAAAAAGGATAGCGAACATATTATGGAGCAGGACCCTGGTCCCGTGTCGTAGAAGAGCCTTAAGCCTGATAAAGCCGACTCTAAGCAAAATGTCCGGTCTTTCACGCCCAATATAGAATGGGACGCTAAGAACCATTGCAGTTAAAGAGCGTCCATATATAAAACTCAATTTCATTTTCTGTTCAGAGTAAAATTACTAAACTTCCTGTAAACCACTCCTAAGTAACAAATACCTCATTTAACTGGATTACCGAGATGCTCAATATAAAGGTTGGATTTGCAGAAATACCCCTTGTGCGTGAAGACAAATGGAATAGGTAACCGTACCTTTTCTGTCCCCATTTATCTGCCGTGGTGACGGCGAAGGCTTTAAACCTCCGTTTTGGACTGCACAGCTCTGCGACGACCTGTCCTTAACCATATTTTTTTTCATGGAGTCCCATTACATAAATTAAACTCCTGTAGAACGTTCTAGATACAGCTTCCTGCGCACTTACTTTCGTGCGTCTTGGTGCCTGGTGTTGACTTAACGTGGTCTCCATACGTTGTTCAAGTTCGATGCATGAACTGTTTCTCGTAACCTTATTTGCCCTAACACATAACCAGTCTTTGGTCATATTAACTAAGTTTATGATGTAGACACGTATGAAGTTCCTAATGTCGGCATTTAAATACATACGGCTTATAGGAAACGACGTGATAAATTGTGTATTTAGCAATCTGTGCTTATAAAGAAGCTTATTAACGACGCAGAATCTATAATAAGCACTGAAGAACTACTATATGTGCTGCGGCATTGAATCTGCTTACAGCAGACTATAATGAGTGCCTAAAGAAACCTGTATGAAGACTACAAGGGACTCGGAAAACCTCCTCACAACTTCTACATGATGATGGCCGCCTGGGAACAAATCACAACTTCTTTGCGATGGATGCTTAATGCGAACCTAACCAGGACAGCTCTACGATGATTGTTTCCCGATCGGTTAGAAAGTACTGCTTTTCCAGGTACATAGCACACAGGTACAAAGCACAGCTTGCTTTTCTTCTTGTCGTACGCAAAAATTCAATTGTCGTCTACTAACCAGGCCAAATGATTTCAACGTAAACGTTATTTAAAATAATACCGTTACAATGTGAACAAGTTTTGGCGGCACTCTTATAATGAACAACAACAGAAACGAAACGCTAAATTGGAAACGTTTATCTACGGCAGGAGCTCAGTTTTCAACCATGGTAACATTGGCACTTGTGTAATAGCGTTGTCATTACGGGCCATAACTTCGCGTCTTAGCGTTGCCAGGAGACAGAAGTCTGTGTGTTAATTTGAGAAATGTAAGTGGCGAACTTCACCGATAATTAAATTGAATATACGGGAAACGGTTAGGATATGTAGATCAATTTGAAAGCGTTTAAAGCATAGAAATAATTTCAATGATTTTCCTTTGATCATGGGACATAGCTAACTTAAAACTTGTGTGATGGCAGAAAGGCAAAATTGCTTTAAGTGTGAAGCAACATAAAAAGGGGCAGTGACGGAGTAAACGAGAAGCACCTACTCATATCTCCTCTCCACATAATCTGAGAGAATCCACATAATCTCCTTTCCTGAAATTACCTACCTTACCGGAGCTACCTGACAAAGCAACACACTTCACTTTCATAACTCTCCCACCAGAGAAAACCGACCAAGAATACCACATCACCCTCATGAAATCTATTTATGGTAGTGTTTTAAAAAGTACTGTGCAGTGTAAAAATTAAAATCCAAACACATCAGGAACACAGGAATCCGTAGAAACAACAAAAAAATCATGGCAGAAGTGTTAATAAAATTGCACGAATTGTAGGAATTTGAAAGGGGATATACCATACATATATAAGAATTGTACATAGTAATAACATAATTCACCAAAAAACATGTTAAAATATTCAACAACCAAGAATTGTACAAAGCAGATTGTAAGAAACGGGCGAGCTAGCAAATTCCAGGTAAAAGATAATTCTAAGTAGAGCCCGCCTTTCACCAAACTAATGAACAGGGAGCCGGTAGCGGTAAGGAGAAATACAAAGAGACAGATAGAGAAAAGAAAGAGGCGGAGATATTCAACCCGCTTCCCAACGCGTCATGGTGACGTGTAAGCTCAAACCTCTGGAGTAGAATATTCTCATACATGTTAAGGTAACGCGGTCTGAGGACCAATTAGAAATGTCGTTACATTTTGAGGCCAGAGGTAAGCGTCGCTAGGCTCAGATATATAAAAGCGAACAAAGCCCCAGATTTTCACGCTCTTCTAGAATTTCGTCGACACAAAGTTGTAGCGGGAAATGGTCGGTCGACTCTTGCAGCGTGCTGTTGTAGTGTTCCTCTTCCTCGGCTAGTGATGCTCGTCGGTAGTTGAGTACTCCATTCCTACCTAATTGCTAATTTTCTTTAATCTCAGGTTCTAGTGGGTGAGGCAAGTTAAAAATACACTGCAAGTTTTCCCTTTATAACTGATGTTTATTTCATTGTTCAAATAAATATGGGCGGCTAGCTTTTCCCATTTAATTTATCCCACCACTTGAATATTTATCAGGAGCCTATCTATCTTCACACGTATCCCCACCCTTATATGCACCCACGTGAATCTGTAGCACCTTGCGTTGGCGTGACATCTTGTTGCGCTAAACTGGTAATAAGTAAGAGTACCCCCTCGGCAAAACCTGGCCTTATATAGGGCGGCTTACCCACGCTGTCCTCTACGTTTGAAAATGTAACGATGCTTCCCATTGGCCCTCAGGCCGCGTTACCCAAGCATGTATGAAAATATGAGGTTTCAGAACCTTGCGCTTCAGCGCCATCATGTAGCGTTGTACCACTCTGTGCCAGGCACGGTCGTTATGAGTTCCAGGAATTCCAATTCAAGTAGCTAGCGCGCCCGTTGCTTACAAATAGCTCTGTACAAAGTTACATGGTGAATGTTTTAGCATTCAGTGAATTAAATTATTGCTATACAATTCTTATATGTATGGTTCCCCTTTCATATGTACAATGTATGATATGTATGATATATTCCCTTTCAAATGTACAATGTATAATATGTATGATATATCCTCTTTCAAAGTGCTACACTCTTGACGACAGATGCACGTATGTATATGGGTGGGGAAGACGTGTGCAGTTGGTTTAGGCTCCTGATTTATTCAAATGGTGTGATTGGTATAATGAGAAAAGCTAGGCGCCCATAAATATTTAAATTGATAATAAACCACATTTATTAAGCGAAATGCACTATATTCTTAATTAACCTTAGCCACGATAACCTGAGAACCAAGAATTAGCTATATAGGGAAAGATTAGGAATGGAAAACACAGCAGCCGACGAGCACCCATAGCCGAGGACAAGAACACTGCAGCAGATAGCATCAATCAGAGGAACGACGCTTTCCGTATGCTACTGATAAACGATTTCCCGCTACAAATGTCGCCCAACAACCATTTCCCGCTACAAATAGCGGCAACGTGGTTTCATTAAAGGAGGCACCACCCACGCACATCAGCTTCAAGGGAGTTACCATCCACGCAACTAGACCTTCAAGGACTTCAAGTCTACAAAGAGCAACGTACCAAAATACAATTTATAAGTTTATATCAGTCGCAATTGTTAACTGTTAAAAATTGCATATTGCTCAGGAACAACCAAACTTTAATCATGGCTGAAAAATCCAATGCTGACGCCCACGTAGAGGGAGAAGCCAGTGCTCCACCTCTGGGCCAGCATACTAATCATACACAACCTGAGTCACATACAATTATTGCAACTCCAAGCATACCAGATGATGTAACAATTAATGTTACAGAATCCGGACACAGCTCTGCCAATTTAATGCAGATGCTGCAGTCCATGCTCACCTCAACATTACAAGATTCGAATAAACAATTACAGGAACAATTACACACCGTACAGAAAAGGTTCGTTTCTAGCAATCAAAAATTACAACAACAAATTACAACGAATAATCAGCATGTACAAAAAATGTTAGCTTCTAGTAAGCAACAATTACAGCAACTGATCACAACAAATAGCCAGCAATTACAGGAACGTTTGCAAGAAAAAATCACAAAAGATAGCCAACAATTACAGGATCAAATCACAACGAACAATCATCAGGTACAAGGAATGTTAGAACAAATTAGTTTAGGGCAGGAAAACATTCAATCAGAGGTTTTAACATTAAAACAAAAGTTGCAAGTAACTAAACGTGAAATAGCTACTTTATCAGAATGGAAACATTAACAGCTAAGAACGAGATGATGCAAAACCAGTTAGGGCAGATAAAAGAAACCTTAGCACAAAGCTAACAAGCATTAGCAAACGGGTGCGGGACCGAAGCCTCCCGCGGTCAGAAAAATAGCCCCGAAGCCTCCCGGACCCTTAAAGGTCCCTAATTACATAGCCCCCAAGCCTCCCCAAAGCAGGTAGCAGTACCAGTCCTTAATTACATAGGCCCAAAGCCTCCCGGTCGAAACAAGCAACAGTTCCAGTTTGGTGTTTATAATATTTGATGAAGTATTACATACTGGTGGAAGATGTTACATTTTTTTGCGTTTATGATTAATAACAAAGAAACGCGGCTCTAATACCAAAAGAAAATGAACCTCAACGCTTAAATTTGAATTAGTGGTTGTTGTTCCAGTTCGTTTAGCGTTACCCAGGGTGCCCCACGAGGAGGCGAACTGGCTCGCACCCCAAAAGATTCTACATTTATCAGCTTCGTCATTATTTCTTTATTTTCTGTAATTTACTCACAATGGATCCGCATTTAGAAGCTTCGTTATTTTGACATTCTAAACCTATATCATACAGTAATATGTATTTTTGTCTTTAAAATTAGCGGTATTTTTCCTTCTAGCTTTTATTTCCATGTATTTCCAGGTTTGGTTCTATAAGAAATCGACTTCACGTAATCCATTCTTGAAATTTTTCCAACTTTGAAATTTTCTACTTGTTGCATCATGAGTTTCAAGTGTGGATAAGACCTTTCCTTTTTCATTTGTTGATGAATTAATTGCAATTTTAGTATCCAGCTGAATTTGCTTCAGTACTTCAAGAAATCTATACAGATCTGGGCTGCAGGAGTAAAACTGATTGTTGTATTTGTTGTGGAAACTTTCGCAAGCGTTGGTAGTTCTTTGTCTATTGCAACTTAGTTCTGCCCACATGGAAGGAGGAAAGAGTGCATTTTCGTCGATGTAAGTTTCCACTAAATAGTCGCAAAACATCTGTAGTTTTTCCGAGACAGGCATCACTGCCATGAAGTCTTCAGCAAAACAGTCACCAACCATATCAGGATCCAGCATTGGCAAACCAAATATGTAGTTTAGAAATTTTCCTATTTCATTTCTGGAATAGTAGTCATGTGCAAGTCCCAAGTTTTGTATCTTTCGCCACCAGCTTTGTGTTAGATGAAATTTACATCCTTGGATTTTAACATCAGTCCACACTTCTCTTCCAGCATTCATGATACTTTCTTCAAAGTCAGAAAACATTGTTGATGGAGAGAATTTCAGACCTAGCTTATTACATTTATCAACAACTGTTGAAAATACCTGCTGATATAATGAAGTTTTCTTGTCCTTCAACAAAGAAAATATCATTGGAATGTAATGTCTATTAACGAGCCCATGGATTGTAAATAGCTGGCAAAAAAACCTTGTGGAATACTTGAAGGTTCCATCAACATATATTGTGTCACACTGACTGAGTACTCTAAGGTTTCCGGATTCACAAAATATTACAACGTTCTTCGCAGCATCTTTGTGAAGCAACAACTCGGCTCCATCTACAGTTTTCACATTTAATGTGTTCAGAACATCATGTATCTCCTCTATACTGTGGGTAATTTTGGCAGAATTTTTCGCCTAGCTTTGTATATGGACTTACGTAAACTGTGACCAACTCCAGTGGTTACTTCTTCTGTGTTTTCTGTCTTCAGTTGCTGGTATATTAGTTTTGATGGCCTTTCACATATATCTTCCGTAGCTTTTCTCTTCAGATCACAAAGTACTTTCTGACTCGAAAGTGTAACCGTTCCGAAGTAGGCTTTTCCTTCCTGTCCTACTCACCGTAATTTCAGTCTCGTCGGAAAACATGTTAACTGTGAACTAATTTGCCGTACACTGAAAGAAATCAAGGAAAAAATTAGGCATACCCATTCCACACCACCTGCTGGCTAATTACACCGGTTTCGCGGGAGGCTTAGGGGTTGTTACCTGCAAAGCTTACCTGGGTACGGGAGGCTTCGGTCCTGCGCCCTAGCAAACAGGGTAGGTACGGAACTCACAGCCGTTAAGAAAGTGGTAACTGCTTCTCAGGTAGAAATTAACGAACTTAAAAATGTTGTACAAACAATGAATGCAGTTGTATATACTGAGGCCTTCACGGCCGGCGTCATATCTAAAAAGTGAATTACAACTATTCGGGCTTGTAGGCCGTGGTCTAGAAACAATTTTAACCGGAAAGAAGAAGCTCTCCGTGTGCATAAAGCTTTGACACCTATCTTGGAGAAACACGTACACAAAAATAGCAGACATAATAATGCCTCGCTAAACCCACCCACTCCCAGAGACGCGAGCCAATCACTGCGCAGGACCTCACAATAAGCCCCGCCCACCCCCGCTATATAAGAGCGCCATCCTCCGGGTTCTGCATTCGCAATCGTTTCCGTATTCTTATCGTTACTTTAACGTGAAGTGTAGTTTAGCTGAGACTGAGCTCGTGGAGTTACCCTGTAGCTTCGGACCTCCCCAACGAACCGGCCGCTCTACCGGCGCCTACTGCCTCAGCTGCCGCCGAAATACCAGCCGCTTCGCCGTCTTCAATGATGAAGGCTGCCACCGCCAAAATGCAGGCCGCTCCACCGGCATCCGCCTGCAAGATTGCTACACCAATGCCGGCAGCATCAGGGACCTCTGCCGGCATTTCTGCATCACCACCGGCGGCCAGGCGCTCCTTCGCCTCGGTCGCCTCAACACAGCCAACACCAGCGCCCGAGATGACGTCACATCCTCTAGGAGCCAACACAACACAACAACACCAGACGCAGCCACCTCCACTGTCACCAGCTGCACCGCCACTTTCTCACACAGCGCATCTGAACAGAAGCACCGTAGTGGTCTGCGGAGTACCCCGGGACCTGCCAACCAGATTTATCCTCGCCGCCGCACGACAACATTTCTCTTCAGCCCAAAAGGCCAGTCGCATCACTTCGTCCCGGGGCCCGACATCTCTCGTCCGACTGGCCATGGCTGATACGGCCGACTGCGAAGCAGCCCTGAGGTCGGGCCTGCCCTTATTAGGGCGGGTTCTCCGACTCGAGGCTAGCCGAGCAGAAAACCATCAGCCATGTCGTCGCTGCTGCTCCTACGGCCACTCTGCGCAACTCTGCAGCGCACCATCACCTCGCTGCCATTACTGCGGCTCTCCCAGCCTCACATCAGAGTGTCGAGGCCACGATCTACGCCGACGACGCCGGTACTGTGCCACGTGTAATGGGTTTGGACACTACACGGGACAGGCACAGTGCCCGAGATACCCTCGACCGCCGAGAGCCAATCCGCCAGCCGAAACAGCACCACCACAGGAAGCCCAAAACACTGGGCCACTTCCCCAGCACACGGCAGCACCAACTCCACAGGGACAGCCCACACCGCACCATCGGACATCAGAGCAGCCTCTTCAGGCGGCCGTCCAGGACCTGCATTCCGAGGTCCTGGCGATAGGCAGCCGTCTTAGGGACGTCGATGAAGCAGTCCGCGCCACCACAGAAGACAGCGCAGTAATCCCTCTCCGCCGCCTCGACAGCATCGACGCCAACATCCGGAATCTCCAGCAACGACTCACAGCCTTCGACTCCAGGTTTAGCCAGCTTCACACGCTACTCCAGTCACTCCACGACCAACTCGACAACCAGGAATACACATCGGGCTTCACATCACGCCAGTCATCATCACCAACACCAGACGACTCCGCGCCGCCCTCTCCTCGGAGAGAGCGCGTGCGACGAAACCTACAATTCTTCGAGAGCTACATCAGAAATAACGAGCAGGAATATTACCCCAGACAGCGGTCCAGAGTAAGCAGCAACCACCACTAACGAACGCAAGCCAATGTCCTCCCAAGCACGTATGTGCACAGTTTCTGAGATAAATAAAGTTTTCCTTCCTATCCCCCACCCTCCAGTCAGGGCTTCGGCAATGTCTGGAGGCTGGGATACAGCTTTTACCTGCTCCTGCCTTACCGCAGCAGCAATCCACTACCGATACTAACGGGGGTGCATCAGCGGGACCCCGCCACTTCCATTCGACCCATCCTTACCTTCACCTTGATCCCCAAAAAAAAAAAAAAAAAAGTTTCTGCATTCAGACTTCGACCACCGCAGACACTGAATCACTTCACCCTGAAGATGCCAAGCGCTGTACTTGGCGAAACGTCGGTATCTACGATGCTATCTAGACTACGGCCTACAAGCCCGGATAGTTGTAATTCACTTATTAGTTAATGAATGCAGTGCATGATAGAGAAATTAATGAGTTAAGGAATTCTGTACAAAGATTGGAACAGGAACCTACTGCAAGTCCAAGTTCACCTAGTGAATCCCAAAGATCGGCAGACCCCGGCAGCACTCCATTGTTACCGGGCGAAGCCTCGAACAATTTACAAAATCCATGTAATCATGATGTGCATGCCAGAAGTGTAACGCCACCTGTCTTCTGCTCTCATAATAACAGTAACTTAAATTCTCATATGTTAAATGAATTGTCACCCCAATATTTGATGAAGCGAAAGGAGATTACCCAAAATAATTTATTAGTGAATTGGAACAATACCGTGGACTAAAAGTCACTCCCGAAGAGATAAAATTAATTGCTGTAAGAAAATGCTTAAAAGGGCGTGCACTGAACTGGCTGCTTCTTACGTTGGGAGATTCTTTGTCATACAGTGAATTTAAACAGGCTTGTCTATTACGTTACTGGGGACCAACAGAGGTTAACAAAGTAAGACTACAGTTCAACAATGTCCACTATAATCAGAATATTCACGGCAGCTTGATTGATTACGTACTCAAATTGGCACAGAAGAGCAAACAAATACAGCCACCACTGTCAGACACAGAAGTGATTGCTCTACTCATCAACCATTTTGACTCACAAATACGGAATTGTTTAATTGTTGCCCAACCGCAAACTATTTCAAAAATGCTGGAGCTCATCACAGTTTTCGACCAGAAGCCCAGCACAAGCAACACGAGGCAAATACCACGGAGTAAATATCAACAAGATGGCCGCCAGTCACCATCATTTTCGGGGACCGGGGCAAGATCCCCTCATCACAACAATGAACGGCACCCGAGGCCACCAATGACAAGGAATAGATTCCAGCCACCACGATATGAGAGAAGACAGCAACCATATCAATATAATAGACAACACAGGCCACATGGAAGAGAAGCACACATTAACAATATCCGCTACACTGGGCGTAGCCATTATCACCAAGACAACCGCAACTATGGAGGCAGAAACTCGTCTGACCAAAACGTGCACCAAGGAAACCGCGACAGACGCCGGAGATATTCCAGTGGATCAGGGAGACACAGTCCGGTACCCTCACAGATTATTGAAAACACGAACATTGGGAGAAAATGGGGAACAAACACGGAATTGAACTATGACCATCCAAGAACAAGCAATAATCAGAATCCGGGAAACCAAGCCCAGGTGTTTGCAGGGATCAGGTAAACACCTTACACACTGCTGAAAGAACAAAATCGTCAATTTCAGGGCCCATTGCTTCCATAAAAAAGTGCAACAATGGCGTAGGATACAACAATACTGACAAGAGGTTAGAAAATAAGGAAAACAATGAATCGCCGAGAATTACAGTGGACATAATGGATATCACTACAACAGTACACTTAGACACTGGGGCAAATATTTTTGTGTGTTCTGAAGATTATTTTCAAGAATTGTTAAATAGAAAAATTAAAATAATGTCGCTACCCATCAAAAATGTTTATTGTACTGTGGCAATATCAAAAGGGGCAGAACGGATAAAACTCCAAGCCATGTTTTAAGTAAAATAGGAAATAAAACATTTTAAGTAATTTTCTTGATTGTGCCACGACTGCAACAAAGAGTAATTATTGGTGCAGATTGTTTTTATGCTTGGGGAGCCATTATCAATTTGTGAAGAAAAATGTCTATCATTGGAACAGGGAACTATTCAAGTACAGTTCAACAAAGAAAACTTAAATAGAAACAGAGGTTCCATTGAGGAAGAACAACAACTGCAAGAGGAAGGACTTTTTGTGGAAACAATCACGGTACAAGATGAATTTATGATAGACATTATCAATGTGAATGAGGAATCACAGAACATTACTGCAGAAGACGAGAATTGCGAAGACGCACTTATGTTCACAAGCAAGCTAATAACGAAAGATCGGAACACTTTGACCTGTATATGTTGCATGCCGACCGGCTGACAAGAGAGGTAAAAACCGGACCAGGCCGCTCGTTAAGAAGTGTTGACAGCCGTAAAAGATTGTGCGGCTAAAATAGGGAGATACGAAGATAAACGTGAGAAATAAGCAAAAACAAAAAGGCTCCGGAAGCAAAGGACACAAAAACTTTGAAGGTTTAGTTCTAATAGGAAATGGGAATAAGCCTGGAACAAAGAATATCATAGAATGTATCTACTGTACCGAGGGCCAGCGGAGATAAAACCCAGTTTGGTACAGGCACTTACCAATTAAAGGGTGTAGATAATAACAAAATTTGGGGAACCTATCAACGGTAATTATTAGTCATTTATAACATAAACAAGTAGTTCTAACGCGCTGAACTGTCATAAAAGCTCCTATAATTTGTGTACATATAATAGTAATATTTAGGGTATATTTTATGTATGTTATTAATTCCATTTGAAGTAGATTATCTTTTTACATTATTTGCACCACTCTTGAACTAGTTGAATTGTTGTTGTGGTTGCACCACGTATTGCGGGAGATATGTTTCTTGGAGTGTTCGCCCCACGTTTAGAAATCAACTTTGCATTTTAAAGTTTATTTAAATAATATATATGTATGCCTCGGCTGCGTCAGTAGTAATTTGCAGAAACACGTATCTCTTAGCAGGGGTAGTACGGCTAAAAAATGAAGGCGTACACAAATTATAATAGTATTTAACTTCGTTTTATTAATCCTTCACACGATTAGATAACACTTCACTGATATATCCTACTGTAGAGCTGTGGGATTATTATTATTAATTGTACTTTTTAACACGTAAACCTTATATTATTCACGCCGTAATGAAGTGTTTTTATATCTCACACTGAATACGTACCGAGCGAACTACTCAAGAACGCTGCCTTCTAGCGTCTGGCATCTACCGCCTAAATTCGTATTTTTCCACTATTTCAAGTTTCTGATTGGCTAATTCTACTCCAATAGAATATTTTTATTTAACTTAAAGCTTTACTAGTTGTTGATTGGCTATTTATAAACTGTTTTAATATTACATTATTCTTCCAAGAATTATTAGTAGCATTATTAAACTTTCTAATTTATTGTTGTCTCAAGGTTACCTCATTGTTAGCAACTTTCAGCTTGTATTCTCGCAGCTCCTACAGTGTTAAAACTACGTAATACATTCACATAACTTTATTATACTTGTAAATAATAATATAAACATAATACAATGACTGTTACATACATTTTATATATTATTACATACACATAGTGCTTTAATGCGGGCTGTTATTTTATTTTATTATAGAATTAGACTGATATTATTTAAGCGTTAAAAAATGCTGAACCAAATTGCCCTCTTTTAGAAAGATTTAAAAAGTACGTTATTTTAAATTTTTAAATATTTTCTGAAAGTCTCTTGAAAGAAAGAAGCATAACCTTTTTATTATAACACTTGCTATTTTTCACTGTCACTATTTATGTAACACGGTTTTCACTACACTCGTGTAGCAGAATAGTTTATCTGGTCTACCACATGTTTGACATTTTTAAGGTCAACGATCTGTTCAATCACCGGAGTAAAGTTTGTTTATTCACTAACACAGCCACTATTAAGTATCCTATTTGCTAGACGTTTAATGCTTAATTAGGCATATTAACACTTGTTTCCCTTACATTTACAACTTATTTCATAAACATATTTATATTTATAACAATTTCCCGGTATTTTAGGGGCCCGCAGAAAAATTATTATTTTTATTATTATTATTATTATTATTATTATTATTATTATTAATGAATATAAAAAATTAAAATGTACACAAATATAAATACAGAAATATATATAAGATTTTAGTAAAGTCTAATATCAGTCTGCATAGAAAATTAATGGTCACAATTCATTCAAAACGGTTTCCTAAAATCGGTCAACGTTTAGTTGAGTTTAGCACAGCTGTGTGTGCTAACAATGCTTGTCCTTAACTACGACTTCTCTTGTAACACTGGTTTGCATCATGTTTCTCTGTCGTCACCAAAGAGCGGCGCATAATTACAACAATGAAAGTGAATACCAAAATATCATATTAGGCAGAAAATTATTCTTTATTGACGTGTAGTGTTCCTAAGATTGTAATATGCACATTTTTATAAACATTTAACTTTTGTAACACTTTTCATTCGACAACAATGTCAATTGTCAATTATCCATTAGGATGTGGTGAATAACGGTCAGTCAACAGCTAACTGAGTTTCAGACGAGCTTTCTTCGCGAGCAGTTAGGTGTATGTATCGAAAAAAATGATGTGATACTATTAAAACTTTACTTTACTGGTTAAAAGTTTAACTTTTTCAGTTTTGCTATTTAACTGTGTACTTTTTCAGAAAAATGAAACCTTTTAAAGTTAAGTACGAACATCTAAGTGGTGCACAAAAAAGAAATAAACGTGAATTAGAAAAACAAACAAATTAGTGAAAACAAGTTTTTTTTTCTCTTCCTAGTAGTAGTACTAGCTTAACGGTTACAGAAGTTTGCAGTGTCACAAGTGAGTGTGCTTCTGAAGTGAACACCAATAATAATTGTGAAAGTGAAAACGAAGACTATAACAAACACGCCATAAATATAATTAGGCCTATTAATATCACAGACTATTCAAATGATCGTAAAGATTATCAATTAGATGTAGATTATGAAAGTAAACTGTTCTTTGTTAGACAAAATCCTTGTCAGCCAGCGGACCCATTCCCCAGAGATGCGAAGCAGGAAAACAGGTCCTACTCCACTAAAAATTACGAAAAGTTCACATTGGCAGGACAAAGAATTTGGAGAGAATGGTTGTGTTATTCATCTAAAAATGACTCTGTTTACTGTAAACCGTGTTGTCTGTTTGGAGGACAGAAATCGTCGTCAGCTTGGAGGGAAGGGGTTCGAGATTAGGGGTGCCTAACCAAAAGTATATTGCGACATGAAACTAGCTATGCACATTTGAACGCATGCGTCGTTTTCAATTCATGGCGTAAGGAAAACACAGTTGACGCGGGTATGAATTCAGAACTAAAGAAAAGTGAGTAAACAGGTACTTGAGCGTATTGTGAATGTGACTTTAAAACTGGCGTCCAATAATATAGCTTTTCGGGGACATAGGGAGGAAATTAGAAAATCAAACAGTGGAAACTTTTTGGCAATTATTGAAATTCTCGCAAAGTACGATCCGGTATTACGCGATTTAATAAATAAACCAAAATACACGCAAAAATACCTTAGCCCTTCAATTCAAGATGAGTTAAAAAGGTCATATCCCGTGCAGTTGAAAAAGAAATTATTAATGACATTAAAGCTGGCGCATTCTTTTCTATTATCACAGATACAACACAGGACATTACAAGAAGAGATCAATTAACTCAGATGTTTAGATATGTTACAGTTTCACATGATGTCACTGGAAAGCCTTGTGACGTGAACATAAATGAAAGCTTTTTAGGTTTTCGTGAAATAAAAGATCAAAGTGCATTAGGAATAGAAAAAGAAACATTAAGTGCAATAGACGAAAAGGGACTCCCGTTAACTAAATGCCGCGGTCAGAGTTATGACGGTTGTGCCAATATGTCAGGCTTATACATAGGTGTTAGAACAAGAATTCAACAAAGACAAAGAACAGCATAATATGTGCATTGTGCAGGGCATAATTTAAATCTAGTACTTAACGATACTGCATGTGGAAGTCAGATCCTTTTATGGCACAGATGAAACGTTGTATCTTTTCTTCAGTAATAGTAATAAAAGATGGGAACCTTTGGTATCTTCTTGTACCTTAAAAACGCTTTGCTCAACTCGTAAGTCTTCGAGATATCAGTCTGTTAAAGCCCTTCTGTATGCGTATGTCGATGTACTTAAGGCTCTGTCCAAAATAATATTGATATATAAAAAAAAGAAAGAAAGAGAAGAAGCTGTTGTTTTGAAAAACCAATTAGAGAAATTTGATTTCATTTTTCTCTCTTGTTCAGAATGCAGTTGATAATTTATCTTGTTATCGAAAAAACTTTGAAGAAGCAATGTCATCAGCTATATCTCTTGCAAAGAAATGGGGCATTTCACCACAATTTGAAAATAAAGAATTTGAAAAGTGAAGAAACATTTTGATGAATTGTGTCAGGACGAGCGGCTAGTGGATCAAAGTATGTGTTTCAGACTCACTGTTTTTAATTGTTGTCTGGACATTATTGTAGCCCAGCTAAAAGACAGATTTGTGGGTATGCACAATGTTAACCCTTTTTTCAAAATTATTTCCCCAAAGTTTCTAAATTCTGCCTCCGATAAAGAGACTCACAATGCAGCAGTAGTTCTTCAAAATGAATATAGGGAGATTTATCCAGTGAATTCCCAGACCAGGTAATAGGTTTCAAAAACGCTCCGAAAAAAGAAATATCTTCATTAACCTCTGTACTTGACTTAACAAAACTATTAGTAATAGAGAATTCAATCGTAGCTGCTAGCGTTCCAGATTTATGCACAGCGTTTTACATGTTTTTAACTATTCCTGTTATTGTTTCTTCGGCTGAACGCTCATGTTCGAAGCTCAAACTTATAAAGAACTGTCTGCGGAATTCTATGACACAAGATAGACTAAGTGAACTCAGCCTCCTCGGTATCGAATGTGAAAGAGCTATATCCATTGATGTCAGTGAAATCGTCCATACCTTCTCATCACGGAAAACACGCCGCATGGTCCAGTTTCACTAGGTGAGTACAGTGAGGTTTTATAAGTACAAGCACATCAAACAACAGATAGAAGTATAGATTTATCCTTATTGATTTATATAGAATGTTAGTCACTATAATGTATTTAATTTTAGCGGTATTAATTTTGTTTAATACTTTGAAAATAGTGAAAAAATAAAAGCCGTGTTTATATTACGTAGGATTATACAATGCATTGCATTAAATTTATACTTCTACCTGGTGTAATTGAAGTTATATTAGTTACTAATCGGTTATACATTTCATTTTACGGAGCCCGGATTTTTATTTTTGCAGGCGGGCCCGTATTGCGTACTTATGCCTCTGATTCTGTCATTGACAAATTGTCATCTTTACTATATTGTGAATAACTTAGGCTTGCCCTAATCTTATGTTGCACCGTAGTATTCCAAAACGTATTCATAAATAAAACTCTAAATTTCTCAAAATCCATCTCACTGTCTGCTAGCATATGTAACCATTATAAGTCTTTATTGTCCAAGCATTTTCTAACAAGGATCATTTTTAATGCTTCAGGCACATTGTTCAATTTAAAATATTCTACTACATCATTAATAAATTCTACTGGACTTGAAGAAGCATTAAAATAAGGTAAAGTTAATCATTGAGCACAGAATAATAGTTTGACATCTGATTCGGTACATGCACATGTGTGTCATCATTATTGTTTTGTGTTTGATTGGCTGATGCTATGGAGAAAGCAGTAGCGTTACTTGTATTATTAGTTAACAAAGGTGATGCACTTATTTCAGCGCTTGTATTGTTATCATGCATTTGATTAGCATTTACAGAACTAGTTACATTTGCATTTACCTTTGGTACACTGTTACTTAAAGTTTCAGAACTATTTCTAAGTTTATCTATTTCTTGTACTTTATCATTTATTTTGTCTATCATTGACATTACTTGTCCCTGCCCTGTATTTGCTTCTTTAATTGCATCTGCATTGGTTTTAGCCATTTCATGCATTTTACTTATTTCGCCTGTTAGATCTATTTGTACTTGCACAAGATCTGTATTTGTATTTTCCACCATTGTTTTTAATTCTTCAGTTTCCTGAGACTAGTTTCTTGTAGTTTATTTAACTATGTGCTAGTTTCATTCAGCTTATTATTTAAGTCTTTACTGGTTTCAGTTTACTACAAATAGATTTCTGGAATGAAATTAGAACAAGAATAGAGGACATGGAAATACTAGATTTATTAGCGAGTATTACTTTTAACAGTTCACTGAGATTATACAGAGAAATGAAAGTAGTATGGAGCAGGGAACAGTATGTTGATATATGTGATAAAATAGCAAGAACGGGATTTGCATGGGCTAGGACAGGAGTGGTGAATTTGAAAGGCGTGAGAAAAGAGATTGATTTGGAGAAATGCCCCCTATGCCACCGGAAAGTTAAAGAGTGGCATATAGTTTTAGAGTGTGAAGAAACGAAGATGCTTAGAAAGAGGATAGAGAAGAGAGAATGGTTAAATTTACCAATAGAAATCCAAGCTAAAAAATTAGTAAATGTAATATCTAGGAAAAATATAATAGAAGTAGAAAACTTTGAGGGCAGAGTAAGAGTTAAATGGATGAAGAAAATTAGCAAGGACGAGGCAAATGAGTATTAAATTACAGTAGTTTTTATTTGATATGTTGCAAGTAGGATCCAACAACTCGACAACCTCAAGGTTTGAGTTTGTTGGGGACCAAGAAAAGCAACTAAGTTAGAGTTAGAGTTAGAGTTAGTATTGGAGATTAAATTGATAATTGTACTTTTAGATTAGGAGGAATGCTGGCTACCAGTATTTCACACTGCTGGATACCAGTAGTTAAGAGGTTAGTTTTCTTTATATTTTATTTTATTGTTATTTTCAGAAACTGGGTTAAGAATAAATTCATAAAATCGTTGTAAATTTGTACAATTAATTGGGTTAATAATAAAATTACTTACTTACTGGTTTCAGTTAACTTATTACTTAACTCCTTTCTCAGCTCTGTATTAGTTTCAGTTAACTTATTATTAAATTCAGTTATCGTTTTACTTAACCCTACTCTCTTTTCAGTTATCTTATTATTAATTTCAACTCTCATTTCAGATAATGCTTTTAGAATACACATAACTTCTTGTTGTGAGAAGTTTTCTTGCTCTTGTTGGATAGATGTATGAGGGATAGTACTTCTTTCATTTGTTGTTCCCTGCACTAATACATGTAAATGTGATTGACCTTTCATACTACTTCTCTCTCTTTCTATACCTAACAGTGAATTTACAGATGATTGTTCTTATACATCTAACCCATTTGTTTCCTCTAGCTCTGACTATAAATGTATATTATAATCTGTAACGGCTAACCTATCCTCTCCTACTTCCATATTTCTATTGTTTTCTGTTTCTACTTTATGTTGTATATTTTATCTTGTTATATTTGGTTTGGAATTGCTGAATTTTAATTTTCCAATTCTTAACAACATGAAATTATTTTAATAACAATATATATTTTCTTAACTATCTTGACAGTTATATACATATAATATTGGAATTTTCTGACCTATTTTCTGGCTGTGTTAGTAAACCTTTTTATTCTGATGTTCCCTCGTAGATTCTAGTTGAATTGTTAACTGCGTGCCCCGTACTCCTGAAATAATTTTTGCTGTCCTTGGGTGACATTGTTGTATGGTGATTTTGAATTTCTCTGAAGTTCTCGTAGTGAAGTCTTGTAGTTTCGTCGATTCTGATGGGTTTATGTTGTTCGTTAATTTCTTCTTTTCACCTTTTTCGCCTATTTTGCCCCACGGTGGGCACCAATTTGAAATATTTTATCTTCTTACATTACTTGCACCACTCTTGAAGTAGTTGAATTGTTGTTGTGGTTGCACCATGTATTGCGGGAGATATGTTTCTTGGAGTGTTCGCCCCACGTTTAGAAATCAACTTTGCATTTTAATGTATATTTAAATATTATATTATATATATGCCTCGGCTGCATCAGTAGTAATTTACAGAAACACGTATCTCTTAGCAGGTGTAGTACGGCTAAAGAATGAAGGCTTACACAAATTATAATGGTATTTAACTTCGTTTTATTAAACTTTCACACGATTAAATAACACTTCACTGATACATCCTACTGTAAAGCAGTGAGATTATTGTTAATTGTACTTTTAACAAGTAAAATTTATATTATTCACGCCGTAATGAAGTGTTTTTATATCTCACACTGAATACGTACCGAGCGAACTACTCAAGAACGCTGCCTTCTAGCGTCTGGCATCTACCGCCTAAATTCGTATATTTCCACTATTTCAAGTTTCTGATTGGCTAATTCTACTCCAATAGAATATTTGTATTTAACTTAAAGCTTTACTAGTTGTTGATTGGCTGTTTATAAACTGTTTTAAATATTTCATTATTGTTCCAAGAACTATTAGTAGGATTATTAAACTTTCTAATGTATTGTTGTCTCAAGGTTACCTCATTGATAGCAACTTTCAGCTTCTATTCCCACAGTTCCTACATTGTTGAAACTACGTAATACATTTACATAACATTGTTATACTTGTACATAATAATATAAACATAATACAATGACTGTTACATATATTTTGTATATTATTACATACACGTATTGCTTTAAGGCGGGCTGTTATTTTATTATATAATTAGACCGATATTATTTAAGTGTTAAAAAATACTGCCTCACTTTTTGACCGGTCATCGATTACTTAAAAGTAGTAAATTCGCCACGGGTGAGGGAAAAGAATTTGTGAAGAAAATGAGTAACAAGAAACTTAAAAACGAATACACTATTTTGCATGTGAAAGCAGCTTTCACTCTTGCAAACAATAACTTAATATGTAAATTTAAAATTTATGATTTGTACAATAGATTTAATATTTCAAGTGTAAGGGTTCATTCAAATAATTTGTATGTATTGATAGCTAAAGAAGGGACAACAGTAAATGTAATACATTATGAAAAAGTTTGCAAACTCCAACAAAAATAATGAACTAGAATTTGAGGGTTAATTAAGAATGGTTAAAACTTGTTTTTCTTATGTTACGACTAAGATTTACGGTTAATGTCTCAGAGAGCAGGCACCGCGACCGACACTATAACTTCTTAATTAGCGGCAAAAACATTTGTAATTAGTTGTAAGGTGTGCACACAATATGCGTGTGAAGTGGGCTAGAAATACAGGCAACCAAAGGGCTAGTGCAAGTGAATAAGTGAAATAGTGAAAAAGAGCCCAAAATACCAGTTTTTGGTAAAGTGGGAACAGCAAACTATAGTGAAACCACCTCCGAAAATGAAGAGCAAAAAGTGTATTTTTTTTCTCTCTTTTACTTGTGCTACTCAAGCAGAGCACAAACAATCACAATCAAAAACAATATGAAGCTACTTCTCATTACAGCACATTAAATTGTCAATGTCTATAAAATTGTACATATTGTCATTACTTCTTTTATTGTTAGTTTTAAGCAGATTATTTATGTATTATGCATTTATCATGTTTTGTTCGGGGACATTCATCTACGTTCCAAAAATGTCCATGCTGGAATTTTAGCAACATAGTTGCGGGGCACTTGAAAGGGGATATATCATACATATATAAGAATTGTACATAGTAATAGGATAATTCACCAAGAAGTATGTTAAAATATTCAACAACAAAGAATTGTACAAAGCAGATTGTAAGAAACGGGAGAGTTAGCAAATTCCAGGTAAAAGATAATTCTAAGTAGAGCCCGCCTTTCACCAAGCTAATGAACAGGGAGCCGGTAGTGGTAGAGAAACAGAAAGAGACAGATAGAGAAAAGAAAGAGATGGAGATATTGAACTCGCTTCCCAACGCGTCATGGTGACGCCTTAGCCCCAAACCTCTGGAGTAGAATATTCCCATACATGTTAAGGTAACGCGGTCTGAGGACCAATTAGAAATGTCGTTACATTTTGAGGCGCAGAGGTAAGTGTCACTAGCATCAGGTTTATAAAGGCGAACAAAGCCCTAGATTTTCACTCTCTTCTAGAATTTCGTCGACACAAAGTGCTACGCTCTTGACGACAGATGCACGTGTGTATATGGGTGGGGATGACGTGTGCAGTTAGTTTAGGCTCCTGATTTATTCAAATGGTGTGATTGGTATAATGGGAAAAGCTAGCAGCCCATAACTATTTAAATTGATAATAAACCACATTTATTAAGCGAAATGCAGTATATGTTTTAATTAGCCTCACCCACGATAACCCTGAGAACCAAGAATTAGCTATATAGGGAAAGATTAGGAATGGAAAAACACAGCAGCCGACGAGCATCCATAGCCGAGGACAAGAACACTGCAGCAGATAGCATCAACCAGAGGAACGACGCTTTCCATATGCTACTAATAAACGATTTCCCGTTACAAATGTCGCCCAACAACCATTTCCCGCAACAAATTCTAATCGCCATATTTCCTTTGATAACTAAACGGAAACTAAACGTACGTAGTTATTGTTCATTATAAACCGCTGTATAAAGGTAACCGGTGTCGAACCCATATACCATATGTACTTAAGAATATGTTATTGTTGCTGTTAAAAAACGAATGTTGTGATAATACCTACGGGGACGGATGAGTATGAACTAAATTGATGAAAATGCCATTGTACCAGAATTGACTTGTGCCGTCCAAGGACACTAATTGTTACTAGAAAGCAAGATAACGTACAAGTGCACATACACATAAAAATAAAATTGTTCTTAAACGGAAAACATATATGTTACAGATACATATTATACAAACCTACATACCCCTTAACACAATGCGCAGCGGTGAGTACATATCTGTCATTGATTAGCATTCCTCCGCAGTAGAAGCGGTTGAAGTAGGACAATCGGGCCATCCAAGGAAACTCGTTCATTTCAGTGGGCTTACCACCCACTATCCGGCTGCCATCGTTCCTCTCTCCACATGCTGTGCAACAACATTGAACAAACAAATCCATTGTTATTGTACATAGCAGCCTTGTTTTCATCTGACATAGTTGGTGCAATGCTTTAATACCGAGAGATTCTTTAGTAATATATTGTATCCGGAGACCACAAAACACTAGATAACTTACACTTGCTCGGATAAGTTTTAGAGAGTTGCACAGAAATAAATAAGAATAGCTCGTGTATTGCCTCCGAATGGTAAACAGTATTAGTGTACAAGAAGAACTTCAGCTTTATATATATATACCTGTTTGTTTATTTATATACGCCAGAAATTCTAAGATTCGTGCTAAATGATTTGCAATGACGTTAAAGAAGACATTAGCAAAAGGATATAATAATGATAATAATAATAATAATAATAATATAATAATAATAACGGCAATTAATTTTTCTTTCACTCAAGCCATGTATAGGACAAGTTTGAAAAGGTCGAATCACAGTGAAAAAATAATGCTACAGCCGGGATTTGAACCAGGGATCTTTCAGTTTCCAGCGGTTGCTCTACCCAACTGAACTGCCATGGCAATATACCGTCAGGATATTAACTTCCCCAACTGGCTCCCATTTTTTCCGGCAAACACAAGAAAACCTCAAAGTATTTTTGAGATGATGATGGTGACTTACAATGTCGTAAGTACTTAAGTCTGGACTTCCCAGTTTAATCAACTATTAGGTCAATCGATGGTAATTAATTGCTCTTTCACACAAGCCGAGTGTAGGACAAGATTGGAAAGGTAGAATCAGGTTGAATATTTCAATGCTATAGCCAGGATTTGAACCACGGATTTCCCGTTTTCCGTCCGGTTGCTCTGCGTTATCATGGCAATAACGCTATGGCAACATACACACAGGAAGCAATGAATAAAATCGTGTGTAGGATAGTTTGAAATGTATTTGTGTGATGACATGCTTTAAGAAGTTTAAAGCCTTAAAGCACAACAGCTCCGTCAGCAACAACCTTTGAAAATATGTTACATAGCTTTACCCTTTGACAGAGTAGGCCAAGCCATCGAATGTTTTGCTCACCAGAGTTTCCTACGCAAGGGAAAATTTGTTAAATATTTGTCAGGCTGAAAACAGCCGAAACAGTTACAATGCAGGCTAAAGTTCCTATTTTAATGAATGAAATTAATATATGGAGAGGCTGTGAAAAGCAACACTTTCTATTTATGCTAAACTTATATACTTCGACTGCTCAATTTATTTTGCAAACTTTTTAAGCAAAAATCCCCACATATCCTTTGCTACCTAATGCTCTTTGCATTCAGCTTAATATATCTTTAGTTTTATCAATCCCCGACGAATGTTAAGCTAACAATGCTGATTAATTTAGAGATAACATATTATTCTTTAAAATTGTCTCCTGTTTCATTATATCGGGTGTCCCAGAGCGCCCGTATCAGCCGTTTTTCTCTAAAACTATAAGATACTTGTTGTTTGCAAAAAAAAATTATAACCAAAACCTATGCAATTAATCGATTTTTGGTAATTCCATTTTCCGGAACAAATCGGAAGTAGGGGTACACGTGGTCTACTTTGAATTTTTAAATGGGAACATGAGCTTTTTGAGGTATCATTAGATAGTACTTTTAAAATCAAACAACTTTTACCAAAACTGTTATTTTTCTATATTCTAATGTTTACTTACAAATGAAGGATAGACTTATTCGTCAACATATTGCACCAGTTGCTTAATGGTGTTTCTCTGGCTATACGGTTACGGATGTGGCTTCAACAGAATGGCTGTCCGGCTCACCTTTCACTTACGGCTCTGTAAGTTCTTGACTAGTTATTTCCTGAACAGTGGACTGGACGAGGTGTACCAGTACCTTGGCCGGCCCAATCCCTTGACAACACCAAACGACTTCTTCTGATGGGGGAAAATGAAAGCCATTGTCTACCAGATGCGTCCTACAATAGACAAGATATGAAAGAAATAATTCGAGCAGCCTGTGTGTCTCTCAGCAGTGATGAACGTCTCCGTGCCAACAATGATGCTAGCAGTAGATCACAGCATTGTGTAGAGCCGGGTGTTAGACATTTTGAATATTTAGTGTGGATGTTCACAATCATTACCATCGGTACGTGCAGCATTTCTGAGAAGATGCCATTAATTTGTTTACTTTTGTCTTTCATTTGAGAGTAAACATTAGAAGATAGAAAAAAAGGTTTTGGTAAAAGTTGTTTTATTTTAAAAGTACTATCCAATGCTACCTTAAACAACCTATGTTCCCATTTAAAACTTCAAAGTTTCAGCAGACCGGACCGGCCAACGTACTGATTCTCCTCTTCCAATCCCCGTCCAGGAAACAAATTGTCAAGAACTTGCCGAGCCCAAAGTGAAAGGTGAGCCAGACAGCCATCCTGTTGAAGCCACATCGGTAACCGTACACCCAGAGGATCAAGCAACAGGTGCAAAATGTTGACGAGGAAGTGTATCATTCATTTGTGAGTAAACATTAGAAGATAGAAAAAACTGTTGGTTAAAGTTGTTTTATTTTAAGAGTAGTATCCAATGATACCTTAAAGAACCCATGTTCCCATTTAAAATTTCAAAGTTGACCACGATTGCCTCAACTTCGGTTTGTTCCGGAAAATGGAAATACCACCACTCGATGCTTTAAATTGGTTATGGTTATCAAATTGTTTTTGCGAACAACAACTATCTTATAGTTTTAGAGAAAAACAGCTGATACAGCTGTTCTGTGATACCCGGTACGAGGGGCGTTCCGAAAATAAGTTTCGATATTTTAATTCACAGAGAAGTTACATTAAAACGTGAGAAAACACATTGTCACAACAAACGACAAACTTTTAGCTATTTTACACATAGTCACCACCAACAGTGACACATTTGTTGTACAGTGAAATGAGTTTAAGGAAACCCTCCTAGTAGCATATATAGAGGGATTCTGGCGCAATTTTTGCGTTTATATGGGAAAGGATAGGGAAAACGAGGGTATATGCGGCGGTTCACGGAGGAAAATGCGTTTATATGGGGAAGATAGGGACTACGGGGATCGATGCTAGGCTAGATATAGGTTGAAGAAGTGAGGGTGCGCTTTATATGAGAGAGGCGGAGGAATACGTGGAGAAGTTCTAGACTAGACAGAGTTTGAGAAGTGGAAAATGCGTTTATATGGGAAAGATAGGGAAAAAGTGAACAGATGCTGAAGCAGGGGGAATACGGACATATATACAGGAGAGATAGGGAATACGAGGAGAGGTACTAGACTATTCAGGGCTTGAAGGGAAGAGTATGGCTTTTTATATGAAGAGACGAGGAAAACGAGGGTATATGCTAGGTTGAGAGAACCTTCAAGGAGGAAAAATGCGTTTATATGGAGAAGATAGGGAAAACGAGGAGAGTTCCGAGGTGGAGCACGGACTCCAGGAGGGAGGGATATGCTTTATACGACAGAGATAGGGCATACGAGGAGAGGTGCAAGTGTAGACAGAGGTTAAGGAGTAGGCTATACGCTTATATGAGGAATGTATGGAAAACGGGGGCAGAGGGTACGATAGACAGAAGCTGGGCCACTTTTGCGTTTATGTGGGAAAGGATAGGGAAAACGAGGGTAGATGCGACGGTTCAAGGAGGAAAATGCGTTTATAGGGGAGAGATAGGGAATACCAGGGCTGATGCTAGGCTAGTCAGATGCTAAAGGAGGGAGGGATACGCTTTATACGAGAGAGATAGGGAATACAAGGAACGATGCTATACTAAACAGGACTTGAAGGGTAGAATATGGCGTTTTATATAAGCGAGATAGCAAACCGAGGAGAGGTATTAGGCTAGGAGGTTTGAATGATAGAGTAGACGTTTATATGCGAGAGATAGGGAATACGAGGGTCGATGCTAGGCTAGACAGGGCTGAAATAAGGGAATGCGCCTTATATGAGAGAGGTAGGGGAATATGAGGAGAAGTGCTAGGCTAGACAGGGTTTGAGGTGTGGAGTATGACTTTTATGGGAAATATAGGGAAAACGTGAACAGATAATAGGCTAGACAGATAATGAAGGAGGGGGATGTAAGTTTATACGGGAGAGATAGGGAATACGAGGAGAGGTACTAGACCATACAGGACTTGAAGGGTAGAATATGGCGTTTTTATATGGGAGAGCTAGCAAACCGAGGAGAGGTATTAGATAGGAAGGTTTGAATGACAGAGTATGCGTTTATATGGAGAGACGAGGAAAACGAAGCTAGGTGCTAGGTTGAGAGGAGTCTTTAAGGAGGAAGATGCGTTTATATGGGGAAGATAGGGAATACGAGGAGAGGTGTTAGTCTAGAGAGGGGTTGAGGAGTAGAGTATGCGTTTATATGGAAGAAATATGGAAAACGGGAGAGATACAAGTATAGACAGGGGTTGAAGGAGAAGGAGGAATGTAGGTTTATACGGTAATATAGAGAGCAATTAGATTATAAAACATTTCTCATCCAACGTTACAACACTTTTATATACTTTGTTTCTAAACCTTACAAACTTTTTATATGCTAACAGTAGTGCGCGGGACGGAGAGGGACAAACTGTATATCGGTTTACAGTGAAGTATCCGTCCTAACCTATCCCCACCTTGTATGCTCTGGATCTTCTCATTGTCTATTCATTCCTAGTTTCATCTAACATAATCACGTAACAAGACGTAACACAACGTAACATAACAGTATGACAAGACGTTACACTACGTAACTAAAGCACGTGACCACGTGTCAAGACGTAACACCACGTAACAAGACGTCACACTAAGTAACATAAGTACGTGTCCACGTAACATCACGTCACATGTCGTAACCAGAAACGTCACACGACGTAACAACACGTAGCAACTATGTAACCACCTAACAAAACGTAAGAACAACACGTAACCAGCCTATTGCTAAGGCAATCTAAGCTAATCTATCCTTCATAACTTAGACAATAAGTACGAGAGCCTAGCCTAGATTAACCTGACCAGTCCCAAACGTTCCTCTCATCATCTGTTCCACTCAGTCATCGTCTAACCTAATCTGGCTAACCAGAGATAACCTCGACTTTCTTTTAGTGAAATTGCAATGTTTTATTCAGGTTTTATTATTCGAGAGTTTTAATTGAAAAGTTTACGCCAGCATACCTTAATTTTAGTTGGTTGTAGGTGTCTCTCCCCTTTTTATCTAGGCTTTAGACTAGCACTAGGATTGCTCCTAATGGCAGGGTTACCACCTTCCCTTCCATCTTCTTCTTTCTTCATCAGGCGTCAGATAGTTGCATACACAGCACACGGATAACCTTCATTTTTTTAAGATTGTAGACTAACGAGAAAATCTTTATCTTTGACTTACATTCTTTTAAGCGATGGTTATAATGCTGTAATGTCCATACGCATATGTCGTTATTCCATCCTCAGCAATAACTGTTTTATCCTTAAACGGAATCAGTATGATTTTATTCACTTGCACTGTGGCAAGAGCATGTTCCCGAGACAGGATCAGATTCATGGGTGTTCTGATGATTTCTCCAGTTTTAAGACAATCAGTATAACTCTCAAATGTAATGTACTGATTAATAGCACTACGTTTTATTCCTTTAATCTTTTTTATCATTGAGCCATGGATATCTAGTGCATACATCTTAGGTCGTAGTCCGACAAAGCGCTGGATGATTTTACCATTAGCCTCATCTTTAAATTTTCCCAACACCTTCTTGTTTAGAGCTGAATAGCATATATGGTTCACAGGGTAATCAGCTGTATCTAGGTGTTCGAGAAAACGTAGCTTGTCCTGGTACACATCTTCAGTTATCACACGATGAATGAACGGATCAGTATCCATACACATGAGCTTCAGGTTTTCAGATCCATAATATGGCAGCAACACATCATAATGATAGTGGTACATTAATGTCTTGGAGATGCCCAACACAGTCACACCGATGTATACAGGCTTGTTGCATACGATCTGACGAGAGGCCATATGCACAGCAGCTAGATTGGCGGCATATATTGTTCGATCGATAAACGTAGGCTTTACAATTAACTTTTTCAGAGTCTTCTCGTTTGTCACCAACCGTATATCCAAACGATTACGAAGGTTTTCCATTGTTTTTCCAAACATAGCGTTGTTAAACAGTTTGTAGAGATCCTTCTCAAAATCATTTGCAGCCTTTCGTCGTAGTCTGTTGTTAAATTCCACATACGGTTTTAACCACAGTGACTGTCGGAATTGTAGCACAGATGGATTTTTGTTAGTTGTAGTCCATGACTAAGAGCTTGCTTCAAAGTCATGTAATGTACTACATACTTATTTCGTGATCCAAGGTGAGGAATTAGCTTCTGTGTAGTCGAATCCTTAGGTTTCAGACACTCAGGCAGGAATGGTAAATCATTATGCAAATCATGGAGTTCAGCAGAATAGTCGATGTCAACTTCTAATGTGTATCCATGAGGATCATCTTCTTCTAGTATTTCTAAGTCGATTTTTTCAGGTGATATCCACTCAAATCCACCAAAAGGAAGGGCGTGACAGATTGCACAACCATATTGGTTACTAGCGTCGTCGTATGTGATGAATTGGGTTGGTTTCGACGGATCAAACTTGTCCATGTAAGTGTTATTAGCCTCTGCATACCGATGTGAAACTTGGCATAAGCCTCCTCTTATGCCGGATTCCACCATGAGTAGTTGGTCATAATCTTGCAACAGTTCCAGTTCGATTCCAGTATACAGTAACATGGCGTCCCATGTAAGTTCTGGAGAGGTAAAATAATGTGCTGGATCAACTTTGTGCGTTTTGAGAGTTTGCTCTCTGAATGTCTCAAGGACATCAGCTAGAAGAAGAACATCCGAAGTTAAGTAGAGGTCACGTATTCTCCCAGGTTTCTCACATTGAACAGTCTCCATACATTTCTAGCATGTTAGTAGTCAGCATCACTAATTTCTTCTTCGTTCAGTTTATTGTAGAAGTAGTTCTTAGGAGGCAGGCAGGTTTCGTTCAAGACATCCCATGATGTGACCTAATCATAGGGAAATACACCCTTACGTGTCATCAACTTCAACTTGTCTTCTCCGAAGTACTCCATGTTTCAGGGTACGATGTTAGATTTTTTACCAGCTTATTCAAGCTTGTACTCAGGAACCGAAAACTATCTACAAACCGAAGGTTTATATCTCCTACATACATGCAGAATGATATATAGCTTTCTTCAGAGCTAGGAATTACCTCCACACGTTCACTTGTACATCCCAACTCCTTAACAATGAAATGAGAATCATATCCGCTAAGGTTATGTATGAAGACAGGGATATATTTAGGCGTTTTACAGGCTAAATTGCATTCATTATGAAGACTTCCTCGGTATTCACCGATGATGTGATCATGATCGCGCACTTTAGAGTTCTCTTCAGTAAAGGTTTTTCCACACAAGTAGCATACTGTAGAGGCTATGAAATCCATCTGTTGTTGATCTGTAAGTTTCAGAGGCATGACTGATTTGTATATATTATTAATTTCCTTTGCAAGGAACGACAGGTGTTCCATAAACTTCTAGCAGAATCAACACCACGATATACATAGGGATGCTTAGGAAGACCAGTTTCCAGATGTTCAACGTTGGTTGACGGTTTAACGTAAACGCAGAAACTCATGGGAACATGCTGCTGATAAGGGGATGTATATGAAGTTTCAGGATCCGGTATGCATGTATGACATGGAGCGAGAATGCTTTCAAAGTCTGCATAGATGACTTAAGGTACTTTCAACATCCTTTCAAAATTTTTAAACTGTACAATTGATTTCTCCTTTGTAGGCATAACTACCCTAGCAATACCATGTTGATTACAGATGGTGGCATGTTCTTGTAGTTTTTACAGTCCACTTTGTCCATATCGATCATCAAAATGTGTAAAACAACGCTTACAGGTATAAACACGTTCATTACGTTTGGTTTTCTGACGTCGAATAAGTTTTTCAAAATTCTTTATATAAACGTAGTGATGTCTCCCACTACTGTCACTCAATAGTAGGAGGTCACGGTGGTCAGGTAGTTCAGTCTCAACGAACTTTATCGGATACACTTCATGCTTCTCATCCAGGCCGAAGACGTTGATAGACATCCTGTTAAGCTTCTCAAAGTTTGGTATTTGAGAAAGTGGCGTAGGGTAGGAAACACAGCTGAAGTCGTATTTATTTTGAAATTGTTTGTATTTGCTCACCCGTTGTGCATCCTTCTCAACGAATTTGGCTAATACAGAATACATAAAGCATAGCTCATAGTTAAATTCTGGATGTTAATGCAGGCCTTTCTTGCTTCAACAGATGGCGGTAGGGGTATGTAGCTACTTCCTCGTAACGGATTGTACTTGTTAATACGAAGACGAATTCCTTTTACAGCAAGCAGAGCCCAGTTGCTACCCTTAAGCTGAGATTCCTCCATTTCAGTAACCATCTTCTTCATTTTCGTTTCCAACATAGAGTCCAGATCCGTTTCTAGGAAAACAGCTTGATTCCATGTTTTAAATGTTTTGTCACAGGTTTCTCCGACACTGTTAACAAATCTACACTCAGCTAACAGATTAATTTTCACACTGTTGTGAATACCAAGCTCTTTATGTACAGCCTGGATTATCCGCTGTTTCGCCTCATGCAGGTACATATTCAGGTCCTTAGCTGATTCACAACGCATAAAATATGATTTCAAGCGTCCATTGAATGAAGTTTCATATTCTTTGATGTCACAATCGTCCAATGTAGAAAATAACTCATGCTTTGTCGGTTCTAATCTACGTTTCTTCTCAGGTCTGTTTATTTCACACGCATCTTCGTGTCGGCGACCCTTATAACTGTCTTTGGAGGCTACATTACAATATTTACACTTGAAGAGCTTTTTACAACGTAGCTCATGTCGTCTTTTATCATATCGACGGAAGAACTTCTTACAGCATTTACCAAAGAATATCCTGAGGCACTAGGAATGATATCCTTATATGAGGACTTATTCAATTTTTCTTCTTGATATAATAAGGTATTAACCTTTCTTCAAGTAAATGTACGCCTCTTTACCTTGATAACGCTTTAGAAGGTCGAATATTTTCTGAGAGAACAGCGATGTTAACACCTCAGAGATGATCAACAAAATGAAGTTCAATGCTAGAGGTCGCTCTATTTCTAGAGGAAGCACGGACCTTTTTAGATCAGTTATATACTGATTACTAATACTAAAAATGGTGATGAAGCGTGTAAGCTCTTATATTCCAATTCGTGTTACACTGATGTTCCAGCGTATCCGTACAGTTTCGAGTGCTTAGAGAAAGTGTAATGTATTGCGAGGATGATGTATTATTCGGCTATAGTCGTACAGATTCGGGGGCTTGACTCGTGAAGGTGATGAACGATCCGTTGACCGAGGAAGAGGCAAGCATTCTCCCTGCGCAACGAAACCTAGAAGCAAACAAGATGCGAATGAAAGTAAATCTTGGCAGCATACGCCACCCAGGCATTCGCCGGCAGACCAGGGAAAACCACGAAAAATCTCAGGTCTGAGCGAGCAATGGGAATCGAACCAGGGAGACCTTCAGATTGTTGACGTTAAAGATGTGAATTATATAGAATAGAAGGAAATCGTGACAGCATACACCTCTCAGGATTCGCCTGCAGCCCAAAGAAAACCATGAAAAATCCCAGGCTAGAGTGAGCCTCGAACGGGACACGAACCAGGGACTCTAGAAGCATACGTGAAAGATATAAATGAAAAATATTTAAAGGGAAAGAAAACGGAATCAACGAGAAACCGCCCAGGCGTTCGCCTGCAGACCAAGACAAGCCATAAAAAATATTATGTAGGAGTGAGCAACCAATGGGTATCGAACTCCTGAACCCTAAAAGCACACGTAAAAGATGCAGATTATATAGAATGAAAGGAAATCTGAATCGATGAGAAACCACTCAGACATTCGCCTACAGACCAGGGAAAACCATGAAAAATCCCAGGCTAGAATGAGCTTCGAACGGGACTCGAACCAGGGACTCTAGAAGCACACGTGAAAGATATAAATGGAAAACATTAAAGGGGAAGGAAAACGGAATCGACGAGAAACCACCCAGGCATTCGCCTGCAGACCAAGACAAACCATAAAAATATGATGTCGAAGTGAGCAACCAATGGGTATCGAACTCCTGAACCCTAAAAACACACGCAAAAGATGCAAATTATATCGAATGAAAGGAAATCGGAATCGATGAGAAACTACTCAGACATTCGCCTACAGACCACGGAAAACCACGAAAAATCTCACGTCTGAGCGAGTGATCGACGGCAATCGAACCAGGGAAACCTTCAGATTGTACACGTGAAAGATGTAAATGAAATAAAATGAAAGAAAATCGTGATAGATAGGAAACCACTCAGGCATTCACCTGCAGACCAGGGACAATCATGAAAAATATGTCAGAGTGAACAACCAACGGGAATCGAACTCCTGAACCCTAAAAGCACACGTGGAAGATGCAAATTATATAGAATGAAAGGAAAACGAAATCTATGAGAAACCACTCAGGCATTCGCCTGCAGACCAGGGAAAACCACGGAAAATCTCAGGTCTGAGCAGGTGATCGACAGTAATTGAACCAGGGAAACCTTCAGATTGTACACGTGAAAGATGTAAATCAAATAAAATGAAAGAAAATCGTGATAGATGGGAAACCACTCAGGCATTCGCCTGCAGGCCAGGGAAAATCACGAAAAATATTATGTCAGTGTGAGCAACCAACGGCAATCGAACGAGGGAATCCTTCAGATTGTACACAAGAAAGATTTAAATCAAATAAAATGAAAGAAAATCGTGATAGATGAGAAACCACCCAGACATTCGCCTACAGACCAGGGAAAACCATGAAAAATCCCCAGGATAGAGTGAGCGACCGACGGGGAAATCAAACAAAGGACCCTAGAAGCACACGTGAAAGATGTACATCAAATAAAATGTAAGAAAATAGAAATCGATGAGAAACCACTCAAGCATTCGCCTGCAGACCAGGGAAACTCGCGAAAAATCTGAGGTCAGAGTTAACAGCCGATGGTAACTGAACCAGGGAGACCATCGGATTATACACGTGAAAGATGTAAATGAAAGGGAAAGTAAATCGTGATAGATGAGAAACCGCCCAGGCATTCGCAGGAAGACCAGCGAAAACTGCGAGAAACCTAAGTTCAGAGTGACCGTCCCTACGGAAATCGAACCCACGACCTCGAATGCAAGTCACAGACAGACCGTAAAAACAGTTTTATACCATACAACTCATAACAATAGGATACCGTGCCAATGACGTCATACCTGTAGACAGATTTCGGGGTTCGGTCGACATGTTGAAACGCACATACCAACACCTCAATCCATTTCACAGCAAAGTTAAGATAATTTTATTATAATACTTTCTCTCTTTATTTAATTAAATTCATGTATATACCCTATTATTTCATGTTTTCAGTACTTTCTTTCCCTCGTCCCTCTCATTCACCCTAAAGAATCAGTACACAATATGACATTTTTATACGCTTAATGTCCATTTGTCACAGAAAACCATGCTTAATTCGCAGTTATCGCAGAAAACCGCACACGAGCAAAGTATTTTGTTTCCAGAGTTACACGGATTTTAAACTCGTAGGATCGTATTAGAAAAGTTATTATATTTTTTCAGTTCAAAGTGGGTAAACATTTTTAAAGTCATCGATTCCATCTATTTACATTTAGCGTAAAGATTATCATATTTCATTTTTAAAGCCGTCTTGTAAAATATAATGTCTCGCAATCCATTTTTAAAATCAAATCATACATGCGTTTAATGCATAGAATGGATGTCTTCATATACCCAATATGGCTGCCATGCACGTTAAACCATTCAATATGGCCGCTTCCTCACAGCTACTCGCGGTGAGTGGGACCGCGTGCTTACGACTCTCGATGCTAGATGGCGTGCGTGATGCAGGTTAGGAGCTGCGCTGTGAGAGTAGCGGGGGGAGGCTACCGGTCCTAGCGAGAGTGGGGCGGGAATAACCAGGTCTAATTAGGGATGCAGTATAGTGCAGTGTGCCCGAGAGGCTCGTCCAGGGAATAAGTATAGCTCTAGCATTCACTTTAAAACGCGTCGACGTATCGCGTGTTCGTTACGTTATTTTACCACTTTTAGTCATGCATTCATCCAAGAGATGTAATTTCGTCAGGACGACAGCAGGCAAATATACATTACAAAATAAACGTTTATTTGACGTATTTATCTTAATTACTTTTTTATGTTATTCGAAGATGAATTTATATTCATGTTAACCGATTCAGCCCAAGACCACTAGGTCTTCTTGGAGCAGCAGTCAATGACGCATCACATTCTGAAGATATAATCACCCTTTACCGCATACCGCTATCTCTTTCCAATCAGGGGATATAAGCATTTAACCGTAATAATATTTTTTTTGTGACGCACCGCCAATTAAAGTGGTCTGTAATCGAATTAATTACCCCACAGTAGATAATATATAGGGATTTGAGAACAAAGGAACAGCGCCAGCTCCTCCCCCTTTCTTTGAGGATTTACATGCCGCCATGCTCTGTGACGCCAGGCCCCGCCCCCTCCCTTTCAGGGCTTACATGCCGCCCGGCTCTGTGCCGGTGGCCAAACCCCTCCCCTGTCTAACCGCGTGCGCTGGCCACACCCCTCTCTTCTCCTTTGTGATCTTACCCGTACGCTGGCCACACCCTCTCATTCTCTACTGTCAGGCTCTCTGCAGAGGGGGTGTGACCATTCCTCCTCTTTTTGACCTGACATAATGCTGGCCCCGGTATTGGAAAACAATGGACATTGTTCTCATTGCTTATGCCAGCGTTGGAGTAGAGTACAGAGGAGGGGGAGCGGGGTACAGTGGACTTTAAAGGGTGAGTCCACAAAGGTTAAGTGTTTTCACGCCTCTCCTTTTGTGTGCTATTATTTCACCGCCTATCAGAGACGCAGGACAATGCATCATTGTTCTCATCGTAAATGGCGTTGTCGGAATAGCATAAAACAGCGAGGGTGGGAGTCGACAACATTCCTTTGAAGTCCCAAATCCCCTATATTATCTACTGTGGGGTAATTAATTCGATTACAGAACACTTTAATTGGCGGTGCGTCACAAAAAATTACTATTACCGTTAAATGTTTATATCTCCTGATTGGAAAGAGATAGCGATATGCGGTAATGGGTGATTATATCTTCAGAGTGTGGTGCGTCATTGACTGCTGTTCCAAATTGACCTGGTGGTCTTGGGCTGAATCGCGTGACATGAATATAAATTCATCTTCGACTAACATAAAAAAGTAATTAAGATAAATACGTCGAATAAACGTTTATTTTGTAATGCATATTTGACTACTGTCGCCCTGACGAAATTACATCTCTTGGATGAATGCATGACTAAAAGAGGTAAAAATAACGTAACGAACAAGCGATACGTCGACGCGTCTTAAAGTGAATGCTAGAGCTATACTTCCTCACTGGACGAGCGACTCGGGCACACTGCACTATACTGCATCCCTAATTACACCTGGTTATTCCCGGCCCACCCTCGCTAGGACCGGTAGCCTCCCCCCCGCTACTCTGACAGCGCAGCTCGTAACCTACATCACGCACGCCATCTAGCATCGAGAGTCGAAAGCACGCGGTCCCACTCACCGCGAGTAGCTGTGAGGAAGCGGCCATATTGAATGGTTTAACTGCATGGCAGCCATATTGGGTATATGAAGACATCCATTCTATGCATTAAACGCATGTATGATTTGATTTTAAAAATGGATTGCGAGACATTATATTTTACAAGACGGCTTTAAAAATGAAATATGATAATCTTTACGCTAAATGTAAATAGATGGAATCGATGACTTTAAAAATGTTTACCCACTTTGAACTGAAAAAATATAATAAATTTTCTAATACGATCCTACGAGTTTAAAATCCGTGTAACTCTGGAAACAAAATACTTTGCTCGTGTGCGGTTTTCTGCGATAACTGCGAATTAAGCATGGTTTTCTGTGACAAATGGACATTAAGCGTATAAAAATGTCATATTGTGTACTGATTCTTTAGGGTGAATGAGAGGGACGAGGGAAAGAAAGTACTGAAAACATGAAATAATAGGGTATATACACGAATTTAATTAAATAAGAAGACAAAGTATTATAATAAAATTATCTTAACTTTGCTGTGAAATGGATTGAGGTGTTGGTATGTGCGTTTCAACATGTCGACTGACCCCCGAAATCTGTCTACAGGTATGACGTCATCTGGCACGGTATCCTATTGTTATGAGTTGTATGGTATAAAACTGTTTTTACGGTCTGTCTGTGACTTGCATTCGAGGTCGTGGGTTCGATTTCCGTAGGGACGGTCACTCTGAACTTAGGTTTCTCGCAGTTTTCGCTGGTCTTCCTGCGAATGCCTGGGCGGTTTCTCATCTATCACGATTTACTTTCCCTTTCATTTACATCTTTCACGTGTATAATCCGATGGTCTCCCTGGTTCAGTTACCATCGGCTGTTAACTCTGACCTCAGATTTTTCGCGAGTTTCCCTGGTCTGCAGGCGAATGCTTGAGTGGTTTCTCATCGATTTCTATTTTCTTACATTTTATTTGATGTACATCTTTCACGTGTGCTTCTAGGGTCCTTTGTTTGATTTCCCCGTCGGTCGCTCACTCTATCCTGGGGATTTTTCATGGTTTTCCCTGGTCTGTAGGCGAATGTCTGGGTGGTTTCTCATCTATCACGATTTTCTTTCATTTTATTTGATTTAAATCTTTCTTGTGTACAATCTGAAGGATTCCCTCGTTCGATTGCCGTTGGTTGCTCACACTGACATAATATTTTTCGTGATTTTCCCTGGCCTGCAGGCGAATGCCTGAGTGGTTTCCCATCTATCACGATTTTCTTTCATTTTATTTGATTTACATCTTTCACGTGTACAATCTGAAGGTTTCCCTGGTTCAATTACTGTCGATCACCTGCTCAGAACTGAGATTTTCCGTGGTTTTCCCTGGTCTGCAGGCGAATGCCTGAGTGGTTTCTCATAGATTTCGTTTTCCTTTCATTCTATATAATTTGCATCTTCCACGTGTGCTTTTAGGGTTCAGGAGTTCGATTTCCGTTGGTTGTTCACTCTGACATATTTTTCATGATTGTCCCTGGTCTGCAGGTGAATGCCTGAGTGGTTTCCCATCTATCACGATTTTCTTTCATTTTATTTCATTTACATCTTTCACGTGTACAATCTGAAGGTTTCCCTGGTTCGATTGCCCTCGACCACTCGCTCAGACGTGAGATTTTTCGTGGTTTTCCGTGGTCTGTAGGCGAATGTCTGAGTAGTTTCTCATCGATTCCGATTTCCTTTCATTCTATATAATTTGCATCTTTTGCGTGTGTTTTTAGGGTTCAGGAGTTCGATACCCATTGGTTGCTCACTTAGACACCATATTTTTTATGGATTGTCTTGGTCTGCAGGCGAATGCCTGGGTGGTTTCTCGTCGATTCCGTTTTCCTTCCCCTTTAATTTTTTCCATTTATATCTTTCACGTGTGCTTCTAGAGTCCCTGGTTCGAGTCCCGTTCGACGCTCATTCTAGCCTGGGATTTTTCATGGTTTTCCCTGGTCTGTAGGCGAATGTCTGAGTGGTTTCTCATCGATTCCGATTTCCTTTCATTCTATATAATCTGCATCTTTTACGTGTGCTTTTAGGGTTCAGGAGTTCGGTACCCATTGGTTGCTCACTCCTACATAATATTTTTTATGGCTTGTCTTGGTCTGCAGGCGAACGCCTGGGCGGTTTCTCGTTGATTCCGTTTTCTTTCCCTTTAAATATTTTTCATTTATATCTTTCACGTATGCTTCTAGAGTCCCTGGTTCGTGTCCCGTTCGAGGCTCACTCTAGCCTGGGATTTTTCATGGTTTTCTTTGGGCTGCAGGCGAATCCTGAGAGGTGTATGCTGTCACGCTTTCCTTCCATTCTATATAATTCACATCTTTAACGTCAACAATCTAAAGGTCTCCCTGGTTCGATTCCCATTGCTCGCTCAGACCTGAGATTTTTTGTGGTTTTCCCTGGTCTGCCGGCGAATGCCTGCGTGGCGTATGCTGTCAAGATTTACTTTCATTCGCATCTTGTTTGCTTCTAGGTTTCGTTGCGCAGGGGGAATGCTTGCCTCTTCCTCGGTCAACGGATCGTTCATCACCTTCACGAGTCAAGCCCCCGAATCTGTACGATTATAGCCGAACAATACATCATCCTCGCAATACTTTACACTTTCTCTAAGCACTCGAAACTGTACGGATACGCTGGAACATCAGTGTAACACGAATTGGAATATAAGAGCTTACACGCTTCATCACCATTTTTAGTATTAATAATCAGGATATAGCTGATCTAAAAAGGTCCGTGCTTCCTCTAGAAATAGAGCGACCTCTAGCATTGAACTTCATTTTGTTGATCATCTCTGAGGTGTTAACATCGCTGTTCTCTCAGAAAATATTCGACCTTCTAAAGCGTTATCAAGGTAAAGAGGCGTACATTTACTTGAAGAAAGGTTAATACCTTATTATATCAAGAAGAAAAATTGAATAAGTCCTCATATAAGGATATCATTCCTAGTGCCTCAGGATATTCTTTGGTAAATGCTGTAAGAAGTTCTTCCGTCGATATGATAAAAGACGACATGAGCTACGTTGTAAAAAGCTCTTCAAGTGTAAATATTGTAATGTAGCCTCCAAAGACAGTTATAAGGGTCGCCGACACGAAGATGCGTGTGAAATAAACAGACCTGAGAAGAAACGTAGATTAGAACCGACAAAGCATGAGTTATTTTCTACATTGGACGATTGTGACATCAAAGAATATGAAACTTCATTCAATGGACGCTTGAAATCATATTTTATGCGTTGTGAATCAGCTAAGGACCTGAATATGTACCTGCATGAGGCGAAACAGCGGATAATCCAGGCTGTACATAAAGAGCTTGGTATTCACAACAGTGTGAAAATTAATCTGTTAGCTGACTGTAGATTTGTTAACAGTGTCGGAGAAACCTGTGACAAAACATTTAAAACATGGAATCAAGCTGTTTTCCTAGAAACGGATCTGGACTCTATGTTGGAAACGAAAATGAAGAAGATGGTTACTGAAATGGAGGAATCTCAGCTTAAGGGTAGCAACTGGGCTCTGCTTGCTGTAAAAGGAATTCGTCTTCGTATTAACAAGTACAATCCGTTACGAGGAAGTAGCTACATACCCCTACCGCCATCTGTTGAAGCAAGAAAGGCCTGCATTAACATCCAGAATTTAACTATGAGCTATGCTTTATGTATTCTGTATTAGCCAAATTCGTTGAGAAGGATGCACAACGGGTGAGCAAATACAAACAATTTCAAAATAAATACGACTTCAGCTGTGTTTCCTACCCTACGCCGCTTTCTCAAATACCAAACTTTGAGAAGCTTAACAGGATGTCTATCAACGTCTTCGGCCTGGATGAGAAGCATGAATTGTATCCGATAAAGTTCGTTGAGACTGAACTACCTGACCACCGTGACCTCCTACTATTGAGTGACAGTAGTGGGAGACATCACTACGTTTATATAAAGAATTTTGAAAAACTTATTCGACGTCAGAAAACCAAATGTAATGAACGTGTTTATACCTGTAAGCGTTGTTTTACACATTTTGATGATCGATATGGACAAAGTGGACTGTAAAAACTACAAGAACATGCCACCATCTGTAATCAACATGGTATTGCTAGGGTAGTTATGCCTACAAAGGAGAAATCAATTGTACAGTTTAAAAATTTTGAAAGGATGTTGAAAGTACCTTAAGTCATCTATGCAGACTTTGAAAGCATTCTCGCTCCATGTCATACATGCATACCGGATCCTGAAACTTCATATACATCCCCTTATCAGCAGCATGTTCCCATGAGTTTCTGCGTTTACGTTAAACCGTCAACCAACGTTGAACATCTGGAAACTGGTCTTCCTAAGCATCCCTATGTATATCGTGGTGTTGATGCTGCTCAGAATTTTATGGAATACCTGTCGTTCCTTGCAAAGGAAATTAATAATATATACAAATCCGTCATGCCTCTGAAACTTACAGATCAACAACAGATGGATTTCATCGCCTCTACAATGTGATCCTTGTGTGGAAAAACCTTTACTGAAGAGAACTATAAAGTACGCGATCATGATCACATCAGCGGTGAATACCGAGGAAGTCTTCATAATGAATGCAATCTAGCCTGTAAAACGCCTAAATATATCCCTGTCTTCATACATAATCTTAGCGGATATGACTCTCATTTCATTGTTAAGGAGTTGGGATGTACAAGTGAACGTGTGGAGGTAATTCCTAGTTCTGAAGAAATCTATATATCATTCTCCAGGTATGTAGGAGATATAAACCTTCGGTTTGTAGATAGTTTTCGGTGCCTGAGTACAAGCTTGGATAAGCTGGTAAAAAATCTAACATCGTACCCCGAAACATTGAAGTACTTCGGAGAAAACAAGTTGAACTTGATGACACGTAAGGGTGTATTTCCTATGATAACGTCACATCATGGGATGTCTTGAACGAAACCTGCCTGCCTCCTAAGAACTACTTCTACAATAAACTGAATGAAGAAGAAATTAGTGATGCTGACTACTAACATGCTAGAGATGTATGGAGACAGTTCAATGTGAGAAACCTGGGAGAATACAGTGACCTCTACTTAACCTCGGATGTTCTTCTTCTAGCAAATGTCTTTGAGACATTCAGAGAGCAAACTCTCAAAACGCACAAAGTTGATCCAGCACATTATTTTACCTCTCCAGAACTTACATGGGACGCCATGTTACTGTATACTGGAATCGAACTGGAACTGTTGCAAGATTATGACCAACTACTCATGGTGGAATCCGGCATAAGAGGAGGTTTATGCCAAGTTTCACATCGGTATGCAGAGGCTAATAACACTTACATGGACAAATTTGATCCGTCGAGACCAACCCAATTCATCACATACGAGGACGCTAATAACCAATATGGTTGGGCAATGTGTCACGCCCTTCCTTTTGGTGGATTTGAGTGGATATCACCGGAAAAAATCGACTTAGAAATACTAGAAGAAGATGATCCTCATGGATACATATTAGAAGTTGACATCGAGTATCCTGCTGAACTCCATGATCTGCATAATGGTTTACCATTCCTCCCTGAGTGTCTGAAACCAAAGGATTCGACTACAAAGAAGCTAATTCCTCACCTTGGATCACGAAATAAGTATGTAGTACATTACATGACTTTGAAGCAAGCTCTTAGTCATGGACTACAACTAACAAAAATCCATCTGTGCTACAATTCCGACAGTCACTGTGGTTAAAACCGTATGTGGAATTTAACAATAGACTACGACAAAAGGTTGCAAATGATTTTGAGAAGGGTCTCTACAAACTGTTTAACAACGCTATTTTTGGAAAAACAATGGAAAACCTTCGTAATCGTTTGGATATACGGTTGGTGACAAACGAGAAGACTGGAAAAGTTAATTGCAAAGCCTACGTTTATCGACCGAACAATATATGCCGCCAATCTAGCTGCTGTTCATATGGCCTCTCGTCAGATCGTATTCAACAAGCCTATATACATCGGTATGAGTGTGTTGGACATCTCCAAGACATTAATGTACCACTATCATTATGATGTGTTTGCTGCCATATTATGGATCTGAAAACCTGAAGCTCATGTATCTGGATACTGATGTTCATTCATCGTGTGATAACTGATGATGTGTACCAGGACAAGCTACGTTTTCTCGAACATCTAGATACAGCTGATTACCCTGTGAACCATATATGCTATTCAGCTCTAAACAAGAAGGTGTTGGGAAAATTTAAAGATGAGGCTAATGGTAAAATCATCCAGCGCTTTGTCGGACTACGACCTAAGATGTATGAACTAGATATCCATGGCTCAATGATAAAAAAGATTAAAAGCATAAAACGTAGTGCTATTAATCAGTACATTACATTTGAGAGCTATACTGATTGTCTTAAAACCGGAGAAATCATCAGAACACCCATGAATCTGATCCTGTCTCGGGAGCATGCTCTTGCCACAGTGCAAGTGAATAAAATCATATTGACTCCGTTTGATGATAAAAGAGTTATTGCTGAGAATGGAATAACGACATATGCGTATGGACATTACAGCATTACAACCAGCGCTTAAAAGAATGTAAGTCAAAGATAAAGATTTTCTCGTTAGTCTACAATCTTAAAAAAATGAAGATTATCCGTGTGCTGTGTATGCAACTATCTGACGCCTGATGAAGAAAGAAGAAGATGGAAGGGAAGGTGGTAACCCTGCCATTAGGAGCAATCCTAGTGCTAGTCTAAAGCCTAGATAAAAAGGGGAGAGACACCTACAACCAACTAAAATTAAGGTATGCTGGCGTAAACTTTTCAATTAAAACTCTCGAATAATAAAACCTGAATAAAACATTGCAATTTCACTAAAAGAAAGTCGAGGTTATCTCTGGTTAGCCAGATTAGGTTAGACGATGACTGAGTGGAATAGATGATGAGAGGAACGTTTGGGATTGGTCAGGTTAATCTAGGCTAGGCTCTCGTACTTATTGTCTAAGTTATGAAGGATGGATTAGCTTAGATTACCTTAGCAATAGGCTGGTTACGTGTTGTTCTTACGTTTTGTTAGGTGGTTACATAGTTGTTACGTGTTGTTACGTCGTGTGACGTTTCTGGTTACGACATGTCACGTGATGTTACGTGGACACATGCTTATGTTACTCAGTGTGACGTCTTGTTACGTGGTGTTACGTCTTGACACGTGGTTACGTGCTTTAGTTACGTAGTGTAACGTCTTGTCATGCTGTTATGTTACGTTGTGTTACGTCTTGTTACGTGATTATGTTAGATGATGATAGGAATGAATAGACAATGAGAAGATCCAGAGCATACAAGGTGGGGATAGGTTAGGACGGATACTTCACTGTAAACCGATATACAGTTTGTCCCTCTCCGTCCCGCGCACTACTGTTTAACATATAAAAAGTTTGTAAGGTTTAGAAACAAAGTATATAAAAGTGTTGTAACGTTGGATGAGAAATGTTTTATAATCTAATTGCTCTCTATATTACCGTATAAACCTACATTCCTCCTTCTCCTTCAACCCCTGTCTATACTTGTATCTCTCCCGTTTTCCATATTTCTTCCATATAAACGCATACTCTACTCCTCAACCCCTCTCTAGACTAACACCTCTCCTCGTATTCCCTATCTTTCCCATATAAGTGCATTTTCCTCCTTAAAGACTCCTCTCAACCTAGCACCTAGCTTCGTTTTCCTCGTCTCTCCATATAAACGCATACTCTGTCATTCAAACCTTCCTATCTAATACCTCTCCTCGGTTTGCTAGCTCTCCCATATAAAACGCCATATTCTACCCTTCAAGTCCTGTATGGTCTAGTACCTCTCCTCGTATTCCCTATCTCTCCCGTATAAACTTACATCCCCCTCCTTCATTATCTGTCTAGCCTATTATCTGTTCACGTTTTCCCTATATTTCCCATAAAAGTCATACTCCACACCTCAAACCCTGTCTAGCCTAGCACTTCTCCTCATATTCCCCTACCTCTCTCATATAAGGCGCATTCCCCTATTTCAGCCCTGTCTAGCCTAGCATCGACCCTCGTATTCCCTATCTCTCGCATATAAACGTCTACTCTATCATTCAAACCTCCTAGCCTAATACCTCTCCTCGGTTTGCTATCTCGCTTATATAAAACGCCGTATTCTACCCTTCAAGTCCTATTTAGTATAGCATCGTTCCTTGTATTCCCTATCTCTCTCGTATAAAGCGTATCCCTCCCTCCTTTAGCATCTGACTAGCCTAGCATCAGCCCTGGTATTCCCTATCTCTCCCCTATAAACGCATTTTCCTCCTTGAACCGTCGCATCTACCCTCGTTTTCCCTATCCTTTCCCACATAAACGCAAAAGTGGCCCAGCTTCTGTCTATCGTACCCTCTGCCCCCGTTTTCCATACATTCCTCATATAAGCGTATACCCTACTCCTTAACCTCTGTCGACACTTGCACCTCTCCTCGTATGCCCTATCTTTGTCGTATAAAGCATATCCCTCCCTCCTGGAGTCCGTGCTCTACCTCGGAACTCTCCTCGTTTTCCCTATCTTCTCCATATAAACGCATTTTTCCTCCTTGAAGGTTCTCTCAACCTAGCATATACCCTCGTTTTCCTCGTCTCTTCATATAAAAAGCCATACTCTTCCCTTCAAGCCCTGAATAGTCTAGTACCTCTCTTCGTATTCCCTATCTCTCCTGCATATATGTCCGTATTCCCGCTGCTTCAGCATCTGTCTATCCTAACATCTGTTCACGTTTTCCCTATCTTTCCCATATAAACGCATATTCCACTTCTCCAACTCTGTCTAGTCTAGAACTTCTCCACGTATTCCTCCGCCTCTCTCATATAAAGCACACCCTCACTTCTTCAACCTCTGTCTAGCCTAGCATCGATCCCCGTAGTCCTTATCTTCCGCATATAAACGCATTTTACTCCGTGAACCGCCGCATATACCCTCGTTTTCCCTATCCTTTCCCATATAAACACAAAAAACTGTGCCATAATCCCTCTATATATGCTACCCCTCCTGGTAAAAATTGGTGCCCAGTGATTTGGAAGAAGCTCTTTACAGCCTGTTTCACCTCTTCTTTGCTTTCGAAGTGTCATCCTGATAGTGCTGATTTCAACGCAGGAAAAAGGTGGAAGTTCGATAGGGCAAGATCGGGACTGTAGGCTGGATGATTCAATCTCTGCTATCCCAAATGACAAATATATTCTACAGTATGTCTTTCTGTGTGGGATTCCGTTGTTGTCCAAGAACAAAACCCCTCGACTTAGCGTCCTCGTCTCTTTGGACTTCCGATATCCCAACAATTCGTGAATCATGTGGTGAACTTGAGTATATCCAACACACAATGTTGATACGACATCAGACATCGTTACACGTTTGTCAGCTAACACCATTTCCTGTACTCTGTCGACATTTGTTGCAGTCGTGGACATGGAAGGGCTCCCAGATTGGTCTTCATCTTCCACACTCTGCCTTCCTTCACTGAATATGAAATATCATCGTCCAATCATTTGACGAAACACGACGTCGCTTCCATAGACGCCTTACAAGCGTCAATGAATATCCAAAACAGTAGTCCGATCACACTCATAGTGCACGACAACGTGCACATCCATTTGTGTCCACGTTTTCAGCACACGTCTTCCCTACTGGTTTGCACTCGAATGAGCTCCGACATGCCAATCTGCTGCTTCTCTTTCTTCTTTAGTAATCAGCACATGCGCCAGTGCTCCTCTGCTCTCGTTCTGCCTGTCGAGAATACAGGAAGGATTGTCTTTTGTCATGGCTATGTGTTTTCTCCCTTTGTTGTACAGCTTCCCTGTGAATTAAAATGATGAAGCTCATTTTCAGAACTCCACTGATGCAATAATGATGAAGTTATAAGTACTGCGTTAAGTGTTAGGATCTCTTATGTTCCACAAACTACAGTTGGGAGCGGAAGAGATGACTAGTGGGGCATGAAAAATGCTTGTGGGTGAAAGACGGAGTGACGTAAGGGTAGAGCTGATGTTTTAAATTATGAGAGCTGCCTTCAATCAGCACATCCCTAAGCTCGTCGTCTCTTTAGATCTCACATTCCTCTCTTTATCAATAACTTAGCATAACGAACTATTACTGTTTATAGCTACTTTTACCTATACACTGATATTATGTAATATTCTAATATTCTGAGGCAGTTTATAAAAATGCTGCGTTATTTAATAATGAAAAAAATAATATTCTTGACAAACACCGATTCACTATTTCAAAAAGGATATTCCAGATAGAAGTTATTTTAAAGTATATTATTATTATTATTATTATTATTATTATTATTATTATTATTATTTACACTCAAAGGTTTTAATTTATATTGGCTCACTATAGTGTATAAGAGGCGGGTTTTATCAATGACAATTTCACTACATTGACTCAGGCTATATAGCACCAAATTAGTTAGCTGCCTTAGCTTATAACTGCGGTTTAAACAAACACTTTTTTCTCATAATCCATTGTTGTAATGCTTTCTTTGATTATCACATGTTCAAAAACCATGTAGGTATCAGAATAGGAGTGTTTCTGCAAGGAATTTGTATATTATAAAATAAAACGTGTTTCTAAAAGATAGACCGTTTGGCTGCATAGTATATATGGGCAAATTGATATGAATCAGCCAGGTTTCGGCAGGGGCAGGCTGAATGACAAGCTCGATCCACCAATTTTGCCATATTCTATTTCTATGTAAGGTGGTGTTGTACCGTCATTTTTTTACCCATCGGTTTTTCCTTTTTCCACCACGTACCTGGTAGGAAGAGAAAGTATATGCTCGATCCAAAAATTCACTATCAAAGTTTGATCGGAAATACGTGCTTTGGGTCCACTGAGTGCAAGGGAAAGCATTTTTAGAAGAATGTCCGTGTATGCGTGTGTGTCTCTCTCTCTCCCTTTCTCTCTCTCTTTCTCTTTCTGTGCATGTACGTGTGCGCGAGGCTGTAAAACGCATTACTAAAAAGTAAGTGCTAGATAAATACCAAACTTGTCATTTAACTTCATTACCTTTCTAAGATACGCGTCATGGATTTTCAAGAAAACCCCTGCAACACAAACTACTCTTTAGATGGAAATTTTTTCGTTAGGTGTTTTTAATTAAAAAACTAACGATTTTGATTAACATTCAATATACTTAAGACATTTTCACATTTAATTTTCTGGAACTAGCCAATGAAGTCGTCTTAATTGGAAAAGTAATTTGTATAATTTGGAATATCTGATGAACCATAAGAGATGGACAAAAGCTAAGTACACAGAAAATGTAGATATCTTAAAGGGAGGCAGTACATTTCAAATAACGTATTTTGTGACAGCAGCCATTACCGGAATATGCGTTGATATTGGTTTCGATCTTTCAATACCTTATGAATTTCCGGAAAGCTGACATTATTCATGAAAAGAGTATGGAAATTCTAGGTCACCATATAAAAAACAACCCACTTTTACAGATTTAACCATAGCTTCGGTTTCCTGTATATGCCTTTCGCTTACAACCAAATATGTCATGAAAATGTTTCTTCAAGCGTTTACCTCAATTAATATGAAGTAGATTGAGAAGTAGCTTTGTTAAGTACAGTATGCATAAGCTATACAAAAATAAACATAGAGGGTGGAGAAAGTCATGAAAATGTATCACATATTTTTTAAGAGAAGATATTAATTTACTTTTCTAGATTTGCTAATATTTTAAGTATGAAATTAAAGCTCAAAAGTAAAAATAAAATGAACTTCTAGACACAAAGCATATAATACACATATAAATATATGTAACACACGTATACCAAGTAGATAACTTGATAATATTACATAGCAAAGCACTTGTCGCCTTAAGTGCAAAACGTTGCATACCTTAAGGAGTTTACTCGATATGCTATTTTGTTTACTCAAGCGTTATGTGTTCGGTAATAAATGAAAGTTGTGTTGTTAAGTTAACTGCTTTGTTATTCTACGTCAGGCTAATTACTTTGTTAATGGAGTAGGTGTTGTGGATATGAATCTTGGCTTTGATTGAGTTTTATGTCCGATTCCAATTAAGGGTGGTGTTTACAGATGTCCCAAAAGTCAGCCAACAAATTTAGAGTTATTGCAAAGAAGACCGAAATAAATATTTTCTAATAAGGAACGTATGGTCTACAGGCGTAATTGCTAGGCTGCGATGTGTTTTAGGCGTATTTCTACTGATACGTCACCACTATATAATATGTATCAAATGTGATCTCTCTTCTCAAGCGTCATTCCACTGAAACTGTCTCACGGGAAATTTAAATTAAAATAATCACTGATTAGTATTTTGAAAATCATGGGCTTTTAAGTTTTGTTAAATTAGCTTTGCTGCGAGATTATGCACGCCACTGACTATAGTTCAAATGTTCTATAGTTCTTTTCTACAGCACGGCTGACTAGTTTCTCGCGACTGTGGTTATTATTGAAAAAATGAAGGTTTTGCGTCATTGATTATTTGCTTCCAGTGAATAGTATACAAAACTAAAAGAGCTAATATTTATTTTCAACATGTTGTAAATCCAGTATTATTAAACACCGGTTTTGAAGCGCTGAAGATGTTTCATGTCGGGTAAGGTTAACATTGATTTATTAAACTTTATAATTAAATTACTAACAACGAATTAGATTATTACACCGTAAATTACGGTTTTCTCGGATTATTGTTTACATTCGCAGGCTGAACCACTGACTGCGTAAAGCAGGTTTTACACACTTAAAAATAGATTCCTACACATTTGAGGAGCTTGCTGACATTCATCTTATTTATGGCGAAGCTAGATGTAACACGTGTTTAGCTGCTCGACTATACAAAATGTCGTTTCCAGGAACACAACAGCTCATCATAAAACACTTTAGAGTGCCACCAGCGTCTACGTAAAACTGATAGATCACATGGACATTAAGTCAGTTGTATGCTGGCATATAACACATCTTAGCCTATTGTGTTATATTTTGAAACCGTAAACCGTAATTCAAAATCTATGCTTCGGTCCCCTCTGTAATTCCTTCAATTTTATCCGCTGCATTCTCGGACAGCAATTAAATATGGATATAAAAGAATAGAGCGGTGTTGTTAACATTTTAAAACGCCTTACAATTTTGAGAATAAGCCATCGATGTGAACAGATCTGATGTATCTGGAGGTTTGAATCTCAATGCGTACACATTTCAGATCCCTCGATCCCCTGGGATATTAGAGATGCTGTGAGATAATTCTTTTTTGAATATCCCAGGTGTCTTGATGTAAATATCTAAACATGCTGGTTTTTCGGAGATGCTGCGATTTAAAGACGCTGTGTATCTCGATTCGGTTGTGTTAGACATGCTGGGAAATCTAAACATTCTTAAGCTTTTTAAGATAGTCAGCTTTTTAGAGCGTTATGGCGTTGCTAACCATTAGCTTCAAAGTTAATTAAGATATACTAAATCAATTTTATATAAATTTAAGGAAAGGTGCTGTGAGATGTGAACACTAGAGATTAAGTTTAACAGTAACTTTATTAACAGATATTTTGTATTCTTTACAATTTCGATTATGTATTCATATCGTTCTGATGTTTAGTATGATTTGTTTATGGCAGCCTCCAAATGGGGAAAACTAAATTTATTAATAAATTCTGTATATATACAGGGTTATTCAAGAAGATGGAACAGACTTTACATATTTGTTTATAATGAACGACAATAGATGGCGACACATGCAGTAGTACATCACTGAATAGAGAAAAGTTCAAAGTTTTATTTTATGTGTTCAAAATCAGCACCGTTTGTTATGCGAGGACGACCAGTGTTTTTCCGTTTGCATACGCAACCATCTTCTACGAATTTATTGTATCAATTGTAAATTTTTATGACGAGGCGGCTCCTTGTTGAACTTACAACGAAATGCACGGTGCAATGAAACAATGGATTCACTCGTTGCATAATACAGCACACAAAACGACTTTTCCTGTGGCGTCGCCATTTTCTCGTAAACAAACACAGTGCCGCTCTAGGCAGTGAATGGAACTAATAGATGGGGCTTAAAACTTTGAACTTTCCTCTTTTCGATTATGTGTTGTATGTGTCACTATCTATTGTCGTTCATTAGAAATAAATCTGTAAAGTCTGTTCCTTCTTTTTGAATAACCCTGTACATAAACAAGAGTGTAAGACCTAAAACACTTTCAAAGGTAATTAAGATTCAATAAATAAAGAAGTAAAACATGAGATCAACGCTACAGATAATAAATGTCTTTAAAGCTATTCGAGATTCAATGAAATAAATAGGCAAAGCATAATGTCAATGCTAAAGATAATAAGTAGCTTTAAAGTTAATTTAGATTGAGTTACATATAAGGTTACAAAATGCGAATAAAGCAATGCTTCAGTTGATTGACTCTGAAGTTTAATGGTATAAAGGCATTAGCATTAGATGCATGATAATCTGTCATACAAGCAAAATATCTTAAAATGGTAATAAGATTGAGCCAAAAGCAGGCAGCGAAAATATCATTAAATCTAATTAAGATTCAATGGATTGTACAGAAAGGTAAAAATATTGGTATACTGTGGCAATGCATTACAGTTAAAATAGAATCATGATGCAGCATACCTGCTGCCATTGTTCTGTATTTTTAAACTAACAATCGTTTTACTTGAACATCCCTCACATGTTTGTGCAGGGCGCTTGTTATTCCTTCTGGCGATACATGCTTAATAAAACAGGAAGGACGCAGGAGGCTGAGAACGTGTTTACGCGCTTTCTAATACCCTCTGGAAATCATGTTTATAAAAACTGTGGATAAAGGTCACTGGCGCTTGAAAACATCTTTACGCGCGTTTAAATACCAATCTGGGGATCCATGGCTACAATCCGTGTGTGTGACGGGTGGTCTTCCCTGTGCATAACCAGTGCTTTTAAGAAAGCACGATTGAAAACGTGTATACACATGCAAGTTCGCTTTCGCTATGTCTAAAACATTTTCATGAGGAATCACTTTTAGGAGACACATTGTAAACATATTAAACACCAGAACACAGAAAAGTAAAACCCTCAGTTATTGCAAGGTTCAGGTTGTGAGGATAGGGGGCGAGGTTATCACTTCCACTTGTTAATAGCAATGTTCATGACACTAATATCTCCATGCAGATTGATGTAAGTTTTTAGATACAGAACGTTTAATCATTCCCGAAGGTCCTGAATAAAGTCGTCGATTTCCGAAGAATAAGTATCAATTCCAGTTTGCTGTGGTGCCATAAGCAACTTTAGTAGCTTCAAATAATAATAATAATAATAATAATAATAATAATAATAATAATAATAATAATAATAATAATAACCATTTTCAAAGTTTCAGTTTGCCTAGAAACTGCGTTTAAATTTAGATATTAACACAAAAGGGTGCACACATATGTAATGTATAATGCAACTATGGTCATATAGTATAGCAACTCAGTTAATAATGACTGGGAAACTCATTGTCGTAATCAGATATAACTAGGAGACGTGTTTTTAAAGCAAATAGGGATATTTTTTAAAAAAATAACACATCATTTTCCAAACACTTTATTATTCATTCGTTACCTTATACCTTACACTACTACTCCACGTAGTCCCTGTCGCTATTCAGGAACTTGTAACGGAAAACCAGTTTTTGTATGCCTTCGTCAAAGTATGATGCTGCCTGTGATGAAAGCCAAGTCTTCACTTATTGTTTCGCATCATCGTCGTTGAAATGCTTTCTACCAAGGAGTTTCTTCAAATGAAGAAACAGATGGAAATCGCTTGGTGCCAAATCCGGACTGTCAGGAGGCTAGTCGAATTGTTCGCAACCAAAAGATGCGTTCAGATCTTGAGTTTGTTTGGCTGTGTGTGGCTGGGCATTATCACTAATTATTGTTTCCCCATAAACCACACAAAATTGGCGATAAATGTTTGCCGGCGTAACATTCCTCGCATTCACAAGACGAATCGCTGCTCTGACTTTACAGTCGGAAGGTGGCTCGATTGTTTTGAACATTTCCAAGGGCTCTAACAACAGGAAAACACAAAGAGACGATCGCTCACAGCTGCATCTGGCTTCCTAATGAATATAGGAAGTAACCGCGCATGCTCAAAATCGCATCTGCAGCACTGCAGCAGAAAAATTCTAAAACGGTACTTACTTTACAAGAACGTCTCGTATCCTTAGTTAGTATACGTTAGATTGCAGCTTTGAGCGTTAATCGGGACAAATTAACTTGAACGAAACACGGCTATCGTAGGCCACTCCATACATTTTTTGAAAACAGTTATGAGATATAAGTGGTATTATGAATGCCTGAAAGGAATAAAATGTTCGTACTAAAATATAAAACACTGAGCTAAATGGTCCAGATTGCACACAAAATTATTATTTTTAGGAATACACCACCATAATTACATTCTGGATGTCAGTAGAGTAGTCAGGCCGACTTTCGACCTATTTGCAAATCAAACTAGCCGCCTAATCAGTATAATTGAGTGTGTAATTAGATTACACATGTTTTTGACACTCATCCCCTTTGTCGGCACTTTGTCGGCATAATGCGTTTTTTTCTGCTTTAAAATTTCATCTAAAGAAAGAGGTTTCTCTAGCATATATTCGTATGAGCTTATAATATTATCGGGATTAAATACACTCGCAATATAGAACATCGTTCTATACAATTAAGTACTTTGGAATGACTCGATTCCGAATTTCTCTACGGATAGCATACACTTACCTCGATCCTCGTGTACTTCGTATCATCGTCTTGAAGTTATTATTATCTGCAATAAATTTCGCAAATAATTAGTTTTCAATCGTCCTTCACTCTAATCCTGATGCTTCAATGCCTTCATTAACTTTCCCTTGCACCCTAGGTTAACCACTTAGATTTGTGGCTTGTTCCGTCTTCAAGAAAAGTAATCTGCCTCCCTCGTTCGCGGTCTGCTAATATTCCTTCTATTCACGGATTCATAGTTTTGTATTATTCGCTGTGCTCGATCTTCAGCCATTCTGTTTATATGGTCCTGTCATTTTTGTCTGTATTCGTCTCATCGAAGAGGGAAATAATACTTAGAAAAATTGCGATAGTTGAGCAAACTATTTTTCCAACTCTTTACCGCTTTATGTAATGTACATAGTGTATATGCATGTTTTGGGCTTCGATTTTTCAATTCTTTATATTTTTTAAGCTTTGGAATGCTGAAATATTAACCTTTCATTTCAATATTCTTTTGACTTACTCATATAGACGGATGTTTAAAGGGAGAAACTAGTTACATAATTTGTAATTTTACTCTCAATATTTTGAAAGTCGTACCTGTGTTCAATTTTAAGTGGAATGTTCTGAAAGAGGCCAGCAGAGGGGGAGAGGGGGGAGAAAGATAGAGAGAATGGTCTTGTCTTTTCAGAATACGGTTTTAGTTTTAAGAAAATGCCAAGCACTACTCGCTGGGTGGTCTCCGTAAAGCCCGTTTGAAGGTGCGGGAGGCAATTGATAAACAATTAATTATGTTAATCGATGAATGGGGCACATGACCATCTTTTAAGGGGGTGAATACGATAACTTGCAGTCCCATGTGTTGCGTATGCTTTGTCTGTCGCTAAAGTTCTTTGAAGTCAACGATGCGCTATAATTGTACACATATCTGAGTGTTATCATACTGGCGGCAGTCTTTAATATACGCGGTAATACCCATGTACTGCAACAACCATTTAAAGACTCGAGAATCAATGAATAAACACTTAATTGTGTTGATCGATTAAGGGGCACGCAACCATCGATTTAGGGGTAAATCCTGGAACTTGCAGTCCTAGGGGGCGGCATATACTTTGTCCGCGGTTTCAGCCCTTTGAAGTCAATTATGCGGATAATTATACATGTGTATGATCCTTATGTGATTGATTGAGATGTTGTACACACCTGTCAACCCTTGTCAACTCTTGTAAAGAACTGAACATCTCCCAAAGTGACAAAGTCAAAGCTTTTCATTCAACCTATACATTCTTCCTTATTCAACTACTCAGCTGTTTATCTTAATATTGTCTACCAAATGGTATTTTCGAATTAGACACTCTTATTAAATTATTTTTCCTGTACATCTTTTAGCACATATTTCATTCAAATCCAGTGGGCCCTCCATTTTATTTTGTTTCTTTTTCTGAACAACTCATTCTGCTTTAATACTCACATTTGGACTGTGCTCCTGACTTCCTCAAAACGTCCAAGTTTTCACACTACATACATTATCACTTCACCGATATCTTTTTAAATTTGTGTGTGTTTATCATTGCCTCACGCTATTATTGTGTAAGCTAAGCCTTGAAAGTTTCAATTAATATCTAATGCCATTGTTAGAATTAGAACCTCTTCGGTGCCGGCGCTCTATAACTGAGTTACTGTGATTGGTGTCTAAGTGTGCTGGTTTACCGTAGACATCTTTAAAAATACGATTTTATGACATTGTGTTTTTATCAAACAGATAAAATATCCTTATGCTTTACTACTAATATTTCTAATTAGGCTTCAATAATTTAAAGTAAAGTATGTTTGGAGATATCCATTATAGATTGTAGTGCTGATTGGAACTTCCTTATAAAAATTCGATTCCATTATCAAATATTACACTTCTTTCACAAGGTTTGGCATTCTATTAATTTATTTGACAATGCCCGAACTAGTGATTGTCCTTCTAATTAATCGTAATATGTATGAATGTTCTGGCCAGACCTTTGTTGCAACCTTCTATGCAGTTAAATGAAAGCAGATTTTCAAATACTCTGATACAGAGTTAAAAATAGTTATATAGCTATAAAATAAGGGTTCAGACATGTATTCGAATCCCAAGCTATCCAGTGTTAAAATCAATAATCGGCCAAGCTCACTCTGAAAAATAAGGGTCATTCTTGAGTTCAAAACCACCAGGGTACTCAGTCTTCAGAGACTGAATTATCTACATTATGGCAGTTATCACTGTAAAGTTATATACATTAATCATTTTTCTGTAATTTCTCTACACAAACTGTTCATGCTAATATGGATTTTTACGGCAGAGTTATGTTAAGCGCAATCTCGATATGGTTGTATTTTACTGCAAATCCTAAAGATATTAGGTTATGGAACCCTGAAACATTAGATTAAAATAATTTTAAATGTATTAAAAGACAAGTACCTCACATAGTACCATAAGTAGGTTTATGCAAAGAGAAGGGTTTCTTCTTAATACTACAGAATTAAACTGCATGAACCGCGTTCTACCTAATTTATAGTATATGATCATGCCATTGCAAAGGATGCCAGTATCTTTGGATTCTATGATTTTACTGTGGAGATCTATCTCTGAGTTAACTAAAGGCTTATTTTTTACATCCACTTCAAGTAAAACAATAATCAATTTATGACGGATTTCAAGATGACGAACCATTGTCCTCATACGACCAAAATAGGTAAAATATGATTATATCAATAGCTTTCAGAGTTAATTGTGGGTTAAATGATATGCAACATAACGTTAGAAACAATCAGACTTTGCTGGATTCCAAGATGGCAAAAATGCAATCAATACAGGTCAAAAATGATTACGACAATTGATCTCTGAGTTGTTTCTGGATTTAGAGAAGCCTCTTCCAGTAAAGTTAAATTCATCAAAGCCAATGAGTCACCATCTTAAGATGTTTAATGAAATCCTAAGATGTTTAACTTTAAAAGTATCATATTTTAACCGAAATTAAATTTTTAATGTTGACTTTTAAGACAGCGTTGTCTCAAGCGAGTGATTCTTGAGTTTTATTTAAACTGCCTATATACATCACCGCTGAAACGTTTTTTACAACTCCTTATATTCAGGATTGATTGAAAAAAAAGAAAAGAAAACTTTTTGTGCATATAATAACTATGATAGACAACAAAACTAATTATTACGTTCTAGATTTTTCAAAGTAATCTCCTCGTGCTTTTATTGCTACTTTACACACTCTGGGTATATACTTGCTATCAAATCTCTAAGGGTTTCTTCAGAGATGCCATTACATACCGATTGTAAATGGCTCCATAGTTCATTTGAATTACTCATTGGTCTCTTCCTGGCCTCTTTGTCCAAATGAACCCAAAGAAGTTCAATGGGGTTCAGGGACCATATTATATTCTTCAGCTCTCTCCTCCTTTCTATTCGTTCAAGGTTGTTTCTGCGTAGAAAGATGAATGTTTTGCATCATTATCTTGCTGCAGGGTGAAACCCTGGCCAATTAAACGCATTCTAGATGGTTTTGCGTGTCGGAGAATGCTGTGGTATTGCTCCTTTTTCATTATTGGCTCTACTTCAACATTGTCACCTATCTTATTGCCTCCGAACCAACCCCAAGCCATCACCGAAATACCTCTATGCTTCACTGTATGGGATATGCACTGAAGTGTCATGCGTTCTCCTTTCATATGTCGGACAAATCAGTTGCGTTTTGTACTAAAGAGTTCAAACGTTGATTCATCCGTAAACAACACATTCTGCCACTGATCATTAGTCCGCAGTTCATGTTATTTTGCCTACTGTGGTCCCTTCCTGCTATCGGGAGCCCTCAGTAATGGTTTCTTTGCAGCTATACATCCCCTAAGGTCAGGGTCCAGAAGTTCTCTGTTTACTGTCGAGACACTCACAGGTTCATTCCTACACTAGTTGATTTCTGAAGACATTCTCTCATAACTTGCAGTGTGCGTTTTGTGTGTTGCAGATAGTCTACCATAGCTTGCAGTGTGCGTTTTGTACGTTACAGATAGTGTGATTTAAGCAACGTAAAAACACAATGGTCCGGTATTCATTCCCGGAAGAAGCCGAGATGGTGTTCGTGTATGGCCAAGCAGATGGAAATGGTCGCGAGGCAGCACGAACGTACCGAGCCACATACCCTGACAGACAGCATCACCCACATCACACGATATTTGGAGCCAGTTTTCGGCGTTTGTATGAGCATGGATCCTTTGAGACAGACGAACGTTTAGGGCGGCTGCGGACTGTGTATACATAAGATGTTCTTCATGATACTGAGAACAATTTTGGTGTAAGATCAAGGCAATTGACCCGCCAACATGAGTAAACCAAAGGATGGTTATCTGTATCCTACATGACAACCGCTATCATAACTATCACATCCATTGTGTGCAGGGATTATCACCGGCAAATTTTCCTCCAAGGGAAAGATTCTGGTTTGTGCAACAGGTCATCATCATTATGGGATTTCTGTCTTCAGTCCGCTTCAAGATGAAGGTACCTTTGGTAGAGATGGCATCATTAACCTGCGTAATCGTCATCTGTAGACTACAAAAAATCCTCAGGGAATGGTTGATGCGTCTAAACAGCAGCGGTTCAGCATCAATGTTTGGGCAGGGATTATTGGCGACCGCATACTTGAACCAGTTCTTCTTCCAGAACGCCGGAACGGATCTGGACCTTCTGCAAAACGCTCTGGCTCCATTGCTGGTGAATATGAGTTTGGTAATACGATAGGGAATGTGGCTGCAGCACGATGGAGCGCCAGCCCACTTCCGCATCAATGTTCACTGGCACCTCAAAAAATATCTTCCCCAGACGTTGGATAGGATGTGGAGACCCTGTTGCGTGCCCTGTTAGATCACCGTACTTAAACCCCTAGGATATTTGCTTGTGGGGGCATCTAAAAAGCAGTGTGTACGGTGAACCTGTTCCTGATTCCCATACCTTTCAAAAGCGTGTCTACGTAACCTGTAATGATATTCGGACACAGTCCGGAACATTCGAACGTGTGAGGCAATTCATGATGCGACGTGTGAACGCGTGCATTGTATCCCATGGAGGCCACTTTGAACATCTTTTGTGACATGTATGGGATTCAGGCCATGTACTCCGTGCCAGGACACTTTGTTTGATATCGTTCTTCAGTGCCATCTACCTTGGAAACTACGCATTTCCGAAGACAAGGTGATATGAGCCTTTGAGCTCCATTTCCAATCAGGAATCACACTCTGAAGTTTGTCAGAGCACATCAAACTCATCCTGTAGTTTGTTAGCTTACATGAACTAGCACCAACGTAGCCCTAGCCAGGGGGCTGGTGAATGCGGTGTCAGCACCTGCATTTTGCATCGTCTGTAAAATGCAGGGTTATCTAATTACCAATCGGCAGGATCATAAGGCTCACGCGGTATTTATATACAGACGATGGGAAGTGCAGATACTGACACCGCATTCACCAACCCGCTGATTAGGGCTATGGTGGTGCTTGTTGTTAACTTGCTCTAGTAGCACAATGGTTAACATGCTGTAAAGTCATGGTGAAGGTCGGAAATTCAAATCGCACCTGCGAGTAAATGTGTTTTTTTTATTAATTTCTGTTCACGTTTCGTGAACGTTCAGGGAAACCATTATTTCTTTCTAAGTGCACTAGAAAGTGAATTGTCCCATAAATATAAGTTACAGCAGTTTGTGCTCACTGTGAAACAATGTTTTCTAAAAGAAAGTATATGGATACGCTGTTAGTATACGAGGAAGCGCAGCAGAATGCAACGGAGGCATGTCGTCGATACCAACAGAGGTTTCCGCAGAGAAAACTTCCTACAGATCACACGTTTTATCGGAACCGCCTTCTGGAATCAGGAACAGTGCACAACACAGCACATCCACAAATAGATCACCATGTCAGTGACCAAGCAACGACGGATCGTGTGACTGACTACGTCATTCAGCATCCGCATTGTAGTACGAGGAACATTCACAGGCATTTCAATATTAGCCATTCTTCCGCGTGGAGAATGCTACAGCATGCAAAGTTACACCCTATCATCTTCAACTACACCAGATGCTACTACAGCCGGACCATGGACGGAGAGTAGCGTTCGCTAGGTGGGTCGTACAACAAACTGAACAAGATCCACATTTTTTGGAAACTGTGTTATTTATACACGAAGCAGGGTTCCACAACAGGCCATGTAAATCGCCACAACATGCATTACTGGAGCACTGTAAACCCACATTGGATGCGAGAGGCGGCCTTACAAGTCCGATGGGGTTTTAACGTTTGTGGTGGTATTTTCGGTGATCATCTAATAGGTCCGTATTTTTATGATGGCCAACTCACCGGGAATTGCTATACCCACTTCTTACAACACCAGCTGGATGAAGCGCCGTTGCAGAACCGACTATGTGGTACCAACATGATGGGGCGCCAGCTCATTCGGCCCGTGGTGTAATGGCTTATTTCGATGCCACCAACTCTAAGCGATGAATCTGACGGCATGGACATATAGGGTGGCCAGCAGGCTCACCAGATCCAACCCCATTAGATTTCTTCTTATGGGGTTATCTTAAGTATTTCGTGCACAAGGAGGGGCCAATGATCCCTCAACAGCTCAGGGAACGCATCATCTTAGCTTGCCGTGACATCACACCGGCCATGTCGCACCGCGTTAGGCTGACGTTGATGGTGAGATTGAGATCTTGCATCCGCCGGCATGGTGGTCAGTTTGAACACCTATTACAACCATATGGAGGAAACGGGTAAATTGTGAAGGTTTATTTGTGTCATGGTCCGGCATGATGTCACAGTCACTGTTAAATGCACTACTTTGGGAACCAGAGAGGTTCACAAGGATCATAATATGGACTTGCATACGTTACCTATTTTTTATGTACGTGCTACATTTTGTAAACTCTCAGAAAAATTTATTGGCTTTCTTTTGTATGAAAGAATAGCTTTAAAGAATAAAATATTATTTAATGATGAAATTATATTTGTACGTTATTAATGTTGTATGTATTTATTTACGATGTTCATTAAAGCATATTCTAACAAGTAACAATTTGTGTTGTAATGGAATTCACATAATTAAACAGTTCTCATTCACTTTACTAAACATCAAAAGTTCCTTAAAGTGGCAGTATTTAAACCTGGAACCTTCAACACTGAAGGCCAACGTACACACTGTTACGCTACGATTGCGGTGCAAAGCAGTCATTTCGGCCAAAAAAGATATGACGCGATGCAGTGGACAGTGTTTACGGCATGGCCTGTACAACGCCGGGACGGCATAACATCTCAATTAACAGGCTTGGAAGACTCACCCGGTGTATATATATATATATATATACTTTTTAATGCTTTCCATGTTATATGTAATTCTTTAATTCTACTTGGCTGAAACACCATTAGACGCATTAGAAATAATTGAACTCTCGCGATCCTAGCATCCTCTAAACCTGTCTTTCAAGGATCCAGATGTCTAGAATCTGAACTTGGAGTGGATTTCTGCTGAGAAGAATGATTCGAATGCCACCTGACCAACTTACATCAGCTTTGTATATTTTAATGTGAAGATCTTATTCGATTCGGGAATTTATAATGCCACTTATCATAGCTCAAATCGTTTTGAGTATTTCGATTAAGCATTGCTTTCGTGTCTCGTATACGTACGTATATAGGCATGAATGCATTTTTCAATATTGATATATATTGTGACCAATAAAAGCACCGGTTAACCGCGAAGTGTGCTACAAGTCTTGTATTACAGCTCTAACTTACAAATTGCTCCTCCCCTGCAACAATCTCATAGGTCACTCACATTATCTGCCAGCTTTTATAATTTGCTGTTGCCAGGGAAGCTCGTTAATGCAGTGTTCCAAAGTTTACCATAATGCCGGTGAACTTCTCGAAGAGTAGCCAGCCAAAGCCTCTTCCAAAGCTTGGCAGACTGTAGCATTCGGGTTTGTTTTCACGAACCTACCGCGCTCAAAGCCTTCATCGATGAATTGACCGACAGTATCACGCGGGTTTGGCCTTAGTGTATAATGTACATGAGTATATATGCATTATGTATGTAATGTAATGGCCTACGCTAGCTACGTTTGGTGCGATGTTAGTTTATTCCAATTAAAGCTAAAATTACAATTAAACCAAAAGCCAGCTTCAATATAATCTAAATGTGATCGTGGAAAATGGGTTTCTAAGCTCGTTATATACTGATTCTGTATATACCATACAACTATGTTTGCACGACAAACTGCGAACTTTTTCTGTGAAATTATGCATCTCCAAACGACATTTCAAGGCACATGAAACTTAAAGAATGGCTTTCGCAACACAATTTTATTATTATGATTATTATTATGATTATTATTATCATAATAATTATTATTACTTTATGTGAAACGTCTAAGCTGGCTTACAACATATCAGGAGAAGATAGTATTGATATCGATTCTTCGGAATTGAAGACCTTATTCAGGAGTTGAGTCGCTCAGGAATGATACCTACACCCGCAACCTGGAACTCGTCATAATTGAGTTTTTTATTCTTCCATGATATTCTGCCGATCAAGAATGGCTTTCTTAAAATCCTTTACTCATCCAAACGTTTCAGACGAAGAGAAAGCTAATCCACAATGTAAACATGTGATTTCTTAGGAGTACTGATTGCGCACAGGAATGATCGTCCCGCACACTCACGAATGTTACTATATCCATGCACCGCCGGAAGGTATTAAAATGCGCATTAATATGCTTTCAAGCGGAGTGTCCTCCCTATTTTTATAAAAATGCATCGCTGGAAGGAATAGAAAGCATTCTGCAAAACTTTGTTATGTACATATATTGAGGTGAAACAGTGGATAACTTAAGAATGTCGAACTGTGGCAGCATATATACTGCATCATGAATCTATTTTAATTGTAATCCATTACCAGAGTATCTTAATGCTTTACCTTTCTATGCCATTCATTGTCTCTTGAGTATATTTAATGCTTTTTGTCTTCATCCTTTTAGTTCAATCTTAATTAGCATTTGAAGGTATTCAATGTTAACGCTTATATACCGTTAACGCCTTAAAGCTTTACCATAAGTATTGCAATCATATCCTATTCCTTTAACATTTATACCACTGAATGGCAATTACATTTGAAGATATTTATTAGGTTTAGCATTGACATCGTGTTTTACCCCTATATATATATATATATTAAAGTTCCCTTGTTTTACCCAGTTTATAATGTGCTTTTTACTGTATTCGTTACCGCAATTAAACAACACTTAGACACACACAAACACCCATTCCCATGGCAGGACTCGAACCCGCGACCCTCAGCTTGGCTGACCGCCGGAGCTATACACGCCAACGACCACGGCTACGAGGGCCGGCGATATTTCGGTGATTCTTAAATATCTTTGAATACATTCATTGTCTGTGCCACTGATATCCTGTTTTAACTTTTTGTTTAATTCAATCTCAAATATTTTTTTATCTATGTTAGAGTCTTATGATGTTATTTGCACATACTATTACTCTTAACCTCAGATACCAACATCCCACAGCATGTTGTTGTTCTCCGTGGTGTAGTGGTTACCATACTAGCCTCTATTTCCCAAGGTCACGGGTTCATACCCGGTGGAGGGAGATGGCTTTTTTTCGGGCGTGAAAATCTTTAGCATAACTTCCTTCAGAAGGGAAGTGAAGCCGGTGGTCCCGTGTCGTAGATTTACGGCACGTAAAACAACCTCAAACCTGATAAAGAGGCCTCTGAGCAAAATTATCGGTCTTTCACGCCGATTATAGAATGGGACGCTAAGGACCGTAGCAGTTAAAGAGCGTCCATGAATAAAATTCTATTTAATTTTCCCATAACACGTTTGCTTGAATTAATATATCGACTTGTATATATATATATATATATATATCTTGAATAACATTAAACCCAATGGGCAGTTATGTCTTAAGGCTCTAAAAGCTAATTATATTTATAGGATTACACAATCTTTAGATTTTCCAGAATCTCTGACATTCTGTGATCAAGATATATGGACCTTTTAGACCCTAGCATCCACATAATCTGGCATTTTTAGGTCCTTACATGAAAACACCTATGTCCTAGATCAAAAATCTAATCATCTTATAACGTATTTAGTTTTCCAGGCATATCTAACACCCGAGGCCACTGAGGGATCTGCAATGTGCGATTATTGAGATTCAAACCTCCATACACATCACATCGGCTTAAGTCAATGGTTTACCCTTAAAATAGTAATCCGATTTAATATGGCATACTACCACTATGTTGTTTCATGTACACATTTAATTATCTACCTTATCCTCTCTAGTAATCGTACCTAAACCTCAATATAAAAGCCAATATGCATTTTCACAATACTATTACAATAAAAAAGAAATTATATGCACATACAACAACAAAGACATTAACTTGGCAGTAACCGCTTTCAGATATTTCGTAACATACAACGCGTGACAAAACATAATACGTAATAATAATTTCTCAGGTATACAAGGTTTTGTTCTTAGGGCTGCAGGCCTTTGTTATGGAGTATTACCATATCATCATTTATTACTACTCTCATACAGTACCTTCCTCAATGAACGTTACTGCCGATCTTAATAAGTAATGTTAGCTGCATCAGTGCAGAATTATTAACAATAGTTTGTTTTATTTGATTTATCTCAATAGCTTATTATTATTTATATTCTGCTTTTTCTTGGGATATCTTTTGCTGCTATGCAATACTTCGTCTTTAGTACTAAATGCTACAATTCCGCTGTTGTATAAAACTAATCATGAATCTCAATTGCTGATATATCATTTCGATGAGAGGTAATAATTGAGTGCTAGAAAACCAAGGTTTGTGACCCTGATAAATAAATACCCAAATAATATACTGTTATTATATTTTACTATAATAAAGATTTTAAGAGTTCTACTACCAGCTACAGATAGCAATGAATATAAGAAGAAGTGCAAGATAAAATACACATTGTATTGGCTACTTACAACAACTGCATTTCAGTGGTTCTGAGATGTTGACTTGGGTTGGCCTTGATCCAAAAATTCCAAAGAGATTCCTATCAGATCTCAAAGCAGAATCAGATACTGCGTCCTGTAAAAATTAGAAACATATAGCATGAAGCGCATAATTCACCAAAAGAATATGGGTTATTCTCATGATCTAAAATGTTCAAATGCTAAGAAACCGACTTTGCATGTTCTAGGTAAAATTAAACATTTTGTGTTTGTCATTAAGTGTGACCCATTGCTTTTTTCAAAGTTTCAAATAGGAGGAGCTCGAAGTTTGCAATCAGATTTGTTCCAATGCTTCGCTTTTTCTAAAGCTTCGCAATCAGCCTATTATGACACCAGATCTCTTTGACCTTATGGCGGTTCTTACAATGCCCATTACATGGTGATTATTACACATCAACTTTCCCTTTTATATAGAGTAATCTAGATTTTTAAAAATTAAATCCATTTGGAATTGAAAAATATATGTCTGTGTATTTGGTGGAAACAAACACGTGTTTTATTGGCGTGACAATTAATAAAGAATCCATAAATCAATTGAACTAGAGAGCTCCCCCCCGAAATGTAGTGAAACATGAATCCCGGCCGCGCTCCGCTTACTCGTTGACGAATTCAGCTTTGGACTAATTAAAAACTAACGCGATCGTATGAACAATGCCAACTATTCCACTCACACTTATCGTAATGTTCATATAATCCGCATTTACATTACAATTTTGCTATATCTTGCAGTTACCGGCCTCATTGCGCTCTGCAGCAAAAGAAATTATAAATAAGCTTTGACATTGAAGGCAGGAACACAGTAGGCATTGACAAATGTCATTGTACAATATTACAATTTCGAAGCTGGCTACAGATAGTTATCAATCCTTGCATAACTTTAGTGACGTAATAGAATATTTTGCGAGCCAAATTTGAAATGGTCTATTCAATTATTAAATAGGATGACGTGGTAGTGAATTGGAATTCGGAGACTATCCTTGGGGCCTGTCGTTTTATTCCTTGTTAGCTGTGACACATGTAGAGAATCTGGCAATGGGTCAAATGGTCAAGATGGCCGCACTGTGAAATCTAGGGACGTGAGACAGTATTAGGTAGATGGAGAGAGAGAGTGCTCCGAGAATTTGTCAGTCGTTTTGGCTCACGATTGGTAATGTAAGAGGGCTCCTATATCTAGGTGGGATAGATGATGCTGAGTAACATCGCATACCTATTGATAATGACATTAACATATCATATTAACGCGCACTATAAATAATACTTGAACAATGAAATATGCAATTAACCTCACCTAAGCTAACATAACCTAAACTGCCCTACTCTAGCGCACAAGATGAGATACTTGTCTTAGGTATATATACTATACTGAACAGGAACACTGGAACCTATTCTCGACGATAAATATTACAGCTTTGTTTGTAGTATCATCTTCAAAGATGGTGTAAGAAGACTGCTATATCTAAATAGGATAGGATGATGATAAGTAACCTCATCTAACTTGTTGATAAAGTCATTAGCTTATCATTATTAATATGCACAATACATAAGATTTGGCCAGTGAGAAATGTAACTAATCTAACCTAATCTAACATAATCCAACCCACCCTAACCTAACATATGAGTTGGAATGGATGTCTTAGATATCAGGCTATGCCAACTAGGAACATTAGAATGTATAAGCGATCATGATTATTACAGCTTTGTTGGTAGTGTTATTTTATAGAGATGCACTTATAGTATCACCTGTAAGGGAGGTTCTCGTTTTTTGGTTACTTACAGTGTATTTATTCTAAATTAACTAAAAATGTTATTTGCAAAATACAACTGACACAATACTTAGGTTTACAAGCTCAACTAACTAGTATAACTCACATTTCCTATCTGCTCTTAATTACTGCTGTGTATTACTGTTAGCTTTAAAGGTAAAATAAGATATAACATGATATGTTACGATAACAGAGCGCATTACCTTTGTGATGCCTCTCCTCTTTTATCTGCGCTTTAAACCAGCACTCGAAGGCAGTCCTAGTTGCAGAGTTACCGCCTTCGTATTTCCTGTTCTTTCTAACTTTATTACGTGTCTTGTATGTGTGAGATAAATGCGAATACCCCGTTTTCCGCATATAGATCACTGAGAAAGTCAATAGCGCAAGATCTGTGTTACATTCTCTTACGTAGGGTTTACAATGCTTTAAAATCCATAAGCATATGCCGGTATCCTGTGATGTGCCACCACTCTCGTATCGACAGCTATAAGGGTCAAAGACACCGAGAGGTATGGGTTTAATCCCTCTAGCAAGAAAATTAAAACCCAGGCTACAAGGAATCAACTGTTGTCAATCATGGCTGAGAAGGACAGAGCATGACACAGCGTTTACAATACGTTTGCAGTCACTTTTCATTCATTGTAGTACGTCTATATGGCTTATATTCATACCTAAAAGTCTCAACACAACGGATAAATTAATGTGTTGATAGAGAATTAAGGATTTACAAGCCTCTAAAAACTAACAACATGGTTGAATGCCAATTTGTTAATGCTAATGGGTGTATCACAGCACAAATCCCTCAAAACCCGGAATCAAGTCAGGTTTCTTCAGACTGAATTATGTGTTATATTGGAAAAAAATTTCAAGAAGCTGGTTACTAAAATGGAGGAACACCAGCTTAAGGGTAACATTTAATGTTTTCTTTATATCGAGGAGGTTCGTCTTAGAATTAAAAAGTATAAACCTCTTGGCGTAAATAGTTATATTCCGATACCGCTTGCTGTGAAATCTAAGAAGGCCTGTATAAATTTACAGAACTTTAAGGATGATAAATTATTCATGCATGCATCGTTAGGTGATGAACTATGCTCTTCTTTATGCCGTATTTGAGTGGATTTATTCGAAAGATATTGACTTAGTTTCGCTAAAAGAAGATGATCCTCTCTGGACCTACTTAATGATACACCTTTCCTGCCAGAGTGCATGAACTTTAAGGCCTCGTCTTCAAAGAAGCCAACTCTTCGTCTTTGAGCTTGGAGGAACATTTCGTACATTATATGGCCTAGAAATAAACTCATGAGCATGGACTAAAGCTAACAAAAATAAATCGAGCACTACGATTTCGTCAGTCACGCTAATTGAATCTGTACGCTGAATTTGATAACATTCTCAGAAAACATTCTAAAATGATATTCGAGGGGGGTTTATGTATTATACATACACGACTTTTGACTGCCATTAAGATGTTAGTAAATTGCATAGCAAAATCAACATTAATCGATAGAAACATATATGGTACCAACCTAACAGGTGTTCATGTGGTTTCATGTAAACTTTTCTTCAGTAAAGCTATATATATATATATACATTATATATATATATATATATGTACATTATATATAAGGTTGGAACTTTAATAGTGGCAACACTGCTGTGGAAGCCAAACGAGACGGAAGTAATTATTCTCACGTTTATCATGTGTTTGCCTAAGTCTTACCTACCACCCAATAAATGGACTGTCCCCTTTGACTCAAAGTGCATGCGCTGTTGTGAGTAAAAGATTGATTTGTATAAGCTGCCAATCTAAATTGTCGTGTGTTGTGTTTTCACAACGTTTCACAAAGCAGGAACAACGGAATTGACTGAAGATTGAATGTACTCATGGTCGTACAGCAAGACAATGTAATGCAAGTCTTATTGAGGCATGTGGGAAACTTCGTTACATACAGAACACTGGCGAGGAGTGCTAGAAATGCGAAAGTTGTGGTGCTTATTGTGTACGACTGTGATGGCGTTATCCCAACACATACCGTCCGCAAGGGTAAAACGTTATTGCACAGTATTTCTGTTATTTTTGGAGCAGCATCTCAGACTAAAGTTGCAAAGAAGGCCGCGACACCTTTTACAGAGTCCTCCAATAGTTTTGAATCACAATGCTCGAGAGCACGTGACACAACCTGTAACTGATATGTGTCGTCCCTAGGGTTGGGAAGTTGTTTTCCATCCATCATATTCACCAGATCTAAGCCCCTGTGATTCTGGCACAATCCTGAAGATGAAGCAGCCGCTTCGTGGAATTCGATTCAGGATTGTTCCCGAAATTCTATGAGCAGGAGATCGTTCCAACAGGAACATCAATAAAACAGGTGCTGCAACAGGGACTCTACGACTTCCCATTGCTGGCAACGGGTTATTGAATATGCTGGTGATTACATCGAAGGACTGCAGAAGATTCATGCGTTTATCGTTTGCTTGTGTTAGTAAAAAATAAATAGTTGCCACTATTAAAGTTCCAATATACATATGTATATATACACACACATATATGTGTGTGTCCTAGAAACTTCTAGGTGATGAATATGAATACAATCCCATCAGTATTAGTCTAGTATGCATACCTAAGACATCTACCCTACTTCGTGAATTAGGTGAGTTGTATGTCAACTCAGAAATGAACACTATCTTACTCCCTCGGGTGCGTATCTCCTCAGTATATTAACCACATATTTCATTCCAGCTGTCGCAGCACTCATTTCATTAGAATTGCAATCTGTGTTTTTGGTAAATACATTTTCTTCTGTGCAGGAGAGTAGCGTCAGTGGATGTGGTGGAAGCATTGCCTCCAATTTTAATTCTCAACCAGGCACTTTATTCTATGTAACGTTTATTAAGTGGCAAATGAATGCAGGTACATAAACATATTCTTCATGTTTCACTTTCTGTCTTATAACAGGTTGCTGAACCTCTTCTTATTTCACGTGTGCAGATATCTCCTCGTGCATTGAAAGAGTGGCAGAACTCTACGGCGCAATTCCATGTAAACGCATGTCAGTGAATAACTGGCGCATTACTGTACGCGACCCTCGTTCTACTCCTCTTGCTTATCATCGAAGGCGATGATCAAATAGCGCTCATTGAGAGGCAGTTCCTAAGCTTGTCCCACTCCAAAATTAAATTGGTTTTATTTATAGACGCTCTTTAACTGCTGTGGTACTTAGCGTCCCATTCTATAGGACGGGAAAGACAGGTAATTTTGCTAAGCGGCCTGTTTATCAGGCTTGAGGTTCTTTTACGTGCCGTAAATCTACGACACGGGACCACCGGCTTTACTTTCCTTCCAAAAGAAGCCATGCTAAGGATTGTTTACGCCCAAAAAAGTCACAGCTCAGTAGCTTTATTTAAAAAAAAGATTTCCGTGCATCGCTTACTATCAGTAAACGTTTTTAATCCTATCGTGACTTGAATGGGACCAGAAAGAACTTTCCCTGATGCAAATGTAACTATTTTTGTTGTTCGGAACATACTCAAAGACCTTTGTAAGCATGAATTACATATGTAACTTTGTGCTTTGTAGGTCAAAGAAGAACATCTCATGATATAATAGGTTCAAGATCATATTTACAGTGAATTTTGCAGGAAAGGGCGTGGCATCTGTGTAAAATTCACCTTATCCAACATACGGTGATGGTTTTGCAAATAGAGTTAATTAGTTTTGTACGAGGGTTAAGCAAATATCCTTCGCCACCCCAGACTTTCTTGAAATGTTCACTAGAGCGATGAACGCTATTTCAGCAACGATACCATTGTGAATAGACACAACATGCATTACTGGACCTTTCACGATCCTCACTGGTTTGGAAGCGCTTACATACAAACCTATTGAGGCTTAAACGTCTGGTGTGGTATTCTTGGAGACAATACTATTACCTGTCTTTTCCCCATCCAGACCTAGAGGACCACAGTATTTAGAATTCCTGCAAACTGAGCTGCAGGACCTTCTTGCTGAGGTTCCAGTATGACTGGCGGTATAACACAAGTTCCACTACGATACTGCATCACCCCACTACTACGAATCTTCCAGGGTGCATTTGAATCAAGAGTACGCTGGAAGTCGAATCGGTCGAGGTGGTCTCTTATCTTGGCCACTAAAATCTCTTGATCTAATACAAATAGACTTTGTTCTTTTGGGACCACATGAATAATACTGTTTTCCAAACACAACCCCTCAATAGAGAGGTTCTACGTCAAAGGACCTTCGAAGCATTTGAATCTGTCACAGCAACACTTCTCAGAAACGCCCATATGGTTACATTAAGACTGTTGGAACATAGTATCACTCAACAGGGGCGAAATTTCGAACATCTATTCTATGAGCGAAGTCAGTATAACAGTACCGTTGATGATGATGTGATAATAATTATAACCATAATAATAAAATAAGGATAATAACAATGAAGATATTTGTAATGATGATAATAATGGTGATAATAATTATGATAATAGTAAGCGAACAAATACCAGTGAAATACTACGTGCTCTCATATTTGTATGGCTTTCGTTACGACACTTTAATATTTTGATTTAACTCTACAATGCGTATAGTCTGTAATGTTAGACGGGAATAGCGTAAACACAATTTAAAAAAACAGCTATGGGCATATACTGATTGGTAAAATAAATAACTTTTAATTATTTGTCAATCTAAACAGTGAATTTATTCCCTCAAAAATAAAGTACCTGTAACTAAAGTGGAAAACATTATAAGACCTGTTTGGTCTCTTAACACCGTTCTTGTCTATCATCATGAAGTGCGACAAGCCTGGGTCTACCTCTCAATGGGCGTAATCTGCTCATTGCCCTCGCTGATAAGCAAGAGGAGTAGAACGAAGGTTGCTCACGTTAATGCGCCAGTTCCCCACTGTACGTGTTTACTTGAAATTGCCCAGTTAAGTTCTGCAAGTCTTTTAACGCATGAGGGGATATCTGCACGCGTGAAATACGGCGCAGTTGAGTCACCTGTTATGTACAGCCTAAGACAAAATAAATTGGCAACAGCGAGAGAGAGAATTCGATAATTATCGGAAGCATTCGCTGACGCTGCGTTTTCAATGCACGGCTTAATACCACTCCGCGTTCATTTCAAAGCTACGCGATAAGTAGGAAGATGCCTTTTAGGTGGATTGCATTTATGGTAGCTGAGCGGTGAAATGCATGTGTCTCGTAATTAGTACAACCTGGGTTCGAATCCTTGTTGTATTGTTTTTTTACTATTTAAATTTCAATTTTTTAAATATATGACAATGCCGTATGTCTTCCATGGATACGATATTAATTTTAAGCTATTCCTGAATAAAATCACATACAAATTACTGTGTTTATTTTAAAAATTAATGTGTTAGTAACAATTCTAAGGTGAAAAGTTAAACCAAATATTTAATATACTTAATATTGGATGTGGAAACACTCTATCTCATTCTTCAGCTATGAATGGCGCTGGCGTGATCATGCGCGCGCAACTCATAGCCTTGTAGTTATGCATGATATGCTAGCGGTCATACTGACTTTTGCTATGCATGTCTGAGCGCACACATAAACATGAAGCTACAATGAGATCTCTGCTTACGTTAGTGGATGTTTTTGGATATTCTGTGTCTCAGGCTGCAGGAGCACTTGAAGCCCCTATATCTACGGCTACGAGGTGGGTGCGGTTATCTAGGGAACGGATTGTTCGTCGTCGACCAGGTTTAAATCGAAATCTTTCGTCCTCTCCTCAGTAGGACACTACTTCTAAAACAGGCAGACAGCAATCCCTTCCGGTGTGCTTCTACAATTGGAAGCAATTGTAATTTCCCTGGGTCAAATCGCACAGCCTTGCGTCGTTTGACTATAGCAGGGCCGTTTGATCACGTTGTAGGACTGTTTGGTGAGTATGAATACAGCTATAAACTTGTGGCAAAGACCTATGATGGTGCTACTGTAATGGCTAAGCAACATGATGGTTTGCAAGCAAACATTCGGGAGCATTATGAAAATACTGTGCGTGCGTGTGTGTGTATATATATATGTGTGTGTGTTGCGCATGTAAATTAAATCTATTACCTTCTCAGTCTACCAATTTCATTAAGGAAGTAAGGATGTTCTTTGCCACACTTCCTACACTTCGGCTCTCTTTTTCAAGGTCCACTAAGAGAACAGAGGCCTAGAACAGGCACTTTAAGAAAATATTTGAATCTTTGGCACCAATTTGTTAACAATATCAAAGCCGCTTACCTGAAACTGTCCATATAAGATTGGACTAAAAGCATTGTTGTTTCTATTATTGAAACTCCAATTGAATGGGAAATGGAAAGTATTTCTTTTGCTCGCTTTTAAGCGATTTCGATTTCAATTTCATATTAAAAATTTATTTCTTGATTCTTCCTCGTTCTACTCCTCTTTAAAATCGCCAAAACCAAAAGATTTGAGGTAACATTTTCGGTAAAAGGATTGAGGAATTTAAGAACCACCTCCGTTTGAGAAATAATTTTTGATCAGCTCTGGACAAAAATGAAAGGCACCCTATCCGATTGCCCATCACGTGGCAAATGAAATCTTTGACTCAATAGAAGGGAAAGAAAGAAGGAAATATTCCTATAGATATTGAATTCATTGATACAGTAAACCGTAACGTTTCCGAAGGATTTTCGGAGGACCCAAAACTTTGCCTTTTTATCTTCCTTGATTCAAAGTATGTTCATGATCATAAAATATCATTCCCAGAAGGAGCGTTTTCATGTCTAAAGACAATTAAGGAGTTCGCATTGATTTTTCTGCTTTGGAAAGTGAACTTGTGGTAATCCATTCCGAGCCAGATATATTGAAAAATATGTGTATGTATTATACCAGGACATGCAAAACTAGAGTTGACATCTGTTTTCCCACAAACATAAAAACCATACCAAAAAGCAGTGCCGAAAATTCACAGTCAGTTGCCACTTTAAAAGGAGTAGAACCTATGTGAGGAACTCCCAAAGCCACGGTGGATTATCATCTCTTGCACTGATCAATTTTGAAGAGCTCGTGCTAGCCAAACTACAGTACAGGCCGAGCTCTCAGGATGATGTTGACCTATTTGCAACGAAAACTCAAATAACTGGGCGTAGAAGGAAACTAGCGACTCTAGTTCACTTTTGAATATATGATGAACTATGACGTCACGCCACATCCACTCGACCAAACCATGAAAGTCTATGACGTCGCGACACAGCTCTCGAGAACCCTTGGCTGTGATGTAACTTCCTGTTTGTTTGTCCTCCAACTTCTTAGAAGCATTTAGATAGAAGATAAAGACTAAACGTAAAGACACTTGCGACGATGGTCAGGCACGTTCTCAATGCTGGGGAGAAAGTGAGTGTCATACACACATCGCGCAATTAGACTGGCCCGCGAGGCATTTTGATACAACTTGATAATGTATATAAGAATCAAAACTGCTTAATATTGGTGCTATGAGTGCGTGTGTAGTGTCATTTCAATCGGATGTTTCCCGCTGAATCTAATGGCGTTATTATAATTACTCTATCGTTAGCCCTTCCAATCAGATAAAATAATGCTAGTATTGTGTGACTCTGACACGGATTAAAGTTATAGCGGCAATGAAAATTAGTGTGCTATTAAGTCTCATTTTGCATAATTAAGTAAATAATAATTGAATCCATGTTGGATTGGTGATGTGATTCTCGTGCAAAGAATCAATTCGATGGTCTCTAGAAGCTAGGATTTTGCTAGATATCAATCGCAATATTATCCGGATGATTGCTGGCTCTAGGAGTGTAAAATGTGATATTATTGATAAAGAAATCGAGTGTCAAAAATCAGTAACTACTTAGAGTGTGACCAAAAGCTCTACCTGTGTATTCGAGAGCCTTCCCTGGCATGGCTCGACATTAACAAGTTCTGGTTTCCAAACTAGCTGGGCTCTCTATGTCGCTAACGTCAATAAGGTGTTAGAACCTGTTAAACATCTCTTCGTTATTGTAATTGAGAACCGGTAGCTAGAGCCTCTCTGGCGGAATGTCAGTATCAGATTCCAACCTGCAATCTACCCCCACATCATCGCCGAGGCACAACGTTATTAACGGGTTAAGAGGTCGCTGTGTATATAAGCAGCAATTTTCCTCATTATAATCTTTCATTGTTGATACGTCATCATTCAGTTATATTCGAAATGGCTAGTAATAACGCTACACGTCCATCGGATTAGCACGATTACTGGAGCGAGTGTGGGGAGGAATCTCATCATTATGTATATGTTCATAGCGAAACCTGCAACGGCTTAATGCATACAGTATTATGTATTGAGCTTTCGTATCACGATCAGATGTCTACATTCGATGTGTGTACAGAGAACTGTGCAGTTTATCGAAGAGAGTATTCATAAGTAATGTTTTTTTCTTAATGCATTAAGATGTAGTACACCTGATTTTAAATAAAATCTAATTTGAAGTCCTTCGATTCTTTCAGAGAAAATCCTATGAAAGGCAAACATACTAGGAACATTGGGGAAAATCATGTGCTTCTAGCAAAGCACTTGTTCGAATGTGATAACAATCGTGCGATGGATACCTATATATTGTATCATGCACTAATTCAGCACAGCACGATCGCATGGCATCTTTCTTCTTATGCAATAAAAATTGTGACATCTAACAACAGAGGACGATGAAGCTTCAATAAGTAGCAGAAATACCAAGATAATTACATATTCGTTTATCCCCGTGTGCCTAACCTGAAGGTTATTTTTTTACAGGTTCAGAATGAGTAAACCTACGATCTCCGCGTCAGTAGAGGAACTGGATATGACGTCAATGTTGTAGAAAACCCAATCGCAGAGCCTGATACTCTGCCTATGTATGAGGATGTCGTTTCGGTGCCGGGTATTATTGGTCCTGATAAGAAAGTAAGGCGTGTTGAGGAGTGGCTAAATCAGAAAATTCCAGATTCATCTCCGCAGATACAGCCAGTGTGCGTATGTCACTCTTTAATCATTCCTTTGTTTGCTTTCGCTTGTGAAGAGGATTCTCTAATACACGTATTTTCTCGTTCAAGCGTATGAGAACATATGTTTAGCCTGAATCTAAGATTATTTCGAATATGTTACAAGGCTGCAAGGAGAAGGCGGAAGAAGAGGAAGAAAGGGACAGTTCAGAAAAGTCAGAAGCGCTCATGTAAAAGGAGACTCCTAAATGACGGTAACGTGGTCTTCTTATTCGTTGACGGTACCCAACAGCTGGCAGCAGAGAATAGAGAATCGACTCCTCATGTTTGACGGCATCGACAAATTCCCATCGCACAGTGTGAACATTGGGCTCTGCTGCGACATTCCCTCCCTCTACATAAGGTATAGATGTGATTATTCATTTACTTATATTACAAAATCAGACTGGGACAACATATCCAACAACATTCCTATGATTGACCATTGCCTACAAAAGAAAAATGTTTGCGAGTGCAGCATATTGTGATAATGTAATTTACCCATACAATATCATTATACTTCTCGATAATACAAATATGAGTTTACTGTTCAGGCAAGATAATTTAAACATGATGCATAGTAATGAAGATCATGTCAACAACATGAGCTACAATGAATTTAAGGATCTATGTAAAACTACTTGGAAGAGTGAATTAGAAGGAAGGCCCTTGTGACAATAGTCGCTGAATTTCTAATGAATGACGGGCGATATAGGGAAAGGATTTTATGTATAATATTAATATTGGTAAAAAAGAAAATGCTCATTCGTACTTAGGCATGAGTATCGACAGGTTCAGTTCCCAGAGGAGCGTTCCGGCTATAAAGGTATTTGATCCTTTTATCATAAACAGAGGTGTCAAAGGAACTTCCATTTCAAGAACAAGAGGTTGTGCGATGTTCACGATCCTGAAGATGACAATGATGCATCCAATAAGAATTATGTTGCCGTACTCGAAGATAGTACGCGCGATTTCTCGCTGCAAAATGCCAACAAGGTTGAGGTTGTACTTAAGACTATGATCGATGAAATGATTTCGATATATATTCTCAAGAGAGGTCAAAGAAAATAATATCGTGTTTGACGGAGTTAGACTGCGAGTACTACTAGCTCCGGCTCACGATAATCCTGTACCCAATAAGAAATTCGTCAGCGAATATATTGATTCCAATGTGCAGCCGATGATGGCAATGGTAACATTTTATTTGGTAAAAAGAGGAATCATTGATATTGCAGATCCTCATGGAGATATGGATGTTGTAAATAAAGGATATACTAGAGGTATTATTATTATTATTATTATTATTATTATTATTATTATTAAGAACTCAAAGTACACGAGACAACGGAATGCCAATAGACAAGAAACTGCAAAAGATCACAGCAAATTTGAATAAAACTAAGAATACGGTGGATGCTCTAACACATTCGACAAAAGAAACGTCAGATATTCTGATGGCGTCCATTAAGCAACTAGGAGAGACTTTGGATAGAGAGAAAACGAAACATCAGTATATAGGTAAGGGGAAAATGAATAACTTGGAAAAAAATTAACGATGAAGCAAGTTTCAACTCTACAGGATGCAATCAATTGGTTAAAGATTAATACTGGAATACTCTAAAAAGCGATATACAACAGTTAAAGAAACACTTGCCAAATGAAGTTGAAACGGCAATAGATAAGAAGCTGCAAGTCACTACAGCAGATATAAACACGACTATAAATAAAGTGGATACTCTACCAATTCTATAAAACAAACGACGGATTCTCTAAAGGATTCTCTTCATCGACTGGGAGAGCCTCTTGATAGACATAAGACAGAACTTCGGTATTTATCTAATGAGAAAACGTATAATTTGGAAAAATTAACGATGGATTGAGTTTCGAATCTAGAGGGTACAATAAATCGGCTATAGACGAGACTGGACATTCTCATAACTAATTCCTCCAATGATAAATTGAAGTCATTAGAGGTAAATGTAAATACCCTGATGGACGACCTCAGCAAACAAAACCAACATGCTAAAGGACTAGTGGAATCGATTAGAAGCCAGTATACCAATAAGTCAATCTTTGTTGAAGCCTTCAGAAACATACACAGGGGCACAAGAATGATACTTAACAACGGAAAACTTCGAACGATAATGATAGCTAAGGCTGTCGATACAGTGACAACGCAAGTTTAAAGAAAACTATAAATTAAGTACAACCTCGCATTTCACATCATTTGCAAGATGGATAGTGAAGGACTTAAAGAGCCTATAGCTAGATATACGGGATCTGTAAAGGAAAAACTGGGAGCTCTAAAAGGTACCAAGTTCGAGACTTAACATGTAATGTCCGAAGCTTTGAAACCTGTTACCACGTCCCTAAAGGATATCTTAGATTTTCAACGGAAATCGGCTCTGGCGGATGACAAGAATGAGGATATGCAGAATGAATGTACAGGTATTTCTACTTACCTACAACAGGTTCACTAAAAAGAGACGGATCGCATTGATACATCATGCGGTATGACATATCAGGATGGTAGTTATATACTTGGAAATGAAAATATTCATTTTATAAATAATCAAAAATTGATGGGAGATGAAATGTGATTATGAGTCTACTTGAGGTTTGAAGGAGCTCATTTTTAAATGAACACCGCAGATGTTTGCATAGATCAGCGATGACTTGGAGACGTACCCTAAGATTATGAAAAACACTTTTCTTCATAGAAACGGTTACAACAGGCAGGGAGGTTTGAGATCTGGTAAATCATGTAAATACAAGAATATAATACGTCCTCTACTCAATGCCCACTCAGGCCTAGGACTGACGTGGAAGGAGCATGAGCCCAACAAGAAGGTTGGCTAGGTTTTGTGGAGGAAACCTACATGTTAATGAATAGACTGAGTCTACTCATTGCATTGAGAGACATCAGTAATAATAGCCATACTCAAGAGATTGATGAAGTTACCCGAGAGTTGAAAACATCTAAAATTATAGCATGGCAGCTAAGTAAACTATTGCCAAAGAGCTTCACAGTCCAGCGAGAAGGAACTTTCTACAACGCAAAATTATCGTCAAAGGACTCAATGCTTGTTACAAATGGACTTGGTGGAAATGATACCGTATGCAAAGACAACAAAAACTTCAAGTAAATCCTGAGCGCCGTCAACTTTACTCTAAAATGGCCTGTGCAAGACCTTTAAACGATAAGGGCGGAGTTTATGTTGCAAAGGTTATGGAAGGCATACTATAAGAATTGGAGCCGCTACCCAGGAACATTCAAAGCGATAACGGGAAAGAAATTTACAAGTTCTTTAAAAGGTTAATATTAAAGTATAATATTAACCACTACAGCACCTATAGCAATGTGAAGGCTAAAGCTCCTGAACGCTTAATTCGAACCTTGAAGAATATGATGTATAGCGAGCTTTTAGTCCAGGGGTCATACAAGTGGTTAGACCTTTTACCCAGTATCATTACAAAATACAATCATACTTTTCATTCAACTATCTGCATAAAACTTAGCGAAGTGAAGTACAATGATGTTCTTCTGACCGTGTGTAACTATATTCAAGATCAAAGAGAGAAGAGGGATGCAAGAAAGTTTAGTGTTAGTGATTATGTTGGAATATGTACACATAAAGGACATTTTGAAAAAGGTTTTGAATCTAATTGGAGTGTTGAAATCTTTCAGGTTACTCGTGTGAAGCGCACCAACTCTACTACACACATACTAAAGCACGTGGATGGTGAAGTGATAGAGAGTGCCTTCTATCGACATGAACTGAAAAGACTAGCTACCCCAACACTTATTTTATAGAAAAAATGATACGTGGAGAGGAACTAGAGTTCTCGTAAAGTGGTATGGCTTTGCTCATGGAAAATGAATCAATAAAGAGGATCTGGTGTAATGTATGTAAAAAGGATCAACAAAAATAAGTGTTCTCTGGTTGTAAACCGTTTGTCTTTTTACTTACTTATTTATAAAGTAGTTACTGTTATACTACAGGCTTCGAAGGAAACATTTTTTTAAACTAATTAAAAAAATCATCATTAAAGAAAGACATGTACAATATTAATAGATGTTTGAGGGGGAATACATCAATATATTAATTTAAAAGCCCCCATTGTTGAAATATATACATAAAAATTATTAACCATATTATGAGGGGAGGAACCCTCATTAATGTAGGTTATATGCAATAATACTGTTGTGGTATAAAATAAATATACATTACAGATATCTACAGGATCCCTCATATATATACACACATACACACATTATTAACAGGTTAGCACTAGCAATCATCGGGTCTAAGGGAGTAATGACCCCAGGCGAGAGCATTGTATGATCCGCCAATCATCTTCCTCTTGTCATCTCCACCCCGCAATGCCAATTTATTCATTTCAAAGGTAAAAATGTGTATTTGCTTCGAAAAGTTTTCTGACGGGTACAATACCTCTTACTGAAATCTTTTAAACAATCAAAATTTTTGCTGAAATCTAGCCATTGCATGCCTGCTCTAAAGGTGCCCTTTGCTTTTTAACTGTCTGTCCAAATATTTATTTGCATATAATTTTGATTTCAATTCAATATACCCCTCCATAATCGTGCCTCTCAATTCGTCTTTGAACAACACAATTTTTTCTTAATGGCTTGCTGAATGCCATGTGCATTAGATTTTACGTAATATGACGTGTCGAAATATTTTGGATACCTTTAATGAATTTATATATGTATCAGTACTCGTTACCAAGATAAAAGAGTCTGTATCTATATAATTCATTACCACGTCCTTCAAATTAGGTTCTATGACATTATAAAAGAAATCCTACACCATAAATTTAGAAATGTCCAAAATTGCATGCCCCATATAGATTGGTTTGTTCATGTGCACTTCCTGCTTGGCGAGCTCAATACCAACAAGGCTCTCGTCGAAGAGTAATGACCTGAGATACCTGCTCATGTCTGTAAGTTTCCTTGCCTGTTCCCATTTCTCAATAAATTTCTCATAGACGGCGTTGTTCATTTATTCAGAGGTTTTGCCCGAATTTTGATTTCTCTTGGGCTCTCTTCCCCGTATTCAGGTCGATGTAGGACTTTAACCAGTTAGACCGGTCGTACGATAACACTGTGTATGTGTCTTACAGTCCGGCATTGCTGCTTAACTCTATAGTGCAAGACATATTTGTTCTTGTGTTCTAAACTATCTAGCAGTTCCCTGTATTGACGGTTTGGTGGTATCTCACTTTGGGGGCAGAAACGAAGCTCATTATGAGCATCATGAATATGAGGAGGATATTCAGTGTCAACCTTCAGCATGTATCCGGTGTATGGATATGCAGGGATTTTTGTGCAATAGTCTTCATTGATCTCATCGGAGGTTAGGCATCGAACATTTCCATGGAGTATCTCTGATACCATTGCGCTCCCATGTACGTTACTGATGTCTAAGCATGATAATATTTGACAGTATCGTACTGGTCAAAGTTTGGCATGTATCTGTTTTTGGCCTTAGAGCACTCCTTCACCAGAGTGCACAATACGCTTCTAATTCCGGACTCGAAGAACTACAACATGCTCTTGTCATGGATCAACGTTTGTCGTTTCAACAGGCATCGAATACAAGTCCTGGAAATTAGGACAAATAAGGCAAAAATAGGAGCAATACTACTCTTAGTCGAGGTTATACATTTCCAGCAGGAGGATCCGAAATTTCTCGAAAATATCCGCCAAGAACAGTATATTAGTCTTGAGATATAGATTGCTGTATTCTCCGAGATTCTGGATATTAAAGGTATCTCAGACTTTTTCTGCATGCCTGTAATCCTCGTCGCTAATGGCATCTTCCGGTAGAGTGCTGTATTATGAGTCTTTGGCCGGCAGCTGTGTCTCGTTGAGCGTCGTAATAGAGCTCACATAGTCGTAAGTAAATATGCATTTGCTTGTAGCAACCTTAAAATGACAGGATATTCCTTCCTCGGAATTTTGAAATCATCTTCTTTTTGCATGTCAGCAAGGCTGGATAGCTTATCATCTAGGAATGTAAAGCTATCCATAAACCTGAACTGAATTTTCCTGTACTTTTGCTCAATGCCAGATACCTTTCTGAAGTTTATGCTGTGAACGAAATGGGCTTATCATCATATACCAGATACTTTATCAGAAGTGACTGTCACAATTCGATAGGCAATGGAAAATGATAAGTATGAAACCAAGAACCTTTCTATCATGGTCTCTCGTGAGCATTTTACCTGTAGCAAAACCTCTAATGTCTATGTGACACTTGGAGGCATTACTGAAATTTTGTTGCTCTTCAAGAACCAGTTTCATCGATTTAAGATGCGAGCATACGTCGATGACCTCACCGGCAATTATTGATTTTATAATTTCTTGAAAAAATCGATATAATTAGGACCCCTGCACAGCAAGAATTTCGATAATGAGTCGCCATATCTACAGACTACCTTTAGAGCTATCGACATTGCTTGATGCTCTTGAATGGCTCGGGTTGAACGCGAATTGCTGGAAGGCTCACAAGAGTGGACCGCACCTTTGCCGAAACAGATTCAATGTCGGCGTAAACAACAAACGGCACAGGAGCGCTTTTGGAAAATGATTTGAATTCAATTAAGTCACCCTGTTGTGGCATTCTAAGCAGCTGCCATTTGTTACACCTCAATTTGTGAGCTTCAAGAGCCTTCTCACTAGAGCACCTCGCATGCCCAAATTTTATGTTGATACTTCATGTTCTGTACTCTTGTCAATCTCGATAAATCTCGATTGAGACAAGAGTGCGACCTCTTTTCATTATCGATATATAAAACATTAATATGACGGTCTCTTTTTTCCTGGCGTTTGGTATAAAGGGATGATGATTTTATTTTCCTCTATACCAACCACGGAAGTTGATACTTCTTTATTCTGCTTTTCAAATCTTTGAATCCGATGCAGAGAACCGGGAATTCAATGCTCTCATAATTGTATGCTTTGAAAAGCATCTCAAAGGGATATGCAGTTGTTCTATGTCCATTATTCGTAACTTTACAGTTAGCACGCACCAGAAAAATCGCAAATTACCTATTATACTGATCACTGCACGCTTCTTCTGGACTTTCTTGGGCAAGGGTATATATGCTAAGGCATCTAATGTGTCATAAAACGAGGAACTAATCACCACTGCATGCACGGTAAACAGGGATTTATATTAGGCTCACCGCTCAAATTTAGAAATGATTTCCAAAATGTCCTCCGCTATTTCAGTGAAGATCTGTTCCAGATTGCTTGATGCAAGGATCAAATTGGTCTTGGAATCAAAGAAATATGAGCTTTTCATATCATCATCGGATTTATGGATTAGGTATGAAAGGTCTAGGGAGCAGTTCATTTTTAATCAAGACCTGCTCCTTTTCGAGGTGTCCTTCATTTATTTAATAACAAGATCCATACAATTGCTCACAAAGGCTCCGGGATCAATTACTTCTAATGGACTAGCTATTCTACTATTAAAAATACGTCCCTTGAACGCAGATTCGATGACCTTGCATTCTAGATCCTAAGGATTACTATCACCAACCAAGCCCTTTGCTAATGAGAGAATCCTACTGTAATGTCTGACTTTGGTGGGCTGCTTCATATGGAGGTGGCTGCTGCAGCGGCCATGTCGCTGGGATCTGATCTCAGGCTTCCACTGAAGTGAGTGACCGATAGCCGGCTCAAGGTTGACGGGCTGTTGCTGGAGGTGGAGGCTGATGCTGCAGTGACCATGTCGGAAGATTCTAACCTCAGACCACCGCCGAAATGTATGACCGGTGGTCGGCACACAGTCGCTGATGTTCCTTTTGGAGTAATAATGGTAATGATAGTATTAATTACATTATTGGTGTTAATGATGGACGTTGAAATGACAAATAGTAATAATAATAATTAAAAAGGTAACTTTTGTACAATAGAATACTCTGTAAATAATTTAAGCAAATCCGTACCATTCGGAGATGTATCCATTTGCTTGGATACTGACCACCTGCTGCTGGAGATGTAGGTGGTAGCTGCAGCGATCATGTCGCAGGACTCTGTTCTCAACGCTCCGTCGAAAGGGTGGGTGGTGACCGGCATGCAGTCGTAGATATACGCGTGAAATAATAATAATGCAAATATGTAACTTTCGTTATTGGAATACAGTGCAAATAATGCAAGAAATTCCTCACCATTCGGAGATGCAGCCATTTTCTACAATGTTGACGCTCTGCTGCTGAATGTGGAGGAGGTCGCTGTAGCGGCCATGTCGCAGAACTATGGTCTGAACCCTCCAGCAAAATGTCCGACTCGTGACCGTTATGCAGTCGAAGATATTCCTCCTGAAATAATAAGGCAAATATGTAATTTTGTTTAATAGAACAGAGTGTAAATAGTGGAAGCAAATCCTTACCGTTCAGAGATGGATCCTCTACACCTATCCAGTCTGAGGGAGCTGCGTCAGCTTCCGACCTCGCGCTATCTTCTACATCAAGGTCGGGTGACTCACTGACAAGCAATGACACTCTGGAATAATGATGATGATAATAGTAATAATAATAATAATAATAATAATAATAATAATAATAATAGCTGTAATATGAAGAAGAGGAGATGAAGGAAAGGGGGAGGAAATTAATTACCTTTGTATAACAGAATATGATGTGAATAATGTATAAAAACACTTGCCATCGGGATAAGTTACCGACGTCCATCTCGATTCCATTAAGACTATATGAGCCTGATCCAAGGGTGAAAGATTCGCCGGCAAGCATTGACTCCAGCTCTGACAATTAACATTAACCTGCATTACAGCGCTTGTATTAATATATATTTTGTTCTGTGTAGATACTATAAAAAGCAGAAATCTCACCTCTGTTGAGCTATGTCAGATGTGTATGCTGTGTACGTTCTGGAAGATATGGCTTGAACCTTAAATCCTCATGATCCGCATCTCACCCCCTGAAGGCGCTCAAAGATCGAACTGCGTCCGCATAGCGGGTGTCCAGACTTCTGTCAGCAGTTGAAAGGTAGCCTGATTATAAACTTCATGAGTGGTACTTCATGATGTTGTTAGAGCATGTAATTTATCGATTATATTTTTATTTAAATACATATTAAGTTTGGCTTATATTAATACTAGGTTAGTTGTTTTAAATTAATTTCAAACATTTTTTATTAGAGAGATAATTAATCCACTGTATGTTGGAATGCAGGCTTTGTAATTTACGTGACATATGAAATGCGTGTATTGAATTTTATGGAAATAGTCTGTAAACCATAAGCAGTAGATGAGACCGCTCTAAACATAAAAATGCGTAATACTTTAAAGCGCGCAATTCATTTCAAATATTTTTCTGGTATAACACATTTTTTAAATATTCGTTATTAATGATTAGAGTTGTTCATTTCTTGATCATTCTCTTAAGGACCTGCCAGCATTCAACTGTTTCTCCGTGTTTATGGAAACAGTATGAAATTTTAAGGTTTTCTTATATCATTCAGTTCTATGCATTTAACTACCAAGGTTCTCTTTGTGTCTGTAACAAAATGAGTAATGTATCTATTTCTGAAAAGGTTTACTTGGATTAAAACGTAGTAGATAGAAGACATGTTTAGTATGAATATCTTGTATACCCATTAATAAACGATAGTGTGTAGAGAATCCCGTGTGAATGTTAAACTTAATATTTTAGAACAGATTAAGCATTAAATAATTTTTAGATTTTGTTAATTCAATACATTTCGCTCTTGTTCGCATTTGCACTGTGGTATTCATTGTTATGAGATCGTATTTATATTGAAATAATTTCCAATCGCTTGTACAATTAATAAGAGCCAGTACAACCCCAGTGTATATTATTATGCGTAGGTTATAATAACCTTAATTTTAACAAAGTATACACGAACACATATTAACCTGAATTCGCGAGTGGTTTATTATATGGAAATAGAACGCATCTTATTCCAGACATATGTTTTAAAAATGTCACTTACACAGTTATATATGTATCTGCTTTTAAGCAAAGTATTCAAACATTTCAGTTTCCCATGCATTCAACAAGAATATATGTTGCAACTTGCCTGCCATTTTGATCCCTTATGCTGATGAACTTCTCAAGGTCCAAATAAGGATAACTTTGATACTTGATATTGGCACGATCATTCGCACGGCTGCACAACGATTTAATGATCGCTTTCGGTTGCGCCAAGGCTTTTTATGTAGAAATCTTCCGCGCCAAAATGTCGCCCTCAACATTCTATTCCTTATAAGGAAGTGTTTCAAGTCTAAAACATTTTTTTCTCTTCCGGGCGGGCTAGTGAGGAGGCTCCAGTGTGTCGCAATAGCCACCCCTATGCGTGTGTATTGTGTATTAAACTTTCTGCCTTATACTCCTGGTTATACATTTTATTTGCAATGTCATTATTTTAAACATACGACATTACAATCGAATTCGTTCGAGACAATTTTGAGAAATAAAAAATAATCAACATTTTAAGCTATAGTCTACCACAAGCCTAAGTTATTTAATTTGTTGCTTCAATTTCTGAATGTTTCCTTAGCATCCAAGTCTTTAAATGGCATTGGCTTATAGATCTTTAATATAGCATTATAATATACTTTATGGTCTTACTATAGTCATACAACTCAGGCAAATAGTTTATTTCATAGGCTATGCTAAGAACGGGCTGTATGCATAAACGTTTAGTGTACGCTTTCTTTCGAGCAGATTATCAGTCTAGCGTATATACTTCTTTCCTTAGAATATAGTATGATTGATTTGCATAGGTACTATGTGGGAAATGAACTATCGTATTCTAATGTAAAGGCAAGCAATGATTCTGACCAGCGCAGTATGTGCAGTCTGCTGGTAGTTTCGGTGTGGATCAAATCTGTGGTGTGGATTCCGAGGTAGCGCCAATGTCCAGCGTCTTTCTAGCGCGATGGGGCAGGGAGTAAGGTGGGCGGCTATCTACCTGCTACCCTCCAGTAAGGTACGGTCCATTAGGGTGGACACTACGGTGGAGTTCGGAACTGTATCGTCAGTCTTGGCGAAATGCGAAATATTCGTAATTTGCAATCGCGTACTCCGGAAAGTGAATATACGATGCTTGAAATATGTAATGTTTTCATAATGACATTACGGTTCACTTTCTAAATATGAATTCTATCCCTCCAGACTATGCGTCTGGCTTAATGCAGAAATTTCTTAGTCAAGTTATTACGCCGATAATCGATCTTCAATAATCAAGACTCAAACCCGGGGCCTTTAGATACCAGGATGTATATTCAAATCATGATATGTAATGATATAAATACAAGAGCTGTTGTATTTTGTAAGTATTATTATTTATTATTTATTTACTTTTTTTGCATATCGTTTAGCTGTCGGACTGGCGCATTTTACTCTCCTTGATATATTCTGTAGACGATAAGTTATAAAATCCTGTCGTTAACTTTGATATCTGAGACCAAGCGTACATAGGGCTAATATTGTGATCGATATGTACCAAAAATCCTAGCTTATACAGCCAATCGGTTCGATTCTCTGCGCGAGAATTGCATCACCAGTCCAAGATGGATTAAATTATTATTCCAGCTAATTTTTTCACGAGACTCAATGACACGCTAATTTTCATTGCCCCTATAACTTTAAAACCACGTCAGAACCACGCAATACTATTACTTTAGCTGATTGGAAGGGTTAACAATTATAACTAACAAACAAATATAATAACAAATTATAATAACACAATTAGATTCACCCTGAAATATCCGATTCAAATGACACCAAACACGCCCTCATAGCGCCAATATTAAGCAGTTTTGATTCTTGCATGCATTATCAAGTTCTATAAAAATGTCTCTCAAGTCAATCTAATTGCGCCATGTGTATATGACACTCACTTTCCCCCAGCATTGAGAGCGAGCTTTGCCATCGTCGCAAGTGTCTTTACGTGTAGTTTTTAGCTTTTAGGTGGTTGGAGAACAAAAAAAGAAAAGAAAACAGGAAGTTAGATCACAGCCGAGTGCTGGGTGTGTAGTGTTGATATGGCGTGGCGTCATAGTTCATTATGTATTCAAAAGTTAATTGGAATCACTACTTTCCTCCTATTGTTGAGCCGCATTACAAAAAATGGGGTAAGATTTTCTAACATAGCAAACTTTTACTGAAATTTTCGTGTTGTTTATTATTCATGTAAAAACGTTTCGTCATCTTTATTTAACCTTGGAAACGTTTATTAATTGCTCTTCTCAAAACGAAAATCTCGCTACGCCACTGCTTCTGTGCCCTTTATAGATGGAAAATTTCAATCTAAACCAGAATTGAAGAATTTTGCCTTTTCCATTTCTCATAAAACGGTAATATATATTAAACGGTTAAACATTTGAATTTCTACGTTCTTAAGAACACCGGTGGTTGCTTTTCTGTTAATAATCCTTGCTGCAATCCCTTATCTGTTGTTCAATCTTATCACGGTAAGATCCATTAAAATACGACACCAACGTACGACAGTTAATGGACATCAGCTGTTTTATTAACAGCAAACACAGGTCATAATTGAAACACACCTGCAAACATTGGTTTGAAGTTTAACCTGACAAATTTATATACACTAATACATGTAAATTTCTGGCCAACTGTCGTTATTTCTTCCTGTTGTTCCTAAGTTATAGATAATGTACAATCTAGAAATGAAGCTCGAATACAAAGTAATATGTCTACTGGATTGATACCTACAACAAATAAAGCAAAGTATTTCTCTGTTTTGTTTAAAAGTGACATAATCCTGTCAAAGTGCAAGCTAAAAGGAATCCGTTTTGTTTAGAAGGGCAAGCAGTTGCCTGCTTCTAGTTAGTATCCACTCAACACACAGGAAATTTAGAACAGAGAGAGAGAGAGAGAGAGAGAGAGAGAAAATGTAGTGATATGCACCGGAAAAGAAACTGTTTCATTCTATATGAGTAGGTTATTTAGAAGAGATCGAGCACAGTTTTTTGGGCATATATGGGAAAGGATAGGGAAAACGAGGCTGGATGGGGCGGTTCAAGGAGGAAAATGGGTTTATATGGGAGAGATAGGGAATACGACGAGCGATACTATGCTAGACAGGGTTGAAGGAGGGAAATACGTTTATATGGAAGGAATAGTGGAGAGGTGTTAGGCTAGACAGAGGTCGAGGAGTAGAGTAGGGTTTATATGAAAGGTATAGGAAAACGAGGAGGGGTGTTAGGTTAGACAGAGTTGAAGGGTACAGCATGTCTTTTATATGAGAGAGGTAGGGAGCAGGAGCAGGGGTGTTAGGCTAGACAGAGTTCGAGAAGTAGAGTATGGTTTATATGAAAGGTATAGGAAAACGAGGAGGGGTGTTAGGCTAGACAGAGTTGAAGGGTAGAGCATGTCTTGTATATGAGAGAGGTAGGGAACAGGAGCAGGGGTGTTAGGCTAGACAGAGGTCAAGAAGTAGAGTATGGTTTATATGAAAGGTATAGGAAAACGAGGAGGGGTGTTAGGCTAGACAGAGTTGAAGGGTAGATCATGTCTTGTATATGAGAGAGGTAGGGGACAGGAGCAGGGGTGTTAGGCTAGGCAGAGGTCAAGAAGTAGAGTATGGTTTATATGAATGGTATAGGAAAACGAGGAGGGGTGTTAGGCTAGACAGAGTTGAAGGGTAGAGCATGTCTTGTATATGAGAGAGGTAGGGGACAGGAGCAGGGGTGTTAGGCTAGGCAGAGGTCAAGAAGTAGAGTATGGTTTATATGAATGGTATAGGAAAACGAGGTGGACTGTTAGGCTAGACAGAGTTGAAGGGTAGAGTATGTCCTTTATATGAGAGAGGTTGGGAACAGGAGGAGGGGTTTTAGGTTAGGAGAATTGAGTATGTGTTTATAAGGAGAGACGAGAAAACGGAGAGAGATCCTATGCTAGGATAGACAAGTGTTAAAGTTAGGTTAGATAGGAAACCAAGGAGTGATACTCAGCTAGAGGGGGCAGGAGGAATGGGCTTTATGAGAGGTAGGGGAAACGGGGAGTGGTGTTAGGCTAGACAGAGGTTGAGAGTAGAGTATGCGTTTATATGTATGAGAAGTATAGGAACAGAAAGAGGGGTCTTAGGCTAGACAGAGGTTGAGGAGTAGAGTATAGTTTATATGAGAGGTATAGGAAAACGAGGAGAGGTGTAGGCTAGACAGAGGTCGAGGAGAAGAGTATGGTTTATATGAGAGTCATAGGAAAACGAGAGAGGTGTTAGGCTAGACAGAGCTAGAGGAGTAGAGTATGGGTTATATGAGAGGTATAGGAACAGGAGGAGAGGTGTTAGGCTAGACAGATACTAAAGGAGTAGCAATATGGGTTTATATACAGAAGAGATAGGGAATAGGAGGTGCTAGACCTTGAAAGCGACTTTAGACGTGAACTTCATGGAAAACTGTTTCATGTCAATGTTCTAGACATGTTCATCACGTAACCCATTCAGGGAAAAAGGTGACCAGCAAAGGGAAAAAGGTGACCAGCAAAGGGAAAAACGTAACCAGCAAAGGGAAAAAGGTGACCAGCAAAAGGGAAAAAGGTGACCAGCAAAGGGAAAAGGGTGACCAGCAAAGGGAAAAAGGTGACCAGCAAAAGGAAAAAGGTGACCAGCAAAGGGAAAAAGGTGACCAGGAAAGGGAAAAAGGTGACCAGCAAAGGGAAAAAGGTGACCAGCAAAGGGAAAAAGGTGACCAGCAAAGGGAAAAAGGTGACCAGCAAAGGGAAAAACGTTACCAGCAAAGGGAAAAATGTGACCAGCAAAGGGAAAAAGGTGACCAGGAAAGGGAAAAAGGTGACCAGGAAAGGGAAAAAGGTGAGCAGTAAAGGGAAAAAGGTGACCAGCAAAGGGAGAAAGGTGACCAGCAAAGGGAAAAATGTGACCAACAAAGGGAAAAAGGTGACCAGCAACGGGATAAAGGAGAGCAGCAAAGGGAAAAAGGTGACCAGCAAAGGGAAAAAGGTGTCCAGTAAAGGGAAAATGTGACCAGCAAAGGGAAAAAAGGTGACCAGCAAAGGGAAAAACGTGACCAGCAAAGGGAAAAAGGTGACCAGCAAAGGGAAAAAGGTGACCCACTCAGACCAACAGGTAAGTAATTCAGTTAGTATTGCAAGAGGCTGACTGCATCATAGCAGTATATGATTTCACAGGTAATTCAGTTAGTATTGTAGGTATTTAGGCTAATTCATCTAGTATCACAGGAGGATAGATTCCAGGGGTTGGGTATAGCATAGTTTCGTATTTCACAGGTAACTCAGCTAGTATCGTATGTATTTAGCATAATTCAAGCGTCATAGGTGTTTAGAGTAATTAAGCTAGCATTATAGGAGGGTAGGTTCCAGGGTTGGTTATAACGTAGTTTCGTATTTTACAGATAGTTCAGGTAATATCGTAAGTATTTGGGTAATCAGCATAGTTTCACAGATACTCGTGATAATTTAGATCAGAGATTTGTATCACAGCTATTTAAGGTAAATGCAGGTGATTCAGGTTGTATCAATGGTATTTGAGTCAGTTTAACAGGTAATTCATCTAGTATCATTGGTATTTAAGCCAAACCAGATAGTGTCACAGGTGCTCGTGCTGATTTAGAACAGGAATTCGTATCAGAGCTAGTTAAGGTAATTTCACATGATTCGGGTAGTATCACAGGTATTTAAGTCATTTTAACAGGTAATTCAACTAGTATCACAGTTACTCATGGTAATAGAGAGAGTAATTAGATTATAAACATTTCTCATCCAACGTAACAACAATTTATATACTTTTTTCTAAATCTTACAAACTTATTATATGTTAAACACTTATTGTACGATGCGGAGAGGGATAAACTGCATATTGGTTCACAAATTGAAAAGCTTTGCGTCAACATACCTTTATTTTTTAGTTCATTGTAGATGTCTCTCCCCTTTTATCTAGGCTTGAGACTAGCACTAGGATTGCTCCTAATGGCAGGGTTACCACCTTCCCTTCCATCTTCTTCTTTCTTCATCAGGCGTCTGCTAGTTGCATACACAGCACACGGATAAACTTCATTTTTAAGATTGTAGACTCACGAGAAAAATCTTCATATTCAACTTACATTCTCTTATGCACTACTTGTAATGCTGTAATGTCCATACGCATAGGTAGTTATTCCATCCTCAGCAATAATTCTTTTATCATCAAAGGGATTCAATGCAATTTTATTCACTTGCACTGTGGTAACAGAATGCTTTCGCGATAGGATTAGATTCATAGGTGTTCTGATGATTTCACAGGTTTTAAGACAGTCTGTATAGCTGTCAAACGAAATGTACTGCTTAATAGCGCTACGTTTTATACCTTTAATCTTTTTTATCATTGAGCCTTGAATATCTAAGGCATACATCTTAGGACGTAGTCCAACAAAGCGTAGGATGATTTTGCTGTTAGCCTCATCTTTAAATTTTCCCAATACCTTCTTGTTCTGAGTAGAGTGGCATATATGATTGACAGGGTAATCAGCTGTATCGAGATGCTCAAGAAAACGTAGCTTGTCCTGGTACACATCTTCAGTTGTAACACGATGAATGAACGAATCAGTGTCCATATACATAAGCTTCAGGTTTTCAGCTCCATAATAAGGCAACAACACGTCGTAATGATAGTTATACATTAATGTCTTGGAGATGTCCAACACACTCATACCAATGTATATAGGCTTGTTGAATACAATCTGACGAGAGGCCATATGTACAGCAGCTAGATTAGCAGCATATATCGTCCTGTCGATAAACGTAGGCTTGGCGATCAGCTTCTCTAGAGTTTTTTCATTGGTCACCAGTCGTATGTCCATACGGTTACGCAGGTTCTCCATAGTTTTTCCAAACATGGCGTTGTTAAAGAGCTTGTAGAGATCCTTCTCGAAATCATTTGCAGCTTGTTGTCGTAGCCTGTTGGTAAATTCCACATAAGGTTTCAACCACTGAGACTGTCGGAATTGTAGCACACGATGAATTTTTGTTAGTCGTAGTCCATGACTAAGAGCTTGCTTCAAAGCCATGTAATGCACTACATACTTCTTTCGAGGTCCAAGATGAGGTATCAGTTTCTTTGTAGATGATTCCAATGGTTTCATACACTCTGGCAGGAAAGGTAGATCGCTGTGTAGATCGTGAAGTTCAGCAGGATACTCGATGTCGAGTTCTAATATGTACCCATGAGGATCATCTTCTTGTAGTGTTTCCAAGTTGATTTCTTCAGGTGACACCCACTGAAATCCACCAAAAGGAAGGGCGTGACACATTGCCCACCCATATTGGTTATTAGCGTCCTCGTATGTGATAAATTGGCTTGGTCTCGTCGGATCAAACTTCTCCATATAAGTGTTATTAGCCTCAGCATACCGATGGGAAACTTGACATAAACCTCCTCTTATACCCGATTCCACCATGAGTAGTTGATCATAATCGTGTAACAGCTCAAGCTTAATTCCAGTATACAGTAACATGGCGTCCCATGTAAGACCTGGAGAGGTAAAATAATGGGCAGGATCAACTTTGTGTGTTTTAAGGGTTTGCTCTCTGAACGTCTCAAAGACATCAGCTAGGAGAAGTACATCCGAAGTTAAGTAGAGATCGCTGTACTCTCCCAGGTTTCTCACATTAAACAGCTCCCATACATTTCTAGCATGATCGTAGTCAGTATCAGTAATTTCTTCTTCATTTAATCTATTGTAGAAGGAGTCCTTAGGAGGCAAGCAGGTCTCGTTCAGGGCATCCCATGACGTAACAAAATCATATGGAAATACACCCTTACGGGTCATCAACCTCAATTTGTCTTCTCCAAAGTACTTTAGCGTTTCAGGATACGAGGTTAGATTTTTTACCAACTTATCCAAGCTTGTACTGAGGAATCGGAAGCTATCCACAAATCGAAGCTTTATATCTCCTACATACTTGGTGAATGAGATATAGCTTTCTTCAGAGTTAGGAATTACCTCCACGCGTTCACTTGTACAACCCAGCTCCTTAAAAATGAAATGAGAGTCATATCCGCTAAGGTTATGCATGAAGACTGGTATATATTTAGGTGTTTTACAGGCTAAATTACATTCATTATGAAGACTTCCACGATATTCACCGCTGATGTGATCATGGTCGCGTACTTTGTAGTTCTCTTCTGTAAAGCCTTTTCCACACAAGTAGCATGCTGAAGAAGACTCAAAATCCTTTTGCTGTTGATCCGTAAGTTTCAGAGGCTTAGCAGATTTGTATATGGCATCAATCATTTTTGCAAGAGATGTCAGGTACAGCATAAACTTCTGAGCAGCATCAGCACCACGATACACATAGGGTTGCTTAGGAAGACCAGTTTCGAAATGTTCAACGTTGCTTGATGGTTTAACGTAAACACAGAAGCTCATTGGTGTGTGCTCTTGATAAGGGGTTGTATAGGAAGTTTCAGGATTGGGTATACACGTGTGGCATGGAGTGAGAATACTCTCAAAATCAGCATAGATGACATAAGGTACTTTCAGCATCCTCTCAACATTTTTAAACTGTACAATTGATTTATCCTTGGTAGGCATAACTACCCTTGCAACACCATGTTGATTACAGGTGGCTGCATGTTCTTGTAGTTTTTCCAGTCCGTTTCGTCCATATCGATCATCAAAATGTGTAAAACAGCGCTTACAGGTATAAACACGTCCATTACATTTAGTTTTCTGTCGTCGAATGAGTTTCTCAAAATTCTTTATATATACGTAGTGATGTTTTCCACTATCATCATTCAATAGTAGCATGTCGCAGTGCTCAGGTAGTTCAATATCAGCAACCTTTATCGGATACACTTCATGCTTCTCATCTAGCCCGAAAACGTTAATAGACATATTGTTAAGCTTCTCAAATTTAGGTATTTGAGAAAGTGGAGTAGGATAGGAAACCCAGCTGAAGTCGTACTTGTCTTGAAGTTGTTTGTATTTGATCACACGCTGTGCATTCTTCTCAACATATTTGGCTAGTACAGAGTACATGAAACATTTCTCGTCGGTAAAGTTCTGAATGTTTATACACGCTTCTTTAGCTCCGACATATGACGGTAGTGGTATGTAGCTACTTCCTCGCAACGGATTGTACTTGTTGATACGAAGTCGAAGTCCTTCCACTGCAAGCAAAGCCCAGTGCTACCCTTAAGCTGAGACTCCTCCATTTCAGTCACCAATTTCTTGAATTTCACTTCCATCGCCGACTCCAGATCAGTTTCCAGGAAAACAGCTTGATTCCGTGTTTTAAATGTTTTGTCACAGGTTTCACCAATACTGTTAACAAATCGACACTCAGCCAGCAGATTAATTTTAACACTCTTATGAATGCTAAGCTCTTTATGCACAGCCTGGATTATCCGTTGTTTTGCCTCTTGCAGATACATATTCAGGTCCTTAGGTGACTCGCATTGTATAAAATACGATTTCAATCGTCCTTCGAATGAAGTTTCGTATTCTTTCATATCACAGTCCTCCATTGTTGACAGCAACTGATGTTTAGTTGGCTCCAATCTTCTTTTCTTCTGAGGGCTGCTTATTTCACATATATCTTCGTGTCGCTGCCCCTTATAACCATCTTTGAAGGTTACATTACAATGTTTACATTTGAAGAGCTTCTTACAAGTCATCTCGTGTCTTCTCTTGTGATAACCTCGGAGGAACTTCTTCCCACATTTTCCGCATGCATATCCAGTAGCGCTTGGAATAATATCCTTATACGCTGAGTTATTCATCTTTATTCTGGATGTAATTACGTATTAATCACTGATCAATGAAATGTAGACCTTTTCACCTTGATACCACTTTAGAAAGCTGATTATTCTTGGAGAGAACACGATGTTAGCACCTCAAGACTAATTAGCACAATGAAGTCCAATGCCCTAGATCACCATATTTATAGAGGGAGCACGAACCTTTTAGATCAGTCATAAACTCGCTCCATAACTAGTTTATATGATCGCTCTACGCATATTAACCCCAGCCATATAACCTCACGCCCAGAGCCAGGATATTTATGACGTCACACCCAGACAGGATGTCTGGCAGCATCAAACACGTTTAAACTCGTCTCGTAACTACCTGTATATGCTGTCACACCAACAAAAGAAGTATTCCTACACGCTCATTCAGACACGTTTCCATCAAAGCCTACCACCACCCATTATACCAAAGCTAGCACAATTTCAAAGGCTTAAAAGGTAACGTAGAAGATTTCCCTCCTTATTTACTTAAATGTATGTATATACTACATTATTTCACGTTTTCATTCCCTTTTCAATTCTTCCTTTCCATCTTCCCACAGAAAGACCACTACAATCACAAGCAAAGCAATTTTTCCAGAGTTACAGAAATTCTAAGCTTCTAGAATCGAACCGGTAATAGTTTTAATAAATGTATTTTTAGTAATTTAGCTCCCTCGCATCAGCATATACCATTTAATCTTTACTCGAACCTGATAGGATTCATAGGCTTGAAGATATATGAAATCACCCCTTCGGGATTCGATCTGAGTACTTTAAAGTACTTTTTGTCATGATAACGATATTTAGGAACTAGGTACTCTGTTTACGGTTTACTTGGCGTGTCTATATAAATTAGATTACGAGTTATTAAATTTGCAATTAAATTTCATTAAATCGGTATTCGAACCCAGAACACCAGGAACAAAATAATTTATAATATTAGCTTGACATGTTAAACAAAGCTGTGTGCAGTTACGCTATCAATCTAAGTGATATATTCTAGTGTACAGAGGAAAATTAAGGAACATATTAAAAGATGGGAATCGAACCAAGCACAACTGATTGACAATTATATACAGCATTAATTACCCAGTACAGAACCTATCAAACATGCTTTGGCCCACTCCTCTACCTCATTTAGTTCCAGAGATAATGAAGATTTAAAATTAAGAATCGAATTCAGGACACCAGATTCCCAAATATAGATCCGCAAAAACCTACCTATTGATATAAATGTAATAAACTTTATTTGACGTCTTTATCTTAAGTAGTTTAGGAGTTATTAAATTTATAATTATATTACATTTTATCGGTATTCGAACCCAGAACACCAGAAACAAAATTATTTATAAAATTAGTTTGCTATGTTAAAAAGAGCTGTATGCAGTTACAGCATCAATCTAAGTTATATATTCTAGTGTACAGAGAAAAATTAAGGAAATCATTTAAAAATCGGGATTCGAACTAGGGACAACTGATTAAAATTATATACAGTATTAATTACACATTATAACAGCTATCAAACATGCTTTGGTTCATCCCTCTACCTCTCTTAGTTTCCGAGATAATGGAGATTTAAAATTAAGGATCGAACCCAGGACACCAGGTACCCAAATGTACATTCAGAAGAAACTACCTAATAATATAAATGTAATGAAATATATTTGGCGTCTTTATCTTAATTAGTCTCTGAGTTATTAGAAGTTGAATTTGTAATTACTCGTGGGATTCGAACCCAGGCATCCCGGACAACTCGGATTAAAATCTCAAGGACGCGGCGCATTTCAAAGAATTGATTAGTTTTTATCTTATTGTTCTATCTCTTTTCATTCAGGAGATATAAGTAATTAATCAGTAGTACAGAATTGCGGGTTCTGGTACAGTTAATTTATGCATGGAATGCAATTAATATGCTAATTAGCCCCCCTCCCACTAATAAGTCCCGCCCACTTCTATACTACTGATTAATTGCTTATATCTCTTGAATTAAAAGAGATAGAATAATGGGATAAAAACTAGTCAATTCTTTGGAATGCGCCGCGTCCTTGAGATTTTAAGCCGAGTTGTCCGGGATGCCTGGGTTCGAATCCCACGAGTAATTACAAATTCAACTTCTAATAACTCAGAGACTAATAAGATAAAGACGCCAAATAAATTTTATTACATTTATATCATTAGGTAGTTTCTTCTGAATGTAAATTTGGATACCTGGTGTCCTGGGTTCGATCCTTAATTTTAAATCTCCATTATCTCGGAAACTAAGAGAGGTAGAGGGATGAACCAAAGCATGTTTGATAGCTGTTATAATGTGTAATTAATACTGTATATAATTTTAATCAGTTGTCCCTAGTTCGAATCCCGATTTTTAAATGATTTCCTTAATTTTTCTCTGTACACTAGAATATATAACTTAGATTGATGCTGTAACTGCATACAGCTCTTTTTAACATAGCAAACTAATTTTATAAATAATTTTGTTTCTGGTGTTCTGGGTTCGAATACCGATAAAATGTAATTTAATTATAAATTTAATAACTCCCAAACTACTTAAGATAAAGACGTCAAATAAACTTTAGTACATTTATATCAATAGGTAGTTTCTTGCGGATCTATACTTGGGGATCTGGTGTCCTGAGTTCGATTCTTAATTTTAAATCTTCATTATCTCTGGAATTAAATGAGGTAGAGGAGTGGGCCAAAGCATGTTTGATAGGTTCTGTACTGCGTAATTAATGCTGTATATAATTGTCAAACAGTTGTGCTTGGTTCGATTCCCATCTTTTAATGAGTTCCTTAATTTTCCTCTGTACACTAGAATATATCACTCAGATTGATAGCGTAATTGCACACAGCTTTGTTTAACATGTCAAGCTAATATTATAAATTATTTTGTTCCTGGTGTTCTGGGTTCGAATACCGATTTAATGAAATTTAATTGCAAATTTAATAACTCGTAATCTAATTTATATAGACACGTCAAGTAAACCGTAAACAGAGTACCTAGTTCCTAAATATCGTTATCATGACAAAAAGTACTTTAAAGTACTCAGATCGAATCCCGAAGGGGTGATTTCATTTATCTTCAAGCCTATGAATCCTATCAGGTTCGAGTAAAGATTAAATGGTAGATGCTGATGCGAGGGAGCTAAATTACTAAAAATACATTTATTAAAACTATTACCGGTTCGATTCTAGAAGCTTAGAATCTCTATAACTCTGGAAAAATTGCTTTGCTTGTGATTGTAGTGGTCTTTCTGTGGGAAGATGGAAAGGAAGAATTGAAAAGGGAATGAAAACGTGAAATAATGTAGTATATACATACATTTAAGTAAATAAGGAGGGAAATCTTCTACGTTACCTTTTAAGCCTTTGAGATTGTGCTAGCTTTGGTATAATGGGTGGTGGTAGGCTTTGATGGAAACGTGTCTGAATGAGCGTGTAGGAATACTTCTTTTGTTGGGGTGACAGCATATACAGGTAGTTACGAGACGAGTTTAAACGTGTTTGATGCTGCCAGACATCCTGTCTGGGTGTGACGTCATAAACATCCTGGCTCTGGGCGTGAGGTTATATGGCTGGGGTTAATATGCGTAGAGCGATCATATAAACTAGTTATGGAGCGACTTTATGACTGATCTAAAAGGTTCGTGCTCCCTCTATAAATATGGTGATCTAGGGCATTGGACTTCATTGTGCTAATTAGTCTTGAGGTGCTAACATCGTGTTCTCTCCAAGAATAATCAGCTTTCTAAAGTGGTATCAAGGTGAAAAGGTCTACATTTCATTGATCAGTGATTAATACGTAATTACATCCAGAATAAAGATGAATAACTCAGCGTATAAGGATATTATTCCAAGCGCTACTGGATATGCATGCGGAAAATGTGGGAAGAAGTTCCTCCGAGGTTATCACAAGAGAAGACACGAGATGACTTGTAAGAAGCTCTTCAAATGTAAACATTGTAATGTAACCTTCAAAGATGGTTATAAGGGGCAGCGACACGAAGATATATGTGAAATAAGCAGCCCTCAGAAGAAAAGAAGATTGGAGCCAACTAAACATCAGTTGCTGTCAACAATGGAGGACTGTGATATAAAAGAATACGAAACTTCATTCGAAGGACGATTGAAATCGTATTTTATACAATGCGAGTCACCTAAGGACCTGAATATGTATCTGCAAGAGGCAAAACAACGGATAATCCAGGCTGTGCATAAAGAGCTAAGCATTCATAAGAGTGTTAAAATTAATCTGCTGGCTGAGTGTCGATTTGTTAACAGTATTGGTGAAACCTGTGACAAAACATTTAAAACACGGAATCAAGCTGTTTTCCTGGAAACTGATCTGGAGTCGGCGATGGAAGTGAAATTCAAGAAATTGGTGACTGAAATGGAGGAGTCTCAGCTTATGGGTAGCAACTGGGCTTTGCTTGCAGTGGAAGGACTTCGACTTCGTATCAACAAGTACAATCCGTTGCGAGGAAGTAGCTACATACCACTACCGTCATCTGTCGGAGCTAAAGAAGCGTATATAAACATTCAGAACTTTACCGACGAGAAATGTTTCATGTACTCTGTACTAGCCAAATATGTTGAGAAGAATGCACAGCGTGTGAACAAATACAAACAACTTCAAGACAAGTACGACTTCAGCTGTGTTTCCTATCCTACTCCACTTTCTCAAATACCTAAATTTGAGAAGCTTAACAATATGTCTATTAACGTTTTCGGGCTAGATGAGAAGCATGAAGTGTATCCGATAAAGGTTGCTGATATTGAACTACCTGAGCACTGCGACATGCTACTATTGAATGATGATAGTGGAAAACATCACTACGTATATATAAAGAATTTTGAGAAACTCATTCGACGACAGAAAACTAAATGTAATGGACGTGTTTATACCTGTAAGCGCTGTTTTACACATTTTGATGATCGATATGGACGAAACGGACTGGAAAAACTACAAGAACATGCAGCCACCTGTAATCAACATGGTGTTGCAAGGGTAGTTATGCCTACCAAGGATAAATCAATTGTACAGTTTAAAAATGTTGAGAGGATGCTGAAAGTACCTTATGTCATCTATGCTGATTTTGAGAGTAATCTCACTCCATGCCACACGTGTATACCCAATCCTGAAACTTCCTATACAACCCCTTATCAAGAGCACACACCAATGAGCTTCTGTGTTTACGTTAAACCATCAAGCAACGTTGAACATCTCGAAACTGGTCTTCCTAAGCAACCCTATGTGTATCGTGGTGCTGATGCTGCTCAGAAGTTTATGCTGTACCTGACATCTCTTGCAAAAATGATTGATGCCATATACAAATCTGCTAAGCCTCTGAAACTTACGGATCAACAGCAAAAGGATTTTGAGTCTTCTTCAGCATGCTACTTGTGTGGAAAAGGCTTTACAGAAGAGAACTACAAAGTACGCGACCATGATCACATCAGCGGTGAATATCGTGGAAATCTTCATAATGAATGTAATTTAGCCTGTAAAACACCTAAATATATACCAGTCTTCATGCATAACCTTAGCGGATATGACTCTCATTTCATTGTTAAGGAGCTGGGTTGTACAAGTGAACGCGTGGAGGTAATTCCTAACTCTGAAGAAAGCTATATCTCATTCACCAAGTATGTAGGAGATATAAAACTTCGATTTGTGGATAGCTTCCGATTCCTCAGTACAAGCTTGGATAAGTTGGTAAAAAATCTAACCTTGTATCCTGAAACGCTAAAGTACTTTGGAGAAGACAAATTGAGGTTGATGACCCGTAAGGGTGTACTTGCATATGATTTTGTTACGTCATGGGATGCCCTGAACGAGACCTGCTTGCCTCCTAAGGACTCCTTCTACAATAGATTAAATGAAGAAGAAATTACTGATACTGACTACGATCATGCTAGAAATGTATGGGAGCTGTTTAATGTGAGAAACCTGGGAGAGTACAGCGATCTCTACTTAACTTCGGATGTACTTCTCCTAGCTGATGTCTTTGAGACGTTCAGAGAGCAAACCCTTAAAACACACAAAGTTGATCCTGCCCATTATTTTACCTCTCCAGGTCTTACATGGGACGCCATGTTACTGTATACTGGAATTAAGCTTGAGCTGTTACACGATTATGATCAACTACTCATGGTGGAATCGGGTATAAGAGGAGGTTTATGCCAAGTTTCCCATCGGTATGCTGAGGCTAATAACGCTTATATGGAGAAGTTTGATCCGACGAGACCAAGCCAATTTATCACCTACGAGGACGCTAATAACCAATATGGGTGGGCAATGTGTCACGCCCTTCCTTTTGGTGGATTTCAGTGGGTGTCACCTGAAGAAATCAACTTGGAAACACTACAAGAAGATGATCCTCATGGGTACATATTAGAAGTCGACATCGAGTATCCTGCTGAACTTCACGATCTACACAACGATCTACCTTTCCTGCCAGAGTGTAAGAAACCATTGGAATCATCTACAAAGAAACTGATACCTCATCTTGGACCTCGAAAGAAGTATGTAGTGCATTACATGGCTTTGAAGCAAGCTCTTAGTCATGGACTACGACTAACAAAAATTCATCGTGTGCTACAATTCCGACAGTCTCAGTGGTTGAAACCTTATGTGGAATTTAACAACAGGCTACGACAACAAGCTGCAAATGATTTCGAGAAGGATCTCTACAAGCTCTTTAACAACGCCATGTTTGGAAAAACTATGGAGAACCTGCGTAACCGTATGGACATACGACTGGTGACCAATGAAAAAACTCTAGAGAAGCTGATCGCCAAGCCTACGTTTATCGACAGGACGATATATGCTGCTAATCTAGCTGCTGTACATATGGCCTCTCGTCAGATTGTATTCAACAAGCCTATATACATTGATGATGATGATGTTATGCGGTTTAAGGGCGCTAAACTGCTACGGTCATCAGCGCCCTTACAATGTATAAAAGATAAGTTCAAAATATAAAACAGGTAAAAAACCGCATAGTTAAAAACGGGACACAAACCCGCGATGTTCAAAAGGCTAAAACTAACAACAGAACAATAACAAAATAACAATAACAACAATAACAATAACAACAATAACAAGAACAACAAGAATAACAATAACAACAATATAAAGTTCTGAAAATCAACACACTAAAAGCAAGGGCAATAAAAGATTAAAACGTGTCAGGAACTGTAGAATGCGAGGGACGTGAGCGCCATATGTCCACTGGGGATAAGAGTTCCCATAAAAACAGACAGAATAAAAGTACTAAGCCAAAAGACGCCCAACGCATTAAATGCGCAGATTAAAATCACTGTCATGAATAAAACGTAAAACACATTCTACAGCACGCGTGTCGTCTGCCAAAACGTTGGCTAGGCCAACAGGCAGACCCACACGAGCACGCAATGCAGCTAAGACCTGACACTCTGTTAAAATGTGACGCACCGTTAAGGGCACGACACACTGCCCACAGAGTGGTGCGGGGTCACCACTGAGCAAATACCTATGACTAAAAACACAATGTCCAATCCGTAGACGAGCTAAAATTACCTCTTCCCGACGACAAGAACGAGAAGAGGTATCCCAGATCAACGGGAAAGGCTTAACTTCCCGCAACTTGTTCCCCCGGAGGGCCGTCCACTCATCGCGCCAGCGCGAGAGGATGCGGCGACGTAAAATAATACACGAATCAGACGAGGGAACAACAGAAGTAAAAAATCTGGGTAATAAAATCGCCGATTTCGCAGCGGCGTCGGCAGACTCATTACCTGAGATGCCCACATGACCTGGAATCCACATGAAGGACACGCTGATGCCAGAGACACCAAGCGAGTGGAGCAGGTCATGTATGCGCTGTACGAGTGGGTGGTAATGGTACAGCGCATGAATAGCCTGAAGGGCACTCAGAGAGTCCGTACAAATAAAACAGCGCCGTAAGTCGAGCCGCTGAATGTATAAAACAGATTGATAAATGCTAAAAAGTTCGGCGGTAAAAATTGAACATTGTCGAGGTAAACGAAAAGTAAAACGCTGAACACCAAAAACAAAGGCACATCCTACTCCAACATCAGTCTTAGACCCATCAGTATATATAAAATGACAGTCCCCGAACTGCGCTTGTAGTTCTAAAAAGGCGGATCTAAGAACAGAAGCAGGGGTCGCATTTTTCGGCATCGACGTTAGCCCAAGGTGGATGTGGGCCTCAGCGCGCGACCATGGAGGAAAGCGCGTTTCCCCTCGGGTAAGGGCCGGCGCTGGCGTAACGTCCAAATGCCGAAGTAGCAGTCGAAATCGAACCCCTGGAGGGAGCAATGCAGAGGAGCTAACTAAATATTGCCGGTCAAGCGAATCCTCGTAAAATACATCGAAGGACGGGTGGTTAGGCAAGCTTGAGAGTCGACAAGCATAGCTGCACAAAAGCATCTCACGCCGGAAGGACAGCGGAGGCTCTGCAGCTTCTGCGTACAGACTGGGTACAGGGCTAGTTGGAAAGGCCCCTGTAGCGACTCTTATGCCACGATGGTGAATGGCATTCAATCGACGTAACACAGATGGACGTGCCGACGAATAAACAATACACCCGTAATCAAGCTTGGATCGGACCAAAGAGCGATAAAGACGAAGAAGGACGGTCCGATCAGCTCCCCAGGATGTGCCACTTAAAACACGTAAAATAGTAAGAGAACGGTCACACTTTGCCTTTAAAAAGGAAACGTGCGAGGTCCAACACAACTTCCTATCAAAAATCAACCCCAAAAATTTCGCCTCGTCTGCAAACGGAAGTATCCCTGGCCCAAGATGGAGAGAGGGCGGAGGGAAATACTTCCGGCGCCAGAAGTTGATGCAGACGGATTTCTCGGCGGAGAAATTAAAGCCGTTGGCGTTACTCCAGGCGTAGAGACGGTCGATACAGCTCTGGAGACGGCGTTCGAGTAGACAGGTCCGCCGTGAACTGCAATAAATAGCGAAATCGTCAACAAAAAGGGACGAGGAAATGCCAGGTGGAATACAATCAACAATGGGGTTGAGAGCAATCGCAAAAAGTGTGACACTGAGTACAGAGCCCTGCGGTACTCCGTTCTCTTGAATAAAACGACGAGATAAAACCGAGCCCACACGTACACGAAAGACGCGGTCCGTCATAAACTCCCGAAGAAATATGGGAAGACGACCACGGATATTCCAATCGTGAAGTGTACGTAAAATGCCGCCCCTCCAACAAGTGTCATAAGCTTTCTCCAGGTCAAAAAATACAGCCACGGTTTGACACTTTCTCAGAAATCCATTCATAATATGCGTCGACAAGGACACCAGATGGTCGACGGTAGAGCGATAGCGACGAAACCCGCACTGAGCGTTCGCTAGAAGTTTCTGAGACTCAAGCCACCATGTCAACCGCCCGTTGATCATGCGCTCCATCACCTTACAAATGCAACTGGTGAGGGAGATAGGGCGGTAGCTGAAAGGTAGTTGGCGATCCTTCCCAGGCTTAAGTATAGGGACAATGGTGGCTTCGCGCCAAACGGAAGGAAAAATGCCGTCTTGCCAAATACGGTTATAGACCTGTAAGAGAAATAGTTTACTGTCGGCTGAAAGGTTCTTTAACATCAGGACATGAATGCCGTCCGGCCCGGGAGCGGAGTGCCGAGAGCAATGAAGAGCATGCTCCAGCTCCCTCATTGTGAATAGTTCGTTATAGCATTCATCATTAACAGACCGAAAAGTATATGATGCGGAATCCTGCCGGTCTTTAATAGAGCGAAAGCCGGCGGAATAATGGTCTGAACTGGAAACCGCCTCAAAGGCAGAACCCAGAGTGTTAGCGATGGCAGCCGGATCCACTATGGTGGCATTAGAAACCTGAAGGCCAGAAACAGTACAATGTGACACTTTACCTGAGAAGCGACGAAGTTTATCCCAAACAACGGATGAAGGCGTAAAACGAATACAAGACTCGACAAAACGAGCCCAAGATGCCTTCTTGCTATCCTGAATAATGCGACGAGCCCTGGCGCGCGATTGTTTAAAAGTCACCAAATTATCAAGTGTAGGGTGGCGCCGAAACACCCTAAGTGCAGTCCTACGGGCACGAACGGCGTCCCGACAATCCTCGTTCCACCACGGAACAGGTGGCCGCCGAGGTTGGGAGGATGAACGGGGTATTGCGCGTTCGGCGGCAGAGAAAATAACAGACGTAAGGTGCTGCACTAGTTGGTGAATGTCGGAGAAGGGCTGGTCGTCAAAATGCACGAGGCTGGAATACAAGCTCCAGTCGGCTTTTGCGAATATCCAGGTAGGTACTCTGGAATGCTGTACGTGGTGCGACAGAAGAGAAACGATGCAGGGGAAATGGTCGCTGGAGTAGGTGTCAGCGACGACGTTCCACTGAAGACGACGTGCAAGCTGGAGTGAGCAAATTACAAGGTCCAGGTGAGAGAATGTACCAGAAGAATCAGAAATAAAAGTAGGTGCACCTGTATTGAGGATGGAAAGATTGAACTGATAAAAAATGTCGGAAAGAAGAGTTCCCCTCGCACAAGCCCTTGGCGAACCCCATAGTGGGTGATGGGCATTAAAATCTCCCAACAGAAGAAATGGTGTTGGGAGAGCGGACAGGAGAGATCGAATGTCCGCGGGAGCGAGGGGAGACGATGGAGGTGTATACACAGAGCAAACAGAAAACAAAAAGCCGGGTAAGTGAAGGCGAACGGCAACAGCTTGCAAGTCAGATGTAAGTGTGACAGGTGTAAAATGAACGTCATTACGCACCAAAATCATGACACCACCATGAGCAGGAGTACCCTCCTCCGGTTCAAGGTCGTAGCGAACCGGAGTATATCCTCGGAGATCAAAAGGATCGTGAGGGCGAAGCTTAGTCTCCTGCAAACATACGACCATAGGCGAATGGGAACGCAATAAAAGTTGCAGTTCCGCCCTATGCGATCGTACACCACGTACATTCCAGGTCAGGATAGCCATTAAGAATAAGGGGATAAACTGTCTATTTAGAAGGGCGGCTTAAAATTACCTTTTGTTTAACCTTTGGGCTCGGGCTTTTTGTATGGAGTTGGTCAGACTCCATAGCTTCCTCGGAGGGAGGGCCCACGCGCTCAGTGCCAGAAACCGATTCAAGCGCCGTGAATCGGTTCTGGGTGGCGATGGGTGAAGGGTGCCGCTGAGCGCGGCTTGTCCCAGGACCATCCTGGGACAGCGACCTCCGAGGAGGAGAAGGTGAACCTTTGTTACCGCGCGCACGCGGAGGGTCTTTTAAAAAATCTTCCCTACGAAGTTTCTGCTTGGGCTTCTTTTCAACGGCTTGCGACTTCATTGACTTGGGACCAGGTTTATACGGCTTGGTAACTGTAGCCTTAATAGACGGCCGGACGGTAGTGGCGGTTAATCCAGTCAAGGTCCAGGTCTGAGTTTCGGCATCTACTCGTGGTACTGGCGAGGCAACAACAGAACTAAATGTGCCAGATCGCAGGAGTGAAGGTTGGCGCGCATGGAAACGCCTCCGGGCTTCAGCGAAGGAGAGTTTTTCCTTTACCCGGATCTCCTGGATCGCCTTCTCGTCCAAATACCGCGGACAGTCGGCAAACGAAGCAGAATGTGACCCTTTACAATTAACGCAGACGGGGGCTGTTGAACAGGTACCTTCGTGTGAGGGCTGGCTACATGTTGCACAGATGTTAACGGCACTCTTACAGGAGACTTGCGTATGCCCAAAACGTTGGCATTTAAAACAACGCAGAGGTCTAGGAATATAAGGCCTCACAGAAATCCGTTCGTACCCTGCGGAAATGCTCGTGGGCAGATCGACGCCATCAAATGTAATAAACAGGGTACGAGTGGGTACCAATACGCCGTCGCGTTTGGCCTCCACTCGATGCACTGCAGTGATCTTTTGATCAGATAGATATTCTACGAGAACCTCGTCCGATATACCATCGAGGCTATGGGTGGTAACGACGCCCCGACAGGAGTTCAATGTGCGGTGCTTCTCAACACGGACGGGGTAACCGTGGAGAAGCGTAGCGCGCAACAAGGTCTTACTTTGCTGATCGGACTTAGTTTGTGCCAATAAGGAACCATTCCGTAGACGAGTGCATGATTGAACCGCACCAGCAATAGCATCTATTCCCTTCTGAATTATAAAAGGGTTCACCTTCTCAAAGTTTTGTCCTTCTTCTGTTCTCGAAATGACCAAGTAACAACCAGATGACGGCGGTGCTACTTCTGTTACAATGACTTTTCGGCGCTTGTTGTTAATAATGGAGAAAGGGTGCTCCATAGCGAAAAAAAATCCTCCACCATTGCAACCGTCTCCGACCTCGGGCTCTGACTTCCCGGGCGTTACCCCGGCTTGGGTGAGTGGCCTATCTATACCTAGCTCACCCCAGGGTCACACCTCCCAGAACATAGACAGAGGGACCCAATCGCCGTCAGAAGTCAGCAGCTCATGCAATGGCCCCCCCGCGGGACTGCAGTTGAACAGCGGATACGAACACAAACCCTACATGACGACCCCGGGTGGTGGGGATGACGCCATTACCTACTCACCCAGCTGCGCACGCGGTGCGCGGGTATCCGTCAGGCTGTGTCCACGGAGGATTTAAATAAAAGGTAAAAGAAACTAAAACAGTGTGGGCGTTTCGCACGCAAGGTAGGCCGGCGGGGAAGAAAAAGAGATATGCGAATGTCGTGGTGCGAAATGGTCGGAAAGTGATAAGGGAAGAAAGAAACGATGGTGAGGTGCGGTATGGATGGAATGCAAAGAACGCACGAGAGCCTACCTTGTGTCCACCGGTCACCTGAAGAACCCACCTCGACCGGATGGGGGTGAGGGGATGAATATGGCGATGATTGGCTCGGGAACCCCCGGGTGCGCCAAAAACCCGTACTCACATAAGGTGAGCCCCTGAGGGGGCCTATATACATTGGTATGAGTGTGTTGGACATCTCCAAGACATTAATGTATAACTATCATTACGACGTGTTGTTGCCTTATTATGGAGCTGAAAACCTGAAGCTTATGTATATGGACACTGATTCGTTCATTCATCGTGTTACAACTGAAGATGTGTACCAGGACAAGCTACGTTTTCTTGAGCATCTCGATACAGCTGATTACCCTGTCAATCATATATGCCACTCTACTCAGAACAAGAAGGTATTGGGAAAATTTAAAGATGAGGCTAACAGCAAAATCATCCTACGCTTTGTTGGACTACGTCCTAAGATGTATGCCTTAGATATTCAAGGCTCAATGATAAAAAAGATTAAAGGTATAAAACGTAGCGCTATTAAGCAGTACATTTCGTTTGACAGCTATACAGACTGTCTTAAAACCTGTGAAATCATCAGAACACCTATGAATCTAATCCTATCGCGAAAGCATTCTGTTACCACAGTGCAAGTGAATAAAATTGCATTGAATCCCTTTGATGATAAAAGAATTATTGCTGAGGATGGAATAACTACCTATGCGTATGGACATTACAGCATTACAAGTAGTGCATAAGAGAATGTAAGTTGAATATGAAGATTTTTCTCGTGAGTCTACAATCTTAAAAATGAAGTTTATCCGTGTGCTGTGTATGCAACTAGCAGACGCCTGATGAAGAAAGAAGAAGATGGAAGGGAAGGTGGTAACCCTGCCATTAGGAGCAATCCTAGTGCTAGTCTCAAGCCTAGATAAAAGGGGAGAGACATCTACAATGAACTAAAAAATAAAGGTATGTTGACGCAAAGCTTTTCAATTTGTGAACCAATATGCAGTTTATCCCTCTCCGCATCGTACAATAAGTGTTTAACATATAATAAGTTTGTAAGATTTAGAAAAAAGTATATAAATTGTTGTTACGTTGGATGAGAAATGTTTATAATCTAATTACTCTCTCTATTACCATGAGTAACTGTGATACTAGTTGAATTACCTGTTAAAATGACTTAAATACCTGTGATACTACCCGAATCATGTGAAATTACCTTAACTAGCTCTGATACGAATTCCTGTTCTAAATTAGCACGAGCACCTGTGACACTATCTGGTTTGCCTTAAATACAAATGATACTAGATGAATTACCTGTTAAACTGACTCAAATACCATTGATACAACCTGAATCACCTGCATTTACCTTAAATAGCTGTGATACAAATCTCTGATCTAAATTATCACGAGTATCTGTGAAACTATGCTGATTACCCAAATACTTACGATATTACCTGAACTATCTGTAAAATACGAAACTACGTTATAACCAACCCTGGAACCTACCCTCCTATAATGCTAGCTTAATTACTCTAAACACCTATGACGCTTGAATTATGCTAAATACATACGATACTAGCTGAGTTACCTGTGAAATACGAAACTATGCTATACCCAACCCCTGGAATCTATCCTCCTGTGATACTAGATGAATTAGCCTAAATACCTACAATACTAACTGAATTACCTGTGAACTCATACACTGCTATGATGCAGTCAGCCTCTTGCAATACTAACTGAATTACTTACCTGTTAGTGTGAGTGGGTCACCTTTTTCCCTTTGCTGGTCACCTTTTTCCCTTTGCTGGTCACGTTTTTCCCTCTGCTGGTCACCTTTTTCCCTTTGCTGGTCGCCTTTTTGCCTTTGCTGGTCACGTTTTTCCCTTTGCTGGTCACGTTTTTCCCTTTCCTGGTCACCTTTTTCCCTTTGCTGGTCACATTTTTCCCTTTGCTGGTAACGTTTTTCCTTTTGCTGGTCACCTTTTTCCCTTTGCTGGTCACCTTTTTCCCTTTGCTGGTCACCTTTTTCCCTTTGCTGGTCACCTTTTTCCCTTTCCTGGTCACCTTTTTCCCTTTGTTGGTCACCTTTTTCCCTTTGCTGGTCACCTTTTTCCCTTTTGCTGGTCACCTTTTTCCCTTTGCTGGTCACGTTTTTCCTTTTGCTGGTCACCTTTTTCCCTTTGCTGGTCACCTTTTTCCCTTTGCTGGTCAGCTTTTTCCTGAATGGGTTACGTGATGAACATGTCTAGAACATTGACATGAAACAGTTTTCCATGAAGTTCACGTCTAAACTCGCTTTCAAGGTCTAGCACCTCCTATTCCCTATCTCTCCTGTATATAAACCCATATTGCTACTCCTTTAGTATCTGTCTAGCCTAACACCTCTCCTCCTGTTCCTATACCTCTCATATAACCCATACTCTAGTCCTCTAGCTCTATCTAGCCTAACACCTCTCTCGTTTTCCTATGACTCTCATATAAACCATACTCTTCTCCTCGACCTCTGTCTACTCTAACTCCTTTCCTCGTTTTCCTATACCTCTCATATAAACCATACTCTATTTTCGACCTCTGTCTAGCCTACACCTCTCCTCGTTTTCCTATACCTCTCATATAAACTATACTCTACTCCTCAACCTCTGTCTAGCCTAAGACCCCTCTTCCTGTTCCTATACTTCTCATACATATAAACGCATACTCTACTCTCAACCTCTGTCTAGCCTAACACCACTCCCCGTATCCCCTACCTCTCATAAAGCCCATTCCTCCTGCCCCCTCTAGCTGAGTATCACTCCTTGGTCTCCTATCTAACCTAACTTTAACACTTGTCTATCCTAGCATAGGATCTCTCTCCGTTTTCTCGTCTCTCCTTATAAACACATACTCAATTCTCCTAACCTAACACCCCTCCTCCTGTTCCCAACCTCTCTCATATAAAGGACATACTCTACCCTTCAACTCTGTCTAGCCTAACAGTCCACCTCGTTTTCCTATACCATTCATATAAACCATACTCTACTTCTTGACCTCTGCCTAGCCTAACACCCCTGCTCCTGTCCCCTACCTCTCTCATATACAAGACATGCTCTACCCTTCAACTCTGTCTAGCCTAACACCCCTCCTCGTTTTCCTATACCATTCATATAAACCATACTCTACTTCTTGACCTCTGCCTAGTCTAACACCCCTGCTCCTGTCCCCTACCTCTCTCATATACAAGACATGCTCTACCCTTCAACTCTGTCTAGCCTAACACCCCTCCTCGTTTTCCTATACCTTTCATATAAACCATACTCTACTTCTCGAACTCTGTCTAGCCTAACACCCCTGCTCCTGCTCCCTACCTCTCTCATATAAAAGACATGCTGTACCCTTCAACTCTGTCTAACCTAACACCCCTCCTCGTTTTCCTATACCTTTCATATAAACCCTACTCTACTCCTCGACCTCTGTCTAGCCTAACACCTCTCCACTATTCCTTCCATATAAACGTATTTCCCTCCTTCAACCCTGTCTAGCATAGTATCGCTCGTCGTATTCCCTATCTCTCCCATATAAACCCATTTTCCTCCTTGAACCGCCCCATCCAGCCTCGTTTTCCCTATCCTTTCCCATATATGCCCAAAAAACTGTGCTCGATCTCTTCTAAATAACCTACTTATATGAAACCCGAACGTGAAAAGGTATAACGAATTATAGTTCACAAGTTGTTACAAAGATTAAAAGGATAGTAACGGCTGGTGCTGATGGGACTGAATATTACCGAACTACAACACATTTTTGGATAGTACAGTCAACTTGCGTAAAACATTAATTTATTCACAAGATGTAAATTCTGCACTGGTGATGGAAGAATACTATATTGTACCACCAAACCAAGAACTGTTCATTTGGCTGATACACTTCACCAATTCTTCAGGTACAAATGCTCCATCTTATCATATTGTCACGCCATGATTTGCAAGGGGAATGAGGCGTGCATTTGGGATCGTAGCAGGGTTAAGGATTTGATGAGCAACTCATAATTCGAAGGCATGAATAACAAAAATAATAAAACTCATTTATTGTACCCAACAAATTCAGTTAATGTATGATAGTAAGCAAGCTATAAAAATCGCAAAAGGGTACACGGTTTACCTTGAAGTAGATGATGGATTTCATGCCTGGTGAATGCGGTATTTTGGGTAGAGCCTCCGGCCACACCTGTGCCGTTACTATACAGACTGCCCACCCCATTGATTGATGGGAGGCCTTTTATATTCTACTATCCGCCTCCACACAGGACATGACCATATATGGAGACATAACCTCTAGTTTTATGAGTTGACATCAACACCCACATGATTCTACAGGATATGACTAATACTGAAAGACTAGCTCATACATCTTGTGTTACACCATGTGGCATCATAACTTTTAGAAAAATTAATTTTTAGCTCAATTTCACCGTTTCTACTCCATATATGTTACATCTGCCCCAGGTAACAAAAGAACACTCTTCCACTGTGTGTTGATAAGAGAAAAACAAGGATGGTACAAGGTTACAGAAAAAGTTATTACACAAGCTTAAACAAACAATCAACAATACCATAATAATAATAATAATAATAATAATAATAATAATAATAATAATAATAATAATATAATAAGAAGAAGAATAAGGGAAATAGTGAGTCAAATAAAAGGTCAAAAATAATGAGATACAAAGAGTGCGGACGTAGGGGTGAACAGGTTGTGCGTGCTCTGGCATCGAACCGAAGTCCACTAATCGGAGGAATCAGACAGGTAAATCTTGGAGTAATATAGCGAGTGTTGGGTATCGTCTTCCATCCCATTACGCAAGTATTTGTACTGCTGTGCCCTTATCACTTCGACGGATGTGGCGAGCATAAAGCTCGCATCGCTGTACCAAGACTCAGATGCAGGCAGATAAAGTGGCGGACTGCTTGAAGTGTTATTATCGCTGCCACATTAGTTGCACTCATCGAGGTAGAAGAAAGGCATTTTGGAGCAGTCTATGGGAGGTCGTGAGGGCACACCAATTGTCTGTACTTGCTGGCGAATATTACACCAATTAGTAATTCACAGTGAGTGTACAATGAGTGTGAGGCTGTGTGAGCACCCACGTTTAACACCACGCTAGGCAAGGAACACATGTCTTTACATTAATTTTGTAAGATTACAGCTCACTATATTTTCAAGCTGTTCAACACTCGACGGTAAACTGTCACACACACGCGGCACTGATCTGATGCAAAGTCATTATCATCAGGAAACAAAAGAGAGCATACAATGACCTTATGACTCATACACAATATATCACAGAATAATTAATAGAATAAGAAAACTAAGTGACCTACACAACCTAAAAATAATTACTGTGAATGTAAAACAAGCTAGCTTGCAAAGAAACACAATCTGATTTTTACCTAAGGACGACATGAAACAAAAACAAATTACAAAATTAGTACCTGACATACAAAAAACTATAAAAATATGTGACAGATAAATACCATATGAACACGAAAGTAGTACAATACAATGAAGTATGTACATTAATTCTGCTTGAGTAGATATATCAGTAACTTGTTTTAAAAGCAAAGAAATTCACTAGTCAAATTCTTACAACACGCAGAATTTACGAAATTCTCAAAATTTACAACAGCCATGACATAATCAGCGTAATTCTCATCAATTTAACTCCTTTTTAAAATTCAACAACTATAAGACAATAACAATGTTTACATCCAATCAATACTTGAGCATAATAGCAACGTGTTATTATTTAACTCAGTATGCAAACATTTAATCTGAGCTCTTGTGTTTACCTTTAATGATATTTTGAGCGTAGGTGTGAGTGACAACAAGATTGTAGGTTAAGAAAACCAAAATTAATAGTGACAGCTCCAAATTGAAAACAAAGTGAAAAAGAACTGTGTTTCCACGAATTACAAATTTGTCACACAATATATGTGTGCAGAAAATTTGTATTAACTACTTTACTGACATTTGGCAGATTGCTAGTATGGAATAACAAAGCTAACAATCTCGTGGGGCAGTTCTCAAAAAAAACTTTCAAGTATAATTATGTTTATCTTCGCCGAACAAAGTTCTAATGAATAATTACTCTTTGAAAAGAATGCAAAAAACTAGACATAACTTGAAATCATATAATGTTTAAAGTATAAATGTCTGTTCCTTTGTTTGCAAGGTAATTATGAGATGTTCTAGACGTTCTCGGGCTTCAACCCAGGTGAGGAGATGTTGGTACATCGACGTTTCGGGAGAGTGCATTTCTCCCATCGTCAGGATACTCAATGACTAGATCGGATAAAATGGCCTAATTTTTTTTTTGTTTTGGAAAAGGGAGACAGAAGTAGAGTTGGAGGGGATAAAGAGATGGCTTATTTCGCCGGGAGTGAAGGAGAAAGCTTGGGTAAGAGTAAAGGTGAAATTGATGGTGTCATTTCCTTTTTCGAGTGGAGGAGAAAATGATTTAATCACTGACCCCAGTCCCGATGGGAGTCAGGACTGAGAGTGTGGGACTCACCAACAGTCGGCATACCCACTAACAACTCCTCCACCGGATGGAAAAGGAAGAAGGAAAAGTGGAATGGCGTGGCTTTGTGCGGTCCCGCATAGCACCCGCGCTAGTAAATGAAGGCTGTTGGGTGCCGCCCTGTGGGCGGGAGCGGGTAAAGGTAGTTACTAGGTTGCAGCCAAGAGACCTGACTGTAACACTATTGGGAACGGCGAGGGCGTAGGAAGAGAATGGAAGTTAGGATTGAGGATGTTACTGACGATGATGCTGCTGTTGCTGGTTGAACTCCTTGCATTGCTGTAAGAAGTTCGCAACTCTCTCCGGGTTGCTCTTCAGCCTGGGACCAAGTGAAGAGCCCCGGATGGCTTCGGTGATGGCTGTTAGTCTGGATGAAGTGCTGTCGAACTGCCCAGCCAGGAAAACCTGATGAGCAGCTGATGAAGTTTGAAGATCCCTGATGAGTTCCTCCAGGGCTGTCAGCTTCGTCGTCATGTTCAGGAACTCCGCGTGGAGAGCCTGAACGGCGACACGTAGGCCCTGGACTTACTCGATGATCGGCGTGAGTGATGGTGTGTCGGTGCTGGTGATGGTGCTGGTGTCGGCGCTGGAGTCGGCGGTTGTGGAGCTGTCACTGGCTGCAGCGTACGTGCTGGCGGCATCGGCGATGCCTTCCTGCGGGGATGCAGGGAGCAGAGCGCCTGGCCGGTGTAGTGAGTTGACCCTCCACATGTGGCACAGTAGCAGCTCGGTGGCGAAGGTCGTGCTGGGTGCACGAAGAAGTGGTGCAGGTGGAGCCACAGTAGTAGCACCCGATTGTGCTGAGCAGGTCGACTCCTCGTGCCTGCAGGGTGAGTGGCGTTCTAATCTGCTAACCTCGATTCGTAAGCACCGCCATAACAAGTGCAGGCCCGTCCTCAAGGCAGCTTCATAGTCGCCAGGATCTGCGAACTCGAGCCTCATGAGCGAATTGGGTCCCTGAGCTCCGAAGATTTGAGTAGCTTTCAAGGCTGAATGCCACTGCTGGTGAACTGCGCTGGTGAGGAACCTGACAGGCAGGTCCCTCGGGACCCCTCGGATGACAGCACTGTACCTCCTATGAAGTACAGGCTGGATCTGCGCTGGCTGGATGGTTTCCAGGATCGGCGGCGTTGGCAGCGGTGAGGTTGGCGGCAACGGCGAAGCTGCGCTGGCTGGTGGCGAAGCGGCGGACCTGGCATAGGTTGCCCTAGGCTGCGGCGACTGCGGCGAGTTCTCCACGGCGGGTGCCGGAGGAGACAAAGGGGTTCCTGTCTTAGCAGGAGCGGCGACGGAGCGACCCTTCTTCTTCGCCATCTCGGAGCTGAGTGTGGTGTAAAATATATACTTATTTGCCCCAGTGGCTAGCACGGATCTCGTGGAAATTTTTTTCGGTGGGGGGAAAAATACATTATTGCATTCGACCCCCAGCCGGTGTGCAATAGCTGGGGGAAATGTGGGGCTCGCCGCTCAGAGCGCGCAATACCCACTAAAAACCCTACCACGTGTTAATTGTGTATTGCTGTGTATGAACGTGCATTCACGTGGAAATTGTTTTTTCGAGTGGAGGAGAAAATGGTTTAATCACTGACCCCAGGCCAGATGGGAGTCGGGACTGAGAGTGTGGGATTCACCAATAGTCAGCATACCCACTAAAAACTGTTCCACCGGATGGAAAAATGGAAGAAGGAAAAAGTGGAATGGCGTGGCTTTGTGCGGACCCGCATAGCACCCGCGTTAGTACGTGAAAGATGGGCGGGAGCAGGTAAAGGTAGTTACTAGGTTGCAGCCATGAAACTTGACTGCAACACTAGTGGCAATGGCGAGGGTTTAGGAAGTGAATGGAAGTTAGGATTTAGGATGGTGCTGACGATGATGTTCCTGTTGCTGGTTGAACTCCTTACATTGCTGCAAGAAGCTCGCGACTTGGCCGGGTCCGTCTTCGGCCGGTGGCTGAGAGATGAGACCCGGATGGCTTCGGTGATGGCTGTGAGTCTTGAAGAGGTGCTGTCGAACTGCCCAGCCAGGAAAACCTGTTGGGCAGTTGATGATGTTTGAAGTTCCCTGATGAGTTCCTCCAGGGCTGTTAGCTTCGTCGTCATGTTCAGGAACTCCGCATGGAGATCCTGAACGGCGTCGCGTAGGCCCTGGGCTTCCTCGATGATCGGCGAGAGTGAAAGTTCTGGTATCGGCGTTGGTGGTACTGGTGTCGGCGCTGGTGATGGTGCTGGAGGCGGTGGCTGTGGAGATGTCACGATCTGCGGCGTAGGTGCAGGCGGCGTCGGCGATGCCTTCCTGCGGGGATGCAGGGGGCAGAGCGCCTGGCCGGTGAGGTGTGATGACCCTCCACAGGTCGTACAGTAGCGGCGTCGGCGGCGAAGGTCGTGCTGGGTGCACGATGAGGTGGTGCAGGCTGCTCCACAGTAGTGGCACCTGGGTTGAGCTGCGCAGGACGTCTCATTGTGCCCGTAGGCACAGCAGCGTCTGCAGGGAGCCTGGCGTTCCACTCGGCTGGCCTCGATGCGTAAGCACCGCCCTAATAAGGGCAGGCCCGCCCTCAAGGCAGCTTCGTAGTCACCAGGATCTGCGAACTCCATCCTGACGAGCGATGTGGGTTCCTGCGCTCCGTGGATCCTGGTGGCCTTCAGGGCTGAAGGCCACTGCTGGTGGGCTGCGGTGACGAGGAACCTGGCTGGCAGGTCCCTCGGGACCCCACGGACGACGGCACTGTACCTCCCTTGAGGCATAGGCTGGCTCTGCGGTGGCTGGGAAGTGCCCAGAATCGGCAGCGTGGATGCCGAGGCAGTCGCGGCGAAGCGGCGCTGGCTGGCGGCGAAGCGGTGGTTGCGGCATAGGTTGCCCTAGGCAGCGGCGGCTGCGTCGAGATCTCCGCGGCGGGTGCTGGAGGAGACGAAGAGGTTCCTGCTTTAGCAGGAGCGGCGGCATAGCGGACCTTCTTCTTGGCCATCTCGGAGCTGTGTGTGCTGAAAGTGTAGCTGAGACTTTTTTTTCGAGTGGAGGAGAAAATGATTTAATCACTTACCCCAGCCCCGATGGGAGTCGTGACTGAGAGTGTGGGACTCACCAATAGTCGGCATACCCACTAAAAACTCCTCCACCGGTGGAAAAATGAAGAAGGTAAAAGTGGAATGGCGTGGCTTTGTGCGGTCCCGCATAGCACCCGCGTTAGTAAGTGATGGATGGATGTCTCCGCCCTATGGGCTGGAGCGGGATAGGTGGGTACTTGGTTGCAGCCATGAAACCTGACTGCAACCCTAGTGAAAAATGGCGAGGGTTTAGGTAAGGGTTGGAAAGGTGATTGTATGGAAGGTGTAGGTTGGCGTGGAACTTACTTCCTGTGAAGTTGCATCCTGCTGATGTACTCTTGTGAGAATGCTGCGCTGGCCGGAGGCTTTCGGCGGTTGCTTGGGGCCTCCGGTATGGTTGTCTGCTGGAAGTAGGCCCGAAGTTGGTGCTGCTGCTCTTCCAGGGATCTGATGGCGATGTCGATGGAATCTAGGTGTTCTGTGATGGTGTCTGTTGCTGATGATGAGTTTTGGCTGGAGGTTTCTATGGTGCTGAGTCTTGAAGTGAAGGTCTCGAACTGCCCAGCTAGAAAAACTTGCTGAGCAGCTGAGATGTCTTGAAGGTCCCTGATGAGTTCCTCCAGGGCTGTAAGCTTCGTCGTCATGTTCAGGAACTCCGCGTGGAGATCCTGAACGGCGTCGCGTAGGCCCTGGACTTCCTCGATGATCGCAGCTGAAGATGGTGTCGGCGCTGGTGATGGAGCTGGTGTCGGCGTCTGTGGAGGTGATGCTGGCTGCGATGAAGGTGCTGGCGGCTTCTGCGTTGCCTTCCTGCGAGGATGCAGGGGGCAGAGCGCTTGGCCGGTGAAATGTGTTGACCCTCCACAGGTCGCACAGTAGCGGCGTCGGCGGCGAAGTTCGTGCTGCGTGCACGAAGACGTGGTGCTGGAAACGCCACAGTAGTGGCACCTTGGTTTCGCCTTGCAGGACCTCTCGTTGTGCCCGTAGGCACAATAGCGTCGGCAGGGAACCTGGCGTTCCATTCGGCTAGCCTCGATGCGTAAGCACCGCCCTAACAAGGGCAGGCCCGCCCTCAAGGCCGCTTCCTGGTCACCAGGGTCTGCAAACTCGATCCTGACGAGGGTGGTGGGTCCCAGTGCTCCCTGTATCCGAGCGGCCTTCAAGGTTGAAGACCACTGGTGGCGTGCTGCGCTGATAAGGAGCCTGACTGGCAGGTCCTTCGGGACCCCTCGGATTACAGCACTGTACCTCCCATGAGGCACAGGCTGTGACTGCGCTGGCTGGACAGCATCCAGGATCGGTGGCGTTGGCTGCGGTGAAGCTGGCGGCAACTGCGGAGGCAGTTCCGGCGAAGCTGCGCTGGCACGTGGCGAGGTTGCCCTAGGCTGTGGCGGCTGCGGCGAAATCTCCTCGGCGGGTGCTGGAGGAGACGAAGAGGTTCCTGCCTTAGCAGGAGCGGCGGCATAGCGGACCTTCTTCTTGGCCATCTCGGAGCTGTGTGTGCTGAAAGTGTAGCTGAGTTTTTTTTTTTTTTTTTTTCGAGTGGAGGAGAAAATGATTTAATCACTTACCCCAGCCCCGATGGGAGTCGGGACTGAGAGTGTGGGAATCTCCAATAGTCGGCATACCCACTAAAAACTCCTCCACCGGTGGAAAAGGGAAGAAGGTAAAAGTGGAATGGCGTGGCTTTGTGCGGTCCCGCATAGCACCCGCGTTAGTATGTGAAGGATGGATGTCTCCGCCCTATGGGCTGGAGCGGGATAGGTGGGTACTAGGTTGCAGCCATGAAACCTGACTGCAACCCTAGTGAAAAATGGCGTGGGTTTAGGAAAGAGTTGGTAAGGTGATTGTGTGGATGGTGTAGGTTTGCGTAGAACTTACTTCCTGGGAAGCTGCATCCTGCTCATGAATTCTGCTGCGTATACTGCGGTGGGCGAAGGCCTTCGGCGGTGGCTTCGGGCCTCCGGTTTGGCTGGCTGCTGGAAGTGGGCACGGAGCTCGTGTTGTTGTGCTTCCAGAGATCGGATGGTCATGTCGATGGAGTCTAAGTGTTGAGCGATGGTGTCCGATGCTGTAGATGAAGTCTGGATGGAGCTGTCGATGGAGTTGACTCTGGTAGTGATGTTCTCCAACTGCCCAGATAGGAAAACCTGCTGAGCAGCTGAGGTGTCTTGAAGGTCCCTGATGAGTTCCTCCAGGGCTGTAAGCTTCGTCGTCATGTTCAGGAACTCCGCGTGGAGATCCTGAACGGCGTCGCGTAGGCCCTGGACTTCCTCGATGATCTCTGCTGTAGATGATGTCGCTGGTGATGGTGTCGGTGTTGATGACTGCGCTGGAGGTGCTGATGGCTTCGGCGGTGCCTTCCTGCGGGGATGCAGGGGGCAGAGCGCCTGGCCGGTAAAGTGAGAAGACCCACCACAAGTCGCGCAATAGCGGCGTCGGCGGCGCAGGTCGTGCTGGGTGCACGAAGACGTGGTGCTGGCAGCGCCACAGTAGTGGCACCTGGGTTTCGCCGAGCAGGAGCTCTCGCTGTGCCCGTAGACACAGCAGCGTCGGCAGGGGACCTGGCGTTCCATCCGGCTGGCCTCGATGCGTAAGCACCGCCCTAACAAGAGCAGGCCCGCCCTCAAGGCCGCTTCCTGGTCACCAGGGTCTGCGAACTCGATCCTGACGAGCGTGGTAGGTCCCTGTGGTCCCTGGATCCGAGCGGCCTTCAAGGTTGAAGACCACTGGTGGCGTGCTGCGCTGATGAGGAACCTGACTGGCAGGTCCCTCGGGACCCCTCGGATTACAGCACTGTACCTCCCATGAGGCACAGGCTGTGACGGCGATGGCTGCGGTGAAGCTGGCGGGAACTGCGGAGGCAGTCCCGGCGAAGCTGCGCTGGCACGTGGCGAGGCGGCGGCCGATGCGTAGGTTGCCCTAGGCTGCGGTGGCTGCGGCGAAATCTCCTCGGCGGGTGCCGGAGGAGAAGAAGAGGTTCCTGCCTGAGCAGGAGCGGCGGCAGAGCGACCCTTCTTCCTCGCCATCTCGGAGCTGAGTGATGTAGCTGAGTCGTCGAGGCGATCGTGCTGGGTTCGCGGGGACGGACCTCGCAGAGAACCTACTGTTCTGGATGTTGTTTTGGGGGTCTGGTTTTGTTATTCTGAGCCTCTCTATTTCAATTTTGATGGCCGGTTTCCATGTAGGGTTGAACTGTAGCCCAGCGTCGCGGTTCAGCGTGCTCTTTTCGGAGGAAATAGCCAGCGCCTCCTTGATTCTGCGCTCCCAGAAACCGTCACATTTGGCCAAGATGGTTGTGTCGCGGAAGTTAGCTCTGTGGTCCATTTCAAAACAGTGTTCTGCCAAACCAGATTTCTCAGGCTGCATAAAGCGGATGGTTCTGTCATGCTCCTTGACCCTGGTGGTTATGATCCTGCCGGTTTGTCCAATATATGGAGCCCCGCACTCACAGGGAATGCGGTACACTCCCGGTACATTGAGCCCAAGCTGGTCTTTCACTGTTCTCAATAGGTTTTTAATTTTCGGAGGCGGTTTGTGAATTGTCCTGATGTGTTTTGTCAATGTTGTGTCTGCTGATTTGCCGGAAAGGTTGCCGGTGTATGGTATGCAGGCTATGGCGGTAGGCTTTTCAGAGGTTTGCTGTTTGAGAGACTTCCCTTTTTTGGCTCTAGTAAGTGCCACTGTGACGTCGTCTTCAGAGTAGCCTTTTGGCGGAAGGTGTTTAAGGTGTTGTAGTTCCCGTGTAAGGTGGCTTGGATCGGAGATAGAGACTGCTCTGTGTGCCAGAGTGTTGAGGACGCCGATTCGCTGAGATTTGTGGTGGACGCTGTGTGCATTCAAGTATGTAGAGGTCGGTATGTGTAGGTTTCCGGTAGACTGCATGTCCAAATGTGCTATTGCTGTTATTAGAGATTTATAATTATGAGATACAGCAGAAATATGTCCCACAGAGGAAAAGAAAATAAAAATATCAGAATAAAAATTTAAACAAATCGTTGCAGAAGAAAAGGAAAATGAATGCAAATGATTAAAATAGGAAAAGTATGTTTTGTATGTTTAAACTGACATCTATATGATGACACTATTCTGCCAAATTTCCGTGTTTAACTTAAGTTGTTTAATTTGTTCATACAACACTTCCTGGTGCATTATCTATTATTATGCATCGTTACCTATTATCTGTCTGTAAATGAGCACACATCTACATTGCCCAATTATTTAGTTTATTCTTGTTCAGTGAACACTACTTATTAATTTTATTATACTAACTCCCTCCTGGATAAAGCATATCCAAGTACTCCTAGAGGATTTATCGCAAGAATGTAGAACATATTTAATTCTAACCTCAATGTTAAAGAATGCATTCATTTCTAACCACTTAAATGTGAAAGACAATGGCAAAACACTTCATTGTTTACTATAAACGTGCGCACTCGCACGGCACTTGATCAAAATTGTTGTTTTCATCTTGTAAGCTATCTCTTAGGGTCCATCAGGCATAGCCTAAGAGAAACAGACATTCTTTGAAAACATACATATCACAAAAATTGATGACGTCACAGCATACCTACAGGATCATCAGGTTAACCCTTAGAGCTATGGATTGCAAACCATTAGTATGAGTGTAGAACCTTAGGAGTGTCCCATACTTATTTCTAATAAGTAATAAAACTAGAAAATAATCTAAGGAATTAATCTAGGGAAGCGCTTCCATATTCTACACTAAACTACGTAAAATCTAAGATTAATAAAATATTTCATATTCTAAGGGACTGGAGTTAGGGAACCATTGTTACAACGACGATAACGTGCACCTTCCACACCTTTAAGAAACACATGCACAAATCGGACCTGAAATATAAATGCGCTCAAAAAATAAAAAGGATAAGTAGCTGAATCTGAGTGGACAACAGTGGCTGTCGTTCAAATCTATTGACCTCATAAGGGTGAATCGCAACAATACTCCTCGAGCAGTTCTGGTAAAATACTGTGTCGAAATATTGTGTTCGACTCCTGAACAGTGCAATATGATGTAGCATAAACAATCGTAGATCAAATTATACCATCTGCGAACAGAACTAAAAGTAAATGAGAATATATTTCACAATTGAATAAAATCGCAAAAAGCAAAGAGATTAAAGTTATATACATGAGGCTTTAAAGCAATATGTTTTATAGTCATTATTCCTAGGTCCTCGTATGGACGACAATAATGTTTTGGAATGCAAATCTTTCATTACAATCCATAAATAAATGATGATTGTATTAATAGTGAAAAGAGGGGGTAACATAAATTATGCAAACAATAAGCTGAACATACATTGTCACATGATGAAAGATAACAATAATAAATTTGAGCATACATCGGCAGTTAACAGTATTTCTTGCGTTTCCAAGGAGACAAAAGTACTCACAACAGAACATTAACCCTCCGTCAGTCGCTAGGGGCCTGAGAGACCCCAAGTATTATATAAATGTTATAATTTTCGAACGAACGCACCTATGCAACTGCCTGACTAGGACATCTAACATTACACCTTGCGCGATTATTTGCTGCAGCGATAACCTTATCTGTTTATTTGTTTGGCTGGAGGAATGACTAATCAACAGTTACGTATTGCTCAGGTCAACCAGGCCCCGCGCGCCTACTCTCGTTACATATTGTTGACAGATTTGCTTCTCATTAGCTTTTGTACAATATTGCTTTGCTATTGCAAGGAGCTGTTACTGCTTCGTCATGAATACGAGTAAAAGGTACGATCTACAGAATCCGAATAATTTGGAAGAAGTACATCGCCTACTTTGCGATTATGATGCCTTGCTCGTGGATGACAACTTATATGAATCAGATGATTCTGATTCAGAAGATAAACTCGAAACGAGGTCTTTAGATTCAGAAACTGAGCATGAAGATGAAAAAGGCGATGAAAGCAGGTTGTGTGAAAACATGTATTTTATAGGTAACATCATATGCTTATACTAATTCTTCTTCTTATTATTATTATTGACAATACATTCTCTTATTATTTACAGGAAGAGATGGAACAGCATGGTAAAACACACTTTGGAATATAACACAGACAAGAGCTCACAATATATTGACCAAAATTCCTGGTGTGGTAGGAGCTGCCAAAAATGCGAAAACGGAAATTTACTTTTGTTACCGAAGATGTAGTTGATTTGATTGTCGAAAGCTCAAATACTTACATTAGCAGTGCGCAGCACAAATTTGATCGTGAAAGAGACAGCAGACCTATAGATGTAATGGAAATAAAAGCTTTCCTAGACTTATTGTACCTGGCAGGAATTTTTCGTGGTGGATGCCAGAATATTCACGATTTTTGGAGAACCGATGACCTTGGAATTCCTCTATTCCGAATGGCTATGTCCGAAAAACGATTCATTTCTAATACGCTGCATTCCCTTTGATGACAAAAGTTCAAGACTGGAGCGACGAAGATTGGATAAATTGGCTGCTGTTAGAGAAATGTTTACATTGTTTCTGAACAACTGTCAGAACCATTATTCTCTTGGACAAAATGTCACTGTCGACGAACAGTTGTCGGCATTTCGTGGTTGATGTGGTTTTAGACAATATATACCATCCAAGCCAAATAAATATGGCATAAATAGATTCTGTTTGAGTGATGCAAAACTGTTTTATACAACTAACATGGAGATTTATCGTGGACAGCAGCCGGACGGACCATATTTGCAAACTAACTCGGCAGAGGCTGTAGTTCTGAGACTAACTGAACCAATCTCTGGCACTGGACGAAACGTTACTGCAGATAATTGGTTTACCACTGTATCGCTGGCGAATGAATTGCGCAAAAGACAACTTTCTTTCGACGGTACAGTGCGAAAGAACAAAAAAGAATTACCCACTAATTTCACTTCTCCAAAAGATCGCAGTCAGTACGAAAGTATATTTGGCTTCAGAAAAATGAAACGCTTGATTCATATGTTCCAAAAAGTGGTAAAACAGTAGTTTTGCTCTCAAGTCTACATGCTTCATCCACACAGTTATCAGAAGGTGCTGAGAAAAAGCCTGAAATAATCCTGCGTTACAACAGTAAATCTGGAGTTGATGTAGTAGATGAATTGTGTGCTACATACAATGTAGCAAGAACAACGAGAAGGTGGCCCATGGTAATTTTTTACCATATCTTGAACATTGCAGGTATTAATTCTAGGGTTATCTTCCTTGGAAACCAAAATAAATATTCCACAAGGAAAGAGTATTTGAAAGCACTATCTTTAGCTTTACTGTTACAACAGCTACAAAGGAGAGCAACAGCATAAAATCTACCCGGTGATTTGAAAGGCCTTTTGACAAAACATAAACCTGAAGAATCCGGGGTAGATGAATTGTCAAATACACCACTATGCACGTTGAAAAGGAAACGATGTGCACCCTGCAACAAAGACAAAATGAACTGCAAAACTAAATATGCATGTGGTAAATGCAACACCCCCCTGTGTTTGAGCAAACATGCTAAAATTATTTGCAAAAGAGTTGCGTAGTCGGGGAAAACACGGGTGAGATAGTAGATGATTCTGAGTAACTGAACATTTGAAATTACAAGTTGTATGTATACCTGGAAATGGCAATGTATTTCTTTATACTTACTGTAATACAATTTATAACGAATATGTACTCGTATTTTAGCTTGTATTTTTATGTTGTAACATAATACCTACTAATGAAAGCCTTGTACGCGTAATCTAAATAAAGGTAAACACAGGAAAAAAGAAAATAAACGAAAGAAAACAAAAAATACAAACAATAACAACAAAAATATTGCGCGGGTCTACTAGGCCCCGCGCGACTAACGGCGTTCTACCAAAGCGCGCGCCTGACGGAGGGTTAATGATAAAGGGAAGAAACCATGGAAACCATGGGGAAAAAGTGCTATACATCGAACCATTAATGATTAGTTATGTAAAAAAAACTCAACCAACAAAACTCAGAAATGGTTGCACGTATAATCCAAGCGTTTACAACTATACTCATTCAACAAAAGAAATTCTTTAAGGGGTAGATGGAAGCTGATTAAACGTTTCCGCATTAATTATTACAACGAGTTATAGACGTTGAATTATCCACATAATCTTTATAAAAATTACTATACATGATCTAAAGTGAAGTGTTAAAAAGATTACACTTGCAAGTACACAGTATTGTCTGTTATTACGAACTATTTATAGACATTATTTGCAATAATTACACCTTTTAGAACAGAAAAGTGTTTATGGCAGGGAATGAACAGAATACAACAAATTATTCATTAATTATGCAGCGAATAGCAGAAAAAACAGAACAGTCCGTGACCAAATCCCGTTACAAAATAACAGTTCTGCAGAGAACATTAGCAGATTCCGGCTCATAATTGTATAGCATAGCATTTAACTTACACAATGTGGGAAATTTTAATTTGAGACTTATAAAGAAAATATCCTCTTGTGATTTATCTATAGCATTTCTATAATTAGGAACACTAGTCTTCACCCGTAATGAAATTAAGTATAATAAGGGTAAATACATTTAACGTGAACTACCATATCCTTCCATGTATTTCCTGTTGTTTGTCTGATACGATAGTTTACTGGGGAGAGCTTTTGCAAAACTTCGTATGGTCCATGAAAGTTGTGAAGTAGTTTAGTAGTTTTGCCTTTCTTGCGGATTGGTGTGTAAAGTTTTACAAGCTGACCAACTCGCAATGATAGAACGCGTCTCTTACGATAAAAATACTGCTTTTGCTTAACTTGCTGTTTTGTGATATTCTGAAGTGCTAACTGGCAAGCCTGTTGAATGTGTTTCAATGTCTGCCGAACAGATAAGTTATTAGTGGTGCTTTTCAATTGGACTTTCTCGGGCAAAGTTGGGTGTCGCCATACATCAGAAAGAATGGCGTTTCCTTAGTCTATTCTTGACGACTGGTATTATAAGCAAACACCACACGTGGTAGAGCAGTGTCGCAATCATCCTGGTTTGTGGAGGTGTAATAAGACAGCATGTTAATGATTATTTGATTCGCTCGCTCCACCAAGCCATTACATCCTGGATTGTATGCTGTTGTGAATGTAGATTTGACATCCATTAATTTCAATAACTGTTTTGTAACATCGCTGATAAAGACAGAACCTCTATCTGAAAGTAATCTTTCAGGTGAACCCTGGCGACAGATAGTGCGTTCCAACATAAATTTGGCAACATGCTTAATTGAGCCACTTGAAAGATCCGCAGCTTCGCAGTAGCGAGAACCCCAATCTGAAGCAACAACAACGGTTGTTTTTACTGATTTGGACTGGTGTATTGATCCCAGCAAATCGATCGACCATGTGTAGCCTACCGGAGTGGCTGCGATAGGCTGAAGCAAGCCGGCAGGCTTGACGTTCTTAGGACCTTGCCGAGACTGACAACTCGGACAGTCTTAACGTATTTCTCAATATCCTTTCGCATACCTATCCAATAATAGCGCAAATGGATTTTATGAAAAGTCCTGGTGAAGCCCATGTGTCCAGATAACGGGTCGGAATGACATGCGGACAAAATTTCGTGTTTAAATGACTCAGGAATAACTAGGAGGTGGAGCTGTCCAGTAGCGCCTGCATTTTTGCGACAAGTAACTCCAGATTTAATAATATAGGTAGAGGCCTGTCGGCGTACCTTAGGAGAAGCTAGATCTGGTTGCTGTAATGCGTCGAAGACAGGCACTAGAAGGGGGTCTGATTTCTGAAGTCGAGCTACTTCTACTGGAGACAGTAGGCAAGTAATTAGTTGTTCTATCTGTTCAGCTTCCTCAGCGGTGGGGTCCGCTACGGGAAACCTAAACAATGCATCTGCATCTAAATGTTGTTTCCAGATTTATAGATAACGGTATAGTCCTACTCTTGAAGTTTTAAACCCATCTGGCCAAACGACCAGGAACGTCTTTCAAATTACGTAAGTGACAAAGTGCATGATGATCACTAACAATTTGTATGGGGTACCCATAGATATAGGATCTAAATTGAGTTACTGCATAAACAATAGCCAGAAGTTCTAATTCTGACACAGTGTAGTTTTTCTCATATTTTGAAAGTGTGGGACTACAAAATGACACAGGATGAAAATGACCGTTCACCTGTTGTAAATAGCAGGACCCAATACCTGTACCAGAAGCATCTACGTGTAATCTAGTAGGTGCTCCAGGTATGTAATGTGCCAAAACTGAAGGTGAGATTAGAGCGTTTTTGAGTGTTTCAAAAGCCGTTTGATGTTCTGCCTTCCAAATAAATTCCTGATTCTTTTTAGGTAGAGCATATGGGGGTTCAGCAATAGATGCAAAATTAGAAATGAACCTGCGGTAAAATCCACAAGGTCCCAAGATTCTTCTCAGATGACGGACATTGTTTGGAACTGGCAAATCCTTAATTGCTCGCAATTTGTCCTGATCCGGCTCAATACCTTTTTGTGACACCTCAAATCCTAAAAGCTTAATGTTGGACATACCGAAAAAACATTTTTCTGGTTTGAGCTTAAAATTGTGCTGATATGGTTTAAGAAACACTTCTTCTAAATTCGAAATTAACTGGTTGAAATCACTGGGAAACACAGCTATGTCATCTAAATACACTATAGCTTTTTTGTATTTCAGATCACCTAGTAGTTGATTAGCAAGATAGCTAAAATGACGAGGGGCATTCTTTAATCCAAAACTCAATTTTAAAAATTCAAAAGATCCTTCCGGGGTAACGAACGAAGTATACTTCCTACTGTTTTCTGCAAAAGGTACTTGAAAATACGCGCTTAATAAATTCAACGTACAATACCATTTAGAGTTTCCCAAATAACATAAAAGATCGTCAATAAGGGGAACTGGGAATGATGAGGACTTTCTAACAGCATTAAGCTTCCGGCAATCTACACAGAAACGAAGTTCTCCGTCTTTCTTTCGAACGAGGACCACACGAGTACAAAAGAACTGGTAGAATCTTTAATAATGTTGGCATCTTTCATTTCCTTTACTTGGGCATTAATTATGTCTCACTGTTTTTGTGAATCCCGATAAGGCCATTGTCTATTGGGTCTGGAGTCAGTAAGTTTAATCTCGAATTCACCTAGATCAGTAGTACTCAACTCTTGTAATGTGGTGGCAAAAACATGTCTATATTCATCTAAGAGGGATCCGATTGACCACGTTGGCTATCATTCAAATCTAATTAAGATGAAAGTCAGCATCGCAAATACTGACGTCACGAATGTCTTGTTTATTCCAATTAGTAGCTTAAATTAGAGCCACTTCGTATATGTGGACTAAGGTAGTCTTAGCAAAAAGTACCTGAGGGGCAGCTGTTTATTACGAACAGGAATAATTATCTCAGATTTATTAGTTCATAATACCGATGGTATTTCGATTTTTTTTTGGACGATGGTTTCTGAGGGTTCGAGTAAAAATGAGCCTGGGTGGGATAATTTAATCTTTACATGTACGTGTGTTGTGCTAAGAGGCGGAAGTGTCACTTCCTGTGCACACGGGGATTTTCCAGATCTGCTGGCATCATCATCATCATCCGGTTCTAGCGTATTCTGGGCTGATGGATAATCTAATTTCTCATTTTAATGAATTTCAACCTGATCGGCATGTTCTGTTTGTAACACGATTTAGATTCTACTAGATTGGTAATCGCCTTGTAGCGCAAAAGAAAATCCATACCCAATAATAAATCATGACCAAAATCTATGAGAACTAACAGTGACTCCGAAAAATGTTTATCCCCTAGTCTAAAATTGCGGTTAGCAGAAAAAGCAACATCAATTAGCTTATTGTCAGCTGTGCGTACCATAATACTGTGATTTAATGGTATTAGAGTGGAGTCGACAATACGCTGATTTACAGTACTGACAGCACTGCCAGTATCAAGCAAACTGTGTATCCTCCTATCATTGATGGTGCCGTCCGCTAGTAAAACATTAGCAGGTGGAACAGTATTAGTGCCCTGGTTACTATTATCAAGTTTTAAAGTTCGAGACACGAATCCTACATTCGTGACTCGCTTCTGGCGTTTGGTTGGTTCTGTGTTCGTCTGCAATTTAGCATCACACGTCCCGGTCTGTTACAATTAAAGCAGATCGGTCGTCCGTCGATTGTGCGTTCCTTTCTTGGACGGTCCCGATTATTATGATTAATATTCCTATTTCCACTTCGACGAGACACGAATTTACTGTTAGGTCTGCCTGGCCCGTTAGTTGCTGTAAGATCATACGGATGGGTTGTACGCCCCTGTTGTAACTGACTTATTTGCTGCGCCGATTAATTGAGATTTTGTATTAAGTCATCAAGTTTCTGAGAAAGGGTAGACGACTGAAGGGAGGCTACTGGGGTGGGTGGGTTGTAATGTGTCATGTCTACTCGTCTTCCGGCCAAATACCTAGCCGTCTCAACGCAACGAGCATACTGTAGCAAATCCTGCACCGTTTGAGGGTTAGTGGGCAATATATGTCCTATTAGGGAGGGTTTCATCCCCCGCAATATATGCCGAATTTGTTCGCGTTCTAACATCTGAGGATTAATCTGATCACACAGTGCTAAAATATCGTAAACATAGTGTTCGGTGGGCTCCGAATACTCTTGTATTCGTTGCCTAAGGCGGAACTCCAGGACTTCATCCTGTGCCGCTACACGAAAAGCAGCCTCTAGGTTATCCCTTAATTATTGCCAGGAATGATCAGCTTGCCTATGCAAAAATATTCGATATCACGTTGTCGCGGAATCCCTCAAATAACAGGAGAGGTATTGCTTTTTGTGTGTCTCATCTGAAACGGCAACTCTAGGCCGAGCCCGAGAACTGTAATTATAGATAATTTATTAATTATCTTTTTATTGATGTTAAATCATACTATGTACATATATTTTTCTTATACTGCTTGTATAGTTTAAGAAGGGTGATTTAACGTTATGTATGTGTCTAGGTTACTAATATTAGAAGAGTTATAAATGCTTTAATGTAAATAATTTAAGCGTAATGTTAAAATACTGTCCACGACGAAATGTTTTAGCTACAGGAATAGGGTCTTCGAAGGCAGAAAATCTAGTTTTACGACGTCTCTCAGGTCGCAGGGGCATTGTTCCTACAGCAAGGGTGTAAAGTTTTTGTCCTATTATTCGATATTTCGCCGTGACCAAGTGAGAGAGACAGCTAGCTTAACGGTAAATTTAGGAAAGGCCGCGATTTACGTTAAACTTGGACCAATGAGATCCCTGTAAGTTTATACGAAATAGTGAGACGCGTCGAGTGGCGCTAAAAATAGACCAATAGGAAAGGAAGCAGCCCCAGAATCCTGCGACTATAAATGGATCTGCTAGGAACAAATCGGAGGCATTTCAGTTTGGCATTTTGTCATTTGTGGGCAGGGAGAGATGCTGCAGGATGTGTGAGAGATATCGCGCCAAAAAGGGAATAAAGACAGTTTTCGAAACACACCTAAGAACCGCTACTCGTAAAGAGATAATAAGTATATTTAAACTTCGTGTCATATCCGCGCCGCGTTTTAACAACGGTGGACAGTATTTTAACGGCGGTAATATCAGTGTTGTGTACTACGTGGATTAGCTAAATAAAAAGAAACGGCAGTGTCATCTTTTCATAATCAAAGCACGTCTATTTCTCCTTTTACCACGACCCGAGGTCTACGCTTCCTTTACCAAGAATAAGTCCATGCTCCCACCTAGTTTTAAAGAAAATTACTGCAGCTAGCCGAGGACAAAATTGCAGAGAACCAGCACACTACGAGCATCTGGAGCCAACGGAGGATGCAGCAAGGTAAGCCGCGAGCAACGGACAGGAGGAGGTGACTGCCGCACATCCCATGCGTTAACTTTAGCTACAATTTCAAAATTATTAATGTACATCAAAACGTTCTGGTCAGGTATTCCACTAAAATTACCTGGGTCAATAAAGGGTCTAGCGAATGGTACACCAGAGGCTATTTGGTTGGGAGCGGTTCGGTTTCCGGTGTCAGTCATTGTAACGTGTTCAGGAGATTCTGAAGAAGTCAATTTAATCGGCTTTACTGTTTTTGGGGACTCTACCAATTCTGGTTTTAAGGGTAGCAGTTCTGCGATGTCGAGGGGCTGTTACTGGAAAGATGTTCAGAATATTGTGGGAGAAGGCGGCCTCCTGAACGTCATCGAATTTGCGTAATGCAAGGGTGGCGAAAACGACTTCCTTCCGCGAGTCACCAAATATGCAACACGCACGGCGTCACTCAGCAGCGTGTGAAAATCAAACGGACGGTTGCAGAGAGGGAACGTGCGCCTGCGAGTCAAAATAACTCGCGAAGCACGTTTTCGCCACCTCTGGCGTAATGTATTCAGCAAGCGAATCTAATCCCGTCAAAATTTCCTGAGCGTCACCTATGCCCTGTATCATTCTGCTGCAAAATACTATGTAGTGATGTACACAGATTATTAATTTCCTGCTGAATGGAAGACCTACCATTCGTAGCCATGAACTAATGACAAATGCATGATCTAAAGCGAACTAGAGACAGTATAAACTTATCTGTCCAAGAAACAAACTTATAAAACGGCAGTACTAGTTTTACTAGGCATTAATCATCACTAATCAAAAGAACATTATAACTTATCTAACATAAAGTTGAATAGATAGCTTGCAGACTTTATATTATAAGCGAATAATGCCATGCAGCAATTGGTGCCTTTACCACTAGTGACACTTGAATAATTATTGAAAAACAGTTGCCTTAAACATAATGCACATTAGAAAGAAAAGCAAACTAGTACAGGGATCGAACCATGCTTCTCAAATAAATTCCGAATAGTTGGCACCTCCATCACTAACGTCACCATACTCATGAATACAAAATTTCTATTTATGAAGGGTACGGGATCGAATCATACTTCTCAAATAAGTATTGAAAAACCGGCACCCCAACACTAATGCCAGGCCATGATTTGCAAGGGGAATGAGGCGTACATTTGGGAGCGTAGCAGGGTTAAGGATTTGATGAGCAACTCATAATTCTAAGGCATGAATAACAAAAATAATAAACTCATTTATTGTACCCAACAAATTCAGTTAATGTATGATAGTAAGCAAGCTATAAAAATCGAAAAGGGTACATGGTTTAAGTATATCTTACCTTGAAGCAGATAATGGATGTCATGCCTGGTGAATGCGGTATTTTGGGTAGAGCCTCCGGCCACACCTGTGCCGTTACTATACAGACTGCCCACCCCATTGATTGATGGGAGGCCTTTTATATTCTACTATCCGCCTCCACACAGGACATGACCATATATGGAGACATAACCTCTAGTTTTATGAGGTGACATCAACACCCATATGATTCTACAGGATATGACTGATAATGAAAGACTAGCTCATGCATCCTGTTTTACACCATGTGGCATCATAACTTTTAGAAAAATGAATTTTTAGTTGAATTTCACCGTTTCTACTCCATACATGTTACAATATATTCATACATTAACAATACCGCCAAAGCAGGACACATCTATTTGGCTGGTACAACCATTAGAATGTAGCTACAGCCTCTGGCGCTAATAAAATTTACTAATTTTGAATCAGTGTGATTTACTTAAATTACAAACTATAGGAATCAATGAGCCTGACCATTATCTTCTAGAAAACTGATCTTTAAGCCCACGAAAACGTAAATCTAGAATTTCTCTATATCAAATATGTTTAGATTTTCATATAATATAACCCAAAATAATTACGTATTATTTAAAATACATTCATCATATTTTCTGAAATAGATTTAACGTTTGAGTTGTATTAGAATAAAGCAAACGTTTAAGTTAAACCACCTGTTTCATTTAAAATTTAACAAATATATTTCAGTGTTAGTTGCTTTCGATAAACATAAGCATTTCGTTGAAGTGACACAAAGACACTACTTAGTAATTAAGCACAACTAACACGTTAATATAGTTCCGTAATGTAGTAACAAATTCGCAGCAACTTCGGAGATAGCGCTCATTCTGCTATTCGGCTTACCCTTCAAGTGTGGTTTTCCCTATTACCCGCAAAAGAAACTGCACTGTTGCCCAACATCTAACAATTTCAAATCGCATTATATAAGTCTGCCAAATACAGAAAAAAAAAGTTCATTTATTTCATCAATGTGCTCAATGAGATATATTTTGGTTTTAAAGAATGGAATATGTACCACTTTTATCCGATATATTGCGTCCAAGCTATAATTTATGCAAAGAAACGTGAGGTCTGTGATTCATTGGCACGGCTGTATACCATCCTAAATTCTACAATGTACAATACGTAATTCCGTTGATATGCAGCTAAGATATGTGCACCATATTGTTCCGACGTCATGCATTGTACCTGACCACCGGGGAGCGGATTTTCACGTGGTAAAGAATTAAAATTATTTTATGTAATATTTATGTAATATTTATTTCATTATTATTACAATAATACAAATAAAGCTTACATCTAAAACTTGTGTCTATTGCTCCAGTTTTCTAGCTCCCCCATATTTAGCCCCTAGGCTGTATATATGGAATGAAGCTACTATACCATCTCTCCACTTTCCAAACTATGCCCGTTCTGCTGTACCTTTCTTAAGCTCCTTATCCACTTATCCCTTGTGTTGCCTAAAAATGTCCCCATAATTTTAATTGTTTCTACTTTTGTGCTTCCAAACATTCTTAATGCTGCTGTTTCTTTGTTTAGCTTGTCCCATTTTTTATTCCTATAACTTCTCTCCACCTTTTAACCTTATCACGTTCCATTAGACAATGAAAAGTACTTACCGATTCATCACACATAATACATCTCCCCGAACAATTATATCCATTCCTTTTTAAAAATATTACTCCTGTGCGCATCCACGCAAGACCTATTCTACCAAATTGATTGCATATGTCTACATACTTCTCCCTTCCCCAATTTCTTTTAACTGATTTATACGAGATCAATGATCTTTTATCCTCAAAACTATCCCATATCTCTTGTTTCTCGATATCTTCCACCCTCAATCTCACTTCTTTCCAAAACACACTGTTATTATATTTATCTAATAGGAAAATATTCCTCATGCCAATTTCTTTTAGCACATTTCCCATTTCCCCAATCCAACACTCTTCCCTTAAGACAGCTTTTTGGAACTGTATACATTCTTTTAATATATTACTATCTTCTAAATTTAAACATCTATACCAATACTTCAAAATTCTTTCCACCATTATACCTTTTCTCCCTACCCTTCCTAGCTCTGCCAGTGCCAGGCCCCTTGGTGAACTCTTGGGTAAATCCAGAACTTCTCTATAAAACATTCTATGGACTATATCAATCTTAATCCATCCCTTTGCCACCCCCATATTTCTATTCCATATAATATTTTTGACTCCACTACAGCCTTTCCAACCAGTTCGTTGTTAGCGTGGGTGTTTTGCACAAGCAAACTCTAACAGCTTTCATGGCTAGTTTTCCTTTCAGTTGTGCATATTTAGATTGTGCTTCCCATTTCCCGTTGCTTGAGAATCTAATCCCCAAGTAATCAAATTCTTTTACCACCTCTATTTGCTCTCCATTTATATACCATCTTTCCTCTCTTTTTAATTTTGATGCTTTCTTGAACACTATTATCTTGGACTTTTTTGCATTCACCTTTAGCCCCCATTCCATACAAAATTTTGCAATTTCATTGATAGCATGTTGCAACCCTATTACTGTTACTGCCCCGGTTACTAGATCATCTGCAAATAATAACCTGGTATTTCCTTTTTCCCTATAACTGGACAGTATTTATTACTTTTCATTATTCGCTCTAAAATATCGTCTATAAATAAGTTAAATAATATTGGACTGAGTTTACAACCTTGCCTCAGACCTAAATTTTGCTGTATATAATCAGTAGTACGATTTTTTCCACATTTTACACAAAATTTAATTCCATCATACAATTTTTGTACCCCCTCGATAAATGCAGTGCTGACTCCTTTGATCCTCAATTTATATACCAAAGCCTCTCTGTTTATGGTATCAAAAGCCTTCTCCAAGTCTGCAAAAAATATATATACCCTACCCCTTTTATTTCTTAAATATTTGTTTACTATGGTTTGAATTATCATTATGTTATCTATTGTTCTTTTTCCTCTCCTAAAACCTGCTTGGTATTCTGATAGCTTATCTTCCCTCTCTGCCCACTCGTATAATGTTCTAGCTAATATACCAGTGTATATTTTGCCTAATATACATAATAAAGTAATTCCGCTGTAGTTGCTTGGATTATTTGTATCTCCCTTTCCTTTATACAATGGTGCAATAATGCTCACTTTCCAGCTCTCCGGTATCACTTTCTTCTCTTTGATTCTGTTAAATAGCTCTGTCAACAACTTTGTGCCCTCTCCTAACTCCCCACAATTTTTCCAAAATTCCCCCGGAATTCCATCGGCCCCTGTAGCCTTCCTCTGTTTTAATTTTTTTATTTCATACTCTACCTCTATGGTTGTAATCTCTTTGTCTAAGTGGTCCACTCTGTTCTCAAAATTTCCCCAATATACTTCACTTTTTTGAACTCTTCCTCCCCCCAACAAACCTTCGAAATGATATTTCCATTCCCTTGGTGTTATCTTATTAACTACCTGTTTCTGTCTGTACATTTCCTTAACAACTGACCATATATATTTAATTTCTTTCCCTCTGACCGCCTCCTTAATCTTTTCTCCCATTCTTTGCTGCCAATCCTTCTTTTTCTCATCTAGTAAACATTTATAACCCCTTTTATTTGCTAAAAAAGTTGCCTATCTTCCTCCTCTTCTTACCTCCTCCATCTATCCATTTCTTTCATCACTTCTTTCTTAGCCTTTCCACACTCTTCATCGTACCACCCACACTGATTTTCATTCACTTTAGGCTTCACTTCCATCCTGTTACCTGCCCACTTAACCATTGATTCTAGCCTTTCCAATGCTCCTATCCTCCCACATTATAATGCTTCTGTAATACCAAGTTTCCTTAATTCACCACACTTTGAAGTCAAATTACACCTAAATTGTTCTGTGTTGTCCTCTTTCCATTTGTAACTTCTGATTTGTTTTAATGCTAATTTTTCATCTTCCTTGTAACATAACCCTAGTCTTATTTTCATCTTTAATGGAAAATGACTACTATTTGTTATTATGTTTATAATCTTGAATTCTTCCATCACCTCTTCGACTCCTATACTACATATCATATAGTAAATTACATTTTGACCGATTACACTTACAAATGTAAACTCTCCCCACTGGTCCTCTCCTTTGGACCCGTTACACATTATTAAATTAGTCTGTTCACAGAATTCTATTAGCTTTCTACTTTCTGCATTTATCACTTTATCTCTACTTCTCCTCTCCTTTTCCTCGTTTTTTTTCCAGATACATTCATTTTCTACATTTAAACTTCTTGGATTATATTCCCCTACTCTTGCATTAAAATCCCCTACTACAATGAACTCTATGTTAGGATTTTTGCTTCTTAATTCTTCCATACTGTTATTCAGTCTTGTATATAAATTGTCCTTATAAAATTCCGAGACTTCTGGTGGGTTATAGACTATGCATAATCCTATACAAACTTTCATCCCCTTCGCCCTATTTATCTTTATCCACATTATTTGGCCTTTCTCTATACTCAACACTTCACACACATTTATTCCACTACTCTTGTTAATGAACGCTCCAATACCACCGAAGGCCCTCCCTCTTTTGCTTTTCCTTTTACCATGATCCCCTATATAGTCATATCCTACCATATCTATCTTCTCACTTTCATTCAACCAAGTTTCCACCATTACTATTATTTCACCTAACTTTAGCACTTCAAATACTTTGCCATTTATCACTTTCGATTTTAACCCTTCCACATCAAATGACACCACCTTCAAATCCAGTCCCTATCTTGATCCCTTCTTCCCTCTCTGAATTTTTCTAACTTTGCCCTATATCTATTTTTCCTCTCCTGCGCCAGAGGATCTTCTTTCTCCACCTCTAATTCCAAGATACTTCCTTCTGGGGTTGACACCACTTTGAGGCCGCTTCCACTCGCAATCATCTGTTTTTCTCGATCAGCTGCCACCAGGGTCAACGCCTCTTGGTTCTCTCGTTCACTGGGTATGACGCACCTCCTCGGTGACGTCACGCCAGTTGCTTCATCCCTTGCACCCTACGCACGTGTCCCTCTCGTTCTTGGATTACGTCGGCCTGCTTCACTGCATTCACTTCCTCTGCTGAATTTGCTCTGCTTGTTCGATCTGGAATCAAACGCTGACTCATATCCTGCTTCCTGCCGTCTATCCACAATTCTAGTTCTCTTACAAATGATTTTTTTCCTTCTTGCCTGGCTTGATTCATTTTCGCTAATAATAATAATCTTCTTATCTCTCTCTCTCTCTTATTTTCCATAGTCTCTTTCAGCAAAAATTCTCGTTCCTTTCAATTTTCTTCCATTATTCAAAACTGTCCATTTGATTTTATTAGTTGCAAATTTTACTACTATAGGCCTGGCTCTGTTGCCCTTTCTTCCGATTCTAAAACACGTTATAATTTCCCAGCCTGCCAGCTTTATATCCATTCGTCTTTCTAGTATTTCTTCCACTGCTTGCTCTAGGCTTTTCTCTCTGTTTTCCTCCACCCTGAATATCACTATATTGTGTCTTCTTGTCTCCATTTCCATATTCTGTTCCATCTTGTTCAATCTTTCTTTACATATGCGAAGTTCTTCATGCACTTCCTTCTTCGTATGGAACAGCATTCCTTTCAATTCTTCTATCTTTCTATGGATATTTAATTCTATTCTCTTTTCTATTTTCTTCAGATCCACTATATCCTCTGAAATGATTTTTAACATTGTCATTAGCTGTGTCATTCCTTCAGGTCCTGGGTTTAATTCTACTCCTCCAATAACCAATAATACTGCCAGGATCGCAAACAACCATAGGTATTCCTTTGATACTTGGTTCTTTTTCTCTTCCTTATTCATTTTACCGTTTGTAAAGTACCAAATTCTGGCCCTATACACTTCCAAATCTACCCCCATTTTTCTTTTTTTCCGATCTTTCCAGGAGCGCTACGTATACGCGACCGCTCGCTTCCGCTGCTCGCGCTAGACCGAATTAAAATTATTTATTTTTATCTGCTATAAAAGAAAACATTTGATAAAATTGTGAAAATATTTCGTAAAATGTTAAATATATCACCTAAATTTACAACATGGGAGCAAATTGTTATGTTAGAGGCACTCACCACTAGTAGATGGATAGCAATTCCTATCATGTTCCCTTAGAATTGCAGTGCGCAACAAATATCATCTCCAAGTTATGCATCACGAATGCATGCCGATTTTAACTAAATAGCAACTTAGATTATGAAAATGACGTCTTAACATCACAGAATGCTATTAGTGCATTATTTGAAGTAAGAAATGCCATTAACATTCATATTCTCTAACTCACCTACTTGCATGTATGTGCCTTATAACTTGAGCCACTCTAAACAGTTTTTGTAATATGTTTTTAAATTCATCTTTTAGAACGTTTTGTCCTGGTATTGTACAATTTTCGTTTAAACGGTCTCAATGTTTCATTAAAAAGATTTGTTGATTTTCGTAGATGTTTAGTCACACAAAACGTTTAGATTTTCAGATATGAATGCCAGATAATTGTTTAAGTGACCATCCTTCTATAAATCCTGAAATATTTTGATACATGACGCATCATTTTTGTCCCACTCATTTAAAACAGATGTAAAACTATCAAACTGTATCTACATTGTTCTCCACATTGGGATAACAGGATTCCGACACATCCACATAATCTATGAAGAACACGAACTGCACACATGAATCATCTTAGGAAAATTTGCCGAAACTTCAACTGGTTGTTTCTGTATCAGATGGCCTAACAATGCCGTATTTCACGTGTGCAGATATCCTTTTCGCATTAAAAGAGTTGCAGAACTCAACACGGTAATTCCAAGTAAACATAGCTCAGTGGCGAAGTGGCTCATTAGCGTGAGCGACCTTCGTTCTACTCCTCTTACTTATAAGTGAGGGCGATGAACGGATCGAGAGGCAGTCCCAGGTTTGCATTAGAGTGTACAATCTGTGAAGATAGACAAGAACAGTGTAAACAGACCTTAAAGGTATTAGAATGTTTTCCACTTTAGTTATGAAGACCTTTTTTTCGAGGGAATAAACTCACCTTTTAAATTAAATGTAAGATTTTAATGCTGGTCTCCGGTTATTTCTGTTTCTTCACACGTTTGCCATTATAAGACATTTTTAATCCGCGGTAAACATGTGTTTTCCATTTTTTAATTTTATTGGTCTGCGTATTGCTTAAGCGGGAATATAACATTCTGATTTCACTATTGGTGTTTTATAAGCTATATGTAAGCTCAAGTTAAACCATGCATTTATTCATAAGAGCTGAAGAAGTGTGCATTATGCGTATCATTGCAACACAGATGAAGGAATCAAAGGGAATCACAGGAAATTACATCAATATGCTACAATACGTTACACGTAGCTTGATTCTCCCTTCTCACTTTCACACACACTTGGACAGAAGACCTCCAATAAGGCAAGGCAATAACAGATCGAGATCAAGTGAAGGTCCTACAGCGGTGATTTAACTAATTTTTCTTTCTCACGTGTCTGAAATGGGATTCTATGGAATAAATTACAGTACTGTAAGCTTATAAGATACAGTGGTATGATACATAGTTCAATAATAATTTTTCGGGATGAATAATACTACGAAGAAAAATCAATTCAGATTTATACATTTATAGAATGTTTTATGTAAAGTGTGTATTTACACAATTTTATATGCAATATGTGCTTTTATATGAAGTAATATTAGACTTCATTTTCCTTTCAAGGAAATTAATTCTTAAATACAACATATCATCCCTAAAATATCTGCACTGATTTCGAAATGTCCATTAAATTTGGAGATGACTTGCTTTTGTACATAAGAATAGTCATAGAGATTGAAAGACAAATTTAATGATCCTATAATTCATACAGGTAATCAAGTCAATCCTATATACCTAATCACACTAAGAAAAAGTATTTATCATTTTACTACACTTCCATTGCATTGTTATGAAATATTTAACCCTCTATGTATTTAGCAGATATTAAGCCTCTAATGGTGTTATAAACAGTGCTGTGTCCTAAATTGCATATAATGTGACTTTGTCCAGTTTTTAAATGTCACCATTAATTTCTTACTGTTATTTCGCTATTTAACTTCTCTCTGTCACTTCGCTTTCTTCGTGACGTAGCAGCGTAATGAAACACGCATGACGTGGCCTCTTCCTACGGAAGATTCACCCGCTGAGGCGTCGAACACAAGGCCTCTCCTAATCCCTGGCAGTAGTAACACTTATAGCAATCTATCCTAAGAGCAGTCCAATACGCCATTTTGAATCAAAAGCTCTGTGGTTCTTACTGGGCAGGAGATCTCTCGTGTGCGTATACTTTAATTTTTAAGGCCTTAGTTTATGCAATAGTTGGTTGTGCGGCCTCATATTGCACAAATTTCAGTAGGCATGGGTTCTATAACTTCCGTCGTAATCCTGCTGACAACGAAGGAAGAAAGAAATTGCTCATAACTTCCAAGCACAAGAGTTGGACACCCATAATAAATAATTATCGTTTTAGGTAATGTAAATATAATGAATAATGAATTTTCTGGAGAAAAACCGGTACCGGTTTTATTCAATAGCCCTGAGGGCCTAACTACTTATCAGTAACACTTAAAAGTCTAAGCCAGTGATTGTTGACTTGCATAAGTTTATTCCGAAGCTCAAGGCTTTCAGTTGAAATAATATCTCATCTGTGACACAAGGAGCTAATGATCAATAGATGATGAGTTCGAATCTTCATTTCTACAGTGCTATTTTTTTCCTCTTTCTTCATTTCTATCAAGGATTCACTTAGAATTTACTCTATAAATTGCCATTAAACGCTTGTAGATTTATTATTAATGTATGTTAAGTCTAAAGCTAAAAATTAATTTAAGCAAGTATTGTTACAGGTACATTTCGAAGAAAGCTAATTTGAACAAAACCATGCTGAAGGAAAAAGGAAACCCAAGCTTAATGCCATAGCAACAATTTTCAAGGTGTCTAATCCACCACCTTAGCTTTTAAGATTTTGAACTTGATTCCGCTTTAATTCTGAATCCTCAAAATATAAGCAGAGAAAATGTAAGGCTTTACAGTGATTATGTGTATATACACAAACGATTGCTGTTCCTAGTTCAGTAATTATAAATACCCATATTTAATTGACAGACATGTATCGTATTTTTCTTATAAATCATGAATTCTAAAACAAATGGAACAAATCTATACTTAATGTTATGTATATGTCTGTATGTATCAGTAACATTTAATTTATTTTGGTTTTTAAATGAATAATGTCTAGTTTGTGAGTCACTAGGAAAAGCTTTTGTGATCTTTAACCTGTGGTAAGTCAAAACAACAGAGGTTACGTTAATACAACATTCTATTAAGAAAATTATTTTTTTCTGGAGGCTCTATTAAATTTTACTATAGGTATTTTCTCAATTCTCTGCACTGTTTGTTATGGGGTAACAGTGTCGGTGCCAAAATGTCTCCTATAGCAGGAGAAACCTGTATTTTTAGTTTTTTATGGACGCTCTTTAACTGCTGTGGCCCTTAGCGTCCCATTCTATTTTGGGCGTGAAGGACCGGTAATTTTGCTCAGAGGCCTCTTTATCAGGCTTGAAATTCTTTTACGTGCCGTAAATCTATGACACGGGACAACCGGCATGGTAGCCATTACACCAGGGAGGGCGAGAGAAAAAACCTATACCTTTATTAAAGGATTGTGACTCGTATCAACACTATGAGCTACTGCTTTTTTTTTTACAAATATGGTATATTCATATTCCCAACTTTATGTTAGCATCTATATGTTTCATGTTACACTTTTTAACGGATGCACACCCTTATGAAACTAGAAACTGCAATAAACTTGCTGCTCCAAAATTCAGATTATATACAAATATGATAGCCTTATGTTATAATGAAGTTTTATAACACATTATCTGACCATTTACAAAATGTTAAATATTATAGTGTTTTCAAGAAGAAATTGAAATTTTTGTTATATGTAGGAATAACTTAATTGATACAACAATACTTAGATAATGGTTTGATATAGTTTATATTTCATTTAGCTGGCTAATACAATTACAGCACATGCTAAATAGTGTTGTTAAATTCTTAATATTTTATTATTACTATCATTATTATTATTATTATTATTATTATTATTATTATTATTATTATTGGAGTCATTAGTAAATCAAGAGTTTAAGAATACGTAAGCTACTTCATTTTGCATTTACCCTAACCTCAAGAAACCGACGTCGGCATCAATTAACGTCAAATTAACACAGCTGTTACTCCTAATCTATTATAGGCTAATCATGACATGCGATGTAAGAAATACGTAGATTTTAACTGGCTTTCACAATTTGTAATTGAATTTTAAATATTTCGCATAATTTTTTACTTATTTTAAGTTAACCAAAACAAGGACGAGGTCCGCTCCGCATCGTGGTTGCAATGTTATCTCTTTAACTTTGGAGTTTCTGTTTCGTATAACATTAAAACAGTAATTTTTTGTGACTGTTTTGTATGCTAAAGGCACGTTGTATAAGTGAAATGAATAGTGTATGTCTAGCTAACTTAAACGTGCATACACACAACTTTCCCTTGCCGAGAATCATCTCGTATTAAAAAACTGGCGCCTTCAATATGTAATTCAAAATGGCAGATTGTTCTGCTTGATTATTGCAGCGCTCTTGTAATATTTAAAACGTTACAGCAGTCTCCAAAACATCACTAGGAGAACGCACATTTTGTCGCACCAGAAACACACTCATTAACTCACCATCGCTCCGAAAACGCTGGCTTGTATAGCCGTTGGAAGCTCCTATAGAACACTCTAGAATGTTCTGGACACATGCTCTTACCCGCTCTTACCCCGCGGAGGCGGGATAAAAGGAAACTCCCGGAAGATCCTGGTTATCTGACGATAGCGCTTCCGGTGTTTACGACGGACGAGAGTGTTACTTATTTCTGTTAGCTCTCCAAACTGCCCAGGGCCGACCTCCCGACGTTTGGGCCATAGCAGCTGCATCACAATATAATATATAATGCATACTAACGAACATTATATATTTTCAAACTAAATAGAGATTTTAGCAATCAGTAATTTCTATACCGATTAGAAGGAAATTACTTTCTTCGTTCATTAAAATCCTTGATTTATCTGGGTACAACGAAAGCAGGACAAAACTTATTTAGAAAATAAATATACAAACAAACCAAAATTGAGTTGACATTTTAGACTCACTAGTGCAATAGTTTACAATTGCTACTGCCTTGGAAAACCTGCCACACGGAAATTTAAGCATATTGCCATATTTTGTGATTGCCAAATATACTCGTATCGTCCCACCAGCACTGTCATAGTAGGCAAAATGTTCTATGTGAACCACCAGCATCTTTCCTCAGGGCAGCCTCTGGATGCGGTACATTAAACCGTTGATCCCCTTCACCATGTGGTACGGTCGCTACCATGGTTGTTAAAGCTTGGGGCAACGCCCTTTGATCCGCGTAGGGCGATACAACATCAGATCAACCTGATGGAAATCTTGGCTCTTGGCTTACCGGTCGTAACAGCTCTTCATCCGGTCGCTCGCCAACTGGATGTATTAACGGGTCATCTCGTGCACATGGAGAAGACAGTCCACGAAGTTCTCCACGTAGTCCACTTAGGGTTGTTCTATCCAGGAGCGTATCCAAACACCAGGTCGCAAAGAACACACATTTCTCTTCTGAAGACCAAGCTGGCTGGTGTCAACTCGAAGATATCGTGCGTTGACGAGCGGTAGGCCAGCAAGAAATGAGGCACCCTGACATCCCAGTCCTTCTAGTGATTGTCCATGATCTTCTTCAGGTGTTCTTCAGGAGCCTTGATATACCGCTCGACCATACCCTCTGACTGCGAGTGGAGGGGTGTTGTGAAACTCTCTTCAGTGCTACGCTCACCAGGTTCGACTCGAAGTTGGTGTCCTGACTACTGTGTAGCTCTAACGTACCCTAAAGCGGTAGAACAGTTATTCAAGGATGAAGTCTGTGATTGTCTTGGCCTTCTAGTTAGGGATGACGTACACATCCGGCTACTTGCTGAAGTAATCTGTGCTCACCAACAGATACTTGTGAACCCTGTCTAACGTGGAATAGTTCAGACTACGTCCAAGAAAATGCGTTCGAAGGCTACTTTCACGTTATACTGCTGCATGCGAGCTCGGGTCCTAGTCTAAGCGCCGCGAGTTGGCCCACACACATGGCGCACACACTTTTTTTTTTTTTTTTAAAGTTCCCTTGTCGTTCCCAGATTATACTACTGTGTTTTTCTGTTTTATAGCGCTTATTTCCGTAACACACACACACACACACACAAACACCCATGCCCGAGGCGGGACTCGAACCCGCGACCCTCAGCTTGGCGGAGCGCCGGAGCGACCACTCCAGCGACCACGGCTACGAGGGCCGGCTCACACTCAGCGTTTGTCTATGACCTCAACCAGTAGTACCTTTATCGCAGCTATTCGGTTATTCCGTTGGGTCTAAGATGTCCCCTCGAAGTCCCCGAATGCATTTCCTTGAGGACTTTAATCACCTTACTCCAAGGAATAGTCAGCTGCTCTCTAAGGGTCTTCCCGTCAGGTGATTCCAAAACTCCAAACAACACACCTTCCTTGAAATCCAGTGTGTACCATTGCGCACAGTTTGACCTATACCTACTCTTCCTGGGTGCTATGTCTTCCCTAATCGAGCTAGTTCTTACCTCCTCTTCTCTTACGGGCGGCCTCAAATTGTCTTGAGCTAGCTGCTCCCTCCTAGGGGCTGCGCTATCCTATCCATCTGTAGGCACCACCAAAATCATACACATTGCTGCGGCGCACTCGTTCTCTTCCACCTTACCACAGTGGCCACATTCCTCTGCGCAGGATCTTCTTGACAAGACATCCACATTGGAGTGGTTCTTTCCTCTACGATGTTCCGATGTAAAGTTGTACTCTTGGACCTTTTCAACACAAAAAGCTGTTGAACCCTCTAAGTTCTTAAAACTTAACGGCCAAGTCAGAGCGGAGTAATCAGTCCTCAGATGGAATCTGACCGTAAAGATACTTATGGAAGTTTTCCAGCACCTTCACTACTGCAAGAGCTACCGGCGTATGAGACAGCAGTTCTTTACCGTCTTGAAGAGCGTCTTGTTGTAGTATCCTATTACTTACTCCAGCCCATCCTGGACCTGGGATAGTACCCCAACACCGCTGTAGCTGGCGTCGGTATCCACGATAAAATCGCCCCGCGGTTGAAGGTAATCTAAAATATGCGCAATGTTGAGTGCTTATTTAAGCGCCTGGAACGCGTTCTCGGACTTTTCTGACCACATGTAAGGCCGGTGTTCTTCTGTTAGACGAGCGAGGGACTTCACGGTGTTCGGGAACATCTATCGAACCGGCGATAGTAGCTGCATAGACCCATAAACCTGAGCAACTCTAGTTTACCTTTCGGGCGAGGACAGTCTCTCGCACCACGAGACTTCTACGCGTCGGAGCAGCGCTCTTGCTGAGACCATATGACCTAAATAATTAACCTCCTTGCACAGGAGTAAGCTCTTTCTCGCGGTGTATCTTCAGGTTGGCTGCCTCTAATCTCTATAATGCCTTGGTCAGGTCCTCGATATGGTCTTCGAAAGTTCTGTCAATGACGATGAAGTCGTCCAGATATAGCAGAAAGCCCTTGGCCTGTCCAGAACGCCATCTTCTTATTTTTTGTCTCTGGGTTTTAGAACCGCTTGCCAGAATCACGATTGTCACCGTTACTTCTTTTCGAACTGGAGGATAGCTGGACCGACACAGTAATATGCCTAGAGGTTAAAATGGACCTGCACGTAGACTTTTAGAGCCCTTATTACCTCCTATCCTGGACACTAATCAGGTCTAATGGTTCTAATATAACCGTACACCTCCTTGATATCTGTACGTCTTATATCCTCTGGTCCCAAAAAGGATTCTAGGTATACATAAATATTCATAGCGAATTGTTTGCATTCACATAGTATATGCTGTGAGGTTTCAAAATCCCTCGCACATTTCCTACGTAAAGGGTCTCGGGTAAGTCTCATTATGTATAAGGGTCTGCGCAAGGTGCTGTGGCCAGTAACCAACAACTTCTCTGAGCTTATTTCTAGTTAAATCAGGAGAATCTCATCCAATTTTTCGCCAAGTTCCGATATAAAATCATGGGCTTTCCTGACGGTAGTTTATTTACTCCAGGTCCCAGAATGAGCCCTAGTCGTAAGATGGGTTATCTCATACCTGAACCCTTCTGAGAGATACACCACAGGAGAGCTCGGGACCAATAAAATCAAGCCCCGATCCCCTCCTTGCAAGAGGGTCCGCCATCTCTTTTCTTCCAATATCGCCATATTCGGGAACCTAAAGAAGAGTAACCGGCAATTGGCACAGAATATATTCAATATCCTTTGGCATTGCCACACCAATGTGAATGTATTTTTGACCCTTCGAAGGGCTTTCAAAGCTGCCTGGCTATCTGAGTAGATAAAACCTCCGCCCGTCTGCCTGGAAAAATAAGAATATACACAACACCGGCTAAAATTGCATATATCTCAGCCTGAAAAACTGGCAACACTTCCAAGGGGAACGATAATCCTGGTTCTAGGGCTCCAGGCCCCAGCCCCCGTCCTGTTCCCGAAGAGAGATCCATCCGTGAAACACATCCGACCCCCAGCCTTCGGGAGAAATCCCGTCTCTGGGTCTCACTCCTCCCTGGAAGGTATTACTACAGCATAAGATGAGCTTAGATTTATATCTAGTTCCCATCAGCTCCCCTACCATCAGCATAATAGAACATATCTCCTGAAGTCTCGTTAGAATCAGAGAGTACCCTTTTTAAGAGAGCTTAAAACACCATCCCCTGCAATCCAGAAGCAGTGCGCACTCACCCTTGCAACATCTTTCACAAACAAGTGTAAAGGAGAATAGTCCATCAGAAACTCCAAGGCAGACTGTGGAGTAGTTTGCATTACTACGGTTATCATCAATTATGCCAAACTGCGGTGAATCCAGCTTGCAGCAACTTCCTTTACACGGGAGGCAGGCCACCAAGCCAACGCCACATAGCATATCGAGGGTCTCACCACCGAGGTGTATAACTAATTGACCACCTTTGGACTTCGGTCCCACCTCAGTCTGATGACTCCTGCATGTCCACAAAGGATTATAGACCTTCTTTACTTTGTAATTCACGTGCTTTTTCCAGCTCATTTCAACATCCAAGATAATTTCAATTGCTTCTCAAACAGCAGCGGTTCTACCAACGTTGGTGGCCTCTTTGAGAAGAGCATTAGTTGAGTCTTTCAGGGTTAACAAATCAATCCGTTTCCTTAAACCATTCCCAATTAGGTAAGCTTTAATATATCTTAACAACGCACTAAATATGCACACATGGGCTGACAATATAAAATACACTAAACAGAAGACGTATACTCACCTACGCAGCAACTATTTAGGGATAGGCCAGTGCGTCATATTAAGAATTTATAAACATTCCGACACAGAGTTTAATGCACAAGAGCGCAAATTCTAGATTTGCACCCTCAGATATGTAACATGACGAGTTAAAAATGCCACTATAGAGCAATTCCTTCAAAAGTTAACGTACGACACATCTGCAAAATTTCCAAATCATAACATCCCTATGCTACAAGCATTAGACAACTAAGACGACACACAACAAACGCAACATACCACTATCTATCTTTGAAAGAAACCGAAGTAATGGACAGGATGAAGACGAAAAACGAGAATTCTTAGATAACCCTTTGCAAGACTGACACCGCACCAGCTGTATGCATTCACAGGGCAATTAACATGACCTCTTATCAGTTAAAGGTAATTCAGTCCATACAGAAGCCATCGAAGACGTTGTGCTACCCAGCAAAGGCAGCCCCGCGAAATGAAGGCTTTCCTATCAAACACATTCGTGCAGCTGCGCCGAGATGGGTTGGCTGCTTATTTGTGTGGTCACAACGACGAATAGCAAGAAAACGGACCAATCTGACGAGCAATAAAACCTTACGACAACAGCTACGATAAGCCTGTTGTCCTGGGAGCATTCTTCCTGGGGAAATAATCACCTTAAAATGTGGCGTCCTTCCCATCCAGAATATGAGCACCTGACCACCCTCTATAGACAATTCGCTGATTTTCGCCAAGAATCATCTGTATATACTTGTATATCAATCCTATTTACCTTTTAAGTGGATGCATAGTCACTACACTTAGGCTAACGCATGACGCATATCGTATTTACCTGATCTAGACGTTAAACTATCCACAAGAGTATATTACGGTAAGTACTCTTATCCAGACATTTACACTAACTGCAAGAATATTAAACGATTAACCATCCGGACTTGCTCAGGGCGTAAGCCATGTGCAATTCTGTGTAAGTAACATTTGACGCGCTCGTATGCAATGCATGCCGAATTCTCATCTTTCATTGACTAACCGGGTGCTATGCGGGATCCGACTGGCATGAATGAGAACCAAACAATTATTCCGCACTAAAATGTGGAGCAGCTTTACTGTGTATGGCCATACTCCGATGTTGACTTACGCACTACCAGATTGTCTGGTGTGCGTAACGAGCATTTCACTCCCCAAAAAGTGATTATATTACATGAGCGTGATTCAGCGTAGCTTAGTATATCAGTTATTGTTGGGACGACGAGATTTTTCAAGGTGAGAAAGTGTTAGTAATAAATAATAGAGTATGTATATTTCAACATTGGTGAGTATTTTAGCTAATTTTGCAAAATCCTTTCCTGTGTATATTCAGCACAGAATAATATATTTTCATTAATAAATTCACCTTTATAATACTATTCATCTTAATATTCTAGGTTCTAAATAATATAGCTATTCTTCATAATGTGTAAATTGATGAAACATCAATTGTTGAAAGCATTCTTTTACAGTTAACACGAACAATAACACAGTTTCTCAGGAACCAATAGTCTATAACTGTAGTATGTGTGCAAAGGGTTTCTTAGTGGAAGATCACAAGAAGTGGCATAAAACCATATGCGGACAGTTTGGTGTAAACGTTGTGGTAACGTTGCGGTAATTAGCGTTGCAGAGATGCATCTTGTGGTAGAACTATAGCCAACAAGAAATTCAGTATCGAACCTACCAAAAATATATTATTGATATTATTATTATTATTATTATTATTATTATTATTATTATTATTATTATTATTAGCTTCTGATGAAGATGATATCGCAAAAGTCTTTTCATGGTCGTCTGAAATCATATTTCATTCAGTGTTCTACATGCTTAGATCTAAATTCATATTTGAAAAAGCAAATCTGCATGATTTGCTTGTTTGTATCATGCTATACAAAAAGAGCTGTCCATACATAAAAGTGGTAAGGTTAATATTTCAGCTGAATGTAAATTCATGAATTTTGAGTGATATATCAGCAATAATACCTTCAAAACACGTAACAAAGCATTGTTTCTAGAAATAGTGCAGTTATAATGCTAGAAACAAAGTTTAAGAAACTCATCTCGGAAAGGGAGGAGCGTCAGGTTAAAGGAAAATACTAGGCATTACTACCTCCTGGCGGCGGTACGTTGAAGAATAATAAGTACAACCCACTACGAAGAAACACTTGTATCCCACAACCTCTACGTGCAGAAGGGAGGAAATTATGTATATATCCTTAGAATGTTAAGGATGAGAAATACCTAACGTAACCTATCCTCGCAAGTAAATGAAAATAAACCTGGGCGTGTTAGAAAATACAATATCTTTGGAGATACGTGCGTTTCCTCATATATCATACTTCTTACTTCGCTTAAAGATATCACATGATTTGGAAAAGGAATAATATGTTTGTAAATGTGTTTGGACTGGATGAGAAAAATAAATGTTTCCTATAATGTAGTCGATTAAGAACCAGTTTATCATTGTGATGTCCTGCTGAGTGATGACACAGTTCGAACATTACTATGTATATATAAAATACTATAAACCTAATCAAATCTTATAGGTCGACAGAAAACTAAACCCCAAGGACGGGTACATGCATGAAAAATGTTTCTTCATCCAATTTGATGGTCCGTGCAGCTTAGGAGGACTGGAAAAGCTGGAGGAGCGTAGAGAAATATATAGACCGCATGATGTTGCTACAGCAGCTATGCCTAGTAAGGATAACTCAGTTGTCCAATTTAAAAATATTGATATGATGCTGAAATGACCTTATGTCAGAAATGCTGACTTTGAGAGCTTCCTCACTCCATAAAACTACATGCGTCCCCAATCCTGAAACATATTACACTATTCCACTCCATTCCAAAAACACACTCCAATGAGTTTCTGTACTTATGTGAAATCTTCACAGTCTGTTGCTCACGTAGAAACCCATCTTCTATCAGCCTTACGTACACCGGAGTTTTTATGCAACTCAGAAGTTTATGGAGTATCTAACTTCTCTTGCAAAGAAAATCAATGTTGTATACATATCAGTTAAGCCATTGAAACTGACTGATAAATAACAAGAGGATTTCGACTCTTCTACATCATGCTACTTGTGGGGGAAAGAATTCATAGAGAAGAACTGGAAAGTAAGAGATCATGATCACGTAAAGCCGAAAGTCTCGTGGTGGGCCACATAATAAGATTAACCTAGCACTTAAGAATCTTGAAATTGTATATTGCAGTTTTCATGCACAAACTGAGTGGATATGCCTCACATTTTATTATTAATCAATTAGGTGGCGCAAGCGTGAGAGTAGATATAATTCCGAATTCAGAAAAAAATTGCATACCATTTTTAAGTGTGTTGGTTATATTAAGCTTAGGTTCGACGACATATATCAGTTTCTGAGTGCAAGTCTTGATAAGCTAATAAAATTCTAATATCATATACTGAAACATAGAAGTACTTCGGAGAAGATAAGTTGTGTTTGCTGACAGGTAAATTAATATTTCCATATGATTACGCCAGTCCATGGGATACTTTAAATGAGAAACAATTACCTTCAAGGAATGACTTCTACAGCTAATTAAATGAGGAAGAATTTAATAGACAAGACTCTGAACATGCTATGAATGTATGGAAGTAGTTCAATATGAACAAATTAGGCGAATATGGCGATGTTTACTTAGTTTCTCCTCACAGATGTTTTGAGACGTTTAGAGACAAAACCCTGGAAACTCATAAACTTTGATCCAGCCCATTATTTCACATCTCCAGAAATTACTTCCATGTACAGAAATTAAACTCGAAGTGCTACTGGATTACGCTTAGCTTCTCATAGTGAAGTCTGTATACGATGAGGTTTATCTTAGGCTTCTCGTCGTTATGCTGAAGCAAACAACGTCCACGTAGAGCAGTTTGATACCCACAAATCCTCTCGGTTTATTACATATGAAGATGCAAATAACCAATTCGATTGAATGGTGTGTTATTCCCTTCGTTATGGAGGATTTTTGAGTAGATTTCTCCAGAGAATACAGAATTAGAATCGCTATAAGCAGATGATCCTCGCGGATATATCTTAGAAATCAACGTCGAATATCCTGTGTAGTTGTATGACCTATATAATTATCTTTCCCACCAGGGTGCATGAAGCCTAAGGATTCGTCTTCAAAAGGTTAACTCCTCATCTTGGAGCTCACAAGAAATATGTTGTTCATTACATAGGCATGAAACAAGCCCTCAGCCACGGACTGCATAAAAAACAACATCGAGCTCGTGCAGTGCCATATTATGTACAAAACCCAAGCTCAGAAATATGGTTACAGACTCATTCATCCATTAAGTGACTACAAGAGGTGTATATCAAGATAAACTATACTTTCTTGAGTATCTGGATACAACTGATTATCCTACAAATCACATTTGCTATTCGACACAAAAAATTTATGAAAATTTAAAGATGAAGGAAATGGTAAAATAATTCAACGTTTTGTGGGTCTGAGGCCAAAGAAGTATGCACTCAAGTTAATGGAAGTATAAGGAGGAAGGTTAAGATCATTAAACCTAGTGCTAATAACCGTTATATCACGTTCGATAGCTATGTAGATTGTCTTGGGAGTAACGAAATAAGAACTCCAGTAAATTTAATCTACTCTCATTAGTATATTGTTTCGACTCTTGAAGCCAATAAAATTACTGAAACACCTTATGGTGATAAGAAAGTAATCGTGGATGATGGAATATTCAGACGCCGTTATGGCCATTACAGCATCAGGGGCTCTACACAAGAGAATGGAATACCCACTTTGAGATGTTTTTTCAGAAAGCTTAAGAATGGAAATTTCGATATTATTTAACTCTCACACACAACCCCAATAAAGAAGAAAAGCACAAAGGTTGTAACCCTGTCATTACGAATGCCTTTTAACACTGCTATTGAGTGCAGATAAAAGAGTAGAAACACTTAAAAGATAACGTGTTCAGATAACATAAGTTATAATATTGTCTTATATTCCTTTAAATTTTACTATAATTCGCGGTACTCTTTACGAAGATAGAGGGAATCTTTGAAGCATACTGGTTAGCGCAGCTTACTAACCTCATTAGTATGTCGATGGTGAGAGTTTACGAACCGCATTTTAATTAACTTAATGGCGGTATATCATGTATAGCTTTGACCTGTCGAATGTGAGAGCCCTCTTCTAGAGGGTATTATGGACTAGCTGCATATCGATAAGACAAGATTACAACCCTTGCTGTGTTGTTAGCGGTTTTGTATACATTCAAACGTTCATGGTTGGCATAACATGTATACCTAGACATATAACCAGCTAAACTCACATCTCCTACGTCTACCTCCTTCTCTATACATTATACCTCTCCTTCCGTCTCTCAGCTCTCCTTCAAATTTTACTATCACAGATTAAACCATCACCCATCATGTCTTTTACATCATCAAAAAATCCAAAACATCAAGATATTTTAGGAATATAAGTAATCATGAATTCTGAAACATGATATTAAAAGAGCAATAAAAAGGATAATGTGAAAGGGATGGAAAAGGAGTACGCATTTTTTGGAGAATTTCTGAATTCAATATGAGGAGTGTCTTCACATTACTGCAGAAAGACACCAGCAGATTATATTTGGAGCCAGCTTTTTCATCAAAGAAACAGTTTTATGACCTAGGGTTAGAAACGTGTAAGACAGATAATATGAATAATATGAGCTATTTCATTTTCAGTGAAATGTTAGAGCAACATAAACTTTTTCTTTACCAATATTTGATGATATTTGCAGTCAGGATACGATAGGTAATATAACAAAGGAAGAATGGAAAACACATGAAAGTGAGAACAGAACTGCTTTGGAGAAAGATAAAGACAATCAGGATATTTGTAACTTCTTTGCTAAGAGGCGGCTGCAATATTACTTCTTAAGGTTAAAGAACCGCTCTTAATAAGTGTGCAAATTTTGGCTTTCTGTAACTCGTTTATTATTGCGATATTTATTTCCTCGTGGGTTGTTAGCCAATTGGAGTGACTACTCGAAAACTTGTGTACTCTGCGATAGCGTTCCGTTTTCTCATTCTCACAAGCGCAAGAATACCGGTTACCGAATGCTTTTGTTACTTTGTGTTGCCGAGATGGAGAGGAAACGTGCTATGGTAACGTCGCATAAACAATATAAACTATAAGTGTATTTTTTAAAATCACACCCATTGCTTAGAATAGAACGTCCTATACCTTCTTGTGACCCAAAGAGTTAGACTTATTATGGGGAAAGCTAGTCCAGCTGCTGAATACTTGTAACAGTGGCCGTGCAAAATGATTTGGAATTCTAGGTTAGGAAAGACAAAAGAACTTACAGCGTAGAATTGGAGTTTCATATTATTTTGATGCAAGTCTCGCGAATTTATATCAATCTGCAATTTATCCCTTAATTTTCTTTTAGGTTTTTTGCTTTTAGTGTGACTTTCAATGAACACCAGTTGCCATATAGATTTTGCCGAAAGGTTAATATGTACCATTAAGTAAGCTCTGAAGATTTTCTGGCGACGTATATACTCTAAATGTTCGCGGGCTTATCTGGCTTCAAGACTGAGAACATCTAGAGTATGTACTATCAAATATAAGTAGGTACTTATGTTTTGTATTCGTGATTTGGCAACGTTCAGCTCAGTTCAGTTCTTTAGAAATGTTATTGCATCTTAACATTCTTTTGAATGATTATCATAATTGGTATGTGATAATGGGCATATCATTTTCGATTTTCGCTGAGTGGAAAAGCGTACTGAAAAGAAAGCTTAGATTCGCTAGCTCTGTTATCTGGATTCAACATTGCTGCTACAAGTATTTTATTTCGAATTATTATTCATATGCAGCTTTATTAAGTATAAATTACCACTTTACAACGAATGTAACTATTTTCTACTATGCTCTTACTCTTCCAGCAGCAAAAATACAAATTAAATGTTGTATGGTTATGAGATTCTGGTAAATAGCTTTCTGCTACCTATTTTAGCAAATTGAAAAGCCTTTAATTCACTCTGAGAATGAAAATGGATTTCTATAATAATTTACAGCCCTCAAAAATGCTCGCTTCCTAATTTTAACCTAAAATGAAGCAACTGTATTTGTGAACCACGCCAATTAACACAATATTAATCATTATTTTAACCTAAAATTATTAATTTAATAACTGTTACTTTTTATTACGATACGAGATTACAGAACATTTATTTTTCCTTAAAAGTTATGGTGGGAGCATCGCTATCGCACGGAACATTGCTTATCCAGCCGGTTCAATTAACCCCAAAAATTTATATTCTACGCTACAATGCATAAAGAAGTTATAATCATTTAATAGTTAAATTTTTAATCCTCTATGATGCTGTACCTCTTATAGCAGCATCAAAACGATGCTCAACCCCCTTTCTCTCTATCTCTCTCTCCCTCTCTCTCTCTCTCTCTCTCTCTCCCTATAAGCGAATCCGTTGTGTAACAAACACGTTAGATAGAGAAACTCGGTATGTGTTGTGTTCAACAAGCAAATCTTTATTCTTCACAACCGTTTGTTTTGTTTGCATAGTAGCGCGTAACAATTAGCGACTTTAAAAATTTGTTAAGCCTTAATGAAATGTTACAGTATAACCCTGAAAGATAATGCTTCTCAGAAGTAATGCTACCTGCTTACATTGCGTCTGGAATCTGAAAAGCATGTCCATTTATTCAAGCTGGAGCAGTATACTACAAAAGCAAATATGTTTCCATAGTTTCATTGTTTATAATGTTGCCAGCCATTAAGCTACAAGTTATTGCTGGAAAAAAGCAGAGAAACCTCGTATCATTTGTTTCCACTTTATGTCTTAAAAACCATTTTGAAGAGCACTGCCTGGAACTCAAAATTCCTATTTTTGTACACAGTGATGGATATGTGTATCAAATTAAAAATTTGTGATGGCAAATTCTTTACTCCAATAAAAATCTTAATCCAAATGGAGGTGGAAATAGTTCACAAGTACTTTGTGAAACGCCAAAGCCAAATTGAGTGTAATACTGTGCATGCTATTACCGAGAGGAAACTGAAAAAATCAATAAATTCACAAATGATACAAAACAATCCTTTCCTTATGATACCATATATCTCTTCTTCAATTTTTAAGGACTCTACTGAATGTCCTTGCGGTACTACGAGTCAATTCATCCAGGACGAAAAACTGGATATTCAAATGTGGCTGAAGCGAGAGCATTCCAATAGATAGCAGTGCAAGTGTTATGCATAAGCTTCTCTTTGATGAACAGTTTCAGGAAATACCACACAGGACAATAAATTAAACTAAAATGAAATTTCTCAAAACTTGTATGTTGCTAGACAGAAAAATTGTAATAACCAAATTAGCCTCATCTTCAAGAGCTTAAATGTGTAATAATTCCAAAATACTGTCACAATTTTATGACAATTTTCCCCCTTAATTCAGCAAAGACGACTAATTTTAGTGTTTCTGGTAAATATATGCCACAATACACTTTACAGAGGCTGAATAAGAAAAATTGTGGTATTTCATAATATCCTATTGGGAATCTAATTGCATGTATCTTCCTTATACATTGATCCAATAACATGTAAATGCAAAATATTGTTCATATTTGAAAAAAAAAATAAAGGCATGACATGTAGAAATCGGTTTTGTATATGTACTTTTGTTGTAATCAAGCGCAATGTAATAAATTCATCACATAAGAACGTGAAATATGCTAATGAAAGTATTTTTCCTTCTCCTGTAAACTAATGCAAAACAAACTTACGAGGTGTTAGAAACAGCCCATCTTGTTATCCGTACATCTTTATTGCAAATGATCATTTATCGGTACCTTTTAAGTTTATACAGTGGTTATAGAAGAAACGCCGACAACGCTTGGTATGTTGGACGGGACATTAAAGTGAACATTTTTCAAGAGGGAGCTTGTGTCCCGAAATACACGGTTTGGACGCTGTGGGGCGTTGAGGTTTGCGAACGTTTCGAATATGTTGATGAGCGTGCGTTCCACATTTCATTAAGAAACTCAGTAATAACATCACACTGTGCAGTAAATTACAAAAGGGGTTCAAACCCTTAACCCTCTACTTAAATGCAGAGCGTACATTGGTGGTGCGGAGACAGACGCACATGGTTAAACAAGTGCGGCTGTATGCTCAGTATTTCAGTCGCAGCGTAGATTCTGCGATAAGGTCCTTCTCTGGCGTTACAAGGGTAATATACATCATGTCATTGTACCCCACAGAAAATAGTCAAGAGGTGTAAGACCAGATAATCGTGGTGACCATGACACGGTTCTCCCTTCGCCATTCCATCTATTGGAGTATGTGACGTGATAGTGTCGCACATTTGCATATATTGGTTACTTTTAACCACTTGCGCACGCGGATTTTCCTCTGCCCAAACATGAATGTTTTGGAAACCTTGACGCCCCAATGCGCCCAAACCATGTGTTTCCGGAGATGAGTTCCTGCTTGAAAAATATTAATTTTAATGTCCCGCTCAACATACTAAGCGTTGTCGATGTTTTTCTGTACACACTGCATAGTTAAATATGGTACAGAGCACAGTTCCCCCCGAGGGCTTACTTCGGTAAGTACGCGATTGGTGTTCCCAGGGTTCCGAGCTACCGGTCCTCCAGGTTTCCGGGGTTGGGTTAGGGTCAACAGCCCTGTCCGTAAAACTGCAATGTTCTTCATCCTTTGTGTGTGGACTGACGTTTTCAGAAAAGTTATACAGTCGTTGATTTGAAGGGTAAATTAGAACTTCTGAATGCCAATACTCCGGCAACAATGAAGCTCGAGGTGTACAGCAAAGAGAGCAACCTCGGTGTCAAGCTAGTTGATGACGATGCACTGCTTGGATCCTATTCGGTGGGGAACGATGTGAAACTTCATATAATTGATAAGTTTGTTTTACATAACGAAACGGAAGAGTTTTCTAAAGTAGAGAAGTTTTAATTGTCATTGGAAAAATATGCCAAACGAGAAGTCGCACTTAGAACATATCCGTCTCGTATTCGCCTGGGAAGATACAATGTAGACAAAATGTAAAAAAGAAAGAGAAAGGCAGCAGTTGAGGCGGCAAAAATTGGAGATTGCGTATAGTGAGGGTATCAAGCTATCCAACGAGGAGAGCTACAATAAAGTGTATAGGTTGTGTAGAATTCAATCTAGGCTAGTGGGCAGGTGACAAGTATGGTGAGCCTCGATGAAAGACTGATGGGATTGTTGATGGCAACAAATCCTTGGCTACCGAGCGAGATGGCACAGGCGGTTATGCCTGTGGCCCGAATTCGGAAAAACCCGGGATCGATCTCCGGCAACCGCCCATTCTGACCCCTGGGGTTTTCTGGAAACTTTCCTGGATCGTCAGGCTAATGCTGCAGTGGTTACTTTCATCCCCCGAATTTCCTGTCCCTCCATTTCGTTCCATTCTTCATTTCATTCATCTTTCATTCCCTTGGTCTCTTTCAGGGTCAGAAGAGTCGGCGATGGTGTTTCGGTGCAGCGTGGCCGGGGAGAAGGATGCTCTTTGTGACTCCCTCCGTCCCTCGACTTTCGGCTAGCTGCCGGGGTATCCGAACCCCCTTGAGGGGATTGGACCCTATGTGTGCGGTAGGGTCCCCGGTCTGCCTGTCGTCTACCAGAGGGTCTCTGTCTGGAAACTTAGGGACCTTGTCATTGCTGTGCCTTCGCTCCTGGTTCCGGGAGCCGGTGTCTCCTCTTGCCTCATTCTTCCTCCCGGGGACACAGATACAATATCCAATCTGAATCGGTACTGAGTCCCCTCCGTACTCAATTCAATCCACTCCAATCCGAGGACGACACGTCGAGGTATGGTAGTAGTAGGGAATTGACAGTTCTGGCGCAATTAATATGCAGGAATGTGCAATTAATATGCTAATTAGCCCCGCCTCCTCCCCCTCCCCTCCCCCTCCCCCCGCAGCGCCTTGGTACTTTTACTTGCAGCTGCGGTCGTAAATCTTGTTGAGTACAATGGAAGCTTGACAGTTAAGCAATTAAGATTATCCTTCTCCTGTCAAAACGAACAAAGGGGTCATAAATTTATGGCTCTGTGACAAAGGCGAGATGTTTTTCCTACCCATTCCACATCCGGCCACTTCTGCACCTGTGGCAGTTACCCACACCACTCCTATAGTTTCTCGAACACGTGCGGGAACAAAGAGCTTTCTGGACAAAGGAAGAGATTCTATTGTGTGCCTTTCTATTGTCCGGGACAAGCCTTCTTTAGAAAGACCATCTGGCATACTCATTCCACTAGCTTTTAACAAAAGAACAATGCTTACCCTTCAACTGCCAAATGAACAAAGCCCATGATAAATTACGGTCGTGACAAAAGAGAACTGAAGCCTGTTAACAGAGAAACAAGTTCTATTGTCCGGGGCAAGCCTTCTTTCTAGCATTTCTCATTCCACAACCTATAACAAAGCCGGTCCCTATCCATTGTTTCTCGACCACCTGCTAGCTTAACAAAAGAATCTGAGGGTGGTTTTATGCTAGTCCTGTCCTTGCTCGCGTGAAAGAGAGAGACACACTTCAACAACATCAGAGTCAGCCATCATGGTTTTTGCCCTGAGGGGCTGTTCTCTCCGATGTTTTACGAGATCCTACGAATATATCCGAGCATAGTTAAGCAAGCTCTCTGTTTATGTAGTTGACTTTTCAATCGCGATATAAAAATGTATTTAACCTATGTCATTACATACATTAAACCTCTGCGTGGATATCCATAGATCGGTGTTCGATTCTTGCTGTAAGCAAAAGTTTATTGCTAATGAGAAATTAATGATTGATATTATTATATCATTACCCTAATTAATAAAAGGGCGTTCAGAGGATTGTAGCTCGAATCTTACCAAGTGAAACTCTAACGTGTAATAACTATTAAACTATGTACCGCCAGATTAAAAATGTATTTAACAAATATAATTTAATTTTTATATATCATTTCCCTAATTAATGAAAGGGTGTTCAGAGGGTTCTAGCTCGAATCTTACCCAGCGAAACTCTAATGCTTAATAAATATTAAACTATGCAAGGTCAGATTAAAATGCATTTTACAAATATAATGTAAATTTTATATATCGTTACATTAATTAATAAAAGGGTGTTCAGGGGGTCCTAGATCGAATCTGCGAAACACTAATGCGCAATAACCATTAAACTATGCACGGCCAGATTAAAATGTATTTAACAAATATAATTTAATTACTGTAAGGGTGTTCAGAGGGTTCTAGCTCGAATCTGCGAAACTCTAATGCTTAATAAATATTAAACTATGTGAGTATTAAGCGGTCAGATTAAAACGTGTTTAACAAATAAAATTTAATTTATACGACATTACAATGTTTAACGAGCTGTATTCTTAGCAACCCAGAGGCCCCCAGTTCGAATCTTACCCTGCGAAACGCTATAATAACTATTAAATTATTGAAGCAGCGGGCGGTCGGATTAAAATTGCATTTAACAAATATAATTATTTATAGTAAACCCTGATGCATACTTAGATATACCGATGCCTAGACACCATTGTTTCTTCTTCTCTCTTTTTCTTTCTATCTATCTCATATGATTTCACTACACGTTCTTCTTCTGAAAACATTCATATGGTTTTCTCAACACATTCCTCAATTGACATTCACATGATTTCTCCTCGCATTCTTCTATTAACATTCATATGATTTCATTACACGTCCTTCTGAAAACATTCATACGGTTTTCTCAAAACATTCCTCTATTGACATTCACATGATTTCTCCTCGCATTCTTCTATTAACATTCATATGATTTCACTACACGTTCTTGTTCTGAAAACATTCATATGGTTTTCTCAACACATTCCTCTATTGACATTCACATGATTTCTCCTCGCATTCTTCTATTAACATTCATATGATTTCACTACACGTTCTTTTTCTGCAAACATTCATATTGTTTTCTCAACACATTCCTCTATTAACATTCATATGATTTCTCCTCGCATTCTTCTATTAACATTCAGATGGTTTTCACTACACGTTCTTCGAATGAAAAGAGACAAAATGATGAAATAAAACTAATTATAGCTTAGGATGCAAGGCGCCATTTACGAATTGCTGGAAACTGGTCTGGATGCATGGGTTCGAATCCTAGGACTGATAACAAATTCATCTTCTAATAACTACAAAACTAATTAAAATAAAGACGGTAAACAAACTTTATTACTTTTATGTCATTAGCTCGTTTCTTATGCATGTATATAAGAGTACCAGGTGTCATGGGTTCGATCCTTAATTTTAAAATCTCAATTATCTCAGAAACTAGCAGGGATAGAGGAGCGGAACAAAGCATGATTGTTAGCTCCTATGATGGAAAATTAATGCCTGTATATAATTTCCAATCAGTTGGCCCTAGTTCGAATCCCGATCTTTCAGTTACTTCCTTAATTTTCCACTGTGCTCTAGACTATATCAGTAGATCAATGTTGTAACTGCATACAGGTCTTTTAAACATGACAAACTAATATTATAAATAATTTTGTTTCCGGTGTTCTGAGTTCGAATACTGATTCAATGAAATTTACTTATACATTTAATAACATAGTAAATAATTAAGATAAAGACCCCTAATAAACCCTATTACGTTTATATCATAAGTAGTATCTTGCGGGTGTATATTCGGGTACCTGACGTCCAGGGTTTGATCCTTAAGCTTAAGTCTCAATTATCTCTGAAACTGGCAGAGATAGAGCTGCGAGAAAACGCATGTTTGATAGCTCATGAAATGAACAATTAATGCTGTATATAATTTCCAATCAGCTGAAAATAGTTCGAATCCCAATCTTTCAATGACTTCACTGATTTTCCTCTGTACTCTAGAATACATCACTTAGATTGATGCTGTAACTGCATGCAGCTTTGTGTAAAGACATTATGGATGTACTCTGTGAGAGAGAGAGCGAGAGGAAGTGAAACAAGTAGGGATAGAAGTGCTGCAAGTCTCTGCGCATGCGCAGCAAGAGATGATAATTCCAAGGGTGTAATAATCACGTGATGTGTAAGCATCACAGCCATGATGACGTGCTGGCATCGCCTGGAGGGGGTTTAGATCCTTATATATACAGATATCTAAGCATGTTAGAACTGTTGTGTACATATTAGCTTTACAATCAAGTTTTAAAGAACTTTAAAAGCAACGCGACGTGGAGGCCATCTACACATACAGCACATATCAACGCGTAACAATGCAAGGTGAGTTTTTTACATAACTATACAAAATCAGTGTTGGCTTTTACAGTACATTTAATTTTGTTTAAAACGTTACAGTACATGAAAGACGATTCGCTGCAAGAGCATCATATTTTCTAATCTGTGCTTTACATTCACATGGATTTCTGTGCGTACTCTTCTCCAGTTCACAGCATTTTTTCTACTCATTCTTCTTCTATAAACATTCACATGATTTTCGCTACACATTCCTCTTACATGAACATTCTCCACTCATTCTTTGTTTCCCTGCAGGGTCATACTCTGTTAACATTCATACATTTTCTCCACTCATTCTTTGTTTCTCAACGCATTCATACGATCTTCGCTACACATTCTTCTTACATAAACATTCATACGATTTTCCCCACCAATTCTTTTTTTCACTATACATTCACACGATTTCCTGTACTCATTCTTTGGTTCTCTGCTGGCTCATCTTCCATGACCATTCACATTATTTTCTGTACTTATTCTTTGTTTCTCTACACAGTTATACGATTTTGCTGCACATTCTTCTATTAATATTCACACGATTTTCTCCATTCATTCTTTGTTTCTCTACACATTAATAAGCATACTTACAAAGCATACACACACCATAGTTCTAATATAAAGAAGTGTATAACTTGTTCTTCAACTTGAATAATGTAGTGAAAATAATAATTCATGTGAATGACTGTTACAGATGGTTTAACTGATAGGCTTAACAAGATGGTTGAAGAGCGTAGCTTCCTACCGACTCGTCGAGTTCAAGATCTCGAAATAGGTCTTAACTATGAGATAAAGTCCTTAAAGAGAGTTCAAACTAGATATGGTACCAGGATCGTATCTTCAATGGAGGATTGTCAAGTGTTCTGGCCAGAGCGCTATAATAACGGTATGGCAGAGATGGGGAAATTTAAGTCATGTAAATTGTCTTTTTTATATTCAGAGAAGGTGTGTAGAAGTGTTAAACTTAAGTATTGAATATTCCCCTATTTTAACATGAAAAAAATTCATAAATAAAACAACTGACTCGTTGATATTACATATAATGATACAAAAGATGAATGTTATAGAATTTTTATAAAAAAGTTTACGAAATCACATTTTTGAATTTAGTTATATCTAATGCACTGAAATAACGATAAATATCCGAACGTTTATACACATCTTTTGTTTCATTTTACATGTATCATAACAAAAAATGTAATTCTTTCAGGTTGCCTTACTAGTCCAAATCAGTTTTCTAAGACTTTCATTGTGCAATGTTTGGGACTGTGAAATAAGAGGAAGAAGAAGACGAATAGCCTGCAGCCATGCAAAGGAGGGCTGACGCTATTGGAGTATAGCATAAGCAGCATCGACACCTCCAAGAAACATGATGGTAAGAAGCGGGTGCTGAGACATCTACATCACCAAAACACGCTAAGAAGGATACTTATATAATATTACAGGGCATACGATGAAAAAACACGGACAATTTTGTATACAATTCAATGCCTAGCTGAGAGTTAGCTCAAGCGATTCGCCCTATATTCGCTGAAATTAAGCAGTGTAAACAGTAATTTAAATGATTGTGAAATACTTTTAAATAGAGATGAAATTTGTACCTTAAAAGACTTGAGCCCTGTATACATTAACAGCATTAAGACTGTTTGCCACCCTGTAATACAAATTATGAAAATAAAAAGACTTTCATTTAAATAATAAAGAAATTTGCATAACCTGCTGTTACAAGTGTAATGACATATACAGAAACAATGAGTCGGATGAGGAAGTGATAGAAATGTAAGATAAATAATAGCAATAAAAAGAATTAAGGTATGCTTTTACATAGTGTTTTTATTCATTAAAAATCCTTGCATTCCTAATGAAAAATAAAGCATTACAATGATTAGTTTAAGTTATGTTACAATGATCAAAAAGAGAACCGTCTTTAGACGCATTACTCGATCTTAAAGCCAGAGCACCAAAAATCACAAATCCCGGCTTCTCCATTTTAGATGTGGTGTCACTATTCATGTAAATTCCTGTAACACAGCAGGTTGAGTATGCAGATCCATGGTCCTAAATGGGTGAAAGAGAGTCTTATCCAGCTTAACAGTCTTGAAGATCTCAGCATCAGAAAGTCGAATCACAGGCCTTCTCCACTCGATGAGTACAGGTTTAACAACGGCATTCCCTTCACCTGAGACGGGGTAAAGATATAAATGTTCAACTTGACAAAGGATTCTAAACTCGTTGTTAGAGTCCAGAGCTGATGTATTATATGGTGAAAACACATGTTCCTCTTCTTAGTGATCTTGTCGTCGAATCTCGGTGTCATTGCGGTGCCGGTAACATTGAAGATTCCCATGATTATAGGATTCTGAAGCCCAATAACTGTAGGAACTGCCGATTGCGTGATGTTAACCCAATGGGCGTCAAGGGCAGGGCATGATGTGTGCGTAGCATCATTCCATTATTATATCCTCGACTTCGTTGACTTCTTCTAAAATCTATAGGCATTATGCTTATATCCTTGTTTCTAAAGGCTCTTGCTCTATGAAGCGGATGTTTATGAACAACAGGTAAAATTTGATTTGATGGTTCTTGTGAAATACGGTTTCCAAGCGTAACAGATGGGAAAACTGATAGATCGAGTGTCCACTTTTACTATCAAGGAACGAGACTGATGCAATACTGCGCTAGATTCGTATGATACTCAACCTAAATATATTCACTAGGAAATCAGATTCAAACAGCTGATTAGGTGGAATAACTTTGTCACTGAAGGGCCCCAGAACGTTCCTATAGAACAATCACTGGAAAAAAATCAAAAGTGAAAGGACATTTTAATGACATTGCATTATTATTATTAATAATTGATCTAATAAAGAAGACATTCGCATCCTAATATGAGGAATCTTAAAACATTGGACATGCAAGCCGGGATCTATGTTACTTAATGTTTTTTTTCAGGGACAAGTATAGCCTTCTGCCAGAGTTTTTGAATTCCCTTTCTTGATCTGTCCCCCTCTTCGATTCGATGTTCCTCCCGTTATTCTTCTTCACTCGTAGACCTTTCCCTCTTGATTCAATTTCTTTGTTATGTCTCATCATTTCAACAAGTTGTTTATCCGCAGATTTTTTCTTAATTACAGCTGTAGCAATTTGTGATGCACCTCAAGCGGCGGCTCCTAGTGCTGCAATAATTGGTATGAGCGGTAGAAATCCTCCTCGTTTCTTCTTTTTGGACCCGCCTCCAACAGATACCTTTCTCTCAATTTCTCTCTTATGCCTCATCATTTCGGCGATTTGTTTATCTGCTGACTTTTTCTTATTTACTGCTGAAGCATTTTGGGCTCTACCTCCAGCAGCAGCGCCTAGAGCTGCTATAATTGGTATGAGAGGTAGAAATCCTCCTCGTTTCTTCTTCGTGGATCCTACACCTGGAGCTACCTTTCCCTTCATAATTGCTGTTACTAGTCGCGCTGCCAACTTTTTCACCTAGTGTAACATTAGATGTTTGCACTCTTTTCCAAGCCGTTTCAGCCAAGATCTTGTCAGCAATGTTTCTCGAAGCAGAGACCTTATGCTGAGCGTAGGCGGTGTCGCTAAGATTACACGATTCGTCTAACGGAAAGATTCCAGGTTCTCCTTTCTTTAATTTTTCTCTAGCTTCGCCCCAGTTTCTCAGTATATGTAGCAAGGCAAATGTACTTCAAACGGTAGCAGATTAATGAGAGAGTTAATTAAACCTCTTGCAACCTTAACCACCTTAGCTCTCATGGTATACTAATTGATTTTATTGCAGCATAGTTCTTTTATACTTTCTTATTAGCATATATACATTAAGAGCGATTTATTTTATTTTAGCTGTCAAGCTAGAGCGGATGAAGAAAGAATGCTCACAGCCTAATCATATGTTAGACTTTGAAAGCGACTTTAGACGTAAACTTAGTGGAAAGACTGTTTCATGTCAGTGCTAGAACGCTAATTCTTGACATGCACATCACGTAACCCATTCAGGGAAAAAGGGGACTCGCTCAGGGAAAAAGGTGACTGTTTAGTGAAAAGGTGACCTGCAACGGGAAAAAGTTACCCGCAAAGGGAAAAAGGTGACCCATAAAGGGAAAAAGGTGACACATAAAGGGAAAAGGTGACCCATAAAGGGAAAAAGGTGACCAGCAAATGGAAAAAGGTGACCCACAAAGGGAAAAACGTGACCCATAAAGGGAAAAAGTGACCCACAAAGGGAAAAAGGTGACCCATAAAAGGAAAAAGGTGACCCACAAAGGGAAAAAGTTGACCCATAAAGGGAAAAAGGTGACCCACAAAGGGAAAAAGGTGACCCATAAAGGGAAAAAGGTGACCCACAAAGGGAAAAAGGTGACCCATAAAGGTAAAAAGGTGACCCACAAAGGGAAAAAGGTGACCCATTAAGGGAAAAAGGTGACCCCCAAAGGGAAAAAGGTGACCCATAAAGGGAAAAAGGTGACCCATAAAGGGAAAAGGTGACCCATCAAGGGAAAAAATGACCCGCAAAGGGAAAAAGGTTACCCGCACAGGGAAAAAGGTGACCCGCAAAGGGAAAAAGGTGACCCTCTCAGGGACAAAGGTGACCCACACACAGGGAAAAGGGTGACCCACTCAGGGAAAAGGGCAGGGAAAAGGTGACCCGCTCCCGCTAAGGGCTCTCAGATACGTGTGACATTTTCGCTAAAGGATCATACATGAGATTCAGACTCGTGCTAGCTAGACCACTATCTCACTCAACTCTCGCATTCTCTGTGCTAACTATAAAAAAATTGTACTCTTACCTCTATGAATCCATTTCATGCTACTTGAATCTGCTTGTGCTTGTCACATTGACTAGTTTATATATATACTGTTTGAGCACGAACACTCACAAAGATGGTCAATTACAGTCAATTTACGAGAATCTTGATTTTTCGTATGTTTCCCAAGGGGGGAGGAATCGCTTTGTTAAGTGCTGCATATGTAATAGAACTTTAAAAAACAGGACAATTTCAAGGCTCAAGCAACATGGGAGAAGATGCTGTAAAGTGATGACCAGCTGTGCATTGACTACAATACCCAAGCGAGATCCTGAAATTTCTCAAGTTCCGAAGAGCGGGATTCAAGATGTACCGTACTTGGAACCAGTTGAAGTGATCCTGTAATAACGTCAAGAGCTACCACTGATGAAACAATAAGAGCAGTTTCTTTGAATGAGCAAGCTCTGAATAAACACACCAATGAAAGCAAGCCTACTAGGGTCAACTCACCTAGATTATAAGATATATCCAAAGCGAATACAGAGGAGATGCTATACAGCTACACCGATGCTAATGATTTGGTAAACATGCTAAGGGTGCTAATGATGCTTCATACAAATGATAAAAATGACTTTTCCGATGCGATTAGCAAAATTATTCAGAATTTAAAGCTGGGTGGTTTTTTAACGTGATTAGCATCTGCAGAACATTGAAACCACGAACGAGCTAGAAAGATTCCTCATATTAGGATGCGAATGTCTTCTTTATTAGATCAATTAATAAAAATAGTAATAATAATAATGTAATGTCATTAAAATGTCCTTTCACTCTTGCTTTTTTCCAGTGATTGTTCTATAGGAACGTTCTGGGGCCCTTCAGTGACAAAGTTATTCCACCTAATCAGCTGTCTGAATCTGATTTCCTAGTGAATATATTTAGGTTGAGTGTCATACGAATCTAGCGCAGTATTGCATCAGTCTCCTTCCTTGATAGTAAAAGTGGACACTCGATCTATCAGTTTTCTCATCTGTTACGCTTGGATACCGTATTTCACAAGAACCATCAAATCAAATTTTACCTGTTGTTCATAAACATTCGCTTCATAGAGCAAACAGCGGAGCATAACAGCAATAACATTGCCTTTAGAAACAAGCATATAAGCATAATAGCTATAGATTTTAGAAGAAGTCAACGACGTCGAGGATATAATAAAGGAATGATTCGACGCACACATCATGCTCTGCCCTTGACGCCCATCGGGTTAACATCATGCAATCGGCAGTTCCTACAGTTATTGGGCTTCAGAATCCTATAATCATGGGAAACTTCAATGTTACCGGCACCGCAATGACACCGAGATTCGACGACAAGATCACTAAGAAGAGGAACATGTGTTTTCACCATATAATACATCAGCTCTGGACTCTAACAACGAGTTTAGAATCCTTTGTCAAGTTGAACATTTATATCTTTACCCCGTCTCAGGTGAAGGGAATGCCGTTGTTAAACCTGTACTCATCGAGTGGAGAAGGCCTGTGATTCGACTTTCTGATGCTGAGATCTTCAAGACTGTTAAGCTGGATAAGACTCTGTTTCACCCATTTAGGACCATGGATCTGCATACTCAACCTGCTGTATTACAGGAATTTACATGAATAGTGACGCCACATCTAAAATGGAGAAGCCGGTATTTGTGATTTTTGGTGCTCTCGCTTTAAGATCGAGTAATGCGTCTAAAGACGGTTCTCTTTTCGATCATTGTAACATAACTTAAACTAATCATTGTAATGATTTATTTTTCATTAGGAATGCAAGGATTTTTAATGAATAAAAACACTATGTAAGAGCATACCCTAATTCTTTTTATTGTTATTATTTATCTTACATTTCTATCACTTCCTCATCCGACTCATTGTTTCTGTATGTCATTACACTTGTAACAGCAGGTTATGCAAATTTCTTTATTATTTAAATGAAAGTCTTTTTATTTTCATAATTTGTATTACAGGGTGGCAAACAGTCTTAATGCTGTTAATGTATACAGGGCTCAAGTCTTTTAAGGTACAAATTTCATCTCTATTTAAAAGCGTTTCACAATCAATTATATTACTGTTTACAATGCTTAATTTCAGCGAATATAGGGCGAATCGCTTGAGCTAACTCTCAGCTAGGCATTGAATTGTATACAAAATTGTCCGTGTTTTTTCATCGTATGCCCTGTAATGTTATATAAGTATCCTTCTTAGCGTGTTTTGGTGATGCAGATGTTCAGGACCCGCTTCTTACCATCATGTTTCTTGGAGGTGTCGATGCTGCTTATTCTATCCTCCAATAGCGTCAGCCATCTTTGCATGGCTGCAGGCTATTCCTCTTCTTCTTCCTCTTATTGCACAGTCTGAAACATTGCACAATGAAAGTCTTAGAAAACTGATTTGTACTAGTAAGGCAACCTGAAAGAATTGCATTTTTTGTTATGATACATTTAAAATGAAACACAAAAGATGTGTATAAACTTTCGGATATTTATCGTTATTTCAACGCATTAGATATAACTAAATTCAAACATGTGATTTCGTAAATTTTTTTATAAAAAACTCTATAACATTCATGTTTTGTATCGTTATATGTAATATCAACGAGTCAGTTGTTTTATTTATGAATTTTTTTCATGTTAAAATAGGGGAATATTCAATACTTAAGTTTAACACTTCTACACACCTTCTCTGAATATAAAAAAGACAATTTACATGGCTTAAATTTCCTCATCTCTGCCATACCGTTATTACAGTGCTCTGGCCAGAACACTTGACAATCCTGCATTGAAGATACGATCCTGGTACCATATCTAGTTTGAACTCTCTTTAAGGACTTTAGTTCATAGTTAAGACCTATTTCGAGATCTTGAACTCGACGAAACGGTAGGAAGCTACGCTCTTCAACCATCTTGTTAAGCCTATCAGTTAAACCATCTGTAGCAGTCATTGACATGAATTATTATTTTCACTACATTATTCAAGTTGAAGAACAAGTTATACACTTCTTTACATTAGAACTATGGTGTGTGTATGTTTTGTAAGTATGCTTATGAATGTGTACAGAAACAAAGAATGAATGGAGAAAATCGTGTGAATATTAATAGAAGAATGTGCAGCAAAAGGAATATAAATGTGTAGAGAAACAAAGAATAAGTACAGAAAATCATGTGAATGTTCATGGAAGATGAGCCAGCAGAGAACCAAAGAATGAGTACAGGAAATCGTGTGAATGTATAGTGAAACAAAGAATTGGTGAAGAATATCGTATGAATGTTTATGTAAGAAGAATGTGTAGCGAAGATCGTATGAATGCGTTGAGAAACAAAGAATGAGTAGAGAAAATGTATGAATGTTAATAGAGTATGAACCTGCAGGGAAACAAAGAATGAGTGGAGAATGTTCATGTAAGAGGAATGTGTAGCGAAAATCATGTGAATGTTTATAGAAGAAGAATGAGTAGAAAAAAATGCTGTGAACTGGAGAAGAGTACGCACAGAAATCCATGTGAATGTAAACCACAGATTAGAAAATATGATGCTCTTGCAACGAATCGTCTTTCATGTACTGTAACGTTTAAACAAAATTAAATGTATTGTAAAAGCCAACACAGATTTTGTATAGTTATGTAAAAAAACTCACCTTGCATTGTTACGCGTTGATATGTGCTGTATGTGTAGATGGCCTCCACCTCGCGTTGCTTTTAAAGTTCTTTAAAACTTGAATGTAAAGTTAATAAGTACACAACTGTTCTAACATGCTTAGATATCTGTATATATAAGGATCTAAACCCCCTCCAGGCGATGCCAGCACGTCATCATGGCTGTGATGCTTACACATTACGTGATTATTACACCCTTGGAATTATCATCTCTTGCTGCGCATGCGCAGAGACTTGCAGCACTTCTATCCCTACTTGTTTCACTTCCTCTCGCTCTCTCTCTCACAGTGTACATCCATAATGTCTTTACACAAAGCTGCATGCAGTTACAGCATCAATCTAAGTGATGTATTCTAGAGTACAGAGGAAAATCAGTGAAGTCATTGAAAGATCGGGATTCGAACTAGGGTCAACTGATTGGAAATTATATACAGCATTAATTGTTTATTGCATGAGATATCAAACATGTTTTCTCTCGCAGCTCTATCTCTGCTAGTTTCAGGGATAATTGAGATTTGAACTTAAGGATCGAACCCTGGACGTCAGGTACCCGAATATACACCCGCAAGATACTACTTATGACATAAACGTAATAGGGTTTATTAGGTGCCTTTATCTTAATTATTTACTATGTTATTAAATGTATAAGTAAATTTCATTGAATCAGTATTCGAACTCAGAACACCGGAAACAAAATTATTTATAATATTAGTTTGTCATGTTTAAAAGACCTGTATGCAGTTACAACATTGATCTAGTGATATATTCTAGAGCACAGTGGAAAATTAAGGAAGTAACTGAAAGATCGGGATTCGAACTAGGGACAACTGATTGGAAATTATATAAGGCCTTAATTGTCTATCATAGGAGCTAACAATCATGCTTTGGTCCGCGCCTTTATCCCTGCTAGTTTCTGAGATAATTGAGATTTTAAATATAAGGATCGAACCCATGACACCTGGTACTCTAATATACATGCATAAGAAACGAGCTAATGACATAAAAGTAATAAAGTTTGTTTACCGTCTTTATTTTAATTAGTTTTGTAGTTATTAGAAGATGAATTTGTAATCACTCCTAGGATTCGAACCCATGCATCCAGACCAGTTTCGAGCAATTCGTAAATGGCGCCTTGCATCCCGAGCTATAATTAGGTTTTATTGCATCATTTTGTCTCTTTTCATTCAGGACATGTGCGTGAGTTGGTGCATGTGTGTATGTGTGTACGTGTGTGGGTTGGTGTTGGTGTGTGTAAGTATACAGGTATATGTGTATGTGTGCGTATGTGCATGGGTGTGTGCGTGCGTGTGTGTAAGTGACCATGTATATATGTGTATGTGCTTGCGTGTGTGCGCGCGGTCGTGTACGTATGTGTATGTGTTTACGCGCGTGTGTGTACATGTGTGGGTTGGTGTGTGTAAGTGAGCTGGTATATGTGTGTGTTTGTGTATGTGTGTGTATGTGGGTGGGCTTGTGTTGGCATGTGTAAGCGAACAGACATATGTGCGTGTGTGCGCTAGTGTGTGAGTGTGGGTACTGGTGTATGTATGTACATGTGTGTGCGTGTGTGTGTGCGTGTGTCCATGTATATGTATATGTGAGTGTAAGAGCACTGGTGTATGTATGTATACGCATGAGGTGCGTGAATGCGTGTTTGTACTGGTGTATGTATGTGCGTGTGTGTATGTATGTGCTTGGGTGTGTGTACGTGTATGTCCTTGCATGTACATGTGTGCGTGTACTGGTGTATGTTTGCTGATGTGTATACAAGTGCTCGTGTATATATGAACGAGAGAATGTGCGCAAGTCGAGAAGAAAGAAAGAGATAGATAGAAAGAAAAGAGAGAAGAAGAAAGAATGGTGTCTAGGCATCGGGATATCTAAGTATGCATCAGGGTTTAATATAAACAATTATATATGTTATATAGATTTTTAATCCGACCGCCCCTGCCTCAATAATTTAATAGTTATTATAGCGTTTCGCTGGGTAAGATTGGAACTAGAAGCCTCCGGGTTCCTAAGAATACAGCTCGTTAAACATTGTAATGTCATATAAATTAAATTATATTTGTTAAACACGTTTTAATCTGACCGCCCCATACTCGCATAGTTTAATATTTATTAAGCATTAGAGTTTCGCTGGGCAAGATTCGATCTAGGATCCTCTGAACACCCTTTCATTAATCAGAGTAATGAATATAATGTTTTACCCTAACAAAGTATCAATTTGGATACCTAAGTATACACATGTGTTTAATATAAATAATTATAATTGTTAAATGCATTTTAATCTGACCGCACATACCCCATAGTTTAATATTTATTAAGCATTAGAGTTTCGCTGGGTAAGATTCGAGCTAGAACCCTCTGAACACCCTTTCATTAATTTGGGTAATGATATATAAAAAATTAAATTATATTTGTTAAGTACATTTTAATCTGGCCGTGCATAGTTTAATAGTTATTACGCATTAGAGTTTCGAAGGGTAAGATTCGATCTAGGACCCCTGAACACCCTTTTATTAATTAGGGTAATGATATATAAAAATTAAATTATATTTGTTAAATGCATTTTAATCTGACCTTGCATAGTTTAATAGTTATTCCGCATTAGAATTTTGCTGGGTATGATTCGATCTAGGACCCCTGAACACCCTTTTACTAATTAGGGTAATGATATATAAAAATTAAATTATATTTGTTAAATGCATTTTAATCTGACCTTGCATAGTTTAATATTTATTAAGCATTAGAGTTTCGCTGGGTAAGATTCGAGCTAGAACCCTCTGAACACCCTTTTATTAATTAGGGTAATGATATATAAAAATTAAATTATATTTGTTAAATGCATTTTAATCTGACCTTGCATAGTTTAATATTTATTAAGCATTAGAGTTTCGCTGGGTAAGATTCGAGCTAGAACCCTGTGAACGCCCTTTTATTAATTAGGCTAATAATATATAAAAATTAAATTATATTTGTTAAATACATTTTTAATCTGCCCGTGCATAGTTTAATAGTTATTACGCGTTAGAGTTTCACTTGGTAAGATTAGAGCTACAATCCTCTGAACGCCTTTTTATTAATTAGGGTAATGATATAATAATATCAATCATCAATTTCTCATTAGCAATAAACTTTTGATTACAGTAAGAATCGAGCACCAGTCTATGGATATCCACGCAGAGGTTTAGTGCATGTAATGAAATGTATATTAAACGCTTTTTCGGAGTCGCTGCTTGAAATGAGCCAAACAGAATGCTTGTTAACTATGCTCGGATATATTCGCAGGATCTCGTAAAACATCGGGGAGAACAGCCCCTCAAGGCAAAAACCATGATGGTTGACTCTGACGTTGTTAAAGTGTTTACGTATAGCTGGTAAACAAGCTTCTCTCTGTTTCACGCGAACAAGGACAGGACTAGCATAATGCCACCCTCAGATTCTTTTGTTAAGCTAGCAGGTGTTCGAACAATGGAAAGGGACCGGTTTTGTTATGGGGTTGTGGAATGAGAAATGCTAGAAAGAAGGCTTGCCCCGGACAATAGAACTTGTTTCTCTTTTGTCACGACCCTAATTCATCATGGGCTTTGTTCATTTTGACAGCTAAAGGGCAAGTATTGCTCTTTTGTTAAAAGTTAGTGGAAAGAGTATGCCAGAAAGTAGCCTTGCCCCGTACAATAGAAAGGCACACATTAGAATCTCTTCCTTTGTCCAGCAAGCTCTTTGTTCCCGCACGTGTTCGAGAAACAATAGGAGTGGTGTGGGTAACTGCCACAGGTGCAGAAGTGGCCGGATGTGGAATGGGTAGGAAAAACATCTCGCCTTTGTTACAGAGCCATAAATTTATGACCCCTTTGTTTTTGACAGGTGAAGGATACCCTTAATTGCTTAAGTGTCAAGCTTCCATTGTACTCAACAAGATTTGTGGCCCACAGCTGCAACTAAAACTACCAAGGCACTGCGGGGGGAGGGGACCTCATTTGCATATGAATAGACATTCCATGCATATTAATTGCGCCAGAACCGCTAAATCCCTACTACTTATGGTGTACTTGACAGACCTGTGCGTGTTCAAACTGGAGATTCTCCGGAAGAAGCTCCTAAGTTGGATGGAATTTAATAAAGCAGTGTTTTCACTCATTATTGTCTGCTTGATATGAATTTTCTTATATATTTTGCTACAACTGTGTACTGAATTTGAATGCATAATTTTGTGTGTTTCTCTTTTGTTTCTTTCCTGAATTTTATGGTGTTCAAAGTTTGTTGTTTTGTACCAGGATGTAAATAAATATGTAGCCAAAGTTTGGCGCTGATGTTTCTAGCAGTTTTGCGCCATCCAAATCTATTACTGTTTCTAGATTACAGTTGTTGCTTAGAAAATATAAATTCGTTATGGCCGCTCCAGATTTAATTGCAACACATCAATGAACTAGATAATGGCTGTATTTTGTTATTTCGAAACCACAACGTAAATGAACTTAAATCTTTAGACTTAAGTTTAGAATGAATGTACTTTACTATCACGTTAAACAAATAATGTCTTGATTATTTATCCACACTAAGAAATAACCAACAGATGCGAAACACTGACGTAGCAAGTCCTTTAGAAAACAAAAGCTTGTACTTCAGAGCAGTAAGAATACTAAAGAATTACCTGCACAGACTAAAAAATATCTATATTTAAATTAATACGACCGTTATTTTCAAAACAGAACCAAAATGTGGATTGTCTTAAATACATTATTCTTCACTAAATAGTAGGTAGTAAGAAAACACATATCACGCAAAAGGCTAAGAAAATGTCTAAATATATTTTGAGTAACTAATAATTACATTTAACGAAGAATTTTCTTTGGTAACCCACATACCTACATGGAGGATAAACATGACAACAACATACAGTTTGATTACCTGCTATCGAAGTTGAAAAATATCTTCGTTTTTCTAGTCAAATTAATATCTAATGTGCATAACAGCACTACTAGGAAGTAAAATACAAACTGATATCTAAACAACTGCCGGCGAGCGAGGGAAAGGCAGAGAGAGTCCAAATGTAGTCACCAGTCACATTTTAGACACCCTTGATTTTACTGAATATAGTGTGGGTTGAATGAATGGGCTGCATGTAATCCAGTGTTGGGGTTAGAATGACGTACATGTTCACTGTTGAAATATTACGTTGAATGAAGAGCAATGAGTCTGCCCAGACTAGCTCATTTACAAACCTCCATTTCGTACTATTAGAAGACTGATTCTCTGAAAAAAGTGACAGAGTAATAGAAAAAAGAGCCATAATCTTATGGAATGAGCCCATACTCGCTTACTGCTCGGGTCTAAACCTGAGATCCCCTACTCTTGTTTAAATTTTTGTGTACATTAATTTAATTAGTTTTATTTAGGCATTCATTGTTTTTTTTCAAGTGGTCTATGTAAGCTGCATTCTCCCAGCATTCCTTACTGTACCTCTTGCTTTTTAATCTTCTAACAAAACGTCCTCCCAAATTCCATGTAATGGACTGAAACTCTTTAATATCGCGTAAATCGATCCCATTTGCAAAAGAAGAACGAAAAAGTCGAGAGTTAGAAAAAGACGGACCGAAAAAATCTCATGTCACATTCATAAGACTTAATTTTCTCATCGTTTATTTTTATATATCTTCTACAAACTGTTATAAGAAAAGCTTATTTTTCTGTCTACTTCAGGTTAATCGAGCAACGTTTGCAGAAATAGTTCTATTATACATTTCGTTGTAGGTACAAGAGCCACATAGGAAACCGAAGCGATAATCAAATTTTAAAAGCGGGTCGCAATATCATGCACTTGAAAATACATACTCCTTCTATGGAATCGTGAGAAACCACTGAATGTTACAGCACTTCAAACATGAGGAAGAATTGAAAAACTGAAACAAATACGAACGGATATCTCTGAAATGCCCGATACCACAAAAAGGCCTTATTTAAAATAAATTGTGTATTTTAAAAGAGACTACATTCTTGTGGAGCACGTTTTTGTCTACTCCTTATGGTTTACCAGTGAAAAAACAAAATTCCCTTCCGAACGAAGCCGGCTACACGGGATATTCCCAGAACATTCAAGATACACATTTTATTTGTAATTTAAATATCTTAAATATATCAGGTTATTTTAATCAAAATCGTTAAAGCTCAAAATTTCGAAACATTTCCCACCTTAAAGGGTATTTTAGTGTGGGAGAGTTTGCCAAAAATGTCCATGTTGCATCTTTGAAGATACTGAACTTAAATCCAAGGTTGATATCGGACATTTCGGTTTTTGCATTACGCTGCTCACTCATGCACCGACCTTTTTCTAAAAATGCTCTTCCTTATTCAGAGTGCCTGCAAACATACGAGTACATTTCCAGACAAATCCCAACATCGAATTTTTGGGTGGAATACAATACTTCCTCTGCTTACTAGGTACATGGTAGAGAAAGTAAAAATGGAGCAGCATTTCTGTGTTAATTTTAATTACACAAGGTTTTTAAATTACGAATAAGTGTGTTTTGTTTATACCAAGACTGCTTATTTTTGGGGTTCGTGGATAGATTACCGAAAATGTTTCATATTAGAGGCGCATTCTGAAAAATTTAAAAAGTCATTCAACATGAACCTTAGGAATTATAATGCAGGTATCTCCATAATGCCTCAAAGGCACCATTTCTTCGGTATGAAGTTTTTTCTTTTAGTGTTTCCACTTCTTTGCTGCAAAATGATACATATGTGGTTAGAGTATACATGATATACCAAATTTAGCTTGTGGGCGTAACAATGCACGAATATATCCTGGGAAGTTACTTCCCTTACCTTTATCTTATCTTCCGTAGCGAAGGGGACTTGGCACCGATGCAGAGAGGATATTGTACCTACGTCCCACAAGGGGCTCCCAGGGAAGAAGGATGAGGCAAGAGGAGACACCAGGCGGCCGGATCCAAGAGCGATGGCATAACAATGACGGGGTCCCTAAGTTTCCAGAAGTAGACACCACGACAGACAGATAGACCGGGGACCCTGTCCCACACAGAGGGGGTCCAACGCCCCTCAAGAGGGTTCGGATACCCCGGCTCCCTTGCCCTTACTTGTAGGCATTTCTATGTTCCCCCAGTACGACAGGTCCATCATAGGTCTGCGCTACCACTGTGTGTTTCTATTAAAATGATTCAAGCTGCTCTTTGCACGTTTTGCTAGAGATTCAGCTGATCTATCGGCATTAACGTCGCTACATCCGCAAACATTTAAAAACTCCGCCCTTATATACACATTTGAATACAGTTGACAGATGTGAACAGTTTTTTATGTCGGAAGTCTGATCAAGTAAACTGGCAACCAATGTAGCTTCATTAATCTGATCCGTTAGCTCCGTTAACATAAATACGATGAACGTTTTGGATTAAGTAATTCTGTGTTAGCGTAGATAATTGATAAACAGTGGCTGTACACTGATGCACTCTCAGTTTGTCATAAACTCAATCACCTTATGAATTAGCTCTACATAGTTCCCTTGATAGTTGTATTCGGAGTGTTCATTATGTCCTCTAAATATCAATTCTTGTTTCCAGAAAGCACGTAGTTTTGTTGTACGTCTAGAGTCTTTTTCGGCTCTATGTCACAGCTTCTTTGTATTTTAAAATGCTTTTACCTTTTTGTTCATCAAGCAGTAAACCATAGCTGCTTTTACCAAATACTCCTATAACTACTCATATATGTTATACACACAATGTATATACTGATTTTTCATAGCTTGAAAATCCATTGTGCAAATTATCAACATCCGAATAACCAGGATCTTTGCTCATCCAAGGTGATCTATCCTTCCCAAGCAATAAACATAGCTGAGAGAATAACTTAAACAGACCTTCAGAGCCGCATAACCAAACTGTCTTGTTATAAATAAATATAAGGCAAAAAGTTAGTAATTTTTTTCACCCTTTTCAAGTTTTTTTAGCAAGTTCTACTTTTTCCAAATGGACGCGACTGAAAAGGTTTATTAAATATGCTTGATATAATACCACTTTCAGAATCACTTATCTTACTGATCTAGTTATTAAAATCCCGACTCAGATATCCTGTTACTTATGTAACTTCCACACGAAACGACGTTTACTGCACGCTGAATGGCATCATTGCACTGACATAATGTGCGTACTGCATGCATTCTTTCGTATTTCGCGTGTTCCTGTTATGACGTCACGCTAACCAACTATAGGTTGGAAATACCTCAGCACCTTGCGTCGATACTCTGAAAAACTACTAAGAAACAAGACTCTCGCACTTATCTATTGAGCAACAAAGAAAGATTCTCCTATGGAAGACAATTCATTGTTCGTTTGCCGGTAAAATAGCCCTGTTTAAATTACTGATGAATGTGTAGGAATACAAGGCTTGCACTATAGGAAACGGAAGCCATTGGAATTCACCAAAAGCCAACTGTGACCCTTTCCTCCATTATACTGTTCTCTGCTCACTTTGTATATGCGAGGTAAATATATACTTGTGTTGTTTCAAAATAAAATTTGATTTGCCGATAACCCTACCGAGTGAGGTGGCGCCGCGATAACGTGTGAGACTTGGATTCGAGAGGTCCCGGGTTCGATCCCCGGCGACCGTTCCCCTCTGACCCATAGGTTTTTCGTGGTTTCCCCGGGGTCGGCAGGCGAATGCTCTACCACAATTTCTTTTCCATTATTTCCCTTTTATTGCTCCTTCTCATCTTTCAGGTATGCTTCTAGGTTTCATGGTGTATGGCGGTGCTGGCCAGATGGAGGGAATGCATGTTCAAGGGAAATAGAATTCTCCGTGGACACCAGAGGACTGCTTGCTTGGTGGGCGGTTCATCGCCCTCTCTCGGCGGCTCCAGCAGTGGGACGGGTTTGCGAGCTTGAAAATATTAGGGACTTCTGTGGGTCTCTTTAGCCTATCTGCCTAGGCCTGTAGTCTCCTGTGGTTCCTCAACCTCATCCCTTCCTCCTGTGGGGTAGCCAGAATAGATCTGTGGAGATCGCAGCGCGCGAGGTGTCCTCCTCCATTGAATCACCTAATACCGACTGACCTGAAACTAGTAATTCCCGATGTAAGTTTCGCAATACTTAGTGTTAATTCGGCTACTTTGAATTCTTGGGAAATGCCATTAAATTGTTTCCCCTATACCTACATTTATTGCATTTGCGCAGAGTTCGTTTCTGTTTTTATTAATTGAATATTGAATAGAAATTTTAACAATACGGAGTTTACAACTGGGAACTGTGTTTTACCGCTGCTTTTTACGTACAACATATGAAGAAAAAACTCTGATGTGCCCCATTCACTAACTTTCGCTACTAAGTATCGTCTATTTTTATATACCTTCTAAAAAGTATTCTTGTAGAGGTTTATACTTCTGTCTACTTAATGTTAATAAAATAAGAGTTTCCAGAAACAGTTTCATTATAGACATCAGTGTGGGTACAAAGGGTATACAGGTGGCTAAAGTCAAATCTTATAAAATAAAATAAAATAAAGCCGTCACAATGTGCTGGCCTTGGAATTCCATGATGAAGTTTTCACCCATGAACAATTTCATGACATTGCGAGAAACAACTGAATGGTGGCAGCATTTCAAAAACTGACAAAATCATTAAACAAATTCAAGCCAATAGCAACGCATATTTCGGAAATAGCTGATACTCAAAACAGGTGTTTGAAACAGATAGTATGTTTACAGACATGTACTTCTTGTAGTAAGTTTATACCTATATCGTATGGTTTACCAGAAATACAAAATTAATTTCGAATGAAGAGGACTTCACAGGCTAAGGATATACAGGCATGCATGGAATCTAACTAGGGGGAGATTCTCAATACTTCAGCTTAATTTACAGCCTTGTAAGGCAGCTACTACTCTCTTTTACAGAAAGGTTTGTTATTGAAGATGTCCATACAGCTCTTACACAAGAACCAGTGATATACAATGGTAAAGTAAGAGGAATAGGTATTAAAAGGGTCTACTTGATAAGCCCCAGTAACCTTGTTAATCGCAGTCGTTGTATTTATATCAAGAACTGGCTCAAAGCAGTACTTATTTTAAAATTTTGTTCCAGACACATAACAGTTGGAATAATGTTAGGAGTGGATGAAAACAGAAGGGCTCTTTCATTAGCATCTACCTGTCTCCCCTATATTGAAGGGGATCCACCACCTTCAATGGTGAGGGACCTTAAAGTCACAGCTTACTACATATCTGGCCTGCGCGCTCTGCCGTCAAGGCATGGTCACGGGACCTAGTGCAGGCGGCGAATGTTGGAAATGCATGTTTGTTTTGCAGATTTTTTATCAATGAATAAAGTAGTTTTCCTGTGCATATTTTGAGTTATTTCACGTGTGAAAGTATTCGATTTTTACCCGCACTTCTACGGGTTGCAAACCACATTGGGGTAAGTAAAATATCTAGTATTATAGTTATCATATCTGTTATTGTAGTATGTTGCAGAAGTATACTTGGTTATGTCTGGCACAACTCTGAAAGTAACTAATAACTATTTGTATGCTTTTATCAGAGAATTATATTGTAAATGTATAAAACAACAGTGTTTTCTTTGTATTTTCAGAGCTGGAATGCCTTTCAAGTGTTCAGTACCAGATTGCAGATCGAATGATGAACCTCGGTATGTAACCTGCTTTAGGTTTCCCAGAGATGAGGAACGACAAAAATTATGGCTAAGCAGAATACGCAGGCAGAATTTTGAGTTCACTAAAAATGCTAGAGTCTGCATTAGACACTTTCCAGAAGAAATGGTTATTCGAGAGGATAAATGGCAGGATAAGGATGGACGAGTGCATTTCATTCCACGTGCTAATCCTTGCCTTACTGATGACGCTTTTCCTACAGTTGTTAATGAAAGCACACCCACTTAAGCTTTTCACTTCCAAAGAAAAGAAGAACAAGAGAGGAAAGGGAAGATGAAGCAGTTCAAACAGCCCTGGATCAAAGTTTAGCTTCATATAATAAGGAATTAGAAAATAACAAGTTACTCACATATGAAGATGTAACAGTTTATATAAAAAAATGTGCCAACAAGAGAAAAGATTGGGCACTTTCAATTAGCGTTAGTGCTATTACAGTGCTAAAAATAAATACAGTATCAGTGCCTTATATTGTTAGTAGTTTTGTGGTTTCTAGTGATAGGTGCTTTAAAGTGTATATAGGCAAAGAATTGAATCCTAATGAACTGAATCTCGAATTTAGTGTTATCTTGGAGAAATCTCAGGTGGATGCATTATTTGAATTGTGTAGTGTGCCTATGTCAAACTTTAAAGAAAATAAACTTGCTGCAGCAGTGAAATTGTTAAAAGAACATGAGGTGCTAGATGCTGGTAAAAACGTGAGGTTAAGTGTGCTTACGGAGCAGATAGAATTATTCTCCTTCAAGAAGGAAAGGTAAAGATTTTCATCAGATCTTCTTAGGTTGGCTCTGAGAATGTTCCTGATATCTCCTGCATGTTACAGAACCATACGTCAGTCACAATTACTAACTCTTCTGCATCCAAGTAACTTAAGAAAACTGGCTGCCAGTCTAAATGTAAGGGACAGCAATTTTAATGTTAGCAATTCCTACATTGTTGGTCGCATTTGTTCCTTGAAACCTGAGAAAAGATTTATTAATCTTTTGATGGATGAAGTTTATATTTCACCAGAGTTAACTTTTAAAGGTGGTGAATTGATAGGAACTAGTGCAACAAATACACATGAGCTTGCTAAAACAGCTCAAGTGTTTTCAGTAAATGCTGCATTTGGTAATTATTCAGATGTCATTGCCATTTTTCCAGTCAGTAGGAATTCTGGAGACTTCTTACATGCTATTGTGAGTAACATTCTCTTGAACTTGGCAAACTTTATGTAAAAGTAATCAGTCTCATAGCTGATAATAATCAGATCAACAAATCTTTGTTTCACAAATTCACGCCACATACATTTGGTTATTCATCAGTAGTAAATCCCCTTTAGCCAATCACAGCCTCTGTTTTTGCTCTATGATACTGTGCATATTTTCAAAAATATAAGGAATAATTGGATAAACCAGTAAGATCTTATGTTTAGTTTTCCTGATTTTGAAAATCCAGATACAATTAAAAGTGCTAATTTTGGTAACCTCAGATCACTTTATCACAAAGAAAAGAATCAATTGCTGAAAGTTGGTCATAAGTTAAATGCAAAAGCTGTCTATCCATCAAATATTGAAAGACAAAAAGTGAGTCTGGTGTGTAAAATTTTCAATTATGAAAATATTAATGCCCTCTTAGAATGCAATGATAGTTATGGAGAAAAAGCAGAGTTTTTAAATATTATCCTAAAATGGTGGAATATTGTAAATGTTAAGTTTCTATATAAGGATGTAAGGTATAAAAATGCTGATTACAAAGCAGTCTTTGCCATCCAGCAAGAAGAGTTAATTCTCCTGAATAAATTTTCAGCATGGTTGTGCAATTGGGAACATCTCTGTAGTGGAAATGTATACCAAGGGCTGTCTAGGCGCACATTTGATGCAATAATGCAGACATGCTCAGGCCTTTATGGTTTAGCAAATTATACTCTAACAGAATTAAAAGTAAACTATGTTCTGTTTGGCAAGTTTCAAACAGATCCTCTTGAAGAGTGATTCAGTCTTTACCACCAGTTGTCTGGCAGTAATTATTTTATCTCTCTCCAACAGCTATATGAGAGTGAGAAAAATATCAGAATTAAAAATTTGCTTTCATTTTCATCAAAAAATGGTAACATTCCAGTAAGAAGCTTAAATGTGGGCGCAGATTCTGAAAACAAAAATGTTCCATCATTGCTCCTTTTTGTGAAATAGAAATTGAAATTGCAAAACCAGTGGATGATGATGTAATGTCTATCGTGTTTTACATTGCAGGTTATGCTGCTTTCAAGGTAGCAAATGGTATAATATGCCCCAAATGCATTGAGTTATTGATTTTAAATGACACTTTAGAGTATGAATTTGAAGGTGCAGCAAGGCTGATTGATTCCTTAAGTAGAGGTTCTATAAGAAACCCACAATATATTGTGTAAAAGTAACGTGGTTGTGTATCCAACTATTTAAAGGCTTAGTCAAAGAGTGTTACAATGATTTTATTAAAAGCAGTAATCATCTTGCCTTGTTGAAGAATGTGTGCAGACCCTATATAGTAAACATTATGGATGAAACCAGAGAAATGATCATCAATCAATGCAACCATAAATTTGAAGACTATGTTCATGATGTATGCTCAATTATTTGCAAAATTATTCTAAACAATTACTCCAAAATGGTAACTGAGGATAAGAAACAAATGTCTTGTGATAAAATAAAAATAAAAAAACTGACCAGTGTGTGAATTCATAACAGCATTTTGTGCTTGCCATGAGGAAGGAAACAATATTCTCAGTATGTCTATTATATTTACAAGGAATAATTTGTGCATTAAAAGCCACTTTTTTCTGTAACATGAATTATTGTATATATTTTATAGTGAGCACAATGAGGCTATCTGACTTTGGCTTCACATCATATATTTCAGTAATTTTACTCCTTTTACTAAACTAATATGTATGTGGCAAGCTTTAGTATATTACCAGGAGTAACATTAGCAGATTTAGTGGATGGACTGTTAGCTTATATGTTGACTTTAATTTTCAGTAAATACAAAAGAAACCTAATAAAAGTTTGTCAGTGTGTATTGACTTCTACAGTGCTAAATGAGAAAAATTGTTCCAATGCATTAAATTAGTGCGGAATATTTTAATTTTTATTGTATATTCACAGCTTTTGTGTGGAATAAATATAATCATATCCCAAAAATGCTTCTTTGTACAATTTTTCAATCCTTAATTTTGCTATTCCTGTTGTAATGAAAAATATAAAGCATGAGAACAAGTTCCTACAATAGTGTTCAAAGATAGGCAAGTCCTAATAAACTGAAATGTTTGATATTTGTGTTATCTAGCTGTTTATTTTCATTCCATTTGAAGCTGAGCTTGTAAACATATGATTATATAAAGTAAGGAGTTTAGTGAAAATAATATTTTGTCCCAAAACATAACACAGATGTTCAGAGCATAATTAAATTTAAAATTGTCATATTTTGAGCCACTTTCTTTGTAATAAGGTGAATTGACTTTTATGTGCACCTGTATAACTTAATGCTGTTTAACTTACCTACATAGTAATTATGTTTTGTTTTAATTTCTTCATTTATTATCATTATTAAAACAAAGTAACCATAATACTGCTGCAGTTACATTATTTGATAAGTTCATAATGACATACTCTACTGTGTTTATTACTTATAACACTATTTTAGTTTTTTCAAATCCAATACATGCACAAATACTTAAAAAAGTCATTATTTGCCTAATGTTATCTTTGTGTTCTAGTGGTGTCTAGTTGCTAGTATTTTAAATTAACTTAGTTCCTTTTTTTTAAGTTCCTCTGTCGTTTTGCTTGGAACTGTGGAATTCGTTGCCCACCGCCTTCGACTGCCGCCATATTGAAATCAGCGCTCAGGCCTGTAGTGTAGTGGACTGTGTTAAAGTCTACGAAGAAACATCAGGAACACACTCGGACGTGACGCCAATGCAGTACACATTATATGGCGGAGCACTGACACCACTAACTTCTTCCAAATCGCTTCTAACTAATTATGTGGTAAGCAAAGTCGTCCTCCGTGGTGTAGTGGTTACCATGCTAGCCTCTAGTTCCCGAGGTCACGGGTTCAAACACGGTGAAGGACGATGGATTTTTTCGGGCGTAAAAATCCTTAGCATGGCTTCCTTCGAAAGGGAAGTAAAGCCGGTGGTCCCATGTAAATTTACGGCAAGTAAAAGAACTTCAAGCCTGATAAGAGGCCTCTGAGAAAAATTACCGGTCTCTCACGCCCAATATAGAATGTGACGCTAAGAACCACAACAGCTAAAGAGCGCTCATAAATAAAACTCAATTTAATTTCTGGCAAATAAAGGTAAAGGTAAAAGGTACGTATCACGGAGAGGCCCCCGGAACCCAGTTAGAGTACGGCAAGGAGACCACTCGGCCCATTCTGCTTCCAACTGACCTCTGGGAGGGAGGGATGAGGGGTGAGACCCGAAGGGCGACCACATTCGGATGCCGACGGACGCAAGCTTGGACGATGCTCCTAACGTTTCCAGATAGAACGCATCCGATGCCGCACGGTCCCTGTCCACAAGCCACCAACCTCCAGGGTCCCCTGGAGTGGAGCTCCACACCGAGGAGAGACCAAACTGAGCGGTATCGGAGCGACGTCAGGGAAGAAACATTTACAGAACGCAAGCCACCCCGCAACCCGCCGAACACTGTCGCCTGGTCCTACAACCCTCAAACAGATGACAAGGAAGATGATGGGTATAGGAAATGAGAGCAAGGAGAGTCGTTGTAGAAGATGATCCACCCCAGCATTCGCCTGGGGACCAAGGGAAACCACGAAAAACCCATGGGACAGAGTGGACCTTCGCAGTGGATCGATCTAAGGACCTCCCGAATGCGGACCACAGACGAAACCGCCTGAGCCATCCCGCTCGGTAATTATCTGGTAAGTACAAAACGTGATATACTTAATAGAGACACTGAATCAACCTTCCTTCTAGAAGGTAGGAAGTCATTAACTTTACACTAGGAACAGTATTTGTAGATAATGGAATGGAAAACTGGCACATACAAAATATATTACCTGTCCGATCACAGGTACAAACATAAAGAACTTTCTTTCAAGATAAAGAACTTTAACCAGTGATTTATAGAAGTCCTAAAAATACTGACTTGGTGTCATAACGACGAGATCTTACACCACTTGTGTTGATAACTTCAAAGAAAGTAGTCCTGCGGAGAACTTGGAGCTAACTGTTTGCTACTTGCAATAAATAATTTTTCCTATTCTACCACAACAATTGTAACACTTAGATCACTTATTCATTAAGGAGTGTTCCGTCTAAAAAATAAAGAGAAGTCAAACAAAACAATAGGAAGCTATTTAAAATATATAAATTGACGGGTGATTGACATATCTATAAGACCGAGCTCACCCGTTACAAAAACACTGTTACATACGAAGGTTAATTTAAAACGTCTTGGATAAAGCATTACCAGAATACTGAAAATACACATAGCGGGTTAGACTCATGACGGTGTTAGCAAAGTTTGCTGTAAATAAAGTCGGCACAATGAAGCTACGAAATAAAAGTTATATAATGAAAAAAGGAGGAACTCTGGCAGAAATATATACAATTGACTTTCTAGGTTCTATAGCGATTTTTGCACAAGTAACCCGGCAGACCATGCATACCTGGAGTGTGTGAAGACGAACAGGGAAGACTGAACGCTATCTAGGGCCGTCATCAATCCAACTGGAATACGAGGGGCTATCAATTCATTTGAAACATTTAAATCGGCAGGGCCAGATCTACTAATACCGGTCCTGTTACAGCAAGGGGTTGATTGTATAGCATCCCAACTTTGTTACATATTCAGTCAGCCTGGCATTCGGACACATTCCGTTGTCCTGGAGGCAAGTAAGTGTGGCTTATGTACCGAAACGTTGACGATCCAGCCATAGTGATACCAAAGTTCATCGCCCGATTATACTTTGTTGAAAGCGATGGAGAAGCTCATTGGCATGCACATTAAGGAATATGAATTAAGAAACAATATCTTACATGAACATATACCAATGTGCAGATCAGCCTGGAGGGTGTGTAGAAACTGCATTACACTGTTAAAGCTAACATAGAAAGGCTTTGCACCATGGGGAAATTGCTTTAGGAGAATTTCTTGATGTCAAGGGTTCCGTCGATAGAACCTCTACTAAGGCTATCATGAAAGCTGCCACAGAACATAGAATAGTTTATACCATCTATAGATGGATCAACTGCAAGTTATAAGAGATAAATATAATTTCCACTTTATACAAGGAGACCATTCATGGCAAGAGGCTGTCTGCAACGAGGCGTTCTTTCGCCACAGTTTTAGACCCTTGTCGTGGGTGATTTCATTGGGAATCTGAACAATACTGGATATTTCAGCATTGGGTATGCTGATAATTTGGCAATATTCATCAGAGGTAAATTTCCTGGAACCGTTCTGAGGTACTGCAAGAAGCTCTAGAAAGAGTAACCAGTTGATGTATAGGTTGTGAATTATGAATTAATCCCAGTAAAGGTCATTGTATCCTTTACAAGGAAAAGCAAACTTGGGGGGCCTGAAAGAACCCAATATTGAAGGGGAAACAGTTCAGTTCTCCATCCACGTCAATACCTTGGTCTAATATTAGCGATCGACCTGGAATATACAGGTGGATATAAATGTAGAAGATCATGCAGGGATTTTTGGACCTGCAAACGTATGTACGGTTAAACTTAGGAGATGAAACCCATTGTAGTGTACTGGATTTATTTTTCTAGATCAGATCCATTGTGTTGTGACGCAGCGGCTTTGGCCCAAGGTTATTGGAAGGTCGGCGCCAGGTAGGCGGAGATAAGGAAAGGTAAGTCGCGTTCTCACCCGGCGTTAACACCAGAAGCGCTATCGGAGGATAACCAGAATTTTCTGGAAGTTTCTTTCCCTCCGTCACCAGGACATGTGTCCAGATAGCTTTAGAATATTCTGTGGAAGATTTCATTGGCTATATAAACGGGAGTTCTCGCGAGAGGAGTCAGTCAGTTGAGTCGGTCAGTGAGTGAACAAGCGAGTTGGTGAGCGCGTTTCTGCTGCGACATAAGTGCGGTTCTCCGAGCGAGCTAGTGACGGCTGCTACGCCGTGCAGCGAGTGCTACTACGGAGCGAGAGATTGCAGGAGTATTGTATTCGCCTGCCCAGCGAGTGAAACGTTCTAAAGCAGAGTGAAACGTCACAATGAAGGTGGAGTGACGGAGAAATTGAACTAGTTCACATTAGTGAATTGACAGTGTGATCTAAGTGAGGTCCCAGTGAAGTTGAACCAGATCAAAACAGTGGCCGTGAGAGCTGATAAACTGGCAGTTGAAAAACTGGACAAAGTCACAATACCCTACGCTGCCTTCATTTGGTGGCCCAGAGCGAGGCTTGCGGTTTGCAGGATTCAACTCTCTGGGGTGCAGAGAATAACTTGCGTTGCAAATGCAGGCATTTTAGAACCACTCCTAGAGCGGTTTTAAAAGTCATATTAAAACTCCCACCTGAGCCCCTCTAGATAGAGGCAGAGGCTGGGGCCGGACATTACAGACTTAAATGTAATGGAATTGAAAATTTAAACTCAGTCTCCTATGAACTCCAGAACTTCCCTAGGGACAGTTACTGGACAATATTCTAAACATTATTTCAGACAAAATGATAGCCAGGAAGGCAGTCGAAACATCATCTCTGTATTTTAACCGAAGCGCAACGAATGGGGGAAAAAGAGATTAGTTAGAACATCTGTTGTGGATCAATGCGTTTCACGGATGGATAGAAGGCTAATTATGGCACAGGTTTGGCTTTAGCATGACATTGTCGGATGATCTCGGTTAATATGCTACTGTTTTCCAGACAGAAGACAGTGCTATTTTGACTAGCAAATAGGAAAGTATATGCAAGGGTTATTACAACAGACATATTTCGATAGTTTAAGACAGTCGAGCAGCCTTAAAAGCTCTTGAAACGAAGGAAGTCAAATAAATTTTTTCTGGGAGTGCCGTGAGTCCCTAATGTACCTGGCTGAACATGACAAAATGTTACTATTGCGGGTGCCGGGACTTAGGGAACTCATGGCAATAAAAGGGTAGATTATTTGGCTAAAAAGGAATCAGCTAGTCCATTAATCGGACCAGAATCAATTTTCGGATTATCCTATGAGTATGCTCAGGGGGTTATCGGTGGGTGGACAGCTGGAAAGCATAAGGAATACTGGGAGTCAATTGCAGGACACAGGTGCTAAAATAACAATCCCGGACTTAAACAAAGGCAGAACTCATGAACTGCTTTCTAGGAACAGAGTCCAACTTCGTTGTACCGTTGGAATGATAATAAGACACGGCTATCTCAAGGGGCACTAACACAAGGTGGGTAAAGAATTTGATCCAACTTGTGTGAGATACGAAAATGCAGATGAAACATGAGTCATCTGTTATGTGACCGCGAGTCACTTGCAGATCAAAGGATTAAACACTTTAACTAAGGTTTAATGTGCAGGAGCTTAATGGGGTCTAAGTATGAGTGCTAGCCTCTTTTATAAGGGATGCAGGTATTTGAGAGATTAGATAAGTAAAGGGGTGCACAGTGGTTCAACGAAGGTATAAGTGCTTAAGACTTCCAGAGCCCACCCCTTTTAAACCTATCCTAACCTAGCCTAGCTTCTTCCTTATGCTTGCAAATAAATCGAAATTCTATTACTTCTCGTGATAATCGGTTATGAACAACAAAAGAAAATATTATTACTTTTTAAATATTCATAATTTCTAAGTATTATACCAAAAACTGTTAGACACAATAGGACATTATGCACCGTTTATGTAGCATTTGACTCTCCAGTGGTCGCGTTGATTATAATAGTTATTCATCGTTAAGTTCCTCTTACAACGCTCTATGATTGTTCTCAACAATGATGAACTTATCAGTAGCTTAATTTTATACTTTAATCAAAGCGTGTGTGTTGCCCTTTTTAGATCGTTATAAGTTCTTCAGGTGATATTGAACATTTGTTCACGTGGATGGGTATTATCATTCGCGCGACTACTCGCGTCATTGTTTCGGAAGCCGTAGTTTCAATTCCTGTTGCAACTTTGCTGACATAAGTGCGGTTGTTTATTCTGCTGCAATGTCTCGAGCACCTAATTCCATATCAGTGGTTGCAATGGGCAAAAGAACTAGACGAGGATGAAGAAAACATAGAAGATAGTGATAATGAAGAAGATAATGATGATCCTGAACCTTCCGCGGCACACTGATTGTGAGTCAGAACAAAAAGCCTTCTGATGACGAGTATGGTGATGTTGGTACAGAAACACTAGATGGTTTCTACTGGGGAAACGATCGAGTAAATGGAGTAAAATACGGACTCTGTACGGACCAAAGCACATAATCCCACTCGAGTTGCCCCAGGACCTAGAAATACTACTACTGAAGCTAAAACATCAACTGACTGCATGAATTCATTTCTTGATGACGATATTCTGAAACTGATAACCCAATATATTAACATCTACATATTGAAGAAATAACAAAACTATTCAACAGAAAGGAATGCACACCATAGAGATGAAGTAGAGATTGATAAGGCTCTAGTAGTTTATTGGTACTCGTCATAGCAGCAGGCTAAATGGGGAATAATTCACGGGGTGGTGCATTGACGCTTGGTATTTGTCAATGAGTGATCACAGATTTAGATTTTTGCTACGTTGTCCCAGGTTTGATAACATAACAAGTAGAGAAGAGTGTAAGAGCATTCATAAGCTAACACCTGTAAGAGACATTTTTGGAATATTTCTAGAGAATTTCAAAGTTATTATGAATTGGGCTCCTATCCTACTATAGAAGAACATCGCCTGACCTTCACGGGATGTTTCTCATTTAGGCAGTAGATACCAAGTACACCTGCTAAGTACACCATAAACGTTTACCTTAGCAGATGCAGGAAACATGTACAAACAATGTGCCGTCTTCCATGGTCTAGGGTACTATGCTAGCCTCCAGTTCCCGAGGTCGCGGGTTCAAGCCCAGCGGAGGGCGATTAATTCTTTCGGGCGTAAAAATCCTTAGCATGGCTTCCTTCTGAAGGGAAGTAAAACCAGTGGTCCCGTGTCGTAGATTTACGGCACGTAAAAGAACTTTAAGGCTGATAAAGAGGCCTCTGAGCAAAATTTCCGGTCTTTCACACCCCATATAGAATGGGACGCTAAGAACCATAGTTGTTACAGAGCGTCCATATATAAAACTCAATTTCTTTTGTTTTACACCCCATGACAAAAAAAATTAGCGGACTCTCGAAGGGTATAGTTCCTCGAAGTCCAAATCGTTTCCGCGACCGGTTCACAATGGTGTCTAGCGACGCATGCCCTTCGATTAGTTCTATTGTGACCTTTCACATTCGCTGCAACCGAATATGCGCCGACAGCTGGGCGGTTATACGCAGGTACATAGCAATGAGGTCCAACGAGGTTCGTAACCCTAGCAAAATTCTTTGTGCAGAAAAACCCAATGTTTATTACGCAAATTTAATATAGTTTCCAATTGCTAAGGCTTATTTGATCCAAGGCCTTTATGCTGACACATAAAAGCTGAAACACTCTCCGTTTTGTTTCAAACTAAATATTAAATAAGTAAATATGATATTACTAAATGAAAAATACAATACAAACAGAAATTAACTTAATATCGGATTTGAAACCCTCTGCTTCTATTACTGCCCTTATTCTATGGGACATGGGTGATATCAAATGCCTATTTGAATTTTCACGAGAGGATACTTCCTCCCAAGTATCCTCCATTTGATAGCACAAAACTTCTTCTGTCTTGCAGGCCAATTTAAGTTCAAAGCTTTCTTCACCTCTGACCACTCATTCCCAATAGCATTCAAATCTGGTGAGCAAGGAGGCTAATCATTCACTATGATATCTTGCCTTTGCGAGAACCAGTTTGAAACCTTCTGACTTGTGTTGACACGATGGTTTTCCTGCTGGAATTCAATTATTCTATTGGGATATCTAGTCCTTACAGAAGGAACCATGATGTTTTCGAAGATGTTTTTATACTGGTGGCTATTTTTGTGCCATCAAGCTGCCCAACACACATAGACCATCTTGTGACATCCAAGCCCAACATGACACGTCATACATGACCTTGACGATTCATTTGTGTCATGCGTTTTGCGTCGTAACGTTTTCCTCTGGGCGGTAGACAACTAATTTCCTCCCATTTGTATATGAAGATGTCACCTCATCTGTGAATGTAACCTTACTCCAGTTATGATTGACATGTTCTTCTGCAATAGCGAGGCGACATAATCTGTGATTGTAAGATGCTGCTACTTAGCTGCCGATCGAGCAAAGGGCCCTGCTGTAGTCAAACGAGGCAAGGTTGTGCAATTCGACCCAGGGAAATTAGAATTACTTCTAATTGTAGACACATGATGGAACGGATTGCTGTCTGCCTTTCCTAGAAGTGCAGTGTCCTACTGAGGAGTGAGCAAAAGTTTTCGATCCGAAACAGGTCGACCACGAACAATCCCTTCCCTGGATTACCGCACCCAACTCGTAGCCATCGATATAGGGATTTCAAGTGTTCTTGACACCTGAGACACAGAGTATCCAGTAATGTTCATCAACATAAGGAGAGATCTCCTAGTAGCTTCGTCTTTATGTGTGCGCTCAGCAATAGCAAAAGTCAGTATGATTGATAACATATCATGCAGAACTCCAAGGCTATGAGGTGCGCGCTCATGATCACGCCAGCGCCATTCATGACTGAAGATTTGTACATTCAATATTAAGTCCATTAAATATTTGGTTTATTTTCTCACTTTAGAATTCCTGCTAATATGACATTTAGTTTGAAAAATAAAGGAGTAATTTGTTTGTACTTTTATGCATGAATGACTTAAACTTAGTAGATATTTAAGGCATGGAAAACATACGACATTACCATATATTTAACAATTTGAAATTTAAACAATAAAAGCAATCACCAAGGATTCGAACCCAAGGTGTTCTAATTATTTGACACATGCGTTTCACCGCTCGGCTACCATGCATACAACCAAATTAAAAGACATCTTGTACTTATCGCATAGCTTTGAAATGAACGTAAGGTGGTATTAAATCGCGTATTTTGAACGCAGCGACAGAGAATGCTTCTGATGTTTTCGAATCGAACTCCCTCTCTGGCTGTTGCTCATTTATTTTGTCTTAGGCTGTACACAATCAACATAGAGGTATACTGTGATAAATAGCTAGATGGACCACATCTACAGAGCAATTCTCCTCACACTTTAGTTCTTAGACTGTCACAATCTGTTTTGGAAAGGGGTAGAAATATTACTGGTGACAACTGGTTCTCTAGTGTACCATTAGTGAAAGCATTATTGGAGCATAAAACGACCTATGTTGCAACACCAAAATGAAAAAGCGTGAAATTCTGAACTATTTTGGCCAGCAAAATCTAGAAACAAGCACATTCTTGTTTGCTTATCAGCCATTGAACATTACTATAGTATTGTCAGAGAAAAAATAAGTGCACTATACTTATCTCAACAATGCATCATGATGACAAAATAAATTCAACCACTGGTGATAAGAAAAGCCTGAGATAATCACAGGCTATAATACGTAGAACCAAAATTGGAATCGATGCAGTAGACCAACTTTATAGACACTATAACGTAGCAAGGAACACTCGTCGATGGCCCGGCAATTTTCTTTGATCTTCTCAATATTTGTGCAATAAATGCAATGCTAACTGCTTATAACAGTAGTACAAAGATAACAAGGTGCATATTACTAGAAGAAAAGATGGGAATGTATTAAACCGTAATTTAGGAACGAGCAAGAATTCAAACGGTTCCTTCTAAAATAAGGAAACGGGTCCAACTCCTTCTCTCTCTGTAACTCCCACAGAGCTACATCATGGATATGAAGACACCAGGAACTCGTGAACGATGTTATCTCTGTGGTGGAAGCAGAAACAACATGAGCAGAAGAGTCTGCAACGAGTGTAGTGAGTGTGTCCAGAACACACAAGGGATGTATGCCTAGAGTACTTGTGACAGTAGACTATGGTTGTGTAGATCGTTTTTCTACAAGTATAGCAAGACTGTTCCGTTTTCTTCTGCAAGTGATTTGTTGTCATTTAAAATATATACATATTCTGCTGCATTCTTCTAACCAGCTAAAGAACACACTGAATAGCTTATGTTACCAACAGGTCCCTCTTAATTCATATAACAATGTAATGTTTTTGCTAAAAAATATATCAATTGTATAATAAATCAATTATCAGATTATTATTTATTCTATGTTGTATTATGGATATAACTATCCAACACTACCATATATTTAAAAAACGCGATTGAACAAAGTTAACCATGCTAGATGGATATTGTCATCTATGTGGGCACTCATGTTGTAATAATGGGTGCGCCACTGGAGGATTAAAAAAGACAATAATGGGTGAAGCATTTCATTGTCTTTTTTATTTTTCACCCCATTAGAACGGAAGTTTTGGAGAAAGTAATGAATTTCCATATAACCTATTTTATAAATGTAACCTAAGGTGACTTATATTCCAAGATTTAAAACTGTTTGGGCCATTTTGTGTAGATAAGTTATATAAGCATTTGCACAAGTTTAAAAATGTGATTTCTGGCTTCAGAGTAGCCTATTATGTGTGTTAATATCAATATTATTCATCCCAAATCGATAAACACAAGAAATACGGTTACATTTTATTATGCGCATGCATAGATTCATAAAAACAATGCAGAACTTTACCAGAATCTTGAAAAGCTATTTGATCTACCCCGTTGTTAATTAATTCCTGGACACAGCTGTACATTTGCAAAACTTAAAGGTTTGTAACCATTTAACGTAACCATGTGCTGTCCCTCATCATAAAACACACAAATCAATACTACGAATGAAAAAAATAAGAAATAATAAGTCTTAACTAGCGACCGTCTTGTTTATACCAAACAAATTTATATCAAGCTAGACGCCTTCTTTCGCCCCTTCTTATTACAGAAAGTTCGTATTACTCGTTCACTTGTCAACTAAATAATGGCTGCACTCCTTGGTTAGTGCAAACAATACTTCTAAGAAGATACATCTCTCAACAAATATTTTCGTGGGAATATGAGAATTTTGGAAAACCCAAGATTCGCATTCTATCTCTTTCTAATGTCATCTGGTATATCACCTGAAGTAAAAGATGTTTTTCTCCAATATGGGACTCTCCCAGGCAGCTAGGTCAGACTTCTTTCCACACAATGGAATCGTTTCATTCTTCTCTTAAACATACACACATTTCCCAAAATCATAACATTCTAAAAATCCATCTGCTGCAATGCGCAGTTTAAAATTCTAGTCTGTATTTCATGTCATGGGCTTAATTCATTAAGGTTACTAAGCTTTAGTGATGTGTCTTTCCCAGTAAAAATATTCAATGAGATCATAAAAGTATTGGAAAAGGTTACTTAGAACCTACCGCGAAGGCAGCCCAATTCAGTACAAACGTGAATACATGACTAAGATTTGTGTGAGAGGCTTGCAATGGAGAAGCTGTCAATAAGGCGCATCAATGAGGTTTCAGTAACAGGATGCACAGCAAAAGCAGAACTGGAATTAAAACTACTATCATTCGTACTAACACGAGGGAGCCGTAAAACAGATGTCCACGAAAATGACGCTAGAGAACGTTCACAGAATTAATGAAAATGCGTACGAAATGCAGTGATATGAGCCTAAATGGCGAATGTGTTAAAATGATTGCTCCTAAATTTATATCATCAAGGTCCCCGGATTGATTTCAGCGTTAACACATAAATTCACTACTCTCGAAAATCCAGTAAACGCGAAATATGTTAGTCGGAGCGGAAACAAAGGAGCAGTAGTCAGATACCCTAACTCTAGTCTATTAGTCCATAGTAGGACACTGCCACTTCGTAGAACTGCTGCAAAATAACATGCGCTAAATTTTCCTTGTTTGTACCGTAACGATATTTCCCTGATCATGATGCACCAAATTCAGATTCTTGCATGGAGACCTTTTGCTTTATATAAAATGTAGGTACTACCTTATAACCTATATAAGCATAACATACCCGTAAAGCTCTGGAAGAAATGAACAAATAGGTAAATAAATCAACCATATATATACCGCGTGACACTTCTCATCCTGCGGAATGGTAATTAGGTAATTCTGCGTTTTACAGACGATGCGAAATGCAGGTGCTGACACCGCATTCACCAGCCCGCTGATTAGAGCTGCGGTGGTTTTCGTTGTTAACGTGCTCTAGCAGCGCAATGGTTAAGACATGATGATGGTCGGAAGTTCAAATAACGCCTGCGAATAAATGAGTTCGTTATTCATTTCTGTTCATGTTTCGAGAATGTTCTAGCAAATCAAGATTTCTTTCCGAATGCACTAGAAAGTGGGTTTGCCTATAAATACGAAGTTCCAGCTGTTCGTGCTCACTGTGGAACAATGTTTTCGAATAGAGAGCATCTGGACATGCTTTTAGTATACGGGGAAGCGCAGTAGAATGCAGCGGAGGGACGTCGTCCATACCAACAGAGGTTTCCGCAGAGAACACTTCCTACAGATCGCACCTTTTTGGGAGTTGCTAACCGCCTTTTGGAATCCAGAACTGCACAAGACACCACATCCACGAAGAGATCACCCTTTCTGTGACCAAGCAACAACGGATCGTGTGACTGTGTCATTCAGCATCCGTATTGTAGTACAAGGGACATTCACAGGCATTTTAATATTAGCCAATCTTCCGCGTGGAGAATACTACATCATGCAAAGTTTCATCCTATCATCTTCAACTACAGCAGGAGCTACTGGAGCCGGACCATGGACGGAGAGTGGCGTTCGCTAGGTGGATAATACGACAAACTGAACAAGATCCACATTTTTTGGAAACTGTTACTTACAAACGACGCAGGGTTCCACAACATGCATTACTGGAGCACTGTAAACCCACACTGGATGCGAGAGGCGACCTTACAAGTTCGATGGGGTTTCAACGTTTGTGCTGGTATATTCAGTAATCATCTAATAGGTCCGTATTTTTATGATGCCCAACTCACTGGGAATCGCTGTATCCACTTCCTACAACACCAGCTGGATGAAGTGCCATTGCAGAACCGACTAACTATGTGGTACCAACGTGATGGGACGCCAGCTCATTCGGCCCGTCGTGTAACGGCTCATTTCGATACCACCTACCCTGAGCGATGGATCGGACGACATCGACCTATAGGATGGCCAGCACGCTCACCAGACCTAACCCCATTAGATTTCTTCTTATGGGGTTATCTTAAAGATATCGTCTGCCAAGAGCGGCCAATGAACCCTCAGCAGCTCAGGGAACGTATTATCTTAGCTTGCCGTGACACCACACCGGCCATGTTGCGCCAGGTTAGGCTGGCGATGATGGTTACACATGAGATCTTGCATCCGCCGGCGTGGTGGCCAGTTTGAACACCTATTACAACCATATGGCAGAAAGGGGTAAATTGTGAAGGTTTATCTGTGTGATGGTCCGGCATGATGTCACAGTCACTGTTAAATGCACTACTTTGGGAACCAGAGAGGTTCACAGCGATCATAATGTGGGTTTGCAAGAGTTATCTAGTTGTATGTACGTACGGCATTTTGTAAACTCTCACAACAATTTATTGCCTTTCTTTTGTGTGAAAAAATAGCTTTAAATAACAAAATATTATGTAATGATGCCTTATCTTTGTAAGTTATAATTAGAATGTTCTATGCATTTATTTGTAATGTTCATTAAAGCATATTCTAACAAGTAACAATTTGTGTTTTAATGTAATTTACATAACTAAGGTAATTAAGTGAAACGACTCTCCCATGCCAACTATCAGTTCTCGTTAAATTTACTAAACTTAAAAATTGCCTTAAAATAGCAGTATTTGAACCCAGAACCTACACCATTGAAGGCAACGCGCACACTGTTGCGCTACTAGTGCAATCACTGCACGTATAGTGGTGCAAAGCAATCATTTCGACCGAAATTGATACGACACGATGCAGTGGGCAGTGTTTACGGCTTAGCCCGTAAAACGCCTGGATTGCCTAACTTCTCAATCCGCAGGCTGAGAAGATTCACCCGGTATATATATATATATATATATATATATATATATATATATATATATATATATATATATATATATTATGGCAAGGGATGAGGATATATTTTGTTGCAATAATAGTAATAATAATAGTAATAACAATAATCAGCATCATTATCATCTAAGGCAGGATTCAAAATAAATGGGCCTCTATGAGGACTGTTTAAAACTAATGAGAGAAAATATGCCTGTGTTTCTAAATGAGTATGTCTCTAGCTAATTAGTTTTTGTTCATGTAAAGGGAAAACAGTAAAACCACGTTGTTTTTACTGTACAAATCAGAGTTGATTCGCAAAGAGCTTCAGTTTAATGTTACAATGCGTATTTACCTTATATATTCCGTTCAGCTTTATGTGTCAATGGCATTAAAAGTTTCCGGTGTTCTCGTAACTGTTTCTAACAATTGTGACACTAAAATTAGATCTAGCATCACCGAATATAGCGTAACAATGCTGCTAATGTTAAGGGTTGGTTAACCCTCCTTTTTCCTAAAGTCTACTGAGGTCTATTACAATCTATTAAATCAGATAATATTTTAGCACCGTCGCACATATATTTGAAAATGAAACACATAATTATTCTGAAAGCTATGCGTCATTGTTGTTTGCACTATTACCTTTTATTACCCGTTTATTTAAAGTACTGTTAAGGAATGATTGTCCCAAAGTGTCGGAGTTTCACCTGTGTTACAATATTTTCTTTGTTTGTCTCTGTATAAGGTAAAATAAAGGGACTATAACCTCAGCACGCACCTACACAAGGCTGCAGTTTGTTTCCACAAAAAAGGTTGTTTCTTCTTAATTCCAATTTGAATGTAACATTATCAACACAGACCATTACGAGGTGGAGCTTGCAATTAATAACAATACCGACAGGGATCAGGTTGATCCTCATTCTGCAATTCGGATATTTTCGTAAATCTCTTTTTTGTAGTATTTATGACTGAATTGAAGACCTACCGAAGAAACTAAGATGAATGAGGTATTTGCATATTCTTATATCAGGGTAAGAAGATTCCAGTAGTTACATAAATGGAAACTATTTTTAACTGCCGTAAGTGTTACAAAATTCTTCAAGAAAAAACACGTGGTTATGTGGGCGAAAAGCAAAACACTTCTCTCTTTATTTTCGATTTCTTTCTACTGAAAAAAAAGAACTGAAACTGTGGTATCAATGTATCAACTTCCTTTGTGAATTTCCTTTAAAAGGTTATGTAACATGCAGCATGCAGAGCTTCCTTTCCCAATGTCACCGTAAGTCACGGGGCTCTGATGATGATCATCATGATGATGAAAATAAGGAGCAGGGGGAGGAGGAGGAGGAAGAGGGTGTATTGTGTGCACTAGGCATCAACAAAGTTAATGTTCTAAAGTATTTTTCCAACATGAGAGTCAACCACTAACGGTATCCCAATGTGAAGCTAAATGTACGAATATGCAAATAAAGTACAGTAGATGCAGCTCAGTTTAGGAAGGAAGACGATGAATTGAATGGCTCTTTACCACGTTGTGTCAGCTACTTTTAGACAAGATTCTGTTACGTTTCATGCGTTAATATCAAGGGTGTTCTATTTGGGCCAATTGCTTAATAGCAATGCACCAATATCTGAAGACTAATTTATCACACGGATCCCCCAAAAGTGTATGTACTCACCTTGGTCGCTGAGGCCAGGAGCACTGCGGCTAGTACCAAGCGCCTGTGAACCATGTTCATGCTGTATTGACGGCTGTTGACCCACTAGCTTCTTCATGTGACTCGTTTCTCTCATTATTCCGGTTCGGGAAGGGGTGGCATTAACATACTCCGTTTCCTCAACACAATCAGTTGTGTCAAAGGAATGATGTACTCAACACACATCACATTCTGAATATGTATAAATTCTTACATTTAAAGGTCATTGTGTTACGCATGCGTGGCAGCAATATGGTGATGGCGAGCTTATCCTCTTTCGCATTCATTCAAATTCTCCTACGGTATATTCGATACAATTAATTAGAGATCCTCCAGACTTGTCATGTAACGTAAAGCCTTTCGTTTGGTTAAAATCTACGATCTATGTCGCAATCAAAGTCGGGGTGTATTTAATGCACTGCCACCCTAAGGAAGGCCGTTCATGTTGCCGAATACCATAAATTTCACTTTACGTGCCCCTGAGATTTCACTTTTCCTTGTCCTTTTCTCAAACAGTTGTCCGATTTGTACTCTACTATATTGACATAAAGTCAATAAGGGATATTCCAGCATTCAGCAGAGTTGGCAAGCTTGTAGCAAATCTAAACGAGACCAGTAGTATCTGTATAAGATTCGTAAAATCTTGGACACTTTGCGCAAACACCGATATTCAACATCGCGTCTGCGTTGAAATAAAAGATAAAAATATAGCGCTAAAGGTATGCACACATTACTCTGAGACGATTCCAGAGCAGATGTTGCTGAACCGCGTATGATGACCACAAAAGAGATGCTCCAACGCATATATCTGTCATTAGAGGTGAAAGAGTTAAAGATAAACGAAAAAGAAAATCGTTTACGAAACTAACTGGAGGAAATTACGTAAATGCCTAAAAGAATACAATGTAACAATTATTCAATATACAGGCAATGTATAAGCTGGAAAGTAGAGCCAGACTTGAAAAATTCAAGGCCACCACAGACTTTCGGCTGTCCGTGTCCAGCGAATTACCATGGTAATGTGCATTAAACCTCATTCGATTCAAGTGTCTGATGAAGCAGGTAACTTATATATGCATTTACGCTAATTCCAAAAATACTTGCAAGGCTTACTTTTACTTTTGGGAGGGGAAAACCCAAATGATTTGTGAGAAGTCAATTTTCCTGAGAAGTTTGAAAAATCCGCAGCATATATCTTATTGGTGTTTGCGCCAGGTATTACACAATATAGCAGCAATATTTCTGTCACATTTCAAAATTTTAGCTTCCATAGTTATTTAAATATTAATTTTTATTATGTAAATTCATTGCTATAATCAAAATGCTCCACACGTACATTTTTCAAAATATTCACATAAAAATTCAGGTCTTACAGCTTAGAATAAGTTTACAAAAATTATGATATTTGACTTTTTGTAGTGACCCCTAATTATCGTAAAACATGTTTTGCTTTTTTCTACTTTTAAAGCTATTGCTTTTTCTAATTTATTTTTTTTCTCAAAATTGGAACATTACTTTAAAAAAGCATGGGGTCGTTTTCTTTATTGTACTTTTGAGAATCAGTACAACGTTTTTTAAACAAATAAGTAAAACATTGCATCATGTGGAGTATTTACAATACAGAAAAATGCTAAAAAAACGTTTGTGTGAAAGCAAGGTTTCAAGTTGGGCGTGCCTATTAATAAGTATGCTCTGTTCATTTTAAACTTCACTTTATTGGTAGTGTAAATTCGCCAAATGCAAAAAAAACGCAGGCCTTCTTTAGGTTTAGAATTTATATTATTTTATTGCGAATAAAATTTAATTTTTAAATTTTTCGCCATTTTTGGTCAAATTTTACACATGCATAACCTTAACAACCCTCATTCAGAAAACAGCAATGCCAGCCAATTGAGATGATTTTCTCCCTATGTAAGCGTAGATAGGTTTTCACTCTCCTAAGACAGGAAAAGAGTTATTTGGCTGAGCAGTTTGAGACAGCTGTGCTTAATAAGCATTTACGAAGCGGGATGGCTCAGGTGGCAACGTCTGTGGCCCGCATTCAGGAGGTCCCGGAATCGATCCCCGGCAACCACCCACTCTGGCCTCTGGTTTTTTTCGGGGTTTTCCCGGGTCGTCAAGTGAATATTGGTGTGGTTTCTTTCAGCCCCCAAATTTCCTGTCCCTCCATTCCGTTCCATTCTTCATTTTATTTCATCCTTCATCCTTTGGCCTCTTTACAGGGTGGGAAGTGTCCGTGATGGTGTTCGGTGCAGCATGGCAGGGGAAGAGGATGCTCTTTGTAACTCTCTCCGTCCCTGGGCCCTCGGCTAGCTGTCGGGGTATTCGAAACCGCTTTGAGGGACGTTTGACCCCCTCTGTGTGGTGTGAGGTCCCCGATCTGCCTGGAAACTTAGGGACCCTGCCATTGCTGTACCATCGCTCCTGAATCCGGCCACTGCCCGTGCCTTCTGTTGCCTCGTTCTTCTTCCCGGGGACGCCCCCTCGTGGGGTGTAGGTACAACATCCACTCGGGATCGGTGCCGAGTTCCCCTCCGTAACAGAAGGTAATATCAGATAACATAAACATTCCCATACACATTCGTGTCTTCATTGGTGTATTCATTTTGCCGCCTCAGGCAAATGTTTAGTTTGTCGTGCGGAAATACCCACTCCAATCATCAGAATAGTTTGTACTCATCTTATAGTTAATAATATTGCGCATTCGTAATTTTCTGAAACTATAAGTAAAACGAATATGGTAATTTTAAGCATAACAATATTCTTGAATTAGCTAAGCTTATAACTAATATGCAACAACAAACTACTACGCACGCCCTTAAAACGCCATAATAAGATCTTCCGACTCTTTCATTATTTGTTCTATAAGATAATAAGCAGTCTATTTAACTTCAAATTATACACCCAACATTCCAACAGATTTTGATGGAAACAACATTATTTTAAAAGAGCTCTTACATCAACTACAAGCGACTAGCCTTTCAACATACGCCATTTTTCACTAGTATTGCTTTCAACGCACAAGCTGTGGGGTTATGCTTTATTTATTCCACGCTCCAAAACTTTAAATACATTAGGATTTTGCAAGATTTTCCAACCCAAAGAAAATGTGAAGGCATGCACTGTTATGTTTACAATTGATGGTGGCAGCGGTTGGAAGCACGGGTGATTACATGGTGATTTCTAACAAAACTATTAACTTTGTCACTTGTAGCATTAAATTATATCTGCAAAATATAGTTATCCAATGTGTGAATCATTTCGGATAGCAAAAGTGCATATTCAATTAAAATGTGGTATTTAAGCATTTGAAAGAACTGAAGTTTAAGACTTATTAGGCACCATTTTACTCAAAGAAAAATTGTAGTACTACCTGTTTTAAGAAAAAGTGCGAGATCCCTAGTGTGCCATGGCTAGGTTTAGACAGGAGAGATAACCCTCGAACGAGAGTACAGTACAATCTGACCACCAAAATATCAACACAACATACGTAACGGAATAGTTAGACCTCTATGTCTTTCTTCTTTACAAAACTGTAATAATACAATGAATTTTATTGTTCTACTTTGTGAACGTATGACTTCGCGTGGCGGTGTTTGCATTCTGACTTGTTTACTGACACGTCCACTGTGACTCAATTGCTGCATTTCCTTACTGCAGACCTATACAATGTACATGCTACGCACCGTAAATGGTGACATTACGGCCTGTCTGTTGTTATGTTTCTGCGCGACTTTCCTCTGCCTCCCGTTTGCACTTATTCCTCAGACTGGTAGTAAAAAAAATTAAGGCGAACAAAGTAAACAACGTAACAGTCAAAGGAATAGTAAGTAGAGCTTCTTTCCGCAACTTAGTTATTGTAAAAAACAGCATCTCTTCAAAAATGTACGACTTGTGAGATCTTTCGGTATATTCTATGTACAAGCACTTTCTTTAAAAACAAGATGTCACACAAGAATTAAACCATAGCCTGTTTATCTCTGTACAAATGCAGAATGAGCCGTTCCCATAATTATTTTAAAAGTTTCAAAATAAGCATTACATTTACCTAGATCTGGCATTGTTGATTTGAGAAAAGCAACATTTTGTGCGTTTACACTGTAATCTATTAAGAATTGGGGGAAAACATTTTTGTTTGTTACAGATTCATTCTTAATTCGCCAGCCCATCGTCCTTAAGTTTTATTTTAACAAAATATTGGAGCTGTTTGCATGAAACGTAATATAACCGGAGTTAGTAGTGATTCAACAAGTCCCGTTGGATGACTCTAACTTTTCCTTAAAGTGTTTAAGGGCGGTATTCATAGTCGAGTTTGGTCTGGACCAACTTGCTGCTTCCGGTGGATTTACAGCGGACCATCGATTTTCTTATTCTTAGATCGGGACTTGCGTTGGTCCGGGGATCAAACGCCTTGGTCGGGACCAAATTTTGGTCTACCTCAGAGGGGTAGATTAAACGCAGACCATCTTTATAAAATGGATGACTTTGGAGTGATGGGCATAGCTGCTTGTGTAGAATTCGCGAAATGAGACGGTGGAGTAAAACTATCTACCAAAATTAGACATCATTGGAAAGTATGGCAATGTTAACTTCAAAACAAATACAGATTTAGTAAAGCAGAGTTTAGAAGGCTGATAAAACGTATTCATCCTAACCTATATGACGGACGATAACCGAGGCTTGAGTATCTCAATTGATACGATGTTAATAGCACTTCCATATTATGCAAGAGAAGGGTATCAAAAACACACTACTGACCTTAGCAAGGCATCAGTAAGCCGCATTATAACTAATGTCTCATGTGCCATTGCCAGACTTCCCTTCGTTAAACCGGGATTACAATGCACTTTACGTAACATGACGGGATGTAACGCGAAGTTAAGAAATTCTGCTAAAGTAAAGGTCTTTTTAGGATGCACTTAACGTAACGGGAATGAATCTTGATTGATTGATCATTTATTAATTCATGCTACCGCTTCACGCCGATTGGTTGTAATTACCATGCGACATTAAACTTGATGTAACGGGAAGGAAAAGTTTGACACTGCCACGTTCTTAAGTTATGTCGCTAAAGTAAGCCACGTTAAGACAAACCTAAATAGCTCCATTTAATACAGTGTATAAGTCCTTCACGTTATGTCGCGTTGAGTTAAGTCACTTGGGTTAAGTTCGAAATAATTCAGGCTTTACTTACGTTTTCCCGGCGAGGAGAGAAGGATTACAACTCCCGGAAGGTTTATGATGTATCGGAATTTCCTGAAGTAATTATTTCTGTATAATTACTATCACACAATAATTATTTGGCTAAGGTCCAGAGTGACATTTTAAAACAGCAAATGTTCCTTCCTATTTAAATGCGATTTCATTCTGTATTTTTAAGGTTAAGAGTTAATATTCCAGCAAGTTAAATTCTTATTGAAATGATTAACAGTGCCATGAAACTGTGTATCTGGTGGATAAGAACGTTTCCAAAAAGGGAGGGGTGGCAATAGGTTAGAACCATGCACAAAACTGCCTATATATGTAGTATTTCCCTCCATACCTCACCCCTTTTTTGCGTTTGTATTTGTCGAAACCGATTTGTTTTCAATAATATCCATAATTTTTTGTATTAAGGAAAATAAGCATTTTCCTCCGACCTTTTAATGCATGCTTCTCGGTTATCTCCATATTCTGCTGAGGGTGAGGGGTTAGGACTGAACCGATGAAAAAAACAGCTGTGAAATGACCATAGAAGGTTAAAAACTAGGGAGAACAGTGCTTAGTTTACTACTCTATGGAAGTTGCGCATGCGCAGAACTACTTTCTTCGTCATGTAACATTTTCTCCTTGCTGATCCACGGCCTTTCTTGGTCCGATACTTTTTATCGTCTATGAATATCAAAAACTTGGTCGACGTTTGGTCCGGAGCAAATGAGTCTGGAGATAGTCCAGACCAATGTGAAATCTATGAATACGGACCTAAATGTCCTTTTGAGATCTCTTAGCTGTAGGACGGTGTATGCTGTCATACGCATTTTGCAGCATTTTAGGAATTCACATCTAATCTAAATTTTGTTAATTTTCACGTTGCAGAACAAATGGGTGTTTTGCTGACCTATAAGCAGAATTTGCCATTAGATTAATTTTAACGTTTTTACCGTTTTACGGCGTAGAAATCTTTAGCATGGCTTTCTTCGGAAGTGAAGTAAAGCCGGTGGTCCCGTGTCGTAGATTTACTGCACGTAAAATAACCTCAAGCCTGATAAAGAGACCTCTGAGCAAATTCTCCGGTCTTTCGCGCCCAATGTAAAGTGGGACGCTAAGAGCCATAGTAAATAAAGAGCGTCCATAAATAAAACTCAGTTTAATTTAACCATTATACAATCCTAGAAATCATCAAACATCATACCATAAAAATGAATGGGAGTACGGAAATTGCATTGCAAGTGATCCGCCACTGATGCCGTTTCCGTTACACATACCACACCGTGTACCTTCCTACTTAAATCTGGACGTGACCACATTGTGTTGTTTCGCGGCCACAGAAAATATGTATGTCAAGAGAGTGCGTCGTAGGTCACGAAAAATAGTTGTATGAACAAAGCCAACGGGGAAAGAAAATTAAACCTCTAATTTACATTGAAAGTGTCTTTATTTCCTTCACACGTAACAACCTTAAATTAGGTAAAGTTTCCATTCGACTCGCACACTTCTACAAATGCACGCGAGTTTGTTCATCTTAAAACTTAACCTACAAGTACTACAACAATAGTTTAGCTTATTTTATTCTGACTTATTGTGGGAGGATTTAAAGTTAAAATAATGCAGAAAATGTGTATAGCAGCGTATCCACAGAGTTGTATGTTTCTGTTATCTGAATTAATTTGCGCAAAGGAGTATGCATATTTAATTACAAATTTATCGGCTGTCAACACCACACTGCATATATAGTTTCATATTTTTAGACATAAAGGAATGATTGATTAAATATTGATTTTCTGTTCTCATTATAATGATGAGCATTGCCTCTGCTATAATCTACCAATTTTCTAACATAAACGTAAAATATAGTAATGGCTACGCATAAGGCATTACATTTATTACGATTACTAGCCTATATCTAGAAGTGCAAAACTACTTAGCTTGTTCACTTGCACTATTACATTCAACCCGAATATATGTGCATCTGCTGAAGCGGTTTCACCATAAATTCAAAGTCCTTTGGGTCCACAATAAAGGATTTTTTAGGAAAAGCTACGCACACCAGTCTTTCAGTTGTTCTGTGAACAGCATAGTTCCAAAATAAAGCCGTAAAAACAACAGGTGTTTTTATCGGACTACAACTATTGAAAATTAAAATTAAAATTAGTTTTATTTATGGACGCTCTTTAACTGTTGTGGTCCTTAGCGTTCCATCCTATATTGGGCGTTAAAGACCGTTAATTTTGCTTAGAGGCCTCTTTATTACGCATGAGGTTCATTTATGTGCCGTAAATCTACAAATATTCAAAGATGAAGTGCAAAGATTATAAAAAAGTTTCCGCAATCGCACCAGCAGTGTACAATGTACAATCAACACTTAGTTTTGGTTGTGTTAAACGCTGTATAATGATTTTGATTATGAGTTGGATGTGGGGCACAGAAGCTAAATATATGTCTCGAACATTCTGTAAATATGTGATTCAGTGCTTTTCAATGACATGGTATTTCATAAAAGATGGATAGTGAGAGGACAGTGAAGGAAGTTAACCGCTACTCATGCATTCACACAATGGGCTGGTTAGCCTAATTAATATAGATGATGATAATGATTGTAATGATGACAGCAATTCTATGCTATGTACAATAATATTTAACATATGTTTTATACGAACGGCTCATGGAATGTTAATGGAATTGACTGTCGTGTTACTGTTACACATTACGGTTTCTTTATTCTCAACGTCATTATAGTATATTATAATGCCTCTAACTTATGTGAAGCGAGAGCGACTCTGGAGATTGCTTTATTTTCATGCTGATACCACACTGCATGGAAAAATGACCTACGTGGTTTCCTATGCCGCTGCCTAATACATATAACAGCATCCAGGCAGTCTAGGTTAATTACCTTGGAGGCAGAACACCTTACTTGGGTGGTAGGTAAATCTACACAGTACGTATCCTTTCAGTTATTGATTTACCTGTGCTATATTTTAGGTAATAGATTTGTTTTGCAAGCGATTTTGTCCTTTGTTCATAATGTATGGAAGGAATTTGGTTTCTTTCACTACTGCCTCGGGAAGGATGATCAGCTGTAATGTTCACCCGTTCAAGCGGTGACCATGCCCGTTGCTGCTTAACTTATTCGACTGCTTGCGTGACCGATTGGCGGTGGGAGGTGTGAACGGAAGAAGTGGCAGAGTTCATCAGCCAAGGGCGTTCTTGGGCAGGCAGTAGCATATCCGTCTTCTGGACATTCTATGGTTGTACTGCCGAAGTGTGCGCACCAGCTGATTGGGGTGTGGAATGAGTTTGGTGTACATCCCGTGAACACTTTTTCGTACAGCATCCTCAATGTATGGATCTGTGGTATGTTTGAAGGAAAATTACGATGTGTATCGTAGATCATCCTCAAAATTATCTGTAGCATGCGATTAGTAATCAGAGCCACCGATTCCTAGATTTCACAGCCCTGTAGGTTCAGGACGGTACTATCGCAGGATACAGGTGGGCGTGATAGAGCGGAAGATGGGATGCAACTGCATAGTGAGTGTGGATTACCCGACTTTTGCCTTGACATGCAGAGTGAATGTTCGTTCGCGGTCGAGCAGGACTGAGGTATTTGGCGGTGGTAACATATGGAATTCTCCACCGTGCAACCTCAAAGGGCATGCCAGCCGCCGGCGACGGACCTAAGCCAGCAGGAATGCTGAGCACTTCTGCGGACTAGTGACCATTCTCCACTCACACTACTGGCCAATGACTTAGAGCTGTCGCTGAAGAGGAGGTAAGCATTAGCGACACTTTTGTTCTGTGCCATTAAGCGAACGTCATCGGCATATTAGCACGTAACCGTACTGAGTTCCGTGGGGAAGTCAGACGTGTAGACAGCGAAGAGTAACGGCGACAGTGCACTGCCTTCCGGAATTCCACCCGTTATATCTAATTGTGGAGACCCTCCCCTCCAACCTCACCCGTTATGGGCAGTTCCGAAGGAAACTACGTATTATTGTGAGGTAGGAGAGGGATTTCTAATTATTTAGGCTTGTGCAATAGGGCTTGATACCAAGTAGTGGAGTAGGCCTTTTCCAACTCCAAGAGCACTGAGACGGTTGGGAAGTATTCCTGGTAGCTCAGGGAAGCCTTTTCGTCCAAGCACATTAAGTACAAGGTAGTGGAATTTCCATAGCGAAAACTGAACTGATGATCCGAAAAGGAGGTGCTTTTCCTCAAGGAGAGATATATAAGGTGGATAGAAGTAACCGTTCAAAAGCTATTGAGATGATTGGGAGGAGGTGAATGTGTCGGGGATACTTTCTGGGTTTTAAAATGCACATCACTCTCGAATCCTTCGAAAAAGTGTGAAAATGACGGAGTTTCAGGAGTTCCCCGTTTTACGGACTTGTTTACGACTTCCAAACCAAAGCAAATGTACTTGCCAACTAACTTGAGGACACCTGTAGGCTGAGAAAAGGTCCTCAGGATGAACATTTTATACACCGTGTACACCAGGAGATTAGTCGTTACTTGCGGCAGCCTCCTATGGAGGCGGCTGTTCCTCTACCAATCATCAGCCCAAGTGAAGTTCAGCACGCACGCTGGCGTCTCTACCAAAAAGCTAACAAGCAGGATCGGCTCACCCCTGCCACGCTGCGTAACCTTGCTTTCAGGGTTGTACTCTTTTTCAATAAGATATTCAACAGGGGCACATCCTTTTGCCGTGAAATTTGAAGATTGCCTGGATGAGGTGCGTTTTCAATCCAGGAAATGGCGTCTTGTACACACAGTTACCGCTCCATTAGCCTCCTACCCACCCACTAGAAAGTTTTCAAGATTCTTGTTCTCTCCCACTTGTCACCAATCCTGGAAGATATTCAATGCTCCCCAACTCATCAATTTTGTTCTCACCTTGGGCACTCGATCACCCAGCAACTGCGGCTCTGTGGTTGCAGAAGGGCTGTCACGTCAGCGGTATTTCTGGAAGTTGGTCTTTGGCCTAGCAAGAGGGATTCCTCTAAAACTAGCTTGCTTTAAATAGACGGATTGTTAACGTAATACACAGCTTTCTACACAAAAGCTGTCCTATGTAGTGGTTAAGGGGAAAACTTCAACACCTAATCCCCTAAGAGTTGGGGTCCCTGAAGGCTCTGTTTTATCACTCACGCTGTTTAGTCTGCTTGTGACAGACTTTCTAGCGGTGTAGGGTGTCAACATGTTCTAGGTTGCTGGTGACATCCTCGTGTAAATAATCGGACAGTGTTTCAGAGCCCTTCAGCCTATTCAATGATATTTCCACTTCGTAAGGAAATACACAGCCAGCGACGAATGTCCGGAAAAAAGGTCATTCTGTCATGTTTACCAGATGATGAATCACCACTGATTCAATCAATTTAATCTCCTGGGCCAAAGGAATTTGTGTAAAATTTCTATTTAGGTTCCCAGGTATCACTGTTGACAAGGGCCTAACTTTCCATGAACATGTGTAGGGTAAAATTAACCGGGCTAAGTAGAGAATAGCTGCCTGTGATATTTGGAGCATGGCAGTACCCTTCTGGCTTCTCTGGTTACAGTGGATTTAGAAGTGTAATAGGGGTTCTTTTCATATATTCTGTCTGTGGTCACTTCCCAGTGAGGCTGCTGGACGAAATACCGGCACGTCCAGACGTACGGAATAAGCTAAAAAGTCGGCTCGAAATTTCTACTGCACATTAAATTTTCATAATGATGTTTTCAGATCCTTGGGGAAGTACATAACGAGAAATTGCCGCTTCAGAAGCGATCGGGTTCCTCGCATGGCATGCGGTGACCCCAGATAACAAAGGCACAAACCATCCAATAGCTCATAAAGGTGAACGCCAGTACATTTCTTGGGAGAGGCAAAATCAAAATTCTCAACTTACGCCTATTTTTGGATGCTGAAAGACAGTCAGAGCGTCGTCCTCCGTGGTGTACAGGTTTCTATGCTATTCTCTAGTTTCCGAGGTCGCAGGTTCAAACCCGGCAGAGGACGATGGATTTTTTCGCGGGTAAAAATCCTTAGCATGGTTTCCTTTGGAAGGTAAGTAAAGCCGGTGGTCCCGTGCAGTAGGTTTTCGACACGTAAAAGAACCTCAAGCCTGATAAACAGGACTCTGAGGGAAATTACGGGTCTTTCGCCCACAATATAGAATGGGACGCTAAGGACCACAAACGTTACAGAGCGTCCATAAATAAAACTCAATTTATTTAACCAGAGGAGTGGCGGCAGTGGAAGTGTCCCTGTAAAGGTGACTGTTAAGAAGCCTGTAACAATAGCGCTAACTCCTTACTACACCACAACCAGAAACCTAAACAGCCAACCTAGATCAATTCTTTCAGCTCGGTGGTTAAATCCTACCAAGGACAGGTATACAACAAACGCACCTAGGCTCACTACGATCATACCAAAAGGCGGTCAGTTGGTCTCTAACAGGTGGATTGTGCAGCCCAAGTCAGTCATCTGGTCCCCGCCCATAGCTTACTTTCGATTCTTCAAGAGATATTCTTCAAGGGTATCAACAGTGCATACAGAAGTTGTTAAGTATTCCAAACCCATTAACTCTATTTTTCCCTGCTTAATATCCATGCAACACCTTTATCAGTGATATTTAAAACGTAAATTGAAGTTTCAGAGGGAAAAATTCCACACTTGTTCAGGATCTGTACGTCACAATTGCAGACAGACAGACAGAGTAGACCATCACAGGCAGAAATAGGACTCCGTGCTGCCTGAAGGAGTGAGGATAGGAGGGAAGGTACTTCAGTGCCTGATATCATCCTCTGCTTCATACTTTCTCTCGAAATATGGACTTACACATAAGAAGTGTAACGGAGACTTCAATAATTAAATTAAATTCAGTTTTATTTATGAACGTTGCTTAACTGCTACGGTTCTTAGCGCCCCGTTCTACAAAGCGCATGAGAGACAAAAAATTTTGCTCATAGGCATCTTTATCAGGCTTGAGGCACTTTTACATGTCCTAAATCTACGACACGAAACTACTGGCTTTACTTCCCTTCCGAAGGAAGCCATGCTAAGCACTTTTACGCCTGAAAAAAGCATCCCCTCCGCCGGGTTTGAAACCGCGTCCTCGGGAACCATAGGCTAGCATACTACTCCTATACCACGGAGGACGACATGGAGCCATCAAGGAGACTATTTGTGGTGGTAAGTGCAATTTCGCAAGTGGCCGCCTCGGTAAATGTAGAACACAGTGACTTTGATTTAACACACCAACATTTTTCTGTCATCAAATCACATGATTCAACTATATTTGGATTTTAATATTTTCATTCTAGGAAAACATGAAATCTTTAATGCATTCTCAAGTTTAAGAGTTTGAATCCAATATATATGTTTATGTCAAATTAAAAATTATATGGATATAAGAAAATTATACACCATTGATAAATACAGGTGAATCACCTACAACTTGGCCCGCAAATATTTCGGAAATGGAAAGTGCCATTCGTGTGCGGTTTTCACAGCATTGATTGGTAGTCAGGGGCTCGTATATTTAGCCTATAAACAGATTTTAATAATACTGAGAAAGTGTATTTTTTAAATGGAACAATGCCTAGTTACATCAGCAGAATAAATGTAGAGTAAATTAGAATGTCAGTGGCGTTTGTTGCAGGATTCTAGTGCAAGTGGTTTGCAAGAAATCATATTTTGAAACTTTTACGCACCGACACTTGTACAACCTGTAGTAGCACAAACTAAAGAAAAACAAAAGGGAATTATAATACTTTTGTGGATTTTTACAAGTAAAGAGAACATAGCCCTTCAAAGGTTGTGTTCAAAATGACCACCGGCAGCTTCAATACACGTTTCCAGTCTGCTATGGAAGGACTGCTGCAGACGTTCTAGCATTTCAGCGGAAATTTCAGAGCAGGCCGCAGTAATACGTCGTTTCGTATCGTCTGGTGTAGTTGGTACATCCTTGTAGACAGTGTCTTTCAGCCTTCCCCACAGCAAAATGTCTAAATGGGTCAGATTGGGTGAACGGTCCGGCCAAGGTACAGGTCCTCTTCCTCCAATACAACGATTTGTAAACACTCCGTTAAGACAAGTTGTAGTATTTCGTGCACTATGGGCTGGACAGCCATCATGTTGGTACCACAGATTTCTTCTAGTTTACAAAAGAACGTCTTCTAGTATCTGTGGCAGACGGTCTGTCAGGAGGCTGCGATACTTGTGCGAGTTCATTGTTCCTTCTATGAACAAAGGGCTTATGAGCTGATTGTTCACTATCTCACACAACACGTTTAAACTCTACGGACGCTGACGTTCCACCTGAAAAAGCCAACGGGGATTGTCAACAGACCAATAGTGCATGTTTCTGCGGTTTACCTGGCCATGATTAGTAAATGTCGCCTCATCACTAAACAAAATACATGATGAATCTGGAGTATCATGTCTTAATGGCCATGTGCAAAAGTTAACACGATTCTCAAAATCGTTTCCATGCAGCTCTTGATGGAGAGAGATGTGATAGGAATGGAACTTATGTCCATAGAGATTGCGCAGTACACTTGCCTAACTTATGCCACTTCCACGTGCGTTTGTGCGGGAACTAATTTGCGGATCTACTGCAGCGGCAGCCAAAACATTAATTTCTGCCTCTTCTCCAGTCACTTATTTGTTTCTGTTACGTTTTCTAGGTGTTACAGTACCACTTTCACGTAATTGGTTGAAGAGGTTGATAAATAATTTACGAGATGGTTACATCTATTGGGATACGTTTCCTCATACACCGCACAGGAAGGAACTGCATTCTTCCGACACTCTCCATACACCATGAGCATGTCGGCTTTTTCTCTTCCACTCACGACTTACTGCTTGAACTGTCACAAACTAACTGACCAGAAAGTCGTAATGCTATCATTAAACAGAAAACACAATACAAACAAAGATAACAACACCGTACATAGCAACTAATCAGGTTGCATGGGATAAACAATTGTCGGGGTGGAAAGTTAGGATTTCTCGTAAACCACTTGCCCTAGAATCCTGCAACGGAGACCATTGACATTCTAATTTACCCTATCTTTTTATGTTGATGTAACTAGGCATTGTTCCATTAAAAAATGTGTGTTTGCTGAAAAATACACCTTCTCAGTATTATTAAAATCTGTTTGTAGGCTAAATGTACGAGCCCCTGACTACCAATCAATGCTGTGAAAACTGCACATCAAAAGCACTTTGCATTTCCGACATATTTGCACTGCAAGTTTTGAGTAATTCACCTTGTATATTCATTCAGATTTGTGGTTTGCATTTAAAGACTTCGTTTCACGCATTTTAACCCCTTCACTGCCAGTTATATATAATACCCATCCAAGCACTGTTACACTTTGCTGCAGTCATCTGAGATAAATTTAAAGCTTCCCTCGTGAAGAGATCTTTGTGCTGATGTATGTACTGTCTGTTGTCTGAACGACCCGTGAAACTAATTTAGAACTCACTTCTTGCCCTTTATTTTTTATTTCTCTACTTATACATATTATAATAAGTTAACCCTCCTTACATGCGGTTTGTACAGATATTTCCTGTCTCCGCGATTGCAGTGCAGAATAAATAGAACGGGCACCACTCAACAGACCGCGCGAAATATGTAGCAGTGAAAGGGTTAAAGATGTACATAGCATTAGGTCTTGATATAGGAAATTTCTAGCAATTGTATGTTATACTGCTTAATTCATAATAAGAAAGCACCATTCGCTCTGTTTTATTATATAGTTTAAATCTTAACATTCCTTTAAACGGCTGTTGTTAAACAAATTTAATAATCTAATAATTTTAAACTGAGCTCTTGAACAACTTCAGAATTATTTCCTCAGTTCCTTGATTAATACTGTTTTCTGAATGTAATTTCCTGTTAATTATGCCTGCTCTACGTTGATGGTAAACAAAGGGGAACGGAACTTTGACTAAGAAATGATGTAGAACTATCCTCCCGTAAGCAGCAAATATTAATTTACTCAACAAGGGGTTGAGACAATATTTGTGTTGCTTACCAAGACAATTTATTTCAACTCTGGTTGTTGTGTAATGTTCCTATTCTTAGGCACCATAAACACGTAATAATACAACGGTGCATGTACCATACAGAATGAGTTTGAATTACACTGAAAAACTTCAGGAAATTATTCCTGACTGGAAATGGGGCACAAAAGTTCATATCACTTTGTGTCTAGAAATGCATAGTTTCCACGGAGATGGCACTGAAGTACGACATCAAACAAAGCGCCCTGCCACACCAGTACATGGTCTGAATCCCATCCATGTCACAACAGTTGTTCAAAGTGGCCTCCACATGATGCAATGCACGCGTTCACACGTCGCATCATGGATTGTCTCACTCGTTCGAATGTTCCGGGCTGTGTCCGAATATCGTAAGAGGCTGCGTGGATACACTGTTGAAGGGTCTGACAATCAGGAACGGGCTCAACGTGCACACTGCTTTTCAGATGCTCCACAAGCAAACACCCAGGGAGTTTTAGTCCGTTGATCGAGCAGACATGCAACAGGGCCTCCACGTCCTGTCCAACGTCTGGGGAAGATAATGTTAGGTGTCGGCGAAGATTAATGCGGAAGTGGGCTGGCGCTCCATCGTGTTGCAGCCACATTGCCTGTCGTATTGCCAAAGGCACACTCATCAGCAATGGATGCAGAGCGTTTTGCAGGAGGCCCAGATACGTTTCTTCGTTGTGGAGCAAGAACGGTTCAAGTAGGCGGTCGCCAATAATCCCTGCCCTAACGTTGATGCTGAATCGCTGCTGATGAGACGCTTCAATCATTCCGTGAGAATTTTCTGTAGCCGCAGATGATGATTATGCAGGTTAATAATGCCATTTCTACCAAAGGTCACCTCATCGGGGAAGAGGACTGAAGACAGAAATCCCATAATCTTTCACGTGGAGGAAAATCCGCCGTGATAATCCCTGCACACGTTGCGGGTGATAGGGATAATAGCGGTTTTCATGTAGGATACCGATAACAACCATCTTTTGCCTTACATCATATTGGCCGGCCAAATACCTGGAGCTTGTACCAGGGTTGTTCTCAATATCATGGAGAACATGTTCCTCCACATCTGGTGTACGCACAGTCCGCGGCCGCCCTAAACGTTCGTCTGTCTCAAAGGACCCACGCTCAAACAAACGCCGAAGAATGGCTCCAAATGTATGATATGGGCTGTCTGTCAGGGTATATGACTCGGAACATCCGCGTTGCCTCTCGACTGTTTACACCTGCTTGACTATACACGAACACCATCTCGGCTTGTTCCTGCAATGAATACCGAACCATTGTGCTTAAATCACACTATCTGCAATACACAATACGCACACTTCAAGTTATGGGAGAATGCCGCCAGTGCCATTTACCGTGGAAATTATGCATTTCCGGACACAAGGTGATATGAACTGTTGTGCTCCATTTCAAGTCAGGAATCGCCATCTGAAGTTTCTCGGTGGACTTAAAACTCACCTGTATACTGTATGATGAGGACAATGATGCAGCTGTGTTTCGTGAATATTTTTAGGGGTAAACTAAATAGCGCTTGCCAACTAAAATGTTAAAACCAATCCTGAAAATATACTATTATGTAAAATGTGTATCGCCAATTTTGAAAAATAAATGAACACATGCAAATGTTAATTAAATGGTACATAAGCTGTATTGAAATACATAAATATTTAATATGGAATAAACTCAACTCATTCGTATCACAGCTGTATACTACGATCTTTTTGTGCGAAGTCGTCGATAACCATATCGTAAAAGTCTGGAAGTTTTTTATGACAAAAAGTTCTCCGCCCATACAGAGGTTAAATTCGAGAGTCTATATTTTAGCTGGGAATTTCTCACGTAAGATTTTATTCTCGTCATGACTGAGAAACTTCGCTCTACTGCAGCACTGTGACTGGGATAATTACAATTCGCATGGTTTCACTACCCCAGAATACGTGTTCTGAAGATCGTTACACTTTATGAACACAAGAAGCACACCAACACTTTTGTCACAGAGTTGTTCTTAAGTGTTTATTAAAACGAGCTGCGATCTTAAGGCTGCAAAGTCAAACTTATTTCCATAAGAATCTTTCACAATCTGTAATTCCAATTCAGGGAAGCTTCTCTTGTATCGCTCATAGCTTTTCTGATTCAAAAGTTCTAAGAACCGAAGTGTGTTCAAGTTGAAGAATGTTCTAACTGTTTCACTATAATGTCAATAATTTAACAGCACAAACGCAGGTACGACATTTTATATCACATTCTTCAGATGCTTTCAGCCGTTTTAGGCTTGTTTATATCAGTAGAGTTGCATGTCCTTTCTCAAATGCTTAATCATTTTACGCGTTTCCCTTTAATGTAGCCTTTACATTCTTTGGCTTTTACACTAACTAATCTATATGATTACTTTTATCCTGTAGAATATTAAGTAATCTGGCTGTGAGGAAAATAGCTATAAAGACATTTAAAATAAAACTAAAGTTGATGCCTTGCAGTGACACACTAAAACTGCGAGCAGAACTATAACTGTGTTGGTCCCATTTTTCTTCAGGACCAACGATATTCTGGAACGATTTCACAAGATTGTTTCCGTATTCTACACTACTTCCATCAGACAAGAACTGTAGTTCCAGTGGGTTGGTGCAACATTTGGCAGTCTTCTACGGAGCTCTTCGTCTAATGCCTTCTTTTGTTTTGTATATTTATTAAGAAAAGGCAGCTAACCCATTTAATGTTAGAAGGAAAACACAGCATTCTCAAATACCTCAAACAGCCTGAGATAATACTAAACTTAACTTCTGAGCATAGCAGTGCACGAAAGTTTCGTGTGGGAAGGTTTAGCTTACTTTCTCCTCAAGTCCTTTTAGATGGCCCGAAAAGGCGGCAGCCCCACATAATCTCAATCACTAGCTTGTTTTTACAGTTGAACTCACAAAGCATTTGTAAAACAATATTGTATAACGCATCTGCTAAGCGATCTGCGGAAACGTTGCGAAAGCTTAAAATTTTGCAGCACAGTCATACGTCTGAGCAACTATTTGATCTCACGAAGAAATTATACAACAATATTGAATAGTGCATCTGCTGAACGATATTCTAAATTTTGCGAAAACCTAAAGTCTCTCTCCAACTTGGACGTCTCGATCAACAAATCAAAATGTAGACGGCAGGTGGCAGAAATAGTTTACATCCCGTCATCCAATACGGTGAATAGCAAAAAAATTGGTTTCATTTATTTTATTTCTTATTTCTCAGCATAAATCTGGTGATAGAAACAATCAAATCATTTTGAATTGAGTTTAATATACTCATAAACACCGAGGAATTCTCTAAATAAACCTTTAACTTGTCATTTTATTCAGTAACTCCATCTACTAATACAGCCTAATTTTCTTTGTTTGTTGATTCCTTTGTTTCATCCGCCCTCTAAACCCTAAATCCCTTTTCCCTAAGAAGCAAACAACATCACTAATCCACTTCAGAATATATGATGCGACTGTCACTTAACTCAAACCAGCGCCTTATTCAGAGGTGGCCAGGACGGGGACGTAGGACAGGGTTGACATCGAGAGGGTTATAGGTTGGGGTAGCTGGAAGGGTGGTGATAGGGTGACACTATTAGAGCGTAATACTACTTACGGGAGATACATTATTAACATTTATAATAACCAATGTAAACTACATTGCAAGACGGACAGAGTTACACAGATTGGAGTTTTACCTCGTAGACGGAAGAATTCCGGTATTCCATTTTCGTCATGCGTATGCCTACGTCGAAGCTAGCACAAAATGAAGTTAAGGAGCTGACCGTCACAGAGCCCTGCCTGTCAGATAATAGCCAGATCCGCAGTCGTCAAGGGGCACTAAGTTTAAATACCCGAGGAGTATGCTGACTAGTACTTTAACCAGCACTGACGTGCGCGGATGTCAGCATGATGTGCATAATCCACCAACGTGTCAAACCCGAGATGATCATTCCGCTAAAAATCATACGATCATAACCGCTGCTTACATAAGCATCTGCAAAATCACCCGAAAGAATTCTAAAGCCAAATTCATGGATTTCCTTAAACAAATTTGTATCTGAATTTTTAAACTTTATAACATTATATTTAGCATATTCTTTGAAATTTATAACCGCCACAATCTCTTTTGAGCCAGGAAATCTCAGCTGTCCACAACTGTAGAGAATCCAGCAATGAAAAGAATTACAAATGTAGGATGACTAATCTGGAAGGTAAAGAAAAACCTATACAGGTGTAACAATAATGTACGACACAAATTGCAGGACACATTGTTCACACGTAGACGCAGAAATTGTGTTATATGAACATGGCTCTAAAAGCGCTTTGTTTCCATGTTACAACCCATTTTCGCCATCTCATTAATCACGGGAAACATACACGAACAGAACGTCAGAATTATGGGGAAATGCACTCTTGGTTACGTCTGTTTATGTTGTCATTATCGTAGGTGCACCGCCAGGGTTTTGTTTTAAATGTCCCTATTACCATGCGACTTACGTCATTGCTTGTTTACAGGTAACATCAACTGTTCCACTGAGCAGTACGACCTTGGTAAGCACTTACTCCGTACTCGTATAGTTGATCACATACTTGGCTCGCGCAATGGCAGTGTACACAAATGCAGAGGTGGCAGATGCCCATTTGATGTATGGATTAGCAGATGGCATTGGCGCTTGCGCTCAACGTTTTTACCGAGAGAGATTTCCAGGACAAAGGTGCCCCGACAGGAAAACGTTTGAAGTCATTGATCGTCGTCTTAAGGAGCATGAGGCATTTCAGCCTGATACTCGTGGCCGGGGAGGCCTAGAAGGACGAGGACACCGCAATGGGAGGCGAAAATTCTTCAGGCAGTTGACGACGACCCTAGTGTCAGTACAAGACAAGTAGCTGCAACAATAAATGTTCACCACGTGACTGTCTGGCGAATGTTACACGAGGTCCGGCTGTATCCATACCATTTACAGCGTGTGCAGGCACTATCAGCAACTGATTTTCCTTCACGGGTACGCTTCTGCGAATTTTTTATACAACCTGAATTTTAGTTCAATGGTGCTGTTCACACCTGAGGCGTCGTTTCAACGAGATCAAATTGTAAATTATGAATATCGGCATGTATGGGCTGACGTCAATCCTCACGTAACTGTTGAAGCAAGTCCTCAACAAAGATTTTCTGTCAATGTTTGGGCCGGCATTGTTGGCGACTGTTTGTTAGGGCCTCACGTTCTTCCACCCAGGCTCAACGGACAAAGTTACCATAATTTTGTAGAGAATGTTCTACTTATTCTGTTAGTAGATGTGTCTTTAGCTGTGCAACAAAACATGTACTTCAAGCAAGATGGAGCACCTCCTCAGTTTAGTGTTAATGTCCATCGGCTTCTAAATAACAGATTCGGTGACAGATGGATAGGTAGAGTTGGACCAATTGCCTGGCCTCCACGCTCCCCGGACCTAAACCCACTGGATTTTTATTAATGGGGTATTTGAAAGCTCTTGTGTATCGAACCGCAGTACAAGATGTTCAGAAACCCCGTGCCCGTATTATGGAAGGCTGCGAAACCATACGCAATACTCCAGAGATACCTCAGTGTATCCGGCATTTACTACGACGGCAGGTTAATGCATGTATCAATGCTTACGAAGGGTATATTGAACAACTCCTGTGAGAAAGAGTTGCATGCGGTATGCTGGTACATTCTATTTGATACGGTAATTTGTATCACAAATTACTCAGATGTAATTAATGATAGTAATATGAATATGTATTTTTATGTGACATTGATTTCAGAGGTTTATTAATTGTAATTATTATTGGTAAATAATAATATACGGCTTTACTGAAACTGTCAACAATAACGCAATAATGCAGCAAGGGGGTGAGTTGTTTGTCATTGCCGGGAACCAGGAAGTTACGTAATGTTTCGCGCCTTTTCGGTAAAAGCTTCTAGAATGTTCCCTAAAAGAAATATGTATTAGTGGTTTTCATTGGATATTAAAATAGACGCTAATGTTGGCGCGTTTTATTAGCCAATAGCAGTTCATTTATAATCTTTAGGCGTATCTTGAGGTAGGCCTATAAATAAGCCAGGTTCAAGGGAGCGTTCTCCCCAGTTCTACAAAATTCTCAGTACTCTCCACGTCGGTCTCTCAGTTCATTTATTTCGCCAAGTTACGCGCAGCAGAATTACGAGAATCTAAATTATTATAAAGTTAATTCTACACAAAGTTGAAGTATGCAAGTTAAAAGTGATAAGTAAGAAGTTATTAAAAACAGTTTCACTTTGGCGAGTATCCAGATTAATTTGTAAAAGTGTTTGTGAATGTGTTCAGCAATAAAAGTTATAAAACCAATTTCTTCGTCAGTATAATTTCTGGATAAAAGATTCCTTTCCGATTCACACCCTGCAAGAGATACAAGTTCTACCAAGATAAGATGATAGCTAGCCGGAGGACAATATACATAACCTTAAATTATTTCAGAAACTGATTAATACAAATTGCTAACGTCAGAGGGAGCTACGAACCAAACAAAGAAGGACGTCACAAGAAGGCTTCAACACACGTGATGTAAACAACATTACGTAAAGCAGCAACCGTTGCATATTGGCTTCCAAACGTGGTGCTATAATAAATGTTAAATAAATACAACATTAATACTACAAATTGGCACCCAGGACGTGGGGCGAAGTGACCAGGAAAGGAAGGCGAAGTGACCAGGAAAGGAAAACGATGACCAGGAATGAAGCAGAGTAACCAGGAATGCAGCGGTGAAATGATCTACAAGACGCAGATTCCAGAAACAAAAGGAACGACAGACTACATGGATGATTGGACATCGTAATTCCGAGATTACGAGGCAACAAGGAATTCAACTATAAAAACATCGAGACGACGTAGATTCATCACAACACAACGCAGAAGCGACATACAAATCTAGGAGAATGGGGCAGAACGCTGGACATTAAAGTAACAGCAACATACAGCATCAAAAAGGTAAATAAATGTTCCTTAGGAGTGGTAGGATAATAAAAACAATGGCTGCTAGTAATACAGAAGAAATAATTATGGAGGGAGATAGTGTAACAGTTAGCTCTGATCCAATACAAGTTACAGAAAATAGCCCAGATTTTTTAGGATTTGAAGATGAAAATGTTAGTGCAGAAAGTGAGAATAGAATAGCAGGAAATGTAAAATTTGATGCTAGTATGATGATGGAAATGCTGAGAAATATGTATAGAGAATTGAGAGAACAATTAAGGGAAGATCTTAGTAAGAAAATAGATCAGAGTTTTATGGAATTGAGAGAAGATATAAACAAAGATCATAGGAAATCAATTGAAGATATTGGTAGGAGTAATGAAGTATTAGAGCAAAAAGTAGATCAAAGCAGTGGAGAAATTGAAAAGAAAGTTATTAAGCTAGATAGTTGTATGCCAAAAATGAGAGATGAAAATGAGGAAGTAATAGCAAGTGAGACAGGAGAAATTTCAAAGAAAATGCTAGACATGAGCAGGGAAATAAGTAACAAAAAAGGTGAGGTTAATACTAAAAGTGAGGTTAAGGTAGAATGTACAGAGTTAGGCAGTCAAGTGTGTAATATTTCAAGTGAGCTAAGAGAGATGAAAGAGGTTATGAATGTAGATGTGAATCAGGCGCAAGTTAATTTCAGAGGGGAGATATCAGAAATACAGAATGAGACAGTAATGCAAAGAAATAAATTGTACCAAGATGTTCAAAATGAAAACTCCAGTCCAGTACAGTTTAGTACAGATTTGTCAGAGTACTCTCAGATTAAAGAGATAGTAGAAGAATTGAAAATGAAAGTTGTTAAAAGATGTGTTGTTCAAGAAACTGTAGATTGCTTTCAAATGTTATCAGGAGACGAAATTTCATATGAATACAAGAGGTTATTCATGAATAAAAATTTGAAGGTTAGGATACGGCTACGAGTAATGTTTAGCCACACACAATTTGATCCAGGAGGGTAAATAGCAATAACATGTAAGGTAAATGCTGGATAGTTAAAGATGACTTGCAGAGAAATGTATTGGAACGTAAGAGGGTTAATTATTTATATATGTCATTTGAAAAGAGAAATAAAAAAGGAAAAAGAGAAATGTTTAAATTATATAAAAAAAAATAACATTTTTATTAACTGTAACAGTATTTGAAAATTAAGAATGTAAAGATTTAAACTTAATATGATATTAAATTAAAAGTACGTAAATACAATTCAAAGAGTTTTGTTAAAATAAAATTCATAATAACAAAAATGGTAAAAATAATTCAAAACAAATACTTATGTAGCAAACAGAAAAGGTGAAACATTGTCTAGATTTAAGAGATGTAAATATTTGTGTAGAGGGTGAATATTTTGGTAAATATGTATAATAATTACAAAAAAATTCTTGAATTGATAAATTTTTGGTAACAATATAAGAAAGTAAACCATTTTTTTGTAATACTAATCAAATAATTTAGGGTAAAGTATTTGCTATAAAAAAAATTGTGATGTCAGATGAATATCTAAATTAATTAAACCAGAGCCAGTAAGTAGTGGCGAGATAAAACATATCGTGTGTTAAATGCGTGTGAAGTGTAAAGTGAAAGTGATAGTGTGTGTTCCAAGATTTAGGAGACTAAAAACACAATTTTAAAATTTCTAAACAAGTTATAAATATTTATAATTATGTTTCTAGTGGGGCATATGATACGGTAATTTGTATCACAAATTACTCAGATGTAATTAATGATAGTAATATGAATATGTATTTTTATGTGACATTGATTTCAGAGGTTTATTAATTGTAATTATTATTGGTAAATAATAATATACGGCTTTACTGAAACTGTCAACAATAACGCAATAATGCAGCAAGGGGGTGAGTTGTTTGTCATTGCCGGGAACCAGGAAGTTACGTAATGTTTCGCGCCTTTTCGGTAAAAGCTTCTAGAATGTTCCCTAAAAGAAATATGTATTAGTGGTTTTCATTGGATATTAAAATAGACGCTAATGTTGGCGCGTTTTATTAGCCAATAGCAGTTCATTTATAATCTTTAGGCGTATCTTGAGGTAGGCCTATAAATAAGCCAGGTTCAAGGGAGCGTTCTCCCCAGTTCTACAAAATTCTCAGTACTCTCCACGTCGGTCTCTCAGTTCATTTATTTCGCCAAGTTACGCGCAGCAGAATTACGAGAATCTAAATTATTATAAAGTTAATTCTACACAAAGTTGAAGTATGCAAGTTAAAAGTGATAAGTAAGAAGTTATTAAAAACAGTTTCAGTTTGGCGAGTATCCAGATTAATTTGTAAAAGTGTTTGTGAATGTGTTCAGCAATAAAAGTTATAAAACCAATTTCTTCGTCAGTATAATTTCTGGATAAAAGATTCCTTTCCGATTCACACCCTGCAAGAGATACAAGTTCTACCAAGATAAGATGATAGCTAGCCGGAGGACAATATACATAACCTTAAATTATTTCAGAAACTGATTAATACAAATTGCTAACGTCAGAGGGAGCTACGAACCAAACAAAGAAGGACGTCACAAGAAGGCTTCAACACACGTGATGTAAACAACAAAACACATATTTGCTCTCGCATATTCTTGTGTGTTTCCCATGATTAATGAGTTGGAGAAAATGGGTTGTCACATGGTAACAATGCGTTTCCAGACACATATTCATATAACACACTTTCTTCGTCTACGTATGAGAAACATGTCCTGCAATTTGCGCCGTACATTTTTTGTTACATCCTGTATAGTGTCAAGGCATTTTATAGGCAGGTCAGAACGGATAGCTGAGGACAGGGCAAGAATGGAGTCGGAAGAGGAGATGAAAATATCTTTATGCAGGGGGAGGAAGAAGAAAAAGGGATAACACAAGCAAACACAGTAGTACTGGCTATGACATAAAGTGACAAGAACAGTCTAGTTCCCCTTACACCAAGCACAGGAAAGTCCTGAGGAGCACACCTAAGTACACTGCCAACACCCTGTATAATCAAGTATGAGACTGAGTTAGTTGCCTCTGCTGCAGCTATTGTCCATCGACGGATTTATCACAAAAGACACTAAATTAACACAAGTCTATTGTTTAGGCACTGTATATAACATAAAATAAATATTGAAGAAAAGTTTCTGACCTGCACTTCGCTCTTAACTAGTGGGCAGAAAAATACGCGCTGTCACTGAAGCGTCCGCGTTGATATGAAAACGTAGAGGAGGTAGGCCTGTTTAGGCCCTTAATCATATGGTACGGAACTAACCCCAACATACAAAGGTCCAGCCTCCGTTGTCAATGGCCATTAGACACACACATACCACCGCGTATATAAATGTCCATGAGGAAAACCAGTCCCCTGAACGCATGATGCAAAGGCAAATAGTGCCGGAGTAGCATCCTGGGTTATGTCCTCATACAAGGGCCCACCATGAGGCACCTGAAGTCGGCGGATCCAGCGAAGGCGAGTGTGTCATAGGAAGGATATCGGCAGTTTGCACGATCCATGGATAGCTCGGCAAAAAAGAAACAGAGTAGTAAAACGTAGTAGGAACAAAGTATTAAGAGAATTGAAAAATAGGAAAGGTGGCAGGTTCAAATAGGAGTTCAGCAAAAGGGGACGGCCAGTAGCAAGGGAGGTGCTGGCCCAACAGACAGGATTAAACAATATATAAAACACAAGAAACAATCAAATGCCTGTGTAAAACCTTTGGAAGTTCTGGTGGAGGGCTAGAGCTGAATAGGGACCAGCATCGATAAGCAAAAGCATCATCGTAACAACGTGAAACAAACATGAATCGGTAACACAACTTTTGAAGAGAAAAAAACAAAAGGCAACGGTCGACCATGCTCAGTAGTTAACCTAAAATAAGGGTGGAACCGAAAATTTTTCTGAGTCGTTAGTTGCATATAGAAGTGCATGAACTGTGTGTTTTCACTAGTTAGCACAAAGTTATAGTGTTCTGCTGTGCAATAATATAAGCAAAACATTAAGAAGTCCAGCCTTAATTATGTCACGACACAAGTTGATAACAAGACATGGTATACCAATTTATCACAAATGCATTATGACTTTCATTACCAATAAAGACATACTCGAGTGTGGGCTAAATTTAGCCCATCTCTGTGTAATACTTCACATATAAAACAAAATCAGTTGATAAGGATAGTGATCGTACACTGCACCGAGGTCCCAAACCTATGGGAAGTTATAAGAGCCACTAAATTGCATACTCTCACACAAAACATTTGCAAAAATGCTGAAAACTCAATAGCATCATAGCATATGCTCAATATTTCTCAAAATCAGATCACAGATAAGACTGAGGTTTTAACCTGAGAGAACTGAAAAAACATAACACCAATTCCTTCAATATTACAACAGCAATACTAGTACTCAGCATTAACATAAAACTTAAAACAACAATAAATAACATCACCAGAGATCGTGAGGTTTAAGCTTTAGGAGGAACGTGAACAGAACAGCTCCTCAGAAACTACCATGCACGGGCCGTGAGGCTTTTCACAAGCAAAAGGACAAAAAAATTATTTGAGTGTTCGATAGGTCACACACTAAACCTATAAAAATATAATTAGCTAGTCAAGAAGAGAAAGATAATACCAGATGGAGAATTAACACATAAAATTCATAAGCGTATAATAGTGACGTGTGTGGGGCATGCAAAGCCGACGAAAATACAGTCTAAAACATTAGCTAAAACAATACCTGCAGGGCACACCATCTGTATACCTTTTTGAAAAAATTCGTTGTTTGATTTTCTATTTTTAGTCGGCACTGGCCGAAATCCTAGCTGTAGCAAGCTCTGTCGAGAGTTGAAGTCTAGGGGGTTGTTGAAGAGGTCATCTAACCAGGATTAAGCCGTTTCCAGGCTGGGTGGCAAGATTTCACTGAAATGCAAGCTTTACACTTGGCTACGGAGCCGAAAAACCGCAACAAAACTATAAAGCTCGTATAACTAAAGCATGAAAAATTAGCATGAAGGAAACAACTTGTAAGCATGAGAAACAGGGTATCAAGATTGCACTGAAATTGTGAGAAAGCATTCAATGTTATAATGTGATATGTTAAGTAAGCACCACATCCTTTGCGGATGCAACGAGCGCAGGCGCATGAGAAGCTACAGGTACACACGCGCCGCACGATACACCCAAATACTGGTCTATAAGTAGTGGTGTGCTGTAAGGGAACCTGACCCTCTAAAACTTAAAAAGAAACAATGGGAATGGATTACTTATAAGTGGTCAGGGTTTCCGGTAACTGCTTTTTGGCTGTCCTAGTAATAAGCATTAACAAATCAGGCAGAGAATCCCAGTTACGGCACCTGCGAGCTGCGAAGATGTAAGAATAAACAGTATAAACTTCATTATTATTAAGAAATATAAAGCTACAAGGTTTGAAAGCATGCAAATAAAAGCATATTAGCATTGCCGGCCTAGTAAAGTGTTGTACCCTATAGCTAACGAGAGTTTGCTGTTGCTGAAAGATTCTTGTAGCGCACCTCCGACGCCTGGCCGAGAAACGGGGAGTGGCTTTGTTTCTCAAACAGCAGCAAATACATTGTCTGTTGACGGATGAAAGCGAAGCGATGCAGCGTTATTTCATCACGTCTCTTCAGTAAATGATTATGACGATTCATGTACATGTACAGTGCGATCTGGTGTTTTTCGGTGACGCAGATTGATAATTACGTATGTAATATGCCAGAGTATTTTTAACAATAATATAAGGACCGTGGAAGCAGTGAAGTATTTTCATACTTAAGCCCTTGTTGCGCACAAGAACATATAGTTTAACAAGATCTCCGGATGTGTATTTCACCCATTAAAGTCTGATGTCGAAAAGGTCTTTCTGTTTCCTTTGTGCTAACAGTGATGTTAGCTCGTGCAGTTTTACGTGCTGTAGGAATATCGCTCTGTACCCTGAACAAAGGGATTAAAAGTGTATATTTGTGCTGAACTTCTGTGAAAGAGTTGGATTTCTCCCGTATATCATAAAATAAGGTAAATGAGTTGTGGATTCATGTTTATAAGTGTTACATGCCCACGTAATATAAGGAAGGTACAAATCCAATTCGTCAGGCTTAGTGATGACATAATTCATTATCATATTAATAAGGGTTTGTTATAGGGCTCCGCCAAGTCTTTATAGGCAGTACTGTAAGCCAGTAGTGAGATTGTGTTCAACTGCCATAAACTTTAAAAGTTCTTGAACAACTCACAAATACCGCACCCCGGTCAGGCAACCAAGCAGAAGAACCGTCATGAGGTCATGAATATTTTCCAATATAAACTTAGCCACACGAGAAGCTGAAGCAGTTGGAAGGGACCGGGTTTCAACATATTTACTAAAATAGCCGGTATTCACAGCAGTGACAGTATTGCCATTCTTATCTTATGCAGTTGGCCGATAACATTTATTCCAAACCGGTCACAAATATGACTAATAGGGATTGGTTGTAACAGGGCAGCAGGCGGCAAGTTCTTTGGTCCCTTCCTTGATTGGCAGGAAGCGCAACCCTTAACAAACATTTCAGTGTCTTTAGTGCCAATCCAGTAAAAGCGTTGGCTATTTTTGAAAAGGTCTTAGTGAAACCCAGATGTGTTTTCCATGGGTTCATCATGCTAGAAGCACAGAATCTAATTTTTAAATGTTTCCGGGATGACTATATGTCATCCATCTAGTAGATGCAAGTCGCTTGATGCACCAGCATCTTTCTGATATAGTATCCTAATTTCAAAATATCACCTGACGCCGGCCTAAGTAATGAGGAACAAACAAAATCAGGCTGTTCCACCCCCGAATTAAAATACGTAAGCACGCAACTTTTCTCTGTTCTACCGCCACTTCTGTCAATAATAAATACAGGTGCGTACACCCCCTCTTTGGGGATCTTCCTGAGGTTTTGAAGAACTGAAGGGAAAGAAAGGCAAATAATCAGCATTTATGTCCATTTTACCGCCTTATGAATGATAGCAAAATAGTATTTCTGCAATTCCAAGACCCAAGACGCCAATCTAACAGTGACATCCTTCAAGGTGCGCAGATACCATAAACGATAGTGGACATTGACCACATGTACTGGGTAACCAAACGGAAGCAGCCAAGCTGTGTTAGGGTGTAAAAAAGCCCCAGTAATTCAGAGTTAGTGGCACTGTAACGTTGCTCATGTTAATTAAGAGGTCGGGAAACAGAAACTGGATGCAAACCATCATCAGAACTTTTTTTATATAAAGTGGCTTCAAAGCCAAATTTAGAGTCATCTACGTGAATTTGAGAATGTTCTCCCAGCATACAATGACCAAAATCGGTTTTGAAGCGAGCAGTAACTTAAGTTCCTCAAAACTTCGCTTTTGGTGACCATGTAAAGGTTGGTCTTTCTTGGTAGGGATACCAGAAGACGTGTAATAGTGGGAAAATTGCATATAAAACACCTATGGAAGCTAAAGAGGCCTAATTCTCCAACAGATTTAGGAAAATTAAATTGAGTTTTATTTATGGACGCTCTTTAACTGCTATGGTCCTTATCACCCCATGGGCGTGAACGACCGGTAATTTTGCTTAGAGGCCTCTTTATCAAGCTTAAGTTTCTTTTACGTGCCGTAAATCTACGACACGGGACCAGTGGCTTTACTTCCCTTCCAAATGAAGCCATGCCAAGGATTTTTACGCCCAAAACAATCCATCATCCTCCACCGGGTTTGAACTCCCGAGCTTGGGAGCTTGGGAGCTAGAGGCTAGCATGGTACCACTAGCCAACAGATTTAGGGGTGAGTTAATCTCGAATTTCTTCATCCCGTTCTCTACCCCGATGCGAGACCTGGAAACCCAGTAGCTCAACTGCTTGCATTGCAAAATTACATTTAAAAGGCTTCAATTTGAAGTTAAAGTGTTCCAGGCGGAGAAAAACGGCTATTAGATTGGACAGCATCCCTGCATATGTAGAACAAATACGAGAACGTCATCTAAATACACAATGCTTTCTTATATAAGGCCTTCCAACCTCTTGTCAGCTATGGAAGTAAAATGTTGGGGACCTTCACTAAGCCAAAAGAATGTCTTTCGAACTTAAATTGGCCATCCTGAGCAACAAAAGTGGTGTACTTTTTCTGGGTTCCAACAGTGGTACTTGAAAATTGGCACTGATAGTCACATAAGGGAAGAAAAAAGGATGAGGTCTCAGTGGTGGCATTGAGTTTCCTATAATCAACACCGTCCCGGCACCTAACACACACGACTGGCGAGAACCAGGTTTTACCGGATTCCCGATATATGTCAGCCTGTAACATTTCGTCAACTTGTGTGTTAATTATTTCATGCTGCTTTTGAGAGACACCAACTACGCTTAATAAGCTTAGAACTTGTAAACTCAATATGATACTCGTTAAAAGTGGTACTACCGAGTTGTAAATGTGTGGCAAAAGTGTGTCAAAGGCTTCTCGGAAGTTCCAAGAAAAGAGTTTTGTGCTCCAAGGAAGCATAAAAAGTTACATGGAAACTTGCACACTCTATCACAATATCTATGACATCATTAGGAGATATATTTACAGACTGAACTGCTCACCCTGTAAACAAAGTTGGGGTTGTTACGTACAGTGTTGTCACGTACCGGGGTGTTAAACTCTCCTTTTGACTGGCAGAAAATAGATGGCATTGCAATAAGTTCCGTTGGAAAAATTGCGTCTGCGTGTTGAACAAAATTTGGTCAGCCAGGATGGGGTGAAATCTCTACGTTATGCTAAAGGCTGGAAGCCGAACATCTTTGATATACTCCGCCCTGTTAAAAAAATCGGTCACTGACGGCTCCAAAGTAATTTGATTCAGGTATAGTTCAGTTACTCCTGACAAAAAATTACAAGGGCAGTCCGGCGGCATTTTATAGTCATACAAAATGTAGCACGATTCAGAACAGCTTTATAGCGAGATAGAAAATCCACCTCTAACAAAAAATGGGTGCCGGAATGTGAAGCCACAGGAAGGTTTTCATTGAAAGTGCAACCTTGTAGCTGAAACGGACAGTCAGTGCGATAGGAAACTCCAATAAGCTATCATCAGCTGTGCGGAGTATTAAACCGTCAAAATGTGGAACCTTATCCAATCTCACTAACGCTTCATTAATCAAACTCACTGCACCCCCGTACCAATAAGGAAAGTAATAGACAACCGCTCAATTTCGCCAGAAATGGACAGAATATTAGCATACCGAATTGTATTAAGAGAAACTGGGCCTTTTTCCAAGAATCTCATGCTCGTGTAAGAGTGAACCGTGTTTTCTTTTCTTTTATTAACCTTGTGGCCGGCAATAACAATTTAGGGCGACTGACGTGAACGGTTTTAAATTAAACTAATGGGGCGCCCATCAAGAGTGCAATCAGGTCTCTGAGGTCGCCATGAAGCAACCCGAGACTCGCCCCGTCCGGCAACCCAAATACCAGGCGGTAGCCTGGGAATAGGCAGCTCTAATACCTCTAGAAGAGTAAGAGTTTTGTGGAAGTCCCAAGCTCAAATAATTTAGCTGCTGCGGAATCTCTTCTAACTACTGAGACATCTCAGCCAACTGATGGCCTACCTTTCTGGAAGAGAGAACAACCACCGTATTATTCTAAAGGTTGTATAATAAATCCAGCCTATGCCCTGCCAGAATGGGGCAATTTCAATGCGCCGAATCTGCTGTAACAAAGCATCGACAGAAGTCGGGTTTGCTGGCATTACATGCTCCAAAAGGGAAGATTTAAGACCGATCATGCTGACTAACTTTCTCCCCCTCCCACTTGAGATTTAACCTGGTCACAGAGGGGTAACATGCCATAAACATAGTATTCCGTGGGTTATGCTAACTCTTTTAAATGCTGCCTAAGCGGTACTCGACATCGCCCTGAGTGACGGGAGTAGAAGCGTCGCATATACCATTCTTTCTGCTGAACTCATTTAAAATCAGGATGTAAATGTGAGAAATTTGGAAACCACGAAGCCGTTGCGCCACGGAGGTAACAAGGTAAAAACTACCGCTTACGTGGCTCACTCCAACCATTAGCCGTGGCAACTAATCGGAATTATAAAGAAAGAAATGCCCTGCTCCCGTTCATCCTCAAAGGTCCCTCGGTAAATTAAGGAATGGGTGAAGCTGGCAGTCGGTCATTGTCCCGTGCCCATGGTGGGTACGGTGTCAGCCCTCTGATGGAGATCAGATAGCAGCAAAAGACAAGTTCCGCCGGATTGGAGTAGGAGTAATAGGGAGTTGTAATGGTGTAAAAGGGGATGGGGTGTTAGATGCAGTGTCACACGGCTGTACAACAATTGCCTGAGGAAGAAGAGCTTTTGCGGGTCTTAAGTGAACGTGAGACACATATTCATACTAGTCAGTCAGATCTTTGGACAGGACCTGAATATCAGTAACTTCTTGCACATGAGTGACCACAGTTCTATTTACATTATTACAAAAATCCTCATATAGGCGCAATATTTCCTGTGAAACAGGGTTATCGGGTTCCAAAATCTTAAGAATTTCCATGCAATGGAAATAAACGAGGCAACCAACAAAACAGAGAGCTGGGCCGCAATAAGAGCATCTGGAATTGTAAAAACAAACAAACATGGAAAGAAAGAAAATTCAAATCCACGTATGAGCACCGTATATTGGAACCAAATTTGTATTCTATTATGACATACAGAGGGGAGATATTGTGCCCTTAAAAACATGCAAGTATTTTATATCACGCCAAAAAAGATTAGTGAACAAGAAACTTAGTAGCAGAGTACCCTCACAACCGGGAGAACATAATGCGGAAGAAAAACAAGATCACCCTGCAGAAAGGGGTGGGATCGAACCACATCCCTAATGAAAAGAAGTAGGGCGCCTCACGTCAGATGTGACGTAAAGGTCACTTAGTCCAAACGAGCGCCTTTGGCAGAGATGATGAAGGCGGGGATGTAGTACAGAGGGTTATAGGTTGTGGCTAGCTGGAAGGATGGTGAAAGGATGACACTATTAAACCTGATTCTGCCTCCGAGAGAGGCTTTAGTCTTTCTAATAACTAAGCCAAACTACATTGGAAGAGGAAGAGCGTTAGACAGGTTGAGGTTTTACTTGGTAAACCGAAGAAGTCCGGCGCTCCATCTTCGTCGTGCCTAGGGCCTACATCGAAGCTAGCACAAAATAAATTTAACGAGCTGACTGTCAGAGAGTCCTGCTGGGCAAGCGATAAACAGAGTCCCAGTAGTCAAAATCTCTTAAGTTTAAATATCTGAGGTGTACACCGGCTAATATGTTCCCCGGTACTGACGCATACGGATGACAACATGATTTGTATAATCCACCCACTTGTAGAACATGAGATGATTATTCCCTTAAAAGGCATACGATCATAACACCTGCTTACATAAGCATCCGAGAAACGACTCGCAAGGATTCTAAAGTCAAATTCATGGATTTGTTTGAACAAATTTTGTCCTGAATATCTCGAAATATGTAAATTATATTTATCACATTCTTGTAAAGTTATAAAAATAACACAATATCTCTATTCTTTTTAACTCGTTCAGTATGCTGAATGTCCATAATTCTTTTCCGCCCGTCTAACTTGTTATCAATTCTAGCCTTTTCGAATGCCTTTTGTAAAATTGCAGCGCGAAGATGGCTTTGCAATAAGCTATGCCTTTTAATAGATTTGTGTATATTTTCCATATCACTGTAACGCTCACTATTCCACACACATTTTTCATTGGAAAAGATAATGCAAGACATACAATAGTTTCTGAGGTTTAGGGTAAACAGTAAGCCCCTCTGACTCGTGAAAATATTATTCTGGAACTTCCTTATGCAGGTCTTAATAGCTGTGGACCTTAGATTCTTATTTATTTCCTTTTCTCTTCGAAATTACTGGAAACATTTTCTTTTAAATACCTTCTACAATACAGTCAATTATTGCTCTACATTCTCTGTCTGAGAATGTTCCGAGTTCAATGTCCATATCCACTATCGTACGTAAATCGCTGAGTTGCTTACCTTTGCAAACTTAAAAACTACTATAGTATTTGGAACATACGTGTAAAATGTAAATAAAATGCAGTGTGACCCGCATAATGCACTTGTATAGTTATTAATGATGAAACATGCGCATCTGAGAATCACCTTTAGACCGTGCATAAATATTGTAGCATGTCAAATCAAAGATCAATATACACGCTGGGTAAGCAACTGCAGATCCAGAAGAAAAACTAGGGGAAGTAGCAAGCGATAAGAGGAAATACAAGCTATGATTTGAAGTGTAGAAGTGCTATCAAGGGGCAGGGGGTTACAGTGTGAATCAAGCCAATAAAAAGCAGCGACTTGCAAACATAGAAGGGACATACGAAACCCAAACTGGTTGTAGCTTCCCATTGTTCTGTAACTAGTAGGAATGCCGATTAAATATGGTAAATCAAATCTCCTTGAGTAAGTAGTGGTTACCTTCCTTCTGTAAAATGCACGCCACTGCAAGGATGTTAAATGCCCCTTCAGCAATCCTGAGCTTTAAAAATGTACTTGTTACCATGACTGCAGGGGGTGTCTAGCCATGCTTTAGGACCGCTTGCCAAAACGATTCGTTGTTTAGACTTAAATAAATTTCGACAGTATTTTCTCTATTAGTTGTGCGGAAAGCAAAATTACTATTGCAGTTATCTTGACGAACATTAAAATTTGATATAAGCATGGTTATTTAATGCCAAAATTCGAAAACAAAAAAATTAGAGTTTGGCAGCATGCACTAAAAGATTGTCGAGCAATCTAAACCAGCTTCGACATTCAGCTTTTCCAATCTTTGTTGATACAAAATCGCTCGAAATCGTGCTTTCTATCCGCCTACTCGCATCGCCAGGGATCACTTGCCGGTCACGCTGAGTGCTGATATTCCGTTATAACCACGAGAGCAACACAGAGTGGCTGGTAATACTATTCGCCACTATATGAATGTGTTTGGTGGAGGGCAACGCCGTGTTTGGGTGACAATGAAGGCTAGGGATCAGAGATTAGTGGGAGCAAGGCTTTAGGGAAATGTACAGTTGCACAATTCAAACAGTAAAATATAAAGGTACTGACGAACATAGGGGACCTCGAAATCGCAGCATAGCACCACACACAGGCCATCCGACCTCTTGTGCTTATACCATGACCCCTGGGAGAAAGGGGTGAGGGGAAATGGGGAAAGGGGGAAAGACCTGAAGGGCGACCAGGTCCGGATGACGACAGGTGCAAGCATGGATGGAGTCCCTAATGTTTCCAGACTGAACGCACCCAACGCGCCCGGACCCACCCATAGGTCTCGAACATCTGGGGATCGCCAAACCACCCGGAGGCGGGTCCTATCTGAGCTGTCCCTGGAACGACGTAAGGAATAAACCTCAACAGACCGCACAACCACCGCTCAGTTAAAACCCGCCGTACACCGACGCCTGGTCCTACAACCCTGAAACAGATACAAGGAAGATGATGAGTACAGGAAATTAAGGGCAGACGAGTCGTGGTAGAAGATGAACCACTCCAACATTCGCCTACCGACCCGGGGAAACCACGAAAAATCATGGTTCAGAGTGAGCGGTTGCCGGGGATCGAACCTGGGACCTTCCCAGTGTGAGTCGCACAAGTCACTGTGGCGCCACCTTGCTCGGTAATGAAAGCAGTACCATGTTTTCAGGCCTCAGCATCGTTAATAAATTCAACTCGGAACTGTGGATGTTTTCTTTACCTGACTGCTCTTCCGATGCTCCGCACAGCTTGTTTCGTAACCATTTAGTTCCTTTTCCCACCATACACATTAATATCGTGGCCGACTAGTACACATTTTGGCATTCGTTGCGTGTAGCCTACATCAAGAATAGTATATATAGTATAATATATATATAGTACTTTGTAGTAATGTACTGAAGAGATTAGCATCTCTGCTTATTAGACTGGAAATCGGGGTGCAAACTTCCATGGTAATTTATAATAATAATTCTAAGATAACCTACTAACTGTTTGCCTCTAGGTTAGCTCTCTCTATTCAAGGGGTTTTCCAAATATTATACCCTATTTACATCTGAAATTATAAATGAGATAAACTGCAGATGTCTCACCAGCCTAATCGCTCTCTGCTGATTTGGATAGGATTTTAGCAGCGACTTACATTACGAGGCTGAGCATGATCACAGTCATCATGTACATAAATATATGTGTATAGACTCATAACTTCCCAGCCGCCAGTGCTTTTCAGGTGTTTTATATTATTCTTATATAAACGCACTCTTACGGAGTCTTATTTCGGTGTCCATTATTATTTTTATTATTAATGTTTTGTTTTTCTTCAGCTTCGTATCGCATAGAAGAGGCATTGCACGTACTACATTTTTCCAGCAGTGGCCTGCATAAGTAATGAAACTGGTAGGTATTATCACTAATAAAGCTGACATGGTAAATCTAACACAGCATATACGTACACTGTAACATTCATATATGATTATCTCATGTCTAATAATTCAGAAAAGTTTACCTGCGTGCGGTATGCGGTTAGAAACATTCATGCATTTTGGCCTAGTAAAATTCTACACACATAAGCAAAGTCAAAAGTTTTTTAAAGCGTTATGTTAGTTCTAAATTAGCTTACTTAATTAAAATTTGCATTCATGCTTCCAGCAATAAGAGTGACGACACAAATCACCTTGGCGTATGAGGAGGGAGTATATAAGTTTCTTTCCAAAGTTTTAAGAAAACTGTGTTGTTACTTTCCGCCCACAAATCAGTAATGGCAGATATGAATCCCTTTTATGTAAATTCTAATATTCCTGTATTATTTCCTCCCACACTATAATAACTTGGATCTAAATGCACCTATACCCTCGGCACTCAAACTTTGCACTTGACAGTTCGTGTGGCTTTGCTTAATATTGGCTATGTTGTGGTTGTGACTTAGCCAGAGTTCCTAGTAAACAACAGCTGATTATGCAACTTTCTAACGTGTCTCAAGCCACATATAAGCAGTTTACATACTTAGACAACGCCGATGAGTGATTAATTCTTATTATTATTGTTAATTGAAAAAACCACTCCCGTAACACATTGCAACGTATGTAGAATAAATTACGTAAATTAATGCAAACCTTCCTGTTACAATGAGAAAAATGGAACAGATATAAGCACAATATAACAAAGTAATTTTCACTCACCGATTTAAAATTTTAATGGCTCATTTCCAGCCAAATCTCCGTTGTCGTCGTCGTCACCAAGGCATATCATTAACGGTTCACACTGATAATTCCATCTACTTCTTGTGCTTTTGTATTAGTTTATGGACATGATTTACTTTCTTCTTCCATGAAGCTGCGTCCACCGTCGCAACACCTTCCCACAAAAGGTTTTCCACCACGGTAATAGTGAACAACTTATTACTACCCAATGCATAAGCCTTAATATCGCTCCACCTAATTTAATAGGGTTGAAGTGACAGTGATAAGGCGGTATCCTAATCACTTCATGACCAAGTTCCCTGGCTACTTCATCTGCGACGTATGTTGGTGTTACAGACTAGCTTTATTTCACCATGGAATACAGAAGCAGCTTGATCATGCTCATATCTGCAGCAACACCCCTTACATTTAGCCACTCTACCATGACTTATTTTCTATCGTTGGAGGTAGTGGCGTTGTCCAGTTACACCGAGTGATACGGCGCGTTGTCCATCGTATATTATTGTTGGACGGTCCAGTTGCTGTAAAACTTTCTTGAATCACTACAGGGAGTGAGTAGCTCCATGTCTTCCTGCTAACATCCGGTCTTCTTCGATTTGACGACAAGCAGATCATTTTCCATAAAACCATCCGAAGAACCAGTGTGGGCCACAATTAACCGGGCTCATTTCCCTGTCGGCTAATGACCGCTGCTCTTTGGGGTGTCATTTATCCAGCATTTTCTTATGTCTTCTCCAGCATTGATCCATGTTTCATCCAGCCACACTATTCTGTGGAAGTCTTTGTCCATGATTTTGTGCAAAACTACGCTTCGCGCCACTACAGTGTCTATATTTTCCAGCAGCAATTTTAATAAATTGAGTGTTTTGTATCGAAATCCAACATCCTTTAGGGCCACTATCAGTGACGTCTTGCCTCCAGTGAAGAGCTCTGCCTCTTTGAGAGATATAAGAGGCGTAAATGCGCCAACGTATGGCGTCTAACTTGAAACCATCAAAATTGGTGACCGGACGAGACTGCTCGTTTTTATTCCCCGGAGTTGACAGAAGTATGTGATGTGATCCAGATGGTTCAGGAATTTTGTCTTCCTTCTCTTGAAGTTTCATTCCTTGCTGATAATATTTCTCGTGCTTAGTTCAAGAGGTGCTTGAGTTTGCTGTATGGTTTTATCAGCAGAGAGAGGGGGATGTCCATGAACTTTCCGTACTGCTTCTCCTGTCCAAATGATTCCCGGCTCATTAATAATTCCAAAACCTGACTATTGAGTAGCACAATTTGACGCAAAGGATTTTCACTTCGCATTCATCACTCGCTGATCGGCGTCTTTATGAGACACTGTAGCACTTCAAATACTGTATAAATAATGCGAATGATGTGTATATATGTAAACATACATAAATAAATACCAACAACAGTATCAACAATAAGTGCAAATAAAATTATAACGAATAATATGTTGCTTGCAAACAACTCGACGCATGTGATGGTGATCACGAACTGAAGCACGTGGTTGAAAATAGCCACATATGGCAGCAGTGCCGCTTCCACTTAGTGATCAACCACTCGGAATGCCAGCCAGTGATTTGTTCAGGAAGTCTAACAGGTAAAGCTTTTCATCTACTTCTTTGCTAGTGTAGCAACTTAACTGCTATTTGTCAAGTGCAATATTTCAGCGGCGGGAGTATAGGGTTACTTAGCAGATCATAACGTCAATATTCTGTTCCAAAATCAACAGCTATTAGGATTAAGGAAATAAAATCTGGCCTGCTAAACACATAAAATGTCGTAAGTCCGCAGCATTTGTTTCAATGCACTTATCTTGAAATGTCTGCTTCATTTCGTAAGTTACATAAGCTTTACCGATGCGGAAACTAGCCTGAGAGCATTCATGTACCGTAAGAACTAAGCGCCTAGCGTCTTTTTTAAAATATTCAGAGCTTTATATGAGAAACACTGAATAAATCATGTGTGTATATAGGAGCGTTTTTGTTCCCTTACTTTTCCAAATTTAGTCCAGGCAGAGTTAACAATTGGCTTTCTTCTCTTGACAACAATAGACTCTCAGGATTTAATTTTGTTTTGTGCATCTACTTTAATTATGCGTATTGCTATCTCTTAACACACGCAAGTTTGGTGTCTGTGCTTCAGCTTGAGTTACACGCACAGACATCGCGTTGAAGAATGTTCTTCAGCACTCATGTTTATATAAAGCACAGGCTTCTTTCAGGTACTTCAAGCATACACCGCCAGTAGCAGATCAGTCATTGAACACCACATATAGCAAGAGTGACCAAAATCTCCCAGGGCTGTTGCCTGCTTGCTTCGTCATGCTTCGGGAACACTCGTAAATCCAACGACTGGTCACTGCTGTCGACTAGTGATGCTACGATCTATTGCACTCAACCATTTGTAGGCCTCTAGTAATCACATCGGGTTTGATGAACTGCTACAATGAATCTTCAGTATTCAGTCTGCTGATACACTGATTTAAGCATCTGATCCATTGGCCTGTGTAACCTTTCAGTTCCATTCACTTAAACGTGTGGGTAATCAAAATATGTTAGTAAACGACCTGAAAATAATTGTTATCATATTCCCAATATTTTTCTGTAATACTGTTGATTCATAAGGCCTAATACATTTAGAAATATATATACATATACAATAAATATTCTTGAAGCTCATCGCACAGATTATCCAAGACCTAGAGTACTTTCACTTCATTCCGAACACTCGTAACGAATGACCGTACTTATTTCATATTGAGACTGTATGCCTATTTACAATAGCATAATCATTGTTTAATTAATTACCTTCTAATAAACATGTATTCGTATTACTATAAGACCATTTTTAATATCAATGTTAAGAGTTAACAAAATGTACCTAAAACGTCCATAATGATATTTGAGTGAAACCCGAAGCATATCTCGTGTTAGCAGCTCGCAAAGTTTTTTCTTGTCATATGTGTGACCAAGAAGTTTCGAGAGAAACCTGCTTAATGACATCCTAGCCATTCAAGGACATAGCTGTAAACCTAACAAAAGAGAAGATCCGAGAACATTCTATGACGGTTTAAGACGTAGCAATCGTCTCTTTAAAATATTCATATATTATGTGATAAGCTAGTGTGTAAGATATGTCATAGTGATAACCAATAGAATTAAAATATTTTGCATTTAAACTTAGAGTAGAAGCGACTCTAGCAGAAGTAGTTTTAAGAAAGTCAGTTCTCACTCAGAAACGCGATGTAGCCGGTGTATAAGACGTGCCGCTCTGCTAAGAGCCATAGTGAAGTGAGGTGACATTGCAAAATCTCATAATAGTATTCAAGATTCTTATCAATTACGTCAAAGCCTACAGAGTGAACTAAAACATTCTAAAATTACTTAAAAATTACGTGTACTAGTGTATAATCAGAAAGTCAGTGACTGCGCGCGAATATGTTCTGGCAATAAAATAACAAGTTAATAAGTTGTAACACATTTCATATATGTCAAAGTGATACCTAACAGTTACGAGGCGTATTCCAAAACTAAGGTCCGTTTGGTATTAATAACAACATCGCTCATGCGACAAGGTTTTTATTGACAGAAATATGTGCCTACATATATACTTTACTTTTCCACATAATCGCCGTTCACAACTATACACTTGCTGTAACATTGCACCAGCTTCTTTAACCCATCGGCATATACGTCTGTTCCTGGGAATTGAACCAGCTGGTAAACTCATCTTGAGTTTATCGTCGGTTTGAAATCGTTGTCTACCCAGCCACCGTTTCAAATGCAAGAGGAGGAAATAATAGCTTGGTGCTAGGTCGGAACCGCACAGAGTAAGGCCAAAGAGATCCCAAGGAAAGCCTTTTCTCCTTGGTTTTGGCAGTGGTGTGCGGGGTGCGTTGTGCAGGAGGATGATGCCAGACGACAGTTTCCCACGGCATCGATTTTGGATCGCACGTCTCAACTTGGTAAGCGTTGCACAGTACACATCAGCTGTAATTAATGACCCACGGTCCATTAAATCAATCAAAGGACGCCCTTTTCGTCTCAGAACATGGTAGTCATTATTTTGTGATTCGTGTACGGCGATTGCTTACACTTTTTTGGTTTGGGTGAAACGGAACGGCGCCACTGCATTGACTGTTTCGATTCTGCGTTGGTGTACGTTATCCATGCCTCGTCGCCCGTAAGAATGTGGGAAATAAACTATCTCCAGCTTGTCTATAGCGCTACAAAAACTGTCGTGCACTACGCATTCGTTGCTCTTTGTGCTGACCGGTGAGCAGTTTTGGCACTCGCCTCGCACGAAGTTTTGCAATATTCAAGCCGTCCAGTGACAATCCTGTAAAGTGAGATTCGAGCAACATTTGGGAATTCATCAGCCAGATCACTAATCGTCAAACGCCGATCACTTCGACGTTTTTGGCTCACTTGCTCAACGATGTCGTCGGTCCGAATATTGGTCCTACCACTCCATTGTTCATCGTGCACATTTGTGCGGTCATTTCCAAATTCTCGAACCTATTTGTTACTCATTGTGTCCGGTCCATAACTCACGATGGATGTCCGCAGTGACGATCCTTTTGCCAGAAAAATCTAATCACACCGCGCACTTCACAACTGGCGGGATCTACCACTGTCGCGGCCATTGCGATCTGCTCTCACCGACTGGTAAACGCCTACTGCGTTACACCAGCACGGCGATAGGTTCCTTAGAAGTTAGGTGTCGGTAGACAGCGCTTTAGGCGTGAAACGTCATTCAGGCCTACCATCCGTTAAATACTGTTCACCAGACCTTACTTTTGGAATACGCCTCGTACAATATATACATTTCAACTGAATATTTCAGTAAGTAATGTTCGTGTTACTTTTTTATGTTGTCTACTTTGTCGTCATCCTGACCCTGCAGAGAGCGAAATGCCTACCCACATCTGAGCTAGCCGAGGCATAAACAAACTTTAATTAAACAATCTGAGTTAATAACAATTACAGACATACACGCAGAACACACATGCAACAATTAATATAAAACACGTGAGGCACCAGCGCAGCATCTACAGAGGCAAGCAGAGCAGCAGCAGCATATACGAGATTTCAGGCGTATACATATTGACACCAACGACTACTACGTAGTCCGCCAACAGTGCAGCAAGGTGATACGTTGCTACAAAGTGACGCAACAGCATAGGGCTAGGATCAAAAGCAGCTATAAGATGGCGACCAGCGTTGAAATCTGGAAAGAAGACAACAGCAGCTTACGACATCACGGAATCGAAATTCGGGTCAACGAGACCAAAGACGAACAACGCAGAGGACAACACGTCACCAGAGCGACAACATCGTCGTAGCACCGCGAACAACGGAGATCAACGGATGCTAAAGGAGAACCGACATACATCTAAAAACAAAGGTTATCATCGACAGCAACTATAAGTAGATTATCGGATCATCAACACCGTAAGAAAATAACAACGCAAGGTCTGTAATAATAACTATGTTAACGTGTTGCATGTCCCACTCTGTATTGGGCGTGAAAGACCAATAATTTTGCTCAGAGGCCTCTTTATCAGGCTTGAGGTTCTATTACGTGCCGTAAATGTAAGACTTGGGACCACCGGCTTTACTTCCCTTCCGAAGGAAGCCATGCTAAGGATTTTTACACCCGAAAAAATCCATCGCCCTCCACCTTATTTGAACCCGCGACATCGGGAGCTTGATACTAGCATGATAACCACTACACCGCGGAGGACGACTTTAACAGGATAGGTGAAAACTTTAAGAGAGTAAAAACCTCCCTTGAAAACAAAATAAAAAGAAACTATCACTTCGTGAAGATTTGATTAATACTCTAGAGCAAAATATAAATTTTGATCGGTAATGTATGTATGGAAAGAAATGCACGGATAGCTTCCACTACAATACGCCAGGTAAGAAAACTGTAACCAGTAGCAATGAAATCAGAGAGGAATTTGACCTAACAATAAAATAAATGTTCTGCAAAGCAAGGTTAGCACAGATCTGAAAATAGGAAAATCTCGCTAAAATGATAAGATCACATAAATGCTAATGTTGCTAGTTTTTGCAGAGAGATTGAGAGTACAATTGTAAATGTTAGCGATATCAGTAAAGGTGTAAATTAGTGCAATTCTGCAATTGGTAGCGCAAATACAGATAGTAGATATAGTATGTATGTTTGAGCGCAGAGAGAGATGCCGACAAGCGATAAAGTTCTTTGTTCTACGCCGACAAGCCCCGCCCCCTCCCTTTGAGGGCTTATATGCCGCCAGGTCTCGTGTCGTTAGGCCCCGCCCCCTCTCGCTTTGTGTGCTCACCTAATGCCGACAGTGTCTGTGCTAACAGGTCCTACCCTCCCTCCCCCATGCGTTCTACTGTGGCGTCATGACTTGAGGGAATTGTTTTCTCGAGTCCTGCCGCCCCTCGGCAAATTAATTAGGTAATGTTCGTCAAACATTTTTTTTTATGACTACTAAGGCCTGCACATTGCATCCTCGAGCAATTAAGTTTCTTGAATAATGAATTGTTGACTGGAGCGTGAGTATAAGTAGTCTGCTCACGGGAACAGTCTGTCATGTAATGAAACACTGCAGCCTTCTTCTATCTGGGGAAAGCGCTTGTCCATTAGCTGGCCATGTTAGACGCTTTCACCACATTAATAGACATTTAAGTTGGCATTCCGGATCTGTTTACATACATTAGCGATCAACAACCTACTTCTGCCTGGTGGTAACGGTGACCTCCATTAGCTGACCCGTTAGACGCTTTCACCACATTAGCGAACAATGTTAGTAATTGTTTTCCTAAGTGCTCTACACAACTCTCAACACTTCAACTTTTAGCGAGGAAATGATATAAAAAGCAGCAGCTTCTCCAATGAGTTCCAAGTTGACCGGGATAGCTTGGGTCGAATCCTAGGAGTATTACAAATTCAGTTTCTAATAACTCAGAGACTAATTACGATAAAGACGTCAAATAAAGTTTATTACATTAATGTCATTAGGTAGTTTCTTGTGAGTGTATAATAGGGTACATGGTGACCAGGGTTCGAATAGCGATAAAATGTAATTTAATTATAAATTTAATAACTCATAAACTAATTAAGATAAAGACGCCAAATAAACTTTATTACGTTTATGTTATTAGGTAGTATCTTGTGGATGTATATTTGGGTACCGGGTGTTCTGGGTTCAATCCTTAATTTTTTAAATCGTAATTATCTCAGAAACTAAGAGCGGTAGAGGAATGGACCAAAGCATGATTGATAGCTCCTATGAGGGGCAATTAACACTGTATATAATTTTCAATCAGTTGTCCTTATTTCGAATCCCGATCTTTCAATCACTTACTTATTTTTCTCTATTCTCTAGAATATATCACTTAGATTGATGCTGTAACTGCATACAGTACTTTTAAACATATCAAACTAATATTGTAAATAATTTTATTTCTGGTGTCCAGGGTTCGAATACCGATAAAATGTAATTTAATTATAAATTTAATAACTCCTAAACTAATTAAGATAAAGACACCAAATAAACTTTATTGCGTTTATCGTATTAGGTAGTATCTTGGGGATGTGTAATTAGATACCTGACGCTCTGGGTTCGAGCCTAATTTTTAAATCGTCATTATCTCAGAAACTAAGAGAGGTAGAGGAATTGACCAAAGCATGATTGATAGCTCCTATGAGGGGCAATTAATACTGTATATAATTTTCAATCAGTTGTCCTTACTTCGAATCCCGATCTTTCAAACACTTACTTATTTTTCTCTATACTCTAGAATATATCACTTAGATTGATGCTGTAAATGCATACAGCACATTTAAACATATAAAACTAATATTGTAAATAATTTTGTTTCTGGTGTCCAGGGTTCGCATTCCGATAAAATGTAATTTAATTATAAATTTAATAACTCCTAAACTAATTAAGATAAAGACGCCAAATAAACTTTTAGAGGGGGAAAGGATGCTCTCCTGAAACATTAGGCCTCTAGACAGAAGCATTTATAGGGGAGAGATAGGGAATACCAGGGCTGATGCTAGGCTAGTCAGATGCTAAAGGAGGGAGGGATATGCTTTATACGAGAGAGATAGGGAATACAAGGAAAGATGCTATACTAAACAGGACTTGAAGGGTAGAATATGAGCGATATAGCGAACCGAGGAGAGGTATTAGGATAGGAGTTTTGAATGATAGAGTAGGCGTTTATATGCGAGAGATAGGGAATACGAGGGTCGATGCTAGGCTAGACGGTGTTGAATGAGGGAATGCATCTTATATGAGAGAGGTAGGGGAATATGAGGAGACGTGTTAGGCTAGACAGGGTTTGAGGTGTGGAATATGCGTTTATATGGGAAAGATAGGGGAAACGTGTACATATAATAGGCTATACAGATGCTGAAGGACGGGAATATAGGACTATACGGGAGAGATAGGGAAATACGAGGAGAGGTGCTAGACTAGACTGATGCTGAAGGAGGAGAGGATATTCTTTATACGGAAGAAATAGGGAATACGAGGAGAGGTACTAGAAGGGTAGAATATAGCGTTTTTATATGAGGGAGCTAGCAAACCGAGGAGAGGTATTAGGCAGGGAGGTCTGAATGAGAGATTATACGTCTATATGGGAAAAGATAGGGAAAACGAAGGTAGGTGCTAGGTTGAGAGAGTCCTCATGGAGGAAAACGCATTTATATGAGAGCGGTAGGGCATACGAGGAGAGGTGCTAGTCTAGACATGGTTTGAGGATTAGAGTATACGTTTATATGGGAGAAATATGGAAAACGGGAGAGATACAAGGATAGACAGAGATTGAAGGAGGAGGAATATAGGTTTATACTGTAATATAGAGAGTATTTCGATTATAAAACTTTTCTCATCCAGCCTTACAACACTTTTATATACTTATTTTCTAAACCTTACAAACTTTATATTTGTTAAACAGTAGTGCGCGAGACGGAGAGGGACAAACAGTATATCGGTTTACAGTGAAGTATACGTCCTAACCTATTCCCACCTTGTTTGTTCTGGATCTTCTCATTGTCTATCATCATCTAACGTAACCACGTAACAAGACGTAACACAGGAAATCATACATATGGCACATTAATAAAAAAATAAATAAATAAAGGTATATATAATGAAACATAAACAAGTAGACAGAGGGTCATCGATACATAGAAAACCAGGAGTTGTATGTACTGAGACCATAGATTAGTATAGGCAAACAACAAAGAAGTGAATTTATAGTGTAAATAGCCTAATATTTTCAAATATTATTATAGTCTAAAAGTATATAACTTAATTATGTACCGAGTATTGAGAAATAAACGTTATTCATTATTCACTAATCTCAGATCACTGCAATTGTATTGAATCAATTCACAATTGTTAATGCCATTCAACTTTCATTTGTCTCTGATACATAAACAAATTGCAAGATGGAGAAGGACGAAAGTAATAAAAGGACTCACACAGCAAATTTTAAGAAAGAAGAGAAAGATATATGACCGACATTGTTTTAGAACATAAATTAGTGTTGAAAATAAAATGACTGATAGCTCTGCTAAGCGTAAGGAAGAGACATGGAAATAAATTGCAAATGAGTACAATTCTAGGAAGATCATCCAGTGTGAATGAAAATCCCTGAAATGATATTATGAGAACATAAAGAAAAGAATGAAGCAAGCAAATGCCATTGACAAGGTACGATTGTACAAAACTGGAGGCGTATGTATGTACCGCCTTTCTTAGACAATAGTAGTCAAATAACAATTGTTGCTCTTCTATTCAATCGCCAATGAGTTTGATGATGAAGTTGGATTCCATTCAGAAGTAATCACCACAGTGAAGGACATTGAAATAGTAAATCCAGATCCAACATGTCCTTCAGCAATTTTAATAACAGGTAAGGAATTTGAAGAAAGAGAAAGTGTAAAGGTGGCGTCTACAGTTCCCATACAGAACTTTCAACTCCATTGCCTGAAAAGAACAAAGATGGCATAAGAGAGGGTTTTTATGAGAGGAGGCTTGAGTGTTTGGAAGAAGAGTACACAGTGAAAATGAAGATCTTGAAATTGGAACTAGAAATGAAAGAATCTCAGAAAAATTAAGCGTTGTTAATAACTTATACAACCATAAATATATTACAAAAAAGTAATGAAACAGGCAAGGAATAATATGGATAAAGAAACTGTTAAGCAGATCTACTACGCTTTCATTTATTTGCACATACTCAAAGTATGGAATTACACTTTCGGGAAATATTGCAGAAATAGACATGAAAAAAGATATTTACGCAAAAAATAAAACAGGACTTAGAATATTAGAAAAAGAAGATAAACAACATTCATGTAAACCAATTTTTAAAAATCAGTTTACCTGAGTACCTGTAAAAAACATATCACTTTACAAAAAGTAATGCAGACAACATTAATTTTTATAAACATTATCCTATTACATTCCTTCACAAAAAAACCATACATATTTCCTAAAGGCAAAGGTGATGGTCTAGACATTCTAAACACTCAGTTGTATAATCATATACATCACACAGAAAGAGACCTGCATTATCAGTAAAAAAACTAAACATCTCAACAATGTCTGGATGATATATTTTATAAGTACAAGTTTTTTGATATTTCAAAGTTCCTGTTAACCATGGCCGTAATTGATTATCACAATTTCTCGATACTGTCATGCTATAACTTTAGAAGCTTTCAGCTTACTTATAATTTCCTCAATCTCTTGTGTGTGACTATTATTACCAGCATCCCTCGACGCAATTAGTAACCTCAATATATTTACTAGTCTATTCGGATTTTCAAGCATTGATATCACTGAATCATCATTATGTGAAGATTTCATATTCTCGCAACTTCCGATGTATCCAGATTTTTCACCAACAGTAGTCTCCAGTGAAGGACAGAAGCTCGATCCGGTATAACATTCCCCTCTATACATCTTCGGATCTTCAAGTGCAGGAGAGAGAGTCGATTCAGTATAACATGTTGCTCTATGAAACTTAAATCTTGACAAAGAACGATTCTTAAAAATCCGCCCGCATATACAGCATCTAATAACGCGTTTTCCTCCATGTGTAATGTATGAAAAATCGAGTTCCTCATTCGTCAGTTGCACAGATTTTCTCGGGCAGTAGCTCATGCTAAAACTAAAAGAAATTAAATGAATACGTGAATGCTAACGCTCGAAGGAATTAAAGCGAATGAATGAATTCATAACACGCAACTATGTATATATCCAGGATGAGGACGACGGAGGGAATTGCGATCAACGCATAGCAGGGGGAAAGGATACTCTCTTGAAACATTAGTCATCTAGACAACTATTGTTCACGGAGCCCGTCAGGTTGAATGGGACAGACCTCAGGTTCAAATCTTTAAGGGTACGGACCCCGCCTTTTGCCTGTCATGTATACTAAACCATCCTAACAGCGTAACATTACGTTACAACGACACGTAACCAGAACACGGCGAGTGCGAGCATGGAAAAAAGGATGCTCTCCGGGAACATTCGTGAAAAGGGATGCTCTCTGGAAACAGTCGCCATCCGCACAACGGATTGTCCCTAACATTTCCAGATTTCGGACCGTTCAACATCGTGACGCGCTCCTGTCATCTACATTTCAATGAAATTTTACCTCCTGAATTAAAGTATGGTGCTCTGTATAGAACTGCACAACTTTCATTACGCTGCGTGTCCCTAGCGTTTCCAGCTCCTGAATCGTTCCAGCTAGTGGAATGCCTCTACCATCTCCATGTCAACGATCTGTTACTCTGAATTAAAGTTTGGTGATCTGTATAGACCTGTACAACATGCATTACGCTATGTAACAGACTCATCACGCTATGTAACAACATGATCACGCTATGTAACAACATGTTCACGCTATGTAACAACATGTTCACGCTATGTAACAACCTGATCACGCTATGTAACAACATGATCACGCTATGTAACAACATGATCACGTTATGTAACAACATGATCACGCTATGTAACAACATGATCACGCTATGTAACAACCTGATCACGCTATGTAACAACATGATCACGCTATGTAACAACATGATCACGCTATGTAACAACCCGATCACGCTATGTAACAACATGATCACGCTATGTAACAACAGGATCACGCTATGTAACAACCTGAGCACTCTATGTAACAACATGATCACGCTATGTAACAACATGATCACACTATGTAACAACCTGATCACGCCATGTAACAACATGATCACGCTATGTAACATGTTCACGCTATGTAACAACCTGATCACGCTATGTAACAAACTGATCACGCTATGTAACAACATGTTCACGCTATGTAACAACATGATCACGCTATGTAACAACATGATCACGCTATGTAACCACAGGATCACGCTATGTAACAACCTGAGCACTCTATGTAACAACATGAGCACGCTCTGTAACAACACGATCACGCTATGTAACAACATGTTCACGCTATGTAACAACATGATCACGCTATGTAACAACTGATCACGCTATGTAACAACCTGATCACGCTATGTAACAACATGTTCACGCTATGTAACAACACGATCACGCTATGTAACAACCTGATCACGCTATGTAACATGTTCACGCTATGTTACATGTTCACGCTATGTAACAACATGATCACGCTATGTAACAACATGATTACGCTATGTAACAACCTAATCACGCTATGTAACAACATGTTCACGCTATGTAACAACACGATCACGCTATGTAACAAGATGATCACGCTATGTAACAACATGAACACGCTATGTAACAATACGATCACGCTATGTAACAACATGATCACGCTATGTAACAACCTGATCACGCTATGTAACAACATGTTCACGCTATGTAACAACATGATTACGCTATGTAACAACCTGATCACGCTATGTAACAACCTGATCACGCTATGTAACAACATGATTACGCTATGTAACAACATGATCACGCTATGTAACAACCTGATCACGCTATGTAACAACATGATTACGCTATGTAACAACATGATCACGCTATGTAACAACCTGATCACGCTATGTAACAAGATGATTACGCTATGTAACAACATGTTCACGCTATGTAACAACATGATCACGCTATGTAACAACCCTATCACGCTATGTAACAACATGATCACGCTATGTAACAACCTGATCACGCTATGTAAGAACATGATCACGCTATGTAAGTAGGGTGGACCATTTAAGTTGAGGCTATACAATATATCCAAAACTAAGCGTTGTAGAAAGAAATGTCTTTAATAAAACTTGCTTGATATTATGACGAAAGTAAATGCAGCTAGTCGTATTTTGTTTGGAGGACGCTGTGAGGGTCATTTCAGGGTCTTTTTAAATGGGACCCTAATTGTAGGTTCCCAGTTAAAAAAATAAATTGACCCAAAATGACCCTCATAACGGCCTCCAAACAAAACACGACTAGCTGCATTTACTTTCGTCATAATATCAAGCAAGTTTTATTAAAGACATTTCATGTTGTTACATGGCGTGATCAGGTTGTTACATAGCGTGATCATGTTGTTACATAGCGTGATCATGTTGTTACATAGAGTGCTCAGGTTGTTACATAGCGTGATCCTGTTGTTACATAGCGTGATCATGTTACATAGCGTGATCGGGTTGTTACATAGCGTGATCATGATGTTACATAGCGTGATCATGTTGTTACATAGCGTGATCAGGTTGTTACATAGCGTGATCATGTTGTTACATAGCGTGATCATGTTGTTACATAGCGTGATCATGTTGTTACATAGCGTGATCATGTTGTTACATAGCGTGATCAGGTTGTTACATAGCGTGAACATGTTGTTACATAGCGTGAACATGTTGTTACATAGCGTGATCATGTTGTTACATAGCGTGATGAGTCTGTTACATAGCGTAATGCATGTTGTACAGGTCTATACAGATCACCAAACTTTAATTCAGAGTAACAGATCGTTGACATGAAGATGGTAGAGGCATTCCACTAGCTGGAACGATTCAGGAGCTGGAAACGCTAGGGACACGCAGCGTAATGAAAGTTGTGCAGTTCTATACAGAGCACCATACTTTAATTCAGGAGGTAAAATTTCATTGAAATGTAGATGACAGGAGCGCGTCACGATGTTGAACGGTCCGAAATCTGGAAATGTTAGGGACAATCCGTTGTGCGGATGGCGACTGTTTCCAGAGAGCATCCCTTTTCACGAATGTTCCCAGAGAGCATCCTTTTTTCCATGCTCGCACTCGCCGTGTTCTGGTTACGTGTCGTTGTAACGTAATGTTACGCTGTTAGGATGGTTTAGTATACATGACAGGCAAAAGGCGGGGTCCGTACCCTTAAAGATTTGAACCTGAGGTCTGTCCCATTCAACCTGACGGGCTCCGTGAACAATAGTTGTTTAGATGACTAATGTTTCAAGAGAGTATCCTTTCCCCCTGCTATGCATTGATCGCAATTCCCTCCGTCGTCCTCATCCTGGATATATACATAGTTGCGTGTTATGAATTCATTCATTCGCTTTAATTCTTTCGAGCGTTAGCATTCACGTATTCATTTAATTTCTTTTAGTTTTAGCATGAGCTACTGCCCGAGAAAATCTGTGCAACTGACGAATGAGGAACTCGATTTTTCATACATTACACATGGAGGAAAACGCGTTATTAGATGCTGTATATGCGGGCGGATTTTTAAGAATCGTTCTTTGTCAAGATTTAAGTTTCATAGAGCAACATGTTATACTGAATCGACTCTCTCTCCTGCACTTGAAGATCCGAAGATGTATAGAGGGGAATGTTATACCGGATCGAGCTTCTGTCCTTCACTGGAGACTACTGTTGGTGAAAAATCTGGATACATCGGAAGTTGCGAGAATATGAAATCTTCACATAATGATGATTCAGTGATATCAATGCTTGAAAATCCGAATAGACTAGTAAATATATTGAGGTTACTAATTGCGTCGAGGGATGCTGGTAATAATAGTCACACACAAGAGATTGAGGAAATTATAAGTAAGCTGAAAGCTTCTAAAGTTATAGCATGACAGTATCGAGAAATTGTGATAATCAATTACGGCCATGGTTAACAGGAACTTTGAAATATCAAAAAACTTGTACTTATAAAATATATCATCCAGACATTGTTGAGATGTTTAGTTTTTTTACTGATAATGCAGGTCTCTTTCTGTGTGATGTATATGATTATATAACTGAGTGTTTGGAATGTCTAGACCATCACCTTTGCCCTTAGGAAATATGTATGGTTTTTTTGTGAAGGAATGTAATAGGATAATGTTTATAAAAAATAAATGTTGTCTGCATTACTTTTTGTAAAGTGATATGTTTTTTACAGGTACTCAGGTAAACTGATTTTTAAAAATTGGTTTACATGAATGTTGTTTATCTTCTTTTTCTAATATTCTAAGTCCTTTTTTATTTTTTGCGTAAATATCTTTTTTCATGTCTATTTCTGCAATATTTCCCGAAAGTGTAATTCCATACTTTGAGAATGTGCAAATAAATGAAAGCGTAGTAGATCTGCTTAACAGTTTCTTTATCCATATTATTCCTTGCCTGTTTCATTACTTTTTTGTAATATATTTATGGTTGTATAAGTTATTAACAACGCTTAATTTTTCTGAGATTCTTTCATTTCTAGTTCCAATTTCAAGATCTTCATTTTCACTGTGTACTCTTCTTCCAAACACTCAAGCCTCCTCTCATAAAAACCCTCTCTTATGCCATCTTTGTTCTTTTCAGGCAATGGAGTTGAAAGTTCTGTATGGGAACTGCAGACGCCACCTTTACACTTTCTCTTTCTTCAAATTCCTTACCTGTTATTAAAATTGCTGAAGGACATGTTGGATCTGGATTTACTATTTCAATGTCCTTCACTGTGGTGATTACTTCTGAATGGAATCCAACTTCATCATCAAACTCATTGGCGATTGAATAGAAGAGCAACAATTGTTATTTGACTACTATTGTCTAAGAAAGGCGGTACATACATACGCCTCCAGTTTTATACAATCGTACCTTGTCAATGGCATTTGCTTGCTTCATTCTTTTCTTTATGTTCTCATAATATCATTTCAGGGATTTTCATTCACACTGGATGATCTTCCTAGAATTGTACTCATTTGCAATTTATTTCCATGTCTCTTCCTTACGCTTAGCAGAGCTATCAGTCATTTTATTTTCAACACTAATTTATGTTCTAAAACAATGTCGGTCATATATCTTTCTCTTCTTTCTTAAAATTTGCTGTGTGAGTCCTTTTATTACTTTCGTCCTTCTCCATCTTGCAATTTGTTTATGTATCAGAGACAAATGAAAGTTGAATGGCATTAACAATTGTGAATTGATTCAATACAATTGCAGTGATCTGAGATTAGTGAATAATGAATAACGTTTATTTCTCAATACTCGGTACATAATTAAGTTATATACTTTTAGACTATAATAATATTTGAAAATATTAGGCTATTTACACTATAAATTCACTTCTTTGTTGTTTGCCTATACTAATCTATGGTCTCAGTACATACAACTCCTGGTTTTCTATGTATCGATGACCCTCTGTCTACTTGTTTATGTTTCATTATATATACCTTTATTTATTTATTTTTTTATTAATGTGCCATATGTATGATTTCCTGTGTTACGTCTTGTTACGTGGTTACGTTAGATGATGATAGACAATGAGAAGATCCAGAACAAACAAGGTGGGAATAGGTTAGGACGTATACTTCACTGTAAACCGATATACTGTTTGTCCCTCTCCGTCTCGCGCACTACTGTTTAACAAATATAAAGTTTGTAAGGTTTAGAAAATAAGTATATAAAAGTGTTGTAAGGCTGGATGAGAAAAGTTTTATAATCGAAATACTCTCTATATTACAGTATAAACCTATATTCCTCCTCCTTCAATCTCTGTCTATCCTTGTATCTCTCCCGTTTTCCATATTTCTCCCATATAAACGTATACTCTAATCCTCAAACCATGTCTAGACTAGCACCTCTCCTCGTATGCCCTACCGCTCTCATATAAATGCGTTTTCCTCCATGAGGACTCTCTCAACCTAGCACCTACCTTCGTTTTCCCTATCTTTTCCCATATAGACGTATAATCTCTCATTCAGACCTCCCTGCCTAATACCTCTCCTCGGTTTGCTAGCTCCCTCATATAAAAACGCTATATTCTACCCTTCTAGTACCTCTCCTCGTATTCCCTATTTCTTCCGTATAAAGAATATCCTCTCCTCCTTCAGCATCAGTCTAGTCTAGCACCTCTCCTCGTATTTCCCTATCTCTCCCGTATAGTCCTATATTCCCGTCCTTCAGCATCTGTATAGCCTATTATATGTACACGTTTCCCCTATCTTTCCCATATAAACGCATATTCCACACCTCAAACCCTGTCTAGCCTAACACGTCTCCTCATATTCCCCTACCTCTCTCATATAAGATGCATTCCCTCATTCAACACCGTCTAGCCTAGCATCGACCCTCGTATTCCCTATCTCTCGCATATAAACGCCTACTCTATCATTCAAAACTCCTATCCTAATACCTCTCCTCGGTTCGCTATATCGCTCATATTCTACCCTTCAAGTCCTGTTTAGTATAGCATCTTTCCTTGTATTCCCTATCTCTCTCGTATAAAGCATATCCCTCCCTCCTTTAGCATCTGACTAGCCTAGCATCAGCCCTGGTATTCCCTATCTCTCCCCTATAAATGCTTCTGTCTAGAGGCCTAATGTTTCAGGAGAGCATCCTTTCCCCCTCTAAAAGTTTATTTGGCGTCTTTATCTTAATTAGTTTAGGAGTTATTAAATTTATAATTAAATTACATTTTATCGGAATTCGAACCCTGGACACCAGAAACAAAATTATTTACAATATTAGTTTGATATGTTTAAGGGTGCTGTATGCAGTTACAGCATCAATCTAAGTGATATATTCTAGAGAATAGAGAAAAATAAATAAGTGATTGAAAGATCGGGATTCGAAGTAAGGACAACTGATTGAAAATTATATACAGTATTAATTGCCCCTCATAGGAGCTATCAATCATGCTTTGGTCAATTCCTCTACCTCTCTTAGTTTCTGAGATAATGACGATTTAAAAATTAGGCTCGAACCCAGAACGTCAGGTATCTAATTACACATCCCCAAGATACTACCTAATACGATAAACGCAATAAAGTTTATTTGGCGTCTTTATCTTAATTAGTTTAAGAGTTATTAAATTTATAATTAAATTACATTTTATCGGTATTCGAACCCTGGACACCAGAAACAAAATTATTTACAATATTAGTTTGATATGTTTAAAAGTACTGTATGCAGTTACAGCATCAATCTAAGTGATATATTCTAGAGTATAGAGAAAAATAAGTAAGTGATTGAAAGATCGGGATTCGAAATAAGGACAACTGATTGAAAATTATATACAGTATTAATTGCCCCTTATAGGAGCTATCAATCATGCTTTGGTCCATTCCTCTACCTCTCTTAGTTTCTGAGATAATTACGATTTAAAAAATTAAGGATTGAACCCAGAACACCCGGTACTCAACTATACATCCACAAGATACTACCTAATAACATAAACGTAATAAAGTTTATTTGGCGTCTTTATCTTAATTAGTTTAGGAGTTATTAAATTTATAATTAAATTACATTTTATCGGTATTCGAACCCTGGTCACCATGTACCCTATTATACATTCACAAGAAACTACCTAATGACATTAATGTAATAAACTTTATTTGACGTCTTTATCGTAATTAGTCTCTGAGTTATTAGAAACTGAATTTGTAATACTCCTAGGATTCGACCCAAGCCATCCCGGTCAACCTGGAACTCATTGGAGAAGCTGCTGCTTTTTATATCATTTCCTCGCTAAAAGTTGAAGTGTTGAGAGTTGTGTAGAGCACTTAGGAAAACAATTACTAACATTGTTCGCTAATGTGGTGAAAGCGTCTAACGGGTCAGCTAATGGAGGTCACCGTTACCACCAGGCAGAAGTAGGTTGTTGATCGCTAATGTATGTAAACAGATCCGGAATGCAAACTTAAATGTCTATTAATGTGGTGAAAGCGTCTAACATGGCCAGCTAATGGACAAGCGCTTTCCCCAGATAGAAGAAGGCTGCAGTGTTTCATTACATGACAGACTGTTCCCGTGAGCAGACTACTTATACTCACGCTCCAGTCAACAATTCATTATTCAAAAAACTTAATTGCTCGAGGATGCAATGTGCAGGCCTTAGTAGTCATAAAAAAAATGTTTGACGAACATTACCTAATTAATTTGCCGAGGGGCGGCAGGACTCGAGAAAACAATTCCCTCAAGTCATGACGCCACAGTAGAACGCATGGGGGAGGGGGGGTAGGACCTGTTAGCACAGACACTGTCGGCATTAGGTGAGCACACAAAGCGAGAGGGGGCGGGGCCTAACGACACGAGACCTGGCGGCATGTAAACCCTCAAAGGGAGGGGGCGGGGCTTGTCGGCGTAGAACAAAGAACTTTATCGCTTGTCGGCATCTCTCTCTGCGCTCAAACATACATAGTATATCTACTACAGATGTTTAAAACTAAAGTATGTAATGTAATGACAGAGTTGAATAAAATAATATCTGAAATTAACATTAAAATAAGCAGTACCTCTGGAAGCCTTGCCAAGGAAGGTAGCGCAAGTAACATCAATGTACTAGCTAGTAATTAAAGTGTACATGAAATGATGTGATACGTGATAGCAATAATATGTGTTTTCACAATACTAACAGATGTATAACCTCATCTATGGTGAATAATGGGAGTGACGCAGGCAGTTCTCTCTTAACTCTTGCTGAATCTCATCCTGTTGACATAAGTGTTACCCACAATAATCTAAACTCAAACTTGCAAAACTACTCTAACGTTGTTAACTGTGTGGCGTTACGAAATTTCAATGAAAATACAAATCCTGTACAGTATCTAGAAGACTTAGACGAATATATGCAAATTAAATGCTTACCAGAGGCTATACGTATGAGCATTGTGCGCCGTACTATGAATAAAAAACCTTAAACTGCCTAATCTTATGTTATCAGGTAACATCAGCTACGTTACATTCCGTCAACTGTTTCTTGATAAGTTTTGGAACGCAGCCATACAGCATAAAATAAGAGCAACACTAAGTCAAGTCAGTACAATCCTCAAGATGGTACTTCAATGGCCACGTTCATACTCAACTACTCTGTCAGGTTGGAAATCTATCACCATGAATGCAGAGCCAGATTTCTTAACCCCGACAACAAGCCACATTTCTATCAGGATGCAACAATACATTCTGATAGCGAAAACAAACACAATAATGAAACTCACGGAATTAATGTCCTGGAAACACAACAGGAAAAAATTTCACAAACCTACGAAGGCAGGCTATACAATCCACGCAGCCGTAAACCCTTAAATTTCGTTGCGCATGATAACAACTTTCACAGAGGCTCAGCTAGGCCTTTCGACACACATAAAACAATCAAAGACATATGAGACGTGATAATTACCACAATGAAGGCAATCCACCAAGGCGTGAAAGCATACACTTCATACAAACACAACGTACACTAACCAGAGGTCAAAGGTAACCTAACAATTCCGGACAGTATCAAAGACGTGAATGCTGAAACAACAATTACAACTACAGGACCTTACAATAACTTCAGAGCACACGTTTAACAAAGCGGTTGAAATATACGATTTCAAAACAGCAGAAATCGAGAGGAGGTACACACACGACAACAAGACGCGACAGAAGTAACAGTTGCTCCAATAAGGAATGACAGTCCTATAAATACACCAGTGGGAAAACTACTACCTCGCGTTGATAATGTAGGTGCAGCTGCCGTCCATTCAATAATGTCTTAAACTATTTAGATAATCAGATAACACCTACAAGCTTAAACTGCAACAAGTTATTTATCCAAAATATTCAGCATAGCAAAGCTAACGAGATACCCGTGATAAAAGCAAAGATTGCGCATAATGAAATCCTAATCACAGCAGACACGAGTTTGACAGCAACAAATGTAGTCAAAGGTTATACGATAAACTCTGCGCCGAGGGTGTAAGGCTAATTACTATACTGTACACAAATCTAGTTTGGTATCTTTCAATAGGTAAATCTACCTAACACATAAGGCTACAGGTGTTGTTATTCACAACAATTGAGGGTTCTACGTATGAGACAACGTGTCAAGTTATAAAGAATTTAGCAGTAAGGTTTCGACTAGTCTGGGACCTGATGAATAAATCCACTGCTAAAATACACTTTGAAAGAGAAGAAATAATGCTTAAAGATCGGAAATATATATTGAGACTCCTTCCGTCAAGAGAGTACAGAACAATATTAATTATACTCCGGGAGAAGAAGAATTTAATGCACTGAGGTTTTCGTCAAATATAGCAAATTTGAACAGATGTATTTACGTCAGATAGCAAACAACCCTGACACACATGATAGAGACACCTACATGGCAATGCCCTTGGCAGAATAGAGCCAGCTGAATACCACACAGAAGCGTCCAGTGAAGGTTGGAATGTTGCCCGCGCGCGAGAAATAGAGACGAGATGTACAGAAGCGTATAATCTAACGAATGAACAGCAAAAAAGTTATCGCAAATGCTTTACCATAACCAAAGTGTCTTTAATGATGCTCCTGGTAGATGCAATGTTTACCAGCACTCATTCAACGTAGGTGACACAAAACCACACAAATACACTTACGATAATCTGGCGAAAGCATTACATGCCGTTTCTATTAAATTGACAGACTCAATGTTACAGAACACTACAATTGAGCCCAGTAACAGTACATTTATTAATCCTATCTGTTGATCCAGAAAAAGGAATGGAGCTTTAAGACTAAATTTATATGCAAGGTATAGGGGGCAACGAATAAAACACTTGATTTCGAAATACCATGCACAATCTAACCCAGTAGAGAGACAAATTAAAGAACTATCGACATATCTACGTATCTTATGCCATAACAAACAGAGTGGTTGATAAGTCACCTGAGTCAGATTCAATAAATAATAAAAGACATGCCTAGCAACGTAACTGGATACAAGCCAACAGAATTACAGAAAGGACGGCTGTTAACACAAACACTTAATCCTAGTCCACCACCAGATATAGCTGTGAGCGACGAGAGAAATAGTAATCCAGGAGAAATGCATAACACTACACTGGAAAGGATGAGAAAGAAGGCAGCAAAGAGAAAGCAAAACCATGAGAAGAAGAAGAATAGAAAAAATGGAACCTGCATTCAGGCAACTTAGTGCTCTTAAGAAACAAACAGTTGTCAAATAAAACTAATAAACTCACTCAAAAATTGCGTCTGAAATATAAAGGAGCGTACAAGGTTACCAAGATATTAAGTAAAACTGCATATTCGAACTGTATGGTGTTTATGCACATCGCTTCTTAATTAACCACCATATTGAAATGCTGAAGCCTTATAAAGAGATAAAGAGGACGATGCTAAAAATGGAAGCTTCAATACAGTGTAGGAAGAAAAAGAAAAGATATCATAATGCACATTCATATTGTATAACTTCTCGGTACGAACAGTACTAGGTAACTAAAATATAAAGAGCTATTGTAATACTAATATAATGTATTAGTCAGATAGACAGTTCAATAACCATAAATGTCATATTGTTAGTGTACCAAATTAGAGCAGATAGAAATAATCACATGTGTAAGAGAACAGATTTTACGGAAATGTCGCACATCACATGCAAAGAAACTAAACTCATGAACCTGAAATAATTCCATTAAAATTTGTTATTCTTGAAAGTAACTAATTGTAAGAGGACTACATTAACACTTTCTCACTGAGCTAACCCATATATTTATGTAACATGATCATTTAAAAGTAAGAAAATTCCTGGTAGAAAGATATAGCATAATAGTTACCCTCGTCAGCTGTCGCTGAACAGCAAGACTGACTTGGCTAGGGCCAACAAACGCAAAGCTAAGCTAACAAGCCAGAGTGAGTGCCTAGTGAAAGTAAATCTGTGCAGTGGTGTATAGTCAAAAGTGGTGCCTTGGCGTGAAAGCAGAAATCTGTGCAGTGAATTGACATCAAGAGGTGATACAAATATATGTTAAAGGAGTACTATAAATACTTTATAAGCCAAGTAAGATACTCCCTTACTGAGTATTTATATAGGGGCACATGAGACGGTGTTGCTACTGACAATGTTATAACTATTGTTTAATTAATTATCCTCCAATAAACATGTATTCATATTAATGTAACACCATTTTAATATGAATGTTAAGGGTTATCAAGGCGTTAAGGGTTAATAAAATGTACATAAAACGTTCAAAATATTTTAGTGAAGCCAGAAACATATCTCGTGTTAGCACCTAACAAAGTTCTTTCCTGTCATGTCTGTAACCAAGAAGCTTCGAGAGAAAGCTCCGTAACAAAGACCACCCAACCAGCCAAGAACATAGATACAAACTTAACAAAAGATAAGCTTCTAGAACATGCCATGACGGTTTAAAAGGCAGCAATCGTCTCTTTAAACTTTCCACTGCATATATTATGCGATGGATTAGTGGTAAGATAGTCATAGTCAGAACCAATGGAATTTACGCATTTTTTATTTAAACTTAGAGCAGAAACCTCACTACCAGAAGTAGTTTTAAGAAAGTCAGTTCTCACTCAGAAACGCGATGTAGCAGGTGAATAAGACATGTCGCTCCGCTAAGAGCCGTAGTAAAGTGCCGTAATATAGCAAAATCTCATAATAATATTTCAGATTCTTATCAATTGCGCAAAGGCTACACAGTGAACCAAAAGAATTTCTGAAATTACTAAAAAATTACGTGTACTAGTGTGTACTTAGAAATTCAGCGGCTGCAAGCGAATATATTCTGGCAATAAAGTAACAAGTTAATAGGTCGTAACACGTTTAATATTTCAAAGCAATACCCAACACTTACAATATATATTCAAGTGAATATTTCAATAAAGATTGTGTGTTATTTTTTATGTTCTCTTCTTTGTCATCATCCTGCCCCTGCAAAGAGCAAAATGCCTACACACATACAAAGCTAGCCGAGGCATAAACAAACCTTGATTAAACAATCTCAGTGCAAGTTAATAACAATTACGAACATACACACATACAACACGTGAGGCACCACCGCAGCTTCTACAAGAGTCAAGCAGAGCAGCAGCAGCATATACGAGAATTCGGATGCACACGTATTGACACCAACGACTACACATAGTGCCACCAATAATGCGGCAAGGTTGAAAAGTTGCTACAGTGTGGCGAAAAAACATGCGGCCAGGACCTAAAGCTGCTATAATATATGTGCAGCAATGCACCATAACACCTGCATATACAAATTCAACGTTCTAATTAGTGCCACTTATTCAAACTGTAGAATATATCAAACAGTGGATTACACTTCATAATAACCTCCACATTAGGTTAGCTTACAGTGCATGAAATGTAATTACAAATGAAAGGTTAGGTAATCTCTATTATTACATAGAAAAAGCCGGAGCATATTTTCTTCCTGTTAAAATTCTGCAGCTATAAGAAACAAACGTATATGCATTAACCTGGGAGAAGTAAAACTAAGCATTGGTATGTTGAAAGTTACATAGCTATATATGCCATAAGCACCGACTGACTGTTGGTAAAGTTAGCGGAGCAAGTTAGATGCTGCTATTTTAATACATGTTAAAACGCACTTTTCCAAGATAACTGTTTAAAAACGCTTATTGGAGAAAGGAAGAATGAAACGGTATGCGAGAGGCACAAGTATCATATTTAATTTGTGTTAAGTGTTATATAGCACGGAGGTATATACCAGCCGTAAGACTTGACTTCGTTAATTGAATATGTATCTGGATGTATTACCTAAATTTTACTTTGAATCCCTTTCAGTATAGTGCTCTAAGGAATCAGATCGGTCTCTGTGCATTCTCCGTGGTAGTACCACCCCAAATCTCTTTTCTGGGTGAAATAGTTTTACCTACATAAAGCGCAACGATATCAAAAAGCCGTAGGAACTCCATCTTGTGTCTCTACTCTCACTCTCACCTCGTGTGAGATAATGGTGACGTGTAACATTAAACAGTGTCTAAATCACCTACTATGAAGAGTATAAATTGTCCGTAATTCATACACTTTTGCAACTAAAGGTCGTTTCTGCATTTTGCCTAATAAGTCTAGCGAAAACGTCTAAACATCGGTTTTACAAGCGGCCCTTAAGTTTATAATATCATATAGGAAGAGTAGATGACATGATCACTAGCCCCACTCCAGAACAGATAAAATAAGTGGTTTTCAAGACAAGAGATTGTTGCGTTAGTTGTAGATGTAATTCGCACCTTATCCTGCAGAACATTAATGTGCTCCTGCAGTAAATTGAGACTAAATTATAGACACACGAGAAGCTGACATGGTCTACAAATCAACAAGTACCTAATTCCCAATGTTTATTAGATAGTTTTCAATGAAACATTAATCAGGTGGGTTTTTAATCGTTTCGTGAGCTCTATCTTTTTCGTATGGCAATGAGCTCAACTTTCTCTTCCAAAATACCGTTTTTGGAAGGTGTATAACCAGGGGTGAAGGGTCAGGGGAGGCAGGGCTGACAGCGTCCACCCAAGATATTTGTGAATGAAGAGCTATTTAATTGCGTTGTGTTATTACGCAATTTCAATACTCTTCGCATTATGTGGCTTCATTGTATTTCCCATTAGCAAGTCTTCGATTCTCTTCGGGAATTTGCATCTTTCTCTGATACGAACATAAAAGTGCGGGACTACTGCAGTAGACGTTCGCTCATTTGTGTATTTTGACAAAGTTTGTGAATGACGGAAACGGACACGTCATGTGACCGCGGTAGCTATAAAACCGTGCTTTCCTATAGCCAGATTTCTCGCCCAGCAGGCAGAATGGACTCCCTCTCCTTTTAGTGAGATTGGCCCTGCGACTTGAATTCTGCTGGAGCCAGGCACGTGTAGAGTTACCAGACGCCAAAGAATCCAGGACTTGCCCTGCAGTTTTACTTCTGTCCAGCATCGGGGGGGGGGGTATTTATGAAAAATTTGGAATGTCCCACATTTTGAGGTATGTATACATTATTAGTTTCAAATTTATTAGCACTTTGAGAAGGATTACAAAAACATTTCCTGAAAATAATGGAATCACTTTGCTATTCATCATAGAGCTTTTTTCACTGATATCAGCACAGCTGATACCGAAGGAAAGAAGCAGGTAATTAATTGGCTCAGTCAAAGTTATTGTTCCAGCAAAATATAACTTTAAACATTTAAGTTACGTAGTATGCTAGGCTTATATATCAAAGCCAGGTGCTTTGTATAAAATGTGTACTTCATACAAGTATAATTGTTAAGGTGTTTCAAAGCTGTTGTTACTCCTTTTATTATATGAATACTTAAGAAAATATAAAACCTATGTACACATGTTTGAATAGTAATTTAGGCTTGGAGCTTAATCTTGGAACATTTAGCATTTTATATAATGTCCTACATCCTTTGTGTAATGTCCTACATTTTAGACCACTAGTGTCCTACATTTACAGTAGAAGAATCTGATATATCTAATTGGCTACCTCTAAAGCATATTTTAGTAATTAATTTGAACCAATTAACTAAATTTTAAAGAACATTATAAAAAACTTCACAAACTGTAACCTAAGCTCTGAAAGCATATACTCTGTGTGATCATGTTCGCTGGGGCGAGCAGGCGGTTCATCGGGAAAACTTTTGTTCCGAAATAGAAGAAGAGGAGGAGGAGGAGGAGGAGGAGGAGGAGGAAGAACCAGAAGAATAAAAAGGACAAGCAAGTGCCTAGCTTATTAATTAGTTCACGCTTGCTTCCACTTCGCTGTAAAAAATATTATTTGGTTTACCTGTACGTACACTGTATATAAGCGCTAACGCGTGGTGATATTAAAACGTACCCTACAATCTTCTTATCCCTCCATGGGATTCACATTGATTTTCCCGGTATTGTGTGCTATTTCTCCCAGGATTTCAAATATATCAGATAAATGTTGTTGCTGATAAATTCGTCGGGCTGCAACCTTAAAGCATATTTAACTCAAATAGCACAAACAGTCCATTCCTGATGCCAGCATGGCGGCTACAAAATGGTGCGGCACAACAGCAAATACCAAGAGCCGCTTGCAAAAACGATGTTAAGACAATGTTCAGAGCTATATGTTGTTTAACGCATTGCAAAAACGATGTTTAGTCCTAAACAGTATCTAAATCGCGTCCATTTTTAGACACTACATAACAGGTGGAGTTGACACTGTTCAACCTTAAACGCACTATTATTTTACACGAGGTGCTGAGCGAGAGCAGAGAAATAAGTTGCAGAATTTGCGATTCTTTGATATGGTTGCAAAATATGGAGTTTTACACCCAGAAAGGAAAAGAGGGGTGATATGACCGCGAATTCTGCTCAGAGTCCGTTCTAATCCCTTAGCGCACTATACCGAAAGTGAGTTCAATGCTAATTTTAGGTAGTAAATCCAGATACATATTTCATTAACGAAGTGATCTTACAGCTAGTACCTACCTAGGTAACACTATTTAACAAAAATTGAATTAATACTTAGCCTCTTGTAGACTGTTTCATTCCTCCTATGCTTTTTAACAGTTGTATGAGAAGAATGCGCTTTAACATGCGTTAAAATAGAGTATAACCTGCTCCATTAACTTGACTAACACTCAGTGCATGTGGCTTATAATAATACCTTTCAGACTAAAACAATAGCCCTCCTCCCGGATTAATACATACCAGTTGGTTTCACATGGGTGTAGAATTGTAATAACAAGAAATGTGCTAGGCTTTTTTCTTTGTAATAAGCCAGAGATTAACAAAACCTTTTAAGAGATTACATGCGTGAAAAGAAATCTAATGTGGAGGTTTTTATGAAGTGGAATTCATTAATTAATTCTGCTCTTTGAATAGTGGTTCTGTTTAGAACTTCGAATTGACGCATACAGGCATGACAATGCATTGCTGCACCTGTATGAAGTATTCATGTATTACTCCAAGGACGGTTCGTTCATTCATTCATTTCTGGTGTTAGGGTTGAAGGAAAACTACCCCAAGTCTTGTGTTCCTTGTGTGATGAGCTTCAAGAATATTTCTTATGCATATCCATAGAATATAACACAAGCTTCATGAATTCAACATTATTAACGAAAACATTGTGAATATGCTGACGAAATAACTCGTTTAATAACACATGCTGAATTGCTCTCCCCTAAGTTTTGGGAAATAATTAGGCTATTGGTTAGGCTCTACTAAAAGAAAAATTACAGAACTGTATTTTTAACACAAATATTTCACATTCAAGAAATAGAGGTTAACTTCCTTTTAGGCTAAACGTGTGGTTAAATTTCACATGAAAATATGGGCAAATGCTTCAGTTAATCTTGGCCCCCCAAGCAGGAACTGAATTAACGCTCCGAATCTGGCATTTAGGAATCACCTGCGCCAGTCTTGGCGATGCAGTTTAGGCAAGTATGCGAGCCTTGGATGCGGGAACGTGCTCGAATTCGATGCGGAATCAGTATAGGTAGAAAACGTAAGTATTGAATTGCATATGGGGATTACTGAAGGCACATTTCAGTTGCATGCTGACGTGGTCTTGGAGGTCTCCAATAGTCGAATATGAAGTAGGTTATGACATCAAGTCTACTATGTAGTGGTCTCTTCAGTATTACCACAGAACAAGGTGAATGGTAAAATCTACTTGTAGGTATACTTTGACAGTGTTTAACGCCCGTTCTTATAACATAAGCACCACCTGATGAAGCATGAAATGTAATTATAATTCGGAAAGGACATTTGGGGAGAAAACGCCCCAGGCCTTAGTTTGGAGTACCTCCCCGGGATCTGCCAGCTATGAGGACTGAGGAAACTCTGAAAAACTCAGTCAGCGTTACAGAGTACCTCCCCGGCATTTGCCAGTTATGAAGACTGAGGAAAGCCTGAGAAATAACTCAGTTCAGTATAGCGGTACTGGAGAGATTTGAACCGCGGACCTTGCGCTTACGAGTCTGTGCTTTAGTGAACTCGGCCACCTGCGTTGGTAGCTTTTAGTGGTATAAAATACAATCATCACACAACCCTAGCGTGTTTCTAATTTTATTTGTACAGGTAGAATTCCACAGTTTACTCTCTTTGTATGCTGAGATTGCTTTCTCTAGCATGTTGCCCAACTCAGTATACAGACCAATTTGCTTACAATAACTAGCAATTAAGCAAACGAAGTTTTATTGTCCCCTGATTCTCGAAAGTAATGTGGTATGGTTCAAACCCTCCAATATCGTAATGGAATCTGCTGATTCAAAATCTTTCTAAAGCACCATCAAGTTTCGTTTGAAACGCTTTCTCTGTATTTGGACATTGCAGCTTAACACTTCATTTAATTAATCATCAAGAAAGTCAAGGTTTTTAAAACGTGTAATGGAAGTTAATTACACCGCGTGGAAGGGGTATAAACATCATTCTCTTAGAAGGCGGTTCTAAATGCAGAGATAAATGATAAATTCCATTACAGTTTTAGTCTTTGAGCACTTACTTCATTAGAAAAAAATAAGTTTTGCGGAGTTGCCTATTATTTAATTCAAATACGGAGGGATTAAGGCAAGTCTTATTGAAATATATGGTAGAATAGCAGCTGTACTTCACTTTAGTTACCTTCATCAAGTGTCGCGTTTCGCCACAATTTATCAATTTTGCTTCGTATAAACAGCAATTTTCGTTAGTGTTAAGAAGTGGCAACTACATTTGAACGCGAGTTGTTGCCATGACCTAACACTCGATCCAGACAGTTGTCTATTGCTCGCTGCGGAGGCCCTGAATAATATTGTATGTCGGGTCGTTGTTTTCGTTTATTGTAGATTCAAATAAGGGATACGTTAGTTCTTAGTCTCTCTCATTAAATGTTTAAGGAAAATTATTTATTTATTCTAATTCTATAAATTACTAAATGAGATATATATTTGTTTTATTTGTCGTCATTGTTTAGATAAACACTAGGACTTTCTTTTCTTTATGCATACTGTAGTAATGAACTATCTGGTTTGTGCGTTAATTACATGTAAGTAAATGTTTAACTTAAGACCACAGTTTCTTCTGTTTCTTCATTCAAACATAAAGAAGCGTCTGGTATTTAGTTCATTTCTTAAACATTAATAGTTTCGCTACAATTGCATAAAGGAACTGTCTTGGGAATTAAATACAATTAGTAACATTTAACATAATTGCTGTAATGCTAGAGTGACCACACCTGCAAGTGAAGAATGAGAGACAAGGTGTCAAAAAGTAGGGATATTTCAAGGTTTTGAAAGGCATGGCATAGCATAGAATTGAGCCGTAATTTCGTTTTTTTCCCTTAAAATACGGAAAATATTATATTACGCAATTTGGTTCCACATCTTTAACTAGAAAATACCGAAGAAAACATTAATGATATAGATAAGAAAAGACGAAAAGCAGTATTTTCCGCCGGTCTATTATATATCTCTAGAATATTAAAGCAATAATTAAAATTCCAAAGACAACTTATTTCGCACTCTAGCCTACGGATTTAATTCCAAAACCCATTTTATTATTTCTATATAACTGTATACTTCTTCTTGCTTTTTGTACATGCGAAATGTCAGCCTACGTAACCCTCTTCGCTTTCGGTTTCAGTGACAAAGCGTGCGTTCTATTTTAGGAAGAGACGTGATTTTATCAAGTGTGAAATGAGTCACCTTCCCCCCTGCCCACCGCTGCAAAGGAAGGTGCACGGCGTCAAATGTCTACTCTCTATTAAGCATTTTTCTACACAAACTATAAAAGAGGGAAAGTGATCCTAAGCTTTTTCAATGTACTCATCCAGATACCCTTCAGGTTTAAAGGATGGCAGCTACACCGTTTCCACCCATTATATGAACTAGCTTTTGTGCAAGTTAACCGCGCACCGTAATTAACGCAATGTAACTTCCGGTATAAGAAATTAAAATGTATTTTTGTTAATGAGCTTTAAATAAGTTTTTTTAGTTTTATTTATGGACACTAGTGGTAAGGGTTGACGGATTTCAGCACAGTCCCATCATAATGTAGAAACCGTCAATGTAAATCACGGCATTAAAAATGTGCTTGAACCCGTGTATGTATGTAACGGGGGTGTGTGTTACGTAATGATGGAAGGTGTGACCAGTGATTTGGAATCCCCCTCGCAATAAGATTTGAGTGTGTGTGTGCGTGCCTGTTAGAAAATGTGCTTGAATCTGTGTATGTGTGTGACGGGGAGTGTACGTATTGATCGAAGGTGTGGCCAGTGATTTGGAAGCTCCCCTCGCCCTAAGAGCTGTGTGTGTGTGTGTGTGTGTGTGTGTGTGTGTGTGCGCGTGTATCTCAGCAGGTGAATATGTAGTTAGCCCTCCGTCAGTCGCTAGGGGCCTGAGAGACCCCTGGCATTATATAAATGTTATAATTTTCGAACGAACGCACCTATGCAATTGCCTGACTAGGACATCTAACATTACACCTTGCGCAATTATTTGCTGCAGCGATAACCTTATCTGTTTATTTATTTGGCTGGAGGAATGACTAATCAGCAGTTACGTGTCGCACAGGTCAACCAGGCCCCGCGCGCCTGCTCTCGTTACATATTGTTGACAGATTTGTTTCTCATTAGCTTTTGTGCAATATTGCTATACTATTGCAAGGAGCTGTTACTGCTTCGTCATGAATACGAGTAAAAAGTACGATCTACAAAATCCGAATGATTTGGAAGAAGTACATCGCCTACTTTGCGATGATGATGCCTTGCCCGTGGATGACAACTTATATGAATCAGATGACTCTGATTCAGAAGATAAACTCGAAACGAGGTCTTTAGATTCAGAAACTGACCATGAAGATGAAGAGGAAGACGATGAAAGCAGCTTGTGTGATAACATGTATTTTATAGGTAACATCATATGCGTATCATAGTAATTCTTCTTCTTCTTTTTCTTCTTCTTCTTCTTCTTCTTATTATTATTATTATTATTATTATTATTATTACTATTATTATTATTATTATTATTATTATTATTATTATTATTATTATTATTATTATTATTATTGACAATACATTCTGTGTTATTCACAGGAAGAGATGGAACAAAATGAAAAAAAACACCTTTGAAAATAACACAGACAAGGGCTCCCAATATATTTGCCAAACTTCATGGTGTGGTAGGAGCTGCCAAAAATGCGAAAACGGAAATTGATTGTTGGAACCTTTTTGTTACCGAAAATATACTTGATTTGATTGTTGAAAGCTCAAATACTTACATTAGCAGTGTGCAGCACAAATTTGATTGTGAAAGAGACTGCAGACCTACAAATGTAATAGAAATAAAAGCTTTCCTAGGCTTATTGTACCTGGCAGAAATTTTTCGTGGTGGACGCCAGAATATCACGAGTTTTGGAGAACCGATCTTGGAATTCCTCTATTCCGAATGGCTATGTCCGAAAAACGATTCAGTTTTCTAATACGCTGTATTCGCTTTAATGACAAAAGCTCAAGACTGGAGCGACGAAGATTGGATAAATTGGCTGTTGTTAGAGAAATGTTTACATTGTTTCTGAACAACTGTCAGAACCATTATTCTCTTGGACAAAATGTCACTGTCGACGAACAGTTGCCGACATTTCGTGGTCGATGTACTTTTAGACAATATATACCATCCAAGCCAAACAAGTATGGCATAAAGATATTCTGTTTGAGTGATGCAAAACTGTTTTATACAACTAACATGGAGATTTATTGTGGACAGCAGTCGGACGGACCATATTTGCAAACTAACTCGGCAGAGGCTGTAGTGCTGAGACTAACTGAACCAATCTCTGGCACTGGACGAAACGTTACTGCAGATAATTGCTTTACCAGTGTATCGCTGGTGAATGAATTGTGCAAAAGACAACTTTCTTTCGTCGGTACAGTGCGAAAGAACAAACAAGAGTTACCCACTAGTTTCACTTCTCCGAAAGATCGCAGACAGTACGAAAGCATATTTGGCTTCACAAAAAATGAAACACTTGTTTCATATGTTCCAAAAAAAAGGTAAAACAGTAGTTTTGCTCTCAAGTCTACATGTTTCATCCACACAGTTATCAGAAAGTGCTGAGAAAAAGCCTGAAATAATCCTGCATTACAACGACACTAAACGTGGAGTTAATGCGGTGGATAAATTGTGTGCTACATACAATGTAGCCAGAAGAACGAGAAGGTGGCCCGTGGTAATTTTTGACCATATCTTGAACATTTCAGGTATTAGTTCTAGGATTATCTTCCTTGGAAACCAAAATAAATATTCCACAAGGCAGGAGTATTTGAAATCACTATCTTTAGCTTTACTGTTGCAACAGCTACAAAGGAGAGCAACAGCATCAAATCTATCCGATGATTTGAAAGGACTTTTGACAAAATATAAACCTGAAGAATCCGGCGTAGATGAATTGACAAATACACCACTATGCACATTGAAAAGGAAACGATGTGAACCCAGCAACAAAGACAAAATGAACTGCAAAACTAAATATGCATGTGGGAAATGCAACACCCCCCTGTGTTTGAGCAAACGTGCTAAAATTATTTGCGAAAGTTGCTTAGTCGGGGAAAACACGGGTGAGATAGTAGATGATTCTGAGTAACTGATCATTTGAAATTACAAGTTGTATGTATACCTGCAAATGGCAATGTATTTCTTTATACTTACTGTAATACAATTTATAACGTATATGTACTCGAATTTTAGCTTGTATTTTTATGTTGTAAGATAATACCTATTAATGAAAGCCTTGTACGCTTTATCTAAATAAAGGTAAAAACAGGAAAAAAATAGAAAATATACGAAAGAAAACAAAAATACAAACAATAACAACAAAAATATAGCGCGGGTCTACTAGGCCCCGCGCGACTAATGGCGTTCTACCAAAGCGCGCGCCTGACGGAGGGTTAAATAAATTATATGGACGGCAATGTACCGCCTCCCCCACCTGGTAAGACATGACAAGCGTTCCTACAGCTAAAATCGTACCATCATGAAATATAAATGTGGTCTAATGAGAATGCAATGAAGGAATAACTACTGGAACAATAACACATGCCTCTAAAAATCAGAAAATCGATGTGAAGCTTTTCAGTATCCAAGAGAAGTAAAAAATAACATTGAAATTATTTACAAAAAGCGAGACATCCACTTAGTTAATGGAGACAGTAAAAACTCGACAAAAATTATACCTGTATGACAAAGTTCACACTCCAGTATCCTTCGGGTAGAATTTACTGTTAGAAGGTATATATGACAAGTTTTAAGTACCTCTACGTTAAACGGTAACTCCTCTAAAAGATTAGAAAAAATATGTTTGTTACTTCGGTATCCAAAAGAAAATAAAAATGGCATGTGAATCTTTCATGCGTCTAAACAGCACTACTAATATTCGAGACAGCTGTGTGGTTATCAAAGAATAATATAGAAGCAACCCTACGGCTAAGACTTAATAAACAGAGTCAATGCAATCCTGAAAAACATATCCTATTATTCAGTCTCGAAGAGAAATAAAATAACTGTTATAAGCGAGATACATGCCTAGTTAATGCAAGGCAGTAAAAACTCGAAAGTATGATGAAGTCCATCGCTCCAGTATCCTCAAGGCAGAAGTTTACTTTTATAAAAATCTATAATGAGATGAATCATTTCTATGCTAAGCGGTACCCTCCATATCGAGCCAAATTATATGTTAGGAGAAAAACCAGAGGTAGCCTAGTAAAAGAATGCCCCAGCGTAAAACGGCAGAACGATCTCCCTGCACTATATTTACCTATAAGTGACGGGTAACGAAATGTTGAGAACGAAGACGTGATCTAGATTCACACAGACGAAAAAACGCCCCAGGTGTTTATTTCCGTTGTCGATAAAAAATACACATACATGCTCACGTACACATGGCGATAATTGAACTAAGAAAATAAAAAATTAGAAACACCTGCTATGAAGCATAAAAAGTGTTTACGCTCCTTGAATGTAATCCACCAATAGCCAAACAGCAGCGCACGCATTGATGATCTAAGAAGGGAATTATGAGAAACAATTCTGGATGTAGAACCCCCACTATCTAATAATCATGTTATAAAATCAAAGACACACAACTAAGAATTTCAGTATCTATGTGAGCGGCATGTGAAGTGATATTCCATAAAATATAACATGTGACACACGGGGTGGTATGGGGGTGGGGAGATACTTCAAGTAAAATGAGGTCAACAAACAGCACAACTATAAAACAAGCGTGAAGATGAATATCACTCCAATTTCACCAATGTTCGAGAGAGAACAGGTAACATGGATGGTAAGTGAACAATTTTGTTACAAAATTCAGTGCAAGATTGCTTCTATAATAATGTAGTATATGTGAGAGGATTCTGTGTCGTGTGTTTCGTCGAGAATATATACTGCAGGACATTTCTGTCAATATTTTTGTTCATTCAAGTTTAACGAGATTAAGATATATTCTTTGACCTAAAATACAAAGTGCTTGTACTAAAATCCTGTTGAAACACGCCTGAATGTTACAGATGGCATAGTGCACCAATTGAATAAACTGAGAGATGTTAGAGCTATCTTACCTACTAAAAAGATCGCCCATTTGAAATTGAACGTTCCCTTCAGGATAAACAGCCTAAAAACGTGTGTACAAAATATGGAAAACGCATTGCGCTAATTCTGGATCACCATCAAATCCTTCTCCCCGAACGGTTTAAAATGTCAGCAGAACAAAAGGCTGCAATTAATTCTGGAAGACACCAGCTTATATATATATGGGTCAGGAAAGTCTGCCAAACGGATAAAAGCGACACAAGCTATGTTTTTTACAGGCGAGGGTAAACATTTATAAACTTGCAAGTCTGTTGTTGCAATAATGCTAATAATTCTTTTAGCAAAATAATAAATCAGTTTTTTGAAAACTCCATGGTCAAAGATTTATTTAAGATATTTGGATAAAACATCAGTTTCGAACTTCAGCTGTTTTTTTGTCTTAAACAGAAAGAATTCCTATTAGCTTTATGTATGTGTTAAATGGAAAACTTTCTAACCTCAGTTTTGAACGATGTTTTTAAAATAATGTTTTAAATACATTTGCAACCAGTTTTACTAAACAAATAAAGAACGTACGCTTGAAAAATTATAGATTCACAAAAGCAAAAAATAGCAATCTCCGTTTAAGTAAAATAATGTGTTTTTATAATAAAACTGCAAAATGATTATGGATAATGAAAAATAATCGGAAAAACAGTGTATGTTTAGAACATTATTGATAATATCGTGAACGTGTGAATAACAAAATATATGGTTTTCTTTTCAGATTTGTAAAATATCAGTTTTTTAATTACAGCTGAAAAAGTCATATCTTACTGCTTTTACCTTTAAAAATAGAGAAAAAAACGTTGTTATTGCACGTATGCATGTGATAAAGGAAACTATTTTGTAATATCGGCTTAAAACATTGTTTAAACATCATACTCTATTTACGAAAAAAGATAAACCCAGTTTAAGGAAAATCATGTGTTGTTTAAACAAACTACAAACGTTTTTAAGAAAAAATAATCATAGATAAAAAATAATGTGTCTCTAGAGCACTAACAATAATATTATCGTACATGTGAAAATAAAAAAATGTTTGTTCCTTTTTTACATATTTAAAAAAGTTATTTATTTATACTTTCTTGTATCAATTTCAGATGCTGCCGTAAAACAACAGGATATCCACAGAAAGTTAAACGCTACAGAAACCATGAGCAAAAAAGCTAGGATTTAAATTCAGGTATTATTTGGGAAATACTAAATAAACAAAAGTTCTTATTTAAAATAAAGAGAGTTGAGGGTTGTTACACTACAGAGAACATGCTGACGATGGGACCAAGCCGTCTCCCGAAACGCGTTCAAGTAAGAATATTATAGTGATGTAGTGTACCAGCCCTCAACTCTCTTTATTTTAAATTATGACACATCACTGTTACTAGCTTCTAAATCTTCAAAATTAGTCAAAAAGTTCTTATTGTTTGCATATAAGTGTTAAAATAGACTTTTCTAAATACAGCTCAGAACATTCGTTTAAAAAACGTTATCCAACAAAGTATACATTTGATAATTACTAAACATGAACTTCTATTATAAAATAATGTTTTGCAAATTGTCAGCCTAAGATAGAAGATGCATATTAAATATTATTTTTGTATAAAACAGGTTTTTCTAATCACAGTGCAAATAGAGTTTAGCATAAACAGTGACACATATCAAATATGCGAATAGTTATAAAGAAAGTTCTTATTGTTTTTATGTATGTGTTAAAATGGAATTTTCTGATTTTAGCTTAGAGCGTTGGTTTAAGAAAGCATTGTATTATTACGTACCAACAAACTATTCATTTGATAATTACTAAAAAAAACGTAGCATATTAAGAAAAGCACTTTTTTAAAATAGAATTAAGCTTAAAATTAAAAAGACACCTATCAAACATTATTTGTGTATAAACACAGTTTGTTCTAATTACACTGAAAATAGATTTCAGCTTAAAAATGAAAAAGCACATCGTATCTCAAATAAGTAACGGGATTTTTTCAGCTTAAAAGGATACCACACATTTCGGTTTAAAATATCTTGACTGTATGCATGCGGTAACATGCATTACAAATGCCACTTTGTATTATATTTCAGAGGAAGGCTGCACGCGATCTCGAATAAAGTCGGTGCTGAAACAACCCTGAATACAACCCTGAAACAACCAACGGTCAAGAGGACGGAAACCGACTCAAAAGAGGACACTGTATCTGCACGAAGAAACCTACAATATATTCTGTGAGTTAACAGACGAAACAGGATCTTGCATGTAATAAGATAGAATCAGCATTTAAAAATCGGAACTATACATGTCAGATAGTAAACACATTGGAGACAATAGATCCGGAATCATTTCTAGATGAGTGTGAACCCCTGGTTAGCAATGACATTAGGAGTAATCTCGCTTGACACGCGTCAGGAATAAAATTATTTGCTACGTTAGTATGCCGATATATCATCCAGACTCCCGAAAATTAAAAGATTGAGACATTTAATTTCAGTAGTAAGATGGAGGCTAACTTACAGGGTAAAAATATTAGCGAATAGTGTGGGAATAAAGTTAAACATCCCATATTATTGAACATCGAAACATTGGAATCAAAAAGCAGTTCGAAATCTCTATACCAAATATGCTCGCTAATTTTAAATGCATGTCACTACGATCCTTTAAATGCAGATTGTCACATAAAATTGCCTGAATTCATAAAACACAAGAGAGCAGTGACTAATATTAAGAACGCAGATATTATATGTTTTGGATATTGTCTACTTGCATCTAACTGCCCAGTAAAGCGTAACGGTAATAGAGGGAATTCTTACTCTAAGTGCAATATGATTAAAGAATTTGATTTCACAGGAATAAAATTTCCAGTATCCTTAGATGACATCCAAAAATTTGAAAAGCAAAATTACAATATACGATCACGGTATATGGTATAGATGAATGTTCAATTATTGCGCTATACCAACTCCCTGAACGAAAAGAGCATCATATGAATATTTTAAGAATCACAATGAAGGTAGATCACACTATTATTTAGTAAACGATCTATCTCGCCTTTTGGTGACGCAACTAACTATATGGAAGGGTGAAGTGTGCATGTGCGAAGGCTGCTTCAAATATTTTTCAAATAAAAATAACTTAGAAAAACATAAAAGGAGGTGCACGAAATCGCAGGTTGTTAGTATGCCTGAAATAGGGATAAACGACGCAATTGAATTAAATTCATTTTACAACGGTTCTCCCGTATTATTTGTAATATATGCAGACATTGAATAAATACTTAAAAAGTGCATTCGTGTCAGACCTCTGTAGAGAACAGTTGAACGAGGTCGATACAGAGATACGAAGCAGTGTCAATATATCTAAATCTCATACATCAATATGACAATTACTTCTCAAAATTCAAAATCTTTAGAGATCCTAATGCCATTCAAGATTTGTTCAGTGAATTAAATATAATTGCAGACGATGTAATTGATATTTACTCAAAAATAAAGAGTTAAGTATGACAGATGATGATATGAAATTCAGAAATGCTGATTATTGTGATCTATGTGAACATAAATTTGAGTTTGAACAATTCAAAATCAAAGACCACTGTCACATCACTGAAACTTCATAGGTCCGTCACACAATCGGTGTAATCTGCATTGGAAATTACTAAATTTCATACCAATATTTTTTCGCTAGGGCCCTGGCCCTGGCCAAGGCCAGGCCTGTCTCCCAGCCCCAATTCTTACTCCACTGGTTACCGCATTGCGGGCCAGTTGTCTCTCTCTCTCTCTCTCTCTCTCTCTCTGTGGATTGCGCGGGTGCTTAAGGCGGTACCGCACCAAATCTTCTATTTCCTACTCTGGTGGAGGAGTTTTTAGTGGGTATAGCCATCGTCAGTTGTCGAGTCCCACACTCCCAGTCTGCGGAATGGGCTGAGGTAAGTAGGTAGCCGTAGTTTTCTCTTCTACTAAAGAAAAGTAAATATTTCATTTAGAGAGTTCACAGCAATACTATGTCACCATAGGGAAGAAGGCCTTTTACCGCCGCAGCATCATCTCACAATCGGGAAGCAACGGAGGTGAAGAAGCCGCGGCAGTCTGCAACTAGCACTGCCTCGCTTCTCGGGAGCGGGCCAGTCAATCACCGCCACTCAGCCACTACCGCCGCCGCCAAACAACAGCCGCCATAGCGCGGTTATCTGCGGTGTACCCCAAGAAACGCCAGTACGCTTTTTACTGGCAGCTGCGTAGCAACATTGTTCTTAGTAATGAAACATCACGCCACCCCTGGGATTCACGCTGTTGTGCGTCTGAAGCTGGCCAGCGGCGCTGATTTGGAGACTGCCTTGGCTACGGGCCTCGCCTTGTTATGTAGGTACCCCCGGGTCGAGGCTAGGAGACATGAACGTCCAGCTCCATGCTGAAGCTGCTGTGCCTTCGGGCCTATCTTTCATCGGGCCTGCCCTTCATCGTCGAGCTGCCACCACTGTGGTGCCAAAGACCTCCCAGCAGGGTGCACTGGGCACGATCTTAGCCGACACCGGCGGTACTGTGCCACCTGCAGTGGTACGTTGCACTTTACCGGCCAGGTTCAGTGCCCCTCTACCCGAGGAGCAGGCAAACAACGCAGCCGACAGTGACAGACCGGCAGTCTCAACTGGGGAGGTGACGCGGGACGCTATGCGAGGTTCCGTGCGGAGGTACTGAACATGGGTTACCGTCTAGTCGTCATGGAAAAGACGCTCACCACTGTCATCACAGAAAACCTAAAGGATCTGCGGGCAACCATGAATGATGCCAACCTTCATCATCAGATCATCATCGCCGAACTGTCAACACGGCTGGACAACAGCACCACCCGACCGCAGGCCTTGGAGAACGACACCAGAAACCATCAGCAAACACAACCGCCAGAACACCAATCAGTCCATCAGTATATCAATATCCACTTCCATTCGCCATTCCTTCAAAACGCCAGCGTCTGCTGGAAAAATGTGTGCCTTTAACCAGAAATCTCAAAGAAGTCGACGCCACTGACATCAGATCCAAACCAAACTTACCTATCTTCCTTAATTGTCAACTTTTAAACTCTAGACTGTAGCCAGAACTTTTGTCATGGCTGTATTCTAGGACCTTACCTTTCACCCCGCTCCCGCCCATTGGACAGCAGCTGAGTATCTTTCAAAGATACGCGGGTGCTATGCGGGTTTGCGCTAACTTTCCCTTGAATTCCTTTCTTTATTCTTAGTCCTGACCGTTGAAGGAGTTTTAGTGGGTATGGCCATGTTCTGGTAAGTCCTACACACTCAGCTCCGAAAGGGACTGGTGTAAGTACATAACTATATTTCTCCTCCACTCTAAAAAAAAGGCTTAGATCTTCATGATGTCAGTTTGTTAAGAGTCGAAGCTCCTCTTAGTGAAATTCGCTTTGAATAGCGTCGATGACTTGTCATGGTTAAAAAGTGTACACTTTAGAATAAAAGCCATTAAGGATTTCTTGGTCTGTATATTTTATAAGGATTTTACGCCATTTAGGATATTGTAGAGATGCAGAACTCTACATAGCAGTAAGTATCTCTAAATACGAATATTAAACCTTGCTACAACTGTGGTATGTATAAAAAGAGCTTCCTGAGGAATTATTACAAGAAGTGGCACGAAATGTCATGTGAAGAGTTTTTAGAAGATAAACATTGTGGTAATGCTTACGGTACTGAGCATCACAGATCGTACATGAAGACTTTGGCGGTGCTACCATAGCTAGCAATAAAATCAAGACCGAGCCTATCAGACACCAGCCTTTGTCGACAATGGGCGCTGAATGTGACATGACAGAGTATGAGATGGCATTTAAATGACGTGAAATCGTATTTCGTTCGATGTGATTCGTCCGATGACTTGAATATTTATCTACAAGAGGCAAAATAGCGAATGATTTAAGCTGTTTAAAAAGACCTATTCATACATAAGCCTGTGAAAATTAATCCCCTTGATGAATGCCCCTGAAGAAAGTACTAATAAAACATTCAAAACACGCAATCAATCAATCAATCAATCAATGATTTTAGAAACACACTTGGACTGCATGTTAGGCATGAAATTCAAGAAGCTTTCTACTAAACTGGAAGAAGCTGAGCTTAAGGGCAACAATTATACATTACCTGTCATAGAAGGTGATTGGATCATAATTAACAAGTATAACCCCTTCGAGGAACCAGCTACATTCTTCTACTTCCATGTTTTGAAGCAAACAAACCTTGCGTAATTACTCAGAATACAAAGATGCGAAATGCTTTATGTATGCTATCCTCGCAAAATTCGTCAACAAACCTCGGCGTGTCAGCATGCACAAGAAACTTAAACATAAGTACCATTTCACATGATTTTCGTTCCCTACGACCTTGGCTGAAATCGCGAAATCTGAAAGAAGGAATAATACATTTATAAATGTGTTTGGTCTTGATGAGAATCATGAAGTGTTTCCTATAGAGGTCGCTGATAAGGAGTAACCCGATCATACTGATCTGATGCTATTAAAATGCTACTGGCCTACATCGGTGTGTTTATATAAAGAATTTTCAGAAGCTTATTGTCTGCAAAAAACCAAATATATAGAACGAGTGTACACGTGCTAACGATGTTTCACCTATTTTGATGATCGGTATGGACGAAGCGGACTGCAAAAGCTAGAAGAACGTCCCACTACCTGCAGTAAACATGCTATCGCTACGTCAGTTATCCCTGGTAAGGAGAATTCAATCGTCCGGTTTACGTCATCTATGCAGATTTTGAGAGCATTCTCACAATATACCATACATGCATTCCTACTCCTGAAACATCCTATACAACTCCGTATCACAACTATTCTAAAATGAGCTTATGTGACACTGGCGCACTCTGTTGCGAATCTGTAAACCGATCTTTCTACTCAGTCTTATGTATATTCTGGATATCATGTGGCCGAGAAGTACCAAACTTCCTTTGCGAAGAGGATCAATAGTGTATACCAATCTGTTAAGCCTCTTAAACTTACAGATGAACAACAAAAGGATTTAGAATCGTCTACAGACTACTGCTTGTTTGGTAAAATATCACTGAACGCTTCTAACTGGAAGGTGAGAAACCACAATCGCATTAGTGGTGAATATCGAGGAAGTCTGTATAATAAGTGTAATCTAGCCTGCAACACATCTAATTGTGTTCCTGTTTGCATGCATAATCTGAGCGGACATGGCTCACACTTCATCGTTATGGAGCTAGGCTGCACAAGCGAAAGAGTAGAAGTAATATCGAAATCTGAAATAGGCTACATATAATTCTCTAAGTATGTTGGAGATATTAAACTCAGGATTGTGGATACCTACCGTTTCCTGAGTACAAGCTTGGATAATCCAGTATAAAACCTAGCAGCGCGTTCTGAGACGCGTAAGTACTTGAGAAGACAAGCTGAGCTTGGTGACTCGTAAGGGGCATTTCCCTACAATTATGTTACATCATCGAATGCTTGAACGACACACGCCTGCCTTCAAATGAAGCATTCTGCAGTAAATTGAGTGACGAAGAAATCAGTGATGATGACTGCGAGTATGTTACTGTGGGAGATTTTACATTTTCTGTTTCCTAGGTATTGTCCCCAGCTTGAAGCGAATTAGACATGAATGAATATGTTTTTTCACAGTCTGGCAAATTCTTGGGATGTAATATCATTGTTTAAGGGATGCTATGAGCAGTGTGATTCTGCGTGGAGTAATCTGAGGTGCTCATTTAAGATAATAAATGTTTAGAAGTGATGCCGAGGGAGCAATATGAGTTAGTATTTAGCTTCGACTGGTATGGGTGTATTTTGTTATCGTCCTTCAACCCGAGGATGACCATTTTGGTCTAATACAGGGCTCAAACTCCTTAATTCTCTGGTAGCATGTATATCTATTTTTGCCTTAAGGTATTCTATCTCCCTATGGTAGCAGTTAGATTGCGCAATTCAAAGAAATTTTAGAGCATTGTTGAGATCCTGGGGCCGTGACGATGAAGTGTCTCCATCATTGCGGCCTTACTTGCAGTTGGAGGTGAATCCGAGATAATACCTGACTGTCCTCAGAAGCCGGGTTAATGAGGAAAAATTGTTCAGAAAGGAATCATCAAATTGGGTGAGATTAAGTGACGTCATGATCCTTTGTTCAGGGATGTTGGTAGAGCTGTTGCTAGTCGTTTTAGTTGACCAATGCAATGGGTCCAGTTACAGCCAACTAGGTCTATGCTATTAATCCCAGAGTATTGTTGGTTGGATACCTCGAAACATAAGGTCTGCGGGGTTATCTTTTGAACTCACATGACGCCAATGGGCTGTTGGAACGATTTCCTATATTTCTGAACCTCTATTCGCCACATATGTTTTCCACATTGTAAGACATGGCTTTAGCCATGTCAGTACAATTTCTGAATAAGTCCGGAATTGCAGTCCGGTTACAGTCGAGTGTAGAATACTAAGTGTTTTCTTGATAAAACGTGCTAGCAGTAGAGCACCGCACAGCTCGAGGCGAAGAATCTATGCTGGTTTCAGTGACACCACTCTTCGGTGCGCGTCTTGGTACACAGTATACATGTGAGTGAGTACCTGGCCTTTGTGATTCGTAGATCTTACATAAATGGAATCCCCGTAGGCAGTTTGAGAGACGTCGTAAAAACCATGCATTTCGATTGAAGTGGTGCTATCTTCCCAAGGAATATATCATGGCACTCTAAATTTGTTCAGCAAGGGGATTTGCTTATATAAATCCAACTATGCTGGATACAAGCTTCTGACAATCGATCATTCCATCCCGTTCCTTCTTGCCACAAGCGCTGAATGAAGATCCTGAAGAGAATAACCAAAGGACTAATCAGCCCAAGTGGATCGAATATAGAAGCTTTTATGGACAGCACCATTCGCTTTGTGTAGATTTCGTTTTCAATTCCAATTTTATGTGAGTCTAGATAACAGTTGATTTACAATTCAGCTGTAGAAGGGTTCCATGCTAATCCTAAGGTATGGAACACATAAGTGTTATTGCTGGTTATAGAGTGGTTTTCTTCTCTCAAGCATTCTGGGATTGATTACAAAGGTACTGGATTGCTTGTGTACCATTTCCGTAAATGGAATCCACTACGTTGGAGAAGGTTTTGCAAATCTGTCTGCAACTGTAGAGCTTCCTCCAGGGTATCAGTATCTGAAAGATAATCATCTACGTAAAACTCATGTTTTAGGACGGATGCATCTCTAGGGAAGTGCACTTCCTCATCTTGCGCAAGCTGTTGAAGGCATCTCGTGGCGAGATATGCTGCTGAAGCTGTTCCATATATGTGTCGTAAGCGCATAAGTCCTGAGTTTATTTCCTGGATGTTCACTCTATAAGATGCATTGTAAATACTGGTGTTTGGGATGCACTTTAACTTGTCGATACATTTTCTCAATATCCGCAATGAAACTTATTCTGTGGGTTCGGAATCGTGTGATCAGTGAGCAGAGATCTTCTTGTGCTGTAGGTCCAATCATTAACATATCGTTTAGAAATATCCCGTTGCCAGATTTAGCTGAGCCATAAAAACGACCCTTACATTCGTTGTGCTGATTGATTCTTTTTGAACAGCATCATGAGGGAAGAAGTATTCTGCCCCTTAGAGTGAAGATCCAGTTTTCAGCTCTAGCTTGTGTTCAAAAGATTGATATTGCCTCATGAATTGAACATGTCTTTACGAAGATTCTCATTTACTAGCAGTTTCCTCTGCAGGAAACGAAAGCGTTGAGTGGCAGTGTCCAATGTGTTTCTTAGACTTAACTCTGTCCTTGGAGATAGTTTAACAATGAAACGTCCAGTTTCATCCCTTTTAGTAGTTTTGTTTAAGTATTTCTCACACTTTCGCTGTTCTAGGGATAGTGGTACATTATTTACTTCTTCAAAACTCCACAGCAGTTGAATTTGAGTTTCTAAACTGTTGATCTAATGAAAACAGAATTGTGTTCTCGTTGTGTATCCTTGGCTTTTGGAGTGCTTTTTTAATATTACCCGCTGAGGATCCATCCAAAATGTGTGTTCTGCAAAATAAAATTGCCCGGACTCTCAGGCATCATCAATTGTAGGAAAAACTACGCTCCAATTAACAGATGTGCACTATTAGGAAGGTAGAAATGAGGATCTGCTACAGTTATCTCACTCGGAATATTACGTTCTTCGTAATTAATAGCTGAAGTGGGAATATTGCCAGTAATTTGCGGAATAACTATATATTCTTTGTTAAGGTGATAATCGTTAGCTGTAGAGCGGACGTTAATATTCACCAAGGAGTCACCTCGAGATGAGAGTTCTCCGAATGCCTGTAGATAAATTGTTGATATTTTTTCTTCTTCAGTCTCAAGTGCTGCACAGCGTGTTCTGAGATTAAGTTACTCTGAGAATCACTGTGAAGTATGGCGCGAAACAGATGTGGTTTTCCATGGGAATCTTCAGTTTTGACCAAAGCTGTACTTACAAGCGCCTGCGTCCTTGATTTACACCTCAACGAATAAGTCGCTTGATAAGAATTGTCGGCTTCTGATGGCCTTAAACAGTCGCTGTTTGACTGGTTGGACTGCGTTGGCATTGAGGCTCAAGTTTACAATGGAGCAGTATATGGTGAAATTTCTTGCATGTTTTACAGGGCATTGTATACTTGCATGCATTTCACGTGTGAGAAAAACTGAAACAATTACTGGAATATTTGTTAGCCTTTACAAACCTCTACCTTTCTTCGGGAGATAGCTTGGGGAAGTCTGGACATTTGTACAGCTGGTGTTCTTATGAACAAATACAGCATCATTCTGTTACTGTGACACGAAAACTGAGTTGTTGATCGTTGTTTAGGTTTATTGACCAGATTCTGGCTCTGATTCTGCTTGAAAACTTGAGTTTAACCGTAAAGCTGTAGGGACCGACAGTGTTTAAAAAAATTAACTGCTTGTGTTCCAGGAATCAACTTGTGAATGCGTGGCTTAAAATTTCTGTCTTAATTTCTTGTCAAGTTTGGATAAGAAGAGTTCACACAGGAGAAGATCCACAATACCAGCTTGAGGATTAAGAGCTTCAAGTGCATCTCTACTACCTTGAAATGTATTTATCAACTGCCGATTCTCTGACTCAGTTGATCTTAGCTTGGTAGGGGTTTCTAGTATCTGTTTAATGTATTCTGCTGCTATGAATTTTGGAGAATGGCATCTGCTAACAAGAAAGAAGTAGGCCACAGTAAAGTTAGTGTCTAATATACTTATATTTCTAATAGCATCCTTTGCTTGTTCCTTAAGAGACGAGAGTATTTAGTGAAATCCTTCAATGTTTGATAAACCATTGTTATTGACAACTAGGTTTCCGGAGGTATCCTTAAAATACAACAATGATGTCAATGTCCCACTAAAGGTAGGAAGGTTGATTTTAGAGAGTTTTATATTCCCAGCTAAACTATGTGATGACTGAGATGCTATTTCATCAATCACCTGTAAATCCTTCGTATTTGTAGCACTTCGGAGATTCCATTCTAATAAGTCGACAGCATCTTCGAAGTCTTGACGGTAAGTGGCGCGAGCTTCGTCTCGTCATAATTTAGCTTCAGTTCGTTCTGAATGTGTTTGATTTCTTCGTTTTTTGCAAGCAGTCTGTTTACTTTGATTTGCAAGAGGTAAGTATCAGCGTTGCTGTCTTCACAATTTACAAATGTTTGTAAACGCGTCAAACTGGATTTGAGAGTACCTCTCTTTTTAAGGTACATTTTCACGTTGGAAAAAAAAATCTATATTTTTAGGCAGAACGTTTTCAATTTTTTTTCTACTGATTGGTATAATAAACTAAAACTATTTACACCATCAAAACTTAAAAATAATTTTTTTGTAACCATAAAAAAATTTCAAAGCTCAAAGTTTCATATATTCTTTAAAATACTGTAGCTTCTATAAAAATATAGATATTTTAGACTTTAATACAGAAATTTGTTTCTATAAACATGTACAATGATGTGAACCTCAAATACCTCAAGTAAAGTGTCTGTTTAAAAGTTATGAATTTTTAAATTCAAAATTCCCCTTTTTACCAATTGAATTTTGCTTTGAATGACTACAGAGTCTTTGTAATTCATGTTAAGACCATAGTAGTTGGTTCACATCATTTCCTGTCTAATAAGTTTCAAAATGATGTATGAATGAGGTCTGTAGCTTAATTTTAAGAGTACTACTTAGTGATTGAAAAAGGTACAAATGTTGAAAATTTTAATTTGGAGAAATACTGAAAAGAAACTTCTACAACGTAATATGCCCAGCTAACCTGTTTTTAAGCTAAAATCCTCCTGGTATGTATGCAGGACCCTCAAGCTGCAATTTCTGATCCGCACTGAGTTTTTTCTTCCTCGAAGATACCCCCTCTTCTGTTTTTGTTCAGGAGTGGAGTGCAGAAGACTATTGCGCGGTCGTTGCCTATCAGCGTTGATAATGCCTGATGTGTATTTTCCAGGATTTATTCCCAATTGCTTGAGGATTTTCAGCTCCACTTTATTACCACAGTTGAAGTGACACACGCATCCATAACACCTAGTTTCAGGGTAGCAAGCCCCACATATGTGTCTTTTGGGCATCTTTTCCATATTGTGCCATTCAAACACTCATTGTTATTCTCAGTCTTTTCATGTAGGCATTTCGAAAGCATTTCTTTGCAGTCAGTCTGTCATACACAGGTTTCACAGCCTTGACTATTTCTAATGGAAGGCCAGGTTTATGTTTGTAAGATTGAAGTTTATCATTGGCCTTAGCTCTTTGAAATGAGCACCAACTTTTCTTACCTTCAGGACATCTTGCATGAAAAGATAGATTCTTATTTGCAGATAAATGATACAATGTACTTCAGATTGCCTTATACATTGTTTCACTGCTGGAAGTGTTCTTTCTCAGGGCTATTCGAAAATAATTTTGCATCTTATCTATCATTTTACCTGTCAACTTTCCTTTTCCACCCAGATTCTTTCCTAATGCAAGTTTTCGAAGTGCTGTTCCTAATCTTTTTTGATAATGGCCTATGCATTCAAGTTTTGTTATGGATTTGCCATTGTATGGATTGCATTCCGTTACAGCTTTATAGCTCTTGTAATCCCTATTACCAAGAAACCTTACATATTGAAGGCCAAATTGGTAAAAACCTTGCAAATATCACAACTTAGTGCCACGCCCACTTTTGCTCAGAGTAACAGTGCAGGGTGGTACTAATTGTTAAATTAAACTCACTTGTGTTAAGAATTGGCATACAAACTATACATTTTTGAAAACTAGAAAGTCAGGGCTATTATATGACGTGAAAACAAAAAATTGGAAATTTTGAAAAAATCCCCATTCCCAACGTGAAAATGTACCTTAATTCTTTGTTTCTCCATGTCGTCCCCTCTTACGTTACGTAGCGAAACGTATACCTTAACACGCTGATGATGTTAGTATGTTGTAAGTAATTGAAGACTTTTGGCAGTAGATAACGCTAAGGTTTTCTCGCGATATCTAGCGTTGTGCGGTTGCAAAACTGCAAGGAATTTGCTTTGTTAGCTTGCGAATTATTAATCCCTGTAATTTGCTATATTTTGTATGTACTAAGCCTAGCAATGAACGTGAGATGCCGTTATTACAATCTGTATCACGTTGTCTTTCTTGTGCCTATGTGGTGCCAGTTATGTGTTTAACGCATGCTAGTATGGCTTGCAAATGGCGAATTATTGTATATTTGTCACTTAACAACTGCAATTTGTTACAATTAACTAACACAATTTGTTATGCAAATTTATTACCTTTCTCAATGCTAGTTCATGCTGTTGCAAGGAGATTCCATCCAGGTATAGGAGGACCATGTTGTAGGTTGTTTTAAATGCACAAGATAAAAATAACTCACATGTTTCGCTACCTTATGCAACGTCTGACTCTCTTTATTTTACAGGTAACCAACGTACAAGAAATGAACATGAAAATTATCTGTTCGGAGCTACATTTTTATAACAGCAGATGATGGAAGATCTACATATGCTTATGGGCATTACAGGGTTGCGAACACTGTATAAGAAAATGTAACTTAGATCTTGCGATAATGATTTTCTCCGTGAGCCTACCAGTAAAAAATGAACGTTTACTCCACTGTCTCTCAGAAGCTCGCAGCGGGCGCCTGATGAAGGAATCAGAATCAGAAAAATAAAGAAAGGAAGGTGTTAACTCTGCCGCTAGGAGTAACTTCTAGTGCTGGTCTTAAGCCCAGATAAAAGAGGAGAAGTGCCTACCTCGCAATCCTAAGCTAATTATACGTGGATTAACTTTATATAAACCTAGTTAAGCTCTGAAGACTACCATGAAATTCTTAAAAATATTGATAATCTCCAACTAAAAACTACATCACATAAAACCCAATTTAGAAAACTTCTAATAAAATTAGAGAAAAGAGGAGAAAAACTTCAACGAACCTGAATAAAGGCGTAATAATATCTCTATATCTCTCAAGAAACACCAGGTAGGATTAGGTTAGGTTAGGTTAAATTAATCGTATATGTCTAAAAAAATACTTATCCTTCTCACTCTACATGCTAGTATTAAAACATACAGAAGTTTACCAAAAATTCAGATAATTACTTTAAGAGTATACAAAATGCCTGGAAAAGTGTCAAAAATACCTTTCCGGCAACCTAAAACACCTTTTAACTGACCAAAATACCTCTACTACTACCCCCCAAAATGCCTGGGAAAGTGTTCGAAAATACCTGTTCCAGCACCCAGAATTACTTTTAAAGTGCCTAAAATATCTCTACCAGTACTCCCAAAATGCCTGTAAAGTGTCAAAAATGCCAGTTCCAGCACTTAAAATACTTTCAAAGATAAAATAATTTGAGTTTTATTTATGGACGCTCTTTAACTGCTGTAGTCCTTAGCGTCCCAATCTATATTGGGTGTGAAAGACCGAAAATTCTGCTCAGAGGCCTCTTTATCAGGCTTGAGGTTCTTTTACGTGCCATAAGTCTAAGACACGGGACCACCGGCTTTACTTCCCCTCCGAAGGAAGCCATGCTAACGATTTTTACAACCGAAAAAATCCATTGCCCTCCGCTGGTTTTGAACCGCGACCTCGGGAACTAGAGCCTAGCGCGGTAACCACTACTCGACGAAGGATGACCCCTTCAAAAATTCCCTTAAAGTTTCCCTAAAAATCTGTAAAATAGAAATTGCTAAGAAAACAGCAAAACACATAAATGACTGTAACAGTGTATAAAAGGAGTACACAAAGGCAAAAATGGCCCTAAAACGTAGCAAAATGAGCGTAAAAGTTTTATAAAATGTCCATGATGTGCAAAACAGTGAGCTTAAAGGTGATAATAATTACTGTATATAATCGTTTATGGGGCAATAGGCCTCCAGTTAGACCCTGAGAGGATCTGTCTAGAATAGCTTATGTTAACATGGTTGGAATCAGGTTAGGTTAGATGATGACAGGATGGCTTAGCTGAGTAGAGGATAGTTTAGACTAGCTTAGGTTTAACATGGATGAAATATAGAATAGGTTAGGTGAAGGTAGTATATGTTAGTTGGTGAGATGATTCCCTAGGTTAGGGTAGCTTAGGCTAGCATGGCTTGGAGCAGGACTAGGTTTGCATGGGTGAAGTCCAGGTTATGTTGAGTTGAAGAGAGGATAGGTTAGCTTATTAGTTAAGGTTGGCTTGGAGTTAGGTTAGGTTAACATGGCTTGACGTAGAACTTAGTAATACATGTAATAAATGTAAGTAATATAATGACTATAATTAATGTAATAAATGAAAATGTTATGTGAAGTTACGTCAGTTGCACATGCCCCAAAAGACTGTAAACCGTACAATTTTATCCCTCCCCACCTAACATGCTAGTATCTGAACATACAGAAGATTACCAAATATTCAGAAACATACCTTAAAAGTACACCAAATACTGTAAAACACCACGAACTACTGTAAAAATACGCAAGTTCCTTAAGTTACGAAAATATCCATACCAATGCCTTCAAAGTGTCCCAAAATACCTGTACCATTGCCCAAAATGTCTTCAAAGTGTCCTAAAATACCTGTGCCAGTATCCAAAATGTCTGTACAAGTGCCGAAAACATCTCTACTGGTGATTCCTAAAGTGCAAAAATACCCGTACTAGTGCCCAAATGCCTTCTAAAGCCCAAAAATAGTCGCAAAAGTGCCCAAACTACCTTCAAGGTGCCTGAAATACATGTACCAATGCCTGCAAAAGTGGTAAAAAATACCTATAAAAAGAGGTTAAATACCATTTTAAAAATCGCTAAATTATAGTAAAAATCCCCCAAAAATGGCAGTAAAAGTGCCCCATTTAGGGGTGATCCAGGAACCATCTAATTTACCTACTGATATAACTTTTTTAGCTTCTTTAAGAAAACCTGTTTAAAAATGAATTAGAATCACATTTTTCAATGTTGTATATGTTGAAATATTTTGTTATCTTAAGGATTCAAGCAAAAATTCAAAATCGTTTTCTTCAGAGACAAACAACTTTTAAAACTAAATACTACTATTGTACAATTCTTATAGTTCAGGGCTTTGGAGAAGAATTTGTTGATGAGTAATAAATCCCCCAAATCCTTGTTTCAACTAACCTGGGTGATAAGTTTCTAAAGACACTCACATTCCTGCTGTTTATGTCCAAATAACTTTGAGAAGGTAATATTTCTCTCAGACTAATCACACATATGAACATAAAGCTTCATGGAGATGCATTAGCTTTAATATTAATACAACCCTTTTTTTTACTGATCCTTCAATTATATCCAGAAATATGGATATTTCCTGGGTTTCAGTGCATGTCCAGGTAAACCATAAACTTCCGGTTTCCCTTAATACATGCACAAAATCACAACATAATTTAAAGATTGCCAGCAGTGACATAGAATGACTTTCAATTTGTGGGAGGCAATTAATAAATGTTTCCAAAGTTAAATAAAGATGACAAAACATTTCTACATGAATAATAAGCATGACTCATGTTCTAGTAAGTAAAAGTTTGCTATGTTAAAAATCTTAACTCATTTTTTGTAATGCAGTTCAATTCCTTGATTTTTCTTTGCAAATAGGTCAATAACTTCATTCTGATAGCTCCATGTGGACTGTAGTTTGGTTATTAGGTACTTCTCAATATTTATAAGTGCAATGGATGATAATCTAGTCTGGCTCTGGGAGTTTCTCAATTAGCCTTTTATTCTTTTTAAAGCAGGAAATGATGGTTCATTTGTCACGTTATTTGCTGGTATGGTTATCATTAACTCATAAACGTTTTATGTTTGTGGGAAAACAGATGTCAACTCTAGTATTTGCTTGCACTGGTATAAGTCATACACACTGTTTTTCAACATATCTGGATCCAAATAGCTACCATCAAAGTGAGGAAAAATCAAGAAAAGAATTTCCATGTGAAACTGAAATCTAAATCACTTAAAAGGGAAAGAAGAACACGAGCAAAAGAAATTCTTTCCATGTCCTATTCATTTGGATTTTCATAATAGAAACAACAAAACTTTCAATCCCATCCTTATATTGATGGACAGTTTCAACTAGATGGCTTTGATATTGCCAACGAATTGGTGCCACAGATGGAAATCTTTTCTTAAAATGCCTGCCCAAAGCCTCTGTTCTCTTAGTATACTTTGAGAAAAAGATCCTAGAGCTGCAAAGTGTAGTCAAGAACACCCTTACTTCCTTAATGAAATTGGTAGACTGAGAAAGTGCTATATTTAATTTATAGGTGTAACGTGGACAGATATGGCATTTTTATAATGCTCCTGAATATTTTCTTGCTAACCACCATGTTACCCAGCCATTACAGCAGCACTATCACAGTCTCTGCCACAAGTTTATAACCGTACTCATACTTGCTTAACAGTCCAACAGCATGATTAAAGAGGGAGGTAGAAGCCACTGGTCACATCTGTGAAGATTCAAAATCATTCTTCAATCTCACCATCATCTGTGACATTGTTGTGACATACCTAATAATTGAAGACAATTGGCTCTTCATAGTGATATCTGAAGTCTTGTCAAAGATTAAAGTCATAAAATTAGCATAGGAAATTTCCATTTTCATTTCAAGGATGATTAATTCAGAAACAGCTTGTACTAACTCGTTTTTATATCAGGAGAACAACCTCAAAATGAACTGGATGACTAAATGATTATGCAATTCCAAATCATTGCACTTTGAGAATTTCATTGTAATTATCTCTATTGGGAGATGAGTTGCTTTCATCATGATCCCTAAAGGTAAGACCTTGTGACCTAAAAAGCAGACTGCAGTTATTAAATATCTGACAAATTTTAGTTTTTTCCTTACTAATTCATTGTGCTTTACAGTCACAATTTTATTTTGACTGCTGAGAGTGAATTCTATTCTTGTATTATTCATGCCAAGAACTTAAGCTCTATAAGACAAGCAACATGATTAATAGCATTCTTATGCCATTTTTCCCACCTTATAAACGTTGTTTAGACCATCATAACCAGTACTATTAAAAAACGTGTCTTACTTTGAACAAATAGTAGGTATGGCCAACAGAACATTTTGTTACGTTTTTTCACATGGCACAACCAAGGAGTTCCCTCATACAAATTCATATTAAAGCGCCCAACACATGCCTTTATATTTGTTTGCAAGTGAAGAAAGTGCTTTGGGAGACCACTCTATTAGCTGAAGTTTATTGCTGTATGTCATTGCACTAAATAGTGTTTGTAGAAGTTTTTCAATGACACAATGATGATTATACAATGACTATATCTTACTAATATCTATGAAGTTTACACTAGTAAACCAATGAACTACTTGATTGTTTATTAGATAACTGTTCCGCACTTCACCACTGTAAAGACACTGTCACATGTGTTTACCACTTATCAATCAGGCTATCATTGACCACTGAGTGAAGGCAACAAGACTAGCAGCCCTTCTCAAGTTCTCATCCTATACCCTAGAGAAAAGTTAATTTCCCCCAAAACTTTCCATAGTTGCCAAGAAGCAGCTTTCCCTTTACATACTTTGCTGTAGTATCTGCAGAAACAGAACTACTTCCATCTTGCTCTTTCTTACAAACATATAGCAAGTAATAGAAAGGTTGGAAGCTACCATTTCAGAGAGCACCTGTTCAAACTCGGTGTGAAGACGTATATATAACATACAATGTAAAATATGAATATGTTTACCTACTTTACTCATTTGCCATGTAATAAACATGACATATAATAAATTGTTTATTGAGAATTAAAAGGAGAAGGAATACTGCCACCACATACATTGATGTTATGCCCCTGATAACCAGAATATATCATTTGTAGAAATATTATAATCAAAATACAAAAAGAAAATTCCTTTCCAGCTGCAAGGATTTCATGAAACAGCATCTTTACAATTCTCTTCTGATCTATATTTCCTTGTGAGTTTATTGTTATATTTAGCCAAGAAATCCTTAATATTAGTTGCATTTTGTTTGCTTAAATTTTTATAATATTTGAATCAACATACTAGTCTCATTAGCAATATTTGCAACTGCCTACACAAGAATACATTTTGCAGCTGTCAGGCATTCTTAAGTTTCAAAACTTTCACACCGAATATTACAAATTAAAACTTCTTGAGATATGCACATCAGAAAGATAAAATTCAAGTTTTGTGGCGTGGGCCATGGAGCCTATAACGGCTGGAACCTTAAGATTTATCGCTTCAATGCAGCTCATCCCAAGAAGTTTTAATTTCTTCTTGTATTTCATGTAACTTTTAACAACAAGCTGTGTACACACCTATCAACCATTGATCCTCAAATATCTATCCCGTTATTGTCCACTATGCAGCAAACCCTTGCAGAAACTCCAGTGTGCAAGAATATGTTATGTGTCTATTGTGGAATGCCTGTTACTGCAGAGTAGGCAAACCCTAATTAAAATAATGGATATGCAGTCTGCAAACCATAAAGATGCCTCTAAGATGCAGTGAAGGTCAGGGTTACATCAGTCATGGTTCTACTCACAGCTGTGATTTCAGGTAATATTCCAATTATTCCTCATAGTATTTGTTCTCCGCAAGCAATATTATTTGTGGATATAGTGCTTCACCTTATAGAAATTTATTGAAATAATTTACAGCACATGTAAAATCAACATAATTTGTGAATAAGTGCACCTGATGTATAACCCTTTTGCATTGATGTTTAGTATATAACATAATAATTTGTGGATAATGTGCTTCATTATCTAGCCATTTATTTCAGAGTTTAAAATGTATGATATACACAGATTGGGTACACTACATTTAATTGTCTAATAATGTTTGTAGATATTTGTTATATTCATTCAATGTAGTTTGTGTGAAGTGTATTTATCCTGTGGTAACACATTGTAGCAACCTGCAGTATACAACAAACATGTTTTAGGGATAGTATATTTCAGCTTTCAGTATTGAAAACTTCAACTAATTACTAGAGTATAACAAACATAGTTTATAATTAGTAAGTTTAATCCTCTCATGATTTATTATATTCTTTTGCAGAATAAACTGAAAACAATTTTAGGATGTGTTTCGATTTTTATAATTTCTTCTCTAGATAGTGTTTACTTTCTCCTAATGCCTTTTACACTGAAGATTGTAGTTTCCAAAAGAAAAAAAATACCTCAGGAAATATTTACTTCCATCAATATTGAAAAATGCATATTGCATATGTTAACAATGCATGTCATTAAGGAATAAAAGAGTGGAGTATTAGCATAAGTAATACTATAATATTATAAAACATGGGGTAACCTAATCAATGCCACAAATTGTCTGTTGAGGCTTTTGTAGAATAAAATAACTCATTAACACAAAAAATAACTGGGGAGCACAAATGGCAGTACAATGTTGAACCAAACAGTATGTAGTAGAATGATCCTCCAGGAGAGGGACTGAGTGTCTTGCAATTATGGCTTTAGCCGTTTTACATCTGCCAGTAGGCAACCTTGTTATGCCTGCTGTAAAAGTTGGTGTATGGTAATATTCCATAATTTATTTTTTATTTCCCGAAGAAATATCATTGCCACTTCAGTCTATGCACAAACAGGATCCTCTCATATTCCTCTTGACCCAGTCCAAGTACCTAGATACCCTGGTATACACTCCAGGATATCCTGGCCGTCCACAGCCTACTCCCCATGACACAATACCTGAAAAAAAAATATCTGAATACAATATCATGATGAGGTTTCTCCTTCAGACTTCAAAGCATAGACATTTGTAAATTTTAAAACATGTTCAGGAAGCTGCAAACTTAAACATCTTATGAAAAGAAATGTTTGTTCATAGCTTTCATTTAGCTTGCTACAGCTAACTGAGCAACATTACATTTCAGGTATTTCGGAGTTAAATCATGTCTTAATAACATTTAAGCACTTATATGACCTACATGAAAGAAGTTTCTACATTTTAGTCTTGTAGACTTACTAATTTGATGAAGTGCTGAATCAATTTTGTGTCGTTTTGGTTTTCATGATTCTACAGAGCATTTATGGAGAAAGAACTACATATGCAGGACTTCTACTGTTGAGTTCCTATTTATTTACTGACAAAAATGCTTTATCTAACTTGCTGGCATGTTGCAACTATTTGTACCCTTAAGAATTGATACAACCTGTTCTGTCATCTGACTAACTAAACATCACCAACCAGGAGTTCAATGTCAGAAATTAATCAGGTTGGAATCCTCACTGCTGTGCTACCAAGTCTGCAATAAAAAGGCATGAGACCGCGTAAAATAAAGTGTTTTGCCTGCATGAACTTTAATGGACCTGAGTAGTACTGTGGTGAGACTCATATTTTGCATATAGTTAAAAATAAATGTATCAATGAAATTCTTTACTTTTGTCCTTTGTTTACTATAAGTTATGCTGATATAAAAATAATCATATTACCAAAATATGCAACAGTAAAGATAGAGAATTGTCCAGAGTCTAACTTTTCTCACAAAATTATTTTATTTTTTAGAAAAGAGATTTGTAAGGAAGTGTCCACTATAACAGACATAAGATCTGAAATGATTAAAATCCTATAAGGGAAGTCAAGTTTAAAATATCAAATCCAAATAAATTGGAAAAACTACATAATTAAATGTGTAATTTTTATCATAGCCATAGAAAGCAGGGAAAGATATGAAATACTGGCCACAGTTATATGTATTTTCATGGAACTGAGAAGACTGTGCTCATTTAGATATTTGTCAAGGTAATTTGCAATACATGTCAAGTCAAAATAATTTGTGGATATGTACATTGTGTTTTTATATTTTTAGCACTAACTTTTAGTACACAACAAATAAAACTTTGAGGATAGTGGGTTTGATTTGCTAATCACTTGTTCTGTCATTTGAATTATGTAATAAGCATAAATTATGTGCATTACAGCTCATTTTATAACAATGCTTGTAGTAACTTTTTCTGTAGCTTACGCATAAATGCAGGCTTCTTAAGAAACAGAGGAAAGCTACAGAGATGAAACTAAAGAGGATTGAACAAAATGAAAATATTAAGAAAAAGAAAAAAAGATGCTGAAATCACACATCAATAGTTATTCAGCTGATTATGTTCTGAGTTACTTCATATTTAATTTCTCATATATTGTCTTTTCCACCAAATATTTGAACTTGAGATATGAAATGACACATTATAGATTTTATTGGTTTATTTTATAAATAAATATTCTTTTTATAAGCTCTGGAGTTACAGCATTCCCAAGCTTTCTTCTCCTCAAAGCAATCTTATGCTACACAGTGATCATCACCTTTATTGTTGTTGGTGGGTTTTTTTTCCCCTGTTTTCTTCTGCCCCTTAATCATAGATAATTGCATAGAACTTCAGTGGATCAAGCTATTCCAATTCACACCAAATATTCTCTGAATCTCTTTGCTATTCCTTTGGTGCATTTAACCTTTTGTACCAGTGATGTATTATTTGGATCAGCAATATTTCTTACTAAATATTCCCTTTTCATGAATGGATATCCTATAGCTCTTTCCAGCAAAAACAATGCTCTCTTTGTTCTATTACAAAGATTTTACTCCATTAGTTTAAATAGCTTTAATTATATTTGATACAACTTATTTTTAATTGTTGACTTATTCAACTATATGTCGTAATATAAAAAGTACGGAAGAGGTATTTCTTAGATGTCTTGCATTTTAATCTATCATAAGAAATATACTGAATGCATTTCACATCCAACATGCAAATTGAGGGAACAGTACTTCTAACAGGCATTATTTGGTCACATTTGCAAGCCATTACATAAAATCATATATTCCAAGAATTATAAAAGATATCAAAGTTTAATTTTGCATAAATGTTAAATATAGTTCAGTAAATGGTTTTGGTGAGTTTCATCAACTTATTTGAATTATTTTAGACTTTACAAGGTATACTAATATATTGATATTCTGCTTTCTGCAAATTAATTTCTTTCCTATTTGGGAACCTGCTTCTCAAGAACGAACAGACCTAGAACCCTGGAATTCTACATTAAGCTTAACTCATACTTATCTTAAACTTGTAGAAAGTTGACATATGCAAATTAAAAATGCTTTATTTTCAGCACACAATTTGTTTAAAGGATTATCAAAATTTGAATTAAAGAAATAAATATATTATCTTAGCTTATAGTTGTTAATGTAAGCAAAGTTTACTACAGTATTTAGATGCTGATTTCTAAATAACATGTATAAATTTGATGAAGCTCCATTATATATATTTAATAAAATTTGTTCCTGAATAGAATAGGTTTACTTATAATTTTTAGATTAATATTCATATATTTATCAAATTTAAAATAATTTGAATAGGATAGTCAAACTCACAGATGCCATTCATGGAACAGTATTCAACATAATTATCTGCAAAATACAGATTGGTATCTTTTATGGTTCCTGTCAAATATTGTGACAGTCATAGTTTTATTTTACAAGAATGTGATAAATATAATTTTATACATTTTGAGAGAATGAGGACAAAATTTGCTTAAGCAACTACATGAAACTGGCCTTAGAATTCTTGCAAGTCATTTTCCGGCTACTTATGTAAGTAAGGATTAGAGTGTATGATTTTTAGGGGAGATAGTTACCTCAGGTTCATGTAAGTTTGATACATGAAGAAATTATGCAATTCATGTTGACGATGTTTACGTAAGCACTGAGGCTACCACTTGGTCAGCTCGGGTGGCCCTCATCATGTACTTAGGTGGACTCTGTGTGAGCTGTTCCTTTAAATGTATTCTATTAAGCTTGCAATTTTTGTGCCGGTCTCCAAGATAACATGAACATGGAACACTGGACTTCTTCCATCTACCAGATAAACTCAAACAATGTTTAGCTATCTCCCTCTTGCAATGAAGTTTAGATTATTTATTGGAAAGATTAAAGTCTCTCTTGGAATTAGACTCACATGTTTAATACTGTTACCCTACATCACCCCTCCAGCTCCCCGTAATGAACAACCAACATAATGAAATCCCTGAGCTACCTCTCTCACTGCCTCCTTCCTGCCACTCCGGCTAGAGGGTGCAAATGTCCCATTTAGTGAAAATGCTATGGAATTGCCACATCTGGCACAGGTGCCAGTTTGGCAAAGTGATCTTCCATCATAGTATGATTATATGTAATGCACTAATGCCTTACAAATGGAACCAGATAATATCTGTTTGACATACATGTTCTCTTGATGCATAGGTATATAACTAGATTGAATGGCATTAGTGATACCCCTAAACTTTCTGGATTTAAATCTGTAGTTTGATAGTAATTAAATTAAACACTCTTCAATTTGCAATCACTTCAAAACATAGTCAAGGGCAATCTTGTCCACTGTGGAACCTGCAGGTATAATGGCAGCTATGGTATCTTTCTCTGGCATCTAACCAAAAAAAAATAATTAAAACATCGGTTTTTAATATTAACTAAAACTCCAATACCAGATGGAAAATCTCCATAAGATTCAAAAGATTTATTTGCAGGAAGCTTTAAGACCAAAAGTTTTGAGTTCTGACAAGATTTTAAAAATAGTGGCTAACCCGGTAAACTACATTAGTTTGCTCCTTTAGGATTGCTTAGAAACCTTTGAAATATATGATAGGTCAATTAAATGCTTTTCAGAAGAAACTGAAGATATGGACCGCACCTACAACAGTTCCCTTTCAAACATTCTAAAATTTAGATTTACTGCAGAATTCCTGAACTACGGTGTGGCCTTCCAGCCTTACCCATCACCTTAAAAATATTATAACGAATTTACACCGTTTTTAACATTTGTAAGATGAAAATGTTTAGTTATAGGTAATCCATTGACTTCTGTTGATGTTAGTGAAGTTGGTGGGAAGGTTTGCAAAATCTCAGCGAAGGTATAATGTTGCATTACAAATGGAAAATTTACATCTTCCAAAAACATGTCTTTGAGAATTACCATGCAGCTTGTAGCAATTTCAGGATGCTTATGAATAGGAATAAGTGTCTCATGGTTTGTGTGTTGCTCAGATTTTGGTTCAACATATCTTCACAAAGTAACATTTTCATATGTATCCATAAAAGAAATACCAATCCTGAAAGACAGACTTGAACCCAGATGATGCACTAAGAATAACCAATTTCAGCACATATTTCTGAACTTGTCTAGAACACTCACTGTTATACTTAGCGCTAATTGTCCAAATGTATATTTGAAGAGATTTAGTCAGTTTTAAGATTCTACACTGTATGATCCGAGCATTATTATTATTATTATTATTATTATTATTATTATTATTATTATTATTATTATTATTATTATTATTATTATTATTGTTATTACTATTATTGTTGTTGTTGTTATTATTGCTATTGTTGTTGTTGTTGATGATGATGGTGGTGGAAGAGGAGGAGAAAACTAAACAGGGTGATCACAGCTCCACTGGCATTAGTCTGAAGTGCTTCATTATGCAAGAATACTGCACAGCAGTGGCCTACGAACATTACATGGAAAGACAAAACCGATTTGTTGCAAAATAATGCTAATGATAATCATGGTGATGATGATGATAATAATGATGATAATAAATTCATATGTTCTAGCTCATTTAGTTCACTGCACACAGTCCGTTTTAGCGGTTTGATTTCCTTATAAGGTTTTTGCAATTTGGCTATGTAGCTAACCTTTTTTCTATGCAAGTTTAAGGTGTTGGCATTTCAATATCACTTTGTTGTTTTCACTATAGTTTAGGTTACTGAGAGGTTTCTCAAATATTCATTCAGCCACAAGAATCGTAAGCCATGTTTGGAAACCATCTATTACTTAAACTTCATACTTTATTCATCCAATTACCCCCAAAAAAAAAAAAAAATTCTGCACTTAGCTAATATGTGCAACTACTAATATAAAAATTCTTATGTTTTACATTCACATGTCTTTTCCTAGCCATTTTCATTTATGTTATATAGCTTCTGCCAACTATTCCTGAAAAAGTTTATTTCTCAATCTGGTTAATGTTAATTGAGATAATGGTATGCAGAAATAGTTTCATTAAGGACTTCAGAGTAGGTAAAAAGGGGAATACAAAAGGCTGAAGTGATATTGAATTGTTTAAAAATGGGTCACTATGCTGACTTTAAAATTCCATACTGTTTTCATGACATTGTGAGAAGTAACTGAATGGTGACAGCACTTCATAAACTGACAAAAGCATTAAAAACTTGAAACCAATAACATACAAAAAAATCTTTGCTTGAAATAAATAATGTGTTTTAAAGCATTCTGCATTTTTTGTGCAGTAAGACTGTATGTTATCTCTTTTGGTGTAAACAAAACTTATACAAACTTATATAAAACTCATTTTGAATGAGGAGGACTTCACAGACTATTTGTAGAAAACTGACAACATACATTTTATTACCCATGTAGGTCTTTTAATAAAACAGTATGTTAATAAAATCGTAAGAGCCAATTTTGAGAAAATTCAAAATAACAAAAATTTTTCCATGCAAAGGTTAGTTTGTCATAGCGGTATTTTCTGGAAAATCATGTCATTTTCTTGGAAGATGCTGAGCTAATACAAAGTTTGGCATTTATCTAATCTTTAATTTTTGAGTTATGCAGCTCACACACATGTGCTTGTGCGGACATTTTTCTATAAGTAAGTGCTTCTCTTTCTTATTCAGCAGACCTTAAGTCATATAATATTTCTAGTGAAATATTGAAATCAAATTCTTGTGTGAAATGCAATACTTCTTGTCTTCAATAAGTAGATGCTAGAGAAAGTAAACACACATAAGTAATAATGGAATCATCATGTATAGTCTGATGCTGCCAATAAAGAGACGTCAGTTTTATTGTGCAGTATCCACCAGTTCAGGAATTAATGCTGCATGTTCTACTTGCAATGTTACCGGTTCTGAACTTCCAATTTCTGACTCAGTCCAATACATCATGAATGCACCTTTGGGTAGAGAACTATTTCTGACTTCCTCATGCCCACAGTGGTGTAGTATATAACTCCGTGCTCTTCTCTGTACCAAGACATGCTGCAATCAGCTGCCTGATATGGAACTTCTTGAGATTCCTCCCCAGGGTTGACACTAGTGATACTGCTTGAAAAGTATCAAGCTACATTTGAAATGCTGTTAAAGCAATGCTTTGTTTTGACAAACCAGTAGAAACCAAAACGAAAAATATACTGTTTACAATATCTACTGCCAAATACTATGAACTGTAGGAAGTTCCATTCTTCCTAAATGGAGGAACTGCCACCAAAGGACATCGTTCTGAAGCAAAACACACCTACTTCAAAACTTGCAAGGCACAACTAGGTATAAGAAATCTCATCAGTATGAATTTTTTAAACATGAACTTATTGATATAGCAAACAATGTCTCTCAAATATCAAGAACATTGAGGAAAATTTTGACCACACGACTAAATGAACCACTTTATTAACTATAGAAGACAAGAGAGATTTCAAGCCATAGTAATATGGTTGAGGTACTTATGGCTTTCACAGACCACCTCTTCCAAACCTAACCTAAACCATGATAATTATTTTGGAAATGTATCTTAATTATTATGAAATAAACAGCTCTTTATACTCTGTCCATAGTGCCTGAACTTGCATTTTATCCACATGTCGATAAGACTAGAGGATCTGCATATAGTTATGTATAGTGAAGGGATGCTTCCTATTTTTACTTGTTCATGGTAGCCTTTGGCAAAACCAATACAAAAAGTTTCTTTTTCCACCAATTTCAGCTATGTGAAAAATGAAAAACGGTAGATACCATAGATTCTATAGACGTTTTACAAAATTTATCAAATGGCATGAAGCGAAACCATTTACTCTCTGACAATCATAAGAATACTAGCACCAGGTATGCATCTATGTAATAGCTTCCTCAGTTCTCCTCAATTCTTGTAAGTTAACACTAAAACAATCAGAAGAATACTAGCAGCAGATATGCTCCTATGTAACACCTTCCTGGATTCTCCTCACTTATTATAACATAACACTAAAGCAATCAAAAGAATACCAGCAGCAGCTATGTGCTTTTATAGGTAGTATCTTCTTGAGTTCTCCTTGCTTCATGTAACATAAACAATCAGACCAGCAGCAGTTATGTGTTTACATAGGTAATATCTTCCTGAGTTCTCCTCACTTCTTTTAACATAAACAAACAGAAGAATACCTGCAGCAGCTATGTGTTTTCATACTTAATATCTTCCTGTGCTCTCCTTACTTCTTGTAAGGTAACAGTAAAACAATCAGAAGAATACCAGCAGCAGGTATGCATTTATATGGACAATATCTTCCTGAGTTCTCCTCACTTCTAGTAAGGTAACACCAAAACAGGCAAAAACTATTTGTATCCCACCCGATATCATTAGCTCCATTGGGCATGTAGAATATACATTTAATTTGATTATGGGCTGTTATAAGAAAACATTAGACTATGCAAAAAAAGATATATCTCACTCTTCACCCCTCATTTCCGTGTTTCTTTCTCTACCACATATCTAAATGATAGAGGAAATATTACATTTCACCCAAACACTCGTTTTAAATCTCATCAGAAACATATCTTTTGTAGCCCTGTGAATAAAAAAAACACATTGTTTAGAAAAATATCCATATTTGTGTGTGTGAACACATAACGCAAAAACAAAATGTCAAATTAATACCAAAATTCCTATTGAAGCTCAACATTTTCCAAAGATAAGAACCAAAGATTTTCAAGAGAAACTTGCACCTAACTACCGTTTATATGGTAAATTATTTGTTATTCTTTATTTTCACAAAAATGGGCATAACCATTTTGATTAAAATGTCATAAACTTAATGTAGTGGTAACCCGCCACAAAACAACTAAGTTCACCACAGAATTTACATAGTAAACAACTTTTTGACACATGCCACAAAGGCGCTAGAATATAAGCAACCTGTACACAATGTAAGTAGCAGTTAGTTAAACTACGTGCCACAACAGCGCTAAGGTTTAAGTAGTTCAGTCTCAATAAACCAGATAGCGCCACGGGTAATTGGCGCAGGGAATTACGTCTTAATGACCCCGGATATGAAATGAATAGCAGAACTCCTCATCAATCTTCACAACCACTGCCATTGCTAGTTAAGATAAGATTCGCACTATACACTGGAATTGCAAAGGAACTTGCAGAAAACGTAAGGATTTAGCAGACTTTCTCCAAAGTAATTCAATACAAATCGCGTTACTTACCGAAACCCACTTAGGGGACATAGACCGTTTTTCGATCCCTGGGTACTCAATTTATAGGACAGACAGAAACAGAAGGGGAGGGGGGACAGCAATAGTCGTCCAAACCAACATATGACATCACCAAATGCATGTTCCAGAATTAAATCGTCTGGAAGCGACAGCTCTCGTTTAACACAGAAATAACACTGGCATCAATTAACAACCCTCCGGGAGATGTAGACACCGCGGACATAGACAAAATTATGAATTTAGGGGTGAAGGTCATAGAGGCAGGGGTCTATAACTGCAAGCATCAACTATGGCATAGCATAAACCCGAATCCACAAGGAACCGAATTACTAAACTACATTAATAATACCAATTTTCTCATATCCGGCCCAGAAGAGCCTACTCACATCCCGTATAACAACAATCATATGCCAGACGTTCTTGACATTGCCATTATGAAAAACATTTCATTTAATATAGAATTTCACGTTTTAAATGAATTGACGTCAGATCACTTACCGGTACTAATGGAAATTACGCTTCCGGTAGCTTTTGAAGCGGAGCCACTTAGGCTAAATTACAATAAAGTAGATTGGGAAGAGTTCAAGTACACCGTTGAGCACTATCTCCCCGATTTAGAAATAAACTCGCCACAATCGCAAGACAAAGCTATAAACAAGTTAGACTTAGCAATAAAACTAGCAACACTTAATTGCGTACCGATAAAATATAAACCTACAATAAACGCCCAATACCCGACAGACATTAAATCATTGCATCAGAATCGCAATAGGGCAAGGCGCAAATGGCAAAGAACTAAGAATCCAATTCATCAACAAGAGTACATCGAGCTCAGGAACGAGACAAAAGCCCGTACTAGGGAATATGTGGGCAACCAATGGAACCAAACCCTTGAAAAACTAAATCCGCAAACAAACTCAGTGTGGCGCATAGCAAAACGCCTCACGCGTTCTAAAACAAACATACCTCCGCTAATTAATCAAATTAATAACACGATAGCTGAAACCCCTCAGGCCAAGGCGGAGGTCGAATCTTGAAGATACCTTCAAGCCCAACCCCCTGGGGGGACAAGCCAATCAAATTCATGAAATTGAAAACGAAATAAATCAAACAGACTTCGATCACACATAATAAAATGCGAAAAACAAATGCAGATGAAATAGGGTGGATCATCGCCCACCTGCCCAACAGGAAGGCTCCCGGGCCTGACGAAGTACCCAATGTGGTTCTAATGAATCTCCCTCGGGGAGTGCTACTACTCTTAGCCAAAATATTTAATTACACCCTCGACAAAGGTAGATTTCCGCCAAAATGGAAAACGGCAAAAATTATGATGCTCCCGAAGCAAAACAAAGATCTAAAGTTACCCTCAAGCTACAGGCCAATTAGCCTACTATGCACAATTGGGAAAGTCCTAGAAAAAGTTAGTCTGAAACGAATGAACGCACACATTCTGAAAAACAACCTTCTAGTCCCAGAACAATTTGGTTTTAGGTCTCAGCATTCGACGACGCTCCAACTCCTAAGGTTAACCGAATTAATTACCAAAGGTTTCAATACCAATAAATCAACGGGTGCCATATTCTTAGACACAGAGCGTGCTTTTGATAAAGTATGGCACGCGGGCCTCATTCATAAACTCAGGGCACTCAACTTTAACGACTCCATGATAGCCCTTATCAGAGATTACCTTAGCGAACGACAGTTCCGAGCATCGGTGGAGAATTTCTCCTCCTCCCTTAGGCCTATCAGGGCAGGAGTTCCACAAGGAAGTTTGCTCGGACCGACACTCTTTAATCTATATATTTATGACATGCCAGAACTCACGCGTACTGAAAAATACATATACGCCGACGACACGGCACTAGTAACGCAGTCCACACAGCCCAAGATATTACACCTACGGCTACAGAATGCCCTAAATGAGTTAGAGCCATGGTACACAAAATGGCGAATTAAAATAAATACCAAAAAATGCCAATCAATAATATTTACCAAGAGAGTGCAACACAGACTACCGAAACATGCGCAGCCGCCCTTGGCATACAATGGCGAAAGAACATAGTGGAAGAACCAGGTAACCTATTTAGGCGTTACTATGGACCAAGGCCTAACCTGGAAACAGCACATAAATGGCGTAAGGGCAAAGACCAATGGCCAACTAAACAAACTTTACCCTATCATAAACATCGACAGCCAACTTCAATTAAACATGGGTCTCACGATATACAAAACGCTAATAAGACCCATAATAACTTATGCAGCACCAGTTTGGGGTTATGCTGCAAAGTCACACCTACATAGGCTACAAAAACTTCAAAACAGAATCATTAGAGTTATAGCAAAACTCCCACCGGTGGCCCCGGCTCATCTGGTTCACGAGGAGTTAAAGCTTCACTCCATAGAAGAGTTCACTAAGCTACAAAGCTACAACTTATACAACAGAAAGAACAAAGATTTCAACCCTCTAATCCGTGATTTGGGTAACTATAACAACGACAGAAATAAACACAAAAGACCTCTTTCACTATTTGATAGAAACATTGGCCTGGGGGAACCAGAGATCAATATCCAAGACTTCCTAGACGCGCTAATATGAACGTAATTTAGACACAAAAAGGACACACACTAGCCATGGCATAGTCACTTTCTAACTTGACACAGTGACCCTTGAAGTCCTTGCTCTTTGAGTCAAGGCGGCCCCGGGGGGAGGGGTACCCCCACCAGAGTGACGTCTGAGTGCAGCTGCTCCATGAGTGGGTGGGCTGTGTTGTAGGCGGGCACTCAATATTCGACCAAGGCAAATCAACTGGATATGAGTGGAAAACACTAACTTAGCATAACTTAGTATAAATAAAAACACAAATTTAATGATCCGGCTCAACGCCAAGACAATTACCAAGTAATATCACAGACGAGGCTAACAGCCGAATCCTAGCAAGTATACTAATCCTAAGCAACTGATTGTTTCAGGTGAACTACAGATCTTGAGGCCCGGGCAGAACGACGACCCCCAAGGGTGACATCTTAGCATGTGTTTCAACACTGCCTGCGGTCTAAGCAGCAAACTAACTTCACTTAGTAATTAACACTAATGACTATGTCCATCTATATTTCAGGACAGCAAACAAATTACGACCAGTAAGGACGGAGTCTCCTTCCGGAGACGCAGCACCCTAATTTAATTGATTCCTCACTCCGAATTCCCAAGGGCGTAAGCAGGGCTTAGGTCATGCTTACGTCCTGGCGCCTCATCTGCACCTGGCTTTGACCCCAGTGGCCGGCCAATATATCCTTACCTTGAATACGCTGGTGCAACAGCGGTACAGCCACACTATCACACTGAATTCCTCTTTTTCCTTCTTCCATATTTTCCTTCCGGTGGAGGAGTTTTTAGTGGGTATGCCGACTATTGGTGAGTCCCACACTCTCAGTCCCGACTCCCATCGGGACTGGGGTTGTGATTAAATCATTTTCTCCTCCACTCGAAAAAAATGATGAATCTGCAGTCAAACTGTCCTGCTCGAGTGAGTACCAAAGTTTGGTAGAATACCTTAAGTCCAAAGACGTACAGTTTTACTTACTCCCCCATCCACAGGAGAGGACCTTATTTACTTGGCATATTTTCGGGTTAGGGTGGAAAGATATAGAAGCGATCCCGAGCCTAAACAATGTACTAAATGCCAGCAGTTCTGGCACGTACACAGAGAATGTAGGTCCCTCAACTACGTCTGCGCCAAATGTTCAGGGCCACACCCCTCAAAAACGTGCGTGTTATGCGGCCAGAGGGGCCACGGTGTGTGCACCACACTTGGGTTGCACCGTTTACCACGCAGTAGTCATGAAGACCGTGTGGACAAACCGCGCAAAGCCGCAAAACCCCCCACAGAATGTAGGAAGGACAAGTACTAGAAGCTATGCACAGGCTGCCGATAGGTACAGTGCAGAAATGTATAACGCAGGGTGGCTCAATAAGGAAAAGAAAAGCCTGTCACCGACGAGGTCCCAGCAAGGTTTGAACGATCCCCCGATAGGAACAGCATACACAAAACACACCTTCAATACCCGCTAAAAAAGGCAGAAGGGCCTCGCCCTCCTTCCCAAAAGTCACTCGCCCCTCGCGGTCAGGGAAAAAGACAAACGACCAAACCAGGCACGGTCGTGGGCAAGCTAATGCATCTGATTGGCAGACCCAAAAGCACTGTCCCCATAGAATTCCTTGAGGCACAATTAGACAGGCTCGCTGGCTTCTTCACACAAGGGACTGACACATTTCAGACGCTACACTTCCTTACGGAACTAATCGCCAGTCTACACAACCACTGCCATGGCTAGATCCGATAAGATTCGTACAGTGGGCTCCAAATGTTTTCCGATGGGCCAAGGGGTGTAGAGGAAGAGGGGGAAGAAATTTCTTCTTAACTAGTCATGCCTGGCTATAGCCAGCGTGCCGGTATCGTCTCAAAGGTTACGTTTACTTCTGTGTATGCATTCAGCGACCTGACTCTAAGAAGAAAGAAGACGAAACCAAATACTTTTCGCTTTACTAGAACTATTCAAGCGAAATAAATTAACATATTCTTTGCATAATATGTTGTTTAAAAATCAAATATTTCACTCTTTATGCGGGTGCTACACAAGTTTAAGATTCAATCATTTTCTTCAGAAACAAGGTTCGCATAATGTGTGTCTTGTTTTTAACGTTTGTTGCTAGTAATAAATAATAATATTAATAATAATAGTTTCATAATTATCACCAATAGAACGTTCTACGCGTGCTCCGAAGGTATTTATTACCTTGAATATAAGTTCGTTTTGCTTTATAATTGTCATAGATATCGATCACAACGTTTAGCGCAAAGTGTGTAGTTGCATACAGTTGGCACATATAGTTCTGATAATATTCAAATATTGTTTAAAAAATATGGCAGCAAAAGTAATATTAATGTCAAACTGTTGAAGCAGTTTGGAAACAATTAAGTATAACATTAAAGTTTCTTCAAAATGAGATATATTTTGCGTTTGTTACTGAAAAACGAATAAAGGTTGTTTTATTTGAAACATAATTCCCCTTATATGCACACTCACAAGAGAAAAGCAGAAAAACCGTGCCAGTCGTATAGTGGACGTAGAGTAAAAACACCTATTTATGTATTGTATGCAAAATGTTAATAGATACGAGGAAACAACCTTTAGCGCAAAATATGCAGTTTCTATATAGCTGTTTTATTCGTTTAGGATAACATATAAGCTAAATTTTCAAAATAGTGACCCGAAGTGTTAATGCAGATAGGTTGATGTGCTTTTGCTGCAATTGGTTCATTTGAAAGCACTCTATTCTGAAAACTAAATTGCTTTCAAGTTACAAATCTGAAAATCCCCCCCCAAAAAAGGCTTTGTATTGTGATTCACGTTCTGAATTCTTAAAATGCTTCTCTTATCTGGTCTAGAATGGAATGTGTAACGGAGGGGACTCGACCCCGTCCAGTGAATGAGGATATTGTGCTTGTGACCCTCGAGTGTGCGCTCCCGGGAGGGAGGGACGAGGTGAGAAACACCGAGCGGCCGGAACCAGGAGTGACGGCACAGCAATGACAAAGTTCCTAAAATTTTCAGATTGAGACGCCCTGACAGTTGGGCAGGCAAACCGGGCACCCCACCCCAAACAGAGGGTCCAACGCCCCCCCTCCCCAAGAAGCGGTCCTTATACCCTGGCAACCAGCCGAAGACCGAGAGACGGATAAGGTTCCATAGAGAGAATCCTAACGGGGTTAAGGATGAATGAAATGAGGAATGGAACGATATTCGGGGGCTGAGAGAAATCATACCAGCATTCGCCTGACGACCCGGGAAAACTCTCGAAAAAAAAACCGTGGGTCAGATTGGGCGGTAGCCGGGAAGCAAAAGGGATCTCTCGAATGCCAGTCGCACGCGTTACCGCGGCGCCACCTGGACGTAAACTGGAAGATCCGTAGTTCAAATCTCGGCTATGGCATTGCATTTTTCAATCTGATTCTATCTTTCCAACCTTGTGCTACACACGGCTTGAATGAAAGAGTCTTCTTGTTAATTGAGATGAAGCTGCAATTACAAACTTCGTTGTAAGTATAAGAAGAATGCAATATCTCAAACGATAGTCAGATTTTTATGTGGTGTCTTTGAAACTCCACGCTCTTTGCATTACCACGAGAATTATGATTAGGAAGAATTATATTTAAATATAGATTAAATTATTATTTTAAATTGAACAAACTAAAGTGTTGCATTCACATAACTTTCTCTTCTCACCATTCTACAATTTCTTTTTTCTAAATCTTATTTTTCTGTCTACTTCTTATAATCCAGATAAACTTGCAAATCACATTTAGCTCATCTGTGTGGCGTGGGAGTCTGCCTCACATTCAAGAGGTCCCGAGTTAGAATCTCGGTTAAAGTGAAATACCTGGGTAAAGTTTCTTTCCAGGGTTTCCTCTTATCCTGAGAAGATGAATGTTTGATTCTAATTTCTAGTCACCTCGGGCTCATTTGAGCATCATCCTAACCATTTCGTTCATTCCCCGTCCGTAATGGCCTACCCAGTTAAAGGACTTTAATTGAATACCAAAAGAAAAAGTTCACATTTACACGTTTCATTGTGGTATATGTAGATAAAGCGATAGTCACATTTTCAAAAAGCATGTCACTACGTGATGATATGAAATTTCATGCTGTTTATATGACCGCGACAAAAACAAAACGAATAGCGACTTCTCAGTTACAAAAAATATTCAAACCAATAACAAAAAATATCTCATAATATATATATATATATATATATATATAAACAACGTGCGTGCTTTAACGGCGTCTGCATTTCTTGTGTATCGAAACTTTGTCCGATCTTTTAGAGTTTACCAATTATACAAAAGTTATTCAGAATGAAGAAGGCTTTAGAGGCTCTTCTCAGTCAGTTCAAAATATATATTTCGTGTGTCATGAAATTATTTTAAACAGTGAGCATTTTAATCAAAATCATTAGAGCCATTTTTAAGAAAATAAATTTCGAAAATTTTTCCATGTAAAGGATTGTTCAGGATGGGGAAATTTTCTTGAAAATCTTTGTCACAACTTTGAAAGATGCTAAACTGAAATATCAAGTTTGGTGGTTAACCGACTTTTCGCTTTGGATTTATGTTGTTCACAGAGAAGCAGGCATATGGAAGATTTGCCCTCAAATATGATGTGGTTACATTCGCGTGATTTTCTCTACTCACTCTTCTTACAAAGCTTATTTTGCACCTATGTCATGTTAATACCCATAAACCTTCATCACTTATTTTCACAATTCGTTGTAGATATAACTGGAACATTTTAAGCTAAAGCGATAGCCAAATCCCTCAAAGCTGATCACTACGTGATAGCTTTGGATTGGTTGGCTACGGAGGGGACTCGGCACTGATCCACATAGTGGATATTGTGCCTACGCCCCACAAGGGGGCGTCTCCGGGAGGCAGGATGAGGCGAGACAAGACACCGGGCGTCCGGAACCATGAAAAACGGCACAGGAATGGCAGGGTCCCTAAGCTTTCAGATAGAGACTCCCGTCAGACGGACAGGTAGACCGGGGACTCCATCCAGCACAGAGGGTGTCCAACGCTCCTCAAGGAAGTTAGGATACTCCCGACAGGCAGCCGAAGGCTGAGGGACGGAGAAAGTCACAAAAAACATTCTTTTCAGCTGCCACACTGCACCGAAACACCATCGCCGACACTTCCAACCCTGAAACAGACCAACGGATGAAAGATGAAGGGAAATTAGAATGGAGGTCCGGAAATTCGGGGATGTGAGAATCCTTCCCAGCACTCGCCTGGCGACCCGGGAAAATCCCCCGAAAAAACCTATGGGTCAGGAAGGTCGACCAGAGGAATCCAAACCACGACCTTCCGAATGTGAGCCACAGACGTGATAGCTTTGAAATTCTGTTCTCTTTGTATGAACACGAGAAAGAAAGAAAGAAAGAAAGAAAGAAGGAAAGAAAGAAAGAAAGAAAGAAAGAAAAAGAATAGCTATTTGCAGTTGAGGGAGGTATAAAGTATTTGAAAATTTAAACTAATAACTAAGAAACTTTCAGAATAGCTAAAATATAAAAATTATTTGACATAAAAATGTTATTTTATATAAATTTTGTGCTTTAGCAAGATCTACAGTTGTTGTGCGGTAAGATTTTGTCTCTCTCTTTCTCTCTCTCTCTCTCTCTCTCTCTCTCTCTTACGATTTACTGATTATCAAAAGTCATGGAAAATAAAGACTAATTTACAGATTATTTCTATAAAATAAAAGATATACATTCTATTTTTCATGAAAATCTTAAACATATGTATTTTAATCAAAATCCTTAGTCATTTTTGAAAGAATAAAACATTTCGAAAAATGTCCAATGTAAAGGGTAGTTTGGAGTGCAGGATTTTTTTTTTAAATCTCAGTGTCGCATTCTTGGAAGAAGTTGAACTTAAACACCAAGTTCGGGTTTCAACCAACCTTTTGCTTTTGAGTTATGCTATTCGTGGATACACACACACTTTGACCATTGTCTAAAAATAAATTCATTGGATTCAGGGGTCACAAACGTGATTTCTGGTGAAATTACGACATTGAATTTTCAGATGGAACACAGTACTTTCTCTACTTTTTTAGTACGTAGTAGAGAAAGTAAAAATGTTTTCTTTGGATCCAAGGAGTCTCAAAACGTGTATATCCGGTGAATCTCGTTATTCAGTTTTTGGGTGGAATACAATACTTTCTCTACCTCCTGTAGCTACGTAGTAGAGAAAGTAAAAATGCTTTGTATGGATTCAGGAGGTCTCAAAACGTGTATATCCGATGAATCTCATTCAATTTTTGGGTGGAGCACAACACTTGCTCTACTTGCTGTAACTACGTAGTAGAGAAAGTAAAAACCTTTGTTTGGTTTTAGGGAATCTGATAACGAGTATTTCCGTTCCGAGTATTAATATCGTTATTAAATTTTTGGGTGGAATACAATACTTGCTCTACTTACTGTAACTACGTAGTAGAGAAAGTAAAAAGCTTTGTTTGGTTTTCAGGGAGTCTTAAAACGAGTATTTCCGTTCCGAGTATTATTCCCGTTATTAAATTTTTGGGTGGAATACAATAATTCCTCTACTTACTGTAAGTGCGTAGTAGGGAAAGTAAATTCAATGGGGCTCAAAACGTGTGTTTCCGGTGAATATTGTTATTGAATGTTTGGGTGGAATACAATATTTCCTCTGCTTACTGTAAGTGCATAGTAGGAAAAGTAAAAATGCTTTCTGGATTCAGTAGGTCTCAAAAAGTGTATTTTCGGTGAATCTCGTTTTTTAATTTTTGGGTGGAATACAACACTTTCCCTACTTATTATAGGTTAATAGTAGAGACAGTAAAAATATGAGTTGTGGAATAGATAAGCGGCTGGTTGTCATTACGGAATCTTGCATGCAACCAAATAGGGAAAAGTGTAACTTAGATTGTAACTTTAAATCATTTCTGGCCTAAATTGTTGTCACGGTGTACGGAAAAATCATACTTCATAAGGACATTATGAAAATAAAGAACATATGTTAGTTGATAATGGCTAGAGAAAGAGTAAATATATGAAAAACCAAATCATTTTGTTTTAACACTTGCTTGTTATACAATAATATGATGCCTCTAATTCCTAAAAATTAGTTTGTATACTGCTTATGTCGCTGTGTTGTAATGTTATTGCTGTTTTCTTTTCACAGTTATTACATTCTTACAGTCAAGTCTAAGGGAAATGTGTTGGAATGATGTTTTGTTTAGCCTGTTATATTTCTTAACCTTCCTTGTAGAGCGGATATGAGCTAAGATACCTGGAATAACCTCTCGATAAGCACCCCGTTTGCCCCGCTCCCGGTGCAACGGAAAACATTTGTTGCCGTCTATACAATACACTGGAATTGCCGAGGAGTACGCAGGAAACGTAAGGAATTGGCTGACTTCCTCCAGAGTAAGTCAGTACAAATTGCGTTACTTACTGAAACCCACTTGGGGAACATAGACCGTTTTTCGATCCCTGGGTATGCGGTTTATAGCACAGGCAGAGATCGAAGGGGAGGGGGACAGTAATAGTCGTTCAAACTAACATTAGGCACCATTAAATACATGTTCCGAAATTAAATTGTTTGGAAGCTACAGCTATTAATATATTCTCTTTTAATGCTGAAATAACACTAGCATCAGTTCATAACTATCCGGGATATGTAGATACACGAGACATAGACAAAATTATGAATTTAGGGGCGAAGGTCATAGCGGCCGGGGATTATAACTACAAGCATCGGCTATGGCATAGTATAAACCCAAATCCGCAGGGTACAAAATTATTAAACTACATTAATAATACTAACCTCATATCAGGTTCAGAAGAGCCTACTCATATCCCATATAACAATATTCACATGCCAGACATTCTGGGTATTGCCATAATGAAAAACATTTCGTTTGATATAGAATTTAACGTCTTAAACGAATTAACGTCAGATCACTTACCGGTCCTAATGGAAATTGCACTTCCGGTAGCCTTGAAGCGGAACCGCTAAGGCTAAATGACAATCAAGTCGATTGGGAGTTCACGAATACCGTCGAGCACTATCTCCCCAATTTAGAAGTAAACTCGCCACAATCGCAAGATAAATATATAGCTAAATTACACTTAGCAATAAAACTACCGTCACTTAAATGCGCACCGCTTAAATACAAACCTACAATAAACGCCCATGCACAACAGACATTAAAACATTGCATCAAAATCGTAACTGGGCAAGGCGTAAATGCCAAAGAACGAGGAATCCGACTACATCGAGCTCAGGAACGAGACAAAAGCCCGATCTAGGGAATATATGGGCAACCAATGGAATCAAACCCTTAAAAATCTCAATGCGCAAACAAACTCGGTTTGGCGCATAGCAAAATGCCTCATGCATTCCAAAACAAACATACCGCCTCTAATTAATCATTTTAATAACACGATAGCTGAAACCCCTCAGGCCAAAGCTGAGGTCTTTGCATCGAATCTTGAAGGCACCTTCAGGCCCAACCCTCTAATGTGGCAAGCTAATCAAATACAAGATATTGAGAACGAAATAAGTGAAACAGATTATTCAATCACAGATAATAAAATGCGAAAAACCAATACAGGTGAAATAGATTGGATCATCGCCCACCTGCCCAACAGGAAGGCTCCCGGGCCTGACGCAATACCCAATGTGGTTTTCAAGAATATTCCGCGGGGAGCGCTACGTCTCCTAGCCAAGTATTTAACTACGCCCTAGACGAAGGTAGATTTCCACCACCACAATGGAAAGTGGCAAAGCTTATAATGCTCCCGAAGCAAAACAAAAATATAACATTACCAGCAAGCTACAGGCCGATTAGCCTATTATGCATAATCGGGAAAGTATTAGAAAAAGGAATTCAAAACTGAAAAAATTCACACATTCTGAAGAAAAACATCCTAGTTTCAGAGCAATGTGGGTTTATGCCACAGCACTCAATGATCTTCAACTCTTACGATTAACTGAATTAATTACCAAAGGATTCAACACGAATAAATCAACGGGCGCCATATTTTAGATATTGAGCACGCTTTTGATAAAGTATGGCATGCGGGCATCATTCACAAGCTCAAGTCATACAACTTCGCCGACTCTATAATCGCCCTTATCAGAGACTACCTTAGCGAACGTCAGTTCCGAGTAGTGGTGGAGGATACCTGCTCCCTTAGACCTATCAGGGCGGGAGTTCCACAAGGAAGCTTGTTCGGACCGGCATACTTCAATCTATACATTAGTGACATGCCAGAACTCACGCGTACAGAAAAATACATATATGCCGAGGATACGGTGCTGGTAACGCAGTCCACGCAGCCCAGGATATTTCACCTAGGTTACAGAATGCCCTAAATGAGCTAGAGCTATGGTGTACAAAATGCCGAATTCAAATATACACCAATACATGTCAGTCAATAACTTTTACCAAAAGAGTGCAACACACACTACCTAGACATGCGCAACCGTTCTTGACATACAATGCCGATAAAACAGTGTGGAAGAACCAGGTAACCTATTTAGGAGTCACTATGGACCAAAGTCTCACCTGGAAATAACACATAAATAGCGTAAGGGTAAAGGCCAATGGCCAGCTAAACAACCTCTATCCTATCAAAAACATCAACAGCCAACTTCAAGTAAATATGGGCCTCGCGATATATAAGATGATAATAAGACCCACGATATATAAGATGCTTCAAATCAGAATAATTAGAGTTATGGCGAAACTCCCGCCAGTTGCTCCGGCTTATCTAGTTCACGAGGAGCTCAAGATTCACGCCAAAGAAGAATTCATTAGCTACAAAGCTATAACATATACAACAGAAAGGACCAAAATTCCAACCCTCTAATCCAAGATTTAGGTAATTACAATAACGAGAGAGATAAACACAAAAGACCTCTATCACTATTTGATAGAAACATTGGCCTGGGGAAACCAGAGATCAATATCCAAGACTGCCTAGACGCTCTAATACGAACGTAACTAGACATAAAACTCACTAACTATCCATGGCATGGTCACTATCCAACATGACACAGTGGCCCTTGAAGTCCTTGCTCTTAGAGTCAAGGTGGCCCCGGGGTAGGAGCACCCCCACCAGAGTGACGTTTGAGTACAGCCGCGCCACGATTGGGTAGGCTGCGTTGTAGGCGGGCACTCAAAATTCGACCAAGGCAACACAAATGGATACGACTGGAAAACACTAAATTAGTCCTAAAATATAATAACACAGATTTAATGACACGGCTCATCGCCAAGACAGCACTAAACACTACAATATAGCAAATATCAATACAACCACTATCAATGACGAGGCTTACAGCAAAATCATGGTAAATATACTAAAGCCAAAACAATTCATTGTTTCAGGTTGACGTCAGACCTCGAGGCCCTAACACCTGGAATAGAACGACACCTCCCAAGGGAGACAGCTTCGCATGTGTTTTAACACTGCCTGAGGTCTAAGCAGCAAACCAACTCAACTTATTTAATAATACTAATGACTATGTCCATTTATGTTTCAGGACAGCAAAACATACCAAATATATTACGACCAGTATTACGGGGTCTCCATCCGGAAACGCATCACCTTAATTCCTTTAATTCCTCACTCTGAATTCCCAAGGGCATAAGTAGGGCCTAGGCCATGTTTGCGTCCTGGTTCTCATTTCTCCTGACTTAGGTTCCTTAAACCAGCCACTATATCTGCTGCCTGAATGCGCATGTGCAATATCGGTACTGCTGCAACTCCTCACTCGAATTACTTCTTTTTTATTCTTCATTTTCCTTCCGGTGGAGGAGTTTTTTAGTGGGTATGGCCAACTATTGGCGAACCCCAAACTCTCAGCCATCCGACTCCCATCGGGGCTGACTTTACCACGTAACATGTGTTTTTCTCCTCCACTCGAAAAAAAACTGCAGCGAGTTTTTTTCAGCCCAGTCAGAACAAATCCAGACCACCGTACAGTCACTATTGCCAACTATCGTGGCGGGCTATTGAATAGGAATACAGTCTACTCGTTAATCAAAGAAAAACTAGACTTATCATCTCCCGACTCCAAAACTTCCATAACGACCTAGCTTCGGTGGCTTGACAATCCCGGGCGGCGCTCGAGATCCGTGGGTTTACCCATCAGCGTGTCTCACACCCGCAAAGTGGAGCCTTGGCCGCCCTAGCAGGCTAGTTAAGCTCGATCGTACGGGGATGACGAACCCGGCTCGATTACTTTGAGCCACCTCACTTGAGGAAGCGCTCCGTGCGAGCAGGTGATGCCTTCTCTGCCCGGTGGAGTAAAGCATCTTCTGACCTTACCCTGTGGTAGACACAGCACGCAACCATGGACACATCACAGTCCACAACAGTGGTGACCACCGACGAAGGCCGTTCGTGCTACCACCGCCAACCTGCCGACCATCGTCGGACCGTTATCTCCTTCAAAGGGACCCACCGTTTACCTAACCATGATTAACCGAGTAACCCGGTGGCCGGAGTGCATCCCTCTGAAAAGTATGGACGCAGCCACATAGCCAAAACCTTCTTCCAGCAATGGATCAGCCGTTATGGCACACGAACCAGGATAACAACGGACCAGAGACGACAGTTCGAAGCTGAGCTTTTTACGGAGCTTACGCGAATACTCAGCATAGAAAATTTTCACCAACCTGTATAACCCATAAGCAAACGGAAAAATCGGGCGATGGCACCGCTGCCTGGAGGCCGCCATTGGGTCAGCCCCAATACCACGGCCTGTGTGGAGAACCTACCCACAATTCTCCTGGGATTACCCACAACTATAGGCGACACCGACAACCAGTGCGACGCAAAAATAGCCTTCCAGCAACATATCCGGCTTTCCATGCACATAGCAACTCCCTCCACTATAGCACGTGAGGAAGTAACAAGGGAAGCACAGGCCCGGCTGCAAAACTGCCGGAAGAGCTAACTCCCGGCAGATTTCCGCGCCGCTAGTCATGTGTACATCCGCGAAGCAATAAACCGACATAAATTACTGCCACCGTACAGGGGATTTTTCCCGGTGCTTACCAACAATGGGAAAACTATAGAGATTCGCCGCTAGGATTGCAGCACTGCTAAGGTCTCTACTGACCTATGCAAGGCGGCCCATGCACTCACTGAGGACGCTCAGGAGCCACAGCCCCACAGCGCTTCTACGGACGACTCCCAAAGTACTACCATGCGCCAAACTACTTCCACCAACACGCAACAGGTGGCGCCGGGTGACATAAACCTGCCGGGCAACGCTCCAGTGAGATAGCAGACAGGACTATATAGGGGTCGTCTACGACCACACACCACACTCCGCCATGGAAGCAGACGAAGATAACTGGATATATGTCCAGCTTTTCTACAGGATACCGCCAGCAGTGGAACACTGGGAACCTAAAAGCACCGCCGGCATAGCGTGGCAACTAATAACAATCACGCTTCTCCCACGAGACCAGTGCTCTATGCTCAACTTGCAGGGAAGGAGAATGACCCGCCCTATGACCCACAGCATCCCAGGGTCTCCAGCTGGAGGGGTCGCAACAAACCATCATTGAAGAACCGATGATGCAGATGTCGTAGAAGAAAGCACAGCGCTTCAGCAGCGCCCAATTGTGATGAACTGGAAAGACATATGTAGTGGCAACCCGCCACAAAATAGCTAAGTTCACCACAGATTGTACATAGTAAACGACATTTTGACACACGCCACAAAGGGGCTAGAATATAAGCAACTTGCACACAATATAAGTAGCAGTTAGTTAAGGTACACGCCACAACAGTGCTGAGTGTTATATAGTTCAAAATCAATAAACCAGTTGGCGCCAAGGGTAGTTGGCGCAGGAACTACGCCTTAATGACCACTGATGTGAACTGAATATGCCCAAGGACACAGCGAGTGGGCCATAGGATAGGGAGACTCAGCTCCGAGATGGCGAAGAGGAAACATCGCAGAGTTGCCGAGCCTGCTAGGGCACGATCCTCCTCTTCTTCCCCGGCATCAGACGAGGAAAACACGACGCAGCTTCCGCAGTCCGGGGCAACCTACGCCTCGGCTGCCGCTTCGACGCCCACCACCACAGCTTCGCCGCGACGGCACCCGCAGTTGCCGCCATACTCACTGGCATCCACTCCGCGATTCTGGGAGTTCCCCAGCCACCGCAGAGCCAGCCTGTGCCTCAAGGTAGGTGCAGTTCTGTCATCAGAGGGGTCCCGAGGGATCTGCCAGGTTCCTCATCACCGCAGCTCACCAACACTGGTCTTCAGCAATGAGGGCCACCAGGATTATCGGAGAACAGAGACCCACGTCGTTCGTCAGGATGGAATTTGCAGACCCTGACGACTACGAAGCGGGCCTGCCCTTGTTAGGGCGATGCTTACACATCGAGGCCAGCCAAGTGAAACGCCAAGCTTCCTGCCGGCACTGCTGTGTCTACGGGCACAACGAGACGTCCTGCATAGCGCAATCCAGGTACCACTACTGTGATGTCTCCAGCACCACTGCTTCGTGCAAGCAGCACGACCTGCGCCACCGCCGCCGTTACTGCACAACTTGCTGAGGGAGGACTCACTTCACCGGTCAAGCGCTCTACCTCCTGCATCCGCATCGCCGAAACCGCCTGCTCCTTCCACGCCACCGCAGATGACAGCACAACCACTACAGCCTACATCAACAGCCAACTTGGAATCTTCACCAGCACATTCGACTGGAGCAGCGACGCGGGAAGCAATTCAGGATCTTCATGCTGAGTTCCTGAACTTCGGTGCCCGCTTAGCCACTCTGCAAGAGTCCAAAGCAGAAATCACACAGAAACTCCAGGAACTTCTATATCTCGTTGAGCTCAATCATCAGACCATCACCACCGACCTTCCAGCCCAGATGGATACCGTCTACCGTCTCTAAGCCGTGCGGAACTTGGAAACAAGCTTCAACACGCCGTCGAACAGGAGAACACACCGTCACTAACCCTTACCACTACCACCAGGAATCCTTTCTTATCCTCACCTAAACTCCGCTGAGGGGCAGGCTGGGCCCTGGCCAAGCCTGTCTCCCAGCACACAATCCTTACTCCTCTGGCGACCGCACTGCGGCCCAGTTACGCCATCACATTGAAATGCGCGGGTGCTTTAGGCGGTACCGCAGCAAACCTTTCCTTTCAATCCGGTGGAGGATTTTTTAGTGGGTATACCGACATTGGTGAGTCCCACACTCTCAGTCCTGACTCCCTCGGGGCTGGGATTAGTGATTAAATCATTTTCTCCTCCACTCGAAAAAAAGGAGTGGGCAGTCAGAACTGATCCGCACTACCGTACGTCACTGTTACCAACTACCGTGGTGGGCTTTTGAAAAGGAATAAAATCTACTCATTAATCAAAGAAGAACCCTCCTACCCCAACTAACCATCTCCCAACTCCAAACCTTCCATAGGGACCTCGCTTTGGCGGCTTGATGATCCCGGGCGGTTTTCGAACCCGACGGGTTTACCCATCAGCGTGCCTCACACCTGCCAAGTGGAGCCTTGACCATCCTAGCAGGCCACTTACGCTCGATCGTACGGGAATGACGAACCTGGATAGATTATTTTGAGACATCTCACTTGAGAAAGTGCTTGGTGCGAGCAGTTGATGTTATTTCTGCCCGGTGGAGTGAAATATCCTCTGACCTTACACTCCGGTAGACATAGCACACAGCCATGGACACATTACAGTCCACAATACTTAAATATATACATGACTCATAAAGTGTATGTCTTGAATTTTCTGGTAATAGCCTATTAAGTCCTATTCATTCAGAATTAATTCTGTATAGTTTTGCAAAACTCGTGAACTAAAAGAGATAGATGAAAGTTTACTACACAAAAATGTAGATCCCTTTAAAAAACTATTTATTTCAAATAACTTGTAGTGGCATTGGGCATTTTTGAGATATCTATTGTTATTGGTTTTAAACATGTGACTTATCAGTATCCCTTTTTTACCTGCAATGAAATGTATAATGAGACAATTTCACCAAAGTTTATTTCCATTAACATGAAGCACATAAAAGAATAGCTTTTTGCAGGAATGGTTTGTAGAATCTATATAAAAATAAATGTCGGTGGCTAGAAAAAGTTATATTAATGTAAGAGATCAAATTTTTGGTTTCTCTACTACTTGCTTATAGTGAGCAGAGGAAGTACTGTATTCCACTCAAAGACTGGTTATAGAGATTTCATCAGAAATACACGTTGTGAGGTCCCCTGAATCATAAACACTTAGAAAAGATCCATATATGTATCTCCTTTCTCTTTCTCTCTCCCCTGTGTGAGACAGAGAGAGAACAGCATACCTCAGAAAGGAAATGTTGGTCAAATATCAAATTAGGTATTTAAGTTCAGCGTCTTCCAAGGATGGGACATGAAGGTTTACAACAAAATCCTCAACCTCATTCCACCCTTTACATGGATTTTCTCAAACACGGCTCTAATGATTTGGATTAAATTACCAAGTGCTTGAAACATTTGCATGAAAAATACAATTTTATATTTTGAATGTTCTGAGAATACCTTGTGAAGTCCTCTTCATTCTGAACAAATTTTTGCATAACTGGTAAACCATAAGGGACAGATGAAAGCTTACCACACAAAAAATTTAGATCTCATTAAAACGTACAATTTATGTGAATGCTTTGTGCTTTTGACCATTTCCATGAACACTCATTGTTATAGGTTTGAATTTTAAGTACTTTGTACCCTTTTGAAGTTCTAAGCAGCCACTCAATTGTTTCTTGCAGTCATGCAAAAACAAGAATTTCAAAGCCAGCATTTAGTGACCTGTTTTTTATGTATCACTACAGTCTTCTGCTTCCCCCTTGCATCTACAATGAAATGTGCAATGAAATCATTTCTGCAAATGCTATCTCTATTGACGTGATGTAAATATTAAAAAAATGCTGCTAGAATAGTTTGAGAAAAGTGGGTAGAGAGTAAGGCATGTGAATATAACACATCATATAGTTTTCACTTTCGGACAGTAGGTGTATATGATTATAATCTGTCACTAGTATTGGTTGTACTAGTGATAAAGAGAATGTTTTTGAAACCCAATTTCTTGTTATAATGTTACTCAAGCATACTCGATTATGCCCTTCAGTGACTGTGTAGTTAGGAGTATGTTAGGTGTGTTAGGTGTGTAGGAATACAGATGTAGTCTGTATTGACCAGCAAGTTATTTCAGATGACTAAAACCAAATTATATTGTTGACATGAATTCAGGGTAATCAATATGATCATAGTAATTGCAGGTCTAGAGCATACCATACTGCACCTTATCTTCTGTGCCTGTAATACTCATAGGAACTCAGGACCCAGCCTCAAAGAGCACAAAACAAAGTCCCTGGACACAGATACCTTCCAAAAAGCCATACTGGCACTGAAGTAGCATATATTTTGTGGAAATTTATGGGTTTCAGAGATGTCTTAATTGGCAAAAGGCCTGCTATATTGAGTAATGGAATTATGAGATACTCACCAACAATTTCCAGCTTATTGCTAGCTGATTCAATCAGTAATGGTCCTCCACTGTCTCCCTGAAAAAATTAGTATATTCTTTGTATTAGACACAATTTGCTATTTCCACATGGCTTCAACATTAGTATTTTCTAGCTGCAAAACACAAGCTGAAAACTAAATTACTGAATCTTACTACTGCAAACACTTTAAATTCAGAGGTATGAAAATTTAATGATGTAACAACAAGTCTTTTAAATTAAACACAACTATTACCAGGAGGAAAAAATTCCATTTCCTTAAATAGTCTAATAGAGTTGTAAATTGTGATAATTTATAAATGTGAAAGCACAATTCGGGATAACAGGCAAAACTAGCTTTATAGCCACGCTAAACATTCATGTAATGTTTGAAATGTATGATTCAAATCTGGGTGTATTTCTTAGATGTTTTAAGTTGCTTTCATTTAAGAAAATCTAGCATGACCCATTGTTTGATTTATCATTGGAAGAAGCAAGTGGCAACAAATATATAAATAGAGGTATATTCTTGGGGCTAATCAAAATGTTTTAGCTTAACGCTAAATCTCAAGTATATGGAAGCAATGAATGAAGGGATGTTTGAAGGGTGCTCAAATGAGCCCCAGCCCAATGAACTGAGAGTTACCTGTCATTTTGTTTTTAAGGATATAGGAAAACTCCTGAAAAATGCTACCTGTAACTTAGCTGAATCAAGATTTGAAGCCAGTCCTCCTCTTTGAATATCTAGGTGACACATTACCCAAATATACAGCAGAGATGGAAGTTCCTGTAGTAGCTAGGCTACAAAGCACATTTTTACTTGTGTTTCAAAATAAGATGGTTGATTTTGAAAAATCTGATCTTATCTTTTTGTATGGGTTAGTTACAATTTTATTTAGCAATAATTTGGCTGAACAGCTTGTTGGCTAGTAATGAGCATTGATGTTCACCATATTAATGTGTAACTTGGGCAGCAGAGTTAAAAAATGTTCCCCTAGGTTTTGACTCTAGCAATAAATGCTTTTTTTCATTGCTTCCTTTCAAGAGACAGCTACTTGGCTTTTATTCCCTAACTCTGCATGAGAAAGCAAGGAACCATGTTGTGATTTGCTAGGTACCTATATTTCATTTTAGAGGTGTAAACTTTTCATTCACAAGTTTTGTACAATAACAAGCAAATATGCTAAAGCTCCTATGCACATGCTTAAGTTTAACATATTGATGATGTACTAAGCAAAGCTTACAATCCATTGCTCAGGAAGGCGAGTAATGGGAATAATACCTGCAGCAACTCATAAGAAATGAAAAGTTGAATTCATTGCATTCAGAGAGGATTTACAGATTGTCTAGATTTTAGTTTTAGACCAGCCACTCTGACCATGAATTTTTTTAATGTTTTTCCATGTGGATGGGATGGGGTGAATTATATTCTACCTTGAATTTCCCTATCCCTCATTTCTTTTCATCTTTCAGGGTTGCAGGACCAGGCACGGAATGTTGTATTTTCTTTTCATATTTGTTGTGCATTTTGTTCTCCTGTTATTCTGTTTTGTTTCTCTGTATTTACTTTGATATGCATACACACATATACATATTTACATGAACACAAATGCCCACGCCCAAGGTGAATGCAACAGAACATCAAAATCAAATACCCCAATGACCAGCTCAATTGGTATGCAACGTATATGTGGTGTATATACTCTGAGGGGAGAACTGTTCCTCCCCTGGCATGTTAACCTACTGTCCATGAGGAAACGTTAGGGGACCCACTGTGCTGTGATTGCTGCCTTCAGATCTGATGGCTCTTTGTAGTACCTCACTTCATTCCTTCCTTCTGGAGGTTTATTAGGTGATGAAATCCTTCGTTCCTGATACCCATATAATGAAATGGCAAACGTGATGAGGTAGTGAAGATGTGTTTATATTACAGTTAAATGGATCAGCTTGTGAAAAATGTGCTTTGTTTGCAAAATAGGTTGTTATTAGCTAAATTGTGTTAAAGGGACGTGTTGTGACATGTGGACAAGTGGTGTAGTGTGTCTAGTCAATTGAAGATATACTCTTAGAAAAATTAAAAGCAATTCTCTAGATGTGCTATATGGAAGTAAAAAATGAAGGAGAAAAAAAATATATGGAAGCTCAGAACAAATTTCACAATAGGTTTCACATTAAAAGACATCACAGCAAAACACTTTTTAAAATGTATTAATGAAACATATATGTAGTCTGCATTAAAACTGAATCATAAACTACAAAGCATTTAGGAATCATATACTTATCTTTATGACTTGGTGTGTAATGGATATTTTATACAGATATTGTAATGTCAGATTATCAAGTCTATGAAAATAATACTAATGGTTTCAACACATTATGATTGAAAGTTGAATGAGATTTGAAAAATGCAATACCATGGCATGTTTAATGTGCCTTCATGTTAGCTCAGGGTAATGCATTGGCAAAGAAAGCCATAGAACTATTGTTCAAGTCCCAGTTGAGGTAATTAATTTTTAAAATCTGATTCAACCTTCCAACCTTAATCTATACATGGACAACATTAAAGAATCATTATCAGACATTAATGAACCCTAATTTCATTATGCAATGTTAAGGGGACTAACCAGTAACAATTATCCAAAATTAATACAGCTTTAGTGTATAAAGTAGAATCTTGCTAAACAGGTAATGGGGGCTGAAGATACCTTGGATTTAGGATAGCTCAGATTATATGGAGTACCATAGGAAAACTCATTAAAGATGAAATGAAACTAATAACAAATCAAGGTGAAGTTATTTACTGTAAGTGTTTAAAGTTATTGTAAGAGATAAACACAATATGTACATACATTCATGGGATTATGTTTTGAAAAAGTCTTTAAGTGTCTTCTGCTTCAGGATACTGAATCACTTTTGCACGGTAATGTCACTCCTTCATTTGAATAACATGGTGTCACAAGGGTATTGCCTCTGATTGTTGCTCTACAGAGTGCAATGATGCCTCTAACACTGTGAAACCCTCATTATGATTCATTTTTGGTCTTCTTTCTTCTATATCTTCCTCTTTGCTTCTACTGTCAGCTCATTCAACATCTCAATAATGGATGTTTCCGTAAGTTCAAACTGTTCATCCTCTTCATCCATTCCGTAAATTCACTTTCACTATCATCTGGAAGTTGTGTGATTATATGTGACAGGGGCATATCATCTTCATCAGCATTATCATCATCATCATCATCATCATCATCATCAAATTCACGCTCACCATCGATTTGCTCTATAAAATTTTCTTCACAATTTCACAAGTGTTTCAGGCTTCACTTCATCACATGACTCTGCTAAATCAATACACTACATCCCTCATGGTTACTCATATTAGCAAATTAGTGATGTTTCCATCCTCTTCCATTGCCTGTAGAAGTGGCTGCAACAGGTGGCATTGATACCTTTTTTTAAGCGTTCCAAAGCCCCCTGATGCATTGGTTGTATCAAACCTGTGACATTAGGTGGCAAAACCAAAGCCTAAATTCCATCACATTGCAGTTTCTCTTCATCTGTTATGCGATCCAGTATTGTTCATCAATACGATTGCTTTACTAGGCGAACCATTTTTCTTCAAAAACGTATTAGTTTCCAGTGCAAATTCTTCATAAAACTACTTTTTAAACATTCCTCTGTCCATCCAGGCATTCTTTTGGTTCTTGTAAGAGATAGGCAGTGCAGACAAGGAAATATCTTTGAGAGCTTTAGGCTTTGTGGACTTGTCTATGATGACAAGTTTTAATTTGTGTGTACCTGATGCATTTGATGCTACGAGTACTGTCACTCTTTCTTTACTGTTTTTGTGGCCTGGAATATGATGTGCTGAAGAAAGTGTTTTAGAAAGTAACATTTTAAAGTTGAACCCTGTTTCGTCACAATTGTGTAACTGATCACTTGTGAGGTTTTCACTTTTGTGAGTTGTTCAAATTTTTTATAGAAGTTCACTGCAGCTTCAGAATCACCAGAAAGCTTTTCTCCACAAATCTCAGGCTGTTGTATATCATACTTATTCTTCCATCTCTGTAACCAATCTATACTCACACTGAAATCATCTTCATCTTCTTTAAAATTGTTTCTAAAAAATAATGTTTTTTCTTGCAACATTGGGCCAGAAATTGGACTTCCCTTCTACCTTTTTTGACTGAACCAGATAAACAATGCTTCACTAGTTTTTTCGTATTTTGACCTCCTCATATACTCTCTTTTAAAACAGTTATCTGAACACTGTTGAAGAATACTTCTCCAAATTATCCCTGTTCCGACGCCAGTCTCCAACTGTTACTTCCTCAACTCACATATTCCACTGCAAGCTTTTTAATTATCTCTCCTTTATTCAATCTTTTTAAAGCTTGTAACTTCAATTTTAATGGTACAAATTTCCTCTTACATTTAGCACTCATTTTTTAAACAAATTAGGAATAAGATGTGAAGATGTGCAACCACTTCTAACGCACTCTTTCTACAAAGAAGGCTACAAACATACTAAAATAAAACACTCCTTTAACTTGACACAACCCTCACCTGCTGTTTGGGTTGCAAGGGATGCTTTTCCTTTCAACAAAATATGTAACTATTAAGGCTAGCTGCTTTCTCATAATAGCTGTCATACATTTGCAGTCGTATACTAGTCAATGTGTTATTAGTGTAGCTGAAAAGCATTTCCAGTGGAGAATGTTTGCTACAATGTATGTATGCACATATTATGGAAGGGATTTCCCAGTTTTCGGCTGGTCCCTAATTGAAAGTAAGTTAATCCTTGCCAGGTAACACACACTCTATAGACAAGAGGTAGAGAGGTGCAAAAGTATGTAGATATGTATTAGGACCATGTAAACTAATGACTTGCCTCTGGTTTAAAAAAAAAATTGTATCTTCAAGTAGCTCAGATTTAATGGAACCTCAAATTTGCGAGACTCAAATTTGCAAGATTCAAATGTATCTAAATTTTAGTGCTTTTGAGAGTGATTGGTATATAATGGTGCAGCCACTAAAATCATTATAGTATCAGCCAACACAGGAATGCAGTTTTGGAGTCTAAATTAATCCCTGTACCCTTAAAAGTAATTTCTTCTTCTTCATTACTTTTATAGTGGAAGTGCTATAACGGAAACATTTTAAACTTTTGTCAACTACTTTTAAAATGTCACCAAGGAGTCTTCCAATGATAATAAAGGAAAGTTACCCCTGGAAATTTTCAGGAAAGCAAAAAATGGCAAAATACATGCCTTTAGATTAATGCTTATTACTTAAAAATGGAAAAATCAAGACGTATATACTTTTGAATTTATTTTCTTAAGTAATTCCGTTTTATTTGCAAATCTAATACTAAATATTTATAACAATATGTTTAGAACACAAAATTGAAGATTGGTTCCAAAATTTTAAAAACCATACTGCAAGCAAATTTTCCTATAGATCATTAAAAAACATAAAATTGTCTTATAGTCTTAAGAAAATACAGACAGCTTGCTTTCCAAAATCAAGCAAAGCTTAATATAGCACTGAGGTATTGTTAATTAACTTAATATTCTACATGCCCAAAACAGAATAATATTCACAAAATTATCCTGAGTTTACATGTGTATAAGACAGATTTTAATTTGCCCATTTTCATTTTATGTGCTTAGTATAGAAAAATATCTCATCTGGTTGTCTGGAGTTTCTATAAATGTAATTTGTAACAAAAGTAACCCTCTGTTGGGCGAGAGGTATCTGAGAGATATGTTTCCTGCAATATCAAATGAAATACATTGTCATGATACTGAAAATTTGACCATTAATCTTCTTAAAACGATTTTTTGCATCACTTTCTTGATTATTGGCTTGCTGTTAGTACTCTATTCTATTATGAAGGCTAAGTAAATTATCTGTCAGTATGACTACTTTAGTAGTATAATTTTTATCTATTAAGTTATTGTTGTAATAGCATTATTATTTGTGTCACCCTGTGAAGAGTAGCTAACAATGAAAAGAACAATGGAAACACTACCTGCACCTTTTGCATGAAAGGGCAATCAAAGTTTGCATCATTTTCTTCTTTAAAGTTCAAGATGTTCACACAAAAACACAGAAAAAAACAATCTAGTAACTTGGAATTGTAGCAGACACTGTTCTGTTTATGAGTTACTGTTATAAAAGTATTGTTATGTAGGCTCACAGTGAATGGTAACGAACAATGCAGTTAAGGAAACACTCAGCAAATTCACTATTTTTCAATGCAAAGACAACAGAAATGTCACTTTTCATACTTTAGCTGTAAGAAATAGTCTTAGGCTGTATGAGAGCAGAACATTTTCAGTTCTTGTAAGTCATTATATTTCTGTCCTGTAATTGGGATGGGCACCTTGTACGAACTCTGGCTGTGAATGTGTTGCCTTAAAGTCTGGATGATTCATTCCTTTCTTTATGATGACGTAGGTGTTCCATGCACCATTATATGTTGCACAAGCATGCAGTGTTCTCAGATTTTCCTAATCATAAATTCCCTGACAGACTATAGTTACAATATTTAGATTTATAGAATCTTGACAAGAAAGGTCATCCAGACTTGAAATTGTCTTGTTTACATTCCACTACCTTGAGTGGTGATGGTCTAATACAGCAATTTCTTATATGTTCCATCCAACTTTGTTGGACTTAAGCACAGTTTTCTGATTGATTAACCCCATGTTTATATCACATTCCATGTAGCTGTGTCTGCTGATAGGGAAGTGATTATAACATTTTCAAATCTTTCATATTTATTGACCAATGAATCTAGAAATTTCACGACAGTGTAGTTCTTGTTTTGTTCAGGGAAAGGGTCACAAAGAACTTCTAAATTGCAAACTTCTGTATTTAGAGGTTCAAATAAAAGGTGATTCATCATAGAGATAGCATCATCAGAATATTTCCTTGCAGTAGTTTGGTCATAAACACATAAATATGGCTTAAAAGAGGAGAGTACATGAAGATTAAACATGTAGAATGAAAGCTCATATTTGTAACATACATCAGTAGTTGGAATATTTAAACATGTTAGTTTTTCATGAATCCATACAAATTGCTTCATTTTCCATTTTCCATTTTCCATCTTGCATTAATTTTAGCTGCTCATTTTCTTCTACAGAATGTTGCGGCCTCTCTTCTATGTAATTCATTTTTGGTATCCAGTTGTATCTATTTCTTCTTTATTTAAAGAATCATTATCCTTTCTTGCTTGAAGGGACTGTTTCATAACTCTGAGTTGAACACATGTTGAGCAGGTGTCTGATCATGGATAACCAAATGATATGTTAAATTTAATAACAAAAATTATCTTCTAAAATTCATGATATAGGAAAATCAGGATACACTTCACTATACATTTGATGTAGTTTCTTGATATTTAACTCTTCAGAGAGATAAAGTTTGGTAAACTTAAGCAGGCTGTAAGGAGATGCTCGATCGTGTAGGAAATGTATGTGTTCACACACTTTCTCATTTTTGTATTTCATTTTGTTTATCTTGTTGCCATGAGAATGCCTCTTATCAATTGGTGCTAGACCTGTAGTACCAAGTGACTTCTTAATAGTTCTCATTATCTTATTTTCAGTTCCATACATGCTTAAAAATGCCTTATAGCAGACAGAAATTTCAACAATTGACCCATTTCTGAGGACATGCACTTTGTAAGTGTAAGAATTGTTCTGCAAATTCATTTCTTCTTCACTTTTCCTTGGTCAGCATCTTTTCACTGAGAGAGCAAAACAAGTGTGTCAAATGTTATAACTGTTTGTTTTTATCTTCACGCAAATTAAAATTTTTAATTATCAAATCCCTCTCTTCTTTATATGCATTACTGAAGCAGCCTAGTCTTTACTTGCAGTCTTCTCCTGTGACATGAGTCATTGCACAAATGTGCTTACTTGCATCCTTCATTCTTCCATGTTTGCACCACTTTTTTTGGTCTTTCATTGTTCACCACAATGTATTTTCATCACTGCTGTCACTATTCATGTTTTATATCAAACTTCATACTGCAACACAATACTAGATTACCTTATAAATTAACACATTGTTGTAAGTTTGTAATTAAAATTCAGGTTTTCAAATACTGAAAACAGAATACCAGTTATATTCTAAGATTTCTTGTTTATAAGTGGGTGGACTCAGATTGATTTAACATACAACCATGGGACTTTGATTGATTTTCCATTGTACACTTTATTGAAGTCAATTTTATGTGGACTGTGAATAATATTTCCATGAATTGATGTTTAGATTAGTAGTACACTAAGCCAAGAATGATAATATACCCATAACTCAATTTTTGTGAAATGTGGACTTTGATTGTTTTTCCCTTGTAGTCTTCAATGTTCCAGTATCAATAGTAACACACAACACTGAAAACTGGGGAAAATATTAGATCATCACTGATATTGGTTGAAATTCCTTGTGTTGATACATGGGCCAACAATTTTGAGAAACAAAGACTGAAAATAAAATGAAATATTGTCACTAACACTAAAGTCTGTAATTGAAGCATGAATAATGCCAATAAGCATCACAGTGTACTAAGGATGGAACATATTCATATGGCAAGTGGCTATATATAGTTAATATTAGAAGTGATCCGTTTGGAAGGATGAAAAGCTCAAAATGCTGTAACTTAAAATTTACGCCTATGCATTATTCTGTAATTTCCAGACATTCTACAAGAAGGGAATTTTTCTGTAATAAGTTTTCAACATACCCACCATCACATACATAGCACAATTCATATCGTGAGACTAATTCTTCTCATTTGTGATCTACATCTCAATTGTAACACTTTCAAAGGTTTCAAAAATCACTTTTCTGAGATCAGGTAGTTGTGCATTTGCAACATTCATGACAAAAATCCAGAGGAAGAAAGATGTTGAGTTACGGATACTATAGATGCCACATAATTAGTATACCTCGACCACACCAGTGTTTAAGAATATTTTGTTAGATAATCATGGACATATTTTGGCTCACGATGTGACGCACCATCATGTTATCTTCCTGTTGCAAATGCAGTATGACATTTCATGTTTAAAGTTAGCAACCAATATACACATTAGGCATATTGCTGTGCTGTAAACAGCATTTTATTTCTGTCATGCATAAATCAATGAAATATTTAAAACATCTATAAGCAATTACTTTGGCTCATGATCATTCACAGAAAAAGACAATTTAATTCATGACACATCCCTAACGGAGGCACCTGGTTCTTATAACACTTTTAACTCCCCTTGAAATTCAGACTATCCTTGGCTCTGTGCAAATCCAAGCACCATATGATCCTTTTAAACAGCAACAAAAACTACAACAACAACAACAACAATAATAATAATCATCATCTTCTTAAAGTAAAACAATAGACAATACAGAGTTTTATTTTTGAACATTGAGAATTTCTGACAATGCAGCACTTAAGTTTCCACTTAGTTTTTATGTCTTTGTGTTCTCATTATATGGATTGCCTTTGTTTTCCTAGACTAAGGACTGTAAAGCGCAGTTTCTATGTGAAATCAACCTAAAGACTTTTAGAAACCTTCCGGCTCTTTGAGCCTGGTGTGCGTAAGACTAAACTGTGCCTTCTAGTGCAGTATTGGTAAATACAAGTGTGTACTGGTAAATGTTTTGCTTGATGGGGTTCCTCCCCAAAACCATCTGCAATTACTAAACATACCTGACAAGAATCTTGCATGCCTTTACCAGCACATAGCATGTTGGGTGTTATACGTGAAGGCTTGTACTTGCTCTGACGACATTGCTGGAGGCTAAGAATTGGCACTTGCACTTCTTGCACTACTGCTGGTAACATTCCTCCTTCAGATGTACGGCCCCATCCAACCACAGTTCCTTCCTTTCCAGCTGGGTCTAGCCCTGTTCATCATTCCAATATAAAACAACAGCATTATACAACCATATAGATGACAAACAATAAATGTCACAGATTGGAATAGTTATTACCAGAGCCCTGAATTTGTGCTAAAAATTTGAAACATTACCCACAAAATGACACTAAACATTTTAAAAAATAACATAATGCTTACAAAAAATTACTTAAAACTGAGATTCCTTTAATGCATTAAAATTAGTGTGCAGAAAGCTATAAATTAATTTATATATGATTATAACAGCTATACAAGTAGAAAAAGAGGTATCAGAAAAATGAGATAATTAAGAGAATTAGCTCAGAATATATTTGTTCCAAGTTCTTGTTTTAACAACCTGAAAAGAAAATTAAGAAAAATTTTGAAACAGGTTTTTCAAAACTATAGCATTAACTCTATTGAGTTCTCCAGTTATACAAAATTCATTTCAAATGAAGAGGACTTCACATCCTTGCACTTATGCACTTACAAATGTGAAGAAGGGAAAACTGGCCTGTCTCTTCCGTGTATTGGAACATGAACTCATAACAGTAGTTATATTCCCTCCCCTGACAATACACCCCTCCACAAACAAGCAACCCTTTCTAGACTAACCATTAAATAGAAGTAACCTTTCTCCACAAATGTAAGTGAAGGATGTACAAAGTTACTGTTATTTCTCAAATAAATTGTAAAATTACTAATGTTTGAAAGGTATGCTTATGTAAAATGTCAACAACATAAGAATCTTTATATGCTCAATATAAATACAAGAAAATGACTAAATAAGGATTCAAAGGGCAAGAAAATGACAAAAGAGTGATGTAAAATAAAAAAAAAAATTCCATAAAAATAGAAGGACCAAAAATGGCCTAATAAATATGGATTATCATAATCCGAAACCCACGATAAGGATTTATGTACACGTTAGCATTGCCTATGATGCAACAATTAAAAGATGACATGTCATCAGAAGCCAAGCCCTGATTATTACTACTTCTTCTGTTCTACCACTTTCTTTGTCCAGATCATGCAGTGACGAATGGAGACCACAAGTAACATGCAGAAACTTAAATATCTTGGATCTCTTTCTGCACTTCAAGAGCCATCAAAACATGTGCATACATATCTTTAAAATTGAGACTATTGTAATATTTGATACAGAAGACAACTTTCTAAGTAATTAAAAAACACCATCTTTGGCCACAGCAACTTACCTGAATGTGGTAGACAAACAGGTCGGACTGCCTTGGTAAATGTTATGGGCTTCCTCAACTTAAGGAGAGCAATATCATGATTGTAGTTGTTAATGTCGAAATTACGATGCCTGATAATAGCAGAAACAGCTCGCATGATTGCTGGAGTCTCGTTTGTTTGATACTGGTCATGATCTCCCAGAAAAACTCTTATTTTAGACCGCTTTAATCTGCAAATTATACATAAAAGCAATCGATATGGTTAAGATTTGGCCGTATTGATTTCTAAGTGCAGCAAATAAATAGATTTTGAAAGGCACTGAGCTATATTAACTCTAGAACTTCAAATGGGAGTGTTCATTCAGCAGACGGCTTCATGTTTTTTCCTGAAAACAATTCACCAGAATTCCTCATTTCGAATCATTGTCTCATAATTAGTATGTAGGAGGAACAACCCAAAATGAAAATGCATAATTTAACATAAAGACTATATTACAGATATATAAATACTGATAGTGAGAATAATAGCAGAGAAAATATCACATTAAAACCAAAGTACCTAAATAAGAAAGGGGAACAGATGCAAACAGTAGAAATATTGTAAATATCCTATAATATAACATTTTATAATCTTAGATATATAAAAAGGAATATTAGTAAAAAGACATTGTACCAGAAATCATGCTACTCAGTTGAAGCAGTTAGTAAAACTGACTTTAGCAGACAGCTAAATAACCCCCACAATTAGATTAAGCAAAAGCAGGGCCACAAGCACCGGGAGCTGGAAAAATTGACCTATGTTAGAGAGAGAGAGAGAGAGAGAGAGAGAGAGAGAGAGAGAGAGATGTAAGAATTCTCAGATATACCATTAATAACGTGGCTGCAGGAGAATGCACGCTTGAATTCTCATACAACGCTATGAAAAGCACCAGTAAGAATGGATATTGCAATTTTGACGTGAATATGCGCATCATGGCATTTAGATATAATAGGAGAACTATTTCTAAGCAGCAGACATTGATTTCTTAGCATCCAGAGGCTGAATCCATGACAGTCGTGTGAAGAAGAGTGGGGAAGAGAGCGTTGACTACAATGAGTTTAGCTTCCCCCTAATATTATTACAAGCAGCGGAGTAACGGGAAACGAATTATGAATACGGAGAAAAGGTGCAAAAAAGGTAATAAAAGGAAAGCAATTTGACTAGTATCATTCACACGTTTGCAACTAGAATAAAATTCACTTAATAACCAAACACATGGTTGTATTATTCCTGTCACCCACTCCTGAGAAAAGAGTCGTTAGGGAATAAGGTTTGATTTGCAATATCATCAAGTACGTGACATCAGCCGGCAGAATATCGAAGCTGAGACTTCAAGATTGCAAAGCAAGCATCTATGCTACATCAATCGTAACTTGGAGCCTAAACGACCGACTCGAGTCCCCGCCGCAACTATACAACACAGTAGTATAACGACTTTGTTGTAATGGCATGCATTTAATGAAATAAATAAAACAAAATGTTAGCATAGGTTTCAACGATCTGGTCTCCTCGGGATATTTCGTTATGGCCGGGGGTATAGCTTGAGCGGCAACCGGGCGCGTCGGCAAGTGGTGAATAACCGATGCCTGTTCCTGGGAGGCGACTATTGGTTTAACTCTCAGGGCGGGTTGTCTCTGCGGAGACCGCAAACCAACTCGCCAATACCAAAGTGTTATGTGTAGCGTAAGCCTTAGTCCGTGCCAAAGGGGTGAATGGCACTGGGCATGGTGTCTCTAAACGGAGCTCAGGGATACCAGGCGACCTCCCTGAGTATCATAGCCTTGCTGTATCATAGTGGGTCTCTGCCTTAGTCGACCTATATTTTCCCACTACTCGTGGGATAAATATGGATCGAGACAATTTAAAACAAACCCAACAAGGAAATGTAATTTCCCCAGACTTGTCAATGGAACCTTCGGTTCCGGAGGCAGAGGTTGTAAAGGAAATGGTTCACTCCACAGGCCCGTCAACCAGTTCCGCCGATCCAGCAAAAAAAGCCGAATACCCCGAGGAGGTCTTAGTGTCAGACGTCGACCAGATGAGACTCAAAACTAAGAGACCCTCAGGTGCTCGGCGTAAAAAAATCGTAAGAGAAAGGAAAATGAAAGAGGGAACTTGGACTGTTGAAAACCCGGTCAAGAAGACGTCTATTAAAGTGAAGGGAACTGAGCCCAGTGGGCGGTAGAAAAGACCTCACTCGGACTCGAGCACACCTACCCAGCAGCAACCTAAAAACCATAGGAGCTCACAGCAGCAGTCTGTGTCTTCTAAGGAAGCTCTGATAAGAGTAAAACAGATCATCCTTTGTGTGACCATAAAATCAAGTTTGATCAGGCACGATCAGAACTGAGGCAATCAAAAATCTTGGAAGCTGTGGACGACAAGTCTCCGGAGGAGGTAAGTCCACAATTTCTTAAGGCTAGTTTTTCGCAGAGGATCCTTTGGATAACCTGTGCAAACGAAGAAACAAAACAGTGGCTGGTACACGCTGTTACCGGACTTGGGGATAGCACAATCAGGCTTTAGGCTAGAGTGCAACTGGACCCTTTGTAGACGACCCTAGTCCACAAACAACAACAAAAAATGGGTTCAACGAACCTCTTCTCTTCAGAGGCGCTATTATAATTTATTTATGGCATAAGATTGTGCTTCTGACCTCTATAATAATACAGGAAATTTTTCTTGACTGGTGTACCTACTATTACCAAACAATCGCATTTTTAACAACGCCTTTCTCAAAAGTTCCTTTTTCTTTTCCAAGTACGGTCAAAACTGCCTGATCGGCCACGTTTACTCAGTGTTCACCTCAATAAACAGTCATCTTTCCTTTGAAAAAGATTAATTTGACCATAAAGCCCATGCTAATATTACCTCGCTCACACCGCGGCCAATGGCCACACAAATTTTACAAAATGATCTGAATTATATGACCGGACACACTCACAACCACTACGAATACAGTAAAGTATGTACTCGAACTTTGTTCACCCCTGAGACCATCACAGTAGTCTTTCGGCAGGCGTGAGATAAAACGCGATTTACTATTATACACTGCCTTTTGTGAAAATTGCAACACCAAGAAGGAGACGTATGAATTCAATGAAATTAATACCACAAGTTAGGTACATGACAAGTAACAAATTATAAACTTTTCAAACCTATACATGACCTTTGAACTCTAATATTCAGTATTTGGTGTGGAATCCATGCGCTGCAATTAGAACTGATATACGCCGTGGCTTTGAATCAAAAAGGCTCTGAATAAGTTCCTGAGGGATTTCCCTTCACGCAGTTTGTATTCGAGCCCATAAATCCGTGACACTGGTTACTGGAGGACCGTGACGCACCAGGTACCGACCAACCATATCCCAGACATGTTCAATGGGCAACATGTCAGGCGAACGTGCAGAACAGACAAGCAATGGTACCCGTCGCTCTTCGAAGAAGGCTTGTACATTCCTCGCAATATATGGCCGGGCATTGTCCTGTTGAAATGTGGCCTGTGGAGATGCCCGAAGCAGGGGAGTACCTCAGGCTCTACAACCACCGTTAGATGCTGGTTGCTGTTCAAAGTGCCCTCAATTCGTAGGAGGCGAGATCGGTTGTTGTAACCAATGGCGCCCCAAACCCTCACACCTGGTGTTTGTGCGCTATGCCGCTTAACAATGCAGCCCTCCAAGTTGCGCTCACCACAGTGCCAATGGACACGAATGCGGCCATCACTGTAGGACACGTTGAAGCGGGACTCGTCCGAAAAGACTACATTTTGCCACTCAGCACCCCAGTGACGGTGTTCACGTGCCCATTGCAGTCGGAGGAGCTTGTGGTTTCTGGACAATGGAAGCCGACATAATGGCATGCATGCAACAAGTTCAACCTGCAGCAGACGGCGACGAACCGTTGATGCAGACAAGTTCACACTATTGTAGTGCTCCAGCGTCGAGCCAACACTGTGGATGAAGCTGTACGATCCGTTATGGCCATTCGGACAATATGACGGTCATCCCATGCCGTGGTCCAGTACACGCTCTTTGCTGCGTACGACCTTCATCTATCCACTGCTTCCACACACGCATCACTGTCATAGCAGCATGCCCTGTATGAGTCGAAATGTCACGGTATGACAAGCCCGCTTTCCGGAGGCCAATCATTCTGCCCCGTTCGAACTCATTGACATGGTGATATGGCTGCCTTTGACGTCGACGAGGCATATTGGCACTCACGTTGTTGTTTCCGCCTTGTCTGACAGCTCTGCACTGACTACGCTGGGCACAACACCGATCTAGTCGGACCGACATGAGAGGGCTCCGCTCGGCCTACGTGTACTCCATCTCTCTGCAATTCTAATCACTTATTGCTTGCACACTCTTCTACAATTCCACCAAGTTTGGAGTTATTCGGGAAATAGTTTTTTTGGTGTTGCAATTTTCACAAACGGCAATGTAGATTCTGCAAATATGCAAGCGTTGGATAGAGGCGTGGGGAAACATTAGGTAGGCTTTCGCTATAGCATCGGACAACAAATATTCTGACACTTATATGTTTTTGAGTATTGTTACTATTGTTAAACTTCTTGACAGATTGAGTTTAGCTGTATTCAGTCAGTGAATGTGTTAAGAAGGATAATGTGTGATAAGTCAAGGGTTGCTTTAACTTTGGAAGAATGGAGGAAAGTGATTCTCGAAAGTGAGACAGGTATTTCTGAAAGGAAACATGTTTTTGTTTTTAATTCTGTATATTGTGTTTGTTCCATTATTCTTTGTCGCAAGGCAACTTCTAATATTAGAAGAAAATTAATACTAATAAAATGGCCTATGCTTATGCCTATGTTCGTATAGATTACTACAAAAAGCGTTTACGATAATCTATTGTGTTGTGTATCAGTTAAGTAAGGACTAATTACTCAGTGAACATGTTTGTCCCTATTAATAATATATCGTATGTCTTGCTGTAGTTAATCATGCAATGAACCAGACCTTTTCCCCGATTTTGTATTCTCAATTTAGCGGTCACTTGTATTAATGGCCATTTTTCTTAATGGTGGCTGGTGGCCTCTTTAGGCAGACTTCACTATGCCTATATTTCTTGTTATTCTTTGATAGTTTGTTCCAGTTGTCTACTGAGCTTGTGTTCCAAGAAAACGTCCAAAAGTAATCGTGAAGGATTCCACTTGAAAGTGTTTTACAGTAAGTAGACGAAGATGCATATTCCGGTAATAAAATGTTTGATTATAACTAAGATGAAATGAGGCTATGGTGTATGGTTCAGATCCAGATGTCGAGGATTATGTTAGATCAGATGAAGAAAATGACGGTTACATGGCAGCTGATGAGCAGGACGTGATTGTAGTAGGAAAATAGCGACTCCAGATACACTTCCATATACAGACACGCTAATTAATAATCTATGTAATCCTACTGACTGTGTAAACAGGAAGCCCTTTGCTCCACACCGCCGGCCACGCCGCCTCTTTGTGTGTTACTCCGAACGCCGACAACCTTCGTTAATGGAAGTGTGATGTAGCTGTCAGATTTGACTGAAAAGGCTTTGAGCCGCAGAGAGAAACCGCTAAATGAAGAACCATGTAATCCGATTGACTGCGTAATCAGATAACTCATTGTTCCTTTCACACCTCCCTCACGCCTTTGTGTCACTTACCGCTAATTGAGGTGTCAAGTAGCCGTCAAATTTGATTGACAAGGGTTTAATAACGATCGTCCATGTGTAAGATTACCTCTCTTCAAACTTTTCCACCCTCTAGGTCTCTCAGTCACGTGCCAGCACCCATGTAAATCGATGGAAGATATCTGAGTCCACAAACGCTCCAACAAATAGTTGACAGTAAAATCTCATTAATTTAATTGAGCGTATATAAAAACATGTGTGTTTACAAATGTTTTGACACCCTTTGGCCGTATTTTCCTGACACAGGAAGTCCCTCCTCCCACTCCTTTGTGTGGGTGAAGTCCCCGCCGCTAACGTTCTAAATACTCGCTCGCGTGGGCTAGATTGATTAATATAATTAAGTGTATATCCTCTATTCGTATATCAAATTACCCTCCTAATGAGTTTATTTGAAGAAATAATTGATTACATGTGTAATGACATGAGGCTTGACTTCAACGATTTAAACGCTAACAAAAGCCATATCGCCCTCCTGCGTCTTAGATTCCCGGTATCACATACCCTAAAGGGCTGGACGCAGGCCGTCGATCGGTTAATACAATTATTCCAATTGGTTATTCTTTATTGATACAGTATAAAGAGTAGACGCCGATAAAGTACCCCGCTCGCCCCCCGCAAGCATGCGCGCCCACACAAATCTTTTTTCTAAAACTTAACTAACGGATTGTTACGAGTGTCTAGTTATTACGATTAATAACACTTGTCTAATTCTGCTTTGAGGGAAACTATCAGGCTCTTAAGAATATTACACCTCTTGCATGAATTAAAAATGCAGGACTAAAAGACAGTGTTAGCATAAATGATTACTTCAACAATGAGCAATACGCTAACGTATTTAAAAGCGATATTTTCGGAAGCATGAGTGTATAGATCCGCCTTCGTAGGGTTTCTCACTTGAACTGAAACATCATACTCACAAGTCCCCGGTATAGCTACCACCACTATTAACGACCAGGGAGGAGTGCGGATTCAGAACAGAGAGTTCGCTCCTACCAGACGTATTGTAATGATAATTCCACTTCCTCCAACCCCCTCTCCTATCCCCTCTCTTTCTCTCTCTCTCTCTCTCTCTGCCTGCCACTGAGGGGGTACGCCTTGTACACCTTGCTTGGCCGCTTCCTGCATGAGATAAACAAAGCTGGAAGACAGCCATGTTATGCCTTTAACGCAAATAAATAAATAATGAAATATGGGGCTCCCCGCAACAAATGAAAAGCCAGTTGTAACAGAGCCGTGATTGTTTAAGCACACTGCGAACCTCTAAAATTCTTATAAAGTATTATTGCTAGTAGATGGAAGGTTCATGTCAATTCACGCTTGACTTGATTTTAAAGAATTTAAAAGGGGATGTATGTTTGTCTATAATACCTGATCGAACAGGTGTATACAGGTTTAGACAGGGACATTTGAATACCTTTAAACCGAGGGTTACAAGACGTTATCTTTCACAAAAGCAGTCTTAAAATGAAATATGACAATCTTTAGACATGACAACACGAGCATACTTTCCATTTTCTACAAAAGCAAGTCCTGTCAAATTCAAGATTTATTTGCAAACGCTACAATAGCCTCCATGGCATTTCCGGGAAAACGGGCAGTGTCTCTCTGCGAGGCTCGATACCTGGCTACAGCATAGAATGTTTGTGGAAGAAGAAATATAATGTATTACAGTCACATGACTTTTTCCACAAACGCTTATTCCTAGTTCCACAACATAAAAATGATTTCTCATTTGAGAAAGTATATAAGTATTGCAAAAATGTAAATAACATGGATCTGGGGACAGTAAACATACCGACACTCGAGGTAAAATGCAGGGGAGCTTTAAACATGCATTTCCTCTGGAATAAAGTATTGCAAGCGGGGAACTTAATACATACGAAGTCAAAGGCCGTGTTGAGTACTCTAGTGGAGAATCTAGCCATGGGCACTTCAAACATAAATTTGATATTCGTTTAAAACCTTTCTAAAAATTGTGTCTTGGAGAAGTGAAATCATACATCCTGAAAGATAGTACTTATCGTAAATGTAAATAACACGGGTCAGGGGGACTTTTAAACATGCAAGCACTTGAGGTAAAATACAGGCAACCTTCAAAACATTAATTTCATCTGGAATAACGTATTCCAGGAGGGGTGCTTAAAACATACGATGTCGAAAGGCGTATTGGATAACCTAGCAGGAGATCGAAAAACGCGCGTTTCAAATATAAATTTAATATTCGTTTTAAAACATTCTTTTCTAAAAATGATGCCTTCGAGAAGTGAAATCATACATCCTGAAAGACAGTACTTATCGTAAATGTAAATAGCATGGGTCAGGGGGACTTTAAAACATGCGGACACTCGAGGTAAAATACAGGTGGCCTTCAAAACATGCATTTCTTCTGTAATAATGTGTTCCAGGAGGGGAACTTAAAACATACGATGACGAAAGTGGTACTGAGAACTCTAGCAGGGTATCAAGCCACGGGGAGCCTTCAAATATAAATTGGATATTCGGTTTTTTTTAAAAACTTTTCTTTAATGCACCCCAACGGTCTTTAAGAACATGCGCCAACGAGTTATACAGTTGTTTAAACACTCCTGCGAAATATGTTGTATACTCCCTGAGGTGGGTAAACCAAACCTCGGAAATTCCGCTTTCAAAGAAATTCAGACTTGGGTGTTTCCCACCTTAATGGCTGCTGGATTTCCAAACAGTTCACTTAGCTTTTCAGGAACGCTATAATATCTCCTCAATCTGTGAATGCTGACACGTGACTCAAGATGGTAGGATCGAACTCTGATCGCTAATATTTAATACTGAATGCTAATAAAGTTGATTGCGGAATTAAAAAAAATGACTACCGCCGGGAATCGAACCCTGAACTCAAGCAACACAAATGTTTATGAATATAGACACGTAGGTGTGTATTGCATGTAGCTACAAGGATAGGAATGGTAAGGTGTTTAAAACATGCATTTTCGCACACTCGATGTAAAAATACAGGGGAACTTCAAAAAATGCATTTTCTCTGGAATAAGGTGTTCCAGGAGGGGAAGTTAAAACATACGATGGCGTAAGTAGTATTGAGTACTCTAGCGGAGAATCTAGCCATGGATACTTCAAATATAAATTTGATATTCGTTTAAAGCTTTTACTAAAAACTATCAATTTTTTATGGCTTTTATATTATAAGGCTCCTCTAGCTGAAGATCCTGTAGTCTTTGAACGGTCGGGAAGATGTTTTTCCCAATCAGCGTGTTAAGTTGTGTTGCTAAACTCTCCGCATTACGAATAGAAAGACAAATTATTTATTAGAGGCTGTATTTCATAAAAATGCATTTATTTGAAAGATTTGAGATTATTAGCATTTGTGTATAATATAATAATAATGATAATAACAATATTAATGATAATGTGTGTTTAAATATAAAGGAGGCTCTGATTCAATAATGAAGTCCATTAAGCATGCTATTTTTCGATTTAAATCTTTTAATATAACGTGAACATTTACTTTATTAGAGCAAATGATTCGCACAATAGACTTTTGTAATATTCTAAAAAAGGAAAACGTTAAGAAGGCATTCAAATAAATGTAGTTTTTTCTCTAGAAAAAAAAAAAAAATAAAAATAAAAAAAATAAAAAAAAAAAAAAATAAAACTCACGCGCTAAAAATCTCTTTGTTAAAGACCTAGAATAATAAGTTTGCTTAAAAATTGATAATTAACTAAACTGTTTGTATTTGAGAAAATAAAATTCGCACAACTAGCTATTAACTGTAGAATTTTCAACTATTTGTATATAAACGCATAACATTCAAAAAACAAGAAGTAGCACATTTATAAGTTACATGCAGAGAGCAATAAGTTAACTTTTCAAGTAAATGAAATGCTTTTACAACTTACCAGACATGGCGTTTGGTGAAATTTCGCGGAGCGTTGTAAAACAAGAACAGTACTTAGGTCGATGAGTTCTCGCAAGGCAGTGTGAAAATTGCTGGAGAAGCAGCTCCTTTTATATAATTTTTGGCATATAAAATGCAAACAAGAGGCGCGATGATATAAAATAAATTGATCGGATTGGCTACTCCACCCCTATCGAGCAGAAACAACTTTCCTAAGGAGCCATGGAGGGAATCTAGTCTCGCACAGGGAACATTTCATAAATAAACGCGTCTAAACCAGTCAGGGGATTTCCAGCGTCATGCGGTAATATGACAGTGGGGGAAATCCACCCGTGTATAGAACGCTAGACTATTGTTTTGAATACGTGTATTGCGAAAATTCACTGTTTATTATGCCATTACCAAAATATTCACTCGTGTTATATTTGAAGCACCTGTGTTTCAATTCCCGACTGTGATCAATGTTTTATTCTATCATGATATGATGGTAAGTACTTGCGTAGGATGCCATTGCCCTGGGACCCCAAGCTGATACATAGATTGTATAAACAACGTATTGTATACATCATCTAATTTTATGGTAAATAATGAATAGAAAATATTGTTTCTCTTGATGTAATTTTCCTGGAACAATATAGGGATCCTGCCATTTTTAGACGAGGACTGAAGCACCTGTCTGTTTAAAATGAAATAAACAGATAAGCTTTCTTGACAATGATAACAATAATAATAATAATAATAATAATAATAATAATAATAATAATAATAATAATAATAATAATAATAATAGGAAGCTTGATTGCTGCACTGAGAAAGGAAATAATACCTGAAAATAATTGCGATAGTTAATTTCTTATAAAGTAATACTTAAAAAATCCTTACATATATCATAATACGTAAAGAACATATCCGATGTTATACACTCGAATGGCTTTCCCTTCCCTCTACGGATGTTTAAGGACATCGCTCTATATACTGGACCTATACACCTTATTCCAGAGGAAATGCATGCTTTGAAACTTCCCTGTATTTTACCTCGGGTGCCCGCATGTTTTAAACTCCTCAGGTCCATGTTATTTACATTTATGGTAAGTACAGTCTTTTAGGATGTATGATTTCACTTCTCGAAAACCGCCGCCACGCAGTTTTAGAGAAAGTTTTTAAAAACTAATATCAAATTTATATTTGAAGACTTGCATCCTGCTGGGGGATGCAATACCACTTTCGTCATCGTATGTTTTAAGTTCCCTTCCTGGAACATCTTATTTCAAAGGAAATGCATGTTTTGAAGGCCACCTGTATTTTACCTCGACTACCCGCATGTTTTAAAGTTCCCCGGCCCATGTTGTTTACATTTACGATAAGTACTGCCTTTCAGGATGTACCCCTCAGCAACCGCTGAGGCGGCCCGGGAGGAGGGGCCTCCCAACGTGAACGACGTGGGCAGTGAAAGACGGGCCACTGCATTATGGAGTCGTTCACATAGTCGACATAGGCGACCATCAGGACAACGAGTACAACGAAGGACCTAGAAGGCCGGATGCAAAGACAGACGCCTGTGCGCCCCCATGACGAACAGGAACTCCCTGGAAAGGACAGCACAGGACGCAACTACTCAATCATTCAATAATGCATAGAATTAGCTCTATATACAACTAACTTAGCAGTAAGTTAAAGTTAAACCGCATGACACGCAGGTCTCCCTGCAAACAACACACAAATTAAACCTTAAGCATAAATTAAGCATATATAACAACATAAGATAAGACGCATATAACCCACTGGTATTGCTCAGGTTTCATGGGCAATACCAGGAAGTAACACTTAACGCGCTCGCATGCAATGCATGTCAGCTAAGTAGCTATTCACTTACTAACCGGGGTGCTATGCGGGACCCGACTAAAGCATGCAAGCATGAATGCACGATCATACACAGCATTACACGATTAACACGTGGTAGGGTTTTTTAGTGGGTATTCCGCTTCCGAGCGGCGAGCCCCACATATCCCCCTAGCCATTGCACACCGGCTGGGGGTTGAATGCAATAATGCATTTTTCCCCCCACGGGAAAAAAAAAAAAAAAAAAAAAAAAAAAGGATGTACGATTTACTGTTCGAAGACAACACTTTTAGAAAAGCTTTAAACAAATATCAAATTTATATTTGAAGTGTCCATGGCTAGATTCTCCGCTAGAGTACTCAATACCACTTTCGCCATCGTATGGTTTAACTTCCCCTACTGGAACACCTTATTCCAGAGAAAATGCATGTTTTGAAGTTCCCTTGTATTTTTACATCGAGTGTGCGAAAATGCATGTTTTAAACACCTTACCATTTCTGTGCTTTCAGCTACATGCAATACACACCAACGTTTCTATGTTCATAAAGATTTGTAACGCTTGAGTTCAGGGTTCGATTCCCGGCGGTAATCAATTTTTTTAATTCCGCACTCAACTTTATTATCATTCAAAATTAAATATTACCGATCAGAGTTCGATCCTACCATCTCGAGTCACGCGTCAGCATTCACATGTGTGGAGAAGTTATCGCATTCCTGAAAAGCTAAGTGAACTGCTTGGAAATACAGCAGCCATTAAGGTGGGAAATGCCCAAGTCCCCAAATATCTTTGAAAGCGGAATTTCCGAGGCCTGGTTTACCCACGTCAGGGGATATAAAACATATTTGGCAGGGGTGTTTAAACCGCTGTATAACTCGTTGGCGCATGTTCTTGAAGACCGTGCATTTTTGGAAAAAAGTTTCTAAAACTGTATTTTACCTCGAGCGCCCACGTGTTTTAATGTCCTCCTGGCCCGAGTTATTTACATTTGCGATAAGTACTATCTTTCAGGATGTATGATTTCACTTCTCGAAGACATCATTTTTAGAAAAAGCTTTAAACGAATATAAAATTTATATTTGAAGTGTCCATGGCTAGATTCTCCGCTAGAGTACTCAACAAGGCTATCGTCGTCATAAGTTTTCCTCCTGCAATACCTTATTCCTGAGAAAATGCATGTTTTTAAGATCCCTGTATTTCACCTCGAGCGTCCCCAAATCCATGAAATTTACCTTTTTGCAATACTTATATATTTTCTCAGAAGAAATGCATGTTTTGAAGGCCTCCTGTATTTTACCAGAAGTGATCCCACGTTTTAAGTCCCACGACACATGTTATTTACATTTACGATAAGTACTATCTTTCAGGATGTATGATTTCACTTCTCGAACACATCATTTTTAGAAAAAACTATAAATGAATATAAAATTTATATGTGAAGTGTAAATTGCTATATTCTACTCTGGAGTACTCAGCATGGCTTTCGATGTCGTATGTTTTAAGTTCCGCTCCTGTAATACCTTATTCCAGAGGAAATGCATGTTTTAAGGTACCCAGATCCATATTATTTACATTTTTGCATTACTTACATATTTTCTCAAAAGAGAAACCGTTTTTGTGTTGTAAACCTAGGAATAAGCGTTTGTGGAAAAAGTCATATGAGTGTAATGCATTATATTTTTTGTTCCACAAATACCCCATACTGTAGCCAGGTATCGAGCCTCGCAGAGAGACACTGCCCGTTTTCTCGGAAATGCCACGGAGGCTGTTGTAGCGCTTGCAATCAATTCTTGTATTTGACGGGCCTTGCTTTTGTATAAAATCGAAAGTATGCCCGTGTTGTCATGTCTAAAGATTGTCATATTTCATTTTAAGGCTACTTTTGTTAAAGATAATCTCTTATAACCCTCGGTTTAAAGGTATCAAAATGTTCCTGTCTAGACCTGTATATACCTGTTCGATCAGGTATTATAGACAAACATAATCCCCTTTAAGTTCTTTAAAATCAAGTCAAGCGTGAAATGACATGAACCTTCCATCTGCTAGCAATAATATTTTATAACAATTTTAGAGGTTCGCAGCGTGCCTAAACAATCACGGCTCTGTTACGGCTGGCTTTTCATTTGTTGCGGGGAGCCCCATACTTCATTATTTATTTATTTACGTTAAAGTCATATCATGGCTGTCTTCCAGCTTTGTTTATCTCATGCAAGAAGCGGCCAAGCAAGGTGCACAGGCGTACCCCCAGTGGCAGGTAGAGAGAGAAAGAGAGAGGATAGGGTGGGGGTTGGAGGAAGTGGAATTATAATTACAATACGTCTGGTAGGAGCGAACTCTCTGTTCTGAACCCGCACCCCTCCCTGGTCGTTAATAGTGGTGGTAGCTATACCGGGGACTTGTGGGTATGTGTGGGTATGGTGTGAGAAACTCCACGAAGGCGGATCTATGCACTCATGCTTCCGAAAATATCGCTTTTTAATACGTTAGCGTATTGTTGAACTAATCATTTACGCTAACTCTGCCTTTTAGTTCTGCATTTTAAATTCATCTAAGAGGTGTAATATTCCCATAAGCTTGATAATTTCCTTCAACACAGAATTAGACAATTTTTATTAATCATAATAATTATACACCCGTAATAATCGCTTAGTTAAGTTTTAGAAAAAAATATTTGTGTGGGCGCGCGTGTTTGCGGGGGGGGGGGGGGGGGGTGAGCGGAGTTCTTTATCGGCATCTACTTTTTATACGGTATCAATTAAACATAACCAATTGGAATAATTGTATTAATCGATCCACGGCCTACGTCCAGCCCTTTAGGGTATGTGATACCGGGAATCTAAGACGCAGGAGGGCGATATAGCCTTTTTTAGCGTTTAAATCTTTGAAGTCAATCATCATGTCATTACACATGTAATCAATTATGCCTTCAATTAAACTCTTTAGGAGGCTAATTTAATATAGAAATAGAGAATATACACTTAATTATATTAATCAATCTAGCCCACGCGAGCGAGTACTTAGAACGTTAGCGGCGGGGACTTCACCCGCACAAAGGAGTGAGAGGAGGGACTCCTTGTGTCGAGAAAATACCGCCAAAGAGTGTCAAAACGTTTGTGAACACACATCTTTACATGTACGCTCAATTAAAATAATCATATTATACTGTCAATTATTTGTCGGAGCGTTTGTGGCACCAAATATCTGCCATCGATTTACATTGGTGCTGGGACGTGACTGAGAGAGCTAGAGGGTGGCAAAAGCTTTAAGCGAGGTAATTTTACACATGGACGATTGTTATCAAACCTTGTAAATCAAATTTGACAACTAAATGACACTTCCATTAGCGGTAAGAGAGACAAAGAGAGGTGGGAGCTGTGAAAGGAACAATGAGTTATCTGATTACGCAGTCAATCGGATTACAAGTGTCATCAATTAGCGGTGACTCTCTTTGGCTCAAACCCTTGTCAATCAAATCTGACAGCTACATCACACTTCCAGTAGCGAAGGTTGTCGGCGTTGGAGTAACACACAAAGAGGTGGCGGGTTCGGCGGTGTGGAACAAAAGGCTATCTAATTACAGAGTCAATAGGATTATAAAGATTACCAATTAGCGGGGTCTTTATTATGCAAGTGTATATGGATTTACCATATTCCTACTACTCGTGATCATAGCCAAACCCGTAGGGATGTACCTATAGGGTATACAACGGAGGGGGACCCTTCGCGCACTGCGACCTGCAGAGATCTATTGCGACTGCCACCCCTCAGGAGGAAGGAATGAAGTGCAGGACCTTCATGAGCTAACAGGCTGCACGCAAACAAGCTCTAAAGACGAGTGGAATTCTCTAACAGTTCATGGCTCAAATATCCCATTACTGAAGCTGCCCAGAGACGGCGATGAACGACCAGTTAACCTAGTGGTCATCTAGCAACCACAGGAAGTAGGTAGTCTTTCCTTTGAGCAAGCATCTGCGCCATCTGTCTGGCAGTGCTACACGCCACGAAAACCTAGCAGCACATCTGAAACATGGGAGAGAGACGGAAAGAAAGGAAATCGTAGTAGATGAATGACTATGCTAGCATTCATCTACCGACTACGGAAAACCAAGAACCCAAAGTTAGAATGGGCGTTTGACGGGAATCGAACCCAGTACCTCCCGAATTCGAGCCTCAAACGTTACCGCGGAATCATCTTGCTCGGTAGGAAGTACCTATACAAATACACAATCTGGTGTAAAGAGAAGAAATATGGCACCCATAGTGAGGGAGAAGCCAGATGTTACTCAAGCTGATGGTAATACTCCATGAGTTCTCGGTGTTATTTTTATGTCTGACAAATGACAATGTAGATATAACAGTGGAACATGCTATTGAGGAAATAGTCCGATGTAATATCACATCTACTACTAATAAGAAAGTGTGCCCTTAATAGAAACACTCATATTCATGGGTGCAAATATCAACCCAAAAATAGGCACATATATGGCTTCTAGTCAAACACGATGAGACGTTATACTTACAAAGGAACCATGTCAAGACTGACTCAAAAGCTATTTCCCAGCAGGATAAAAAATTTTCGGAAATACTGGAAATTCTGCAGTACCCTGCCGAATCCCCTACTGAGCCCTGCTTTTGGCAAATTTTGTGGTAGAAGACAAACAGCCTAACTACTTTCGGGAGCCTTGCATACATTTCACCAGCCTTCTATAACAAAACCAGCTCTAATGCTTGTTTTCTCTCTTAAACTTTGATGAGTTCTTGAATAGATCATGGGTGTATGATGCCCTTTCTCCATTCATCTAGAAATAGCAGTCGTTGGAAGGGAGATACAAGTTTATTATCAAGGCCCAGATTTTGATGACCGAAAAAATGACTCTAAAATTTAAGAAAAATTACACAGATATTATAAAATGATCTAAAAAGTTTTATCTATTTCATTTATTAAAATCAGTGCGCAGAAAGCTAAAAATCAATTTATACATTTTTACAAGGGCTAAAGAAGCAGAAAAAGTGTTTATAAGAATAGATAGGTAATAATGAGGTAATTTAGATAATGAATTACAAAATATGCCTCTCTCATATTCTCGTATAAAGAATCCGAAGGAAATTTAAGAAAATTGTTTTTGAAGCAGATATTACAAAACTGTAACATTAACTGCTTTGTGTTGTTAGATTATACAAAATTCATTAGGAATGAAGAGAATTTCACAGCCTATGATACGACATAATGTTAAGGAAAATAGCAACCTGACTGTATGCACTCATTAACGCGAAGAAAGGGAAAACTGACCGGTGCCATCCCTAGTTTGGGACATGAATTCGTAAAAGTAATGGTTCCCGCTCCCCTAGCAATAGTCATCCCTCCATCCACAAGCAAGCCTTTACAGACTAATCATTAAGTAGGAGTGTAATTTTTTTCTAAGAATCCGTGTAAAGGATGTACAAGCTACTCTTATTTCTCAGTTGAGCAGTATAATTCCTGATGTTTGAAAAGTTATCCTTATGCGAAGTGTCTGTAATATAAATATCATGACATATTCAAAGTACTTGCAAGAAACTGACTAAATAAAGATGCAAAGGGCAAACAAATAACAAGATAATGAGTAATGTCGAAAAAATGTCCTAGAATACAAAATGCAAAAAGTGACCACAAATTACGCAATAAATATGCGTTTTCATATTTCTGGGATCTATTTTAGGAAGTAAGTGCATGTTAGCAATGCTTGTGATGCAACAATTAAAACATGACTCATCAGACTCCGGGTCCTGCTTATTAACCATCTCCTTACTGGAAAGTCAGTTTTTAAAGTTTTATGGAATAGTCGTATGTTGCAAGGTCCGTGAATAAGCGTTTATATACGTAGTAAGTTATAAACCCTCAACAGTTTCCATATGCCATTCTGACTGACGTGATTTTCACAAATGGCATGCATATCTTTGAATTTGGTAAATGCCTTGACTATGAATGAACCCTGGACATCCTTCCTTACAGCTGACCTAAAAAGCACACAGTGCCGGCAGATAGTTCCCATCAGTAGAATAAGGACGAGAGAACGGTAACAATGGGGCATGGTTCTGATCAGAACGATAGAATTAATGACCCTTTGTACTGTGCCGCCGGATCCCGCCCCCTTCCGTTTTGGCCTGACCTGAATGCCGCGCGGTAGAGGATTAGAACAATAGGCTATTCTCCTTTGTGGTCTGGTCTAAATGCCGCCCGGGAGAGTAGAAGAATGGGGTATTGTCCTTTGTGGCCTGGTCTGAATGCCGCCCAGTAGACGATTAGAACAATGGGCTATTTTACTTTGTGGCCTGGTCGGAATGTCCCATGGCAGAGGAGAACAATGGGCTATTGTCCTTGCATGAGGACAATGGGTTATTGTTCACGTCGCTAATGGAGGTGCTTTGTGTGCTACTAATACCGGCAGCCGATGACCGGTCCAACAATGGGCTATTGTTCAAAAGGTAAGGTCGTTATTGAAAAAAATCAAGGATTTATACTGCTAACGTCCCGGCATCGTGCCTCTAAAGGGATGGATGCAGACCCTAGATCGAAGTACCCCGCCGCATGTATTTTGATTGATTAATGTAATTAATTGCTGCTCGTCGATCGATGAATGCATTTATTCCAATTAAGTATGTTTGATTCATTAATGTAAATAAGTGTATATGAATTAACTCGCGCACCTGGTTGCCATCGTATATGTGTGTGTGTTAAGGTGACTATTACGCGTGTATAACTTTTGCGACTAACAACACTTGTTTAAATCTGATTTTGACGGAAAGTTTTTTAGTTTATAAGAGTATTACATCTCTTAGGTGAATTAAAAAAATATCCATTAAGCGTCTTTATAAGTGCAGGTGTATATGGCGTGTCTTTTAAAATGATTTCCCATTCGCCTGAAAAGACCGTTCTTATCGGTAAAAAGCCTCCTCATATAGATGATGCTGTAAATCTTCTGACTTGTTTAGTCGCATTTTATTTATATACCTTTAAATACAAGAATTGTTTGCATGATACCGATAATAGACTGATTTTTATGGAACGTTAAACAAAGAAATATGATTTGGAGAGGGTGATAAAAAGAGTATGGTATTTAGAATTAAAATGGGAGAAAGAATTGAACTTAAGAATCCCTTCATTTCTAGGATATTCTCTTAAATATGTATTCACTAAGCTGATCCAGAGCCTGATGTGATGTGGAGTTGTATTTTGTATTGGAACAGACTTCATAGCTTTATCTTGAAGAAAGAATGTCCGTAACTAGTGCCGTCTGTAATCAAGATAGTCCTCTAAGACGATTACGCAACTAAGGTCATTTGCGTGTAACACACTAACTAATCGACCGGAATGGTTCAGACGGTAACGTCTAGGGACCGCGTTCGGAGGTTGTGAGTCTAATTCCCAGCAGCTGGCACTCCGGATCACGGGTTTTTTCGGGGCTTTCCCTGGACGCTAGACAAATGATGCGATGGTTCATTACAACAGCGAATCCCCCCCATTCCGTTTAACCTACATTCACATTTTAGACCATCCTTCACCTCCTCGGTTCTGACCGGTAATATTTAATACTGAACACCAGAACTCAAGCGATAGAATTGCTTTATGAATATAAAACGTAGATGTACATTGCATGTGGCTGAAAGGATAGGAATAGTTGGTGTTTAAAACATTATTTTCACACACTTCCGGAAAGATATTCAACCCTAACAAGCCAACAGTTGGAGGAAATGCCAGGGAAGTTTCAAATGGTATATCACGGATTGGTACCACCTGGCAAGTATAAGATGTTAAACAACATAAACAGAAATGTAATAGGAACATTATCAATAACTCCCAGTGATCTTATTTAATGAAGAATTGCAGCACCGGGTAGCGCGGAACCTGCAAAAAGCACATTTGCGTGTATAGAATATAGCAATAGTATAAATTATTTGCGCATAATTATTGTTTTACTTGCCAATGCCATTCATTTCATGAATAATGTCATAATTGCTTAAATGAGTATGCAATGTCTTAAAACATTGACGCTGCATGAAATCTAAAAAAGTTATTGAACTATTTTTCAAAGACACTTGAATAAATGGCAATCTAGAAGCCAGAACCATCTAATATTTGATGTTATGATATAGGGTGTATAATAAGATCAATAAAAATGAGAACTATGTAATATCAACATTTATTTTATAAACATTATCCTATTGCATTCCTTCACAAAAGCCATACATATTTCCTAAAGACAATGATGATACTCTAGGTCTTCTAAACACTCAATTATATAATCATATACATCACAGAGAAAGAGATCTGCATGTAAACACTTTATCCGTAAAAAATTAAACATCTCAGCAATGTCCGGATAATGTATTTTATGAGTATAAGTTCTTGATATTTCAAAGTTCCTGTTAACTATCGTCGAAATTGATTAACGCAATTTCTTGATCCTGTCATGATATAACTTTAGATGCTTTCAGCTTACTTATAATTTCTTCAATCTGCATCGTATGATAGCTAATACCAGCCTCTTTTGATGCAATTAGTAACCTCAATTTATTTACCAGTCTATTTCAATTTTCAAGCGTAGATATCACTGAATTATCATCATATGGAGACTTCAAATTAGTAAACATACAACTTCCGCTGTATCCAGATTCCTCGCCCACATTAGACTCTTGTGAAGGACAGAGGCCCGATCCGGTATAACATTCCCCTCTATACATCTTAGGATCTTCAAGCGTAGGTATCACTGAATTCTCACCATATGGAAGCGTCAAATTAGTAAGCATATGACTTCCGTTGTATTCTGATTCCTCGCCTACAGGAGACTCAAATGTAGGAGAGAGAGTAGATTCAGCATGACATCCTGCTCTATGAAGCTTAAGTTTTGACAAAGAACCATTCTAAAAACTCCGACCAGATATACAGCATTTAATGGGTCGTTTTCCTCCATGTGTAATGTTTGAAAAATTGAGTTTCTCATATGTTGGTTGCAGCGATTTTATCTGGCGGTAGCTCACGCTAAAAGTGTAAAAGAAATTAAATGAATACGTGAATGCTAACGTTCGAAGGAATTAAAAGCGGATGAATGAATACATAAGACGCAACTGTGTATATATCTCAGATGAGAACAGCGGAGGGAAGCTCGATCTATGCATAGCAGCGGGAAAGGATTCTCTCTGGACACATTAGTCATCTAGACAGCAATTGGTCTCAGGATCCGTAGACGCAAGGTTGGTTGGAACAGGCCCCAGGTTCAAACCTTTAAAAGGTAGGGACCCAGCCCTTTGACTGTCATGCTTGCTGGACCGTCCTAACTGCGTAACAACGTTCCAACGCCACATAACTAGAAGATGGAGACTGCGAGCAGAGAAAAAGGATGCTCTCTGGAAACATTCATAATTCCAGATAATCATTGTTCAGAGAGTCAGTAGAGGTCAGGTTGGATGCAACAGGTTTCAAGTTCAAATCTTTAAAGGGTTGGGACCCAGCCCTTGACTGCCATTTCTCCTGGACTGTCTTAAACACCTAACACTACGTAACGTAACCACGTAACACCGGGTAACCAGTAAACGTAACCAACATAACCAGTAAATGTAACCAACGTAACCAGTAAATGTAACACCATAACCAGTAAATTTAACCAATGTTACCAGTAAATGTAACCAATATAAGCAGTAAATGTAACCAACGTAACCAGTAAATGTAACAACGTCACCAGTAAATGTAACCCAAGTAACCAGAAACTGTAACAACGTCACCATAAATGTAACCCATGTAACAGTAAATGTAACCGATGTAACCAATAAACATAAGCAGAATATGTAAACATAACCAAGGTAACCAGTAAACATAACAAGCAGGCATGAAAGGAAAATGGTGCCTGCGAGCAGGAGAAAAGGGTGCTCTGTGGAATAGACGTCCTCCAGACAGCGATTGGTCTCAGCATGTTTACGCGCCCTTTGCCATCTTGATGTCGACGATCTGTTACCTTCTGAAGGAAGACCTGTGCAGCATGCATTGCGCTGGATGTCCTTAACACTTCCAGCTCCTGGACCGCTCCGGCTAGTCGTGCGTCTCTGCCATCTACATATCGACGATCAGTTACCTTCTGAAGTAAAGTTTGGCGGTCGGTTTAAATCTTTACAACATGCATTGCGCATGGTGTCCCTTACATTTCCAGCTCTCGGACCGTTCCAGCTAATCGCGCGACTCTACCATTTACACATCGACCATCTGTTGTCTTCTGAAGGAAAGTTTGGTAGTCGGTGTAGATCTGTACAGCATGCATTGCGATGGGTGTCCCTAACATTTCCATCTCTCGGACCGTTTCAGCTAGTCGCGCGTCTCCGCCATCTAGATATCGACGATCTGTTGTCTTTTGGAGGAAAGTTTGGTGGTCGGTATAGATCTGTACAGCATGCATTGCGCTGGGTGTCTCTAACATCTCCTGCTCTCGGACCGTTCTAGCTAGTCGCGCGTCTATACCATCTACAAATCGACGATCTGTTGTCTTCTAAAGGAACGTTTGGTGGTCGGTATAGATCTGTACAGCTTGCGATGCGCTGGGTGTCTCTAACATTTCCTGCTCTCGGACCGTTCCAGCTAGTCGCGCGTCTCTGTCATCTACATGTTGACGAACTGTTGCGTTCTGAAGTAAAGTTTGGCTGTCGGTATAAGTCTGTACAGCATGCATTGCGCTGGATGCCCCTAAAATGTCCTGCTCTCGGAACGTTCCAGCTTGTCGAAGGTCTCTACCATCTACATGTCGACGATCTGTTGCCTTCTAAAGGAACGTTTGGTGGTAGGTATAGATTTGTGCAGCCTGCAATGCGCTGGATGTCCCTAACATTTCCAGCTCCCGGACCGTTTCAGCTAGTCGCGCGGCTCTGCCATCTTTTTGTCGACGATCTGTTGTCTTCTGAAGGATGAGGTTGGTGGTCGGTATAGATCTGTACAGCTTGTATTGCGCTAGCTGTCCATAACATTTCCATCTCCCGGACCGTTCCAGCTAGTCGCGCGTCTCCACCATTTTTGTCACCGATCTGTTTTATTCTGAAGGATGAGGTTGGTGATCGGTATAGATCTGTACAGCTTACATTGCGCTGGGTGTCCCTAACACTTCCATCTCCAGGACCGTTCCAGCTAGTCACGCGTCTCTAATGTCGCCGATATGTTGCGTTCTGAAGTAAAGTTTGAAAGTCGGTATAGATCTGTACAGCTTACATAACGATGGAAGTCCTTAACATTTCGAAATCTCGGATCGTACCAACTCCCTTTGCCATCTACATGTTGACGATCTGTTGCCTTCTGAAGGATGGGGATTGCGCTCGGTATAGTCTGTACATCATACTTAGGGAGGCGTGCAACCGTTGTCTGGATGACTCCTGTTCCAGAGAGCATCCTTTTCCCCATGCACGCAGTCTCCATATCCTGGTTACGTGGTGTTGTAACGTGATGTTACGCTGTTACGATGGTCCAGTAGGCATGACAGGCAAAAGGCTGGGTCCCTACCTTTTAAAGATCTGAACCTGGGGTCTGTACCAACCAACCTCGCGTCTACGGATCCTGAAACCCATTGCTGTTTAGATGACTAGTGTTTCCAGAGAGTATCCTAAGAGTTCATTCTGCTATTAATAGGTCGAGGTTTCCTCCGCTGTTCGCATCTGACATATATGTATAGCTACGTGTTAGGAACTCATTCATTCGCTTTTAATTTCTTGGAGCGTTGGCATTCACGTATTCATTTAATTTCCTTTACAGTTTTAGCATGAGCTATTGCCAGAGAAAACCGCTGCAACCAAATTTTGAGAAACTCAATTTTTGATACACTACATATGCATGTAAACGACTCATTAAATGCTGTATATGTAGTCGGATATTTAAGGATCGTTCTTTGTCAAGACTTAAGCTTCATAGAGCAAGATTTTAAACTGAAACTACTCTCTCTCCTACAGTTGAGTCTCCTGTATGCGGGGAATCAGAATGCCACTGAAGTCGTGTGCTGACTAATTTGACGCTTGCATGTGGTGATAATTCAATGATAGCTACGTTTGAAGATCCGAAGATGTATAGAGGGGAATGTTATACCGGATCGGGCCCCTTTCCTTCACTTGAGTCTACTGCGAGTGAGGAATCTGGATACAGCGGAAGTTGTATGTTTACTAATTTGAAGTCTCCATATGATGATAACTCAGTGATATCTACGCTTGAAAATCCTAATATACTGGTAAATATATTGAGGTTACTATTTGAATCAAAAGAGGCTGGTATTAGCGATTATACGTTGCAGATTGAAGAAAGTATAAGTAAGCTGAAAGCATCTAAGGTTATATCATGGCAGGATCAAGAAATTGTGTTAATCGATTTCGACGAGAGTTAACAGGAACTTTGAAATATCAAGAATTTATGCTTATAAAACACATTATCCAGACATTGCTGAGATGTTTAATCTTTTTACGGATAAAGTGTTAACATGCATGTCTCTTTCTCTGTGATGTATATGATTATATAATTGAGTGTTTAGAAGTTCTAGACTATCATTATTGTCTTTAGGAAATATGTGTGATTTTTGTGAAGGAATGCAATAGCATAATGTTTATAAAATAAATGTTGTTTATATTACATAATTCTCATTTTTATTAATCTTATTATACACCTCATATAACACCATCAAATATTGGATGGTTATGGCTTCTAGATTCCCATTTATTCAAGCGTCTTTCAGAAATAGTTCAATAATTTATTTAGATTTCATGCAGCATCAATGTTTTTCCTTTAAACAACTATGACATTATTTAGGAAATGAATAGCATTGGCAAGTAAATAAACAATAATGAGCAAATAATTTATATTATTGCTATATTCTGCACACCTAAATTGTTTTTTTCTTGCAGGTTCCACGCTACCCAGTGCTGCAATTCTTCATTGAATAAGATCGCTGGGAGTTGTTGAGAATGTTCCTAATACATTTCTGTGTATGTTGTTTTACGCTACCTCGTTCTTCCTCTTCATTTACCTTCGCCCTTGCAGTCCTGTAACACACATTCAAATTATTTGCAGCTTATTGTAGGTATATGGTTTGAGGTAAAGAATCATTGAAAGGACTATTAAACTTCTTTCTGCGTGACCTCACCCAGACTACAACCTAGACGTTATTTACACCTATTTGTTTTAATACAGTGATGCATACTTTAGGCAAATGTTATCCTAGTGAAGCGTGTATTTATTAACTAAAAGGTTGTAACTCTAAATGAAACAATGAAAGGTTAGCTGAATTATTTCTACAAACCTTAACAGGAAGAAAGTACAATTTACATGTCTTAAACTTGCCAGATGTTACTAATCCGTGATATACCATTTGAAACTTCCCTGGCATTTCCTCCAAGTGTTAGTTTGTTAAGGTTGAATATCTTGCCGGAAGAAAAACCTGCTTTTCGCCTAAGACTGCAACTACTCTAGCACCGTATCTCGTATCAACGTCTCTTATGGCTTTTATATTATAAGGCTCCTCTGGCTGAAGATCTTGTAGTCTTTGAACAGTTGGGACAATGCTATCGCCAACCAATGTGTTAAGTTGGGTTGCCAAACTCTCTGCATTACGAACAGAAAAACATATGCTTTATTAGAGAAGGTAGTTCATTAAAAATTCATTTATTTGAAGGTCAAAAAATTATTAACATTTTCTGTATAATATAATAATAATAATGATAATATGTGTAAATATTAGGAGGTTCTGATTCACTAATGAAGTTAATTAGGTACTCTATTTTTTCGATTTGAATGTTTTAATATAATGTAAACATTTACTTTATTAGAGCAAATGATTCACACAACAAACCTTTTTGTAATATTCTAAAAGCAAAAACGTTAGGTATTCAAATAGTTGTATTCTTTCTCTAGAAATGAGTATACGTCACACGCTAAATATCCTTATTTAAACATCTAGAATAATATGTTTGCCTACAAATGAATAATTAACTAAACTGCTTGCATTTGAGATAAATGAAATTCACACATCTATCTATTAACCGTAGAATGTTCAACTATTTGTGTATAAACACCGACATTCAAAAAGAAACAAGAACACATTTATAAGCTAAATGCATAGAGTAATAGGTTAACCTTTAAAGTAAATAAGATACATTTACAGCTTACCAGACATGATGTTTGATGAAATTTCACAGAGCGTTGTAATGTCTGAAGAGTACTTAGTTCGATGAGTTCTCACAAGACAGAGTGAAAATTGCCGGAGAAGCTGTCTCTTTTATACCATTTTCCCATATAAAACAAGAGGCTAGTGGCGTGACGTTATATAATACATCGATTTTGATTGCTTACTCCACCCCCTCGAGTAGAAGGAGTCATGGTGGGATATTAGCTTCGCGCAGGGAGTATTTCATAAAACGCGTTTAAACCGGTTGTGGGGAATTCCTGCATCACATGGCATGTCTGTAGGGGAACTCCTTCTGTATATAACGCTAGAATATTAGTTTTTACATGTATTGCTAGAATTAATTGTTTGTTATTACATTACCAAAATATTCGCTCCAGTGTTATATTTGAAGCATCCGTCTGCGATCAATGTATTATTCTATCGTGATATGAATGTGAGTGGTGACGCTGATGCAATCACCTGGAACTCCAACCTCATAATTAGGATTGTATAAATAACGTATTGTTTAACAATAATTTTAGAGTGAAAATAACGAGAAAAGAAAGTATTGTTTCTCTTGCTATAATTTTCCTGCTGCGATGTAGGAATCGTGTAATTTTTAGGTATGGAGACTGAAGCATCAATCTGTTTAAATGGAATAAACAAATAAGCTTTCTTGTCTATAATAATACACTTTATCGCCGCACTGAAGAACCAAATAATACATGGAAATAATTGCGATAGTTACGAGTGTTTAAATACAGTGTTATACAGGTTCTATACACCCTACCCAACAAGGAAATATGTCACCTGCGCTTATAAAGACCGTTAATGAGAGGGTTTGCCCCTACCCGGTAACTCACCTAACAAAGATTCGAATTCGGGACCTCTCGAATGTGAAGTTGACACGCTACCCCTTAGAGAAACTCGTTATTGTTCGGCGATGTTCGGACGTCCTCGTGCAGGTTCAGGTCATTGGTTGGGGTGAACACTTGTATCTATGTATTCGTAGACCTTCATGCATGTCCTAAAGTCAGACAGAGTGGTCACCGGGAATCGAACCGGCCTCCTCTCGAATGCAGACCTCACACGTTACCGCGAAGTAGTTTTTATCAAAACAGGGTTTAAACACTTTTACCCAAGCTAAATATGACTGTCATTCATCAAGTATTTCATTCGTCTATAATCCAGACCATAAAAACAGGTTTGCCTCAAGGACACATAAAGAAAAATGCCTGATGTGATACACTCGAAGCGCTTTCCCTTCCTTCTATGAGTGTTTAAGTATAGAGCTCTACATACAGCGCTTATACATCTTATCTTCTAGGAAAATGCATGTTTCGTGGGTCTTGCCTGTATTTTACCTTCAGTGTTTGAAAATACATGTTTTAAACACCAGCCATTCCTATCCTTTTAGCCACATGCAATATACATCTACTTTTTTTATTCATAAAGCAATTGTATCGCTTGAATTCCGGTGTTCAGTATTAAATATTACCGGACAGAACCGAGAAGGTGAAGGGTGGAGTAAAATGAAAATGTAGGTGAAACGGAATGGGGGAGGAATTTGCGGTTGTATTCAACCTTCGCAGCATTTGCCTAGCGTCCAGGAAAAGGCCCGAAAAAACCGGGATCTGGAGTGTCAGCTGCTGGGAATTAGACTCACAACCTCCGAATGCGGTCCATAGACGTTACCGTCTGAACCATTGCTGTCGATTGGTTAGTGTGCTACACGCAAATGGCCTTAGTTGCGTAATCGTCTTAGAGAACTATCTTGATTACAGACGGCGCTAGTTACGGATCTTCTTTCTTCATGATCAAATTATGAAGTCTGTTCCGACACGAAAGACAACTCCACATCAAGCTCTGGATCACCTTAGTGAATATATTTAAGAGAATGTCCTAGAAATGAAGGGATACTTAAGTGGAATTCTTTCTCCCATTTCAATTCTAAATACCATACTCTACTTATCACCCTCTCCAAATCATATTTCTTTGTTTAACATTCCATAAAAATCAGTTTATTATCGGTATCATACAAACAATTCTTTTATTTGAAGGTATATGAATAAAATGCGATTAAACAAGTTAGAAGATTTACAGCATCGTCTATATGGGGAGGTTTTTTCCGATAAGAACGCTCTTTTCGGGAGAATGAGAAATCATTTTAAAACAACACGCAATATACACCTGCGCTTATAAAGAGGCTTAATGGGAGGGTTTACCCTTGTCCGGTAACTCACCTAACCGAGATTCGAACTGGGGACCGCTCGAATGTGAAGTAGACACGCTACCTCTCAAAGAAGTTCGCTATTTATTTATTGTCACCTTGGAGCGATGCGTGATCATATAATTTTTAGACATGAAGGTTGAAACATCAGTCTGTTTAGGATGGTTCATATTTCATTATTTATTTATAAATAACGTATTGTTTAACAATAATTTTAGTGCCAGTAATGAAAAGAAATTATTGTTTCTCTTGATGTTATTTCCAGTCTTGTAGGGAAATCCACTCGGGCGTATAAGTCTGGGGTATTCTAACTGGGAAAACCCTTGCGCACCATGGTTTACCCTCTTCAGGGATATACCTCAGGGATATATAAATCGTTGGCGTCTTTGGCATAACGTATCAGTGATATGGTAATTATATTACTGCAGTATTGTGCTATCGCAAAGGAGAGAGAGAGCGCTTGCTTGTGCGGGTGTGGTACTTTAACGACAATGACGGTTTTAAAGTCCCTGCCTATACGTGTGCTTGCGTGAGTGGGTGGGGTACTTTATTGACAATGCCTGTTTTAAAGTCCTTATCTATGAGGGTGCTTGCGTGAGTGGGTGGGGTACTTTATCGACAATGACGGTTTTAAGGTCCCTGCCTATGAGTGTACTTGCGTTGGTGGATGTGGTATTTTATCGACGACTGTTTTAAAGTCCCTGCCTATGCGCTTGCTTACGTGGTGGGTGGGGTGCTTTATCGACAAGGCCTGTTTTAAAGTCCGTGTCCATGTTATTTTACTTATCGAAGACTGCAAGAAGACCTTCTGTATCTTACCTCGAGTGTCTTTATATATTTCTATTGAGTTTTATTTATGAGCGTTCTTTAACTAGCGTTAATTAAAAGAGCAACAATGGGAATTTTTTGTTTAGGGCACTCTCCATATTTCATTATCTATTTATAACGCATTGCATGCATTATTTAACAGTAATTTTAGTGCCAGTAATGAAAAGAAGGTACTGTTTCTCTTGTTTTAATTTTCCTGCAGCAATGTAGGAGTCTTATAATTTATAGACTTAGGAATTTCCGGTGTCTGTAGGGGGAATCTACTCACGTGTATAAGTCTGGGCAATTCTTTTGAAGACATGTATTGCTAAAAACCCACTCAAAGGGTTATATTTGAAGCAATCCCAGGTATATGGACGATGTTATCTCTACTCAGGAATCCCATCCATAAAGTTACGAGGACGAGCAGACAGTCTAGAAACTGGAAAAACCCGAGCGCACCATGTTCTACCCTCTTCAAAGGGCGTAGAACATATTTTTGCAAGGTGTGTACAACTGAATAACTCATTGTCGAATTTCTCGTCACTGGTGTGCGTCTTTAGAAAAAAAATTAACGAATATCAAATTTATATTTGAAGTATTCGTAATGGTTTGATCTCTCTGCTAGAGTAGTCAAAATATCTTTCGAAGGGGAATGTTTAGAAGTCCTCTCCCTATTTTATTTACACCTTTTCGTAATACTTATATATTTACTAAGAAAGGAATGCATGTTTTGAAAGTCCATGTGTTTTTAGCTTGAGTTCAGAGTTCGATTTCCCGCTGGTATTCAATACCGCTTTAGACATTGCATGTCTAAACAATCACGAGTCTGTTACAGTCGTCTTTTCAATTTTGTTACGGGAATAAAAAAAATAGAATTTTTATTTATGATGGCTCTTTAACAGGTATTAATTAAAACAGCAACAACAGGGAATGTTTTTTTTTAGGGTTTCATTATTTATTTACTTAATTATTTATTTATAAATAACGTATATATTATTTAACTACAATGTTAATTCGTATTTATTTATTTTTCAGAGCCAATCCTACGTGTAAACAATCCTAAGAAAGAAATATTGAAGCGCAGATTTCCTTATCACCCTTTCAAATGATTTATGCTAGTTATTTCCTCGGGATAATAATGAGCCAACATGGTTGCGCTCCGTATGTTAAAAAGCCCAAGACGGCGAGCTTCCGCCTTGTCCCTCCCAGGCCGGAAGGGTGAACCTCCGCCGCTGGCCGCTAGAGCGCACGGAAGGCAGTGACAAGCAGGGAAAGGGAAGGACTGGGAGGTAGGAGCAAGTGTGGGGTAGGGAGAGCTGGTCTACCCTTGTTTGCAGATCTGAGAGTACATCATAAGCGCGACAGCGCCAGCAAGAAATGGAGCGTGCGCTCGGGTTTTCCGTGAAAGAACCACTCGTTAACGTCTCGCGTTAGCTATTTACGCTAACTCCGTCCTTTCATTCATGGATTTTTTAATTCACCTAAGTGATGTAATATTCTTATAAACTCCAAAAAAATTCCCTCAAAAGCATAATTAACCAAGTGTTATTAGTCGTAATAATTATACACGCGTAATAATCACCTTAACACACACATATACGATGGCAACCAGGTGCGCGAGTCAACTCATATACACTTATTTACATTAATCAATCAAAAATACTCAATTGAAATAATTGTATTCACCGATCGACGAGCAGCGTTTAATTACATTAATCAATCAAAATACATGTGGCGGAGTACTTCGATCGAGGGTTTGCTTCCAGCCTTTTAGAGGCACGATGCCGGGACGTTAGCAGTATAAATCCTTGATTTTTTTTCAATAATGACCTCAACTTTTGAACAATAGCCCATTGTTGGACAGTCTCCGGCTGGCAGTATCAGTATCACACAAAGCACCTCCATTAGCAATTAGAACAATAACCCATTGTCCTCGTGCAAGGACAATAGCCCATTGTTCTCATCTGCCAGGCGGCATTCAGACCAGGCCACAAAGGACAATAGTCCATTATTCTAATCCTACCGCCCGGCATTCAGGTCAAGCCACAAAGAGGGGGCGTGGTCGGCGGCTTTTGAGTTTAAGCCATAAAGGAGGGGGCGGGAACCGGCAGCACAGAACAAAGGGTCATTAATCCTATTGTTCTGATCTGAACAATGCCCCATTGTTCCCTTTCTCTCATCCTTATCCTACTCCGATCCTTGTGCGGAGTACTGGCCAAAATTTATGTTTGTCAAGTTCTAGCCAAAGATAAATAAAAGGTCGTATTTTGTCCATTTTGTAGGTCATTTTGAAAATTATGAGACCTACTTTGTGTCCAAGGTTCTGTTATTAATTTTACCCTGTCGTCGTCAGTTAGGAATGCATGAGAAGCCACGTCCATGTATCGTCCCACATCTCGATGTGAACTGCCACTAGTAGAGGCAGAGGGTTCTGTAGAATTTTCATATGTTGATCCAGTACCGGTACCACATTTTCCTGCCTGTGATGAACTAGCAGCTCGTTTTTCATAGTTAGATGCATTAACACCACAATCCACAAGTTGATGGCGATATACCGGTAAATAGCTGTTTTCTGCACTATCTCCTGTTCTCTGGTCCTTAAAGTAACGCGTTATACCCATCTTATTAATTTGAACTTCCGCGCATTCGCTGACCACGAGATTAGTGCCGGCCCAAGGAGAAGGGTTGAACAGTGACGTCAGTCAGGAAGACAAACCTTAAAACATGAACAGGATATGTGAAAATATGACGGAATTAAAATCATTCTTAAATTCGAGCAACTTTCTGGAGATTGTTTGTAATCAAACTGGTGAAAATGCAGCACCTGGTATATTGGTATTACGCTGATAGCCACTTTCCATTAGCGACCCGGCTAATGAGGCTCATTAGAAAGGAGCTGTCAATCAATGCGGTTTACGGAAAAATTACCGGTTGGACAATTAAGACTACAGGTACAAGGAAGAAAGGAAATGACTAAACAAACATTCACAATATATTAATATAACTATATATTTGTGCAGAGTAATAGTTTTATGCGTTATATATGTACATGTATACTAACATATAAAAGTACATGCAAGGGAAAATTGAGGGAAATAGTAAACGATTCAACTTGTTTTAGTTAATATTAATACGTTATTCCTCAGATACAGTTTTTTGTAAAACAATTTATCTCAATTAACTTGAAATAATCTCAAACATCTGTGAAGATGTTATTGAGAGACGTGGTAGGGAATTTGCACGTTTCTCGAAATCTGTACACCTCATTTATCCCGCATTTGCTAAAAATATTGTTGCAAAGTTTCCCGTCTGCATGCTGTACTGTTTTTGGAAATACATAACTTAAAGAACAATGTTCTCAGAAATTATATTTTAGATTTTCTCGGCACTTACAATGCAGCATATCAGTACGACATGCTTACTTTCTCTGCAGCCTACCTATTTCTTTCCATAAAAACTGCCCATCAATTGTTTCAGATATTAGAATGGGAAATAGACAGTATATCTTGAATTTTCTGGGAATGGCCTACCAAACCGTCTTTACTTTATGTGAATTTTATGTAACTTATAAATGAAGTCGTCTTCCGTGGTGTAGTGGTTACCATGCTAACTTCTGGGTCCCGATGTCGCGGGTTCAAACCCGGCGGAGTGCAATGGATTTTTTCCGGGGTAAAAACCTGTAGCATAGCTTTCTTCGGAAGGGATGTAAAGCCGGTGGTTCCGTGTCGTAGATTTACGGCACGTAAAAGAGCCTCAAGCCTGATCCGGTGTTTAACGTCCAATATGGAATGGGACGCTAAGAACCACAGTAGTTAAAGAGCGTCCATAAAAAGCATAAAGTAATAGACAGAAGCCTATTATATAAAAACAATGTAAGTAGTAAGTGCATCAATATAGAACAGAACAGGATAATTGTTTTGGGCGTGGACTATTTTCTGTGTAATTTCGCCTGTTTTCAGTTTCCTAATTTACTTCGCCCACCGATTATGTTCTGTGTAATTTGACCAGATGTGATTGGCTATTTTCTGTGTAATTTCACAAGATCTAATCGGTTATTTTTTGTGTGACATTTGACGTTACAACCAATACCACGAATTTTACTCATTATTTCACAACCAGTTTTTCCAATTTTGCTTAGGTTTTACTCTTTTCTGCTCACTCTTTTTATTTTTGTACAAATTTCACAGTATTTTGTTATCTAATCGGTTATTTTCTGTGTTAACCTGTTTTCCAATTTTGCTCACTTAGAAATTATTGACCCTTTTCTGGTCACTCTTTTATTTTTGTACAAATTTCACAGTTTTGTTCAATTTGCACAGAAAATAGCCATTTAGATCTGGTCAAATTACAGAGAGAATAATCCGTGGGCAAAGTAAATTAGGAGGCTTAAAACAGGCGAAATTACACAGAAAATAGTCCACGCCCAAAACAATTATCCTGTTATTCACAAAAATTGTTCTGTTCTATATCGATGCACTACTACAGGGAAGGGAACAACAGACAATTATTAATTACCGATTAACGTCTTTAATAACTTTGAATCTATTTCCTTCTCCCTACACAAATACCTAACACGAAACTCGTATATGAGATATAATACGCACAACAAAAACAACAGCGTCAAAATATAAATGACAACAACGAACACCTTGTCAACCAAAACGTTGACATTACAACAAAATGACATAGGATTTATCAATGTGTACACATATTCTTTATAAGTGATCTACCAAACCCTTGAGCCTCTCTACTAGACGCTCATACGAACTTAGACACTTGATATTCTTCTCAACAGAGAGATTCCCGGATGATCAGTGGTTTCCAAAGTATGATTTGCAAATGCAGAAGTACATAACAACAAAATTGCAAGTATCATTTAATTTAACAACACGTTTTCAATGACCTCACTTTTAACGTAATTATAAGTGAGATTCTGCTGTCCAACTATCACAATGTAGCATTACCGTATTTTCTGGAACGTTTTTGTTGGAATTTATCTGTATCCTCAGTTCTCTTCTAGCATTAACAACCATGTCTTGTCTATAGGTCAAATTAAACACGTACATCGGTCTCTTGGTCACAAAATTATCTGGATCGTATGTCATCTCAGTGATTTCGTAAACGTTCTCTTGTAGGTGAGAAAAGCTTCATACAGCTTGTAATACTCGTATTGCATAATATTCGAATTCATCGGTTCTTTCAAAAAGCATTCGTCTCTAGCCTTAAAGAAGATGTTTCGAACGTCGCAATCGTCGAATATGCTCTAATCTCTCCCCTTATTATTTTTTCTGTTTGTTTGATAGAACACGATAGTTCCATTGGGCATGTTGAACTCTAGAGTTTGAAATTGATTGGCGATCTGCAACTGAACCGTTTTCCCATCAGTCTCGTTATTTCGATGCACTGCCACGACTGATAGCTCATCTTCAACGGATCTTTCAGGCGATTGACTCTGATCAGATCAGCGTAGTGTGATTCGTATTTTACCACAGGCATGATAATTTGTTATCCGTGATGACCACCTTACCATGGTTAGATAACTTTGTAGCATCGTTTCGTGTTTTTCATTCGTACAACACATCCTCATCGCTAGAGTTTCTAGTAAACTTGATGGACGTATGCGGTTTTCAAAGAATCTCCTTATAACTGTCGAAAAATTCACTGATCAATCTCAGAGGATACAGAAACTCGTTTCTTTTCAGCATCAGTATCTCATCGGTTATTACACCCGCTCTCTTGAGTGTAATCAGATCGGCTTGTGAATGCGTGAGCGTTATTTTTGCGGTTGACACTTGACCTGGAAGCTCTATTCCCTCTGCAGGGTTACTGTGAAAGTACGTTTGAAACTCATTCCATAGGTGAGGAAGGTAATTGTGTATTAATTTGATTTGGGCTCCATCGGCAAAACTTCCACCGGTATTTCTTCCTATTACATCGAACTTATCGTACGCGTAGCCTGGGAGAATGTGAATAAATCCATCGCCCACATTGCCGCCCCAGGGGCTCACTTTATGTGAGTACGGGTTTGGCGCACCCGGGGTCCCGAGTCACACTCTCGATTGGGTTCCTCTAAGAGGTTAGAGGGCTTATGCGAAACACCCAATAAACTGTGGTCCACAAATGTGTTTGACTAATTTATAATTACCTCCCTGAACACAGTCTGACGGATACCGCTGCGCGGGACGGAGGAGGGGAGTCGCAAGGGGTGACTGGGTAATGCATAACTCCCTGCCCCTGAGTATCATGTAGGACTGTGTTCGTATCCGCTGATAAAGGTCAGTCCCGGGGAGGGGTCATTACATGAGCTGTTACACACCTGAAGGCGATTGGGTCCCTCTATCTATGTATTGGGAGGTGAGACCCTAAGGTGAGCAAGGTCCGGGCCAGGACTCTCACCTTAGCTGGGGTGGCGACCAGAATGTGAGCATGCCATCGAGACATTTGTAATGGTGGAGGAAATTATCGCTATGGATCCTAAAAATCCAAAACAAACCTGAAAGCTTGTGGAAAAGAAGTAGTCGAGTGTAGTGGTCCTCGCTACTTAGTTATACATAGAACAGAGGAAGGAAGAAAATTTACATCGGTGAACCCTTTTGTAGTTCAAAAGGGTCTCAATAAAATAGCTGGTCTTATCAAGTCATGCATTAGAAGTCGCATTGGCACGCTTCTGGTTGAAGCAAATTCAACGTCCCAGGCAGCGATTATCTTAAAAGTAAATATGTTAGCCAGCTATCCGATCCGTGTCAAAATGCACAAGACCTTGAACTCCTCGCGCGGAGTTGTAAACACCTATGCATTGGACGGTATGTCCAATGAGGAGGTCCAAGAGAATCTGGAACAAAGTGTAACATCGGTGTATCGTGTCCAGCGGAAAGAAAGAGGTGAATTATTGCCTACTCGTACGCTGCCCCTAACCTTTGATAGGGTAGAACTATCTCAAAGGATATGGGCAGGGTATGAAGTCATTGAGGTTAGGCCATATATACCGAATTCGTTGAGATGTTATAGGAATCAGCGCTTTGGGCACAGGAGTGATTTCTGTAGCAATGAATCTATCTGCGTTAACTGTGGAGACGTCTCTCACGATGGAGCATGCACATCAGTTCCAACGTGTGTTAACTGCAGGGGAGAACATCCATGAAGTTCCAGAGAATGCCCCCGCTTTACAGAGGAAAGAGCGATCCAAGAGATCTGGGTTAGGGAGAAGGTGTCCTTCTCGGAAGCCCGGAAACTCTTATGCATCCGCCAGCCCTCTGTCCCGAGGTCCGGTACCTACAGCTCAGTTGCAGTTAAGCCGGTACCGAGTCGAGAAATCGCAACCCAGACCAGCGACATAAACGGGGCCACTATCTCAGAAAAGATTCTCGTTGCCAGAACACAGCCCACGGCTCCAAAATCAACACCGACGGCAGCATCAACATCTGCCATGTCCGTTACTGGAAATATCACACCAGCCAAATCACCAGCAAGACCATTGACCTCAAATAATAAGACCGACAAACCTATAGTATATAATGCATCACCAGTAAAATTCAGGACCAGTTATGTGAGGACCGGCTTCCTAAAGGAAAACGATAAGCCTCCACCCAGTAAACCTAAGGGAAAAAAGGTCCACGAGTATCTCCTCGGAGATCCTCCTCTGAGGAATCTTCTGGGAAGGACTCAGATCGGCGATCATCATCTTCACCGATCTCAACTTCCAATCGGTTCGAGGTTCTCGAATCGAAATTTTCTATTGGAAAGGGGTCCTACCCCGTGGAGGAGATGGAGCAGGAGGTTTCTGTCCACACTGTTAGAACGACAGTGAAAAAGAGGCAGGATAAATCCTCCGTTAAAGGTGTTAGCCCGATACCAAAGAAAAAGGAAAAATTGATTCGACCACCGCTTTCAACAACGTAGTAAGCTTCTAAGATTAAGAACTTATCCCGTTATAATTCTAATGGCTATCCTACAATGGAACATCCGTGGAATTAGAACACATCAACCAGAGCTTGAACTTTTGCTCAACAAGTATAAGCCTTTGGTCGTGTGTTTACAAGAGACTAAACTTCGTCCGCAAGACAGCTTCCAACTTAGACGATATACTCTAGTACGATGTGATCTCACACCGGAAGAGGACATTCCTGTGCACGGGGGCACTATGATGCTCATCAGAGATGATATCTTTGTGGAATCTGTATCCATACAGTCTGACATCCATTCAGTGGCTGTGAGGATTAAACTACCATGCATCCGATTTATCATGTGTAGCATTTAACTGCCTCCATCCGATGACCTCTCGCTCATGGATTTGGAAGACCTAGTCTCTCAGTTACCAACGCCTATTCTGCTGGTGGGAGACGTCAATGCCCATCACCCTCTTTGGGGCTTACCTCGGGCTTGTGCGAGAGGTAAATCAATTGTTGATTTTTCGACAATAATAACCTAGCTCTTCTGAAGACCGGAGAGCCTACCTTTCTCTCAGACTCCTACAGCACTTTTTCGCACCTTGATATTGCAGTTTGTTCACCACAGTTAGCAGTTTCCTTGCAATGGAACCTCATCTCTGATTTATACTCTAGTGATCACTTTCCTTGTTTAATAGTCTCTTAACACAGGATATATGTTCCACAAGCTTACCTAGATGACGCTCAGATTCAGCCAACTGGAATCTTTATTCCTAGTTGGCTGTGTTTAATTACAATGAGCACGACTGTGTGGATGTTTTGGTCCAACATCTCACAGAGAAGATTCTTTCTGCTGCTGCGCAAGCTATTCCACGGTCGACTGCCAATCCTAGTCGATTTCCAATCCCTTGGTGGACGGAAGAGTGCCGAAATGCCACTCTTGTTCGCAGGCGTGCTCTTAGGTTTTTCCAGAGTCGCCCTACACTGGATAACCTAATTCAATACAAGAAAATGCGTGCCAAAACTAGATATGTTATAAAGGATAGCAAAAAGACTTCATGGAGCCAGTTTGTAGCTTCATTTAATCGACATACATCTTCCTCTGTCGTTTGGGATAAGTTAAGGCGTGTGGCCGGGAAATCGACCCACATGCCAATTGCCGGTCTTAAAACAGCTACAGGAGCTGCTGTTGATGCATTTGACGTGGCTAAAACATTTGGCTGTGTTTTCGCTCAAGTGTCTAGCTCAGATAACTATTCGCCCGATTTCATTCCTGTTAAGACTCAGGTCGAATCCCAAGGTTTCCTTTTTCGTTCAGGAAATATTGAAGATTACAATTGCCTCTTCACCATGGCGGAGTTAAAGCACGCTCTTTCATCTTCGCGACTATCAACACCAGGAGCTGATCGTATTCACGTACAAATGCTCCGACAGCTCTCTCCTGAAGATAAGGCTTTCCTACTCGAGGTCTATAATCGTGTTTGGGTTGATGCCACTTTTCCAGAAAAGTGGAGGGTGGCCACTGAGTAGAAAAAGTGTGGGGACTTGGAGCCTCGAGGATTACCGCCACCTCCGCCCCCTTCCTTTGTGGCCTGACCCTTAAAAGCCGCCGACTCCTCCCCCTTGCTTTGTGGCCTCACCCTTAAAGCCGCAGAAGACGACCCCTCCTTTGTGGCCTCACCTAATGTCACCAGGCTCTGTGCCGCCGACTCCACCCCTTCCTTTATGGCCTTATCCTTAAAAGCCGCCGACTCCACCCCCTTCCTTTGTGGCCTTACTCTTAAAGCCGCCGAAGACGACCCCTCCTTTGTGGCCACGTCTAATGTCGCCAGGCTCTGTGCCGCTGGCATCACACCCTCTTTGTGGCCTCCCCTCCCCTTTGCGGTCTAAACCCGTACGCTGTCTACACCCTCCCCTCTTTGATTGTGCTGGTCTGAATGGCTCCCTGTACAGTAGTGGAGGAACGCTGACCACACTGCCACCTATGTTTGCTGTAGAGGAGTGTGGGTAATAGGGTATTGTTCCCGCACGCAGGCCACTCCCAGTCCTCTCTTGAGGCGTGACCTATACTGCTAACGTCCAGGATTCGCGCCTCTAAAGGGCTGGACGCGAACACTCGATCGAAGTATCCCCGTCGCATGTATCATGATTAATGTAATTAAAATATGCTCCTCGACCGATGAATACGATTAAGTATTTTTGATTGATTAATGTAATTAAGTGTATATCAATTGACTCGAGCGCACCTAGTCGCCATCGTATATGTGTGCGTGGGTGTTAGGGTGATTATTACACTGTATAATTATTACGACTAATAACGTTTTGTTTAATTCTACTTTTAAGGGAAAATATATTTTGGATTTATAAGAATATTACAACACTTAGATGAATCCATGGCTGAAAGGACAGAGTTCTCGTAACGAGACGTTAATGCGTGATAATTTCGCTGAAAGCCCGCGCGCAAACCTTCCTCTATGCACAGTCACACTCGAGTGCCAGTCCTCACATGGCAGCGAGCAAGGTAGCTGGCATCCCCTCCCTCCCTTGTGGTACAGATCGCCTCCTGCACCGCGTGCGCCCTCTAGCCGAGAGAGCGGAAAGCTGGCTGTTCCGCTGAACGACGAAGATGCCAGAAGTATACATTTTAAAAGTTTAACGAATGCACGGCGGCAGCCATGTTGACTCCAAGGAAAGCTAGCATAAATCATTTGAAATATCCGATAAGAAACTTCACGTTTCAACATATGTTTCCAAGGTTTGTTTACACATAGGGGCGGCTCTGAAAAATAAATACGGTTAAGATTATAGCTGAATATTACATATGTTATTAAAAAATAAATGTTGGCAGTTAACATTATAGTTAAATACTACATGCGTTATTAAAAATAAATAATGGTCTCGCTGATCCGTGAATACCATTAAATATTTTTGATTGATTAATATAATTAAGTGTATATGAATTGAATCGCGCACCTGGACGCCATCGTATATGTGTGCGTGGGTGTTAAGATGATTATTACACGTGTATAATTATTACCACTAATAACATTTTGTTTAATTCCACTTTTGAGGGAAAATATATTTTGGGTTTATCAGAATATTACAATACTCAGATGAATCCATGGCTGAAAGGACAGAGTTCACGTAACGAGGCATTAACGCGTGATAATTTCGCTGAAAGCCCGAGGGCAATCCTTCCTCTATGCAGTGTCACACTCGACTGCCGTTCCTCACATGGCAGCGAGCAAGGTAGCTGGCATACCCTCCCTCGTGGTACAGATCGCCTCCTGCAGCGCGCGCGCCCTCTAGCCGGGAGAGCTGAAAGCTCTTCCGCTGAACGACGAAGATGCCGGAAGTAGACATTTTAAAAGTTTAACGAATGCACGGCGGCAGCCATGTTGACTCCAAGGAAAGCTAGCATAAATCATTTGAAATGTCCAATAAGGAACTTCACGTTTCAAGATATTTTTCTAAGGTTTGTGTACGCATAGGGGCGGCTCTGAAAAATAAATACGGTTAACATTATAGCTGAATATTACATATGTTATTAAAAATAAACGATGGCGGTTAACATTATAGTTAAATATTACATGCCTTCTTAAAAAATAAATAATGACCTCGCTGATCGATGAATACAATTAAATATTTTTGATTACTTAATGTAAATAAATGTATATGAACTAACTTGCGCATTTGGTTGCCATCGTATGTTTTCGTGTTAAGGTGATTATTAGGCGTGTATAACTATTACGACTAATAACATTTGTTTAATTCTACTTTTGAAGGAAAATATATTTTAGGTTTATAAGAACATTACATCGCTTAGGTGAATGTATGACTGAAAAGACAGAGTTAGCGTAAATACCTAACACGAGACGTTAACGCGTGATTCTTTCACTGAAAACCCGAGCGCGCAGTCCATGTCCTGTAGGCGCTGACTCAGTAATGATCTCTTGCACCTGCATGCATGGCTTGACTACGCCATCCCTTACCCAAACACTCCTTCACTCTCCGTGCCTATCACTGCCTTCCGCGCAATTATTTTCCGCTCTCTCTAGCGGAGAGCGACGAAAGTTCATGTTAAATATGTTATTAATAAATATAACTGAACTAAATAAATAATGAAATATGGAGACTATCCTAAACAAGACACATTCCTTGTTACTCTTTATCAAACAACTGAAAAGAAGCACAAATATATCAAGACAGACGATAAAGCACTCCACGCGCATAGGTATGGACTTTAAACAGTCTTTTTCGATAAAGTAGCCCACCCGCTCACGCATGCATGCGCATGGGTAGGGTCTTTAAAACAGACATTGTCGACATAGTGCCACACTGCCAGCGCAAGCACATTCGTAGATATGGACTTTAAAACAGTCGTTGTCGAGAAATTATAGCACTGCCAACGCAATCATTAGCACAGACATGGACTTTAAAACAGACATTGTCGGTAAAAATTGTCGCGGTACCTTTCGTGTTATCTTATTTGCTGAGCGCCTGTTATTGTATTTCTAGTTTGAATTTTGGGTTCTTTGTCATCCGGCTAGCTATTATTACAAGTCGAGCAAATCTCTTAAACAGGGTGTGTAAACGGAAAGGAGTTGTTACTAATAGATAACACTGATAAAAGAATTTGTTTTTTCACCTATATTGCCGTCACAATTAATTAATTTCACATAATTACTCTTGATACACGCCCGACTGAAACTGTTATATTTTCGAATGTAACTATAATCACTTATTTGCCGCTCATTATTAATTCTAGTATTTACATTTTGTAACTAACTTTACGACGCGAGAGATTCTGTAGAACTGCGTGACGTGTAACCCGCGAATGATTTTGTTGAACTGCGCGACGTTTGCCTTGTGAATGATTCTGTAGAACAGTGTGTTACCCGTCTCTGGCACGGAATTTATACTCCCTCAACCCGATATGCCTAAACATTATAACAGAGCTGATATCCGTTAATAAAACGCGCCAACATTAGCGTCTATTTTTATATCCAATCAACATTACGAGCACATGTGCTCTAGGGATGATGTTCCCTCCATTTCTAAAGAAAAGCGCGCTACTCTGAAGTCGTTTGTTTGTCTATTCTAATTAATAAACAACTCACCTCCTCGCTCATTGTTATCCGCTCTTATTGTCAGTTTCAGTGAGGTCATGTAAACTTATTTCCTAACAATACTTATAATTAACAAACATCTCAAATCATTGTCACACAATAATGCAATAATGCTAATTTACACTACAATCACTCTGGCATTCGCAGTGTTCTGATATAAAATACTGCGTCAAAATACGCATCCATCACACACTCTCTCTCTCTGTCTCTCTCTCTCTCTCTCTCTGTCTCTCTCTCTCACTCCTTTGCAGGCCCGGACTTTAAAATAGACATTATCGATAAAGCAGTCCACGTGCATAGGCATGGACGTTAAAACAGGCATTTTCGATAAACTATAGCATTGCCAGCGCAAGCACGCGCGTAAGCATGGAATTTAAAACAGACGTTGACGATAAAGTATAGCACTGCCAGCGTAAGCACACGTGTAGACATGTACTTTAAAACGGGCATTTTCGATAAAGTATAGCATTGGCAGCGCAATCACTCGCAAGAACATGGACTTTAAAACAGACATTGTAGGTAAAAATAAGCATCCATCACACACACTCTCTCTGTCTCTCTCTCCCCTTTGCACGCATGGACTTTAAAACAGACATCGATAAACTACCATAGCCCGCTCACACATGCAAGCGCATAGGTAGGGACTTTAAAACAGGTATTGTCGGTAAAGTACGGCACTGTCACCGCAAGCATCCTCGTAGGCATGACTTTAAAGCAGTCGTTGCCAATAAAAACACTCCTCTTTCACGTAAACTCTCTCTCTCTACATTACGCCAACGATTTATATAGCGGTTTACACACCCTTGAAAAATATATTGTACAAGGTTGAAGAGGGTAAACCCAAGCACTAGCTGACTTAATGGCCGGAATTCCTCAGAAATATAGCATCTAAATAGTGTAAATGGATTTTCCCCAAGACACTGGAAAGTACATCGAGAGAAACCAAGGATAATTTATTTTTATTACTAACGCCAAAATTATATTATCGTCAAGAAAGTTTATTTGTTTATTCCATTTAAAAAGACTGGTGTTTCAGCCGCCATATCTAAAACATTATTTGATCCCCATCATTCGAAAGTATAAATGTCATAATTCTATGAGAGGTAACGTGTCTATTCACATTCGAGAGGTCGCGGCTTCGGAATCCCTGTTAGGTGATTTACTGTGCAAAGCAAGCCCTCCCATTAAGAGCTTTATAAGTGTTGGTGTAATATTTTCCTACGGGGTATGACGTATAGGTCCTGTACGTAAACATTCGTTACATGTACAATTATTATTACTCCCGTAACAAAAACGAAAATGATTCGTGTAATAGACTCTTGAATGTTTAGATATGCAGCGTCTAAAAGTGGTATTGAATACCAGAGGGAAATCGAACTCTGAGCTCAACCAATAAATACACGGACTTTCAAAACATTCATTATTCTCTTAGTAAACATAAGACGAGAACTTTTTTTAAACAGCCTTCCCTTCGAAAGATATTTTGAATATTCCAGCAGAGAGATCGAACCGTTATGAAGGCTACAAATTATAAATTTCATATTTGTTTAAAAGTTTTTTCTTCACCGGGGATCTTCTAAAAATTCGACGAGTTATTCGGTTGCACACCCCTTGCAAAAATATTTTGTATACCCTTTGAAGACAGTATACCTGCTGGGGTCTTGGAATTTCCTCAGGCGACCGGCTACCGTCATATAGCCCATTTAGGACCATGTCGGACCCTTCTTCATTAAGGAATCTCTTGTGCTTTAAAATGATTTCTCTTCCCCTGAAAAACGCGTACTTATCGGAAAATCACTCTCATACAGACGAGTGTGTAAATATCATAACTTAATTGTTTGCATGATATCGTCAATTAAACTAATTGTTATGGAATGCTAAACAAATAAATCTGATTTGGAGAGGGTGATATGAAGAGTATCGTATTTTAGAATTAAAATGGGAGAAAGAATTCAGATTAAGCGATCGAATGTATCTGATAGTTTTTCTAAATTGGTCTTTGAAGCTAGCCAGTTTTACAGTCTACTTTATAGATGAATGAAATAATTGATGAATGACAGTCTTATTTAACATGGGTAAAAGGTGCTTAAAGGCTGTTTTGATAAACATTACTTCGTGGTAACGTGTGAGGTTTGAATTGGAGAGGTCACCGGTTCGATTCCAAGTGACCGCCCTGTCCGACTTTAGAACCTGCCTGAACGTCTAGGAATACATAGCCCGCCCAATAACGATTTTTTATAAGCGAGGGTGTAACCTTACAAGGAAAATTATATCAACGGAAACAATACCTTCTTTTTCATTATTTTCACTCTAAAATTATTATTAAATAATCCGTTTCAGACGGACACTTCAAATATAATACTAGCGGGAATATTTATGTTTTGGGGTGATAATAAACATTGAATTTTAGTATGTTATAAGCGAGGGTGTAACCTTACAAGGAAAATTATATCAACAGAAACAATACCTTCTTTTTCGTTATTTTCACTCTATAATTATTATTAAATAATACCTGTGAGGTTGGTGCTAGCCTCAGCGTCGCCATTCACATTCATATCATGTTAGAATAATATTTTGATTGCAGACGGACGCTTCAAATATAATACTGTAGCGAATATTTTCGTAATACATAGATACAGTGCAAACCATCCCATTAACGGTCTTTATAAGCAAGGTTTCAGTCGGTAACGTCTGTGACTTGCATTCGAGGTCGTGGGTTCGATCCCCAGCAGCTGACGCTCCTGACCCCTGGATTTCTCGGTTTCCCTGGTTGCTAGGCGAATGCTGTGAAGGCTCATTAAAACCGCGAATTTTTTCCTCCACCCCGTTTCACCGATATTCTCCTTTTACTCAGGCTTTCATCTCTCCGGCTCTGACTGGTAACATTTACTACTGAACGTCGGCACTCATGTGATACAGATGCTTTATGAATAAAGAAACGTATATGTATGTAGCTAAAAGGACAGGGATGTCGTAGTGTTTAAAACAGAAATTTTTCGCACCCTCGAGGTAAAATACAGGGAATACCTCAAAACACGCATCCCGAGAAGTTAAGTGTAAAGGTCCTGTATATAGGGTGCTATCCTTAAACAGACGCAGGAGGAAGGGAAAGTCATTCGAGTGTGTGGTTTTTACTTCTCGTTTTGATGTGACAGCATATACAGCTAGTAATTCCACATTCTTAAATGCCAGCCCATTAACGATTTTTATAAGCGAGGGTGTAACATTACAAGGAAAATTATATCAACACAAACAATACCTTCTTTTTCGATATTTTCAATCTAAAATTATTAATTAATAATACGTGTCAGACGGCCACTTCACATATAATACTAGCGCGAATATTTTTTGTGTTAATAAACATTGAATTTATGCGATAATTTAAAAATGATGTATATATTTGTTTGCTTTCCAGCGTCATATACAGAAGCAATTCCCTTACGGAGAGGTGGCGTGATTGAGGGATTTCCCAGCGTCATGTTTAAACGTGTTTTATGAAATACCCCCTGTGCGTGACTAGCACCCTCCTCCACGACGCTTTCTGTTTGATGGGTTGGAGTAGCCAATCAAAATCGCTGTATTATATACCATCACACCGCTCACTCCCTTCAGATTTTATAGGGGATATGATATAAAAGAAGCAGCTTCTCCGGCAATTTTCACTCTGTATTGTGAGAACACAGCGATCTGTGAACACAGTACTCTTCACCCTTTACTTCACGTCGTGAAATTTCATCGAACAACATGTCTGGTAAGTTGTAACAGCAATTCATTTTCTTTAAAAAAGTTAACTTATTACTCAGTACATTTAGCTTATAATTGCGTTCTTGTTTTCAGTGTCGTACATTTATATGCAAATAGGTGAGCATTCTAAAAGCTAATAGCTAGACGTGTGAATTTTCTGAAATGCAAGCTGTTTAGTTAAGTATTCATTTTAGGCAGACTTATCCTACATTTAATAGCTAGTTGCGCGAATTCATTTTCTCAAAAAATGTGAACAGTTTAGTTAAGTATTCATCTTGTTGAGCAATTATTATTCCAGATGTTTAAATACAGGACTTCACAGAGTGAATTATATTCCTTTTAGAGAAAATACAATTATTTGAATACCCTATTAACGTTTTTGCTTTAGAATATTACAAAAAAGTCTGTTGCGCGAATCATTCTCTCTAACAAAGTAAATGTTTACATTATATTAAAACATTTAAATCGAAAACTACAGTACTTAATGAACTTCATTAGTGAATCAGAATTTCAATTGTATTTACACATATTATCATTTTTATTATTATATTATACAGAAAAGGTTAATAATTTTGTACCTTTCAAATAAATGAAATTTTGTTGTGTAATACATTCTCTAATAAAGAATATGTTTTTTTCTGTTCCTTATGCAGAAAGTTTGGCATCTCAACTTAACACATTGGCGGGGGCAGCATTTTCCCGTCCGTTCAAAGACTACAACATCTTCAGCCAGAGGAACCTTATAATAAAAAAACCATAAGAAAAATTGATACGAGATACGGTGCTAGAGTGGTTGCAGTTTTAGGATATAAGCAGGTTTTTCTCCCGACAATATATTCAATCATAACAAGCCAACAGTTGCAGGAAATGCCAGGGAAGTTCCAAATGGTATATCATGGTTTAGTACCAGTCGGCAAGTTTAAGACATGTAAATTGTCTTTTCTTCCTGTTAAGGTTTTTAGAAATAATTCAGCTATCCTTTCAATATTTCATTTAGAGTTACAATCGTTAAGTTTATAAATTCGCACTTCACTAGTATAACATTTGCCTAAAGTATACATCATTTTGTAAATAACGCCTAGGATGTGGTCTGGGTGAGGTCATGCAGAAAGAAGTTTAATAGTCTATTCAATGATTCTTTACCTCAAAGCAGATACCTACAACAAGTTGCAAATAATTTGCAGTAGGATAACATTTGTCTAAGTATGCATCACTGCATTCAAACAAATATGTGTAAATAACGTCTAGATTGTAGTCTGAGTGAGTTCATGCAGAAAGAAGTTTAATACCCCTTTCAATGATTCTTCACCTCGAAGCATATGCCTACAACAAGCTGCAAATAATGTGAATGTTTGTTACAGGAATGCACAGATGAATGTAAATGATGAGGGAGAACGAGATAGCTTAAAACAACATAAACAGAAATGTGATAGGAACATTTTCAACAACTCCCAGCGATCTTATTCAATGAAGAATTGCAGCACCGTGCAGCGTGGAACCTGCAAGGAAAACAATTCGCGTGTGTAGAATATAGCAATAATACATAAATCATGTACTCATTACTTCTATACCTTCCAATACTATTCATTTCATAAATAATTTCATAATTGATTAAACGAGTATGCAATATTTTAAAACATTGATGCTACATAAAATCTAACAAAAAATTATTGAACTATTACTGAAAGAGACTTGAATAAATGGCAATCTAGAAGCCAGAACCATCTTAATATTTGAATGTTTGATATGAGGTGTATAATGGGATTAATAAAAAATGAGGACTGTGTAATATAAACAACATTTATTTTTATAAACATTATCCTATTACATTCCTTCACAAAAACCATACATATTTCCTAAAGACAAAGGTGATAGTCTAGACCTTCTAAACACTCAGCTATATAATCATATACATCACAGAGAAAGAGACCTGCATTATCCGTAAAAAATTAAACATCTCAACAATGTCTGGATGATGTATTTTATAAGTACAAGTTCTTGATATTTCAAAGTTCCTGTTAACCATGGCCGAAATTGATTAACACAATTTCTCGAACCTTTAGATGCTTTCAGTTTACTTATAATTTCCTCAATCTCTTGTGTGTGACTATTATTACCAGCGTCCCTCGATGCAATTAGTAACCTCAATATATTTACGTCTATTCGGATTTTCAAGCGTAGATATCACTGAATCATCATCATCATCATATGAAGACTTCATATTCTCCCGACTTCCGCTGTATCCAGATTCCTCACTAGCAGTAGACTCGAGTGAAGGATAGAGGCCCGATCCGGTATAACACCTATATATCTTCGAATCTTCGAGGAGAGAGAGAGTCGATTCAGTATAGCATGTTGCTCTATGAAGCTTAAATCTTGACAAAGAACGACTCTTAAAAATCCGAGCGCATATACAGCATTTAATAGCACGATTTCCTTCATGTGTAATGTATGAAAAATTGAGTTTCTCATACGTTGGTTGCATATATTTTCTTCGGCAATAGCTCATGCTAAAACTGTAAAAGAAATTAAATGAATACGTAAATGCTATCGCTGGAGGGAATTAAAAGCGAATGAATGAATTCATAACACGCAACTATGTATATATCTCGCATGAGCACAGCGGAGGGAACCTCGATCTATGCATAGCAGCGGGAAAGGATACTCTTCTGAAACATTAGTCACCTAGACAGCAATTGTTCACGGAGCCGGTAGACGCCAGGTTGGATGGAACAGACTCCAAGTTCAAATCTTTAAAGGGTAGGGGCCCGCCGCCTTTTGCCCGTCATGTCTCCTGAACCGTCCTATCAGCGTAACATTACGTTACAACACCACGTAACGAGAAGATTGCGAGTGCCAGCATGGGAAAAGGCTGTTCTCTGGAAACATTCGTGGAAAAGGATGCTCTCTGGAAACACTCGTCATCCGCACAACGGATTGTCCCTAAAATTTCCAGATCTCGGACCGTTCAACATCGTGACGCGTCTCTGTCATCTACAGTTCGACGAATTCTTACCTCCTGGATTAAAGTTTGGCGGTCTGTATAGATATGTACAACTTGCATTGTGCTGTGTGTCCCTAACGTTTCCACCTCCTGAATCGTTCCAGCTAGTCAACTGCCTCTACCATCTTCATGTCAACGATCTGTTACTCTGAATTAAAGTTTGGTGGTTGGTTTAGATCTGTAAAGCTTGCATTGCGCTGGATTTCCCTAACACCCCCAGCTCCAGAATCGTTCCAACTGGTTGTGCGTCTCTACCATCTACATTTCGGCGAATTGTTACCTTCTGAAGTAAAGTTTTGTGGTCTGTTTAGATCTGTATAGGTTGCATTGCATTGGGTGTCACTAACGTTTAAAGAACTCGTGCCGCGTCTCTGCCACCTGTATGTTGATGATCAGGGGCATTATGAGTGTTGTTACGTAGCGTGCCGGCGTTGTTACGTAGCGTGACAACGTGACAGTCAAAGAGCATGGGGCAGGACCTCTACCTTTCACGGTTAAAGAATTCCCTGGTGGCAGTTGATGCAATCCATGACTCCTCTCGAGTAATACAGACTTACACAACTCCTGAGAGGTCCAAGATTCGGGGCCACACTCATTCCATGGATGAAACTTACAGAGAGCATAAGCTCTGCTTATGCCGAGAGTCCCTCTCCGCTAGATTCAACCCTGAAACAACCAAGAAGATGAAAAAAGTAAAATGAGGATGGAGGTGAAACGATGAGAGGAAAAATTCAGAGGTGGAACGAGCCTTCACAGCATTCGTCTAGTGAGCGGAAAACCTTGAAGAAAAAACCTCTGGGAAGCAGGAGGTGTGGGTTACTGGGTTTGAACCCTCGATCCGAATACAAGTCACAGACTTACCACCTGAGCCATTCCACTCGATTAGTTAGTGTGTTACACACAAATGACCTTAGCTGTGTGTCGTCGTCCGTGGTATAGTGGTTACCATGTTACCTCTAGTAGTGGTTACCTCTAGTTCCCGACGTCGCGGGTTCAAGCCCGACGGAGGGCGATGGATTTTTTCGGGCTAAAAATCCTTAGCATGGCGTCCTTCGGAAAGCAAGTAAAGCCGGTTGACCCGTGTCGTAGATTTACGGCACGTAAAACAACCTCAAGCCTGATAGAGGCCACTGATCAAAATTACCAGTCTTTCACGCCCAATATAGGTTTCTCAAGCAAAACCGTGATCAAATTAGTTGATTGTCGGATACATGCATCTGAAGTCGTGAACTCGCTATTGTAAGCCTATGTAAGAAGCATTATCTGGTAAATGTTGCATGCCATGCGTTCCTTTAAGATAATCCTCGATAAAATTATCTTAACTTTAAGAGCTCCCTAAATTGCCTACAAATTTTCTTTTTCCGAAATGTAAGTTTCGAACCTCTATTGAATCTAAACAAGCGAATAGCATACATAGTATAAAGGGAGGAGAAGGATAAGTGAAGAGGTCTCCCTTTACGTCACAGGGGTATCTAAGGATAAGGAACCTAACATAAACAAAGGCACTGAAATATCTGTAATTGATGTTTATTAATAATTATAAATGATGAAGAATATTAATTCATCCTAAGCTATCTAATTAACTAGTAAAAATAAACCCTTATTCCCTATTCTTTATCTATCAATATCCCTACACCTAAAATAAGTAAAATGAGAAAGTGTTCTGTATGCCCTATACAATAATAACAATATTAGAAGAAAGCAATTTTGACAATGTCAGGCAGCTCTGATGATAGTATTGTACACCTTTACTCACATATCAAACAAAGGAAGATTGTTGCGGTGTCCATCACAGGTTCCTCTAGCACAGCTAAAGACAAGATGCCGTGCTTACTCGAGGTAAGTCCTTATATATCCCCCTTCGAGACAACGCCTAAAGTACGTAATCCGTGGTCAGATTATGGCTTTCTCACGTCCTGTTAGACATTAATCTCTTTATCCGCAGCTTAAGGATGTAGCCTGAGGGGCTCCAAATAGGAGTTTATTCTTCTCACATTAATTATTACAATTGTGAAAGTATTAACCTTCACAACCTTTTAGATCCGTGAGAATGCCCAAAAAGGTCAGGGTTGCTTAATGGTAACTCTCATATATTTTTGGGAGTGATTAATTAACATTAGAAATCGTGTGCAGAGCATTATACTCTCCCCAGCCTAAAAGAAGCTTTGGGGTGCAACCCAATGCGAATTACAACAAATAATAATGGTAAGTGTATATATTACCCTCTTTTTTTTTTATAATAGTGTCGTTATCATCAGAATTGCCTGAATTACATTTACAAAGTTATCTTTGTTGCAGAATCAGCAGGATGTACGCCTCCATCATCCTGTGTAGACATGGTAAGTGCTCTTGCTTACTGATTAGCGTTATACAGAATTACAACATGAACATCTGAAACAATGAAGCAAAACATAAATTGTGCGCATTACATAATATTTAATACAGAGTATTGGTCGTTGCATAGTAAACAGTTGGTTGTGCATCTGGCGATATCACTTTGCCGGATGTCTTGTCGACGGTATCGGAAGTTCCCACAGTCAGTAACTCAGTGGCGTTTTCTTCTTGGCCTCGGACGTCAGGTTTCATAGCTTTTAGTTTAGAGTGCTGTTCTCGACGAAGTATTCTTCTGATAGTCCAGTTCTTCTTCTTGTAGATGAGGAACAATACTGCAAGGCATAGAATAGCTATGCCTACCCCCATACTACTCCAAGCAGTGGCTGTAGTCGCTCCGTCATCTCGAAGTAGTGCAGTTCGTGCCTCGTGCACGCCGTTGATGAGATGCTGCAGAGATAGCTGTGGTGGTTTGTCATCTGCTCGTAGTTCCTTTTGGATAGTTGCCAGATTTTGTAAGTTGGCTGGTTCTACATCACCCGTGATAGTGAAGTTCACGATTTCTTCAGGTGACAAGATACTTTGTATATCAGGAACCACAATGGTGTCTTCTGCCAAACTCCAATGAGTTTCTCCCGTAACAGCAGGCAGCAGTGTCATTGAAGACGAATGAAAATAACAATCCAGGTCGTCGGTTAGGACACCGGTACCATGCAGTACTAGAAGACTTGTAGATTCTTGTTTTCGTGCTGAGCACGATTTTGCAATCTTGAGTGGACTCGATACTGAGTAGATCCAATAACTCCTTCCTCTGGATCTGACGTGATACCATACTGGTGAAAACTCTGGATCAATGATAACTCTTTTGCATAGGCGATGGACATTGGATTCTTGGCCAAAATATAGAGAGGAAATACATGTAGGTGTGTTTGCGGAATATAATGCAAATTCTGCAGGACAAATGGAAATGGATCCGGATTTACATTTGGTAATTAGGGATTCTGTGAATAGGGCATACTTCTGTCTATCACCAGAAACTGCCAGATATTTAATTGTAGTATCTATAGTAATATGCTGATTGATTTCCGGAATTTTTACTGGTAGGGGTAAAACTTGAAATAAATCAAACGTCCTGTCCATGCCTTTTAATGGTACTTTAACTAAAATTCTTACTTTCTTAGACATAGAATAAGCTATGACGTCACAAAGATCATAATAAGTATGCATGTCTTTAATTTCAACTCCTGACAAAAGTGAGGTTCCCATAGGTAGTTGGGTTACAATGGTACTCAAAATAGTGGATAGGTTTCTTGGTGGAACAATAGTGGCACTCAGTCTTCCCGTAGCTAGTACATCAAGCCCTTCGTGCAATTGCAAAATTTGTTGTTGTAAATTCAATATAAACAACGATATTTCCCTGATAGCTGAAGCTGTACGAAATTCAGTTGCGACCCATTTTTTCATTTCGTAAAAAGTTTGTTGGTTCAATTTTCCTGTCATGATTGTTCTATTAATTTGTTCTACTAAAGCTGAAGTCAAATTTTGCAAAGCTTCAGTATTATGAGTAGTTTTCTCATCAATATTACTGATATAAGTCAATTGTTCTTCAGATACATGCAACAGTTTAGTAGCAACATTTTCAAATTTCGCAATTTGCCTATGTACTCTGTCAATTTCAGTTCTGTCCGGGATGCCAAAGAGAAATTTGAGAGCTGTACCACCCACATCCACGGCTCCTCGCTTTTCGCGAACGCCATAAACCTTGTCAGGTAAAAATTGATCTAAATTTTCAACTTCAGTTTTCAACAACTGAAAAATCTTTTTTAATTTGGTTATTTCCGTCCAGTCAACGAGTCTAGATACATCTGATGTTTTAATTAAATTTAACTCTTCAAAAATATCTTCAATGTGTATAATTGCGTCTGCATATGGCTGAATGGGTACATCAATTCCTATTGTCCATTTACTCCCGGTAACTAGAATTGTTTCCTGATAGGCAAATACTACGCCCTTAGTCATCAAAGGGTTTTCATTAGGTATTTGTAAAGGATCAACATAGGGTTTACGTTCTCGCCTTGCCCCTACAAGACCTGTAATATGAGAGAAAAAGAAAGCATGCTTAGCTTGCTTAAATAATAAGCTTTTAGTTTACTTAAATTGAATTTGGTTTGTCCTCACGAACAGAACTACTGTTGAACTAGCATTATTAGCATTTATGTTTCATTTCGAACCCGGGGCCTTAAGTTATATGGTAATTCCCTCTGAGGTACATCTTCCCTAGTCTTATTACTTTCATTGTTTTCGTCTGTTTGCTCTACCATGGTCTCATCACAAGTATTTACGGGATCCCCAACATCAGAAGAGTGATACACTTCTGGTGCGTTGGGAGAATGTACTGCGGTTGAGCTAGGCTCTGAAGTTAAGATATGTCCTCGCGTACAATCAGTTGCCTCTTCCGTTGTTTCGGCTTTATCAATTTCCGGCTGGCCCTGGTAACAACGCTTCAAGCGATTTATATGCACTAGTATGGTACGCCTTGGACCCATTTGCAGTCTATAATTCAGCGGGGTAAGTTTCTCGATTATTTTCCACGGTCCACTATATTTTGGTGCTAGTTTTCTATTTGTGCCTTTACTAATGTAAGGTTTATCTAGGTATACTAGATCTCCAACTTTGAATTCGACGAGCTTTGTTTTCTTATCATAACTTTGTTTTTGCTTGTATTTACTATGTATTATATTGTCATAGGCGTCTTGGTATGCTTCTCTTAATTTCTGTTTTAGAGACTCTGTGTGTTCCTCTGCTGATGTTAATTCATTGTCATTATTATTTAACTCTAAATCAATTACGGTAGGTAATCTCATTTCACGAGCGTAAAGCATATAGAAAGGACTATATGTCGTGGTTGCATGTGGTGCTGATCTATAAGCTAGTAATGTGAAAGGAACCATGCGATCCCATTCTTCTTTGTAACGGTTTACCATTATAGACAAAGAATCGTTCAGATATCTATGAAAACGTTCAATCATAGAGTTTGATTGCGGATGCATTGGACTACTGTTTATATGTTGGACTTTGAATAATTTACAAATTTCTGTCATTAGTGCGCTTTGGAAATTTGTGCCTTGATCTGATAAAATCTTTTCAGGTGCCCCATATCTACAAAATACTTCCGTAACCAACGCTCTTGCTACTGTATTAGCCGCTTGATCAGGTATTGGAATAGCTTCTGGAAATTTCGTGAAATGATCTATAACAGTTAATAAATACTTATTATTATTTTTGGTGACATTCAATGGTCCTGTTATATCTATAGAAATGAGTTGGAATGGTCTAGTTGCAGTTTGTGAAATTCCTAATGGTGCTATGGGTTTTTTAGTCACTTTCCGAAGAGCACATGTTTGGCATTTTTGTATATATTCTTTAACATCTTCACGCAATGTAGGCCAAAAATATCTTTGAGAAAGTATTGCTTGTGTTCTTTTAATTCCTTGGTGAGAACTAAATGTAGTATCATGATGCATTGAAATAACAGAATTAACTAATGCATTAGGAACTAAAATTTTGTCATAGTGCCCTTCTCGCACATACAAAATACCTTCTGCATCTGCAGAAATAAACGTATTAAGACCTTGATTACTCTCTTCCTTTAACTGTTTGCAATACTCATCTTTTTCTTGGCATTCTTTCAGTTGAGTACGAGTTAATGGAGCGCCAAGTAAAGCAGTGGAGAGATTTGGATCGTCAAGGGACGGTCGTTTGGCGGCGTCCGGCTGATTCTTCAGTCGGGCGACCCTCTCCATGGGATGAACTGGAAGGTCTCTCCATGTTCTCTGGAGCGAATGGGATTCCTCCAGCTCCTCGTTCGCCAACTCCTCCGCTTCCGCCACCGCCAATGCCGGATCAGTCATATGACCGGTCAGTTTCGGAAGACGGGACAGCGCGTCAGGTACGACATTTGTTTTTCCTGGCTTATGGTTTACTTCAAAATTATATTCACTTAATGCTAACATCCATCTTGTTAGTCTGGCACTTAGCGGATTCTTTGTGGTTAACAGCCATGTTAATGCTTTGTGGTCAGTAATAATAGTAAATTTTCGTCCAAATAAGTAAATTCGAAATTTCTTAACTCCAAAAACTACACTTAATAGCTCCTTTTCTGTGGTTGTATAATTTAATTCTGGAGCTTTAAGCAATCTGCTAGCATATCCAATTGGTCTATCAACGCCATTTTCTTTTTGACTCAGTATTGCAGAGATACCATAATTAGATGCGTCGCATGATAGTATAAAAGGTCGCGAAAAATCAGGATGTGCAAGTACTGAAGAAGAAGTCAGTGCATTTTTTAAAATAATGAATGCTTCTTCCGCTTCTTCGTTCCAAATAAATTTTTGATTTTTCTTAGTAAGCTGCGTGAGCGGTTTACTAATGTTAGAAAAGTCTGGTATGAATGCTCGGTAATAACCAACAGCTCCTAGAAACGATCTGACTTGTTTCACCGTTTTTGGTGGTGCCAAGTTTTTAATAGCTTCGATTTTGCTTACGTCTGGTCGAAGTCCTTGGGCACTCACAATATGACCAACATAAACTACTTCTGGTTTAGCAAAGTGACATTTTTCGATAGCTGCTTTTAAATTAGCTTCTTGCAATTTCTCAAAGACTAAGCGTAAATTTTCTGCATGTTCTAGGATAGTCTTTCCGAAAACTAGAATATCGTCCATGTAAACCAAACAATTTAAACACTTTAGATTTCCCATTATTAAATCTATAGCCTTTGACCATGTCATAGGGGCTGCAACTAATCCATAGGGCATACGTACGTATTCGTACGCACCCTGAGGACAAACGAACCCCGTCTTGGGTCTATCTTCTTCTTTAACCTTAATAGCATGATAAGCAGAGCTAATGTCAACTATAGAGAAATAAGCATTTCCAGACAGCATAGACAAGTTCTCTTTGATATCCGGTATAGGCCACGATGGTACTCTAGTGACAGAATTCAGTCTTCGATAATCGACACATAATCGATATTTAACTACACCATCGATTGCTTTCTTTGGCACAAATAGACAAGGACTAGCCCATTCAGATTTTGTGTGTTGAATTATCTTTTTCTCCAACATTTCTTGTATTTGACGTCTAAGTTCGTCTTTTAAAGCAAATGGTACACGATATGGATTTAGTCTGATTGGTTTAGCATCCCCTGTATCTATTTCATGTTCTACAACTGTCGTACACGGTAATTCACCTGTAGGCGTATCCAAAAATAAAGGAATAAAATCATAAAGAACTGACAACATAACCTCTTTTTCCCGTTGGTTTAAATGTTCTAATTTCTTATCTATTTGTTCATAAAGTTCGTGAACCTGGGCCCCTTGATAATAAGATGCATTTGTCCTTTTTTCTTTCAGTGTAGGTTTCGTAACTCTTATAAATTGCAACTCTCCCTCATTAGTTTCTTCCTTTTCACAAATTACACAACATCTAACAGTTAATACTCCGCCAATTGCCTGCTCAATGGCATTAGGGCTCGCGGGTCTTACACACTCCTCTTCCCCTCCACTGCACTTGCTCGCGACGTGACTTGCTAACGCCTGACTTCCTTGGTGGGGGACAGGATTTTCTCTTAGCATACTCACGATTTTGGGCTTCTGGTCCCTTACAGTTTTCCACTGTTGGGTTCCAGGCACTGGCCAGTGACTATTTGCCCCTGGAGGAACGAGCTGCCGCCCTTTTCGACCTGCTAGTGGTGTGCCAGCCTGCCGCCTCCCTTCCATCTCTCCTCCAGAGATGGGCTGACTGCCCGCCGGACATGGCATTTCATGCCCCTTCCACTTGTTCGGATAACCAATGCCCTGAATTTCGTCATGAGTCTCGAACTCAGACCTTCGAACAGTGGGCTCTCTCAACATCGTATTTGTGGTTTCCCCAGAGCCAATTATAAACACTCGACAAATCCTACACATAGGTACAGTTACTTCATCTTTACATTTTAATGTGACACTCTTATTCCTTATGCTCTCGCTAAATTCACTAGCTACACCTAATTTTGTTCCTTTTAGAAGCGCTTCTTCTCTTTCTCCTGTGTTCAAGACTTTCATTACACAATACTTAGAATCTTTAGGTAACACGACATCACTTCTCCTAAGCCAATCAAAATTTATGTCTTCTTTTTCTTTTTCTTTTCCCATGGGGTACAATTGTGACACTACTCTGGCCACAAATACCTTATCTTTTTCTAACTCCACAGGCTCTACATAAATTTCCGAAGGGGAAGATATTCTCTTAATCCTACATACACGAGCAAGTACTTGATTCTCCGACCTGGGTGGAATAATTACGTGTTCGGTTAGAACTACGTCCCAATTTGCTTCTTTTTCCTCTTCTTCATGTACTACGCAAATTTTATCCAGAACAGGGGTGATCAAATCCTGGTCTGTTTTAGTTTTGCGAGCTTCTAATTCTACGGAACCAAAGTTGGTCCATAGACTTCCTCCTGCTACGTCAATTACTGCTTTTATTTCTGTCAGCAAATCTAAACCAATTATCCCATGCAGGTAATAATCTAAAGGTACTACACAAAATTCATGTGTAATTTCGGGCATCATTTCATTTAACTGAAACGTTACGGGTACCTGGCCCTTTATTTTTAATTCTTCTCCTGTCACACTAACTGCATTTACTTTAGTGGGTCTCATGAACTCCTCATCTATTATCCCTTCATCTATTGTCGAAAACGTAGCACCTGTATCTACTAACATTAAATAGGGTTTCCCATGAATAAATATTTTTGCAACTAGCTCTTTGTGTATGGGAGTTATCGCGAAGGCGGGAAGCGTCCTAGTCTCTGGCTCGCTGAGCTCCCGCTTCTCAGCTGGCCTTGCCCGTTTCCCATTGGTTTTCTCCACCTACAATCTTTAGCTATATGTCCCGGCATTTTGCAGGTAAAGCAGTGGTTGTTTGAGGTGCGCTGCGATGTTTGAGGTGTATAGGTTACATGTCTTTCTTGCTGAGTGAAAACACGCCTCTGATTTCCCGGCACTACGTCCGGTCGAGTGAGTGGATTTTGCATGACGTTACGTTGACCTTGACCATGACCATGACTTTGACTTTGAAACGGTCCGTTTTTACTTCTACACTCAGCTGCTATATGACCCTTTTTCCCACATTTATAACACGTACGATCTCTCATCATAAATACCTTAGCATTATTGTTATGTCCACTATGCCCATGAGAGGTTCCCCGTTGCTTCTCGGCACTTTCTACTGTAGTTGCTATGCGTATTGCCGCCGTAAGCGTGTCTGGTAATTGAAAGCGGACTTGTTGCCCTACCACTCCCTTGAGTCCGTTAATGAATGCGGCAAGTAGCCTTCTATCTGCCTCCATGTTAATGATTCTTTGTTCATCCGCATTGTCTACAATTCGGATAGTTTTATGACATAGCTGTCGACATCTATCAGCAAACATCTCAACAGTTTCGTCAGACTTTTGAGACGCGTCCTGCAGTGCCGTATAATGGTATTGTGGAGGTAGTTTTTCAGTAAATCTATCAATTAGTGCTTTCTTGAAATTTTCCCAAGTGCAATCTTCTGCCTTTAATTCTGCCTTGCCACGGTAGAATTGTAGAGCAGTTCCTCCCAATTTAGCCCTTGCAATATTTAACTGGTCAATTTTAGTCCAGTTTCCTACAACAGCCATCTGTTCAATATTCAAAATAAAATCCTTAACTGGTCTGCCTTTTGGATCTCCAGTGTATTCTTTAATAACGTTAGCTAAACTTACATCTTTTAATTTTACAGCCGTTAAATTAGCAATTTGCTGCTGTAGTTCTTTAATCTTTGCATCTGCCGTCGCCATTTTATTGTTGTTATTTATTCCTCAAATTACTAAAATTGTTTTAAATTTTCTTTTCAGATTCCTGCCTCAGTCATGACCTATGATTGGCCCAATGAAACGATAAGTGTGCTACACAATCTTGTGGTCACAGCAGACAATGTCCTAAGGGAGATGGAGATGCCGATGAATTTGTTATATGAAGTAAACGACGAGATGACTGCCACAGAGAAAAAGACTTTAATTTACCTCTGCGATAAATTATTTATCTTCTGGAGTTGGCTGAAAAGTGTGAGAGCAATTCTAGCAAAACTAAGAAAAATACGCAGGGGAGTAGAGAGAGAAAAACGTTTGATATCTCAAAGAATCAAGGCAAAGGAGCAAACTAATCCAACCAAGACATGAACTCTTGGGAAGTGGGGAAATAATACGCTTATAAAACTTTAGCTACAGCTATGAGAAGTGGGGAAATAATACGCTTGTAAAGCTTTAGCTACAGCTGTACAGCTACAGACGTAATAAAAAGTACGCTTGTAAGTATGCTACTCATACGACTACAAACTATTTTGTTACTTCAAGCGTTACCTAATTTCCCTTGCTAATTCTGTAGGCCTATGAGGAACAGTACCAGCCCTAACTGAAATCCTTCTCCCTTCCGGAGTTCCTACTGTTTGTTCAATAACCAATTCCCCAGAATAATCGTACAAGAAATCTGTTCGTTCAATCTCTAATTCCTCATAAGTACAGCCAGGGTCAATGTGTCTTTTGAGTATTCTAGTCTCAACATCAAACATCACAGTGCCTCTTTCATTATGGTGCGTGTATACTTTATACGATGGACAGACAAAACCCTTTAATTTACCCTTAAACGCTAGTTCTATTCGTGAGTCAGTTATCAAACCCTGAAACTTACGTCTATGTTGCTCAAGCAATGCAATATCAATACGTGTATATTTCCTAAAAAACTCTGTTACTAATGCAAAAGCAAACTGGTCAGCGTTACTCAAAGCCAATGAACTAGTAGCAGACACTACATGCACATAAACAATTGTGAAAGTTACAGGCTTAATCCTTCTCTCACATTTAAATAAGCAACGAAACATTCCTACTGCATCTTTCTAAGTGTTCCTATCCTGTTTCTTTTCTTCTGTTATATCAGTGAGGCGTTTACAATCCCCTGGTGTCTGTACGGATTCGGATATTCGGGAGAATATCAAGGAAAATTAGAAATAAATAATCCAATTTAATCCCACTAGGCTGCCACCAATCTATAAAGGGAGGAGAAGGATAAGTGAAGAGGTCTCCCTTTACGTCACAGGGGTATCTAAGGATAAGGAACCTAACATAAACAAAGGCACTGAAATATCTGTAATTGATGTTTATTAATAATTATAAATGATGAAGAATATTAATTCATCCTAAGCTATCTAATTAACTAGTAAAAATAAACCCTTATTCCCTATTCTTTATCTATCAATATCCCTACACCTAAAATAAGTAAAATGAGAAAGTGTTCTGTATGCCCTATACAATAATAACAATATTAGAAGAAAGCAATTTTGACAATGTCAGGCAGCTCTGATGATAGTATTGTACACCTTTACTCACATATCAAACAAAGGAAGATTGTTGCGGTGTCCATCACAGGTTCCTCTAGCACAGCTAAAGACAAGATGCCGTGCTTACTCGAGGTAAGTCCTTATATATCCCCCTTCGAGACAACGCCTAAAGTACGTAATCCGTGGTCAGATTATGGCTTTCTCACGTCCTGTTAGACATTAATCTCTTTATCCGCAGCTTAAGGATGTAGCCTGAGGGGCTCCAAATAGGAGTTTATTCTTCTCACATTAATTATTACAATTGTGAAAGTATTAACCTTCACAACCTTTTAGATCCGTGAGAATGCCCAAAAAGGTCAGGGTTGCTTAATGGTAACTCTCATATATTTTTGGGAGTGATTAATTAACATTAGAAATCGTGTGCAGAGCATTATAATAGCGTGTCTTAAAGAGAAAGTTCCTGTCTAAGACAGCGTTTAGATGTGATGTGTTCTTGTTATGGTTGTAAATAAATATCTACATTAAAGCCTGTCATTCCAATCAGATTATGGGTTCTGATAAGGACATCCCGTATGTCTTCCTGCATGTTCGAGTATTTAGAGAGTCGGTCAGAGGTGTTTATGTGTGATTGCATGTATTCATAGGTCTTCGTATAGCTTCGCGTGCTTAGAGTGAGTGAGCAAAGTATTGCAACGATAATGTATTTTTCGGCGGCGTTCGGACGTCTCCGTACAGGTTCGGATGCTTAGAGTAAGTGTAAAGTATTGTGAAGATGTATGTATTGTTCGGGTATAATCGCGCAGATTCGGGTGCTTAGCTCGTGAGATTGTCAACCGAGGAAGCGACAAGTATCCTTTTGGGCAGGCATTCACCATGCGCACCGAAACCTAGAAGCAAAAAAAGATGTGAATAAAATAAAAGATGCAAATTATATAGAATGAAAGGAAATCGTGGTAGCATACGTCACTCAGACATTCGCCGCAGACCAGGGAAAACCAAGAAAAACCTCAGGTCTGAGCGTGTAGCTGACGGTAATCCAAAAAAGGGGGCCTTAGAAGCACATGTTAAAGATGCGAATGAAATAAAATGAAACCGTGGTAGCATACGCCACACAGGCATTCGCCTGCAGACAAGGGAAAACCACGAAAAATCTCAGGTCTCAGCGAATGGCCGAAAGTAATCCAAACAGGGGCCTTAGAAGCACGTGTTAAAGATGCGAATGAAATAAAATGATAACGTGGTAGCACACGCCACTCAGACATTCGCCTACAGACCAGGGAAAACCACGAAAAATCTCAGGTCTGAGCGAATGGCCGACGGTAATCCAAACAGGGGCCTTAGAAGCACGTGTTAAAGATGCGAATGAAATAAAATGATAACGTGGTAGCATACGCCACTCAGACATTCGCCTACAGACCAGGGAAAACCACGAAAAATCTCAGGTCTGAGCGAGTGGTGGACGGTAATCGAAATAGAGATCCTAGAAGCAACTGTAAAAGATGCAAATTATATTGAATGAAAGTAAATCGCCCTACCAAACACCACTCAGGCATTCGCTTGCGCACAACGGAAAACCGCGAAAAAATCCGAGACCAGAGTAAGCGTTCGATATGTTTAGGAATGTGGAATTACTAGCTGTATATGCTGTCACATCAAAAAGAAAAGTAAAAACCACACACTCGAATGGCTTTCCCTTCCTCCTGCGTCTGTTTAAGGATAGCACTCTATATACAGGACCTTTACACTTAACTTCTCGGGATGCGTGTTTTGAGGTATTCCCTCTATTTTACCTCGAGGGTGCGAAAAATTTCCGTTTTAAACACTACGACATCCCTGTCCTTTTAGCTACATACATATACATTTCTTTATTCATAAAGCATCTGTATCACATGAGTGCCGACGTTCAGTAGTAAATATTACCAGTCAGAGCCGGAGAGATAAAAACCTGAGTAAAAGGAGAATATCGTTGAAACGGGGTGGAGGAAAAAATTCGCGGTTTTAATGAGCCTTCACAGCATTCGCCTAGCAACCAGGGAAACCGAGAAATCCAGGCATCAGGAGCGTCAGCGGTTGGGGATCGAACCCACGACCTTGAATGCAAGTCACAGACGTTACCGACTGAACCCTTGCTTATAAAGACTGTTAATGGGATGGTTTGCACTCTTCAACCTTGGACAATATATTTTTCAAGGGTGTGTAAACCGCTATATAAATCGTTGGCGTAATGCAGAGAGAGAGAGAGTGCGTGAGAGAGAGAGAGAGTGCGTGAGAGAGAGAAGGTTTACGTGAAAGAGGAGTGTTTTTATTGGCAATGACTGTTTTTAAGTCCATGCCTACGAGGATGCTTGCGGTGAAAGTGCGGTACTTTATCGACAATGCCTGTTTAAAGTCCCTGCCTATGCGCTTGCATGTGTGAGCGGGCTATGGTACTTTATCGATAATGTCTGTTTTAAAGTCCATGCCTGCAAAGGGGAGAGAGAGAGAGTCAGAGAGAGTGTGTGATGGATGCTTATTTTTACCTACAATGTCTGCTTTAAAGTCCATGTCCTTGCGAGTGATTGCGCTGGCAATGCTATAGTTTATCGAAAATGCCTGTTTTAAAGTCCATGTATACGCGCGCGCTTACGCTGGCAGTGCTATACTTTATCGTCAACGTCTGTTTTAAAGTTCATGCCTACACGCCTGCTTGCGCTGGCAATGCTATACTTGATCGAAAATGCCTGTTTTAAAGTCCTTGCCTATCCACGTGGACTGCTTTATCGATAATGTCTATTTTAAAGTCCGGGCCTGCAAAGGAGTGAGAGAGAGACAGAGAGGGAGAGAGAGTGTGTGATGGATGCATATTTTTACCGACAATTTCTGTTTTAAAATCCATGTCTATGCGAGTGATTGCGTTGGCAGTGCTATAGTTTATCGACAACGACTGTTTTAAAGTCCATGTCTACGCGTATGCTTGCGCTGGCAGTGTAGTACTCTATGGACAATGTCTGTTTTAAAGACCTCAACTATGCGGTTGCATGCGTGAGCGGTTGGGGTAATTTATCGAAAATGACTGTTTTAAAGTCCATACCTATGCGCGTGGATTGCTTTATCGTCTGTCTTGATATATTTGTGCTTCTCTTCAGTTGTTTGGTAAAGAGTAATAAGGAATGTGTCTTGTTTAGGATAGTCTCCATATTTCATTATTTATTTAGTTCAGTTTTTATTTATTAATAACATATTTAACTTAAACTTTCGTCGCTCTCCGCTAGAGAGAGCGGAAAATAATTGCGCGGAAGGCAGTGACAGGCACGGAGAGTGAAGGGATGTTTGGGTAAGGGATGACGTGGTCAAGCCATGTATGCAGGTGCAAGAGATCATTACTGAGTCAGCGCCTACAGGACATGGACCGCGCGCTCGGGTTTTCAGTGAAAGAATCACGCGTTAACGTCTCGTGTTAGGTATTTACGCTAACTCTGTCTTTTCATTCACGCATTCACCTAAGCGATGTAATACTCGTATAAACCCAAAATATATTTTCCTTCAAAAGTAGAATTAAACAAATGTTATTAGTCGTAATAGTTATACACGCGTAAAAATCACCTTAACACACGAACACATACGATGGCAACCAAACGCGCAAGTCAATTCATATAAACTTATTTACATTAATTAACCAAAAATATTTAATTGTATTCATCGATCAGCGAGACTATTACTTATAATAACGCATGTAATATTTAACCATAATGATAACCGCCATCATCTATTTTTTAATAACATATGTAATATTCAGATATAATGTTAACCGTATTTATTTTTCAGAGCTGCCCTTATGTGTAAACAAACCTTGGAAAAATATCTTGAAACGTGAAGTTCCTTATCGGACATTTCAAATGATTTATGCTAGCTTTCCCTGGAGTCAACATGGCTACCGCCGTGCATTCGTTAAACTTTTAAAATGTCTACTTCCGGCATCTTCGTCGTTCAGCGGAAGAGCCAACTTTCCGCTCTCTCGGCTAGAGGGCGCGCGCGCTGCAGGAGACGGTCTGTACCACGAGGGAGGGAGGGGATGCCAGCTACCTTGCTCGCTGCCATGTGAGGACCAGCAGCCGAGACCAGCGAAGCGACACCGAGCCAGCGGCGAGAAAGCTCTTCGCAGCAAAGAAGCTGCCACCGTTGAATCGGCCCGTTATAGCCGAGACCTAGCGCCAAAGACATACAAGCTTGCCTGTGACTACCAACAGTCTAACTGGATAGAAAAGCACGTCAGCTGCTAACAGTCTTTTGACTGGAATCTCGGCGCCTTCGGGTAGGACCTCTTCTTTTCGGGCTATGTAGCGCCCACTAACTTTTCTTTCTCTTCTACTGTCCTATCTTTTCCTCTTTCTCTAGGCTTAAGCTCCCCGATAGGTAGATCTTAATCTTTCTCTACCCTTCTTTTTCAAGTGTTCTTATATTTCTTGCATTACCTTCCTACCTACCCACATGACCAAACTGAAGCTCAAGAAGCACTCTCCATCGGAAGTGCGAGTCACGAGACAAGCGGTTGTCAAGACTCAGCTGCGCTTTGGTCCATCCTTTGCTTCCTCTCCAACTGTCCTTTCTCCCGCTCCCTCCGCACCCCGTACCTCTGCTCCTTCCGCTCCCCCCTCCACTCCTTGCTCACACCACCCTGCCGGTATGGATAACAGCTCTGCTGTGACTCCATGTCTCTCTGTCGCAACCTCTCCCATCTCCGTTGCCGCCCTTGACACCCCACTCCCTGCTTCCCGTTCATCCTCGTCCTCTTCCGTCCGCTCCTGTGTCCCTCAGCCCACCCCACCCCCTCGTCCTGTCTCCCCTATCCCCGGCCCGTCCTCTCCTATTCCTGCCCTTCTTGCCCATTCCGTCCCACCTCTTCCTGGTTTCCTGCCCATTCTGCCCTTCTCTTCCCATCCCGCTCCAACGCCAAACCCAGCCCCCACCCGACCTCCAACCTCTTATGCCCAAGCCCTAACCTCCCGACTCCAGGCTCCCATATACGTATACAAGAATCATGTCTCTTTTTTTCAGACGCTCCGAAATTTTGACGCCCTGCATCCCAATGAGGGCTATGTCGTGTCCAGGGCCCCACTGTCGCGAGACTTCCTGGTGCGCACCAGATCCACCAGGAACTACGCGCTCATGATAGCTTTCTGCGGGAACGCAGGGTACAGTTCCAGATCACGAGGACCAACCAGACGCAGACCTTTCGTGCCGTGGTGAAGCACGTTTACTATGACGGCGCGGAGGAGGCAATTAAGGCTGAGCTGCAGGCAGCGCACTTTTCAGTGCTGCGTGTCTCGCAGCTCCGGCCTTACGACCAGGCCCGAATGATGATGATGATGATGATGATGATGAGATGCGGTTTAAGGGCGCTAAACTGCAAAGGTCATCAGCGCCCTTACAATGTATAAAAATTTAAAGTCCAAAATATAAAACACGGGTAAAAAGAATCGCATAAGTAAAAAAACGGGACACACACCCGCGATGTCCAAAAAGCTAAAAACAACAATACACCAATCCCAAAAACACACTAAAAGCATAGGAAGTAAAAGAGTAAAATGTGTCAAGAACTGTAGAATGCGAGAGACATGAGCGCCTTTTGTCCACTGGGGAGTAGAGTCCCCATTAAAACAGACATAATAAAATTAGAAATCTAAAGGTCGCTCAACGCATCAAATGCGCAGATTAAAACCACTGTCACGAATAAAACGTAAAAAACATTCTAGAGCACGCGCGTCGTTTGCCAAAACGTTGGCTAGGCCAACAGGCAGACCCACACGAACACGCAATGCAGCTAAAACCTGACACTCCTCTAACACGTGTCGCACCGTTAAGGGCGCATCACACTGCCCACAGAGTGGTGCGGGGTAACCACTGACCAAATACCTATGACTAAAATGCAATGTCCGATACGAAGACGTGTTAAAATTACCTCTTCCCGACGAGAAGCACGGGAAGAGGTAGCCCAGACTAACGGGAGAGGTTTAACCTCCCGCAATTTGTTCCCCCGGAGGGCCGTCTACTCATCGCTCCAAAGCGAGAGGTTGCGGCGGCGTAAAACAATAAACAAGTCTGACGAGGGAACAACAGAGGTAAAACTTCTGGGTGATGAAATCGCCGATTTGGCAGCGGCGTCGGCAGACTCGTTCCCTGAGATGCCAACATGACCTGGAATCCACATGAAGGAGACGCGGATGCCAGAGACACCAAGCGAGTGGACCAGGTCATGTATGCGCTGTACGAGTGGGTGGTAATTGTACAGCGCGTTAATACTCTGAAGGGCACTCAGGGAGTCTGCGCAAAGAACACAGTGCTGTAAATCATGCCGCTGTATGTATAAAAGTGCCTGATAAATACTAAAAAGTTCGGCGAAAAAATCAAACATTGCTCCGGTAAACGAAAGGTGAAACTATGCTGACCAAAAAGAAAGGCACACCGTACTGCAACATCAGTCTTAGACCCATCAGTGTATATAAAATGAAAGTTCCCGATTTTCGCCTGGAGTTCTAAAAAAGCTGATCTAAGAACTGAAGAAGGGGTTCCAGGTTTCGGCATCGACGTTAGCCCAAGGTGATAGTGGGCCACAGCGCGCAGACATGGAGGAAAAAGCGTTTCCCCCCTGGGACGGGCCGGTGCTGGCAGAACGTCCAAATGCCGAAGGAGTTGTCGAAATCGAACCCCTGGATGTAGTAATGCAGAGGAGCTAACTAAATATTGTCGATCAAGCAAATCCTCGTAAAATAACTCGAAGGAGGGGTGGTTAGGCAAGCTTGAGAGCCGACAAGCATAGCTGCAAAAAAGTATTTCACGCCGGAAGGATAGCGGAGGCTCTGCAGCTTCTGCGTACAGACTGGGTACACGGCTAGTTGGAAAGGCCACTGTAGCAACCCTTATACGACGATGATGAATGGTATTCAAGCGACGTAACACAGATGGACGTGCCGATGAATAGACAATGCACCCTAATCAAGCTTGGATCGGACCAAGGAGCGATAAAGACGCAGAAGAACGGTCCGATCAGCTCCCCAGGATGTGCCACTTAAAACACGTAAAATATTAAGAGAACGGTCACACTTTGCTTTTAAAAAGGATATGTGAGAAGTCCAGCTCAGCTTTCGATCAAAGATCAACCCCAAAAATATCACCTCGTCTGCAAATGGAAGGACCTCAGACCCGAGGTGGAGAGAGGGCGGAGGGAAAGCCTACCGGCGCCAGAAGTTGATGCAGACGGATTTCTCGGCGGAGAAATTAAAGCCGTTGGCGTTACTCCAGGCGTAAAGACGGTCGATACGGCCCTGGAGACGCTGCTTGAGTAGACAGGTCCATCGTGAACTACAATAAATGGCAAAATCGTCAACAAAAAGGGACGATGAAATGCCAGGTGGAATACAATCAACAATGGAGTTGATAGCAATTGCAAAAGTGTGACTCTGAATACAGAGCCTTGCGGTAGTCCGTTCTCTTGAATAAAACGACTGGATAAAACCGAGCCCACACGTACACGAAAGATGCGGTCCGTCATAAACTCCCGAAGAAATATGGGAAGACGACCGCGGATATTCCATGCATGAAGTGTACGTAAAATGCCGCCCCTCCAACAAGTGCCATAAGCTATCTCCAGGTCAAAAAACACAGCCAAGGTTTGACACTATCTCAGAAATCCATTCATAATATGTGTCGACAGGGACACTAGGTGATCGACGGTAGAGCGATATCGACGAAATCCGCACTGAGCGTTCGCTAGAAGTTTCTGAGACTCAAGCCACCATGTCAACCGCCCGTTGATCATCCGCTCCATCACCTTGCAAATGCAACTGGTGAGGGAGATAGGGCGGTAGCTGGAAGGTAGTTGGGGTTCCTTCCCAGGCTTAAGTATAGGGACATGGTTGCTTCGCGCCAAACGGAAGGAAAAATACCGTCCTGCCAAATACGATTATAGACCTGTAAGAGAAAGAGTTTACTGTCAGCTGAAAGGTTCTGTAACATCAGAACATGAATGCCGTCCGGCCCAGGAGCGGAGTGCCGAGAGCAACGAAGAGCGTGCTCCAGCTCCCTCATTGTGAACAGTTCGTTATAGCATTCATTATTAGCAGACCGAAAATTATATGATGCGGAATCCAGCCGGTCTTTAATAGAGCGAAAGCCGACGGAATAATGGTCTGAACTGGAAACCGCCTCAAAGGCAGTACCCAGAGCGTTAACAGTGGCAGCCGGATCCACTATGGTGGCATTGGAAACCTGAAGGCAAGACACAGTACAATGCGACACTTTACCTGAGAAGCGACGGAGTTTATCCCAAACAACAGAGGAAGGTGTGAAGCGATTAATGGCTCGACAAAACGAGTCCAAGATGCCTTCTTGCTATCCTGAATAATGCGATGAGCTCTGGCGCGCGATTGTTTAAAAGTAACCAAATTATCAACTGTAGGGTGACGCCCGAACACCCTAAGTACAGTTCTACGGGCACGAACGCCAACCCAACACTCCTCGTTCCACCAAGGAACAGGAATCCGTCGAGGGTGAGAGGATGAGCGGGGAATTGCGCGTTCGGTGGCAGAGAAAATCGTAGACGTAAGGTACTGCACTAGTTGGTTAATATCGGTGAAGGGCTGGTCGTCAAAATGCACCAGGCTGGAATACAAGCTCCAGTTGGCTTTTGTGAATATTCAGGTAGATACTCTGGAATGCTGTACGTGGTGTGACAGAAGAGAAACGATGCAGAGGTAATGGTCGCTGGAGTAGGTGTCAGCGACAACGTTTTACTGCAGACGACTAGCAAGCTGGAGTGAGCAAACGGCAAGGCCCAAGTGAGAAAACGTACCGGAAGAATCAGAAAGAAACGTAGGCTCACCTGTATTGAGAATAGAGAGATTGAACTGATCAAAAATTGCAGAAAGAAGAAGAGTTCCCCTTGGCGAACCCCACAGGGGATGATGGGCGTTAAAATCTTCCAAAATAAGAAATGGTGTTGGGAGAGCGGAACGGAGAGCTCGAATGTCCGCGGGAGCGAGGGAAGACGATGGAGGTGAATACACAGAGCAAACAGAAAAGAAAAAATCCGGGTAACTGCAGTCTAATGGCAACAGCTTGCAAGTCGGACGTAAGAGCGAGACGTTGAAAATGAACGTCGTTACGCACTAACAACATGACACCTCCATGAGCAGGAGCACCCTCCTCCGGTTCAAGATCGTAGCGAACCGCAGTGTACCCTCGGAGATCGAAAGGATCGTGAGGGCGAAGCTTGGTGTCCTGCAAACACACGACCATAGGCGAATGGAAACGCAATAAAAGTTGCAGTTCCGCCCTATGCGATCGAACACCACGTAAATTCCAGCTCAGGATAGCCATGAATAAAAGGGATAAACTGTCTACTTAGATGGGCGGCTTAAAATAATCTTTTGCCTAACCTTTGGGCTCGGGCTTTTGGTATGGAGTTGGTCAGACTCCATAGCTTCCTCGAAGGGAGGGCCCACGCGACCAGTGCCAGAAACCGATTCAAGAGCCGTGAATCGGTTCTGGGTGGCAATGGGTGAAGGTGGCCGCTGAGCGCGGCTTGTCCCAGGAGCATCCTGGGACTGCGACCTTCGAGGAGGAGAAGGTGAACTTTTCTTACCGCGCGCACGCGGAGTGTCTTTCAAAAAATCTTCCTTGCGTAGCTTCTGTTTCGGTCTCTTGTCAGCGCCTTGCGACTTCATAAACTTAGGACCAGCTTTGGATGGTTTGCTAACTGTGGCTGAAATGGACGGACGGATGGTAGTGGCAGTCAATGCGGTCATGGTCCAGGTCTGTGTTTCGGCATCCTTCCGGGGTACTGGCGAGGCAACAACTGAAATAAATGTACCAGATCGCAGGAGCGAAGCTTGACGAGCATGGTAACGCCTCCGGGCTTTAGCGAAGGAGAGTTTCTCCTTTACCCGGATCTCCTGGATTGCCTTCTCGTCCAAGTACCGCGGACAGTCGGCAAATGACGTAGAATGAGACCCTTTACAATTAACGCAGACGGGTCCGGATGGACAGGTACCTTCATGTGACGGCTGGCTACATGAGGCACAGATGGATACGGCACTCTTACAAGAGACTTGCGTATGCCCAAAACGTTGGCATTTAAAACAACGCAGAGGTCGAGGAATATTGGGCCTCACCGCAATACGTTCGTACCCTGCCGAAATACTAGTGGGCAGATCGACGCATCGAACGTGAGAAACAGGGTACGAGTCGGTACCAACAGTCCGTCGCGTTTAGCCTGCACTCGATGAACCGCTGTAACCTTTTGGTCGGAAAGATATTCGACCAGTTCATCGTCAGATATTCTTTGGAGGATGTGAGTGGTGACGACGCCTCGACAGGAATTCAAGGTGCGCTGCTTCTCAACACGGATAGGATAACCGTGGAGAAGCGTGGCGCGTAACAAGGACCTGCTTTGTTGTTCGGACTTGCTCTGAACCAACAAAGAACCATTCGGAAGACGAGTGCAGGTTTGAACAGAACCAGCAATAGTATCAATCCCCTTTTGAATAACAAAAGGTTTCACCTTCTCAAAAGATTGGCCTTCCTCTGTTCGGCTAATTACTAAGTAACAACCAGATGTTGGTGGTGCTTCTTCTGTTGCAAAGACTTTTCGGCGCTTGTTATTAATGGAGAAAGGGTGCTCCATAGCGAAAGAAATCCTCCACCATTGCAACCGTCTCCGACCTCGGGGTCTGACTTCCCGGGCGTTACGACGGCTTGGTTGAGTGGCGTATCTATACCTATCTCACCCCAGGGTCACACCTCTCAGAACATAGACAGAGGGACCCAATCGCCGTCAGAAGTCAGCAGCTCATGCAATGGCCCCCCGCGGGACTGCAGTTGAACAGCGGATACGAACACATACCCGACATGACGACCCCGGGTGGTGGGGATGACGCCATTACCCACTCACCCAGCTGCCCACCCAGTGCGTCAGGTGTGCCCACGGAGGATTAAAATAAAATGTAAATGAAATATAACTGTGTGGGCGTTTCGCACGCAAGGTAGGCCGGCGAGGAAGAAAAAGAGGCGTAAATAAATGGGTGTGGTACGAAATGTGCAGAAGTAGAAGAGAAGAAAGAAACGATGGCGAGGGGGACATGGAATGGAAATGCACAGAACGCACGAGAGCCTACCTTGAGTCCCCCGGTCACGAGAACCAACCCACCTCGACCGGATGAGGGTGGAAGGATGAAGATGGTGATGATTGGCTCGGGAACCCCCGGGTACTCCAACACCCGTACTCACATAAGGTGAGCCCCTGGGGGGACCAGGCCCGAACACCTCTCCCGTTTTACCTGGTGGACCTGGCGACAGCGGATGACCTGGATCGGCTTCGGCTGATCGAGTATATGCTCCACTTTCGTGTGAAGGTGGAGCTGTACCGACGGCCGGTCATCCCAGTGCAGTGCAACAAATGCCAGCAGCCCCGTCACAGACAGGACAGGTGTACGGCGATCGAGATTGTATGCTCCAATTGCACGGGTTTGCACAACTTGTGGTCCTGCAATGTTCTCCCACCCCAGAGAAAGTGCGCCCTTTGCCTCTGTGTCGGCCACGGGGCCAGGTACCGGGCTTGTCCCGAGTACAACCGGCAAGTTGCAGCGGCGTGCAACCTCATGGGGACGGGTGGGCGTACGGGCGAGCGGGCGAGTGAGCGCCATTTCCGAGGAGATGCTCCGGCGCGCGTGCAGCCTGCCCCTGGTGTGGCTGGGAAGCGGGCGGAGGCTCCTGTACGGGAGAGTGAGACCCAGGTTCAGAGGCCTAGTCAACCACCAGGTAGGCCACGTCAACCAGCGAGGGAGCAACCTTCAAGACCTTCACGACCCTCAGGACTGGACCCCATCGTCGACCCTCGACTGGAACTCCAGCGACAGATGTACCACAGGTCCATGTCTTTCAGATGGTCCGACGTGCACATCAGGGACACCTGCGCACACATCGTCGAACTACTCGCCTATTCGGAGGAGTCGGAGACCCGAAGCATCCTGGCCACTTACCGCGACTGTTTCCAACTCCTTACCACTCCAGGCTTCCTATGAAAATTACACCATCAATCCTAAACCTCATAACCTGGAACGCGCGCCGCCTGCGAAGACGCAAGACTGAACTTAAAGACTTTCTTGTACAAAATAACACTCACATTGCCCTAATAACCGAAACACATTTAAGCGACAAAGATAGATTCAACATTCAAGGTTACACCACGCACCGTAACGATAGAAACAGACGCGGAGGCGGAACCGCTATAATAATAAAACAAGGCCTAACTCATGACCTAGCATCACAACCTCAACTTCGAACATTGGAAGCAACTAGTATCTACATCACATTAGATAACAATCGCGTATTAGTTACGGCGGAATATGCCCCCCAGGTGTACTAAACGCACTCATGCAATTAAACCAGGGAGCAATAATAGCTGGCGATCTAAATGCAAAACACCAAATTTGGGACTGCAATGAAACCAATCCCGAAGGTAGGGCTCTCCTTAATCTTGAAAACAACACTGATTACATAATTCATACTCCCACGGAACACACATACATCCCCTTCAGCAGAAATCAACGACCAGAAATACTGGACATAGCAATAACACGCAACCTGACTCGCAGGATTAACTTACAGGTTAAAAATGAGCTGTCCTCTGATCATGTGCCTGTATTAATAACCCTCGAAGGCTCAGCAGCACAAGATCCACCAGTTCAGCACCGCAACTACAACAAAGCGGACTGTGAAACATTTGCGACGATAGTAAACCAAAACCTACCCACAACCCAACTAAACACTACCGAAAACGTAAATACGGCCGTAATTAAATTCGAAGAAGCCATCAAAACTGCAACCACCGCGGCGGTACCGTTAATGTAAACCGCGATTAACCCAACCACCACTGCCACAAGACATACACATGCTAGAAGAAGAAAGAAATAGAGCTAGGCGAAAATGGCAGAAATCACGACACATTGCGGACCAAGAATACTTTAGACAACTAAACGCCCTAGTAAGAGAAAGAACCACACATTTCATTTCCCACCAATGGCAACACACACTGGAGAACCTCAACTACGAACGAGACTCTGTGTGGAGAATAGCCCGTTGCTTAACACGCGACAAAACACAAATCCCACCCCTACACTACAATCAAACAATCTGTTCAACCAACCAGCAAAAAGCGAACACACTAGGCGATGCCCTACAGCAAACGCTAACACCGAATCCCACCCCATCGTGCCCACACTTCACGGTAGAAACGGAAACTGAAACCGTCAGCTACAAAGAACAAGTTACTCACAACCAACTGCGAAAAACCTGCCCAAGCGAAATCAAATGGCTAATTAGTCACCTCCCAAGACGAAAGGCCCCAGGGCCGGACAGCATCCCAACAGCAGTCCTCACGAATCTGCCGGAAGATGCCATAAAACTGCTCTCAAAAATATTCAATCAAGTGCTAACAAGGGGACACTTCCCGGACCGGTGGAAGCTTTCCCAGTGGCCCACTTCCCCAAAAAGGGGAAAAATCTGTCCAACCCGCACAACTACAGACCAATTAGTCTACTGAGCACATTAGGCAAAGTTCTCGAAAAAGTAATTCTCAAAAGACTCAACACACAGCTAATTAAGCAAAATATCCTAATTCCGGAACAGTTTGGGTTCAGAGCCAAACATTCGACAACACTACAATTAATTAGAGCAACCGAAAACATCACCTATGGTTTCAGCATAAACAAATCAACAGGTGCACTAATGCTTGACGTTGAAAGAGCATTCAACCGAGTATGGCACGCGGGCCTACTAAAGGAACTCAAAACTATAAACATACACGACTCGCTAATCAAACTTATAGCGAGCTACTTAAACAACAGAAAATTCGAATCTAGAGTGAACAATCACCTCTCAACGGAGCGGCCAATCAAAGCAGGAGTCCCACAAGGAAGTCTGCTCGGGCCGACGCTCTTTAATATATACATAAACTACATACCGAAAACCGCGAACACAAACTTATACATTTATGCTGACGACACCGCAATAATGACGCAATCCGGCAAAACCGAATTTATACACCGAACACTACAAAGCGCCCTCATTAATCTTGAGGATTGGCTTACAAAATGGCGAATTAAGGTAAATGCACCAAAAACACAAGCCATCATATTCACAAAGCGTATTAACCACAGATTTCCCAAACACCAGCTAACGCCGCTCACCATATTTGGAGACAACATTGAGTGGAAAGACACGGTAACCTGGTTAGGACTAAAAATGGACCAAGGTCTAACGTGGAAAAAGCACATACAGCAGATACGGGGAAAAGCCAATGCCCAACTGGGCAGGCTCTACCCACTCATCAACATTGATTCCCAATTAAATCTAAACATGGGACTCACGCTATATAAAACATTATTACGACCAATATTCACTTATGCTGCACCAGTATGGGGATATGCCGCCTTAACCTAAATCAAAAGATTACTAAGACTTCAAAACAAGATCCTGCGTATGATAGACAAAGTACCGTACACAGCATCATCCGATCTACCTCATGAAGAGCTTAAATGCACACAGTTAAAGAGTTCATTAAGAAACTAACATGCGATATGTACGATAAATTACACCGCCATCACAACCCACTAATATCAACATTAGGAACCTACGACACAGAAAATAGCAAACACAACAGACCCCTATCACTATTCGATAGAACATTATACATTGATTACACTGCTGAAATACAACACTTCCTCGACAATCTAATTCAAACATGACAAGGACACTAACAAAGGACTACTCCCAACTAAAAACCCAACATTAATCTTTTTCTTCTTCTTCCTTGTTTCAGACCAGCCCGTTGCAGTGCCCCCAAGTCCTCAGCAATCGCTGAGGTGGCCCGGGAGTAGGGGCCTCCCACCGTGAACGACGTGGGCAGTGAAAGACGGGACACTGCATTATGGAGTCGCTCACACAGACAACATTGGCGACCATCAGGTCAACGAGTACAACGAAGGACCTAGAAGGCCGGATGCTAAGACAGACGCCTGTGCCCCCATTGACGAACAGGAAACCCTGGGAAGGACAGCACAGGTCGTAAGATCTCAATCTTTCAATTATGCATAGAATTAGCTCTATACACAACTAACTTAGCAGTAAGTTAAAGTTAAATCGCATGACACGCAGGTACTCCCTGCAAACAACACAAACTAGACCTTAAGCATAAATTAAGCATATATAACAACATAAGAGATAACCCACTGGTATTGTTCAGGTTTCATGGGCAAAACCAGCAAGTAACATTTAACGCGCTCGCATGCAATGCATGTCAGCTAAGTAGCCATTCACTTACTAACCGGGGTGCTATGCGGGACCCGACTAAAGCATGCAAGCATGAATGTACGATCATACACAGCATTACACAATTAACACGTGGTAGGGTTTTCAGTGGGTATTCCGCTTCTGAGCGGCGAGCCCCACATATTCCCCTAGCCATTGCATACCGGCTGGGGTCGAATGCAATAATGCATTTTTCCCCTACGGAAAAAAACCGGCACTCGAGTGCGACACTGCATACAGGAAGGATTGCGCGCGGGCTTTCAGCGAAATTATCACGCGTTAATGCCTTGTTACGAGAACTCTGTCCTTTCAGCCATGGATTCATCTAAGTGTTGTAATATTCTGATATATCCAAAATATATTTTCCCTCAAAAGTGGAATTAAACAAAATGTTATTAGTCGTAATAATTATACCCGTGTAATAATCACCTTAACACCCACGCACACATATACGATGGCGTCCAGGTGCGCGATTCAATTCATATACACTTAATTATATTAATCAATCAAAAATATTTAATGGTATTCACGGATCAGCGAGACCATTATTTATTTTTAATAACGCATGTAGTATTTAACTATAATGTTAACTGCCAACATTTATTTTTTAATAACATATGTAATATTCAGCTATAATCTTAACCGTATTTATTTTTCAGAGCCGCCCCTATGTGTAAACAAACCTTGGAAACATATGTTGAAACGTGAAGTCTCTTATCGGATATTTCAAATGATTTATGCTAGCTTTCCTTGGAGTCAACATGGCTGCCGCCGTGCATTCGTTAAACTTTTAAAATGTATACTTCTGGCATCTTCGTCGTTCAGCGGAACAGCCAGCTTTCCGCTCTCTCGGCTAGAGGGCGCACGCGGTGCAGGAGGCGATCTGTACCACAAGGGAGGGAGGGGATGCCAGCTACCTTGCTCGCTGCCATGTGAGGACTGGCACTCGAGTGTGACTGTGCATAGAGGAAGGTTTGCGCGCGGGCTTTCAGCGAAATTATCACGCATTAACGTCTCGTTACGAGAACTCTGTCCTTTCAGCCATGGATTCATCTAAGTGTTGTAATATTCTTATAAATCCAAAATATATTTTCCCTTAAAAGTAGAATTAAACAAAACGTTATTAGTCGTAATAATTATACAGTGTAATAATCACCCTAACACCCACGCACACATATACGATGGCGACTAGGTGCGCTCGAGTCAATTGATATACACTTAATTACATTAATCAATCAAAAATACTTAATCGTATTCATCGGTCGAGGAGCATATTTTAATTACATTAATCATGATACATGCGACGGGGATACTTCGATCGAGTGTTCGCGTCCAGCCCTTTAGAGGCGCGAATCCTGGACGTTAGCAGTATAGGTCACGCCTCAAGAGAGGACTGGGAGTGGCCTGCGTGCGGGAACAATACCCTATTACCCACACTCCTCTACAGCAAACATAGGTGGCAGTGTGGTCAGCGTTCCTCCACTACTGTACAGGGAGCCATTCAGACCAGCACAATCAAAGAGGGGAGGGTGTAGACAGCGTACGGGTTTAGACCGCAAAGGGGAGGGGAGGCCACAAAGAGGGTGTGATGCCAGCGGCACAGAGCCTGGCGACATTAGACGTGGCCACAAAGGAGGGGTCGTCTTCGGCGCCTTTAAGGGTAAGGCCACAAAGGAAGGGGGTGGAGTCGGCGACACAGAGCCTGGCGACATTACGCGAGGCCACAAAGGAGGCGTCGTCTTCGGCGGCTTTAAGGGTGAGGCCACAAAGCAAGGGGGAGGAGTCGGCGGCTTTTAAGGTTCAAGCCACAAAGGAAGGGGGCGGAGTTGGCGGTAATCCTTTGAGGCCGCAATTCGCCAATCTTTTTTTACTCCACTGTCATACCGATTTTCAAAGCCGTAAACGATCGTCATCTCCCGTAAGCTACCGTCCTATTTCCCTCACCAGTTGCGTCTGCAAGGTGATGGAACGCCTGATCAATGGACGGTTGGTATGGTGGTTGGAAACTCACAACCTGCTGACTAACACGCAGTGCGGTTTTCGGAGGCGCCGTTCAGCAATGGACCACATTGTGTCATTGTCGACACAGATCATGAACGGCTTCATCAAGAATTGTCAAACTGTTGCGATATTTCTTGACCTCGAGAAGGCTTATGATACGTATTGGCGAACAGGGATACTACGTTCCCTACACGTCTGGAATATACGTGGACGCTTACCACTGTTCATTCAGGAGTTTATGAAGGACCGTATTTTCCGAGTAAGGGTCGGCTCGGTTTTTCGAATCTTTTTGTTCAGGAGAACGGAGTACCTCAGGGATCGGTACTAAGCGTTACACTGTTTGCTATAGCAATTAATTCTTTATGTAAAAGTGTTCCTTCAGGGGTATCATCATGCTTATTCGTGGACGACTTTGCCGTTTATGGTACTCCTCTGCGTACGTTGCTTTTGGAACGCCGTATGGAGCAATGCTTAAATAATATCCAAGATTGGAGTTCTAAAAACGCCTTTCGTTTGTCAACTGAGAAGTCAATCTGTGTGAACTTCTGGCGCCGTAGAAGACACTCCGAATTGGTCCAGATTTACTACCATTCGCAGATTCGACGAGATTCCTGAGGTTGACGTTTGATAGAAAACTTAGCTGGTCATCGCATATGGCACAGTTGAAAGCGCGATGTGACGTTCTCTCAGTATCTTGCGGATATTAAATGGCAAATATTGGGGAGCGATTCGGACGATTTTGCTGCGACTGTATCGCGCACTTGTCCGATCAAAAATAGACTATGGGTGTATAATTTATTCCTCAGCACGACCATCTGTGCTGAGGAGATTAGACGCAGTCCATAACCGGGGAATTCGAGTGGCTATTGGTGTTTTTCCCACTAGCCCAGTTCTAAGTCTTTACGCCGAATCTGCAGAACCTCCTCTGCGTTATCGACGTGAAATCCGCTTGAGAAATTATGGCTCTGCGATTAAATGTATGCCTCAACATCGAACTTCGCTTCTTTTTCTCACACTGCGCTGGACGAACGTTATACGAATATCTCCATTAATGCAAGGCCTGCAGGTGTTCGTTTCCGGGAGCTTCTAAGTAAGCAGATATTGCCTAACTTGTTTGCTAAGGGGTAGAGGGTTTTCCCCCTTGTTACGTGCAACATCTCACGTAGATCTTAGGATGACGGTATACCGGAAGTATACGATGCCTACTTTTAGTATCCGCACCTCTTTTTTAGAATTTCTATCTGGTTACAGTGACCGAATTATGATCTACACGGATGGATCTAAGAGCACCAACGGTGTTGGATGTGCTTATGTTCATGGAACTGAACCCTATACATTCGGTTTTCATGATAGCATATGCATTTATAGTGTAGAGCTATATGCCATATACCGGGCCATTTTGCATGTGCGCCGTCGAAAATTGGGAGACTGTCTCATTTTGAGTGATTCCCTTAGTGCACTTCAGAGCCTTCATGAGCTGTACAACTACCACCCCATTGTTCAGCGAATCCAGGCTGTCCTCCATGTTTTACACGCTTCTGGCGTTAATGTGGAGTGTGCTTGAATACCTGGTCATGTTGGCTTGCCAGGGAATGAACTTGCTGATTTGACAGCGAAAGCAGCAACCACAGAACCCAGTGTTAAAATACCTCGGGTAACGTCGGAAGGCTTTAGGCTTGTTGTGCGGAGAGCGGTTCTCTCGTGCTGGCGCGAGGAGTGGTTAGCTCTCAGCGGAAACAAGCTTAGAGTAGTGAAGCACATTCCAAAAAACTGGGTAACTTCCTCTGGTGTATCTCGTCGTGAGGAGGCGAGTTTGGCTCGGTTACGCATTGGTCACTGCAATTTTACGCAAAGTTACCTTTTTGAGGGTGACCCTGCTCCTATTTGTCCGCTTTGTGACGAAGGTCTTTCGGTCCATCGCGTGTTGCTGGAGTGTATTGCCCTCGTATACCTTTGGGACTCTCTGTAACTGCCGGACAGTCTTGCAGAGGACTTAGCGGATGATAAGCAAGCGGTTGATAGTGTTTTTAATTTTGTTTCGAAAGTAAATTTCCAAACACGGATTTGGTCATCTTAATAGGTGTTTTATACTGGTCTGTTTGGTTTTATATATTTATATTTCTGTATGACTTGTGCTATATTTCTATATTGATATTTTTCTCTGTCTTTTGCTATGATTTTATATTGATATTTATCTCTGGCTTTTGCTATCATTTTGTATTGATATTTATCTCTGGCTTTTGCTTTGACTTTATTTATTTATATCTTTTATTTATGTAATGCTTTTGTTTATTCAGCTTTATCTCTGGCTTTTGCCATGATATTTTCTACTGATCGTTATCTCTGGCCTTTGCCATGATGTGCTTTAGAAGGGCGCTAATGACCCAGAAGTTGAGCGCCCTTAAACAAAACCAAACCAAACCAATCGCCCACATTGAACGAGTACTCGGTGGTTTTATTGTACTCTTTCAGATAATTTTTGTGTGGTGTTATTAGCAGGAAAGCTTTGAAACTCGTAGCTCTCGATCTTACTCGTTTATACTAAAACACTTCTAGGAGGACAGTAACAGGCCGAAAGCGGTCATTTCGTCGTTTTCGTCTCTTATAATCACTTAGATTTCTCGAATGTAACCAGGTTGAACGTTGGCGTAGTATCGTTGCTTGGGCTCGTAAATGATTTGCTTTTGGAACACCGTATCCACCTTGAATGTTGCCAATATGGCAATCTCTGTGGTTATGGTCATCCGTTTTGCATATCTTTCCATCGGCTCAATTGCAGTGAATGTTGATCGCATCGAACGGGATGAATTTTGGAGGATATGCTCCGATATGCCATTTGTCCTTTTTCAACACGCCGGAATCGAAACCCATCACTCTTCCAAACTCCAGTGTTATATCTTTTGTCGACATTACTTCGTAACGAGAGATCTAACGATTCATCTTTAACTCGACATCGTGACTTTTGAGAACATCTTGCATGGATTTGAAATTGTGTTGTCCCTTAGGAATCTGAATACCATTTACTTTCATATTTGTAACGTTCGGTGTCAAGTACGTCGTATAGAATCCAATCAATCCCACCTTGAGACCGTTTACTTGTATAGGATCGTTTAACCTCAAAGCTAACTCTGAGGACGTACAACTCAGCTTTACTATCATTTATGGTATACTAAATGAATAAGAATATCCACTGGGGCATTACCTACGTCCCGAGTGCGGAAAGAAAGGAAAGAAAAAAAACAGAAAAACGCAGAACTACTTCCAGATAACATCAGATGTTTAATCGTGGGATCCTCATCATGCGGCAAAACCGTTCTCACAAACAATAACCTTTTAAAGAAAATAGGATGGATATACTGCAAACGCATATATGTCTACTGCAAAAACATAGATCAACCGAAGTACAAGGAACTGAAACAGAACTGCGATTATGCTGAAAAGCAGACTGGCGTTAAGACAGGCCATTTCATCGATAATCAAGAAAATGTCGTTCCTTTAGAATAATGCAAGCCGAATTCCACTGTGATTTTCGACGATTACATCTTGGAGAATCACTATGTGTGCTATTTATGAAGCTAGACGAAAAAATAGAGAGAAGCAATGAACCGCTCAATCAACTAGATGCAGAATGTATGAAAGCACGACATGTTCTACAGAGATCACAAAGATTTAGAATCGAGACATGTGCATAAAGAATTACAACTCAAAGTCAAAGAAATTCAACACGATCCGAACACGCCGTGGTACTACAAACAAGATGCTGCGTTAGTTAGGGGAGTCATGTACGCAAAACGACACTTGGGCTTGGGCACACCTCTTAAATCCGAGTGGTTTCTAAAATGGAGGCGTACAAGCTTAAGCTTTCTGACGCTCAGAAATGAAAGTTAGCATCAGCGTGGAAGAATAAAGCCAGCGTTGTGATTCAAGTAAACCAGGGAATCTATCAGGTGATAACGATGTTATCGCACTGACAAAGACTTAAATCGGCCGAATCGAAAAAACCAAGAAAAATAAGAGACTCAAATTAACTCTGTCTTTCTATCAACTGAAGGCCAACCACAAAGGTAGATTTCTACCCATCCTCATATCAGGCGTAGCTGCGGCAGTTTCGATGGGACATGCTTATACACAGCTATCAACAATGCAAAGAAAAAGAAGAACAAACTGGAAGAGATGAAACGACATAACGAGATAATAGAAGCCCATCTCGGAAAAGAATTACTTCCACTGGTAGCAGAGATAGTTTACGAAATTATTAAAATAAGTGAATAAGTAAACCCTCTGTCAAACTTTGAGATAATGGATCACGCCAAGAGACTCGGAATAAAAACTTTTAGAGGCGTATTCATGATCGACGAATTACCCCACAAACGAAATAGAGACAAATGCGGCATAGTTAACCTCGACACATCGGAAAACGTGGGCACTCAATGCATGTGCTACTTAAGAATAACGTATTGGATTCCTATAGCGGTGACCCCCCAACGGCACTAGTCGACTACTTGCCTGAGCCGGTTCGGTACAATACTGGGAGAATTCAACATTTTAATCAAGTTATCTGCGGTCACCTATGTCTCACGGTATTGAAACTGTTTTCCGATGGAGACAGCTTTGAAATAATTTTGGATAAACTACACAGAGATGGAAACGTTACTTCTGAAGAGGAGATCGTATAAAGATTTAAACAAAATATCTTAGATGAATTGAAAAGCGACAGGATAAAATTAAACGAAACCAAAGTGAAAGCGGACATCTTAGGCATACTGCAACAGTTAAACACTGACAATGCTGTAATGTATAAGTTGTTAGAGAAATTGAAGCAGTTAGATAGTACTTTAGAAGTAGCCGTAAAGAAAATCGTTGAAGAGATGTTAAGTATTAAATACGATTCAGCTAAAATCAAATGCTTACAAGACAAACTCGTCGAGATGAAAGCCGAGCTACATAGCGTGGGAATCAAAACCAATGAGGAATTGTTCAAAAAACTGAATGAACTGGAATCCAAGACACTGCAAGAGGTAGCAAACCAGATAGATGCTAAAACGAAGAATATTCTTGACGAAAGAACCAAGATGTTCAACGTCACTAAAAGCTACATATCGTTCAAAAATAGAAGAGTCGTAAAAGTAAAAGAAGCCATAGATAACACGATGCGGTCACGAAGGAACAACTATATAGGGCAATCGATAAAATAAAAACTTTATCGAGACCGAAAAGAACTCTCGATGAAGAGAATTTCGATTTCGAAGGCAAACGGTTGATCAACATCCAATCGCCTGTTGAAGGACGTGACGCCTTGAACCTTAATTATCTGGAAAGAACCCTAATACGTATTATATCTATATTTGGAGTATTGTCGGGTCCTTACTTGAAAATAAATGGCGTTGACCACTATCCCATATTCAATCATTTCAAAGTTATTAGAGTTGCATCAAACTTGGGTAGGGTTGCAGAATGTTGGATCATCACCATAAAGACCTGCCTGTGGTTCGCTACACGGTACCCTTCACCGTTAGGCCGAATGATCGCATATATTTTATAAATAGGCCACAATATAAAGTCCATCAAGGATACAAACTGTTTGTAAATCTATACGTCAGGTTCAGCTTGGACGAATCTTAAATACATGTATAACGTGTACTCTGTCGAAAGCAAAGAGAAGACGGCAAACTGCCAAACTCCCAAGAGGAGAATATAAACCAAAGAGGCACACCCTACATCCAGGTGAAGTGTACAAAGTGCGGTGGATCTAAGAAAGAGTTTGGAGGTCATCCACGAACTTTACAGACAAGCGAGAAAAAATTATAAGAGACACTGAACCATCCACAAGAATATTCGTGACTTCAGACAGATTTAGTCGAGATGGATTCCGGTTATCTCAAAGATGTTTCAAAAATCAACAAGGGATACAAATATTTAATGACTGATATTAACGCGTATTCAAGCATCGGCGAAGCTGAACCCGTCAAAGATAAAAACAGGACCAAATGTAGCTAAGGCTTACGAGAAGATACTGAAGAGACTTGCAATAGTTTTTAGAAACTTACAGACGGATCAGGGTAAAGAGTTTTACAACAAAGATTTCAAGGCACTGGTGAAAAAGTACAATAATCACTATCCGACGCCAGCGAAAAAATGTTGCATTGGTTGAGAGATTCAAGCGAACTATTAAAAATTAGATGTGGATAGAATTTACGAAGCAAGGCAATTTCAAATGGCTCCATCTGGTACCAGAGTTGATAGCCAAGTACAACAATCGTAAACATCGTGCAATAAGGATGAAACCCATAGATGTGACAGTTTTGAATCAACCCGTGCTCGTATTGAAAACTCCAAAGTTAAAGATAGGTGATCAAGTGAGAATCAGCAAAGAAAAAAGCATATTCGAGAAATTATACACTGGAAACTTTTCGGCAGAGTTGTTTACCATCGAGAAAGCCATTGCAGGGGATCCGCCATACTATCGTCTCAAAGATATCAGAGGTATATTTTACGAAGAGGGGTTGTTAAAAACCAAACACCCAGGTGCGTATCTGGTCCAAAAGATGATTCGAAAGAAAGGTAATAAGGTTTACGTCAAGTGGAAAGGTTTCGATCGTAGTCACAACAGTTGGGTGGATAAGGATAACATAATCCTCTAACAAAGGATATATATCTAAATTGAAGCAAAGTTGATTAAGAAACTTATTAAATGTTACAATGTTACAGAGCTTCGACCACTTGTCGTCGCAGAGTTAAAGGTGCGAAAAATTAGATGGAAACATATTGCATCACATTATACGTTATCAGAAAATGTTATACACGAATTTAAAGCTGAAGTTTATTGGCCCACCATCTCTTAACATCAAAAGCTATCAGAAAACTTTATATGCGAATTCAGAGCAAAGGTGCATTGGAAAAGTATCTCAGGGGTCCAAAGATTATCAGAAAAGTTTGTTATAGAATTCCAAAACGAACTCTGTTGAAGACAGCTTACCTTTAATAACGTTAAGTTATCATTAGGGTTTATAAGAGGATTTAGAAATAAAATAAATTGGAAACCTATTTCGCATATCCAAAAATTATCGGAAGATTTTATTCGTGAGTTTCAGGACAAGGTTGACTGGGTTTGGATTTCGATAGAGCAGAAGTTATCGGAGAATTTTATCAGAGTTCCAAAACGATGTTATTTGGGAACATATTTAAGTATATCAAAAATTATCGTAAGATCTTATTCGCGAGTAGCAGGACAAGATTGATTGGTTCTGCATTTTAGCAGATCAGAAATTATCGGAAGACTTTATCAGCGTATGAGAATGAGCTCAATTGGAACAAATTTCGATACACCAGAAGTTGTCGGAAGATATTATAAGAGAGCTTAAAGACAAGGTTAACTGGTACGACATTGAAGCATATCAAACATTATCGCCAGAGTTCTTTTCTCCTTATCGAATGCTGGAAACAAATAATGAGGATAAGTGGCTGGCTTTTAGATTGTCTCGTATTTGTGAAAACTAATTGCAACCACATTTTTTCTAAAGAATGCATCGGTCAAGGTTGTAACAACAAAACAATTGTCCCATGTGCAGGCGGTTCTTAAACGTTTTACTGTAAATGGAAGCAAAGCTGATCAAGCGTATATCATAAAAGAACTCGTTGAACTGTACGAAGATCCATAGGTTCGTTGTCTCGTTTCTGAAGAATTAAATATGCGAGCATTAAACTGGAACTCTCCAAAGGTTTCATAAGATAGTTCCATAACAAAGTGAACTGGCATTACATTTCACGGAATCAGATATTGTCGGAATCTTTTATCAGAGAATTCAGCGATAAAGTGTTTTGGTGTTGCATATCCCATTACCAAGCACTTTCGGAGAGTTTAATCAGAGAATTTAGAGACCATGTCGATTGGAAACTTATTTTAAGTCATCAATCTCTCTCAAAAGACTTTATTAGAGAATTTGATGTTAAGGTGGATTGGGATGAAGTTTCGTGGTATCAAAGCGTAACAGAAAATTTTATCAGTGAGTACCGAGATGAAGTCAATTGGGACGCCGTTTCTCAATATCAAAAGTTAGAGAATTTCATTAGAGAACTTCAAGATAAGGTTAGCTGGTACCGCATATCGGTATATAAAACGCTTTTGGTGAATTTCATTAGAGAGTATCAAGATAAAGTGAGTTGGAGTTGGATTTCGATCTATCAGAATTTGTCCAAGATGCCATTAGAGTATTTAGAGATAAGGTTCATTGGAAGCATATTTCGCGATTTCAAACGTTATCGGAGGATTTCATCAGAGAATTTTCGGATAGAGTCGATGGGGATAACGTTGTAAGACTTCAAGAGGTATCCGCAGAATTCATAAGAGAGATGACGGCTCCGTACGTTGTATCCATGGGCCAAGAATGCTCCATATGTTTACCCGAAGATCAACAGGTATTTGTAAAGACAAAGTGCAACCAAGTATTTCACAAGGAATACATCGATCGATGGTTGGTGAATAGCAACACTTGTCCTATATGTAGATTTGTATTTAAATGTTATCTTTAAGCAACTTCAAGAAATCTACCGTCATAGCCATGGTATAAAAGACGAAATGGTTTACGAAGCAGATTGCAAGGATTTCATAGCTTATACTGGTCACGCTCTAGAAAATCCACGCATTTTTTCTCACATTGAAAAATTCACGATGAATCTGAACAGTAAAGGAAAGTTCTATATGCACAAAGTTTTGACGGAACACATCAAACAACTCAGTTCTACAAAATCGAAAACATTACTACTTTGTTATATCGTTCTATATTACTTGGCTCTGAATAACATTGGTCATTACCAAACTCGGTTGCAAACATTTGTTTGCTGTAGGTTACAAATTGAATATCGATTATACTTTTGTCGCATTGAATAGCATCACGTCGAATAATGTACAGTTTAATACCAGAGATATTCGGTCATCGGTGAAGGTTCGGGATTACGTTCTTAAACTAAACAATTTTGAAAAATTATACGAAAACATTCTTCGCGTGTTTCTGATGAGTACCAAGTCCAGCGCTATGCGGATTGATCTATACGATACATCGATGGCTTGGTTTACATAGCACTGGAACTTATGGGCATACACGTAGAGTTTCTTAAAAACGCTCTGACGCAAAAAACCCAACGGTTACTGAACAAATTGAAACGTCAGTGGGTAAATAGGTAGTTAAAAATGTGGTACCCCAGATCTGGGTACCCAGAATATATATAAGTTCACCTAATAAAAATAATATAAACAAAAAGTATAAATAATCGAAAGCGTTGGTATGAACAGATTGGTGATCAATATTGATTTGGTCTCTTTGGAGATTTCAGGCTGATTATTGACAAATCTACTGGCCACTTTAATGCTACCAAGCTGTGTCAGGATGGTGGTAAACAATTTTATCATTGGGTGAAAAATAAACAATCTAAAGAGCTTATTAACATATATCACCATCCCCCCTAATTCCGAGCGATGAAAATGCAACTGTTTTAAAGACTGTTGCTGGTGGTGATAGACCTAAATATAAACTCATAAGAGTAACTATGTATCCAATGATTTGATGCTTGCAATTGCGTCTTGGGTATTATGTGCTTTTTATATAGTGTAATACGATTATCAAGTCATATTATTTGAGCGAATTTGAAACAAAATATAAAAATGACATAAGAACCAAAGAGTTGGAGATAGAACGGATAAAAAAACAACGGTTACTGAGTAAACTGAAACGTTACTTTGGTGGTTCAGATGTGGCCCGCCATAATACATTTAAATTCACTTAATAAAAAGTGTAATTAATGGAAAGCATTTCCTATGAACCGATTGTTGATCAATATTGGTTTGGTCTCTTTGGAGATTTCAAATTAATTATTTAAAAAATCTACCGGTTAGTTTAATGTTACCAAACTATGCAAGTGTGGTTGTAAGAAATTCGATAAATGGTCTAGATTAGAAGGAAGTAAGAAACTAATTGAATATTATCAAGCACAGTTCGGTACCCCAGATCTGGATGATCAAAATATTATGTATGTTATCGACTCTAAATATACCAATCCAAATGAACGGCTGGTATCTGGAACCTATATGTACAAGAAGATATTGTTAGCTATTGCAACGTGGATATCGAAAGAGTTTTACGATAAGTGTTACGACATCATTGAGGCGTTTTACATCAACGAATTTGAAACAAAATATAAGAATGACATAAGAACCAAAGAGTTGGAGATAGAAGAGATATCTCAAGAGTTGATTAGAAAAAATACTATACTGGAAACCGCTGAAGAGGATATTGCTCCTAAAACGAAAGATTCGAACAAACGACATAGATTTGCGCTTATTGAGAAAAACAAAGAGAACGAAATGTATCCATATTGTGTTGTTGGAGTTCAAAAGATAAACTTAATTAAGACCTATGATTCGCCGAGGGCCAAGTATCCAAACATGAGAGTTCTCCACGAACTGATATACGATCCTAATTCTATAAATCTGTTCAATCGCTTAAAGGAGAATTTAGGCTACATTGACACCAAAGGTACCGATCTTAGAATATTAAGCGATGAGCATTCAGTAGAAGGTCTCGTTCAAGTTATCATTATAATCGCGAACACAAGGATAGTGGTAGTTCACCGCTCTGTACTCTCGTAAATATTATGAACATCTTAAATTATTATTTGTTCGTTGTAATCACTCTTAATTCTAAAATAGTTTCTGTGAAACTCGATGTGTTCACTTAAAGTTGCTTTCATTCTGTGATATAGATTAATAGAGTTCGGATCGTACACTAAATCTAATATCTGTCCGCAATTAGGATGTAGACCTTCGATTTTGTATAATTGTGTTTGCATAGATTCAGATTGGGCTCTAATAACATAGTAATTGTATTCGCAACTCTTGTCAAATAATCTCAAAGCTACAAACGATGGTCCTAATTCGTGATCTCTAGCCAGCGGGACTACGTGAAGTCTCACTTGTTCTTTAATTTCCTCTGATACTTCAATTGGATTCTGTATTTGTTCTATTTCATAGGTGAGTTGACTTACTTGATTTGCGAGTTTATGTTTGCCTTGTCTTCTGAACTGTTTCATAAACCCAATCTTTAAATTTTTCTGCAACATCTATATTTGATCCCATTAGTAAGGAATAAAGACCAGGTTTATTTATGAATTTTGTTACATTTTGTACTCCTAACGGTAGTCCCAAAATAGGACTACTGAGATTTTCATAATTTTTACAATATTTTGGTTTTACGTGTTCCTGTATGGACTTTTCTTGGACGTTCATATCCTAGGATGGCAGCTACTTGGTTTGCATAAAACCACGGATTGTTATTTTCATCAATTATCATGAACAGTGGTTTACCATTGTAGGTAAGCATATCTATAATTGTCGTCCTTCGTAGTGTAGTGGTTACCATGCAGCCTCTAGTTCCCGAGGTCGCGGTTTCAAACCCGACGGAGGGTGATGGATTTTTTCGGGCGTAAAAATCCTTAGCACGGCTTCCTTTGGAAGGGAAGTAAAGCCGGTGGTCCCGTATCGTAGATTTATGACACCAAAAACCCCTCAAGCCTGATAAAGAGGCCTCTGAGCAAAATTACTGGACTTTCACGCCCAATAGAGAATGCGACGCTAAGGACCACGGCAGTTAAAGAGCGTTCATAAATAAAACTCATTTAATTTATATCCATAACTGGCTTCATTTACATGATAATCTTTTTTAAGAGACCTTATTTTCCCATAATAAATTTAAAAATATTATTAATAACATCGTAAAAATTAAAACTTTCTACATCAGAATTAAATCTTTTAAACGTACAGTTTAACTGATATTCAATATATTTTTTTCTCTCCATTTCGTAAGATATATCTCTATCTCTATGGGTAAACTCGTCGCACTATATTGCTAATTTGTAATCTATAAAATATAAATCTATTCTGTAGTTACCGATTCTATATTGAGTTTTTTAGTTTAGATTTTTAAAACAGTTAATTTTGATACCGATGAGCTCTTGCTCATTGGTTCTCATGACCAAATAAATTTTAAATCGAGTGTATCTACAAGTTTATTCAGGATATTTTTAGATGTTACTATTCTACTTTTTTTGGAACAGTGTAGTAAGCCCTCTTTTGTTAATAAATACTGTGAGATATTGCATGTTTGAAGGCGTCGGTCCGCAACCGACGTTTGGAAAATCACGATTTTGCTTTCTATTATCTTTGTCAATATTTACGCTCACTGTCTGTCTAGTGTTTTCATATTGTAATATATCACACACATTCTTAGCTTTAAACCAAGGATTTTTATGTTCATCAACTACCATAAACAGTTCCATTTATACTATAACCTTTTTAAGAGACTTTTACTCCCTATATGTTTTTTAAGATAAAAGCCGAACACGGGATTCCGTGGGCGGCTTAGGCAAGATCTCGTGTAAGATGGCCATCCACCACGACATTTGATTCAGGGTGATGGTCTTCTCGCCTGCAGTTAGTGTTATATTGGAATGTAACACTGGAAGAGAGGGGATGATTTACCCCCCCCCCCAGTTACTCTTGAGGAATTTGAGAAGAATGAAGATAGCAACCATGAGTTGAATGTCGTTCAAATCTGTTCTAAAATGCATACCGTCGGCATCCATATCTAACCCGTCTCTCATCTTGCCGTAAAGTTGAAATGCATTAGGCGTATAGTGAATCGTCCTTAACACCATCATTTCGGGGTATTCTTCTCTTAAAATTTCAATTCTATTACGAGCATTGCATTTTTGTGCGCGAATGACAATGTGCGGATAGTGATTGTTTTCTATGTTCTTTCTGATCGGTAGGAATTGATGTCTTTTGTTTGAATCCAGAGATACAAGCGCAACGTGAGGTATTATCTGCTCTATCCTTTTGTCTTTGGCTCGAATTGGATTCTGTAACGCGTTGTTTTGAATTTCAAGTGGTTCAATTTGATTTGCGAGTCTGTACTCGCCTTGTCTTCTAATTAATGGGAGAACTTGTAACCAAATCTATTAATATTTCAGCTTCAGGCACGTTTGATCTAAATATTATCTTGTAAACAGCAGACTCGTCAACGAATATAGTGTTTGGCTGCATGTTTGAAGGTGTAAGATGGGGACTTACGCCCTGAAAATCACAATATTGCTTTGTATCACTTTTAGATGTCATCATAAACAGCCTGTCTGGGATACTTGTATTGTAATATTCTAGTTATTTCAGTTCCTTTAAACCAAGGATTGGTTTCTTCGTCAAGCACCATAAACACTTTGTTTCCATTATAGACAAGCATAGCCATAATTGTCTCCACTTATATGATAACCTTCTTAAGAGACTTTATTTTCCCATAATAAAAAGTTTGTAGTACCTGGCGGCTTAGGGGAATGAGGCCCACCCCACTGAAAAAAATTAATCACAAATGATGTATCCACTCAGATACATTGTAGAAGCTCTTAAAGAATACGGCATCGTCTACAAGATTCACGAAACGAATAGCGTTGTCAAAAACGCTTTGGATACTGTTATTCATAATTATGCCATATATAATATATAATCACGATATACAAATTGGGTTGGATTATATTTTTATGGAATGGAACGAAAATCCTCCTTTCAAATATGATCAAAATACTCTCGTCACTTACGAAGAATCCAGTCAGAATTTATTATATATGTTTAGGTTTTTGCCATCGTTTGTTCAAAGTTGCGAAGATAGTTCTTCGTAATGGGTTTTCAGTATAAATGGCAGACGAGATAACGATTAATATAGTGGAATCAGTGTTGAAGAAACACAATATTCTTTACAAGTTTATTAAGAAATGCGAAAAGTGGATTGGTGAAGAAACAAATAGAAGTTATGTACGTAGAGAAATTAAATAAGTTGATACAATACCATTAACAGATATTATTGCAGAAGCGGAAAAGCATTCACTTATGTATGGTGGTAATGGTGCTTGGGATACTATGTATTTTTCTTGAGATACTCATTACTATTCTATTAATATGCATTCACCAACGGAGGTAACTAATGTCATTTAAATAAAATGTTCTGTAATAAATGGAAACCGCCGTGTGTAGACACTGTCAGCAGAAGAAGTGAGTTGGCGAAGAGATCGCTTTGTATAAAAAGAGAAACAAACCATCTAAGCGGTGCATCCAATGCAAGAAAGATAACATGAGCGATTACAGATTAAAACATATGAATGTCATCCTGGAAAATATATCCAAATGGAAAAACTGAGAATAAATTGTGAGCATTACAATAAAGACATAGCTAGGAATTCAAAATATGGACACAAGTGCTATAAAAAGGAACAAATTCAATCCACTGAATAAAAATATTTTAAATAAATGAAGGCGGTTGAGTTGAGAGCTTGGCAAAGGCCTTTGACGATACCACAAACTTAGAAAGTAAGATCTTGAACATATAATTGAACAGCATATGCCGTTGTACTTTAGCAATGATTTATTCGAGCCGCCTAGACCGCCAAGGGAAAGAAGATTACCTAATATCAGTTACTATTTCAAGTTTGACGATGAGGTAGTGGACAAGTCTAGAGATAAACGGGAGAAATTAAAAGATATATTTCCATTCAGTAACACATTCTTCAAATCACAGAATGAACAACAAAAATCGAAAGAGGATATCTTTGGCATTAGAGAAACAATCCCTAGTTTAATAAAAAATTTGATACCTACGAAATAGTTTACAAATTTGTTTATAAATAGGACATGAAAGTGCGAGACAATATTGTAGAATATGGTTTAAAAAGAATGATGAAGCTGGTTCAAAAGACAACCAAACTTCGTAAAGGAGATATGCTAAGCATCGTCATTGCAAATACTTATGGTATCCAATTAGTACAGGTCTTCGTCGATTTAGTAGTTTCACAAAATCTGCGCATGGGGTTTGTAATCATTTCGAACGAATAGTCACATTCGATCAATCCGTCGGCATCTTGGATTGTAATTTTCACATTAGAATGATGGGTATGCCCGGTGGTTGTAAGAAGATGGTAAATTTAGCCGAAGATATTAAAACGATAAAGTTTATCACTCAGATAAGCAATACGGATATTGTTGCTTTAACGTACCATGTCAAAGTCATCTTTGGTAGAGAGTTGAGTCAGAACGAGATAAAATGTATTAGAATAGGAAGAGCTCTACAAAAAGAGCTTGCTCTTGAATTGTGTAACAGATTAGGAGAATACAACGAAGATGGTTTCACTTTGAATGATATAAAAATGTCGAGGAATTTACGGACAATTCAGATTAATATCGTATGTTCCGAAAAGCTCAACTACATCATCTATAGCGGTCGCGAGGGAGATATTAAAGCGTATTTGTATAAAGTTAAAAATCATTTTCACATCAGCAGTATGCAAGCTTTCTTTGGATCATCTTATTTCTGTCAAAGATGTAAAAAGCCCTACGAGCATAAAAATAAACACAAATGTAAATTGGAACAGAAAGTATGTAGAATGTGCGCTTGTAATGAACATCAAACGAAAGAAAATAAAGTATACTGCGATTAATGCAATCGGTATTGTCATAATCAGAACTGCGTAGAAAATCAACAGGTATGCGAAACGACTTACAAGTATAAACAACGCAACAAGATTTGCTTGAGGTCTGATCCGCATAAGTGTGGTTTCGAGGTGTGTAGGAATTGTAAGCTGGTAATAGAAATTAAAAAAACACAAGTGTTACATACAGAAAAGAAAACAGAAAGGTGGAATAGGTGAGAGCATGTTTGAAGATGTTACTGTTAGAGGGGTACCAATTGTAATAAAACAGGGTGCACTAAAATATATTCGTGTGGAACGGAAGAAGTCGTGTCATATTGTTACTTTCAATGTTGGACATGTTAAAAATCAGCATGGGCAACACCTTTAAATGTGACTGTAAAAGACCTAAACAGAAAAATCATTGTTCTTACACGGAGAAATATTTTTGGTTCGATTACGAAGCGCAGCAGGAAACGAGAATTCAAGTAGCTAATCCGATTGTGGTTCATAACTTTGACGGTGAAGTTGTGTATAGATTTAATACTAACGAAACATTTTGTAAATGGATGCTGAAGCAAAGGGATTGTGCATTTATCGCTCATTACGCAAAGTCGTACGATTCGCATTTTGTGTTAAAATATTGCGTGGAAAACACGATAAAGCCGTTTACGATATACGCGGAACTAAACTCATGTTGTTGGAAATAGGTTCGTTAGGTATTAACATAATTGATAGCAGTAATTTTGTCCAAGGAGCTCTAAGTACGTTTCTGAAAACGTTCGGCTTAAAAGAGCTTAAAGAGGGCTACTTTCCTCATTTGTTCAACACGAGAGAAAACTAAAATTATGTGGGGCCTAAACCAGATGCCAAGTACCACTGTGCCGATACAATGAAACCGAGAGATAGAGATATATTCTTAAAATGTCACGGAGAAAGGGTTAGAGAAAATTGCGTGTTTGATATGAAACAGGACATTAACGAATATTGTAACTCCGATGTGGACATTTTGAGAAGGGGTTGTTTGGAATTGAGAAAGCAGCTTTTGGAAATTGCTAATATCGATCCCTTTTGCTATTTCACCATCTCTGCAGTGTGCATGGCTATATACAAATTCAAGTATCTGAATGTTGGAAGTATTTCTGTTTTAGATAAAGAGCAGAAAGAAAATTATAATAAAGAATCCATGTCCTGGTTAATGCCCTTGCGAAATAAAAATATTCGACATGCTTTAAATGGCGAATAGGTAAATATTCTAGGTGCCAAGGTTGATGAATATGACAAAGAAACAAATATCGTATATCAGTACGGTGTTACTGGCACGATGTGTTACGTGCTAGCATAAACAATGTAATTCAAGAATCCATGGACGATCTACATCAGAAGACATTGGAAAGAAGTAAAAAATTACGGGAAGCCGGATACTATGTGATTGAAATGTAGGAATGCAAATGGGTTAAATCAAAGACTTATAGAACTATGAAGAAGAATAAACAGCAGCCAGAAATCGTCGAACCTTGAAAGGGGATATATCATACATATTATACATTGTACATATGAAAGGGGAACCAGACACATAAGAATTGTATAGTAATAATTTAATTCACTGAATGTTAAAACATTCAACATGTAACTTTGTACAGAGCTATTTGTAAGCAACGGGCGCCCTAGCTACTTGAATTGAAATTCCTGGAACTCATAACGACTGTGCCTGGCACAGAGTGGCACAACGCTACATGATGGCGCTGAAGCGCAAGGTTCTGAAACCTCATATCTTCATACATGCTTGGGTAACGCGGCCTGAGGGCCAATGGGAAGCATCGTTACATTTTCAAACGTAGAGGACAGCGTGGGTAAGCCGCCCTATATAAGACCAGATTTTGCCTAGGGGGCACTCTTACTTATTACCAGTTCAGCGCAACAAGAAGTCACGCCAACGCAAGGTGCTACAGATTCACGTGGGTGCATATAAGGGTGGGGATGCGCGTGAAGATAGATAGGCTCCTGATAAGTATTCAAGTGGTGGGATAAAGTAAATGGGAAAAGCTAGCCGCCCATATTTATTTGAACAATGAAATAAACATCAGTTATAAAGGGAAAACTTGCAGTGTATTTTTAACTTGCCTCACCCACTAGAACCTGAGATTAAAGAAACTTAGCAATTAGGTAGGAATGGAGTACTCAACTACCGACGAGCATCACTAGCCGAGGAAGATACAACAGCACGCTGCAAGAGTCGACCAACCATTTCCCGCTACAACCTCTCAATCCGAGAGATGCATTCTTTGGTGGTAGAACGAATGCTACAAAACTAAGAGCTACGACAGATGGAATAAAAACAAAGATAATGGATATCGATGTGTGTAGTCTATATCCGACGGTTCAGTTCTACTGTTGGTCATCCGAAAAAATATATAGCCCCAAGCATTACGACAACGTTGATACGGCTTAATAAAATGTAAAGGAATTGCATCCGTAAACTCTACCACCCTGTATTACCCGTGAAAACAAATGATAAATTGTTGTTTCCATTGTGTGTAAAGTATGCTGAAGAACAAAAAGGCAAATACGATCACGCCGACAGAAGTTTTATAGGAACTTGGAGGACGGACGAAATCAACAAAGCCATCGAGAAAGGGTATAGAATTTTGAAGATTTACGAAGTCTGGACTTTCGCCAAAAAAGTAATACTCTGTTTAGAGACTACGTAAAGGATTTCATGAAAATAAAACTAGAAACGATTCCATGGTGTGATAATTTTGAAACTGTAGATAAATATATTCAAACTGTTAAAGAGAGATTAGATATTGATTTAAATAGAGATAGAATTCAAGAAAATACAGGAAAACGAGCTGTTTCGAAAATATGTCCGAATTCTGTGGGGGAAGCTCGGGCAGAGACAGAATATGAAGCAAACGGAATACGTAACCGATCTGTTAAGATTCTATCAAGTGTTATTGGACGATCGATTGGAAAACATACATGTAAATTTTATATCCGAAGAAATAGTTCAAATGCGGTATAACTTTATAGATGTATACGTGGAGAAACAATACGGCTACGAATATACTTATTGCAGCTTTCACCACTTCAAATGCTAGACTGAGATTATGCGAGATGATATATCGTTTAGGTAACCAATACTGTGCAAACAGGGTGCTTGCTAGATGACTGAACGGATGAATTAGGTAAAGACGTTTCGATAAATAACTAGGCTTCTTCGGGTCCGAAGAGTTGTTATTACGAGAAAAATAAGAGATCCTGCAACGAAGATAAAAGGGTTCGCTTTGAATTATAAAAATTTGCAAAACTTAAATGAAAAAACAGTGACAGAATTGATACAAAGCGAAGTGAAGAAAAGTATACCGCTCGAAAACAATCAGATAGTGAGAGATGAAGGAACGAAGAATTTGGTGAATGAATGCGTAACAAAACACTTCTCGTTGGAATACGATAAATGAATACTTCTTTCTAATTATGATACCGTGTCGTTCGGTCACTGAAATAATAGGTTGTAAATACATGGTCGTTGTAAACAGATTGAACAAATTGCCAAAACAATTTACAAAGTTGTCTGAACTAACAATAGACAAGACTTATCGCGTTTCAAGTGCTGAGTCTATAGAGACTACTTTAGACCATATAGACTATATGGTACTAAGCTCTTGGTCCTGCTTAATGATAAATATTGCGTTGTGTTACCTCATAGATACATGCGTGCCTTGGAGGATGGACGTGATTTGTATCGAAGGTTTAAAACTGTTTTATAGAGGTATGCAGCCATTTAGCGATAACCAATCCATCCCGTGTTAGAGTTTAAGTAAGCTATCTATAGAATTTTGAATTTTCAAAATCGGTCGATTGTGCTGAGAGAGAAGGCAGTTCTGTGCGTGAGTAGCATAGCCAGCTGAGATTGTTGCCCGTTCAAGGATGTAAAGGCCACGCTACAGCGATGTCACCGCTCTGTCGAGTCATATGGTCACATCATCGGAATACGAGAGAAAAACTTATTGCGTAGGAATAACCAGGGTTAGTTGTACGTCACTGATCAGCGACGTCCTTCCGCTCTGTTGACTAAGATGACGTCGATGGGAGATGATAATAGTCCATTAAATACATACCAATATGTATTAAACTTCCAGACTTTTTGATTGACGCATATGAAGTCTACTTGAAGGCAAAGTGCTGACCACGTGAAGAAGAGAAGTCAATGGATATGGAATAAAAAACAATTATAACACCCAAACGAGGGTAGGAGGTTGAAATTGGTAGTGCAGTAAAAATAACATTTTTAAAACTAAAAAACTCCTAATGTGGGCATTGATGGGTTCCAACTCCCATATGTGAAACACAGAGGTGGAGGTTGACATTCATCATTTATTTTTATAAGGTAAGAATGATATCTAAAGATTCTAAGTAATTTTATACATAAATGGACCAATACCAACAAAATACAATTACCAAAGATTCTGTAGAGTTATGCGGAAGGAAATAGATTCAAAGTTGCTTAAGATGTTAATCAGTAATTAGCAATTGTCTGTTGTTCCCTTCCCTGTAGTAAGTGCATCGATATAGAACAGAACAGGAAAATTTTTGTCCGCGTGGATTATTTTGTGTGTAATTTCGCCTGTTTTAAGTTTCCTAATTTACTTTGCCCACAGATTATTTTCTGTGCAATTTGACCAGATCTGATTGGCTATTTTCTATGCAATTTGAAAAAGCGATGAAATTTGCACAAAAATAAAAAGAGTGAGTAAAAATGGGTAAAAAAGAGCAAAATGCACAAAATTGGAAAACTGGTTAACACAGAAAATAATCGATTAGATAAAATACTGTGAAATTTGCACAAAAATAAAAACAGCCTGTAGAAAAGAGTAAAAATGAGTAAATTTAGGAAAACTGGTTGTGAAAACATGAGTAAAATTTGTGGAATTCTTTGTGACGCAAAATTACACAGAAAATAACCGATTCGATCTAGTGAAATTACATAGAAAATAATCGGTGGGCGGAGTAAATTAGGAAACTTAAAACAGGCGAAATTACACACAAAATAATCCACGCTCACAAAAACTTTCCTGTTCTATATTGACGCTCTTACTACTAATGCATTCTCAAGAAAATATTCAAAATAATTTTTTTCCTAAGATTAAAGAAATATTTCGCGTCGTATGTTTAGATTTTCCACATGTAAATATATCTGAATAGGGGTCCTTTAAAAGAATGCGATTCCTCTTTTCTTCCACCCGTATACCTCATCAAAAACAAGATATATGATTTTCCCTATTCCTTATAATTTCACAGATATTTACTATTCATACAAATGCAAATTCTTCCTTTCCTTGCGTTCAATACGATAAAATATTTGGGTGGACATGACATCAAGGTTAGCGGAATTAATAATTTCTACATGCTCATACTCAAGGCGGTGAGCTGTTACAACCCTCTCTCCTTCTCCCTTTCTGTTTTTGTCGAGATCATGGAGGTAAAAAACTGAACAGTCGCGAATTTTGAGTCTATTTCTGTCAAATGTATTTAACTTGACAAAATATATTATAGCATAAAGTATTTCCAAAACGGTTGACAATAGGAAAAAAATTATGTTGGGCAAGGTTGTATTTTAATAAGCTCTACGCTTTTTCTGAAATGTGTTTTTCCTATAATGGTTTCTCAGTTAAATGCAGTTTTGTAATATTCACAAACATATGGTACCTCTATTTTAGTCAAAATCTTTAAGATTCGTTTTTAACAAAATGAAAAATAACCAAAATTCTTCCATGCAAAAAGTAGTTTGAGGTGTGTGGAAATTCGTGAAAATCCTCATATCACATACTTGGAAGACGTAGAACTTAATTGAATCAGGGGACATCAAAAGTCGTATTTACCGGTAAAAATCGTCTTAGGTAGGCTGCAGAGAAAGCAAGCTGACTTTCTTGCATGAGCAGGAGCATGGAGACATAAATATAGCAAAGTCATGTAGCTTCATTTGAAATCATATCTAGGCAAACATGTTGGGCATTATTAAGGGAGGATTTGAAGCATCACTTTTGAGACGAATACTATAATATGCAAGGGCAATGCAACCTTTGGTTGAAATACAATACTTTCATACCTACCATGTAGAAGAAGTAAAAATGGGAATGTTAACTTTGTAACAATTCATAAGTTTTGCTACAAGTTTAACTTAAGTGGTCAAAAAGTATGTAAGCTGTTGGAAATATATTCCCTAGCAATTGTTTGGCTCGGATCGTGATTAAGTTCCCCCATCAAGTCTGTAATTCACGTTGTTATCCACCTCGGAGAAGAAATGCGCTTTGCAGTTTTCACGTACACGCCACCATTTCTGACCGGCAGCACTTTGCGATATCTGAAATTTTCAATAACTAGCAACTCGCGGTTCCGTTTGCTGTACATGGAATACATATTCACTAGTAAACACAGTATAAAAAGCAAGCTGAAGTCTGAGAGCGTCTTGATCGTCGGCGCAATACCAGTACCCATTAAGAAGATAATTAGCAACCCCTCGCGCATGTCAAGGTTCTAATGACTTTCTTGGGAAAAAGGCTAGGGGACAAATTAACCATCGGCGCAATACGATATTACCCGAAGCACCAGAATAATTTGGATGCTACCCTCATTAAAGATCCTCTAGTTCCCAAGGTCGCGGGTTCAAACCCGGCGGAGGGCGACGGATTTTTTCGGGCGTAAAACTGCTTGGCATGGCTTCCTTCGGAAGGGAAGTAAAGCCGGTGGTCCCGTGTCGTAGATTTACGGCACGTAAAAGAATCTCGCCTGATAAAGAGGCCTCAGAGAAAAATTACTGATCTTTCACGCCCAATATAGAATGAGACGCTAAGGGCCATAGTAGTTAAAGAGCGTCCACAAATAAAACTCAATTTAATTTCATTAACGATTGTCAAAAGATCCCGTGCACGTCAGGTGCTCAACAATAAACATCACGGCTATAAACATGAGTGTTTCATCCAACCACTAGCTTTAGTTTATTTACTTACATCGATGACTTATGAACCTCTCAGGTCGGTTTATCGTCCTAGTGGTATCATGGAAGTCGCTGTTTGTGTGTTCAGTTACTTCTTGTGTTTTTAGCCTAATTTGTTAGTAACTACTGCTTTTAACCCCAGAGAAACTCAATTGGACAATTTGGAATTAAATGAAATAAGAAGGGAATCTGCGGCTACTATGATACACCCTAAATGAGCATCCTACCGTACGCAAACTTATTGTTTCACTTAAAGAAGCAGGCTATTTCAGAAAAGCTCTAGCCCTTTGAACAAGGTCCTCCAAGATCTTGATTTGTTTTCAAGACAATAAATAAGAGAAAAATTATTCTCGAAAGATTCGATATTGAAGCCCTAATAACATTGTTTTTAAGATAAATACAAAACAAGAACTTGAGGAAGATTGGTTGGCCGAAACATAGATAAATGCCGGCCGTACCATAACAAAGTGCTCGACTGATGACAGAATTGAAAGCTCCATGAAGTCACCCGCAGGACTTTATTATTGCCTTTATTGGAACATCTCATTTTTATGGCCACCTACTGCTCTTTAATTCGAGATCTGGGGATTATCATGAAGACATTAACCATGACCATTTCTACAGATGGTTTAAGGATCACTTACACTTTAACATCCTGTGTTACTCCTATGGACAATGCCCATTACCACATGGGCCAAATAGATAAACATGCAGTATCAGTAACACTAAAGTACAAATGGTAGTGGCTCACTCGCATAATGTGTCATTTAACATTATAATGAAATGTTACTTATATGTAGATGAAAACAAGCTCAGGTCCAAATATGATGTGGATTATTACTAAGTGCAATCAACCGTCAAGTGTATTTTAATTTTGTGTGTGCTTTTAGTGTTTTAATCTATTTAACTAAGAGGTAAACTACAATTTTTGAGCGTCTTTATTGTGTGACTTTGCGTGTTTTACTTTCACTTAGAACAATCTCGTTTTTCACCGCATATCTCTTCTTGAGTTTTATTTATTGATTATCCCTGAAAATATATACTTACTTTGTGTGAGAATGAGTAGTCATGCACTGACATTACGGATAAAAATTAGTTATCTGAAAGCGTGAGGGGGCGACGCTTGCAATTAATTATTTGCACGGGGCGGTCGAATTCTTGGAGCTGGCCCTGCACAAGATTAGCACTAAGAATGTTACACGATAATGACGCATTACTTACTACTAACTACTGTATTTGTTAATACTAGGCTACACACTGACTGAACTGATAAAATGCTAGGGGAAAGTTGTAGCTAAAACAATAATCTATTGTCGGTCGGAATATAACTACTCATATTACTAGTCAGCACGTGCACAGTTAAGGCTCAGGCTATCCCAGTTTTCCCTTAGATAAAACACCATGCTGCTAGCCGTGTATCTTAACTTGACTGTATACAGCAAGTATCATCTTCATTACGTTAACAATCATAGGTTTCATACATTCATACGCAAGCTGTCTTTCAATTGTTGTCGGTAAGAAATCTCATGGACTTAAAATAAACTGTAAGAATACAAAAATAAAAATATTATAAATGTCGATGCGGGACCATGTTTTACGATAATAATGAGTGCAGGTTTGTAATTACTAATTGAAAAGAATGTATTCCTTATTTACGTTACTAATTGAAAATATGAATAACATTAAATTGAAATTTGTGTCAAAATTAAATAATAGTCTAATAATAATTCACTATACATTCAACTTATTAATTTCCAAGGGGAGCCGCGACCGCCGTTGCCTCTCCTCCCTTCGTGACATCCATAACCTTGAGTTTCATTGGTATTATTTTGCTATTTTTAATTTTTGCAAGATTTTTTAAAGGAAGTTGATTTTTTAAAACGTATCTACTCCAATTAAACTAAAAACATTCTAAAGGCGCCTCCTTCTGGCATTTAATTCAACAAAGGATTCATAATTTAAATTTTAATGCATGAAAATTAAGGTAAAACTACTAATCCGGTGTATTTGTAGTAAGTATTGATTTTTAGCATTTAGATGACACATTTTATTCATAAATTTAAGAAATATTTTCTTTATCCCAAATAGAGCTCTGTAGCTTTTATGAGTTACTCTCCTCGTCCTCCGTGGTGTAGTGGTTACCAGGCTAGCCTCTAATTCCCAATGTCGCGGGTTCAAACCCGGCGGAAGGCGATGGATTTTTTCGGGCTTAAGAATCCTTAACATGGCTTCCTTCGGAACAGAAGTAAAGACGGTGGTCCCGTGTCGTAGATATACGGCACGTAAAAGAACCTCAAGCCTGATAAAGAGGCCTCTGAGCAAAATTACCAATCTTTCACGCCCAATATAGAATGGGACGCTAAGGACCATAGCAGTTAAAGAGCGTCCACAAAAAAATGAGTCGTTCTCAGTGGTATAGGGGTACCATGCTAGCCTCTAGTTTCCAAAGTCATGGGTTGAAACCTGGCGGAGGGCAATGAATTTTTTAGGGCGTAAAAATCCTTAGCATAGCTTCCTTCGGAAGGTAAGTACAGCCGGTGGTCCCGTGTCGTGGATTTACGGCATGTAAAAGAACTTCAAGCCTGATAAAAAGGGCTCTAGCAAAATTTTCGGTCTTTCACGCCCAATACAGAATGGGACACTAAGAACCATAGTAGTTAAAGAGTGTCCATAAACAAAACTCAGTTTAATTTGTAGCTTTTGTGACCGTATCCATCAGAACGTGCAGTTAAAGTTCAGCTTCGTACCATAAATTTAATCTGAGTAAACATAGCAAAATAAAGTGCAGAAAAAATGGTTTCAAAACTACTTTAAGAGGTATTTAAATGCGATGTAGCTAAGCGTACTTCCCAACATCGCGGGACCTAAAACTTGGACAAAATATGGCAAATATGTGCTGTCCAAATATCTTGACGTTTCGCGACAACTAATACAAAGTGACCGCGCGGTTGCCAAACTTCACTTCTCTTCGTTACAACGTTACGCGTTTGTTGTAAATGCCATCGTAATGTTCACTTAGAAACTACAAGAAAACAAGAAGAGACACAATAAAGGAAATGTAATACACAAATACTGAAATAAAAACCATACTTTCTATGCGTCATTTGTTATTCAAGTGGCACAGCTAACGGCATATCCACATTGTCCTCGATATCACGTTTATCATATATTAAAAAACACTGCGTAGTACTTCTTTTTCCAAATCGTCCAGATTTGTCGCTCTCTTAGGTAAGCGTATATGCTTTCTCGGCTATTTAAATGATTTCGCGGCACCCTATGCGTGCTCCTTTTTGGCTTCTACACACGCGTGACAGTTGTACTTGAGCACGCCTTAGCCGTAAGTTCTTGACATTTCGTCAAGTTAAGATTTTTGCGGTATTCTTCGTTGGCATACTTTTTAAAGAAATTATACACACTGAAGACAACAGCGCTAATCTTACTGCTATATCCACTGGTACTACTGGGCTTACTAAGCGACATTTTCATGAAAGAGTTAACTATATAAGCGCTAGGAACGCCTATCATTAAGAACTGAGTACACCTCAGTTCAATACCCAACTGAGTAGCTTAACTTTCCAGAAAGAGCGCTATAAAAAGTACACCAACATTATTTTTGCTTTATCAATGTTTAACAATGCTTTAACCTTGAACAATTGCGTCAATGGTGCAAGGAATTGCATTTTGATGCTTCCTCGAGAATATGAAGACAGTTGGTGATTCTTTCCTTAAAGTTCTCAGTTGGCTTATTCTTTATGTGGCTTTCTTTAGTGCATTCCAAATAACCAGGTGCTGAATTGTAAAAAGCACATGATCTTTCATGTAATGAATACGTGCTTGGTTCTAGGACTCGGCATTATACAGAAGTAAGCATAATAATCATTAAAATGCACTTAATCGTTGGTTTTCCAATGGTATTATTCTGTGAAACCAAACCATATACATTTATTTGAAAAAAACGTCATGTATGGTTTTGTAGAGCTACTTCAAAGGGCTTTGAAGGGATTTTCAATAGGAGTTTGTAGCTGTATTAGAAAACCTCGTGAAATAACTATTTCTAAATGTATTTAGGGCTTGAGAATTGTACATTAATAAGTGATAATTATGTTTATGACATAACAATAGCTGAAATAACTACGGCAGTAATGGATTTGTTACCATTACAAGCATAACTATAACTAAAAGTCTCCGTTTAAACATCACGAAATATAACTATAAATTAATGGCGTTGGGTGTACAAATATATTTCTTTTTTGTACTTGTTCATGAAAACGTCACCTTTTATCCTAGCCATTTGTTACTTTTCTTTAATATGAAATACGCATGCGCGCACATGATATTGAAATTAGAGTTTTACCAACGGCGAGGTGTACTGTCCATATGAGGCAACGCCTCACTGCTACTATTTGCTAGTGCTGTATTAGTGGACCCATCTCAAACGTCAAGAGATTTGGACCCATAATAGCTGTGCGTTACAGTAAAGGCATTCTGTTAGTATCACACCAGTAGTGGAATACGGTGTTCAAGTGACTCGACAGTTTCAATTTGCATATATTACAAACAATACTATTATGAATGTGATCCTTTTCCTTGTATAGTTGACAGTCATGTAAGTAAGTGACATTACCACGAGACATAATGTCATGCCGCAAAATTTAAGAGGGACGGCATATCGAAAATGAACTAACGAAAAGCGAGAAAGGGAAGCTAAAGTATAAAAAACACTTGGTAGAGAAGACAAAATTTTCACGAGAAATGTTACTAGTTTTAATTCAAAGTATACTGATAACAGTACAGTCGTAGTGGAAGAAGAAAGTGTAAAGTAAAGAAATTAAAAGAAGTAAACGAAACAGTGATTCAATATGAAATTTAAAACTTTTCTGAATTTGAGTCACACACAGAACCACATGAATCACATGTCGAGTCAGACGTTACAAATAAAAAAAAACAGTGAAGGTAAAGGTACGTCTCACCGAGGGGCCCCCGGAACAGGGGCAGAGCACCGCAAGTAGGCCCTGGCGGCCCTATTTTCTTCTAACGTGACCTCTGGAAGGAAGGGATGAGGGGAGAGACCCGAAGGGCGACCAGATTCGGATGCAGACGAGCGCAACCATGGACGGTGTCCCTAAAGTCTCCAGATAGAACTCATCCGACACCGCCCGGTCCCTGCCCACAAGCCACCAACCTGCAGGGTCCCCGGGACGGAGCCCACTCGGAGGAGAGAACTAACTGATCGGTACTACAGCGACGTCAGGGAAGAAACCTTAAAGAGCGCAAGCAACCGCCCAGCCGCAACCTCGCTGAACACTGTCGCCTGGCCCTATAACCCTGAAACAGATGACATTTCTTGATGGGTACAGGAAATAAGAGGGAGGGGAGTCGTGGTAGAAGATGAACCACCCCAGCATTCGCCTGTCGACCTGGAGAAACCACGAAAAGCCCATGGGCCAGACTGAGCGGTCGCCGGAGATCGATCCCGGAACCTCCCGAATGCGGGCCATAGGCGTTGCCGCCTGAGCCACCTCACTCAGAAAAAAGGAAACCAGTAATAACACTTATAATCTTGTTAGTGGTGATCCCGCGAAGTGCTGTGTTAATGAGTCAACAATTGATATACATCTACAGCGCGAAATTAATCAAAATTGCAACAGCAGTTTCTCTAATTCACGAAGGCTAATAGCTGGTAAAATCAGAAATATCAACAAAAACGAGTTTTTTCGTAAATTTATAAACGGTGAATCAACTTTGTTTGATTATTTGGTATATTCCTGTGTAGCACTGTTGCCGTTTATTGTTCACCGTGTAAATTGTTTGGAGGCAAAACCTCAATCGGAACTCTTGTCATTTCAGATTGCAAAAACATTTATAGTATTATATCTCTCCGTGAAAATTCAATTGAACACAAAAACTGTGAACTGTCACTTTTAACAAAGAAAAAGTCCCTTGGAACCACAAAAAGTAATTTCGAGTCATGTTGAGACAGAAAAAAATGTTCTGGCGCACTGTCCTAGAAAGGGTATTTGCAGTACCTAAATGGAAGAGCTAACAAACCGTGGATTTCCTGTGCATGGACATGTTGAAAACTTCCATTCATTACAGTCATAACCATCGGTTTATAGCTCCTGAACTTATAGCTGAGTTCGATCCCTATTTTCGCGGAGCACATTCAACACGGAAATCTCGGACAGGGACACGTAAGCTAACCATCTCAACCAGTTGTAATAAAGTAATGGAACTGCTTTCTGAGCGAGTGAAGAGAATTATCATCTGCAATATCAAGCAGGCCAAATATTTTTCTACAATAGTAGATTATACTGCCGACGTTTCACGTATCGATAAGATATCTTTCATATTACGGTATATTAATGAAATTTGGGAGCCTGTTGAACGTTTCATCTTGTTTTCACCAAACCCAGGACACAGGCCCACAGCCGTACTGACAGACATTTTTACACATCCCATTCACATTACCAAGTAACTGTAGAGGCCAAGCCTACAACAATGCAAACAATATGTCGGGAGGTTCACCGACACAGGTTTATAGGCATGCATTACAGAATAAAATCTGAGAGCCCACTATATGCCTTGTACTGCGCATTCTATAGATTTAATTGGCACTATTGCTGTAAGCTGTTGTCAGGAGGCATACCCATTTTTCAATCTAGTGCAAAACATTTATAACTTTTTCTGTGGTTCTACACTACATTGGGAGTTACTTTCTTCTTTCATGGAACCAGGAAGCACAGCAGTAAAATGTTTATCAAAAATACATTGGTTAGCAAGAGAGGAAGCGATGGAGGAAGAGAGAAAGGCGGAGAGCGATGGATATTTTTGGGCGCAAAAATTCTTAGCATGGTTTCCTTCAGAAGGGAAGTAAAGCCAGTGGTCCCGTGTCGTAGATTTACGGCACGTAAGAGAACATCAAATCTGATAAAGAGACCTCTGAGAAAAATTTCCAGTCTTTCACGGCCAATATGTAATGAGACGCCAAAATCCATAGCAGTTAAAGAGCCTCCATAAATAAAAGACTCAATTAATTCAGAGAGGAAGCGTGTATAGGTATAATGAAAACTTCGAGAGCATTATCAAGATTCTCGCACATGTTACCGGTAATGCTGTGAGAAACCACTGTTGCGAAATCAGGTTTTAGGCTTACTGAATCAGCTCAGAAAACTAGAATGTTCATTATGACAATTTGGAATGATATACTCCAGAGATTTAATGTGTAGATATTAAATTGCTAAGTGTAAACATAGATATTGAAATAGTGCATGGATTATACGAAACACTTACAGGGTTCATCACATCTATTCGTGGTGTGTTCAACTATTACGAACAAAAATCGATGGAGATAACTGATATAGACTACGAATGCACCTATAAAATATCAAGGAAACGCAAACTTCATGCTGATGAAGAAGCAGATACTGAAGTTTTTCTGACTGGTAGGGAAAAATTGGTCGAAACTTTTTCCCAATAGTCGACAAGTTCCACACTGAATTAGCTGGGAGAAGGGAAATGTATAAAATACTGTCAGACTCCTTCATAATTTTTAGTAAACTTAAGAGTTGTTCCCTAGACTTATTTCTGAACGCATAGCAAACTCCAAGCGTCATATGAATCAGATTGGAACCAACCTTCCCAAGCGAATGTATACACTTCGTGGCACTGTTGCAGTCTTATGGAATTAGTGATGTACCAATCACTAAATGAGTACATTTCTGCGAAAATAGCTGTTGCAGTCCATGTTTCCAAACGTTGACATTGCTCTTAGTATACCTTTGTGTACGCTACCTACGAATTGTTCAGCAGAACAATCATTTTTTTCTCTTAGAAGTCTGAAGTCATACCTGCGTTCTACCTTGTCTGAGAAGAGACTGTATGCCTTGTTAATTTTTTTAAATCGAAGCCGACAATCTGACTGATGACCTTCTCATCTATGAAGATATAATCAACGAGTTTTCTACCGTCAAAACTAGCCGGAAACTTCTGTGAATGGCGAGTTGTTTGGTCTTTGTTTTAAAGTTTTCTTATATGCATATAGGTGTTTGTCTTTTACTAAAAGCTTCTACAGTATAGCATCGATTATGGGAAACAATGGGGGACGGGAATGTTGGGATAACTGATTTTTGGATAACCGATCTTTTATCAAAAAGTGTACCAGGTGTCACAGGAGAAATATGAAACAACGAAACACTGATATCAAACTCAATTGTACATATACTTTGTATCACACGTCTTACAAATAAAACAGAGAACTGACTAGCCTAGCTTGACAAGTTCAAAATCGCAATTAAAGTAAGCTTACAGTTTAGAAAAAGAAGTCAAAATCTTTTTGGGGGGTAAAGAACTGAGATTCGTTGTTTTGCCGCTAAGCCTCACAAATATTTTAAAGGCAGCAATTAGACAGCATCACATTCTTCTTGTTATTCTAACCATAACAAGGCAGTGAAAAGCTTCCTCACCAGATGGTATTTTTCAGCACGGCCGACTCCCTAGGCTCTTCCTCGTTGTCACAAGGGTTGTGGTACGATGCTACTGGCAATAATTTTATTGTCCGTCAGTACTTGGTAACCAGGGTCATTCACATCACTTTCGAGCCAGTCTTAGATGTTTTGTTGTCGTATTCTTCAAACCTTGAAGAGTTTTTAATCAGCCCAGCCAGTTGTGATACAAATTGGCTGTTTGGTGGCTCTTTAGGTGCTGTGGTAGACTAGTCTGATGCTTGGAGTTTATCCCAAGCTTTTGCTAGTGTAGTGTACTTGACAGTAGCTCAGCCTCTGCTGCCATGTACACAGCATCCTTCAAATCAATTTCTTTGTACAACTGGTGAATGTTTTTCCCCGATCGGAATATGCAGTACGCGCAAATTTGAATTTGCTAACTAGAGCGTTTTCGTGTAACCGCTTAACTGATGTTTCGGTTGATCAGTATTCGGAAAATTATTATTATAATCGATATATATCGATTGTAATCGATGCTCTACTGTAGTATAATCAAACTTAATAGTTACTTTAAAGCTATATATACAGGTATTAAAACATATGTTTGGAGAGGAAGCGCTATTATACATTGTGCCTACGTGCACAAAAATGTTAAATCCGCCACTGGTGATGCGTGAAGCTTCTCAATACTTCTACAAATCTGAGAGGACTAATAAAGCTCTGAGGGCGCGCGATGCGAAGCTTGTAATAATGTTGTGCAGGGCCGTATTTAGAGGGGGAGGTTTTAGGGTTCAACCCCCCCCCGAAACTTCTGACAGTTTTATTTATTTAAATTCATAGCAAACCAGTATAGGAAAGTGTTGTTAGATAACAGTAGGTCTATTGCTAGTAGCACATTTACAAGGAAAAGGCAAATTTAATATCGTCGCCTTACATAGGTAAGGTGACCAAACATTCCGGTTTTCGAAGCAGTCTCCACGTTTTGTGCTGTAAGATGGAATATTGTCATTCTGGTGAGTTTTTCTTGTCTATACAATGTCCCCAAGCAATTTTCTTATTCATGTAACGTCTATATACTACGGAGTAAGTACATGGTAACTATGTGGGGTACTGTTAAGTTTAGATATACTTGTGGAAAACCCTCCCCGAAATTCTTTTCTGGGTACGGGCATGATGTTGTGAGTAAACAAACTCCATACTGAAAATGTATTATTCGCACGCCATAGTAGATCTATTCATGGAGAAAGTGAAAGAAGAATATCCGTGGCAAGAAGATAGACCGATCGGTATGTGCTGAAAATAGAAATGTTGCTGATAAATTGTACCCAATGTTGAAAAGGTGAGTTGGAGGTAACGTACAGTCCTCGAAAGCTATTCGTTTTGAGCAACAGCTATGTATTTTTCCACAGTGACACAACATGTAATAAGACACGACGCCAGCGCATATCAGCCGTCTTCGAAAGTCGTGCCAAAGCATTAAACCACGTATGTCTATGAATACGATGCAAAGCGTTGTCTATGTTGTAAAGCAAGCAAAAGCCACAACTGTTGCTACAGCCAAGCACAGCTAACGAAGGGCATGCTGCGTCGCATTGTGATCTATATAGGGCACCGTGGAATCCTATCAACCAAATTGTGACAAATATGAACGTGCACTATCTCTCAAATGTATATGGGGGCCGTAACACGCACAGCTGTTCCATGTACTTTGTTCACCCTTTCGGCGTAAATGTGGGAGAGGGGAAAGGGGTTGCCAGAGGCTTCAAATGCAAAAATAAACAGAGCACTCGTACTGTCCGTTATGTTGTAAAGGGCAGCGTTATGGCTTGGCATTCCAGAAGTCCCATGTTCAAGTTTGGTGATAAGATTTGCATGGTTTTTTCAGCTAAATAAGCTGCCTTCTTGCCTTTTAGAAGTATATGCCAGCTCGTTTTACATGCACTTGTTATATAAGTAATTTGACATTCCAATGTCCTGGCATTGTTATTATTGTATACAAAAGTCAAATGGATATTCTGTTTAGAGTATGTTTCTGTTAAAGATGCTAATGTACAATAATAATAATAATAATAATAATAATAATAATAATAATAATAATTTCCTTTTCTATAAAAGCGCAATCTGGTTTCCAATGAAGTTGTTTGGCTTATTGTGGCCGTGAGGGGCATAATGCCAAGCTTCTTTAAATAGTTCTGCAAACGTTTCAAGCGAAATACTGATTCCATTTTATAGTATAGCAGTTGCCACTGTGAGGGGTTCAATTGTCATTTTCTACCATTTGTATACACCTATATAATAATTATAGTTATAATGTTTGTATTTATTTTACTTCGATTTTAAACTTTTATCATTTCCTTTTATTTTTGCCACTTTCATTTTACTATTTTATCACAACTGATTATAACATTTTCTCGATTACATTGTATGTTAGACTTAAATACAGTTTGTTTATTATGCTTTGTCACATCTGGCAGTCCCTTCTCAGAAAAGTAAAAATAAGTTTCTGATGTGTAGACAGTGGTTTGAGAATCAGGTGTAGTAGATTCGGTGGTGCTGGCGGTAGGCGATCACGAGAGCTCAGTGGCAAAGCGTCGCCATGGAAGGATAGGATAGGACCAGAAGCGGAGGGAGACTTAGCACCTCCACCTACTCAGATCCTTAGTACCTAGGCCCCTAAAGGGGCACCCCCGGGAGATAGGGAAGAGGTGAGAGGAGACAGAGGGCAGGGCCCTACCATTTACAGATTTCAACTCCGAGTGCTGGCTGGTGCACCCGGCTCCCCTCTCTCCCTGTGGCTTTATACATCCCCTGAGGGGCTGGGTCCCGGAGACCGCTCGCAGTCCGGGGAACAAAGGTTTATTCAGAGCATTCTTTTACCCTCCAATGCACATGCCGAGACCTCCCATCGACACTTGCAACCCTGAAAGGAACCAATCAGATGAAAGGTGAGGTGAAAGGAGAAAGGAGATGAAATGGAGAGACAGAACATTCTGGGGTTGTAATGATTCGTCCCAGCATTCGCCTGGCGACCCGGGGAAACACAGAAAAACCCATGGGTTAGGAATGTCGGCCACGGTTATCGAACCCACGACCTCCCAAATGCTGGCCACAGACGTTACCGTCTGAGTCATCCCGCTCGGTGTCGGCATGGAAAGCCAAAGTTCTGTGATTCGAATCGCGGCATTGACCGCGAATGTTTTCCATAATAATATATGGTTATTATCATTGTCATCTTAATTATAAATTAAAAAAGTAACTCTCTCTATTTATTTAGAGCGTTTAATGCTTCTTTTTACCACACTAGCTTACAGAAGCGCAAACTGTGTCAAATACAAGGATTAAAATCGTGGATATAACTTTAATAGCACTACTAGCACAAAAATAAAATGGTATATAGTAGGTACATTAGAGGAATTCGAGCGCAGTTTTTTGGGCATATATGGGAAAGGATAGGGAAAACGAGGATAGATGGGGCGGTTCAATGAGGAAAATGGGTTTATATGGGAGAGATAGGGAATACGACGACCGATACTATGCTAGACAGGGTTGAAGGACGAAAATACGTTTATATGGAAGAGATAGAGGAGAGGTGTTAGGCTAGACAGAGGCTGAGGAGTAGAGTATGGTTTATATGAAAGGTATAGGAAAACGAGGAGAGCTGTTAGACTAGACAGAGTTGAAGGGTAGAGTATGTCTTTTATGTGAGAGAGGTAGGGAACAGGAGGAGAGGTGTTAGGCTAGACAGAGTTGAAGGGCAGAGTTTGTCTTTTATATGAGAGAGGTAGGGAACAGGGGTAGGGGTGTTAGGCTAGGCAGAGGTCGAGGTGTAGAGTATGGTTTATATGAGAGATATAGGAAAACGAGGAGAGATATTAGGCTAAGCAGGTTGAGTATGCGTTTATAAGGAGAGACGAGAAAACAGAGAGATCCTATGCTACGATAGACAGGTGTTAAAGGTACAATGTGTTGCATATATGTTAGATAGGAAACCAAAGAAATACTCAGCTAGACAGGGGGCAGGAGGAGGAACACGCATTATGAGAGGTAGGGGATACGGGGAGAGATGCTAGACTAGACAGTGGTTGAGAGTAGAGTATGCGTTTATATGTATGAGAAGTATAGGAACTGGAGGAGGGGTGTTAGGCTAGACAGATGTTGAGGAGTAGAATGCGCTTTATATGAGAGCGGTAGGGGATACGGGGAGAGGTGCTAGACTAGACAGAGGTTGAGGAGTAGAGTATGGTTTATATGAGAGGTATAGGAAAACGAGGAGAGGTGTTAGGCTAGACAGAGGTTTAGAGTAGAGTATGCTTTATTTGTATGAGAGGTATAGGATCAGGAGGAGAGGTATTAGGCTAGACAGATACTGAAGGAGTAACAATATGGGTTTATATACAGGAGAGATAGGGAATAGGAGAGGAGGTGCTAGACCTTGAAAGCGACTTTAGACGTGAACTTCGTGGAAAACTGTTTCATGTCAATGTTAGAGCGCTAATTCTAGACATGCCCATCACGTAACCTATTCAGGGAAAAGGTGACTCGTTCAGGGGAAAAAGGTGACTGCTCAGGGAAAAAGGTGACCCACAAAGGGAAGAAGGAGACCAGCAAAGGGAAAAACGTGACCAGCAAAAGGAAAAAGGTGACCAGTAAAGGGAAAAAGGTGACCAGCAAAGGGAAAAAGGTGACCACCAAAGGGAAAATGGTGACCAGTAAAGGGAAAAATGTGACCAGTAAAGGGAAAAAGGTGACCAGTAAAGGAAAAAATGTGACCAGTAAAGGGAAAATGTGACCAGCAAAGGGAAAAAGGTGACCAGCAAAGGAAAAAGGAGACCAGCAAAGGGATAAACGTGGCCAGCAAAGGGAAAAACGTGACCAGCAAAGGGAAAAGGTGACCAGCAAAGGGAAAAAGGTGACCAGCAAGGGGAAGGTGACCAGCAAAGTGAAAAAAGGTGACCAGCAAAGGGAAAACGGTGACTAGCAAAGGGAAAAAGGTGACCTGCAACGGGATAAAGGTGACCAGTAAAGGGAAAAATGTGAACTGCAACGGGAAAAGCTAACCTACTCACACTAACAGGTAAGTAATTTAGCTAGTATTGCAAGAGGCTGACGGCATCATAGCAGTATATGATTTCACAAGTAATTCAGCTAGTATCGTAGGTATTTAGGCTAATTCATCTAGTATCACAGGAGGATAGATTCCAGAGGCTAACTGCATCATGGCTCTGCATGATTTCACAGGTAATTCAGCTAGTATCGTAGGTATTTAGGCTAATTCAGCTAGTATCACAAGAGGATAGATTCTAGGGTTGGGTATAGCTTAGTGCCGTATTTTACAGGTAATTCAGAGAGTATCGTAGGTATTTAGGTTAATTCAAGTATCACAGGCGTTTAGAGTAATTCAGCCAGCCTTACAGGAGAGTAGGTTCCAGGGTCGGTTATAACATAGCTTCGTATTTCACAGATAGTTCAGGTAATATCGTAAGTATTTGAGGTAATCGACATAGCTTCACGGATATTATTGATAATTTTGATCAGCGATTTGTATCACAGCTATTTAAGGTAATTGCAAGTGATTCAGGTTGTATTAATGGTATTTGAGTCATTTTAACAGGTAATTCAGATAGTATCACAGGTGTTAGTGTTAATTTCAATCAGCGATTCGTATCAAAGCTATTTAAGGTAATTTCACATGATTAGGGTAGTATCACAGGTATTTAAGTAATTGTTACAGGCAACTCAACTAGTATCACAGGTTATTCATGGTAATATAGAGAGTAATTAGATTATAAACATTTCTCATCCAACGTTACAACAATTTATATACTTTTTCTAAATCTTACAAACTTATTGTATGTTAAACAGTTAGTGTACGAGGTGGAGAGGGATAAACTGCATAGTGGTTCACAAATTGAAAAGCTTTGCGTCAACATACCCTTATTTAAGTTCGTTGTAGGTGTCTCTCCCCTTTTATCTGGGCTTGAGACTAGCACTAGGATTGCTCCTAATGGCACGGTTACCACCTTCCCTTCCATCTTCTTCTTTCTTCATCAGGCGTCTGCTAGTTGCATACACAGCACACGGATAAACTTCATTTTTAAGATTGTAGACTCACGAGAAAATCTTCATCTTCGACTTACATTCTCTTAAGCACTGTTTGTAATACTGTAATGTCCATACGCATAGGTAGTTATTCCATCCTCAGCAATAATTCTTTTATCATCAAAGGGATTCAATGTAATTTTATTCACTTGCACTGTGGTAACAGCATGCTTTCGTGACAGGATTAGATTCATGGGAGTTCTGATGCTTTCACAGGTTTTAAGACAGTCTGTATAGCTGTCAAATGTAATGTACTGTTTAATAGCGCTAGGTTTTATACCTTTAATCTTTTTTATCATTGAGCCTTGAATATCTAAGGCATACATCTTAGGACGTAGTCCAACAAAGCGTAGGATGATTTTGCTATTAGCTTCATCTTTAAATTCTCCCAATACCTTCTTGTTCTGAGTAGAGTGGCATATATGATTGACAGGGTAATCAGCTGTATCGAGATGCTCAAGAAAACGTAGCTTGTCCTGGTACACATCTTCAGTTGTTACACGATGAATGAATGAATCAGTATCCATGTACATAAGCTTCAGGTTTCCAGCTCCGTAATAAGGCAACAACACATCGTAATGATAGCGATACATTAAAGTCTTGGAGATGTCCAACACTCTCATTCCAATGTATATAGGCTTGTTGAACACAATCTGATGAGAGGCCAAATGTACACCAGCTAGATTAGCAGCATATATCGTCCTGTCAATAAACGTAGGCTTAGCGATCAGCTTCTCTAGAGTTTTTTCATTGGTCACCAGTCGTATGTCCATACGGTTACGCAGGTTCTCCATAGTTTTTCCAAACATGGCGTTGTTAAAGAGCTTGTAGAGATCCTTCTCGAAATCATTTGCAGCTTGTTGTTGTAGCCTGTTGTTAAATTCTACATAAGGTTTTAGCCACCGAGACTGTCGGAATTGTAGCACACGATGAATTTTTGTTAGTCGTAGTCCATGATCAAGAGCTTGCTTCAAAGCCATGTAATGCACTACATACGTCTTTCGAGGTCCAAGATGAGGTATCAGTTTCTTTGTAGCTGATTCCAATAGCTTCATACACTCAGGCAGGAAAGGTAGATCGTTGTGTAGATCGTGAAGTTCTGCAGGATACTCGATATCGACTTCTAATATGTACCCATGAGGATCATCTTCTTGTAGTCTTTCTAAGTTGATTTCTTCAGGCGAAACCCACTGAAATCCACCATAAGGAAGGGCGTGACAATTGCCCAGCCATATTGGTTATTAGCGTCCTCGTATGTGATAAATTGGGTTGGCCTCGACGGATCAAACTTCTCCATATAAGTGTTATTAGCCTCTGCATACCGATGAGAAACTTGACATAAACCTCCTCTTATACCTGATTCCACCATGAGCAGTTGATCATAATCTTGTAACAGCTCTAACTTAATTCCAGTATACAGTAACATAGCGTCCCATGTAAGACCTGGAGAGGTAAAATAATGGGCCGGATCGACTTTATGTGTTTTGAGGATTTGCTCTCTGAACGTCTCAAAGACGACAGCTAGAAGAAGTACATCCGAAGTTAAGTAGAGATCGCTGTACTCTCCCAGGTTTCTCACATTAAACAGCTCCCATACATTTCTAGCATGATCATAGTCAGTATTAGTAATTTCTTCTTCATTTAATCTATTGTAGAAGGAGTCCTTAGGAGGCAAGCAGGTCTCGTTCAGGGCATCCCATGACGTAACAAAATCATATGGAAATACGCCCTTACGTGTCATCAACTTCAATTTGTCTTCTCCGAAGTACTTTAGTGTTTCTGGATATGAGGTTAGATTTTTTACCAACTTATCCAAGCTTGTACTGAGGAATCGGAAGCTATCCACAAACCGAAGCTTTATATCACCTACATACTTGGTGAATGAGATATAGCTTTCTTCAGAGTTAGGAATTACATCCACACGTTCACTTGTGCACCCCAACTCCTTTACAATGAAATGCGAGTCATATCCGCTAAGGTTATGCATGAAGACTGGGATATATTTAGGTGTTTTGCAGGCTAAATTGCATTCATTATGTAGACTTCCACGATAATCACCGCTGATGTGATCATGGTCGCGTACTTTGTAGTTTTCTCCTGTAAAGCCTTTACCACACAAGTAGCATACCATAGAAGACTCAAAATCTCTTTGCTGTCGGTCCGTAAGTTTCAGAGGCTTAGTAGATTTGTATATATTACCAATCATTGCTGCAAGAGATGTGAGGTACAGCATAAACTTCTGAGCAGCATCATAGCCACGATATACATAGGGTTGCTTAGGAAGTCCAGTTTCGAGATGTTCAACACTGGATGAAGGCTTCACATAAACGCAGAAGCTCATTGGTGAGTGCTCTTGATAAGGTATTGTATAGGAAGTTTCAGGATTGGGTATACACGTATGACATGGAGTGAGAATACTCTCAAAATCAGCATAGATGACATAAGGTAGTTTCAGCATCCTCTCAACATTTTTAAACTGTACAATTGATTTCTCCTTGGTAGGCATAACTACCCTTGCAACACCATGTTGATTACAGGTGGCTGCATGTTCTTGTAGTTTTTCCAGTCCACTTCGTCCATTACACGTCCACACGTTCATTACATTTTGTTTTCTGGCGTCGAACGAGCTTCTCGAAATTCTTTATATACACGTAGTGATGTTTTCCACTACTATCATTCAATAGTAGCAGGTCGCGATGTTCAGGTAGTTCAACATCAGCAACCTTTATCGGATACACTTCATGCTTTTCATCTAGACCGAAAACGTTAATATCTTTTTAAACTTCTCAAATTTAGGTATTTGAGAAAGTGGAGTAGGATAGGAAACACAGCTGAAGTCGTACTTATCTTGAAGTTGTTTGTATTTGCTCACACGTTGCGCATCCTTCTCAACGAATTTAGCTAATATAGAGTACATAAAACATTTCTCGTCGGTAAAGTTCTGAATGTTTATACACGCTTCTTTAGCTCCGACAGATGACGGTAGTGGTATGTAGCTACTTCCTCGTAACGGGTTGTACTTGTTGATACGAAGTCGAACTCCTTCCACAGCAAGCAAAGCCCAGCTGCTACCCTTAAGCTGAGACTCCTCCATTTCAGTCACCAATTTCTTGAATTTCACTTCCATCGCTGACTCCAGATCAGTTTCCAGGAAAACAGCTTGATTCCGTGTTTTAAATGTTTTGTCACAGGTTTCTCCAATACTGTTAACAAATCGACACTCAACCAGCAGATTAATTTTAACACTCTTGTGAATACCAAGCTCTTTATGCACAGCCTAGATTATGCGTTGTTTTGCTTCATGCAGATACACATTTAGGTCCTTAGCTGATTCGCATCGTATAAAATACGATTTCAATCGTCCTTCAAATGAAGTTTCGTATTCTTTCATATCACAGTCCTCCATTGGTGACAGTAACTGATGTTTAGTTGGCTCCAATCTGCTTTTCTTCTGAGAGCTGCTTATTTCACATATATCTTCGTGTCGCTGCCCCTTATAACCATCTTTGAAGGTTACATTACAATGTTTACATTTGAATAGCTTCTTGCAGCTCATATCGTGTCTTCTCTTGTGATAACCTCGGAGGAACTTCTTTCCACATTTTCCGCATGCATATCCAGTAGCGCTTGGAATAATATCCTTATACGCTGAGTTATTCATCTTTATTCTTGATGTAATAACGTATTAATCACTGATCAATGAAATGTAGACCTCTTCACCTTGATAACACTTTAGAAATCTGATTATTCTTGGAGAGAACACGATGTTAACACCTCAAGACTAATTAGCACAATGAAGTCCAAAGCCCTAGATCACCATATTTATAGAGGGAGCTCGAACCTTTTAGATCAATCATAAACTCGCTCCATAACCAGCTGTATATGATCGCTCAACGTGTATTAACCCCAGCCATATAAACTCACGTCCAGAGACAGGATGTTTATGACTTCACACCCAGAGACAGGATGTCTAGCAGCATCAAACGCGTTTAAACTCATCTCATAACTACCTGCTTATGCTGTCACACCAGCAAGAGGTGTATTCCCACACGCTCATTCAGACATATATTTCAAATTCAAAGCCTACCACCACTACCACCACCATCACCACCTATTGTACGAAGGTTAATTCAAGCTGTATTATCACAATACTTAAAACTAAAAGCTTAAAAGGAAACCTAGAGGATGTCCCCCTTATTTAGTTAAATGTATGTATATACTACATTTTTTCATGTTTTTATTCCCTTTTCAATTCTTCCTTTCCATATTCTCACAGAAAGACCATAACATTTCACTACAATCACGAGAAAAGCAATTTTTCCAGAGTTACACAGATTCTAAGCTTCTAAATCGAACCCGGCATTACTTTTAATAAATGTATTTTAGCTCCCCCACATCAGCATCAAGCATTTAATCTTTACTCGACCCTGATATGATCCATAGGCCTGAAGATATATGAAATCACCCCTTCGGGATTCGATCTGAGTACTTTAAAGTAATATTTGTCATGATAACGATATTTAAGGACTAGATACTCTGTTAGCGTTTACCTTGACATGTCTATCTAAATGAAATTACGAGTTATTAAATTTGCAAGTAAATTTCATTGAATCGGTATTCGAACCCAGAAAACCAGGAACAAAATTATGTATAATATTAGCTTGACGTGTTAAAGAAAGCTGTATGCAGTTACATCATCGATCTAAGTGATATATTCTAGTGTACAGAGGGAAATTAAGGAAGTCATTAAAAGATGGGGAATCGAACCAAGCACAACTGATTGGGAATTATATACAGCATTAATCAATCAGTACAGAACCTATCAATCATGCTTTGTTGCACTCCTCTACCTCACTTAGTTCCCGAAATAATGAAGATTTAAAAATTAAGGATCGAACCCAGGACGTCAGGTATCTAATTACACATTCAAAAGATACTACCTAATAACATAAACGCAATAAAGTTTTTTTGGCGTCTTTATCTAAAGTCGTTTAGGAGTTATTAAATTTGCAATTAAATTTCATTGAATCGGTATTCGAACCCAGAATACAAGGAACAAAATTATGTATAATATTAGTTTGACGTGTTAAACAAAGCTGTATGCAGTTACATCATCGATCTAAGTGATATATTCTAGTGTACATAGGGTTCGAATACCGATTCAATGAAATTTACTTGCAAATGTAATAACTCGTAATTTCATTTAGATAGACATGTCAAGGTAAACGCTAACAGAGTATCTAGTCCTTAAATATCGTTATCATGACAAATATTACTTTAAAGTACTCAGATCGAATCCCGAAGGGGTGATTTCATATATCTTCAGGCCTATGGATCATATCAGGTTCGAGTAAAGATTAAATGCTTGATGCTGATGTGGGGGAGCTAAAATACATTTATTAAAAGTATTGCCGGGTTCGATTTAGAAGCTTAGAATCTGTGTAACTCTGGAAAAATTGCTTTTCTCGTGATTGTAGTGAAATGTAATGGTCTTTCTGTGAGAAGATGGAAAGGAAGAATTGAAAAGGGAATAAAAACATGAAATAATGTAGTATATACATAAATTTAACTAAACAAGGGGGACATCTTCTAGGTTTCCTTTTAAGCTTTTAGTTTTAAGTATTGTGATAATACAGCTTGAATTAACCTTCGTACAATAGGTGGTGATGGTGGTGGTAGTGGTGGTAGGCTTTGAATTTGAAATATATGTCTGAATGAGCGTGTGGGAATACACCTCTTGCTGGTGTGACAGCATAAGCAAGTAGTTATGAGACGAGTTTAAACGTGTTTGATGCTGCCAGACATCCTGTCTCTGGGTGTGACGTCATAAACATCCTGTCTCTGGACGTGAGTTTATATGGCTGGGGTTAATACACGTTGAGCGATCATATACAGCTGGTTATGGAGCGAGTTTATGATTGATCTAAAAGGTTCGAGCTCCCTCTATAAATATGGTGATCTAGGGCATTGGACTTCATTGTGCTAATTAGTCTTGAGGTGTTAACATCGTGTTCTCTCAAAGAATAATCAGCTTTCTAAAGTGTTATCAAGGTGAAGAGGTCTACATTTCATTGATCAGTGATTAATACGTTATTACATTAAGAATATAGATGAATAACTCAGCGTATAAGGATATTATTCCAAGCGCTACTGGATATGCATGCGGAAAATGTGGAAAGAAGTTCCTCCGAGGTTATCACAAGAGAAGACACGATATGAGCTGCAAGAAGCTATTCAAATGTAAACATTGTAATGTAACCTTCAAAGATGGTTATAAGGGGCAGCGACACGAAGATATATGTGAAATAAGCAGCTCTCAGAAGAAAAGAAGATTGGAGCAAACTAAACATCAGTTACTGTCAACAATGGAGGACTGTGACATGAAAGAATACGAAACTTCATTCGAAGGACGATTGATATCGTATTTTATACGATGCGAATCAGCTAAGGACCTAAATATGTATCTGCATGAAGCAAAACAACGCATAATCCAGGCTGTGCATAAAGAGCTTGGTATTCACAAGAGTGTTAAAATTAATCTGCTGGTTGAGTGTCGATTTGTTAACAGTATTGGAGAAACCTGTGACAAAACATTTAAAACACGGAATCAAGCTGTTTTCCTGGAAACTGATCTGGAGTCAGCGATGGAAGTGAAATTCAAGAAATTGGTGACTGAAATGGAGGAGTCTCAGCTTAAGGGTAGCAGCTGGGCTTTGCTTGCTGTGGAAGGAGTTCGACTTCGTATCAACAAGTACAACCCGTTACGAGGAAGTAGCTACATACCACTACCGTCATCTGTCGGAGCTAAAGAAGCGTGTATAAACATTCAGAACTTTACCGACGAGAAATGTTTTATGTACTCTATATTAGCTAAATTCGTTGAGAAGGATGCGCAACGTGTGAGCAAATACAAACAACTTTAAGATAAGTACGACTTCAGCTGTGTTTCCTATCCTACTCCACTTTCTCAAATACCTAAATTTGAGAAGTTTAAAAAGATATTAACGTTTTCGGTCTAGATGAAAAGCATGAAGTGTATCCGATAAAGGTTGCTGATGTTGAACTACCTGAACATCGCGACCTGCTACTATTGAATGATAGTAGTGGAAAACATCACTACGTGTATATAAAGAATTTCGAGAAGCTCATTCGACGCCAGAAAACTAAATGTAATGAACGTGTTTATACCTGCAAGCTCCTGAAACTTCCTATACAATACCTTATCAAGAGCACTCACCAATGAGCTTCTATGTTTATGTGAAGCCTTCACAGTGTTGAACATCTCGAAACTGGACGTCCTAAGCAACCCTATGTATATCGTGGCTATGATGCTGCTCAGAAGTTTATGCTGTATCTCACATCTCTTGCAACAATGATTGGTAATATATACAAATCTGCTAAGCCTCTGAAACTTACGGACCGACAGCAAAGAGATTTTGAGTCTTCTATGGTATGCTACTTGTGTGGTAAAGGCTTTACAGGAGAAAACTACAAAGTACGCGACCATGATCACATCAGCGGTGATTATCGTGGAAGTCTACATAATGAATGCAATTTAGCCTGCAAAACACCTAAATATATCCCAGTCTTCATGCATAACCTTAGCGGATATGACTCGCATTTCATTGTAAAGGAGTTGGGGTGCACAAGTGAACGTGTGGATGTAATTCCTAACTCTGAAGAAAGCTATATCTCATTCACCAAGTATGTAGGTGATATAAAGCTTCGGTTTGTGGATAGCTTCCGATTCCTCAGTACAAGCTTGGATAAGTTGGTAAAAAATCTAACCTCATATCCAGAAACACTAAAGTACTTCGGAGAAGACAAATTGAAGTTGATGACACGTAAGGGCGTATTTCCATATGATTTTGTTACGTCATGGGATGCCCTGAACGAGACCTGCTTGCCTCCTAAGGACTCCTTCTACAATAGATTAAATGAAGAAGCAATTACTGATACTGACTATGATCATGCTAGAAATGTATGGGAGCTGTTTAATGTGAGAAACCTCGGAGAGTACAGCGATCTCTACTTAACTTCGGATGTACTTCTTCTAGCTGACGTCTTTGAGACGTTCAGAGAGCAAACCCTCAAAACACATAAAGTCAATCCGGCCCGTTATTTTACCTCTCCAGGTCTTACATGGGACGCTATGTTACTGTATACTGGAATTAAGTTAGAGCTGTTACAAGATTATGATCAACTGCTCATGGTGGAATCAGGTATAAGAGGAGGTCTATGTCAAGTTTCTCATCGGTATGCAGAGGCTAATAACACTTATATGGAGAAGTTTGATCCGTCGAGGCCAACCCAATTTATCACATACGAGGACGCTAATAACCAATATGGCTGGGAAATGTGTCACGCCCTTCCTTATGGTGGATTTCAGTGGGTTTCGCCTGAAGAAATCAACTTAGAAAGACTACAAGAAGATGATCCTCATGGGCACATATTAGAAGTCGATATCGAGTATCCTGCAGAACTTCACGATCTACACAACGATCTACCTTTCCTGCCTGAGTGTATGAAGCCATTGAAATCAGCTACAAAGAAACTGATACCTCATCTTGGACCTCGAAAGAAGTATGTAGTGCATTACATGGCTTTGAAGCAAGCTCTTGATCATGGACTACGACTAACAGAAATTCATCGTGTGCTACAATTCCGACAGTCTCGGTGGCTAAAACCTTATGTAGAATTTAACAACAGGCTACGACAACAAGCTGCAAATGATTTCGAGAAGGATCTCTACAAGCTCTTTAACAACGCCATGTTTGGAAAAACTATGGAGAACCTGCGTAACCGTATGGACATACGACTGTTGACCAATGAAAAAACTCTAGAGAAGCTGATCGCTAAGCCTACGATTATGAACAGGACGATATATGCTGCTAATCTAGCTGGTGTACATTTGGCCTCTCGTCAGATTGTGTTCAACAAGCCCATATACATTGGAATGAGTGTGTTGGACATCTCCAAGACATTAATGTATCACTATGATTACGATGTGTTGTTGCCTTATTACGGAGCTGGAAACCTGAAGCTTATGTACATGGATACTGATTCATTCATTCATCGTGTAACAACTGAAGATGTGTACCAGGACAAGCTACGTTTTCTTGAGCATCTCGATACAGCTGATTACCCTGTCAATCATATATGCCACTCTACTCAGAACAAGAAGGTATTGGGAGAATTTAAAGATGAAGCTAATAGCAAAATCATCCTACGCTTTGTTGGACTACGTCCTAAGATGTATGCCTTAGATATTCAAGGCTCAATGATAAAAAAGAATAAAGGTATAAAACGTAGCGCTATTAAACAGTACATTACATTTGACAGCTATACAGACTGTCTTAAAACCTGTGAAATCATCAGAACTCCCATGAATCTAATCCTGTCATGAAAGCATGCTGTTACCACAGTGCAAGTGAATAAAATTACATTGAATCCCTTTGATGATAAAAGAATTATTGCTGAGGATGGTATAACTACCTATGCGTATGGACATTACAGTATTACAAACAGTGCTTAAGAGAATGTAAGTCGAAGATGAAGATTTTCTCGTGAGTCTACAATCTTAAAAATGAAGTTTATCCGTGTGCTGTGTATGCAACTAGCAGACGCCTGATGAAGAAAGAAGATGATGGAAGGGAAGGTGGTAACCCTGCCATTAGGAGCAATCCTAGTGCTAGTCTCAAGCCTAGATAAAAGGGGAGAGACACCTACAACGAACTTAAATAAGGGTATGCTGACGCAAAGCTTTTCAATTTGTGACCCAATATGCAGTTTATCTCTCTCCGCCTCGTACACTAACTGTTTAACATATAATAAGTTTGTAAGATTTAGAAAAAGTATATAAATTGTTGTAACGTTGGATGAGAAATGTTTATAATCTAATTACTCTCAATATTACCATGAATACCTGTGATACTAGTTGAATTGCCTGTTAAAATTACTTAAATACCTGTGATACTACCCTAATCATGTGATATTACCTTAAATAGCTCTGATACGAATCGCTGATCGAAATTAACACTAACACCTGTGATACTATCTGAATTACCTGTTAAAATGACTCAAATACCATTAATACAACCTGAATCTCTTGCAATTACCTTAAATAGCTGTGATGCAAATCGCTGATCAAAATTATCAATAATATCCGTGAAGCTATGTCGATTACCTCAAATACTTACGATATTACCTGAACTATCTGTGAAATACGAAGCTATGTTATAACCGACCCTGGAACCTACCCTCCTGTAAGGCTAGCTGAATTACTCTAAACGCCTGTGATACTTGAATTAACCTAAATACCTACGATACTCTCTGAATTACCTGTAAAATACGGCACTAAGCTATACCCAACCCTAGAATCTATCCTCTTGTGATACTAGCTGAATTAGCCTAAATACCTACGATACTAGCTGAATTACCTGTGAAATCATGCAGAGCCATGATGCAGTTAGCCTCTGGAATCTATCCTCCTGTGATACTAGATGAATTAGCCTAAATACCTACGATACTAGCTGAATTACTTGTGAAATCATATACTGCTATGATGCCGTCAGCCTCTTGCAATACTAGCTAAATTACTTACCTGTTAGTGTGAGTAGGTTAGCTTTTCCCGTTGCAGTTCACATTTTTCCCTTTATCTGGTCACCTTTTTCCCGTTGCAGGTCACCTTTTTCCCTTTGCTGGTCACCTTTTTTCCTTTGCTGGTCACCTTCTTTCCCTTTGCTGGTCACCTTCTTCCCTTTGATGGTCACCTTTTTCCCTTTGCTGGTCACGTTTTCCTTTTGCTGGTCACGTTTTTCCCTTTGCTGGTCACGTTTTTCCCTTTGCTGGTCACCTTTTTCCCTTTGCTGGTCACACTTTTCCTTTTACTGGTCACATTTTTCCCTTTACTGGTCAGCTTTTTCCCTTTACTGGATACATTTTTCCCTTTACTGGTCACCTTTTTCCCTTTGCTGGTCACCTTTTTCCCTTTGCTGGTCACCTTTTTTCCTTTACTGGTCACCTTTTTCCCTTTGCTGGTCACGTTTTGACCTTTGCTGGTCTCCTTTTTCCCTTTGTGGGTCACCTTTTTCCCTGAGCAGTTCCCTTTTTCCCCTGAACGAGTCATCTTTCCCTGAATAGGTTACGTGATGGGCATGTCTAGAATTAGCGCTCTAAAATTGACATGCAACAGTTTTCCACGAAGTTCACGTCTAAAGTCGCTTTTAAGGTCTAGCACCTCCTCTCCTATTCCCTATCTCTCCTGTATATAAACCCATATTGTTATTCCTTCAGTATCTGTCTAGCCTAATACCTCTCCTCCTGATCCTATACCTCTCATACAAATAAAGCATACTCTACTCTAAACCTCTGTCTAGCCTAACACCTCTCCTCGTTTTCCTATACCTCTCATATAAACCATACTCTACTCCTCAACCTCTGTCTAGTCTAGCACCTCTCCCCGTATCCCCTACCGCTCTCATATAAAGCGCATTCTACTCCTCAACATCTGTCTAGCCTAACACCCCTCCTCCAGTTCCTATACTTCTCATACATATAAACGCATACTCTACTCTCAACCACTGTCTAGTCTAGCATCTCTCCCCGTATCCCCTACCTCTCATAATGCGTGTTCCTCCTCCTGCCCCCCTGTCTAGCTGAGTATCTCTTTGGTTTCCTATCTAACATATATACAACACTTTCTACCTTTAACACCTGTCTATCGTAGCATAAGATCTCACCGTTTTCTCGTCTCTCCTTATAAACGCATACTCAAACTGCTTAGCCTAATATCTCTCCTCGTTTTCCTATATCTCTCATATAAACCATACTCTACACCTCGACCTCTGTCTAGCCTGACACCCCTACCCCTGTTCCCTACCTCTCTCATATAAAAGACAAACTCTGCCCTTCAACTCTGTCTAGCCTAACACCTCTCCTCCTGTTCCCTACCTTTCTCACATAAAAGACATACTCTACCCTTCAACTCTGTCTAGCCTAACAGCTCTCCTCGTTTTCCTATACCTTTCATATAAACCATACACTACTCCTCAGCCTCTGTCTAGTCTAGCATCTCTCCCCGTATCCCCTACCTCTCATAAAGCGTGTTCCCCCTCCTGCCCCCTGTCTAGCTGAGTATCTCTTTGGTTTCATATCTAACATATATACAACACATTCTACCTTTAACACCTGTCTATCGTAGCATAGGATCTCTCTGTTTTCTCGTCTCTCCTTATAAACGCATACTCAACCTGCTTAGCCTAATATCTCTCCTCGTTTTCCTATATCTCTCATATAAACCATACTCTACACCTCGACCTCTGTCTAGCCTAACACCCCTACGCCTGTTCCCTACCTCTCTCATATAAAAGACAAACTCTGCCCTTCAACTCTGTCTAGCCTAACACCTCTCCTCCTGTTCCCTACCTCTCTCACATAAAAGACATACTCTACCCTTCAACTCTGTCTAGCCTAACAGCTCTCCTCGTTTTTCTATACCTTTCATATAAACCATACACTATTCCTCAGCCTCTGTCTAGCCTAACACCTCTCCTCTATCTCTTCCATATAAACGTATTTCCCTCCTTCAACCCTGTCTAGCATAGTATCGGTCGTCGTATTCCCTATCTCTCCCATATAAACCCATTTTCCTCATTGAACCGCCCCATCTATCCTCGTTTTCCCTATCCTTTCCCATATATGCCCAAAACACTGCGCTCGAATTCCTCTAAGGTACCTACTGTATATATTTATAGGAATTAAACACATTTTCCTTAATAAAAAATACACCAAATGTGAAATGTTGTAGCACGGTTTGGAGAATAAATGCAATAATAATAATAATAATAATAATAATAATAATAATAATAGTCATACTGTAAACATTTTTGGTGACCTCATTTATTCATTTCTTTAATAGGAAGACCACCGACCTTGATTTTCAATGACCTCTTTTACTCTCAGAGGCATTGAGGAAACTAAAGAGCTGCAGATTTGAGGTCGCCTCCTCATACTCTCCCAGAATTTCCAGACATGTTCTCTCAGTGCATTTTTGGTGCGTTCTTGACGTTGTTCCCAGTCCCGGACCATTAATTCTCAAACGTTCTCAATTGTATTAAGGTCAGGAGACCTCGCAGGCCATTCCAAAACCGAAATGTCTGGGTGCTGCTGAAGGTCTACGCCTTTGTGGTCCGGAATGTGTGCATACTACTGTTTTAACGCATGAAATGTATCACAGGCATTTCCTCTTCCGAGTAGATGGAGTGGACCTATGAGAGCATGCATGGCTTTAGGACTGCAACATATCCCTGGAAGTCCATGTTAGAGGAGACTTCAATAAGCTGCCTTACTCCAATGCCGCTCATCCAGTCCCATACATCTAAGCTGATCCTGCCACTCCGTGTAGTTGCAATAACGTGTTTAGTGTGGAAGTGAGTGTTGTCGGGTCGCCACTAAGACAACCCCCCACTCTCGTCTGACGAGAAGTCGTCTCCCAGAAGTCTTGACTTGCTGGCAGATGCTGGAGGCAGAAGGCCACGCGAGCTTCCCTCTGTTCTTGCTTAAGGGCTTCCTTTCTCGCAGACCTGCGATGTCGGATGCCAGCAGCATGGAGTCGTCGATGGACCATCTCAACACCCTCTGGGGGATTTAGATTTCTTGTTATTCTTATCGCTGGAAGGAAGGGATTCTCATTGTGGACCTCTAGAATAGCTCTGTCGTCCTCATCTATGGTTTTCTTTTACCTTCTTTGCTGTTGCTTTATCTTAAGGCTCCCTTCACCTCCTCCTGAAGCCTTTTCGCCCATAACTACACAGTCTGTTCTGCATGCCCAACGTCTTGGTATATTTGGCCACTATGCGGCCACATTCCTACAATGCGGTACTGGTTACCTCATTTGTGTATGGCATGGTGTAAGAAGCATTGGTAGAGTGTGGTCTTCCAATATTGTCCGCGTATATCGCTTAACATGCCCTATTCGTCATTTGGTGATTACTAGCTCGTAGGCAATACAAAGTGATGATAATGTCACCTGATACCAAGGTCCTCTGATTTCACCCTACCAGTTTAAAGCAAACCATAAAACATTTAGAATAGTTACTTCTTTGTATTGGCGGTTAGAGTGTTGACTTATGAAGTTGAGATTCCGGGTTCAGTTCTCGGCTGGAGGAGAACATCTTATGACCTTTATGTTTATTTCATATTCACAGAAGAGTAAGGAAGAATTAAAGGAAAGTATAAATTGTTTCTGGTTGAACGAAAGAGTAAACTTCGTTGTTTCCTTAATTTGACTGAGGACACGCACTATAGAGCGTAATTTGGTGATATTGCTTCTAAACTGTTACTGCACAGGAATTAAAGTAGGGCTGAAATTTGGGAACATTACAAATATTCGATTCGTGGAACCCCGGCCTTCGTTGTAGATTTAGTTCTGGAAAGGAGACTCGTAGGTTTCTAGTGCTCCTTGTGAATTTCAAACGCCTGAGATAGCTTAAAAGCAAGTCTTCTGAGCGTCAAATGTATTAATGTAGAAGTCCAAAGGGCGACATAACAGTAGCTCTTTGATAGAACGGCGGCTTCTGGGACAGAATTGCGGAGGTTGAAATACTGACAGATATTTGGTTCTTTTTTTCTTTTCTTTTCCCTTCGGATTCTACTTAAACGAAGAAGCTTGTTTCAGGTATTCAGTGTTTTATAATATTTAAAAATTATACGATATTAGTATACGATATTATATATCTTCCTTAACGGAGGGAAATCGGCACCGATCCAGAGAGGATACTGTAGCTACCCTCCACGAGGGGGGTGTCCCCAGGAGGAAGGATGAGACGAGAGAAGACACCAGGCGGCCGGTTCCAAGAGTGACGGCACAGAATGACATGGTCCCTAAGCTTCCAGAAGTAGACATCCGGATGAGGAACAGGTAGACCGGAGACCCCGTCCCGAACAGAGGGTATCCAACGCCCCACAAATGGGTGCGGATAACCCGGCAGCCAGCCGAAAGCCGAGGGACGGAAAAAGTTCACAGAGAGAATCCTTTTATCCTGCCACGCTTCACCGAAACACCATAGCCGATACTTCCGACGCTGAAAGAGACCAACGTGATGAAGAAGCAATGACATGATGAATGGAAATAAATGGAGGGACAGGAAATTCAGAGGCTGAAAGAAGCCACTCCAGAATTCGCCTGATGACCCGGAAAACCCCCGAATAACACATGGTCGGAGTGGGTGGTCGCTGGGGATCGAACCCGGGACCTCCCGAATGAGGGCTAGAGACGCTGTCGCCTGAGCCATCCTGCTCGGTACTGCCATCACTATCATAAGTTGTGTTGATAACATTTGTTTGTCAAGAGCCAAAAGGTCAATATGATCTTATGTAATTAAATTTTATACGCATTTAAGCACAATTAGTTGTAACAATTCCTAAAGAAAAGCATCATAGCAGCAATTATTACCCTTAATTAAATTGGCAAACGTATCGTCTGGCATACTTCAATTGCATAAATGCCCTTTGCTAAAAGTACGCAGTTATTTTTGCTTGATCCCCCTTCAAATTATAAAAACAAGTGATTATTTATAGAAAAATATCGTTTCTTAAATTAAGTTTCTCTCAGTGCAGACTAGTATACTATACAGTAGGTCTGTACAAGAACCGGTATACTGCCAAAGAGCCCACCTCACCGCAGCAGGATATTACGTTATACTGCGTAAATGCAAGCAGAGCTGCGGACTGTAATTTGCTCATTAGTATCTTGTAGACAATGTTTCAGCCAAGTTCTAGCGGCACTAAACGGAGACCCTCGACTCCAGTTTTCAAGGAGGAATGGGAAAATTTCTTGTTCACAGAAGTGGATGATGTTGCGAAATGTTTGATGTGTCACAAAAGCCTCAACCAGCTAAAACGATTTAATCTTAAAAGACATTATACTGTGTACTATAGTCAGGTTTATGAAGATATTAGAAGTGAACGGCGTACGGTGAATATAAACCAGCTGAAGGCAGCACTGACAGAGTAACAGGTAAGTGTCTATTATTTAAACCTTATATAATTTACATAAATATTAGTAATATGTGATTTAAAATATATTTCGTCGCCTTAAGATATTATTGCTTTATTGTTATTATTGAATAAAATATTCTCGTTTATATTACATGTGATATATTGCAGTATATTTGTTATATTTTATTTTTAAGGTGAGGACCAGGAGTCTCCTATGAAGGGACCATCTCTTCGTATCAGTTATCGTATTTCTATGGAAATGGCTAAGGCTTTAAAGGGGAAGAAACACAAAAATAAATATTTCATTCACCACATTAGTTTGTTTGTCGTCAGGAACAAAAAACAGCATCCGCATTTTCATCAGCCCAAGGTAATGGTTCTGGTTTATTTATGATAAGGAAATGGCGTGGTGCCGGTACATAGGACTCGGCTTACAGACGAAAAGTTTGCATTTTTTATATAATTAGCTTATTTACTATATGAAAATGGTTTAGTTTTTTACCAAAACCCATAGGGCGGCCAACCATAGACCACCGAGAACAGTCTCGGTCTGGTTATCGGGTTACGGCATGTTGTTGAGTTGACGCTTGACGTCATGAGAGCCACAGTGCACCCAGACAAGACGTACGCAGATAGGTGTTTTCAATGACTAACAAGTTTACGTGTTAATTTCACTACAAGTTCCTAACTTCTCTGAATAACAAAGAGTAGAGCTAAAACTAGCAAATTACTTTTCATAATTCAGTTAATACCTACTAGGTGATAAACGGTAGTCCAACATCTGCTTTTGAAAGTGAGTGAGCGTGGTATCCAATCTTATCAGTTGAACCTAGAAAGAGTGATTTTGAAGATTTACACCATTCTGAAGCGATTCTGAGACAGTTAGTATGGATACCGAAAACCATGCTGGTTCCATCCATTTGTGTAAGTGTAAGGAATGTATACCGATGGATAATGACGAGGAAAGTTGTGTTTTGCTCGGACTATGAAATCACAAAATTGGTGAAAGGTGATTTTTTCTGAATCACAAATCATCCTAATTTCCACAAATTAGTTATAGATCCTGATGTTTTGAATATTGTGAGGCATACCTAATTTATCGCTAAAAACAAAAGTCGAGCTAAAAAGAAATTACTCACTGCCAACAATCCAGCTAATAAACCCGGTAATATTCCTGCTACAAACAGTTTACTGGATTAATTCATGAACTGCTATTGGCCACAAAATAAGAGCTGTCATATCATCATGTATGGTGCTTAGTATTAGAAATGATTTTCCAGAACTCAGTGAAGTATATGTAGGATTCAAACTTCACTATTAAACACACGAATTAAAAACAGTAAGTTTTAAATTCAACCATTATTTATTATTATTTAAAATTGTGTAAAGTGTGAACCTTATGTTGAAAACGTGAGAAGTGCTTCAATCGTAGTAACTCTAATGGAGGTCAAAGCGTGGAAGCTATATCCTTCAGTTGTGACAGATCAATTGTTGCGTCCGGTAATGGATCCACACGGCGTGCGTGCAGAGATTTTTTTATTTCACGTATTATCATCAGTTTCCATTCTTCGTTATATTCCTTATATTTATTTTTCATAATCCAAGACCCAGATGCTTTGGAGTACTGGGTTTTGAAACCAGTCCTTTTTTTAATTTTATTTCATTTACATTGAACTTGTGATCTGGCGCCGCTATCATGGATCTAAGTTGGCCAGTATATGAAAAAATATTCTCCTTTCGGAACGCATCGGATACGAAGACTGTGATAATTTTCTAAATTGCTAGTATGTATATAATGTCGAACATCAACCAAAACTTTTAAGAAGGTGATATCCAAAATAATTTTCTTCAGAGCATGATAGACGCTTGATTTGTCTTTAATCCATAAATTATTTCTTTAGTGTTCTTCCAAAAATTCATCAGTTTCACAAGATTTCCATTCAGCGTTTTCTAGCCATTCATGTTCATTTATGTATGATGAAGAATTGATGTGAATTTTGCAATTGATTAGGTACCGTTCTCATTACAGTTTTGCGTAGTCCACCATAAATGGTTATTTATACTGGTTTTCCATTCCATCAGTTCTGAGTTTTTTTCTACCATTTTAATTTTCTTCATTAGACTTTTAGACTAATGCCATACGTCAAATTCATGTTCAACTTCCGGATACTGAGTTTTTAACAGATATCTTACGCCTTTATGTTATTCGGAGAGAAAAACTTCTATTTTACACATTTCCTGCTTTGCAAGCCTTGTCATGTTTTCATAAGCAGCCTTTTCCGAAACACCTTTCACCATACCTCTTTGAACAACCTCAAAATAAATAATTTTGCGAGAATTAAATCCACGACAGAATAGAGCAAACATATGGTTGAAAATCCTGGGGAGTCATACTGCCCATCCCCTGCCAACCACATAGGTATACCACAACCGTTAAATGAATTCAAGTTCTTTTTTCTTTCTTGGATCCAAGATGCTCTAACAACTGGTGCTGCCATGTTTCGAATGATTTTATCGAATGTACGCCTTGAAAACACTGCCAAACTCAGGGATTGGCAGAAGGACTTAAATTGTTGAAATAGTATATCAGATAATAATAAATAACTTGTTATTAAAGCATTTCCTTCCGGTTTCTTTCCTAATATAAATTTTGTGAGTTTCAAGTGAATGTATACTACCGCAATAACATACTGTTTTACACATAGCATTCTCCCTTTAATGTATAGAGAAATTGCCTCGACTTCATTTCTACATAAAACACATACCTTGAAAAATAAAAGTATAGTTGTCCAAGCAACAATGAAATATTCCGCTGTAGCTTCATTTAGATGTATGGTGAAAGTTTCTTCTTCTTCTGCCTCCTCGTTATCACTTGTATCAGAATGTAAAGTATCAGGTTCGTAGAAACTTTCATTCAGCTTATCCTGATCTTCCTCATCATTGCTCGTTTCGTAGATTTTTCAGGTTTCAACAATATATATTTCCTTATGATTTCAGTACCCAGTTCACTCCACTTCTGAATTCTTGTTTTTCTGCATTACCTTCTATTTTAAAGTCTCTTTCAATACTTTTATCATCGCCTTCTTTGTCAGTCGTACTGCAAGTAACACTATCGCATAGCTCAAAAAACTATGCTTTTATGATTTCTGGCCTCATATTGTTCTGCTCTTTATCGTTTGCTCCTGGATGAAGGTGGCGAAGGATCAATTGTCTTACTAGAATTTGATATCTGGAAATTGTCTTCATTTTCCCTTATAGTAAGAATAGTTGCAGGTTTTAATGAAGGCCCTCTGAAATTTTCATCCGGCATAAATTGTTTTTTTAATAACTGTGGCTGTTCATAATCCATGTCCTTAAAATGGAAGGAACATAAACGTGCACCGGCACCAGCAAAAAAAATTTTCTTTTGCAAAATTCTACTCGTATCCTATATTTTTTGGGAAATTTGTCTCTGTTTGCGAACGCGTGAAAATGAGTTCCCTTGTCTGTTTCCCTTTTCACATTACTGCCATGTGGACAATATTGAGGCATTTTATTTTTCACAATATCAACATTTTTCACAATGTTTGTATAATACTAAACTGACTCAGTAACGCCATCACCAAAGCACCACCACTCTTGAACTTAAATACCAACAAGAACAATTTTTGAAAACTTATTACTGCACGTGCAGCAACGACTGACTTATGCTCTTCGAACAGCTTCCAGCGCGCGGCTGGCTCTGATGACGTTTAAGGTGGTTATTATTTCGCTTGCTCAGCGATAACGGTGTAGCGAAGTAAGAAAACAGTGTTACCACTGCATCTTCCTGGATTTAGGAAGATACATGATTTTTGTGTTTCGTTCCCCTTTAAGAAGTTTCCAGATGGAGATTTTTGTTACAGAATGTTTACGCATGTCAGCAGAAGAATATTGTCCAAATCTCTTGCAATAGTTAAAATCTGTAACGTTTTCACGGTGGACTGTAGCCCGTTGAATTGCAGATCTTGGTGAAGACATTGAAAGCCAATTAGTGCAAAGATGCCACAATTATAGCTTTTTCGCTAGCATTGGATGAAAGTAAAGACGAATATGACACTTCACAACTAGCCATCTTGATTCACGGAGTGAACCAAAATCTGGAATGCACAGAAGAGCTCCAAGATTTAGCGCCTATGAAAGGAACAACAACAGGTATGGATATTTTGACTTGTATAGAGGAAAATGTCGAATGTTTTGGCATTCCCTGGGAACGTCTTCTGTCTGTTGCAATAGATGGAGCCTCTACAATGACTGGGCACACAAATGACATTGTAGGACGTTTAAATGAGAAGCTCATCTCTTTTAAATTATGAATACAATGCATGTTTATACACTGCATTGTATATCAGGTAAATATGGTGCAAAAAATGTAACAATGAACAACGTAATGAGTGTAGTAGAAAACAATTAATTGCGATATATCCACTGGTCTGAATCACCGTCAGAATGACCGTTCAAATCACTCCTCGAAGATCTGGGCGATGAATATACTGATGTTCCACATCACAGTGCAGCACGATGTTTGAGCAGAGGAAAAGCGCTTAGCAGTTATTTATAGCTTCGTACTGAAATTGCTATGTAGATGGAAAAGAAAGGCAATGTGACGCCTGAATTAAACGAAAGCAAATGTATATGTTGTCTAGCGTTTATGGCAAATTTGTTCAAGCATATGAATGAACTAACACTTCACTACAGGTAAAAGCTCAGTTATTCAATCAGTAGGAAAAGAAGGCCGATTTAAGAGCACAAAGAACTGCCACCGAATCCTTCCCCTTGCTTTGTGTGCTGACGCTTAAAAGCCGCCGTCTCCTCCCCCTTGCTTTGTGCGCTAACCCTTAAAGCCGCCGACCACGACCCCTCCTTTTTGGCCTCCTAGCATGTCGCCTGGCTCTGTGCCGGTGGCCACGCCCTCTCCTTTGTGCTCTACTAGCATGCCGCCCGGCTCTGTGCCTGTGGACACGCCCCCTCCTTTGTGCTCTACTAGTATGCCGCCAGGCTCTGTGCCGCTGGCCACACCCCTCCCCACCCCTTTGTGGTCTAACCCCGTACGCTGTCAACGCACCCCTCTTTGAGTGTACTGGTGTGAATGGCTCCCTGTAGAGTAGTGGAGGTACCCTGGCCACACCCTCCCTTTGTGGTCTCCTTCTCCTTTGTGGTCTAACACCGTATGCTCGCCACGTCTCCCTCTTTACGTTCTGTTCTGATTGCATCCCTGTAGAGGGGTGGAGGTAATAGGGTATTGTGTTAGTCGCTAATGGAGGTGGGTCTTTGTGCGCTACTGATGCCGATAGCCGGGGATTGTCGAACGATAAGCTATTGTTTTCGTCGCGTGTGCCGCCCACGCAAATCGATGTAGGTGATAAAAAAATCAATGGTTTATACTGCTAACGACCTGGCATCGCGCCTCTGAAGGGCTGGACGCAAATCCGCGATCGAAGTATCACTGCCGCATGTAATTAAACGATGCTCATCGATCGATGAATACGATTAAGTATTTTTGATTGATTAATGTAATTAAATTATATGAATTGACTCGCGCGCACCTGGTCGCCATCGTGTATGCGTGTGTCTTTGTGGGTGTTAAAGTGATTATTACACGTGTATAATTATTACGAATAATAACATATTGTTTAATTCTACTTTTGAGGGAAAATATATTTTGGGTTTATAAGAATATTACAACACTTAGTTGAATCCATAGCTGAAAGGACAGAGTTCTCGTAACGAGGCGTTAACGAGAGACAACTTCGCTGCAAACCCGCGTGAGATCCTACCTCTATGCGCTACACCACTCGAGTGACCAGTCCTCACACAGTGGCGAGCAAGGTAGCTGGCTCTCCTCCCTCACGGTACAGCTCGCACTGCAGCGCGCGCGCACTCTAGCCAAGAGAGCGGAAAGCTCGCACTTCCGCTCATCGACGACCATGACGGAAGTAGACATTTTAAAAGTTTAACGAATGCACGGTGGCGGCCATGTTGACTCCAAGGAAAGCTAGCATAAATCATTTGAAATTCCCGATAAGGAACTTCACGTTTCAAGACATTTTTTCCAAGGTTTGTCTACGCATAGGCGTGGTTCCGAAAAATAAATAGGTTAGCATTATAGCCGAATATTACATATGTTATTAAAAAATAAATAATGGCGGCTAACATTATAGATAAATATTACATGCGTTATTAAAAAATAAATAATGGTCTCGCTGATCGATGAATAAAATTAAGTGTTTTAAGTGATTAATGTAAATAAGTGTATATGAATTGACTTGCGCATTTAGTTGCCATCGTATGTGCGTGTGTTAAGGTGATTATTACGCGTGTATAACTATTACGACTAATAACATTTCTTTAATTCTACTTTTGAAGAAAAATATATTTTGAGTTTATAAGAATATTACATTGATTAGGTGAATGCATGACTGAAAACACAGAGTTAGCGTAAATACCTAACACGAAACGTTAACGCGTGATTCTTTCACTGAAAACCCGAGCGCGCGGTCCATGTCCTGTAGACGCTGACTCGATAATGATCTCTTGTACCTGCATGCATGGCTTGACCACCTCATCCCTTACCCAAAGACCCCTTTAATCTCCGTGACTGTCACTGCCTTCCGCGCACTTCTTCTCCGCTCTCTGTAGCGGAGAGCGAGGAAAGTGCAAGTTAAATATGTATTTGATAAATAAAAAATGAACTAAATAAATAACGAAATAAGGAGACTATCCTAAACAAGACACCTTACTTGTTACTCTTTACAAAACAGCTGAAAGGAAGCACAAATATATCAAGACAGACGATAAAGCAATCCACGCACATAGATATGGACTTTAAAACAGTCATTTTTGAAAAGGTACGCCGCCCACTCACGCATTCAAGCGCATAGGTAGGGTCCTTAAAAATGACGTTGACGATATAGTACTCCGCCGCTCACTCAAGCACACGCGTAGACATGGACTTTAAAACAGACATTGACGATAAAGTACCGCTCTCCCAGCGCAAGCATACGCGTGGACATGGACTTTAAAACAGGCATTTTCGACAAAGTAAAGCATTGCCAGCCCAATCACTCGCATAGACATGGACTTTAAAATACGAATTGTCGGTAAAAATGCGCAACCATCACACATTTTCTCTCTGTCTCTCTCTCCTTTGCAGGCATGGACTTTAAAACAGACACTGTCGATAACGCACTCCTCGCACATAGACGTGGACTTTAAAACAAACCTTATCGATAAAGTACCGCAGCCCGCTCACGCATGCAAACGCATAGGTAGGGACTTTAAAACAGTTGTTGTCGATAACGTATAGCACTGCCAACGCAATCACTCGCATAGAAATGGACTTTAAAACAGACACTTTCGGTAAAAATACGTATCCATTACACACACCCTTTCTCTCACTATGCCTCTCTCTCGTTTGCAGGCATGGACATTACAACAGACATTAACGATAAAGCACTCCAGGCGCATTGCCATGGACTTTAAAACAGGCATTGTCGGTAAAGTACCGCACTGCCAGCGCAAGCACACTCGCATAGACATGGACTTTAAAACAAACATTGTCGGTAAAAATACGCAACCATCAAGCACTCTCTCTCTCACACTCTCTCTCTCTTTACATTACGCAACGATTTATATAGCGGTTTACTCAACCTTGCAAAAATATGTTGCACAAGGTTGAAGAGGGTAAACCCAAGCACTACCTGACTTAATGGCCGGGATTCCTCAGAAATACAGCATCTAAAGTGTGTGAATGGATTTTCCCCAAGACACCAGAAAGTACATCGAGAGAAAACAAGGATAATCTATTTTCATTACTAACGCAGAAATTATATTATCGTCAAAAAAGCCTATTTATTCCATTTAAACAGCCTGGTGTTTTACCCCGCCATATCTAAAAATTATTTGATCCCCATCATTCGAATGTATACATGTTATAATTCTCTGAGAGATAACGTGTCTATGTACATTCGAGAGGTCGGGGGTTCGAATCCCAGTTAGGTGATTTACTGTGCAAAGCAAGCTCTCCCATTAAGAGCTTTATAAATGTTGGTGTAATATTTTCCTACGGGGTATGATGTATAGGTCCGGTACGTAAACATTCGTTACATGTACGATTATTATTATTCCCGTAACAAAAACGAAAATGATTTGTGTAATAGACTCTTGATTGTTTAGATATGAAGCGTCTAAAGTGGTATTGAATACCAGAGGGAAATCGAACTCTGAAGTCAAACCAATAAATACACGGACTTTCAAAACATTCTCTTAGTAAACATAGGACGAGTACTTTTTAAACAGCCCTCCCTTCTAAATATATTTTGAATATTCCAGCAGAGAGATCGAAGCATTACGAAGACTTCAAATTATAAATTTCAAATTTGTATAAAAGCTTTTTCTTCACCGGGGATCTTCGAAAAATTCAACGAGTTATTCAGTTACACACCCCCTGCAAAAATATGTTGTGTACCCCTTGAAGAGAGTGTACCTGGCCGGGGGTCTCGGAAATTCCTGAGGCAATCGGCTACAGTCATATAGCCCATTTAGGACAATGTAAAAGCCTTCTTCATAAGGAATGTATTGTGCTTAAAAATGATTACTCTTCCCCTGAAAAACCTGTACAGCTCTTACAGACGACGGTGTAAATATCATAACTTAATTGTTTGTATGATATCGACCATTAAACTGATTTTATGGAATGCTAAACAAATAAATATGATTTGGAGAGGGTGATATGAAAAGTATGGCTTTTAGGATTAAAATGGGAGAAAGAGTTCAAATTAAGCGCTGAAATGTATCTGATAATTTTTCTTAATGGGTCATTGAAGCTAGCCGGTTTTACGTTCTACTTTATAGATGAATGACAGTCTTATTTAACATGGGTAAAAGGTGTTTAAAGACTGTTTTGATAAAAATTACTTCGTGGTAGCGTGTGAGGTTTGAATTGGAGAAGTCGCCGGTTCAATTCCAGGTGACCGTCCTGGCCGACTTTAGAACGTGCATTAAGATCTACGGATTCATAGCCCGCCCATTAGCGATTTTTATAAGCGAGGGTGTAACCTTACAAGGAAAATTATTACAAAGCAAGCAATACCTACATTTTCGTTATCTTCACTCTAAAATTATTGTTAAATAATACGTGTCAGACGGACACTTCAAATATAATACTAGAGAGATTTTTTTGGCGACAAACATTGAATTGTAGCGTTTTATAAGCGAGAGTGTAACCTTACAGGAAAAATTATATCAACACAAACAATACCTTCTTTTCCGTTATTTTCACTCTAAAATTATTATTAAATAATAGTGTCAGACGGACGCTTCAAAGATTATACTAGCGCTAAATTTTTGTGTGATAATAAACATTGAATTTTAGCGTTTTATAAGCGATGGTGTAACCTTAAAAGAAAAATTATATCAACAGAAACAATACCTTCTTTTTTGCTATTTTCACTCTAAAATTATTATTAAATAATACGTGTGAGTTTGGTGCCAGCTTCAGCGTCGCCATTCGCATTCATATCATGTTAGAATAATACTTTGATTGTAGCCGGACACTTCAAATATAATACTGGAGCGAATATTTTGGTAATACATAGATATAGTGCAAGTCATCCTATTAACGGTCTTTATAAGCAAGGGTTCAGCCGGTAACGTCTATGGCCCGCATTAGAGGTCGTGGGTTCGAATCCCAGCAGCTGACACTCGTGACCCCTGGATTTCTCGGTTTCCCTGGTTGCTAGACGAATACTGTGAAGGTTCATTACAACCGCGAATTTTTTCCTCCACTCCGTTTCACGATATTCTCCTTTTACTCAGGCTTCATTTCTCCGGCTCTGACTGGTAATATTTACTACTGAACGTCGGCACTCATGTGATACAGATGCTTTAAGAATAAAGAAACGTATATGTATGTAGCTAAAAGCACAGGATATCGTAGTGTTTAAAACAGAAATATACCCTCAAAACAGACATCCCGAGAAGATAAGGTGTAAAGGTCCTGTATATAGAGCGCTATCCTTAAACAGACGCAGAAGGAAGGGGAAGCCATTCGAGTGTATGGGTTTTACTTCTCTTTTGATGTGACAGCATATACAGCTAGTAATTCCACATTCTTAAACATATCGACCGCTTACTCTGGTCTCGCATTTTTTCGCGGTTTTCCCTGGTGTGCATACGAATGCCTGAGTGGTGTATTCTAGGGCGATTTCCTTTCATTCTATATAATTTGCATCTTTTACGCATGCCCCTAGGATTTCTATTTCGATTACCGTCGACCACTCGCCCAGACCTGAGATTTTTCGTGGTTTTCCCTGGTCTGCAGGTGAATGCCTGAATGGCGTATGCTACCACGTTTTCATTTTATTTCATTCACATCTTTAACACGTGCTTCTAAGGCCACTGTTTGGATTACCGTCGACCATTCGATCAGACCTGGGATTTTTCGTGGTTTTCCCTGGTCTGCGGCGAATGCCTGAGTGACGTATGCTACCACGATTTCCATTCATTCCATAGAATTTGCATTTTTCATTTCATTCACATATTTTTTGCTTCTAGGTTTTCGGTGCGCATGGTGAATGCCTGCTCAAAAGGATACTTGTCCCTTCCTCGGTTGACAACCTCACGAGTTGAGCACCCGAATCTGCACGATTACACCCGAACAATACATATACTTCACAATACTTTACACTTACTCTAAACATCCGAACCTGTACGCAGACGTCTGAACACCGCCGAACGATACATCTTTACAATACTTTGCTCACTCACTCTAAGCGCGCGAAGCTATACGAAGACCTATGAATACATGCAATCACACATAAACACCTCTGACCGACTCTCTAAATACCCGAACACGCAGGAAGAACTACGGGCATGTGCTTATCAGAACCCGTAATCACATTGGAATGCCAGGCTTTAATGTAGATATTCATTTACAACCATAACAAGAATACATCACAGCTAAACACTGTCTTAGGCAGGAACTTTCTCTCTAAGAGACGCTATGTATGCTATTCGCTTGTTTAGATTCAATGGAGGTTCCAAACTTACATTTCCGAAAAAAAAATTGCAGGCAATTTAGGACGCTCTTAAAGTTAAGATAATTTTATCGAGGATTTTCTTAAAGGAGCGCACGACATGCAACATTTACCAGATAATGCTTCTTACATAGGCTTACAATAGCGAATTCGCGAATTCAGATGCATGTATCCGACAATCAACTAATTTGTACACGGTGTTGCTTGATAAATCTATATCGTGCGTGAAAGACTGGTAATTTTGCTCAGAGAGCTCAATCAGTGTTGAGGTTCTTTTACCTGCCTAAATCTACGGCACGGGACCACCGGCTTTACTTCCTTCGGAAGGAAGCCATGCTAAGGATTTTTACGCCCGAAAAAATCCATCGCCCTCCGCCGGGCTGGAACCCGCGTCCTCGGGAACTAGAGGCTAGCATGGTAACCACTACACCACGGAGGACGACACACAGCTAAGGTCATTTGTGTGTAACACACTAACTAATCGTTTGGAATGCTGAGGTGGTAAGTCTGTGACTTGCATTCGGATCGAGGTTTTAATCCCAACAACCCACACCCCCCACACTACCAGAGATTTTTCTTCAAGGTTTCCTTCTCACTAGACGAATGCTGTGAAGGCTCGTTCCACCTCTGAATTTTTCCCCTCATCTTTTCACCTCCATCCTCATTTTACTTTTTTCATCTTCTTGGTTGTTTCAGGGTTGAAAGTACCGGAGAGGGATTCTCGGCATAAGCAGAGCTTATGCGCTCTGTAACCTTCATCCACGGAATGTAGTGTTCGGGTATAATCGTGCAGATTCGGGTGCTTAACTCGTGAGGTTGTCAACCGAGGAAGGGACAAGTATCCTTTTGAGCAGGCATCACCATGCGCAACGCAACCTAAAAGCAAAAACTATGTGAATGAAATGAAAAATGCAAAATATATAGAATGAAAGGAAATCGTGGTAGCATACGTCACTCAGGCATTCGCCCTAGACCAGGAAAACCACGAAAAATTCCAGGTCACAGTGAGCGGTGGACGGTAATCCAAACAGCGGCCTTAGAAGCACGTGTTTAGATGCGAATGAAATAAAATGAAAACGTGGTAGCATACGCCTCTCAGGCATTGGCCTGCAGACCAGGGGAAACCACGAAAAATCTCAGGTCTGGGCGAGTGGTCGAAGGTAATCGAAATAGATATCCTAGAGGCATGCGTAAAAGATGCAAATTATATAGAATGAAAGGAAATCGCGCTAGCATACACCACTCAGGCATTCGCATGCAGACCAGGGAAAACTGCGGAAAAACGCGAGACCAGAGTAAGCGGTCGATATGGTTAAGAATGTGGAATTACTAGCTGTATATGCTGTCACATCAGAAGAGAAGTAAAAACCATACACTCGAATGGCTTCCCCTTCCTTCTGCGTCGGTTTAAGGATGGCGCTCTATATACACGACCTTTACACCTTATCTTCTAGGGATGCCTGTTTTGAGGGTATATTTCTGTTTTAAACACTACGACATCCTTGTACTTTTAGCAACATATATACGTTTCTTTATTAATAAAGCATTTTTATCACATGAGTGCCGACGTTCAGTAGTAAATATTACCAGTCAGAGCCGGAGAGATTAAAGCCCGAGTAAAAGGAGAATATCGTGAAACGGGGTGGAGGATGTAATGAACCTTCACAGTATTTGTCTAGTAACAGGGAAACCGAGAACTCCAGGTGTCACGAGTGTCAGCTGCTGGGAATCGAACCCACAACCTCTAATGCGGGCCATAGACGTTACCGGCTGAACCCTTCCTTATAACGACCGTTAATAGGATGGCTTGCACTGTGTCTATGTATTACCAAAATATTCGCTCCAGCATTGTATTTAAAGCGTCCGTCTGTAATCAAAGTATTATTCTAACATGATATGAATGTGAATGGCGACGCTGAAGCTGGCATCAACCTCACAAGTATTATTTAATAATAATTTCAGAGTGAAAATAACGAAAAGAAAGGTATTGTTTGTGTTGATATAAGTTTCCTTGTAAGGTTACAGCCTCGCTTATAAAACGCTAAAATTCAATGTTTATTATCACCAAAAAAAATCGCTCTAGTATTATATTTGAAGTGTCCGTCTGACACGTATTATGTAATAATATTTTTAGAGTGAAAATAACGAAAAAGAAGGTATTGTTTCAGTTGATATAATTTTCCTTGTAAGGTTACACCCTCGCTTATAAAAATCGCTAATGGGCGGGCTATGTATTCGTAGACCTTCATGCAGGTTCTAAAGTCGGCCAGGGCGGTCACCTGGAATTGAACCGGCGACCTCTCCAATTCAAACCTCACACGTTACCACGAAGTAATTTTTATCAAAACAGCCTTTAAGCACCTTTTACCCATGTTAAATAAGACTGTCATTCATCAAATATTTCATTCACGTATAACGTAGACCGCAAAACCGGGTAGCTTCACAGACACATTAAGAAAAACTATCAGATATATTTCAACGCTTAATTTGAATTCTTTCTCCCGTTTTAATTCAAAAATGCCATACTCTTCATATCACCCTCTCCAAATCATATTTATTTGTTTAGCATTTCATAAAATTAGTTTAATTGTCGATATCATGCAAACAATTAAGTTATGATATTTCCACAGTCCTCTGTATGAGCTGTACGGGTTTTTCAGGGGAAGAGTAATCATTTTAAAGCACAATATATTCCTTATGAAGAAGGGTTTCACATTGTCCTAAATGGGCTATATGACTGTAGCCGGTTGCCTCAGGAATTTCCGAGACCCCGGCCAGGTACACTCTCTTCAAGGGGTGTACAACATGTTTTTGCAGGGAGTGTGCAACTGAATAACTCGTCGAAATTTTCAAAGATCCCCCGTGAAGAAAAAGGTTTTAAACAAATATGAAATTTATAATTTGAAGTCTTCGTAATTGTTCGATCTCTCTGCTGGAATATTCAAAATATCTTTCGAAGGGAGGGCTGTTTAAAAACGTTCTCGTCCTATGTTTACTAAGAGAATAATTCATGTTTTGAAAGTCCGTGTATTTATTGGTTTGAGTTCAGAGTTCGATTTCCCTCTGGTATTCAATACCACTTTAGACGCTTCATATCTAAACAATCAAGTGTCTATTACACGAATCATTTTCGTTTTTGTTACGGGAATAATAATAATTGTACATCTAACGAATGTTCACGTACAGGACCTATATATCATACCCCGTAGGAAAATATTACACATCATATCCCGTGGGAAAATATTACACCAAAAATTATAAAGCTCTTAATGGTAGGGCTTGCTTTGCACAGTAAGTCACCTAACCGGGATTCGAACCCGCGACCTCCCGAATGTGAATAGACACGTTATCTCTCAGAGAATTATGACATGTATACATTCGAATGATGGGGATCAAATAATTTTTAGATATGGCGGGGTAAAACACGAGCTGTTTAAATGGAATAAACAAATAGGCTTTCTTGACGAAAATATAATTTTTGCGTTAGTAATGAAAATAGAGTATCCTGGTTTTCTCTCGATGTACTTTCCGGTGTCTTGGGGAAAATCCATTCACACTCTTTAGATGTTGTATTTCTGAGGAATCTCCGCCATTAAGTCAGGTAGTGCTTGGGTTTAACCTCTTCAACCTTGTACAACATATTTTTTCAAGGTTGTGTAAATCACTGTATAAATCGTTGATGTAATGTAAAAAGAGAGAGTTGTGTGAGAGAGAGATAGAGAGAGACATAGTGAGAGTGTGATGGTTGCGTATTTTTATCGACAATGTCTGTTTTTAAGTCCATGTCTATGCGAGTGTGCTTGCGCTGGCAGTGCGGTACTTTACCGACAATGCCTGTTTTAAAGTTCATGGCAATGCGCCAGGAGTGCTTTGTCGATAATGTCTGTTTTAAAGTCCATCCCTGCAAATGAGAGAGAAAGAATGTGTGTAAGGAATGCGTATTTTTACCGAAAATGTCTGCATTAAAGTCCATGTCTATGGGAGTGTGCTTGCGCTGGCAGTGCGATACTTTATCGACAATGCCTGTTTTAAAGTTCATGGCAATGCGCCTGGAGTGCTTAATCGATAATGTTTGTTTTAAAGTCCATGCCTGCAAAGGAGAGAGAGACATACTGAGCGAGAAAGAGTGTGTGTAATGGATGCGTATTTTTACCGACAATGTCTGTTTTAAAGTCCATGTCTATGCGAGAGATTGCGTTGGCAGTGCTATACCTTATCGACAACGACTGTTTTAAAGTCCCTACCTATGTGTTGAATGCGTGAGCGGGCTGCAGTACTTTTTCGATAATGTCTGTTTCAAAGTCCACGTCTATGCGCGTGGAGTGCGTTATCGACAGTGTCTGTTTTAAAGTCCATGCCTGCAAAGGAGAGAGAGACAGAGAGAGAGAGAGTGTGTGATGGTTGCGCATTTTTACCGACAATGCCTGTTTTAAACTCCACGTCTATGCGAGTGATTGCGCTGGCAATGCTATACTTTATCGAAAATGCCTGTTTTAAAGTCCATGTTTACTCGTATGCTTGCGCTGGTAGTGCGGTAATTTATCGTCAATGTCTGGTTTAAAGTCCATGCTTCCGCGCGTGCTTACACTGGCAGTGCGGTACTTTATTGTCGTCTGTTTTAAGGACCATGCCTACGCGTGTGCTTGAGTGAGCGGCGGGGTACTACATCGTTAACGTCTGTTTTAAAGACCCTACCTATGCGCTTGCATGCGTGGTTGGGCGGGGTGCTTTTTCGAAAATGACTGTTTTAAAGTCCATATCTATGTGCGTGGAGTGCTTTATCGTCTGTCTTGATACGTTTGTGCTTCTTTTCAGCTGTAAGGTGTCTTGTTTAGGATAGTCCCCATATTTCGTTATTTATTTAGTTCATTTTTTATTTATTAATAACATATTTAACTTGAACTTTCCTAGCTCTCCGCTAGAGAGAGCGGAGAAGTGCGCGGAAGGCAGTGACAGGCACGCAGATTAAAGGGGTGTTTGGGTAAGGGATGACGTGGTCAAGCCATGCATGCAGGTGCAAGAGATCATTATCGAGTCAGCGCCTACAGGACATGGACCGCGCGCTCGGGTTTTCAGTGAAAGAATCACGCGTTAACATCTCGTGTTAGGTATTTACGCTAACTCTGTCTTTTCAGTCATGCATTCACCTAATCAATGTAATATTCTTATAAACTCAAAATATATTTTCCTTCAAAACTAGAATTAAAGCAATGTTATTAGACGTAATAGTTATACACTCGTAATAATCACCTTAACACACGCACATACGATGGCAACCAAATGCGCAAGTCATTTCATATACGCTTATTTACATTAATCAATCAAAAAATACTTAATTGTATTCATCGATCAGCGAGACCATTATTTATTTTTTAATAACGCATGTAATATTTACCTATAATGTTAACAGCCATTATTTGTTGTTTAATAACATATGTAATATTCAGCTATAATGTTACCCGTATTTATTTTCCAGAACCATCCCTATGTGTAAACAAACCTTGGAAGAAATATCTTGAAACGTGAGGTTCCTTATCGGGCATTTCAAATGATTTATGCTAGCTTTCCTTGGAGTCAACATGGCCGCCGCCGTGCATTCGTTAAACTTTTAAAATATCTACTTCCGTCTTCTTCGTCGATGACCGGAAGTGCGAGCTTTCCGCTCTCTCGGCTAGAGTGCGCGCGCTGCAGTGCGAGCTGTACCGTGAGGGAGGGAGGGGAGCCAGCTACCTTGCTCGCCAGTGTGAGGGCCGGTCACTCGAGTGGTGTAGGGCATACAGGAAGGATCCGCGCTGATTCTCAGCGAAATTATCTCTCGTTAACGCCTGGTTACGTGAACTCTGTCCTTTCAGCTATGGATTCATCTAAGTGTTGTAATATTCTTATAAATCCGAAATATATTTTCCCTCAAAAGTAGAATTAAACAAAATGTTATTAGTCGTAATAATTATACACGTGTCATAATCACTTTAACACCCACACAGACACACATATATACGATGGCGACCAGGTGCGCGAGAGTCAATTCATATACACTTGATTGCATTAATCAATCAAAAATACTTAATCGTATTCATCGATCGAGGAGCATCGTTTAATTGCATGCGGCAGTGATACTTCGATCGAGGATTTGCGTCCAGCCCTTCAGAGGCGCGATGCCAGGACGTTAGCAGTATAAACCATTGATTTTTATCACCTACATGGATTTGCGTGGGCGGCGACACGCGACGAAAACAATAGTACATTGTTCGACGATCCTCGGCTATCGGCATCAGTAGCGCACAAAGACCCACCTCCATTAGCTACTAACACAATACCCTATTACCTCCACCCCTCTACAGGGATCCAATCAGAACAGACCGTAGAGAGGGAGGCGTGGCGAGCTTACGGGGTTAAACCACAAAGGAGAGGGGAGACCACAAAGAGAGGGTGTGGCCAGCGTACCTCCACTACTATGCAGGGAGCCATTCAGACCAGAACGCTTAAAGAGGTGTGCGTTAACAGCATACTGGGTTAGACCACAAAGGGGAGGGGAGGGGTGTGGCCTGCGGCACGGAGCCTGGCGGCATACTAGTAGAGCACAAAGGAGGGGCCGTGACTACAGGCACAGAGCCGGGCGGCATGCTATTAGATCACAAACGAGGGGGCGTGGCCACCGGCACAGAACCAGGCGACATGCTAGGAGGCCAAAAAGGAGGGGTCGTTGTCGGCGGCTTTAAGGGTCAGCACACAAAGCAAGGGGGAGGAGTCGGTGGCATTTCTTTGTGCTCTTAAATCGGCCTTCTTTTCCTACTTCAGTCAAATGTGAGACAGAATAACAGCATTCAAATCTAAACTTAACCTATGGGAGCGACAATTGAAAGGGGGAAATTCTGTGCATTTTTCCAAGCTAAATTCTGTACTTACGCTAGCTGAGAAGGTGATTTTAAGGAATATTTGCAGATTCTGAATGATTTACATGAAGAATTTGAGTCAAAATTTCAGGAAATATTAACATTAATATTCGGATTATTTGAAATATTTACCATACCACATTCCGTGTATGTTGATTGTGTTTCTACAGATTTACAAATGGAACTTATGTAGAGCGACCAAGAAATGAAAGAAAAATTCTATAACAGGTCCGATGTAGTGGAGTTCTATAACATTTTTCCTCGTGGAAGACTTCACCGTCTTCATAATATGCAGCTAAAATCATAGAAATATTTGGATCGACATATTTATGCGAACAATTATATTCAGTGATGAAAATGCGTAAGCACGGACCGAGAGGAACGTTGCCAGGATTAAAAGTGAAATGTGTTCTGCGCTTATATGCTGCCCAAAACCTTCCAACTAATATAGAGGTTCTGGTTTGCACTTAACTGACAAAATAAGAACAAAAGGGAAGTATGAGTAACGTCACTCAGCAATTCAAGATCGCAAATTAACACTTTATATTTGGCGTTGATATAGTGGAATGAAAATTGTAAACATTGAGACTGTTTACACCTCTCCTGCGATTTAATTATGCTTGTATGTGTATCGACTAATTTGTGTTATCATTTTATTATATAGGCGGCGCCGTGGCCGAGTGGTTAGACCGCTCGCCTATCACCGAGGCGGCTCGGGTTCAATCCCAGGGACCCGCATGTGTGATTTGTGGTGGACAAAGCGGCGCCTGGGCGGGTTTTCTCCGGGTTCTCCTGTTTCCTCCGCCATTCATTCCACAAACTGCTCCATCATCACCTTTCCTTTCATTCATTTCGTTTCATCTACTTCCTTCCTCCCATACCAGGCATCGGGCTGATCACCCATCCTGGACATTCTGTCTGATCCATGAGTGTCTGCTCCTCGACGGGCCTCTGATCCCAGGCAGCCGCCTGTAAGTCCTGGGGTGTAAGTCCTACATAAGAGGAGGTTAAACAGAGAAAGAAGAAGAAGATTTTATTATATAGCAGGGTTCATTCACATTTGCGATGTAATGAAATATGACTGTACCTATATTTTATGTTTAGTAACTTTAGACTTCCGAAATGTAACAAGCTTTGAAAAGGAACAAGAGTAAATGTTATTGCACTGTGTGTTACATGTTCGTAAAGGTCTTTGCTAGTTGGCGTGCAAATAGGACACAAGTAACTAACACTAGGGAAAGTCCGAAATAGTTCATAAACAGGGGATGTTTCATTGTATTCTACCATGTGACCCCGAGTTAGCTAATCAGATTCAACAGAAATTTATTAGTGTTTAAACATAAAGTAAATTCGCGCCAGATCGAAGACCAATAGAATTAGTTTGTAAGCTTCACATTCGCGCCTCTCAGAACTGTATATATTTGAGGTGCTTGTCAAAATTTCAAGCAGTTTTAAACTTAAAATCAGATGGAACCTGTTCTCCTTGTAACAAACTTTTCGCGCCGGAATTACTTTAAGAATGTAACTCTGTTTTGAACATAGCCGCGCGAGTAATATTGTTCTAAGTGACAAGAAGTTCGCGGAGAGAGTAACTTAACATGCAGAAGTCTTGTTATACGGTGTTAGACAAGTGACTGAGTAATGCGCTGGTGGAAGTCGAAGTGTAAGCATGTACTCTGTTTAACACTCAACTTGAAAGGTTGGTTGTAGGTTTCCTGTTACAATTTAGAACAACAAAGGAAAATGCGTGTTGAATTTTATATGCCGTGTAGTTTACAGTTATTTTGTTAGCCAGTTGAGCCATTACATATCACGCCCTGGAGATCAACGAAAACATGTTTCTACCACAAAAATAATTACAGCAGGTATTCGAATCCAGAAAACTAAATCTTCAGTGAGTAGCCGAGCTGATAAGCAACATTCACCAGCAGGTGGCCGACGGACTGCATTCTCCAGGTAAATATTAACAAAGGGAAAGGCCGACGGAATATTATGTAGAGAAGTCATATAGTGTTTATTGTACAACATAAACTTCTATCACAGCGATTAAGCACTAGGACAATTAAGCTCAGAAGGTGGATTATCTCTATATTTGCATTGTTAGTTCGTAATTAACTGCGATTTGAAATCAATCTAGGAGCACGTATATATTAATTCATATTATATGCTAGAATACTACTAAATTAGGTGTAAAATGTAATGCTGTACATCATAACTTTATGTATATTCCGTGTTTATTATTATTATTATTATTATTATTATTATTATTATTAAATGCGCTGTGAAATGTGCCCTGTATCTATCAAAGAGCATAATTTCAGTGCAACAGTTTAAAACATGTGGCAACGTGTCAAGTGCATGTTATGAAAACGAATAGACTACTCAATAGTAGCCAGTCCACTACTGAAATCGTTGTCTTGCTCTCCACCGTGTATCACGCGACCTCTTTGCAACCCTTGCTTGGTCAAGGACAAGAGCGCGATGGTACGGGCAAAGCCTACATAGGCCTGCTGTAGTGCATTTGCATTAAGTTGAAACATGGAAAGCAAGAAGAGATAGCACTATATTCCACACGACAGTTGGTAATCCTTAACTGCCTAATCTCAAAACCTTTACTAATGAAACTTACTATTTAAAATCTGGGTTAGATTGAAACATGAAATTTAGAAGAGAACAACAGCACCCACTTGTAGCAATACGAAAGGCAGCGAAGCAAGGACGGCCGAAGATATCAGGATATTTCACTGCCAAAGGTGCAACTGGCAACAACACTATTACAAGTACAACTGTTACTGAGGGACTAGGCAGTGAAAGGTGACTGTGACAAGGTTTCTCAGCAATGGGACCACAATTAGCGCACCCCTCTCCTAGACCGGTCAGAGAATGTCAAAATGGTCGTGTTTCAACATAAACCCCACGTACTGTGTAGAGTAATGGCGTTAAAATAGCAATGTAGAACGTAGAAGTCAAAAACCGGTGTCTCCTGATGCTTGTAGGTAAGAGCCCTGACCCCGCACCCCGCTCCGACCAGCACTGGCTACGGATGAACAAACAATGCGTACATGTCTCATTCTTTTGAATCGTGGTCCCATAACCTTTTAAGAAGGATTGTACATGCACAATCAATTCATGCTTGCACAACAGAAAGACATGTACAGACGGCTCCAAATGTTTTCCGTTCCACCTGTAGCAGGGTAAGTGGGATGTCTTATCGAGAGGTTATGCCAGGTGCCTTAGCTCATACCTGCTCTACAAGGTCAAGGGATTTAATAGTGCTAAAGAAAACATCATTCTAACACATTCTCCTTAGACTTGTCTGTAAGAATGTAATAACTGTGAAAAGACAACAGCAATAACATTACAACACAGCGACATAAGCAGTATACAAACTAATTTTTAGGAATTAGAGTCATCATCTCAATGTATAACAAGCAAGTTTAAAACAATATGGTTTGCCTTTAATACTCACTGCTTTCTCTGCCCATTATCAACTAACATGTGTTCTTTATTTTCATAATGTCCTAATGAAGTATGGTTTTTCTGTGCATCGTGACAACAATTTAGGCCAGAAATTATTTAAAGTTACAGTCTAAGTTACATTTCTCCCTATTTGGTGGCATGAAAGATGCCGTAACGACAAACAGCCGCTTATCTATACCACAACTCACCTTTTTAGTCTCTACTATTTGCCTATAATAAGTAGGGAAAGTACTGTATTCCATCCAAAAATTAAAAAACGAGATTCACCGGAAATACACGTTTTGAGACCCACTGAATCCAAAGAAAGCATTTTTACTTTCCCTACTACGCACTTACAGTAAGTAGAGGAAGTACTGTATTCCACCCAAAAATTCAATAACGAGATTCATCGGAAATACACGTTTTGAGACTCCCTGAATCCAAAGAAAGCATTTTCACTTTCTCTACTACGCACTTGCAGTAAGTAGAGCAAGTATTGTATTTCACCCAAAAATTCAATAGACATTCACCAGAAATACACGCTTTGAGCCTACTGTATCCAAAGAGAGCATTTTTACTTTCTCTACTACGTAGCTACAGTAAGTAGGGAAAGTATTGTGTTCCACCGAAAAATTGAATAACGAGATTCACCGAAAATACACGTTTTGAGACATTTTTATTTTCCCTACTACCCAGCTGCTTTAAGTAGAGGAAGTATTGTGTTTCACCCAAAAGTTCAATAAAGAGATTCACCGGAAATACACGTTTTGAGTCTCGCTGAAACCAAAGAAAGCGTTTTTACTTTCTCTACTACGTAGCTACAGTAAGTAGAGAAAGCATTGTGTTCCACCCAAAAATTGAACAACGAGATTCACCGGAAATACACCTTTTGAGACCCCATTAATCCAAAGTATGCATTTTTTAGCATTACCACGTAGCTACAGCAAGTAGAGAAAGTATTGTGTTCCACCTAAAAATTCAATGTCGTAATTTCACCAGAAATTACGTTTGTGACTCCCTGAATCCAATGACTTTATTTTTAGAAAAAGGTCCAAGTGTGTGTATGTGTGTGTGTATTTGTTTGTGTATCCGCGAATAGCATAACTAAAAACAAAAACTTGGTTAAAAACCAAACTTAGTGTTTAAGTTCAACTTCTTCCAAGAATGCGACACGGAGATTTTAAACAAAATCCCCCACTCCAAACTACCCTTTACAATGGGCATTTTTCGAAATTTTTTATTCTTTCAAAAATGACTCTAAGGATTTAGATTAAAATACATATGTTTAAGCTAATTTTAATGACAAGTAAAATGTACATCTTTAATTTTCTAGGAATAGTCTGTAAATTCGTCTTTATTGTGAAAGAGTTTTGTTAACTGGTAAATCGTAAGAGAGAGACAAAATCTTACTGCACAAGAAATTTAGATCTTGATAAAGCACAAAATTTATAACAAATAGAGTTTTTACTTTTATGTCAAATAACATTTTTATTTTTTACCTATTCTGAAATAATCTTTGTTATTAGTTTGAATTTTCAAATGCTTTATGCTTCTCTCAACTGCAAATAGCTATTGTTTTTCTTACCTTGCTCCCTTACTTCCTTATTTACTTCTTTACTTCCTTCCTTACTTCGTTATTTCCCTTCCATCCTTACTTCTCATACTTCCTTTACTTCACTTCTGTCCTTCCTTCTTCCTTTACCAACTTCCTTACTTCTCCTACTTCCCTAACTTCACTTCTGCCTTTCCTTCCTTCTTTCTTCCCTTACTTCTCTAACTTCCCTTACATCCCTTCTGCTCTTCCTTCTCTCTTACTTCCTTCCTTACTTCTTTCTTTCCCTGATTCCTTCTTTCTTTCTTTCTCGTGTTCATACAAAGAGAACCGAATCTCAAAACTATCAGACCTGTGACTCACATTCAGGAGGTCGTGGGTTCGATTCCAGTGGCCGACCTTCCTGATCCATGGTTACTTTCGGGGTTTTTCCCGGGTCGCCAGGCGAATGCTCGGAAGAATTCTCACATCCCCGAAATTCCTGTCCCTCCATTTCATCTCCATTCTCATTTCCCTTCATCTTTCATCCGTTGGTTTCTTTCAGGGTTGGAAGTGTCAGCGATGGTGTTTCGGTGAAGCTTGGCAGAGGAAAAGGATGCTCTTTGTGACTCTCTCTGTCCCTCGGCTTTCGGCTGGCTATCGAGGTATCCTAACCCCTTGAGGGGCGTTTGACCCCTTCTGTGTGGGGTGGGTTCCCGGTCTGCCTGTCCGTCTGACAAGGAGTCTCTATCTGAAAACTTAGGGACCCTGCCATTCTGTGACGTCACTCCTAGTTCTTGCAGCCCGGTGTCTCCTCTCGCCTCATCCTTCCTCCCGCAGACGCCCCCTTGTGACGTGTAGGCACAATATCCACTATGTGAATCAGTACCGAGCCCCCTCCGTAGCCAAGCAACCCAAAGCTATCACAAAGCGATAAGCTTTAAGGGTTTTGGCTATCGCTGTAGCTTAATATGTTCTACTTAACGAGTTGCATAAATAACTGATGAAGGTTTATCTGTATTAACATGAAATAGATGCAAGAATAAGCTTTGTAAGAATAGTTTGTGGAAGAGTGAGTAGAGGAAGTCATGTGAATGCAACACATATTTTATAGCAAAAGCTCCATATGCTTGTATGTTCTATAAACAACATAACTCCAGAACGAAAAGTCGGTTAAATACCAAAGTTTATATTTTAGTTCACCATCTTTCAAAGATGTGACACATAGATTTTCAAGAAAATCTCCCCCATCCCGAACAACCATTTATATGGAAAAATGTTCGAAATTTATTATTTTCTCAAAAATGGCTCTAAGGAGTTTGATTAAAATACTCTCTGTTTAAGATATTTTCATGACAAACGAAATATATATTTTGAATTTTCTGCGAAGAGCCTCTCAAGTCTTCTTCGTTCTGAATGACTTTTGTATAATTGGTAAACTCTAAAAGATTAGACAAAGTTTTGCTACACAAGAAATGCAGATCCCGTTAAAGCACGCAACTTGTCATAGATATATTTTATGAAATTAACTATTTCCCAGATAATTTTGTATTGTTTTGAATACCTTTGTAACTGAGAAGTCGCTATTCGTTTTGTTTTTGTCGCGGTTATACAAACAGCATGGAATTTCAAAGCATCAAATAGTGACATGGTTTTTGAAAATGTGACTATCGCTTTATCTACGTATACTACAACGAGATGTGTAAATGTGAACTTCTTCTTTTGGTATTTAATTAAAGCCTTTTAACCGGGTAGGACATTTTGGACGGTGAATAAACGAAATTGTTAAAATAATGCCAAATGGGCCCGAGGTCCCTAGAGTTTAGAGTTATCTGACATTCATCTTCTCAGGATAAGAGGAAACCCTGGAAAAAACTTTATCCAGGTAACTCACTCTAACCGAGATTCGAACTCGGGACCTTTTGAATATAAGGCAACTCCCACACCACAGAGATGGGCTAAATGTGAATTGGAAGTTTATCTGGATTATAAGAAGTAGGCAGAAAAATAAGATTTAGTAAAAATAATTTGTAGAATGATGAGAAGAGAAAGTTACGTAAATGCAACACGTTAGATTTTTCTCGTGATAATGTAAAGAGCGTGAAGTTTCAAAGGCACCACATAAAAATCTGACTATCGTTTGAGCTACTGCATTCTTCTTATACTTACAACGAAGCTTGTGATGGCAGTTCATCTCATTTAACAAGAAGACTTTCACTCAAGCCGTGTTCAGGACAAGGTTGGAAAGATAGAATCCGATTGAAAAATTCAGTCATAGCCGAGATTTGAACATCTTCCAGTTTCCGTCCAGGTGGCGCTACGGTAACGCGTGCGACTCGTGTTCAGAAGATCCCTAGTTTGCTTCCCGGCGACTGCCCACTATGACCCATGGGCTTTTTCGGGAATTTTCCTGGGTGGTCAGGCGAATGATTCTCTCAGCCCCCGAATATCGTTCCACTCCTCATTTCATCCATCCTTAACCCCGTTAGGTCTTTTTCAGGGTTGGAAGTGTCGACGATGGTGTTCCGGAGCGGTGTGGCAGGGAAAACGATTATCTCTGTGGAAACTCGTCCTTCTCTCGATATTCTGTTAGTTGCCGGCGTATACGGACCGCCTCTTGGAGGGCGTTGGACTCTCTGTGTGGGGTGGGCTCCCCGGTTTGCCTGCCCGACTGTCGGGGCGTCTCAATCTGGAAACTTTAGGAACCTTGTCATTGCTGTGCCGTCACTCCTGGTTCTGGCCGCCGGTTCCCTCCCTCCCGGGGGCACCCCCCTCGAGGGGCACAAACACAATATCTTCATTCACTGTATCGGGGTTGAATCCCCTCCGTTACACATCCCATTCCATTCCAGGACAGGGAAGAGAAGCATTTTAAGAATTCAAAACGTGAATCATAATAGAAAGTATCTAAATCTGCTTTATTTTATATTTATATATATATATACATATTTGTTTTTTCTTCTTTTTTTTTTTTCTTTCTTCAGATTTGTAATTTGAAAGCAATTTAATTTTCAAAATAGAATGATTTCAAATGAACCAAGTGAGACAAAAGCATATCAACCGTTCTGCATTAACACTTTCGAAATACTATTTTGAAAATGTAGCTTATGTGTTATCCTAACCGAATAAAACAACTATATAGAAACTACATATTTTGCGCTAAACGTTGTTTCCTCGTATATATTAACATTTTATCCTTTTAGATACCATATCTGTTTTTACTATACGTCCACGGCACGGTTTTTCTTCCTTTGTCTTGTGAGTGTGTGAAGGAGGAATTATGTTTGAAATAAAACAATCTATATTCGTTTTTTAGTAACAAACGCAAGATATATCTCATTTTGAAGAAAACTGTTTGTTGCACTTAATTGTGCTCAAACTGTTTCAACGGTTTGACTTAATATTATTAATGGTAATTATGAAACGATAATTATTATTACTATTATTATTGCTGTTATTATTAGCAGCAATAAGCTTTAAAAACAAGATATACATCATGTGCACCTTGTTTCTCAAGAAAATTACTGAATAATGAATCTTAAACTTCTGAAGCACACGCATAAACAGTTCAATATTTGATTTTTTTAAACAACATATTATGTAAAGAAAATGTTAATTTATTTCGCTTAAATAAATCTAGTAAAGAGAAGAGTATTTAGTTACATCCTCTTTCCTCTTAGAACCAAATCGCTGAATTAAATGAGCATACACAAAAGTAAATGTGATCTTTGAGCTGGCACTTACTGTCGGCTATACCCAGGCATGTCTAGTCGAGAAGACATTCCTTCCCTCTTTTCCTCTACACACCCTTGTCCATCGGAAAACGTTTGGAGTCTTCTGTACAGACGGCTCCAAATGATTTCCGTGCCACGTGCTTGTAACAGTGTTATCGAGAGGTTATGCCAGATGCCTTAGATAACACCTGCTCTACAAGGTTAGGGGATATATTAGTGCTAAAGAAAATATTATTCCAACACATTTCCCTTAGGCTTGGCTGTAAGAAAGTAATAACTGTGAAAAGAAAACAGAAATAACATTACAGTACAGCGGCATAAGTAGTAAGCAATACAATTTTTTTGGAATTAGAGACATCATATTATTGTACAATAAGTAAGTGTAAAAACAAAATATTTGATTTTCAATATTCACTATTTTCTCTACTCATTATCAGCTAACATGGTCATTATTTATAATAATATCCTTATAAATTTTCCGTACACTTTACCTCAATCGTGACAAGTTTAGGCCAGAAATTATTTCAAGTTACAGTCTAAGTTACACCTTTCCCTATTGGTTGCATGCAAGAAGCCGTAACGACAAACAGACGTTTATCTATGCCACAACTCTTCAATATACTGTCTCTACTACTTGCCTATAATAAGTAGGGAAAGTATTCTATTCCACTCAAAAATTCAATAAGATGATTCACTGGAAATACACGTTTTGAGACCCCCTGAATCCAAAGAAGGCGTCTTTACCATCTCTACTACGTAGTTACAGTAAGTAAAGGACGTATTGTATTCCATCCAAAAATTCAATGTAATTTCAACAGTAATCACGTTTGAGACTCCCTGAATCCAAAGAATGTATTTTTAGAAAAAGTCCAAGTGTGTGTGTGGATCCGTAAACAGCATAACTCAAAAACAAAAGTCGGTTAAAAACCCAACTTAGTGTTTAAGTTCAACATCTTCCATGGATGCGACACGAAGATTTAGAAGAAAATTCCCACTCCAACCCTTTACGTTGGACATTTTTCGACACTTTTTATTTTTTCAAAAATAGATGTAAAGGTTGTGATTAAATACATATGTTTAAGTTATTTTCATGATAAATAAAACGTATATCTTTAATTTTCTAGGAAGGGTCTGTAAATACGTCTTTATTGTGAATGACTTTTGATAATTAGTAAACCTTAAGAGAGAGAGAAAATCTTACTGCACAGCAAATGTAGATCTTGTTTAATTACGAAACGTATGTCAAATAACATTTTTATGGTGTTAAGCTATTCACAAATATTCTTTGTTATTAGTTTGAATTTTCAAATACTTTACCTATACTTCTCTCAACTGCAAAACGCCATTGTTTTTCTTTCTTTCTTTTTCGTGTTCATACAAAGAGAACAGCATTTCTAAGCTATCACGTCTATGGCTCGCATTCGGGAGGTCGTGGGTTCGATTCCCGCTGCCGACCTTCCTGACCCATGGGCTTTTATCGGCGGTTTTTCCCGGGTCGCCCGGCGAATGCTGGGAAAGGTTCTCACATCCCCGAATTTCCTGTCCCTCCATTATCTTTCATCCGTTGGTTTTTTCTGTGTTGGAAGTGTCGGCGATAGTGTTTTGGTACAGTGTGGCAGGGAAAAAGGATACTCTTTGTGACTCTCTCCGTCCCTCGGCTTTCGGTTGGCTGCTGGGGGTATCGGAACCCCCTTGAAGGGCGTTGGACTCTCTCTGCGCGGGGTGGGGTCCCCGGTCTGCCTGTCCGTCTGCCAGGGAGGAGCCTCTCTCTGGAAACTTAGGGACCCCGCCATTCCTGTGCCGTCACTCCCGGTTCCGGCTGCCCGGTGTCTCCTCTGGCCTCATCCTCCCGCGGACGTCTCCTCGTGGGGCGTAGGCACAATATCCTCTATATGGATCCCCTCCGTAGCCAATCCAATCCAAAGCTATCACATAACGATCAGCTTTGAAGGGCTTGGCTATCGCTTTAGCTTAATATGTTCTACTTATACCTCCATCGAAATGTGCAAATAAGTAATGAAGGTTCATCTATATTAACATAAAATAGATGCAAGGATAAGCCTTGTAAGAATAGTTTGTAGAAGAGTGAGTAGATAAAGTCATGTGAATGCATCACATATTTTATAGAAAAAGATTTGTATGCCTCCGTGTCAGTGAACAACATAACTTCAAAACGAAAAGTCGGTCAAACACCAAACTTGATATTTTAGTTCAGCATCTTTCAAAGATGTGGCACGGGATTTTCAAGAAAATCTCTCCAACCCCGAACAACCCTTTACATGGAAAAATTGTCGAAATTTGTTATTTTCTCAAAAATGGCTTTAACGATTTTGATTAAAACACCCTCTGTTTAAGATATTTACATGACAAACGAAATATATATTTTGAAGTTTTTGTGAAGAGCCTCACAAATCTTCATTCTGAATGACTTTTGTATAATTGTAAACTGTAAAAGATGGACAAAGTTTTACTACCCAAGAAATGCAGACCCCGTTAAAGCACAAGCAAACTTCACGTTGTGACATGTTTTTTGTAAGTATGACTATCGCTTTATCTACGTATCCTACAATGAAATGTGCAAATGTGAACTTTTTCTTTTGGTATTAAATTAAGTCCTTTAACCGGTAGGCTAATACAGACGGTGAAGGAACGAAATGGTTAAAATGATACTCAAATGGGCCCGAGGTCCCTAGAGCTTAGAGTTACGTGACATTCATCTTCTCAGGATAAGGGAAAACCTCAGAAAAAACTTTATCTATGTAACTCACTCTAACCGAGATTCGAACTTGGGACCTCTTGAATGCGAGGCAGACCCCCACACCTTAGAGATGGGTTGAATGTGAATTGACAGTTTATCTGGATTATCAATAATTAGGTAGAAAAATAAGATTTAGTAAAAATAATTTGCAGAATGGTGAGAAGTGAAGGTTGCGTGAATGCAACACATGCGATTTTTCTCGTGGTAATCAAAGAGCGTGGAATTTCAAGGCACCACATAAAATTTTGACTATCGTTTTAGCTGCTGCATTCTTCATATACTTGCAACGAAGTTTGTAAGAGTTTAATGACCAGTTTATCTCAATTAACACGAAGTAACTAATTGTTCTTTCACACAAACCGTGTGTAGGACAAGGTTGGGAAGGTAGAATCAGACTGAAAAATTCAATGCCATAGTCGGAATTTTGACTAAGGAACTTTCAGTTTCCGCCCAGGTGGCGCCGCGGTAACGCGTGCAACTCGCATTCAGGAGCTCCCTGGTTCGCTTCCCCGCGACCGCCCACTCTGACCCATGGGCTTTTTTGGGGGTTTTCCCGGATCGTCAAGCAAATGCTGGAGTGGTTTATCTCAGCCCCCGAATTTCCTGTCCCTCATTTCATTCATCCTTAACCCCGTTAGGTCCGTTTCAGGGATGGAAGTGTCGGTGATGGTGTTTCGGTGCGGCGTTGCAGGGAAAAGGATGCTCTCTGTGGAACCGTATCCATCTCTCGGTCTTCAGCTGTTTGCCGGGGTATACGGTCCGCCCCTTGGGTGCGTTGGACCCTCTGTGTGGGGCGGGATCCCCGGTTTGCCTGCCGGGCTGTTGGGGCGTCTCAATCTGGAAACTGTAGGAACCCTGTCATTGCTGTGCCGTCACTACTCGTTCGGCCGCCGGTGTCTCTCACCTCGTCCCTCCCTCCCGGGGTCGCCGCCTCGAAGGGCACAGGCGCAATATCCTCATTCACTGGATCTGTGACAAGTTCCCTACGTTATCCATTCCGTTCCATTCTAGATCAGAGAAGAGAAGCGTTTTAAGAATTCAGAACGTGAATCATAATGCAAAGCATCTAAGTCTAACACCGTATGTTATTTTCGAAACTTCACCTCCCCCTTTTCTTTCTTCATATTTTTAATTTGAAAGCAAGTTTACTTTTGAAAGTAATTGAATTTTTAGAATAGACTGCTTTCAAATGAGGAACCAATTGCAACGAAAGCACATCAACCGTTTTGCATTAACACTTTCGTGTCACTATTCTGAAATGTTTTCCAAACCGAATAAAGCAGCTATATAGAAACTGCATATTTTGCGCTAAACGTTGTTTCCTTGTATCTATTAACATTTTCTCCTTTTAGATACAATAGTTGTTTTTACTTATGTCCACTATACGACTAGCACGGTTTTTTATCTTGTGAGTGTGTGTAAGGGGGAATTATATATCAAATAAAACAACCTATATTCGGTTTTCAGTAACAAACACAAAATATATCTCATGTTGAAGAAAACTGAAAGTTGCACCTAATTGTGCTCATACTGCTACAACAGTTTAACATTAATATTACTTTTGCTTCCGTATTTTTGAAACGTTTACTTGAATATTATCAGAATTGAATGTGGCAACTGTATAGAACTACACACTTAGCGCTAATCTCTATGAAGATTAAAAAGCAAAAGAAACTTATATTCAAGATAATAAATACCCTCTGCTGTCGGAGTTCGTGTAGAGCAGTTATTATTATTATTATTATTATTATTATTATTATTATTAGTAGTAGTAGTAGTAGTAGTAGTAGTAGTAGTAGTAGTAGTAGTAGTAGTAGTAGTAGTAGTAGTAGTAGTAGCAGCACAGCAGCAGCAGCAGTAGCAGTAGCAGACGTTATAAACAAGACATACATTATGGGAACCTTCTTTCTCCAGAAAAATGTTGAATAATGCACCTTAAACTTCTGTAGTACCCGCATAAATAGTGCAATATTTGCTTTTTAAACAAAATATTATGTAAAGAAAATTTTAATTTATTTCGTTTGGATAGATCTAATAAAGAGGAAAGTATTTAGTTTCGTCTTCTTTTCTCTTAAAGTCAGGTCGCTGAATTATACGAGCGTACACAAAAGTAAATGTGACCTTTGAGACGATACCGGCACTTGCTGTTGGCTACAGCCGGACATGACTAGTCGAGAAGACATTCCTTCCCCCTCTTCCTCTACATCCCCTGGTCCATTGGAAAACATTTGGAGCCTTCTATACATGCATTCCTGACATACTGAATTGCGGACACAGGAAGGCGCAAACCACGTTGAGAAATAAAATTTTAAAGGTACTGTTAATAAATTGGAACAAAGCATGCTACTCAACCCCGAACGGACCAGATATGAAGTTTTTGGTAACCGAACCTTAAAACAGACGTAAGAGAAATCAGTAGAAGTTATGATATAATACTTACTTTTACTACGCTTTCATATTTGGTGCAGATTATGTTATCAGTGGGTGGGAAACTTGGAGATAATGATCTACATGAGAGAATTTGGAAAATGTATTTTACAGGATCTCCACTTTCACCTCATCTACTTGATCTTTTTTTTTTAAAGTTTCCTTGTTTACCCAGTTTATCGTTACTATGTTTTACTGTTTTCCTTTACCGCTTATTACCGCAATTACACACACAAACACCCATGCCGGAACTCGAACCCGCGACCCTCAGCTTGGCAGAGCGCCGAAGCTACGCACTCCAGTGACCACGGCTACGAGGACCAGCAAATTCGTGGTCGGGGCAAATCTATATGACTCTTCCAGCGTAAGCCCTTATTGACAGCGACATACTTTTGTACAGGAAAATTATATCTCCAAATAAAACGAGGTTCATTTAGCCCCTGGACGTTTACTCTTCTTCTACGTTATAAATTGTTCGCGAGATGTATGGAGGAATCATCATATGCCTGGCAGAGAATGTGACAAAGCTTCGGGACAGGATTTTCATTTCGAATATGCACACTCCGTTACATAATTAGTTATCGTTCCCAAAATACCAGGAAATCATACACTATGCTTGACAAAGGTCAAGTCGGTTATCTAAAGAAGGATCCGCTACCATATTTCAAAACGTGTAGGATATTAATTCTGCAGTATATTAAGTTTGAGACGAAACAGGATGTCACGATAGTGCGTTTATCACATGTGCCTGATGTGAATTTAATAATCTATTCAGTATTGTGTTCAACTATTATAGTGTCATCGTTATTATTAGCATATAACCATCATGTTATCTTCTCTTTCCTATACAGATAACTATTTCTTATCTTCCAGCAGCAATCACCAGTTTTAATCACTGTGGCCGCGAACGTAGAACTTGAAAGGAGTAAATATTTTACTATTCTTGAATAACATTACAAACTTTACGTCAGCTTCTTACGCCACGTGACACTGCTCCTTTCTATGTATGTGTGTGCGTGCGTGTGTGCGTGTGGGTGGGTGGGTGTGTGTGTGTGTGTGTGTGTGTGTGTGAGAGAGAGAGAGAGAGAGTCAGAATAACACCGAATAATTTTAAGGCACGATTCATGCCCGTAAACATCTTGTTATCGAGCTAGAGGGCATTAACGTTTTTTGAAACACCGTGTCGGTTAGATAAAATTCCACCGAATAGGTCGCTACACATCTTTTGCTACAAGAAATTGGAGAGTTTTGAAATAATAGTAGCCGCTATCTTTAATTTTAAACAAAGCAAAATTCTCTTAAATTGATTTAGTAACTTGTGAATCTTTATTTAATTATATAGCACTAAATTCATGTGCTCTGAAGTATGTCAAAACTTTTTTTAATGGATTTGTAGTTGCGAGTACCGGTTATTGTCAATAACATATGCAAATAATAATAATACTGTTAGTAAAATTTTCTCCACCATTATACAAGTTAGTTTAGAAAAGTTAAAACAATGCTAAATGATGCCAACATATGTTTTAAAAGGCTTCAAACATAGTTACACTAAGAACAAAACAAGAATTGAACAAGTGCATAAATGTTTATAAAATTTGTTCCAAATGCCGACATTTGACTTCGGAGTATAGCTGCGAGCGTTGTTGTAATGATTGTCGAGTTCATTAAAACATTCCTGGGATATCACGAATAGCATGAAATGCTACAAAGATCCTGGCCATCAGCTTCTCTTCACTACAAACCGGCGTCTCGTACACAAGAGTCTGAACATGTCACCAAAGAAAAAATTCAAAGGGGTTAGATCTGATGAACGTGCTGGCCATGATTTGGGTGCTCCTCTACTGATCCAACGATTAGGGTACGCTACAGTTAGGAAATCCCTTACATCACCGGAGTAATGCGCAGGTGCCCCATTGCCTTGGAACCACATTAACTGGCGTATTCCCAAAGGAACATCTTCCAGAAGTTTTGGCAACGTAGGTTACAAATCGGTATTGGTAATTTGTAGCTGTAATAGCTCTAGTGTTTTCCTGTGCCCAAATGTGACTTATGTGTGTTAATCATGCCCTCTCGTGTAAACACCTTCTCGTACGTCCACAATATGGTTGTAGGAAATCTTGGTTCATCAATGCATTTGTGAAGAAACCACTGGAAAAACTGTAGTCGGGGTGGAAAGTTATCTGGTCTCAGTGCTTGACCTGGGATGAGTTGATGCGAAGTAATTGCTGTTTGTGCAGAATTCTAGTAACCAAAGACTGGCTTGTATGCATGGCATGAACAATTAGTCTTGTGTTTGTGAACGGAGAATTATGGATCCGGTCAAGAACCTCCTCTTCTAGAGCCAGCCATTGTTGTTGCATTTCTTTGGACTCCCGAACGATGCACTTGTTTTTGGAAACTTCCTGTTTCTCACAGTCTTTGATGTACGGCAGAAAAGTGCTATGATGAGGCAAATGTTCTCTTGGGTGAAGCTCAGCATAAAGATCTCGTGCCCTTTTCGCATTTTCCCAAGTAATGCCATAAACGAAAAGCATGTCTACTAGTTCTGCGTAAGTAAAGTGAAACATTTTTACTATAGGCTATAAAACTGAATGTCCTTCCAATAAACAGAGCACTCTAGTACATCCTAATAGCTGATATTGATTATATACACCTCTTGTAGGAACCACAAAGCCACAAAGTGCTGTATAATATGCAACTTTTTTGGGGGCGGGGGGTTTCGGGAATGGAAGGATTTGGCGTGGAGTAAAAAGAAGAAGTAAGGAAAGGTATTGGGGTTCCGCTGCTGCACCCCCGTTAGTACGCGGAAGGATGGGTGGCTGCAAGCTTATTGCGCTGGCAGTGGAGTAAGGAAGTGTCCGGGTGACGACCATGACCGAGGCCCTGGCCGCCACACACGGGGAGTTGCGTGGATAGGATTTGGAAGGGATGTAGCGTTGTTTATTGCTTTATTGCGTCATCGTATTAAGGCGTAAATAGCTGGCGTGAGCGAGATAGCGAGAGCTTTGTTGTGCCGTCCTGAAGCCGATCATTCGGTCCTGCCCACTCTTCAGGTAAGAGAGTACCTACAGAAGTCCACTCAGCCATCGTAGTGACCACGGACTTCACTAAATCGGTGAAACCGGCTGCCGTGTGCCTAACCTCCTCCAGGCAAGCTGTCGGAGATGGCGGTGCTGTTGTCGGTGGCAGGCTGGCGATGGATTCCCCCAGGCCACTGACTGCGGTGTTGGTGTCGTCCAATCGCTGCAGGCAGCTGGTGGTGAATGAGTTGAGTGTGGATGACAAGGCTGCGGTGATGGTATGTAGGTCTTGAAGTCCGGTTTCCAATGTGGCTACTCGGCGGAGGAGGCGGCGGAGATGATGATCGGTTTCGGCGGTGGTGAGCGTTGTAATGTGTTCTTCCTGTTGAGTCATGCAGGATCCAATGTTTAGGACCTCCGTGTAGAGATCCTGGACTGCATCTCGTAGGGTGGTGTCGGTGTTGGCCGGAGCTGAAGGTGGCGTTGTCGTCGGAGGAGCGGCTGGAGCAGTGTAGATGGTCTCAGGCGGTGATGATCGATGGCTTCTTGGGTACAATGGGCACTGCGTCTGCCCGGTAAAGTAGTCGTGGCCGTTGCAGGAGGCGCAGTACCGATGTCGGCGGCGGAGATCATGTCTGGTGCACTGTATTGTCAAACTCGGTGCACCGCAATAGTGGAACCGAGGTGGTGCAGCGCAGGTTGTAGCGTCATGGCCGTAGCAGCAGCATCTGCGGCATGGCTGGTGGCTTTCCGATCTGCTGGCCTCTACGCGAAGAACCTGCCCTAATAAGGGCAGGCCGGACCTTAAGGCAGCTTCACGGTCGGCCGGATCAGCCAGTGCCAGTCGGACGAAGGTGGTTGGTCCTCGAGACGTGATGATGCGTGTGGCCTTCAAGGTAGAAGGCCACCGGTGTTGAGCTGCGGAGAGTATGTATCTTGTAGGCAAATCTCGAGGAACTCCGGTAATCACTGCGCTGCCCCGCAGTGGTGGAGGGTGTTGTGGTGGTGGCTGCTGCGGTGGATGTGGTGATGAGACGTGCGGTGCTGTTGGCGACTGCTGTGGTTGGAGGTGAAGTGTGGTGCTGACTGGAAGAGAACGATGCGACTGCTGGTGCCGTGGCGATATGGTGACCACTGCCCAAGAAGGCCCGGTCACCGGTGGCGTGGTTGCCGAGCTCCCGGCAGGTGCCGGGGGAACGGCCGGCAAATCAGCGGCGGCGAAGCTCGGAGCAGCTTCATCAGAGGACGGCGTAGCTGAGGCTTCCTCGGCGGGTGCCGAAGGGTCGGCGGCGAGTTCTTCGGTGGCTGCTCGTCGTGTCCTTGGCTTTCCCATCTCCGACGAATGCAACGAAATTCCTTACCACTTAAATAACAAAGCGCAAGTTTTAGGTTAATGGTGATGTAAACGTGTTAAAAACGGAACACAAGGTATTCCAAAATGCAAAGAAAACAAAACATAAGTATATTCCAATGCCGTGGGAGAACAGGCAACTGTTTGACAGAATTTCGTCTAACCTGGCACGGTTTTTGAAAAAAGGAAAAATCCTCTAGCTCGATAACAAGACGTTTACGGACACACACACACACACTCAGATATATATGTGTGTGTATGTGCGTGTGTGTGTGTGCGCGCGCGCGCGTGCCGCGATCTATGTGATAAGTTTTATTTCCCTCCACCCTTCCAACTGGCATTTGACTGTGTGTGAGTAATTAAAGTTACCTTGTAAATTAATGCAGTGTTTCGGATTTTTGTAATGAGCTTACCCTTAGTTACAAAATGTGCTTTTTGTAAAACTTCTGAGCAGCTATCTTCCTACATTCTTTACTCAATATTTTGCAAAGTAAATACACGAAGTGAGATATTTTGTTACATTGAACTACAAAATGACTTCATTAAATTCTGTTGCACTTGCCGCTCAGTCAAGTATGGCAGTGTGGAATGCAGCATACTGTTGTGGTTTCTTTTGTGCGTATTCTTAAAGGTTGATATTTACAAGCCAACCTATCTACCTAAGGACCTTACATGAAGTGATCCATGCACAAAATCTATCACACAAGAAAGTACTTGCCTTCTAACGCAGTGAGCTGCAGTTAGTACATAGTTGCCATTTAGCAAAGAACCTCCACAATGAAAATGACCATCGTAGACCAGTCTTGCAACCCAAGGGTAGCGATTAACGCCTGTAGGTCTTCCACCAACTATCCTGATCTCCTGGTTTACTACGCCGCATTCTGAAAAACATAAGAGGAAGAAGCTCAATTACATTGATCCATGTAACTCTGTTACTTCAGTTTCAATGTTTATGTTTAAACCCGCAGGTATTCATTCGTCCTTATTAGTTTACAAAAGGCGGGCAACTTCCTCAGAAAACGAGCAAGCAAAAGGATACGCATTAATATGTATGCACACACACACACACACACACATATATATATATATATATATATATATATATATATATATATATATATATATATATATATATATATACCGGGTGAGTCTTCTCAGCCTAAGGATTGAAAAGTTATACAGGCCAAAATGACTACTTTGCACCTCAGTGCGTACAGTGACTTGCACTCGTAGCGCAACCGTGTGCGCATTGGCATTCAGTGAAGTTCCTAGGTTCAAATACTTCTACTTGAAGGTAATTCTTATGTTTAGTAAATTTAACGAGAACTTATGGTTTGACATGGAAGTGTCGTTTCGCTTAATTAATTTAATTATGTGAATTTCATGTTACTTGTTAGAATATGCTTTAATGAACATCATAAATACATGCATATAATATTGTAATTATAACTTACAAATATAAGCTTCATTAAATAATGTTTTACTATTTAAAGCTACTCCTTCATACAAAAGAAGGCCAATAAATTGATTTGGGAGTTTACAAAATGCAGTACGTACATACAAATTAGATAACGTTTGCAAGCCCATATTATGATCGTTGTGAACATCTGGTTCCCAAAGTAGTGCATTTAACAGTGACTACGACATCATGCCGGACCATCACACAGATAAAACTTTACAATTTACCCGTTTCCTCCATGTGGTTGTAATAGGTGTTCGAAATGGCCACCATGCTGGCGGATGCAAGATCTCAGTCTAACCATCATCGCCAGTCTAACCCGGCGCAACATGGCCAGTTGGATGTCACGGCAAGCTAAGATTATGCGTTCCCTGAGCTGTTGAGGAGCCATTGGCCGCTCCTGGTACACGACATCTTTAAGATAACCGCATAAGAAGAAATCTGATGGGGTTAGATCTGGTGAGCGTGCTGGCCACCTTATTGGCCCATGCCGTCCGATCCATCACTCAGGGTATGGTAGGAGCACTCGAAATAAGCCGTTACATGACGGGCCGAATGAGCTGGAGCCCAATCGTTTTGGTACCAAATAGTTAGTCGATTCTGTAACGGCTCTTGATACAGTAGAGTAGAGGCAGCCGGTGTTGTAGAAAGTACATATAGCGATTCCCAGTGAGTTGGCCATCATGAAAATACGGGCCTATTAGATGATCAACGAATATACCAGCCCAAACGTTGAAACCCCATTGGATTTGTAAGACCGCCTCTCGCATCCAATGTGGGTCTACAGTGCTCCAGTAATGCATGTTGTAGCGATTTACATGGCCTGTGTTGTGGAACCCTGCTTCGTCTGTAAATAACACAGTTGCTAAAAATGTGGATCCTGTTCAGTTTGCCGTATGATCCACCTAGCGAACGCCACTCTCCATCCATGGTCCGGCTGCAGCAGCTCCTGGTGTAGTTGAAGATTATAAGGGTGAAATTTGCATGATGTAGTATTCTCCACGCAGAAGATTGGCTAATATTGAAATGCTTGTGAATGTCCCTCGTACTACAATTCGGATGCTGAATGACATAGTCAGTCATACGATCCATCGTTGCTTGGTCACAGACACGGTGATCTATTCGTAGATGTGGTGTCTTGTGCACTGTTTCTGATTCCAGAAGGCGGTTCATAGCTCACAAAAACGTGTGATCTATAGGAAGTGTCAAGGTAAGTAGAGTAGAGGGAAGGTAGGCCACTGCGGGTTGGGAAGCTGCCATTGGCTGCCTGTCTGTAACGTAGGTGGGAGTGAAGTCGAGCGCGCGGAATACATACACAGAGCAGTGAACGCACTAATTCCTACCCATTGTTTATTATTAATACATTCCCCACTTTTGGTTAAAAGGCATATTATTAAACATTATGGATACACACTGGAAAGCAAACTGAATCAAAGCTGTATTACATTAGTAATATATTTATGCATAAACAAAACTACTGGGACACATGCGGTACTTGAGCGAAAACTGCTACATGAAATGAAACATGACTTCTGTAAGTGCGATAAGGGAAAATTTACAGCTAGGTACTATAAACAATACATGATATGGACACATTGGTACAGATTTTTACTGTAAGAAATTAAAACTTTACGTGTTACTAGTGTGGGCTCATGATGCTTTGGAAGATAAAGCTGCTCAATCCTTATTCTTCCTAGCTGTGTATTTTTTAGTACATTTTGCCTATTTTTTTAAATTGAAAAATCTTATTCTGGTAAATGTTCTTGTTCGAGCATACAGCGAAATAAGCTTCTCCTAGAGCTCTAGAAACGTAGCTTTTAGCAAAGCTACTAAGTTTTTAACGCATTTTTAAACGGTTTTTCCGTGAAATGCACAAATTTCTATTTCAAACTGCACAATGTTGTTTCATTCATTCATGACTTGAACGTTTAAGACATCCTTGGAAATAACCGATGTCCAGCTCTCTTCATTTGCTATGGACTTTTGTATGATCTGTGAGCTCATGCTACAGCTTTATAAAACCTGCTTCAAAAACAATTTTAGATCATTTCAATTTTAGGTCATTTTTTCTCATTATTATGTTATTTTTAACACTTTTGGGTCATTTCCAAACATTTTTAGGTCTTCAAATCGTTAAGTTTCAACATTTCGTTAAGTTTTCCGACCAATCTGGGTGAAATGTGCCCATGTGTTTACACAAAAGAACAAAAACTAAAATACCAGCAAGTGTTTGGATTTTCCTTGCGTAATACTAGCGAATACCAAATTACAATTGACAAATTCCTTATAGTTATTTTGAAAAAAGCCAGTGCAACATTATGTTTCAATGATTGGTAGTACAATATACCATTATTTGTACCTCCCTTTAACAACAATTATTTTCTTGTCAGTAAAAACGTTAAATTTGTGTGCTTAAGAGAATGTATACTAAAATGTAGAGAAAAAATCGCATTAAATGTAATATTTGCCAAAAATATTAAGCCTAGACGATCCTTGTTCTTACTCTTTCAAGTCTGAAGAATCCTATGGGAATTACATACATTAATTTTATTTACTCATTAATTAAAAAGTAAAAAAAAGAAAAGAAAAAGAAAGAAAAAAGCTGTATACTAGAAATAATGTTAAACATACGTTTATTTAAGCACAAGCCTAAATAATGAAACCAAAGTATCCAAATGTGCACAATAAACTGCTGAAACTCAGTATAATTGAAGATTGAAATATATTTGCAAGACTTGTGCAGGTAATTGTTTTTCAGCATGTATTTAAAGTTCCATATCAGTTAATTGTTTTCTCGGAGAAAAATACATATAAAGCTTTTATCTGTCATGATATTTAAAAATGCTGTGTTTAAATAATATTGCATAATAACGCGATCTACATAGTTTCCTTTATTAAGCTGCATACTTCATAATATATAAACAAACAACAATGATATTTGCTTCGAACGGGTTGGGTTCAAACCAGATTGTGTGAGAATATTTTCTGAACATTCGTGTTGAAAAGTACGGGACAGAATACTGATTATAGCTCTTATAATCGGCGCAACAGTTCTAGACACGTGAAAATCTTAATGAGAGCTATGATGCGAGTTGCTTACCAGATCAGGTGGTGACCGGTCGACTGCATGCTGCAGGAGTGCGTGGGACAGTCATCGTCAAATATCCACAACGGTTATGCACTGTGTTGCGCTGATTAACTTAGTTATATACAGTATATTAAAATCCACGTTGTAAAAAGCGCTTAATATAAAAAACGCTGTCAATCATTGCCTCCAATTCTTCCACATCTAACAACCCTTCCTCTTCTGCGGAATCACTCACATTATTGCCGTCATCACTGCTGTCACTACTTTCTGCACCATTATCCTGGATGAGAATTATTTCTATTTGATTGTCTGCAATTCCGTATTTTTCGGAATAATGATTCTTAATTTATTCAGCATGTCGCCATACATTTTCCCATTCTGGCCTTCCAATTTCAGCAAATTGCTGGCGTTATAACTGCTCCACATATTTTAATTTAAAACTGATATTTCTGCATGCCACCCATTTTTTTATATCAGCCCAGATTAATTCGATTGGGTTTAGATCTGGGCGATACGATGACAGTCTAAGTAAATTATGGCGATGTTGTATTACTATCTGGTCAAGTATGTATGACTTCTGAAGCTGTTTGTTGGCTTTAATTAAGTTATATAGCTTTGTTTTACTCATGCTTTCATCTAAAGCTTTATTATGTCTAAGTAACCAAGCTCTCATTTCTTCTTTCAAGGAAGTTGAGGTAGGTGGTTTGTGAATTTGAGTGTTGACGCATCGTGAAGCATTGTCGATGACCAGAACAGACCCAGCAGGCATATTAGGTATCAACATGGCGTTGATTCACTTCATGTAATTTTCTGTATTCATTTCTTGATGAAAATCTCCTTTTGTTTGTTGCGACTTGTAAAAGAAGGGCATTTGGAACGAAGCCGATCTTTCCAACAGCACGAACGATAATAAGTATTTGCCCTTTGGCAACAGATGCCTGCAAACCTAATTCGCTATCGTCACTCCAACTTTTAGATGCTGTATGACTGCTGTGTATGTATGACTCATCTTCATACATTATAGTATTTTTCTGAAATTTGTAGCACCACCTTGAAAACTGATGCTGATATAAGTACACACTGATATAAGTACATATAAAATTATACTCATTTGGAAAGGTAGAATCAGACTGAAAAATTCAATGCCATAGCCGGGATTTGAACCACGGATCTTAGGCTTTCCGTGCCGTTGCTCTAATCGACTAAGCTATCATGGCAACATTTACTTTTTATTTTTATTTTTTTTTATTTTATTATTATTTTTTATTTTATTTATTTATTTTGCTTTTCTGTTAGAACTCTTCTATTTGATTTTGGTTTTTTCCATTTGAACTCTAAATCTTTAATAATTTTTCTGAGATTTGTAGCACCACCTTGAAAGTTTCTGCTGTCTTTCAGCTGGATGAGCAATCTGCTTATTGTTACCACAGTTTTTTCTTCCACATAGGAATTGTGAATCATGCGCCGAATGACGCATTCGAAATCGTCTATTTCTGTAATACGTTTAGGGACCTTATGTTTCTTCCCAGGTGTGTCAAATGGTACTCTTTCATCCATATGTTTTTTCTCTTATCTTTGAGAACTCTGGAAAACGGAACTCGGTGAAACACCAGTTGCTTTGACTACTCTTTCTTTCACTCTCTTAAGGTTTTGTGGAACTCGGATATAATTTCTTCCTTCATCTCTGCTTCTTGCTTCATGAAGTCGATGACATTTGCAATTATTTCCCTACTTTGACTATGTAACACCTTACTACTTAACTTTGAAAACATAGGAGCCATGGTTATAAATATAACAAATATAAAATAAGTACTAATTAGATACTGCAGCTCTCTTTAAAATTACAACCAGATGCAGACACTTTCTATGCAGACTGTATGTGTTACGCACTGTGAGTAAGCAAAGGTATTATATCGCTTTCGTTGATAAAGCTAAACATAAACCATTCCTAGGCTCGGCAGCCGGGATGGCAATCAAGGTCACGATTCCAGAAGTTTTGCGCGAGTAATAACTTCACTCTCGATGACGTCACGCAGCAGGTGGACCGAAAGCAAAACAAGCGAAAGCAATGCGGGAAGAAACCTCCCTGAGGACGTTTTCCCTGCGGAAACCTCTGTTGGTAAGATGTTTGTCATTTAAAGTGCCTCGCAAAGATGCATACATCCTTTCTCTTGTTTCCCAGCAGCTGGGTGATCTGGCGACATCACGCGTGTATTGGAGAAGACACTGTAACGCGATAACCATTGACTTTAGGATGATGGGACTGTGTGTGTGTTGCTAATTATTTCCTAATTACAGATAAAGTAATGTGATTAATGAAGTATTCATTTTGTGTTTCGTTCCCTTCAAGGTCTGAAATAGCATTTCACTTTAATTATATCCTTAGCATATTAATGTGATGCGGCTTCGCTCTTTTGTTCAAATATCATTCATAAGATAAAATACGCGCTTTACAATCACAATGGTTTCCCGAATACAAAGCCAGATTCATATCTATTTTAGTTTTTAATGTTGTCAAGCAGCGTGGTTTCTGCCTTAAAATGTTAAAACACTTGCTTTGATTTAATTGTCATATGAGTTTCCTGCTATTCATATACACCAGTCCCTCCTGTTTAGTCAAAAACTACAATGTTTAATAATTAAATATTTCATTTTCTCCTCTGCAATTACCTGGAAAAAATACTGAAGCACATCTTCCCATGTATGGCTTCTTTTGAGATATCCGTGATAAAGAGTGTATCGCCAAAGGAACTGCATTCCTTCCACATATTCTATGCATTTTAGGTAAAAATCGAGGATGAGAGTTACAAACTCTTGTTCATTAATTCGTCTGTAGTCTTTAAATTAGCAAGAGGGGTTTTCGTCCCCTCCCCCTACTTCTCTTTCTCTTTCATTTTCTCCAGAATATGAAAGTTGGTGATAATCAGGTGTTGTAATTCCACCGTGGATCTATCGCCGTAGTTCATCAAGGTAAATTTATTTCATGAACGAGATAGGCAGATAAGTGAAGCTTGTTATACATAAAGGTATGAAATAACTATGAATTTTCAGAGTCAAGTGTCTTCAAATTGTAGGACATTTATCAATTCTTGGCCGGAACTACTCTGTGCTAAAAAGGTATAATAAAAATGAATGCAATCGAAATGCACTTTACTATTTGAAATAAATTAATGTGCTATAATATAAATGGTAAAACGAAAAATGAGTAAACATGGTTTTCGAAAAGCGGTAAGAACTTAATCCCGCAAGGTATTTAGGCGAATAGGAGACTTAGGTGTTGATATACATGTATAAAATACATAGGTTCTGTCCTGTAACAACCGCGACCTCTAGGATCCTTGTCGCTATCTCTAACAAACATATATTTCTTAGTATATGCAGCTTCTGATTGTTTTTAAGAAAATTAAAAACAGTTAAGAGCAATAAAAATGTGCGCCAACACATATGTATTCAAAAGTTGTCATGAGTATTAAAACTCTCCTTACTCACATTAGCTCTATTTCTAAAGTCTTTCCTGGCGTTAAGCACTACCTATATCTAGGCATCGGAAATTATGACACTAAAGGTATTGTTTTAGGCACCTAAAAAGGCTCTAAAACAACGAAAAATAGGGCAACAAGAGTCACTGAAATTAAATTGTGCAAAAAGATTTCTCAGCATATACGATAAGATACTAGCTACTTTAACCCCCCCCCCCGCAGGAAGGTCACCGGTATTCCCACACAGCACATACGGAATTAAGTGACACGTAGTAGCTTATCAGATATTTGATTAGCATGCTTGTCAGGAGCTTTTCTAATAGGTATATACAGGATGGATCACCTAAAACTTGCACCGCAAATATTTCGGAAATGGAAAGAGCTATTGGTGTGCAGTTTTCACAGCATTGATTGGTAGTCAGGGGCTCGTACATTTAGCATATAAACATATTTTAATAATACTGAGAAAGTGTATTTTATGATCAAACTTTATTGCAGGATTCTAGTGGTTTACGAGAAATCGTATTTTGAAAAGTTTCCACCCCGACGATTGTTTGTCCCATTCAACCTGCTTAGTTGCTAGGTACGATGTTGTTATGTTTGCTTGCATTGTGTTTTCTGCTCATTGATTGCATTGCGACTTTCTGGTTCGTTAGTTTGTGACAGTTCAAGCAGTAAGTCATGAGTGGAAGATGGGGTTTACTAATGCAGAAAAAGCCGACATGCTCATGGTGTATGGAGAGTGTAGGAAGAATGCAATTCCTTCCTGTACGGTGTATGCGGAAACGTAACCCAATAGACGTCAACCATCTCGGCAATTAGTTATCAACCTCTTCAACCAATTACGTGAAAGTGGTACTATAACACCTAGAAAATGTAACAGAAACAAACAAGCGAGTGGAGAAGAGGCAGAAATTAAAGTTTTGGCTGCCGTTGCAGTAGATCCGCAAATTAGTTCCCCCACAATCGCACGTGGAAGTGGCATAAGTCAGGCAAATGTACTGCGCATTCTCCATCGACATAGGTTCCATCCCTATCGCATCTCCCTCCATCAAGAATTACATGGAAACGATTTTGAGAATCGTGTTATCTTTTGTACATGGGCATTAAGACATGATACTTCAGATTCATCATGTATCTTGTTTAGTGATGAGGCAACATTTACTAATCATGGCCAGGTAAACCGCTGAAACATTCACTATTGGTCTGACGACAATCCCCGTTGGCTTCGTCAGGTGGAACGTCAGCGTCCATGGAGTTTAAACGTGTGGTGTGGGATAGTGAACCATCAGCCCTTTGTTAACAGAAGGAACAATGAACTCGCACAAGTATCGCAGCCTCCTGACAGACCATCTGCCACAGATGCTAGAAGACGTTCCTTTGCAGACTAGGAAGAACCTGTGGTACCAACATGATGGCTGTCCAGCCCATAGTGCACGAAGTACTACAGCTTGTATTAACGGATTGTTTCCAAATCTTTGGATTGGACGAAGAGGACCTGTACCTTGGCCGGCCCGTTCACCTGATCCCTTTAAGCTTTTTTCTGTGGGGAAGGCTGAAAGACATTGTCTACAAGGATGTACCAACTATACCAGACGATATGAAACGACGTATTACTGCTGCCTGCTCTGAAATTTCCGCTGAAATGCTAGAACGTGTGCAGCAGTCTTTCCATAGCAGACTGGAAGCGTGTATTGAAGTTGCCGGTGGTCATTTCGAACACAACCTTTGAAGGGCTATGTTCCCTTTACTTGTAAGAATTCACAGAAATATTGTAATTAACTTTTGTTTTTCTTTAGTTTGTGCTACCACAAGTTGTACAAGTGTCGGTGCGTAAAAGTTTCAAAATAAGATTTCTCGTAAACCACTTGCACTAGAATCTTGCAACAAACGCCACTGACATTCTAAATTCACCCTACCTTTATTCTGTTAATGTAGCTAGGTATTGTTCCGTTTAAAAATTGTATGTTTGCTCAAAAAATACACTTTCTCAGTATTGTTATAATCTGTTTATAGGCTAAACGTACGAGCCCCTGACTACCAATTAATGCTGTGAAAACTGCACATCAATAGCACTTTCCATTTTCGAAATATTTGCGTTGCAAGTTTTAGGTGATTCATCCTGTATATTTTTTTTGGGGGGGGGGGGGGGTGGAGCTGTGGGCAACCAAAGTGACGTGGATTTGCAGTTGTTAAATAGCGTCTCCTAAAATAAGTGAAATGTGCATCTATATATACAAATCTGCTCTTAAGTCCTTTTTCTCAAAACACAGATCGTGCTTCTTTATTTGACAGGGAAGCTTTCTCAGAAAATTCCTTCACAATTTGTACTATTTGTTCGAGCTTTTTGGCATAGCATTTTACTGTTTTCAACCACGTCTTCTAGTTTCGTTACTACAGCTTAGGGAAGTGTCAGGTAACTTCTCTCTGAATACACCAATTCTTGAAGGGGACTTAAAAACTTTCTTAAAGGATGAAATAACTTTTTCACTTTTGGAAATAATTTTCCCTCTTCCGCAACTTGATGTAGGACACGAACAAGTTAAATGTAAGTATGATATTGCGATAAAATAGCTTCAAAAGTTCATTTGCCCTAATCATATATACCGCTGCATCTGTTAATAACAACAGCAAACGTTTGCCTTCAACGCCATTTGGATTAAATACACTTAATCTTAAATAAACAATATATGCAATACTTTGAGAAGTTGCTTCCTAAATTCCTTTTGAAGACCAAAATGAACTTTTCTGGATACATGTTCACTCATTTTTGCAAACATTACATTAACTGCGGCCAAGTGAATCTGTAGTTTCATCAACTAAACTTCAAATCACCAATCGTGCATTTCCTTAAGTGTTGAAATGCTAAATCAGGGTGGCTATTGCTTAATGTCGATTCTGATGTTACATACTGGCCACAGTATTTTTATGAAAATGATATCAATCTAAGATTTCCTAATATGTTCCAAGCTATATTGGCTCTTGCAAAAGCATTGCACATAACGTAATAAAACTGAATTTAGTTTTCAGATATAGTGGTTTGAGTTAATAATGTCTAACTATAACCTTAGCGCTTAATGTTATCTTGATGCAGAGTAGTTTTCTCTTGCTGAGAGGTTGAATTTCTTCTCCACAGAAGTCTACCACAAGAATAAAAATGAATAAACAAATTAATGAATATATGCCTTTTAAAAGGCAATTTTCAAATAAGACTAAGTTACGCACTTAAAATTTCCAATTATTTTTTTTAGATTAAATGGAATAGACTAACAACTTAGCACACGTCAGGAATAAAAAGTTAAATTAAGATTCACTATATTTTTAAAGTAACTTTCAATAATTAATTAAATGTCTTTAGTATCCCTGCTTATTTTTATTAAGAGGCTGATCATTTTGGTTGATGCAGTAATTTGTATCACAAATTACCTAAATGTAAATAATGATTGTAATATAAATATGCATTTTTATGTGACATTGATTTCAGATGTTTATTAATTGTAATTATTATTGGAAAGTAAATTTATAAGGCTTTACTGAAGCTGTCAATAATAGCGCAATAATGCAGCGAGGGGGTGAGCTGTTTATCATTATTGGGAACAAGGAAGTTACGTAATGTTCGCGCGTTTTTTCCGTTGAGAACCTTCTGGAATGTTTCCTCCCTAAAAGCAATATGTATTCGTGGTTTTCATTGGATATTAAAATAGACGCTAATGTTGGCGCGTTTTATTAGCCAATTGCAGCTCAGTTATAATCTTTAGGCGTATCTTAATGAAGGCGTATAAATAGGGTAGGTTCGAGGTAGCTTGCATGCATTTCATCAAAAATCTGTGTACACTACACGTCGTCTTCAGGCAGTTCATCAAAATTCTTAGTGCAATACACGTCGTCTTAAGTTCGTCAGTTCGTCAAAATATTTGTATGAGATACGTCGGCTATAGATTCACAAGTTACGAAAATCTAAAGTATTATAAAATTAATTATACACAAAGTTGAAATACGTGAATTAAAAGTGATCAGTAAGAAGTATTATAACAGTTTCAGTTTGGCGAGTATCTAGATCAATATGTAAAAGTGATAGTGAACGTGTTCGAAAATAAAAATTATAAAACAAATTTCTTCATCAGTGTAATTTTTTGGATAAAAGATTCCTTTCCGTTTCACAACCTGTATAGAGACACATGTTCGACCCGAGATAAGATAATAGCTAGCCGGAGGACATTTAAAATGAAATCAAACACAAAACTAACACTGATGCAAATTGCTAATGCCAGATGGAGCTACGAACCTAACAAAGAATGACGTCACAAGATGGCTTCCACTCACAGGAAGTAAACACAATATAAGATCTCCAAGTTCTAATAAATTACGTAAAACATATTACGTAATCATTTGCCGTCGCATGGTACAAATGTGTTTTTTATCAGATACTGGGCATTTTGCCGTACATGTAGCTATAAAACCAGACGTCTCCAATTCAAAAATAATAAAAGTAATATGATAAGACAATCAATAAAAACAGAGATATGATTTTTAAAACTTAACGCTTTCTTGCAATTTGCCACTGGAGGGGACACACAGCCCCCTGTTTGTTCTTCGGTTTGCTTACCGTCCAAGGAGCTTTATCTGTTAGCATCGTGTCGCCGTAAATTTCGACCACCTGCAACACACGAAGTTGGAGGGAGAAAGAAGAATTATGACAGCGAGTGTCAGAAAATGGCTTGCTTGCGATACTGGTAAGTACAGACGGCCCCAAATGTTTACCGTTCCACCTGTAGCGGGGTAAGCGGGGTGTCCTATCGAGAGGTTATGCCAGGTGCCTTAGCTCATACCTGCTCTACAAGGTTTGGGAATGTAATAGTTCCAAAGAAATATCATTCCAACACATTTCCCTTAGACTTGGCTGTAAGAATGTAATAACTGTGAAAAGAAAATAGCAATAACATTACAGCATAGCAACATAAGCAGTATATAAACTAATTTTTAGGAATTGGAGGCATCATAACATTGTATAACAAGCAAGTGTTAAAACAAAATGGTTTGGTTTTCAATATTCACTGCTTTCTCTACCCATCATCAACTAACATGTGTTCTCTATTTTCATAATGTTCTTATGAAGTATGGTTTTTCCGTGCATCGTGACACCAATTTAGGCCAGAAATTATTTAAAGTTACAGTCTAAGTTGCACTTTTCCTATTTGGTTGCATACAAGATGCCGTAACGACAAAGACCGCTTATCTATTCCACAACTCAACTTTTTACTGTCTCTACCATTTACCTATAATAAGTAGGGAAAGTATTGTATTCCAACCAAAAATTCAATAAAGACATTCACCGGAAATACACGCTTTGAAACCTGCTGTATCCAAAGAGAGAATTTTTACCTTCTCTACTAAATAGCTGCAGGAAGTAGAGAAACTAACATATTCCACCCAAAATTCAATAAAGAGATTCACCGGAAATACAGGTTTTGAGACTCCCTGAAACAAAAGGTGTCTTTACCTTTTCTACTACGTAACTAAAGGAGGTAGAGAAAGTATTCTGTTACACCCAAAAATTCAATAAAGAGATTCATCTGAAATGCACGTTTTGAGACTCCCTGAATTCAAAGAAAGCATTTATACTTTCTCTACTACATAGCTACAAGAGGTAGAGAAAGTATTGTATTCCACCCAAAAATTCAATAACGAGATTCACCGGAAATACACGTTTTCAGACCCCCTGAGTCCAAAGTAAGCATTTTTACTTTCTCAGTTACAGTAAGTAAAGCAAGTATTGTAATCCACCCAAAAATTCAATAACGAGATCCACAAAAATACACGTTTTGAGACCCCCGGAAACCATAGAAAACGTTTTTATTTTCCCTACTACCTAGCTGCAGTATGTAGAGAAAGTATTGTGTTTCACCCAAAAATTCAATAAAGAGATTCACCGGAAATACACGTTTTGATACTCTTGAAACCCAAGAAAGCGTTTTTGTTTTCTCTACTACGTAGCTACAGGAGGTAGAGAAAGCATTGTATTCCACCCAAAAATGTAATAACGAAGAGCACCTGTACCTTGGCCGGCCCGTTCACCTGACCCCTTTAGGCTTTATTCTGTGGGGAAGGCTGAAAGATACTGTCTAAAAGGATGTACCAACTACACCAGACGATATGAAACGATGTATTACTGCTGCCTGCTTTGAAATTTTCGCTGAAATTCTAGAACGTGTGCAGCAGTCTTTCCATAGCAGACTGCAAGGTTGTATTGAAGCTGCCGGTGGTCATTTTGAACACAACCTTTGAAGGGCTATGTTCTCTTTACTTGTAAGAATCCACAGCATTATTGTAATTCCCTTTTGTTTTTCTTTAGTTTGTGCTACCATAGGCTGTACAAGTGTCGGTGCGTAAAAGTTTCAAAATAAGATTTCTCGTAAGCCACTTGCATTAGAATCTTGCAACAAACGCCACTGACATTCTAATTTACCCTACCTTTAGTCTGTTCATGTAACTAGGCATTGTTTCATTTAAAAAAATTGTATGTTTGCTCGAAAAATACACCTTCTCAGTATTATTAAAATCTGTTTATAAGCTAAATGTACGAGCCCCTGATTACTAATCAATGCCGTGAAAACTGCACATCAATAGCGCTTTCCATTTTCGAAATATTTTCTGTGCAAGTTTTAGGTGATTCATCCTGTATAGTAAAAAGAGCCTTCATACGTACTTGATTCTAAGGCAGTATTTATGTTAGCTATAAGAATCTTCATAGTTACGACTCCAACGATATTTGTAGGTACTCAGATAATATTTATATCGGCAACAAGAATCCTCACACGACTTCACGGATACTTGTAGGTACACAAAGACTATCAACAGCAGTTAAGGGAACTTCATACTTACGACAACTACAATTTCTCAGTTCCTCCTCTTCTTCCTCGGTGTCAGAGCCGGTACTGCCAGCAAGACCAAAGAGTTCGTCGAACAACAAACGAGAGCTTCCCTCACTCTCAGTAGTGTTTCCCTCCTGTGAACATAACACAAATACGTTGAAATCTGCACTATCATATGTTGCACTATTATGAGCAACATGAATTTGTTTAGAAAGAGGGATAAACAACAATGAAGTTAATACCTATAATGCCATGTAAACTTTTCAGGGCTAGCTGCCAATCTTGTTTCATATTATTGGAACTCAAATGTTTCACCAGAGTATATAGATAGAAATATATCAGGTAATCCTTTTGTATTTGGTTACATGTCTAAGAAAACACACATCATTCTTAAAATAACAATTTAACCCTTTATTGGTGCAAGCTTGTTTCACATTTAACCAATGATAAAGGCGGTGACTGGAAACAAGTCAGATTTAAAAGCCTAAATTACTGTTGGCAAATAATTCGGCAATCTTCTGAATTATTTACTAACACTTTGATTCTCTAATTCATAGTTTTCTCTCCCTTAAGTCCCCCAACACTTCCTAATATCATTTTGTAAGCTCCGAGACCTCAGTACCCAGGAACTCAAATGGCAACAGCGTCGGCACGGAAAACTAGAGATCGTTGGTTTAACCCAGCGGGATGGTTCACGCGACAACGTCTGTGGTCCGCATTCGGGAGGTCGTGGGTTCGATTTCCACGGCCGACCTTCCTGGCCCATGAGCTTTTCCGGGGGTTTCCGGGTTGCTAGGCGAGTACTGGGAAGGTTAACTACGTCCCCCGAGTTTTCTGTCCCTCCAACTCATCTCGTTTCTCATTTCGTTTCGCCTTTCCTCTGCTTGGCTGTTTCAGGGTTGCAAGTGTCGGTGGGAGTTTTGGCGTTGCATGGCAGGGGAAAACGGTGCTCTATGTAACACTTGTCCTCTGGTATGGGGGCGATCTCCGAGTCCCGACCCCCCCCCAGTGAAATGTACAGGGGGAGGGGAGCCGATTGTATCAGCTGCCATCCGGAGAGTTTAAATCTGGAAAAGTTAGGGACCCTGCCGTGCCTCCTGGTCCGCCCGCCCTCTGTCTCCTCTCGCCTCACCCCTCCCTCCCGGGGGCACCCCGTCAGGAACTTCGGCACAAAAGATCTTCGTTGGTCGAGGTGCTAAGTCCCCCTCCGCCCTTAATCCTAATCCTTGTCCTAGTCGATGGTTTACATTTTGTGGACGAACATTTCAAGCCGATTAATTGTTTCGAGTTTTAACGCTCTTTAAAATGTAAAATCAATAACAAGTGGAGCCACAAAATTATTTTACAACATCCTGTTTAAATATATGTGTAAGCTTTCACCGCTGGCGTCCATAGTTTTACCTACCTAAAATTTCCAAGCTGTTTTTCCGTGGTCTGTAGGTTAAAATGATTTCAATTGACTTTCGTCCCTGTCTGTGAGGGACATCTTTAGACATCTTACTATCACGTCGCTTCTCTCTAAACTGAATACATGCTAAAACAGAGCCGGTATACTCCTTGTGGCCCTGTGAGTAGAGTCAAGGGAAAGGGTTATGTTGTTGTTTCTTACCTGTATGATTGTTACGAAGTTGAGAGATATGGGAATTCAGGTTTGGTTAAGTTTAAATCCATAATCTTTGTTGAAATAGCTGGCGTGTTTATAAATTTCTACCCCTTCTCTGTATAAACGGGGATAACAATGCTTAGTTGTGGTTAAAACCTCTACTTTATCGTATTCCGTTCGGCGGTCGCCCAGGAATAAAACATGTTATGCCACAACTGACTTGTCTGTTTGTCCCAGGAGGTAGTTTCTTCTGTGTTCGGTTATAAGTGTGTTTATACTTACTAGTTGGCCACGTTATAAATGAGCTTGGATGAGGGCTCTAGTACTTTTCTTGACACTGCCTAACGTCATGAAGGCTTGGGATCAGAGGGGAGTGAGGGACAAGGCGGTAGGAGAATGTACAGCTGAACAACGAAAACAGCATTGCATTTTACAAACTTCGGCCTTGCTAGTAAATGCAACTCAGGACTGCTGGTGGTTTTTTTTACCTGACTGTACTACCTATGCCCCACCCGCTGGTTTCGTAACTGTTTAGTTCCTATTGTCACCGCACACATTCATATCGTGGCCGACTAGTAGATTTGTTGTACCAATATATACCTTTCCGCATGTGCAAGGAATCTTGTAAATACCAGCTTTAGAAAGTGGGTCAACTGGATTTCTGATTAGTTTAAGTATCTGGCTTATTTTTGTTGTCGTCGTGTATAGGGCTTGAAAGGTCATTTCTCTAAAACTTTTCCAATGCGATCTGTTGCATTCTTTATGTAGAGCAGAAAGACTGTGTTTTTATAAGTAGAGTCATCCCTAATTCCATGTTTATTCTTTCTGTGAGTAATGCCCGATCAATATCTTACTTCGAACAACCATTGTGCTGTAGTGTCTTGTGCAAATATTTTAGTGTCTAATAAAAATATTCCGAGTCACGTATTATTTTTGCATGTCCTACTAACGGCTTAATTACACTTCCGTTTTTGTTTAGGATGATGATTAGAATGTTTACTCAGGTAACGGTGCGCATGTGTTGGTTTTCTGTACACTGCACATGTAAACCTCCCCTGCTTTGCCTAGTTACCGGTACCCCTAGAAAGGCAGTTTGACCATTGGATTCTAGCTCCGTTGTAAATTGAATTTTGATATTTTGGTTATTCAGATGTTCTAAGAATTTCTGAGTTCCGTTTTGCCATGTGACCATATAGCGTAAATGTCGTCAATGCAACGCAACCAACAAGTAGACTTTTAGTCGCAGCTGCTAGTGCATATTTTTCAAACTACTCTATATAAAAATTAGCCACCACGGGTTCGAGAGAATTATTTTTGTGAATAGTATGCTGTATTCGATAGGAAATACGTCTTAGTGAGACAATGTTTGAAGAGATCGCTAATATCTTAACTCCTTCTACTAGGCCATGAGTATACAGAGTGGACGATTTAAGTTGAAACTGTACAATATCTCCAAAACTAAGCGTTTTAGAAAGAAATGTCTTGAATAAAAGTTGCTTGATATTTTGGGGTAAAGTAAATGCCATTGGTCATGTTTTATTTTGGAGGACGTTGTGATGGTCATTTTAGGATCAATTTAATTTGACTCTAATTGTAGGTTCCCATTTAGAAAAATTAATTTTGCTAATGTTAAATTTGTTGAGCCATTTCAGAGAATGATAAGCTAGCACTTCGTCACGTGATAGCCCGAGTGAAGGAGGTCCTGTGGAAGGGAAGTACTGCCTTTCAGCACATTGATGTTTTGCCAACGTTCAGCTTCCATTGAGAGCATTTCACACAACATGGGTTGCATCTCAACTTCTTAGGCAAGAGGGCGCTTGCATCCTCTTGGCAGAGGAGTTGAAGTGTAATAATCGTGAGAGGCATGTTCCTGTTATTGTGAGTGCCAGATCTCTGTTTAGGAATAAGGTACAAAGGAGACCCACACAGGTAAAATCTGTTGCATATGTAAACACTGATGCCTGCCCTTCAATATAAAAAAATTCATTTGGTTTCTATTATCAAAACATATGAGGGTTAAAGAATAAAGTAGGGGAGCTAATTATACATATTCAAGATATATATTATGATATCACAGTAATCTGCACAACACAGCACCAAATGACAGAAGCAGAACTTAAAAGTGTTAACTTCAGTAAGTACACATTATGTTCCAGGTTTTGCAGAAGTAGATTAAATTGTGGAGGAGTGAGTATATTTTCTAAAAGCGCAATAAATTTCACCAGCATAAATGTTGCATGTTTTTGCAAGGAAAATGAATTTGAATGCTGTTCAGTAAAATAGGATTTGGTAGGGATACATACATCATTTTAGCAGTATATAAAGCTCCCACAGAGAACTTCCAAGATTTTATAAGTAGATTAGAAAGAGCCATCTCATACATTTACACTGAATATGCTAAAATAATAGTTTGTGGAGATTTTAATGTTAACACATTTAATGACAGTGAAATGAAAACTTACCCTACTTCCCTGTTACATACATTTCACTTGGGATATGTGGTTCACTTTCCCACCAGAGCTCATATGATCACTGCAACAGCTATAGATAACATATTTCTAGACTCAGAAAAAGATCAAACTATACCATGATTCCTATTGTAAATGGCATGTCAGACCATGATTTTCAGCTATTGTTGGTGCCTGTCATAGCTAGCAAACAGATTGATAATAGAAAAAGTAAAATTACAACAAGAATAATTAGTGATGAGCATATCAATAATTTTAAACTACTGTTAAAAAACGAAAAATGGGCTCCTATCTATTCTAGCACTCAAGTAAATAACAAATTTCATGAATTCCTTAAAATTGTGCTATTAGCATTTGAAGCTACTTTCCCTAAGAAAACAATAACCTCAACATAGGTAACAAATGTCAAATCCTGGATTACTTCAGGTATAAGGAATTCCTGTGCAAATAAAAGAAATTTGTTCTTACTATATCACACAAATAGTGATTCAAACATTAAAGCATACTACAAAATATATTGTAAAATACTTAAAAGAGTAACTAATGAAGTGAAAAGGAAGCATTACTCACTAGCCATTGATGATTCCAATAATAAAATTAAAACAATGTGAAATATAATAAAAACTGAAACAGGGAGGATTAATTTAAATAATAATATTACTCACACAAATATTGGAAATAAAAAACTCAGTAATTGCTGTGCTGTTGCTAATGTCTTTAACACATATTTCCTTAATGTAGCAAACAGCAAAACAAATGGATCTGACCCAAACTCAACTGCACTTAAAATGCTACACAAAGCACATCTCAAAATTAATTGGGAATTTAAGATGGATTCCACAACACCAAGAGAGATAGAAAATATTATTAGCTCACTGAAAAGCAAAACCTCTCATGGGTGGGATGAGATAAGTACCTAAGTGTTAAAATATTGCCTAGCAGAGTTGAGCAAGCCTCTTAGTCATATATGCAATCATTCCCTCATGTCAGGGATATTTCTGAAAAAAAATGAAACACACAATTGTTAAGCTTCTATACAAGAAAGGAGACTAAAGCCTGGGTTCCAGTTATAGGTCCATCGCTCTTTTGACCGCCTTTTCTAAACTAATAGAAAAAGTTATATATAATTGACTTATAAAATACTTGGAGTTCAACAACATTCTCTCACTATCACAGTTCGGATTAGGAAAACAATTCCAACAGTAAATACAACATACATTCACTTCTGAAGTATTAACAGCCTAGAATAAAAAGGAACTACCATTAGGAATATTTTGTGACTTAGCTAAGGCATTTGACAGCATAAATCACAACCTCTTGCTGCAAAAGTTAAAAGTTTATGGCGTCAGTGATATTTCTATAAATTGGTTCAGATCTTACTTAACAAATAGGATCCAGAAAACCATAATCAATGGTTGTAATGCAGAACCAGGTGTTATTACTAGAGGTGTCCCACAAGGTTCTATGCTTGGCCCCTTATTATTTTTAGTATTTATAAATGATCTGCCATATTATCTTAGCAAAGATTCAATAGCTGTACATTTTGCAGGTGATACCAGTGTACTTATATCTGAAAACTCACATAAAAAATTAAGAAATTCTGTCAATAAAGTGTTTGAAGAACTAAACTTTTGGTTTGAAGATAATAAGCTTTCATTAAACTATGATGATACCAACTTTATTCAATTTAAAATGAAGCAAAAACAAATGAGTGGATTAACAATCAGGTACAACAATTACACCATAAATGAGGTATCTGATACAGAATTTCTTGGGCTTCAAATAGAGTAGAGCTCAGCTGGAGAAAACAAATGCTTCCAAAACTTAGCTCAGCTTGCTTTGCCTTAAGAAACTTAAAAAATTTGCTGCAACAAAATGCCTTAAGAACAGTATATTTTGGCTACTTTCACTCCCTGTTGTGATACAAAATAATCTTTTGGGGTAATTCAATACATAACAAGCAATTATTTATATTACAAAAAAAGGCCATACGTATTATTTGTGGTATTGAGACTCGTCATTCCTGTAGGCCCTTATTCAAAACCCCAAAAAATCCTTACTCCTACTGGTGAATACATATATATCCTCTTTTGAGCTACCTTGCAGATAATTATGATAACTTCACAACAAACCTTGCTGTGCATGACCACAATACAAGGCCTGCAGGCGATTTGCATAGACCAGCAAATGGTTTAAACCTGTTCCAAAAGGTATGTTACTATTCTGCAATAACAATTTATAATAACCTTCCATGTTACCTAAAACTAGTAAGCAATCTTAATCAACATAAAATCTTTAAGAAAGAGTTAAAGTGTTTCTTATATACTTACTCCTCATATACTATGAAGGAATTTTTTAATATATTGTGCAAAATGCCAATTTTCAATACATAGGGCAGATGGCATATGATGGTGACCTACACTTATTTATTATTGTTGTCCTACTGTAATGCATGTTGGGATGGAATGGTGATGGTTTACAAATTTTCATCTCTTAGATAATGCATGATGTGAAGAGAGAGAGGAGAGGGGAAATGTTCTTGGTGTTAGGTATGTTATTAGTTAAAAAAAAAAGATTATTGGTGTTGGGTACATTATTAATTAGAAAGAAGTTCTTGGTTTTGGGTATGTTTATTAGCTTGCTGCATATTTCATAATTGTATGATGTGTTCAATGTCCCTGAGCATTGTTCACAGTGAGGCCAAATGAACAAACACAAACAAACAAACAAAGGGAATTATTCTTTGGAGTGGAAAGTAAGCATGTTTAAGTTTCCATTAGACGAAAACCTAAGAATGAAATGGATACAAGCTGTTCACCAGGATAATTTAATTCCTGCAAAATACACTGTGGTAAGCTTTTAGTAAAACAATTATATACCTACATACACTACTAACGACTCTTTTTGCTTTTATTGTTATTGTGTGAAATTGCATTTGGTAATCTTTTGTAGAATGCTTAACATACCTAACCTATACATGCACACATATAGTAGAATGTTAAATTGTTTCTCATTTTACTTATTGAAACAAACTTTGCTTTTATAGGTTTGTGAAAAGCATTTTCAACCCCATGATATAGAAAGAAGCGTATTGACAGTAAAACTGGAAAATAACTTACAGCTATACCAGATTGTCCATGCCTAGAAAAGGTTAGTTTATATTTTGTCATTCTCCAGGTACCTTAATAAGTACCATTCAGTAAAAACACTATTATTAGGTAAGTAATAAATGAGGAATTGGTATGAAGTAACCATACATACCTATTTCTCATGTCCATTGCTATCATACAATCACACCATACATAAAGGAACATAGGTACCTACCTCGCATGTCAATTTATAAACAATACCATTAACCAGAGCATATTTAAGTAGCTGGTAGGGATAACTATCCTTTTGCACTTAGGGGCATGATGGAATATGAGCTGCTATAATGATACAAACGTCTAATTTATCAGCATAATCTGCAATGCATTATTTAGCTTTATACCTAAGACCCTAGGTTACAGAACACCACATAGTTTGGTTTAGGTAACTGTTGTTGCCAATGGAAGAAGATGAAAAGATAAAATTTTGATATGCACAACCATAGCATATAGTACGCTGAAACTTCAGTGCAGTAAATACCAGCAAATTACATTAATATTGATCCATATATACATAACCCAAACCTAACCAAGCCTAGAAACCGCAAGATCTATTGCTACTTCACTGCACTTGCTATAGTGTGTTGGTCTGTGCGACACACATTCTATGGATAATAAAATTAAGTAATAACTTGCAGTTAAACATTACAATATTTTCAAATGAAAGTGCACAATGATAACTTAAAGTAGGTGCCTTAGATGGAAGAAAATTTAAAAGATAAAAGTTTTATATGCATAACCGTAGCATTATAAATACAGTAGATACCGTTATAATTACAGTAACACTGATCACACAAGTTTCACTATACTTGCTATAGCCTTTAGTGTGTAGGCCTAATTTTGCCACTCCTGCATTGTAAGGTTAAATAATAATTTGCTGTTAATATATAGAATATTTTTAGATGAAAGTGTACAATGATGAATTCACGCTGTGGCATTTTTCTCTGTGTTTAACAAATTATGTGACAAATGAATGGGTACATATTAAGCCTATCAATTCATTTTGTAAGAGTATCAATGGGATACAAATGTCATAAAAATAGCAAGCAGGGTAGATATTTGAGCATTATATTGTTAATAAAATAAATATGATATGGGTATAAATGTTTGAAACACATGTTTGCTTATCCCTGAAATAACTCTGTTGCTCTGAGCAAGATGGTTTGATTTGAACTATTTGGAAGGGAAGTAAAGCCGTGGGTCCCATATTGCGCATTTAAAGTACTAGTAAAACCTCAAGCTTGAAGAAAAGCCTCTGAGAAAAAGTTTAGTGACTTTTAATACAATAAGTAAAATGGGATACTAATAACCAAGAGATGTTAATGAACATAAATTAGACAATCAAACCATTTACAGATTTTATCATGTGCATCGTTAGTTTTTTTAAATGTTCTTAATTGTTTGCACTCATATATACTGCTTTGAGCTGCAAACAGGATTCTTATTGTTAAAGTAATATAGATATTATTATTATTATTATTATTATTATTATTATTATTATTATTATTATTATTATTATTACTATTATTATTAATCATGTAAAGTAAGATTATACTATGCACTATTTTGTAGTGGTGTCGTGTGGATTTTCAAGTATAATTAATCTGGTTATTATTTATGTCATTAAAGATTTTCATTAATAAACTGTATTTTTTAACTTGTTACAGTTGCAATTCCTTCCCTTTTGTGTGGGTGTCCTTCCTATTTGTCAAAACCGTCTATTTCAAGAGAGGATCCTGAAAAGCACAGGAAACACTTGGAAAATGATTTCATTAGGTCTGCAGTTGCAGAGAGCTTGAGTGATGAAGAACAGCATATCAAGAAAACCACATTTCAGACTGTAAAGAAACTTGAGAAGATTGCTTGCTGTGAACTAAATGATGAGTGCATTGTTAGAAAAAAGGTCAGTGGCATATATATGATATTTTAGTGATAGTCCAGTGCCAAAAGTTGCATGCTATGCTTCTTGACAAGAACTTGGTTTTATCAGCTTTTATAAATTATATCCAATTGCACTGGGTGCCAGCAACAGTGAGTAACACTGATCAAGTAAGATCACTTCTTCATGATCTTTGTCAGAATTTCAGCAATCAAGGTCAAATCAACCTATTGACAATAGCAGGGACTAATAGAGGATGGTTTAACAAATATTTCTGTTAAGTTACAGAAAAATAAGGAATTTCATTTATGAAAGAACAGGTTTCTTTGTTTAACTGTAACAGGTCATTGGCAATGTATTCATGGGAAGCCATAGCTTTCTGGGGAGGGGGAAATATAAAATTATTAATAGTACCTGTTCAAGATGCAATTATACAGAACATTATAAAATATTTTGTAGCTATCTTTTGAAATCATGTGTATGGTTTAAACAGCATGTAAAATGTATTATCATTTAGAGAGCAGTTTACTTTTACAAATGATTGTCCTTTTATTGTTGTAATCATTGTTATAATTCTTTCTCATAGCTTAAGACTTTATGTAACCGTTATAATTTGTGGTAAAATATTTTTTTGTAATATTCACTTATAACTTTTATGTTTGAAATCACTAAATTTGTATGTTTATTCTGTAACACTAGATAGACAAGCTCATTTAGCCAGAATAATAAATAAATAATGGTTGGTAAGTTGCAACCGTTTAGATAAAAATGTTATATCCAGCCATTCTCTTCTAAAATATAAAATAAATTCCTTTAAATTTAAATTTTCATTCTATACTCAGTTTCCTTACTCATATGATTTTAATATGATCACAATATTTCTTAGTTTGTTTATAAACGAATTTATCTCTATGGTATATCATACTTTGTTCACCATGGTAGTCTACAAATTTAGGTAGACTGTGTTATATCACTGTAATTTAAATCTTGTAGTTTTATAATTACACCTTTAATAACAATTCATTTCCCCTTATCATCCTTTCTATTTTCTTAACACTGGGGAATTCATCTCTGGCTACAATGGTTGCCCAAGTTGTGCTTTTTCTAACCTATACTTGAGGCGTGTAATAAAACCTTGTCTGATTAATTTTGAGTAAATAACTGATTTTTCATGAATCCAAAAATTCCTTTTGTAAATATTTGCTGTGAAACTACATACATCAACATACTTTTTCCCCATATAGAGAAAGAGCCATGCAACATTTTAGCAATTTCCCCAAAGTTGGCACACTCAAAAAACAACCCAGATATATCCTTTATTTTAAAATAATTTACATAGTGAGATTGGAACTATTTGTATCACTTATTGCTATTTAAAATTTTCGATAGGGTAATGCTTAGGAAATTACATGAAGCTTTCCTTATTACTATGTATTTGTGTACGTCAGCTGATTTCATTATCCATTTTGGTTATAAAGGGAAAGTTTTCAAAGGTTTTGATCACAAAGTAAGCATAAGAACAGGTATGATTTATATAGGTGTGTTTTAAGGTATATTAATGCCCCAGAAACAAAGTAGCATTTGATAATATTGCATGTGCTGCACTACGAATTATATGTAGATCAAATTAAATGGCATGACAACTTCTGTTTTTGTTTGAACTTCAGCTCTCCCCATCCCTAAAACTAACTTTACAATTTGAGCCCCGAGGAATGGAAAATAATGCACTGGGATTAGTGTATCTGGGCTGAGCTTGATGATGGCCTCCTAACGTGACGCCATATGCCCAGTGTTGTGGCCTTATTCCTAGTAGGCGTTGGTCAGACACACCTGGCAAGGCTCAAGGCACCCAGCGTACCTAGACGAACTCCACAGACTTAATGCTGAAATCCTAGATCGAACCGCGAAACACACAGCAACCAATGAAACGCCACCCTCGAAAATCTAGACCTAGAAAACCAATCAGGTTGGCGAATAACATAACGCCTCATTCGGCGGAATTTTCACAACCCACTACTTCACTTCAACCAAAGTATTGCCACTATCGATACGGAGAAAGCAGAGGCCCTCGCAGACGCTCTTCAACGCACCGTCGTGCCGAACCCCCAACCGGCAGACCTGGCCTTCGTGGCGGAAACCGTAGTACTCAAGTAGAACTTCGAACTCGGCCAACTCACAATCAGCTTCGCAGAACCTGCCCGTCGGAAGTAGCATGGATAATCAAACACCTGAGCAATAAGAAAAGCCTTGACTCAGATCGTATCAACAACATTGCTCTAAAGCATCTCCCTCAATGCGCTCTTAAGGCACTCTCAACGATCTTCAACTTTGCACCAGAACATAGGACGCCCCCAGCGTACTGGAAAATTACCAGAATCTTGCACTTCCCCAAAAAGAAGGAGGAGTGCATAAAACCTCATCACTACAGAACCATCAGCCTCCTTAACACACTCAGTAAGCTCTTACAGAAGGCAATGCTCAAAAGCATCAATGCGCATCTCGCGAAGCACAACATTCTCATCCCTGAACAATTCGATTTCCACACTAAAACTTACCCACTCTACAACTCCTTCGCACTACTTCACACGTCACTCACGGGTTCAATCCCGCAAGAGCTCCGGCTCCGTATTCCTTGACATGGAATGAGCTCTCGATCGGGTGTGACATGAAGGACTGCTGAGGAAGCTCTCTCAACACAATTTCCAAGACACCGCCATAAAGCATATGGCCAACTACCTGCACAAACACCAATTCCAATCTTGCGTCAGATCCTCCACCTCCATCTCACGTCCAAAATAAGCAGGCGTTATCCAGGTAAGTATTCTGAGCCCAATTCTCTTCACCGTATATTTGAACGACATTCCAAGAACTTATAACATCTTATCCCTGTAGGCGGACGATATCCTCCTAATGGCTCAATCATGGGATCTCAAACACATAGCTACCCGCCTAGAGCGCACCCTCTCCTCACTCGAGGACTGGCTAACCGAATGGCGCATTAAAGTAATCCCTAGCAAATCCCAGGCAATTGTCTTTACTAAACGTTTAAACACCGACAACAAGCACGCACTCTCCCATCGATCCAACTCTTCGGCTCTCCCATACTCTGCACCACAACTCCAACCTACCTAGGCGTCGCTATGGATCAGGGCCTCACCTGAAACGTCAAGTACTTAACGTGCATCAAAAAGCAGACGCACAACTCTTTAATTACAACGGCGCATTACATCCCCATATAGAACTGACTCTGTACAAAACGCCCCCTCTTTACATACGTAGCCAAAATATGGGGATGTGCAGCAAAATAACCACATTAATACGCTTCAATCCTTCCAGAATAAAATCCTCCATATCGCAGTTTAAGTTCCCAATCTCGCTCCTTCTAAACTTCTTCAACGGGAATTGCGAATGCACTCTGTTGAACAATTTATCAAAAGCTTGCGGCTGACCTCTATACCAGGTGCGCCAAAAGCCCGAACCCCTTCGTGCAAACACTAGGCTCCTACGAAATCCCTATTAATGAACATACTGTTCCACTAGGACCTTAATAATGAAACTACTGTCGCGGCAATCCTTGACCACTTAAATCGGCTAGTCCTTCAATAACAACTTCACTCTAACCCTAAACACACTATCTAGCTACTCTCTGTTACAGATTCGCCGCTTCAACAGGTCTCCGCCTGTAAGCAGACTGCCAGCCAGGAGACACCGGACATCAAGAGAAGCACTATGGCAACAGACGGTAACTTCCCACCACACTTTTCATTTCGTCCATGCATGCCAATAAATCATCGCGATTTAAGCTGTTGCTCTAACCATTACATATCAGTACCAATCATGGCACACTGCACGCTACTAACACCAGCGCCAGTCTGGACGTGTCATGGCCGAAGCCGGGCAATCAGCACCACACCTCCTCAGCCACAACAGGATTCACCAACCATCGCCGAGTTTCCGACGCAGCAGAACCAGGGCACGTACATCAAGGTTGCCGCTTCACCACTGACCAATTCCACAGACCGTTGCAGCACGTACAGCGGCGTGGTGCGAGGCGTCTACCGCCTCCTCCCAGAGAGGATCGTCCTGAAGACCCCTCAGTATCTCTGGCATTCACTTATCAGGGCTTCCAGGATTACCTCCACCAGAGAACCGACACCGCTTCTGCGTCTGACGTTACTCGATAGGGTGCACTACACCGCCGTACTTACACTGACCTAGCGCTCTAAGCCAGTCATACCGGAATGAGGCAAGTTGCAGTACTCGACGTTGCCGTTACGGCCACCTGCACCGCGCAGCCTCGCTTCAATACTGCGGCTTGCCGAACATCACAGCAGATTGCACTGGGCATGACCTGGCCTGTCGTCGCTGATACGGTTCCACGTGTGGAGACGGTGACCACTTCACGGGCCAGGCTTCCGTCCGCTCTACCCAAGGGGTCATTCTCAACGCCGTCATCAGTCGCCACATCCAGCTTCTCCATGCATACAACCTGCACCACCTGTGGCACACGCCTCAACATACTCACAGCCGCCGCCGATCACCGATCAACGTGACCAACACCACCACCTCCTATGGGGGACACCAAGCTGCTCTCCGCAGACACCGCAGCCGTCGACTTCAAGAACGACATCGACAGTCTACACGCGACTCTCCGTGACCTTGACTTTCATCTCGAAACGTTATGGCGGGCAATTAATGTGCGCCTTGCGGCAGTGGAGGCCTATCAACATAGCTCCATTCGCTAACTCTCAGCATCTTCATCACAGATTGCCCAATCCTCCGAAGCACTAAAGGACAACGACGACAGAGAGGTCCTCGCATCGTGCTAGCGCAAGTTGATGCGTATCTAGTGTCATCTAATGGAGCCAGATGATCCTGCAGACAGCATTAGCGACGACCGACCCATGCGGCTGAGTGCTCTTGAGGTCTCAGGTGCTGGGTTTCGAGAGCTGCAACATATAATTAACACCAGCATCGACCATCAACTTCAAACACTCCAGAAAAGTCGCCACCATTTTCAAGAAAGCTGCCTACTTATCCAGAACTTAATAGAAGCAAATGTGCTTTCACTTGCACCAACATCAAACAAAACAGACGAAACAATTGCCCCTAAGCCACAAAATCAATGGCAACACCCAAACAAGGCAAATAAACGAATAAAAACACACCCATGTTTCTCCTCCAATCATCGGGTGGCAGTCAGGGACTTGTGTCATGGCTGTACACCTGGCCCACCTCCACCCGCTCCCAGTCCTATGCCGGGAGCTGGCATGATCCTTTATTAACGGAGGTGCTAACGCGGTAATCAAACATCCTTTCCTTCACTCGCCTTCTGCTCCCTACGCTTAACATCACACCTAATTTCCTACCCATACCCCTCCAAAAGCCATGTATTCAGTTCAGAGAAAGAAGTGATGTGATAGTACGATCTATGAAGATGTCCCCACAGGAAGAAACGACACGTCAGGTTTAATTGTCATTTTAACCTAAAGGCCACCGCAAAAAAAAAAAAAAAAATAGAAAACGAAATTTTAAAAAATGAAACGTCATATTTTTATGTAGGTTCAATCCTCATTTTGAACAAAGAATATTTCTCCCACGAGAAAGTTCTTCAATATTTTGTAGCATTCTTTCTTGGAAGCAGAAAATTAGATTGTTTTTAATATCAAGGTTCGAAGAAAACTGTGAATATGTGTTTCCATAGTATTTGTGGGAGTTGCGCATTTCAATCTTATCTGGCACTTTATCTTTAAGCAAACTTATTTTAATAAATACTTATCTGCCTCATATGTAATTATGTAAACATACTACAGTGCTGATATTCAGTAGTACGAGGCGTATTCCAAAACTGAAGTTCTGTGAGGAATATTTAACGGATGGTGGTGAGCAATATTTAACGGATCGTAGGACTAAATGACGTTTCACGCCTGCAGCACTGTCTACCGGCTCCTTAGGAACCTACCGCAGCGATGGCGTGACGCAATAGGCGTTTGGTAGTCCGTGAGAGCAGATCGCAATGGCCGATACAATCGTAGATTCCACCAGTTGTGAAGTGCGCGGTGTCACTAGATCTTTAGTGGTAAAACATTCGTCAGCTGCGGACATCCATCGCTGGTTATGCCTCGTGTATGAATCGGGCATAATGAGTGACAAACAAGTTCAACACTGGTGTCGACAATTTCGAAATGGCCGAACAAATGTGCACGATGAGCAGCGGAGTGGTAGGCCCAGTATTCGGACCGACGACTTCGTTGAGCAAGTGAACCAAAGTCTTCGAACTGATCGGCGTTTCCCAAATGTTGCTCGAACCTCACTTTACAGGATTGTCACTGAACAGGTTGGATATTGGAGACTTTGTGCGAGGTGGGTGCCAAAACTGCTCACCGGTCAGCATAAAGAGCAACGAATGTTGCACGGCAGTTTTTGGAGTGCTATAGTCGAAATGGAAATGGTTTGTTTTCCACATTGTTACGGGCGACGAGACATGGATAGCGTGCACCAACGTAGAATCGAAACAACAGTTAATGCAGTGGAGCTGTTCCGGTACAACTAAACCAGAAAAGTGTAAGGAATCGCCGTACACGAATCGCAAAACAATCGCTACCATGTTTTGGGACGAAAGATTGATTTCATGGACCGTGGGTAAACAATTACAGCTGACGTGTACTGTGCAACGCTCACCTAACTGAGACGTGCGATCCAAAATCGACGCCGCGGGAAACTGTCGCCTGGCTTCATCCTCCTGAACGACAACGCACGTCCGCACACCGCTGCCAAAACCAAAGAGGGGATTCAAGGGTTTCGTTGGGAACTCCTTGACCACCCTCCGTACAGTCCCGACCTGGCACCAAGCGACTATTCTCTCTTCTTGCATTTAAAACAGTGGTTGTGCGGATAACGATTTCAAACCGAGATGAACTCAGGACGAGCGTTACCAACTGGTTCAAGTCCCAGGCTTCTATGCCGAGGGGTTAAAGAATCTGGTCCAGCATTACAGCAAGGTATAGATGTGAACGGCGATTATGTGGAAAAGTAAAGTATATATGTAGGCGCATATTACTGTAAATAAAAGCTTTGTCTCATGAGCAATGTTGTTACTATGACCAAACGGACCTTAGTTTTGGAATACGCCTCGTACTACACCAACACTGTGAATTATCAAATGGTTTTCCTGTGCAACTAAAACTATAGAAACAAATTTGTACATGCATCCTGTAGTTAATAGGCCCTCCAAAACTTAGTTAATATCCAGAGCTGTGCCGCTGCTGATTCATCCATCTTTATATGCTAATATCTTGAAATTATGTCTTTTGATATAATATTAAAGCGACCAGAATGTAAAATGATATTACACAGCCGGATGTATTCCACATTAGGCAGCCGGAACTACATTTGTATTTCTCACAATAATGAATTTCAGAGTCGCGTCTCTCTTCTTCGTCACTTAGAGTTGGGATTCCAAACGTCTCGGATGTCTTTATTGGCTCACAGAACGAGACAATTGGGTTAGCTCACGTAGGCAAATTTGCTATTATCTGTGCTCTATAGGTCTGCATTCTCATTAAAACGACCGACCTTGACTCACCCGGCCACCTTCGGTTGTAGCATACTGCAGCCGAGACAGGTTTAGATGAGCGCGTGAGTAGTTTATTATAGAGAGATCTGGCGCAGTTTTTTGCGTTTATATGGGAAAGGATAGGAAAAACTAGGCTAGACGCGGCAGTTCACGGAGGAAAGTGAGTTTATATGGAAGAGATAGGGAATACGAGGGCTAATGCTAGGCTAGACGGAGGGGTTGAGTGGGGGAAATGCGTTTATATGAGAGGGACAGGGAATACGATGGTTGATGCTAGGCTAGACAGGGTTGAATGAGGGAAATGTGTTTATATGAGAGGGAGAGTAAAACCTCCGGTGCTATGCTAGGAGGTAGCGAAGGAGGGGAGGAAATGCGGTTATATGGGAGAGGTAGGGAAAACGATGATAGGTGTCAGGAATTATGATTAAAACTGTAATACAAAGAACCGCATTATTCAAGAACTTTAACAAAAAAAAGACTCAAGTGTAGAAGTCTCAGTAGTATAGAAGTTAGAGATCCAGGCCATTTAATATGCAGGAATGTGTATGCATATGCAAATGAGGTCCCCCACCCCCTCTCCCACCCCTTCCCCAGCTCCTTGGTACTTTCAGTTGCAGCTGAGGGTCTAAATCTTGTCGAGTATAATGGAAGCTTGACAGTTAAGCAATTAAGGCTGTCAATCAACTGTCAAAACGAACAAAGGGGGTCATAAATTTACGTCTCTGTAACAAAGACGGAGACATTATTCTACCCATTCCATATCCGGCTATGTGCTTTCCTGCCCTGCACCAACTCACCCTACTCGCATTGTTTAGCGACCACGTGCAAGGGATTATCCATCACTGTCAAAATGAACAAAGAGTATGCTGGACAAAGAATCAGGCGCTATTGTCCCCAGCTCTATTGTTTACCTTTAGGTAAAGCCAGCTGCGAGCTCGCAGTCGCATTGTTTGTCGAACACGTGCAAGGAGTTATCCATCACTGTCACAATGAACAAAGAGTATGCTGGACAAAGGAACAGATTCTATTATATTCCCTTTGTATTGTCCGGAGCAAGGCTTCTTTAGAAAGATAACCTGTGTGTCGTCCCATTCCACTGCCGTATAACAAGGAACAAAGCTGGTCCCTTCTAACAAAAGAGCCATTGTTCGACCACGGGCGAGTTTAACAAAAGAAAGTGAGGGAGGCTTTATACTTGCCCTGTCTTTGTCCATGTGAAAGACAGAGAGGTCAGTTTACCTGCTAGACGTACACAATTCAACAGCGTTTGAGTCAGCCATCATGACGTTGGCTTTGCCCTGAGGGCAGTTCTCCCCGAATGTTTTCACGAAGTCCTACGAATATACCCGAACATAGTTTCTCCATTTATATAGCTGACTGTTTTCAAACAGTGATATAAAATGTATTTAACATATATCATTACATACATTACACCTCTGTGTATACTTGAATATCCATAGATCGGTGTTCGATACTTACTGCAAACAAAAACGTTTAATGTTTTAATTGCTAATGAGAAATTCATGATATGATAATATTATATCATTACCCTAATTAATGAAAGGGTGTTCAGAGGGTCCTAGCTCGAATCTTAACTTACGAAACTCTAATGTGTTATAAATATTATATTATGAGGATATGGAAGGTCAGATTAAAATGTTATTAACAAATATAATTTAATTTTTACATATCATTACCTCAATTAATGTAGGATATCCTTAGGTGCACAGAGGTCCTAGTTCGAATCTTACCCGGAAACTCTAATGTTTAATAAATACTAAATTATTGAAGCATGCAAGGACAGATTAAACTGTATTTAACAATTATAATTATTTATATATTCCGATGCCTAGGCACCATTCTTTATTTTCTTCCTTCTTCTCTCTTTTTTCTTCATTTTCCCTCTTTCTGTCTATCTATCTCTTTCTTTCTCCACGACTTGTACACATCCAAGCGCACACACACATACACAAACATGCAAGCGCATACACACACGCACATATACAGACATGCAAGCACACACATTCACACACACGTGCATATACACACTCACATACACACACGCACACCTGTTCACTTACACATGCCAACACCAACCCGCACACGTACACACACGCACACACATACACACATGCAAGCACATACACGCACGCACATACACAACCACACACACACATTCACATACACACACGCGCACACACATTCACATACACACACGCACACACACACTCACGCACACGCCCTGAATGAAAAGAGATAAAACGACGCAATAAAAACTAATTATAAACTGGGATGCAAGGCGCCATTTACGAATTGCTCGAAACTGGCCTGGATGCATGGGTTGGAATCCTAGGAGTGATTACAAATTCATCTTCTAATAAATCCAAAACTAATTATGATAAAGACGCTAAATAAACTTTATTACTTTCATGTCAATAGGTAGTTTCTTGTGAATGTATATTAAGGTACCTGGCATCCAGGCTTCGATGCTTAATTTTTAAATCTCAATTATCTCAGAAGCTAGCTGGGATAGAGGTGCTGACCAAAGCACGTTTGATAGCTCCTACGATGGACAATTAATGCTGTATATAATTTGCAGTCAGTTGTCCCTAGCTCGAATCCCGATCTTTCAATGACTTCCATAATTTCCTCTATACTCTAGAATATATTACTTAGATCAATGTTGTAGCTGAATACAGGTCTTTTAAACATGTCAAACTTATATTATAAATAATTTTGTTTCTGGTGTTCAGAGTTCGAATACTGATTAAATGAAATTTACTTATAAATTTAATAACACATTAAATAATTAAGATAAAGACACCAAATAAACTTTATTACTTCCAGGTCACTAGGTAATTTCTTGTGAATGTATAGCAGGCCATCTACACGTACAGCACACATCAACGTGAAACAATGCAGGGTGAGTGAGTTTTTACATAACTATTCAAAATCACTGTTGTCTTTTACAATGCATTTAATTTTGTTTAAACGAACAGTACATGAAAGATGATTCGTTGCAAGAGCATCATATTTTTTAATCTGTACTTTACATTCACATGGATTTCTCTGCGTACTCTTCTTCAGTTCACAGGATTGTCTCTACTCATTCTTTTTCTATTAACACTCACACCATTTCCTCTCCACATTCTTCTGGTATAAACATTCACATGATTTTCTCTTCTCGTTCTTTGTTTCTCTGCAGGTTCATCTTCCATGAACATTCACATGATTTTCTGTACTTATTCTTTGTTTCTCTACACATTCATGGCATACTTACAAAACCTTTGGTGATGCAGCACAACACACTCTTTAGTTCTAATATAAAGAAATGAATAACTTGTCCTTCAACTTGAATAATGTAGTGAAAATAATAATTCATGTCAATGTCTGTTACAGATTGTTTAACAGATAGACTTAACAAGATGGTTGAAGAGCGTAGTTTCCTAAGGACTCGCCGAGTTCAAGATCTCGAAATAGGTCTTTAATATGAGTTAAAGTCCTTAAAGAGAGTTCAAACAAGATACGGTGCCAGGATCGTATCTTCGCTGGAGGATTGTCAAGTGTTCTTGCCAGAGCGCTATAATTCGTTAACTGATAAAATGATTGCAGAAATACCTGGGAAAGTATACCTCAAGCATAACGGTATGGCAGAGATGGAGAAAAATGAGCCATGTAAATTGTCTTTTTTACATGCAGAGAAGGTGTGTAGAAGTGTCAAACTTAAGTATTGAATGTTCTCATATTTTACAATGAAAAATTCATAAATAAAACGACTAACTCATTGATATTATATATAAAGATACAAAGATACATGTTATAGAATTTTATAAAACATTTACGAAATCACAATATCACATGTTTTGAATTTAGTTATATCTAACGCATTGAAATAACGATCAATATCTAAATGTTTATACAAATCTTTTGTGTTTCATTTTACATGTATCATAACAAAAAATGTAATTCTTTTTAGGTTGTTTTTACTTGACCATAGCAGTTTTCTAAGACATTCATTTGCAATGCCTCAGACTGTGCAATAAGGGGAACAAGAATAGGAACTGCTTTGCACTCATGCAAAGGAGACTGACGCTATTGGAGGATAGAATAAGCAGCATCGGCACCTCCGAGAAACATTTCGGCAAGAAGCGAGTGCTGAGACATCTACATCACCGACACACGTTAAGTTATATAATATTACAAGGCATATGATGAAAAAAACACGGACAATTTTGTATAGAAGCCAATGCAGGATTCTGTAGCTGTAGGATCTATTGCTGCTATCGTTGTAGCTGCTGTTGCTATAGATGCTGTATCTGCTACTAGATCTGTCATATTTGCTGTTGCTGTTTTTGTGATGCTTGCTGTTACTGAGGATGCTGAATCTAGAGTTGTTGGATTTGCTGCTGCTGCTACTGCTACAGCGTTCGTGTAACCGATTGTTTCTGCTGTAGTTCTTGATGTAGTGGATGTTGCTGCAACTAACGAATATGTTGATGTAACTCATGCTTTAAACAATCACGAACAATTATTACTGAAAATTTATCGAAATGAAAACTTCCGTTTTAAAGATGATTCATAGTATCACCGATTACACTACATTTATATACTTTTCTAGACCCTACAAGCTTTTATGTTAAACATTTAGCGGGTGGGACAGTAAGGATGAAGCAGTTAGAGTGCATAGAAATAGCATAACTAGTGCATCCACATGATTGAGTATATATTGTATATATTTGGTCAGCACCTCTATCCCAGCTAGCTTCTGAGATAATTGAGATTTAAAAATTAAGGATCGAAGCCTGGATGTCAGGTACCCTAATATACATTCCCAAGAAACTACCTACTGACATGAAAGTAATAAGGTTTATTTAGCGTCTTTATCATAATTAGTTTTGGATTTATTAGAAGATGAATTTGTAATCACTCCTAGGATTCCAACCCATGCATCCAGGCCAGTTTCGAGCAATTCGTAAATGGCGCCTTGCATCCCAGTTTATAATTAGTTTTTATTGCGTCGTTTTATCTCTTTTCATTCAGGGCATGTGCGTGAGTGTGTGTGCGTGTGCGTGTGTGTATGTGAATGTGTGTGTGGTTGTGTATGTGCGTGTGTGTATGTGCTTGCATGTGTGTATGTGTGTGTGCGTGTGTGTGTACGTGTGCGGGTTGGTGTTGGTATGTGTAAGTGAACAGGTATATGTGTGTGCGTGTGTGTATGTGCATGTGTGTGAATGTGTGTGTATGTGCATGTGTGTATGTGTGCGTGTGTGAATGTACTTGCATGTGTGTGCATGTGTGTGTGTACGCTTGGCTGTGTACAAGTCGTGGAGAAAGAAATAGGTAGGTAGGTAGGTAGGTAGGTAGGTAGGTAGGTAGGTAGGTAGGTAGGTAGGTAGGTAGGTAGGTAGGTAGGTAGGTAGGTAGGTAGGTAGGTGGGTGGGTGGGTGGGTGGGTGGGTGGGTAGGTAGGTAGGTAGGTAGGTAATGAAGAAAAAAGAGAGAAGAAGAAGGAAAATAAAGAATCGTGTCTAGGCATCGGATTATATAATTAATTATATTTGTTAAATACATTTTAATCTGTCCGTGCATGCTTCAATAATTTAGTATTTATTAAACATTAGAGTTTCCGGGTAAGATTAGAATTAGGACCTCTGTGCACCTAAGAATATCCTAAATTATATTTCTTAAATACATTTTAATCTGACCTTCCATATTCTCATAGTATGATATTTATTACACATTAGAGTTTCGCAGGGTAAGATTCGAGCTAGGACCCTCTGAACACCCTTTCATTAATTAGGGTAATGATATAATATTATCAAATCAAAAATTTCTCATTAGCAATTAAAACATTAAACGTTTTTGTTTGCAGTAAGAATCGAACACCGATCTATGGATATTCAAGTATACACAGAGGTGTAATGTATGTAATGATATATGTTAAATACATTTTATATCACTGTTTGAAAACAGTCAGCGACATAAACAGAGAAACTATGTTCGGGTATATTCGTAGGACTTCGTGAAAACATACGGGGAGAACTGCCCTCAGGGCAAAGCCAACGTCATGATGGCTGACTCAAACGCTGTTGAATTGTGTACGTCTAGCAGGTAAACTGACCTCTCTGTCTTTCACATGGACAAAGACAGGGCAAGTATAAAGCCTCCCTCACTTTCTTTTGTTAAACTCGCACGTGGTCGAACAATGTCGCTTTTGTTAGAAGGGACCAGCTTTGTTCTTTGTTATACGGCAGTGGAATGGGACGCCACACAGGTGGTCTTTCTAAAGAAGCCTTGCTCCAGACAATAGAAAGCGAATACAATAGAATCTGTTCGTTTGTCCAGCATACTCTTTGTTCATTGTGACAGTGATGGATAACCTCTTGCTCGAGTTCGATAAACAATGCGACTGCGAGATCGCAGCTGACTTTACCTAAAAGTAAACAATAGAGCTGAGGACAATACCGCCTGATTCTTTGTCCAGCATACTCTTTGTTCATAATCCCTTGCACGTGGTCGCTAAACAATGCGAGTGGGTTGAGTTGGTGCAGTGCAGGAAAGCACGTTGCCGGATATGGAATGGGTAGAATAATGTCTCCGCCTTTGTTACAGAAGCGTAAATTTATAACCCCCTTTGTTCGTTTTGACAGTTGATTGACAGCCTTAATTGCTTAACTGTCAAGCTTTCATTATATTCGACAAGACTTATGACCCTCAGCTGCAACTGAAAGTACCAAGGAGCTGGGGAAGGGGTGGGAGAGGAGGTGGGGGACCTCATTTGCATATGAATACACATTCCTGCATATTAAATGGCCTGGATATCTTATTTCTATACTACTGAGACTTAGGGGCTTTTTCCACTAAAGACCCCTCCTCGAATACCTTACAAATGATCTTCTACACTTGAGTCTTTTTGTTGTTAAAGTTCTTGAATAATGCGGTTCTTTGTATTATAGATTTAATCACAATTCCTGATACCTATCATCGTTTTCCCTTCATCTTCCATATAAACGCATTTCCTCCCCTCCTTCAACTACCTCCTAGCATAGCAACGGAGGTTTTACTCTCCCTCTCATATAAACACATTTCCCTCCTTCTACCCTGTCTAGCCTAGCATCAACCATCGTATTCCCCGTCCCTCTCATATAAACGCATTTCCCCCATTTAACCCCTCCGTCTAGCCTAGCATCAGCCCTCGTATTCCCTATCTCTCCCATATAAACGCATTTTCCTCCGTGAACCGCCGTGTCTAGCCTCGTTTTTCCTATCCTTTCCCATATAAATGCAAAAAACTGAGGCAAATCTCTCTATAATAAACTACTCGCGTGAGAGAAAGCCGAACGGATACTTTCAAATCTCGGTCGCTCGCAGTCCAACCGTAATACTGCACGCTATAGTGGGTCTCAGTTGTAATACAACTGCCGGCGAGTCATTGATCATAAGAAGCAAGTATAGGTACATATACAGTACTACAATCAAGGGTGGAGATTCACAGTAAAACTAAACATTTTAGTGGGTGTGGCAAAATTTAGGAGTGGGAAATTATGAAATACATGCAGTTTTTATAAACTTCAGCGATTCATTAAATTAAAACACTATTATAAACCCAAATTTTCTGGTACTACATACCCCATTTAGCGTTCGTACACCACCTGTTATCTGGATCAATCCGAAGTTCTACATTGTAATAATTTAATTACTTTTGTATTTTTAAACACATGAACCGAGTAGGTCATATCGGATGAGTTTCACTTTTGTAGGTAGACTGTTTTAGAAATTAGTGATTTCTATTAAAAAATGCAAAAGCTTACAGAAATCGCAACTATAATGAAGATATTCAATATCTGAGGAAATTTCCATTTCATTTTGGCGCATTGAAATAAAAAAATTATAGCAGCTTGAATAATGTCTTACATCAAGCGGCGCGGAAAGGATTAGTTTTGAAATAAAAATGCCATTATTAAGCAACGTAATTACATGAAATTATCCTTATTCTTCCCATTAATACAGTTTATATTTGCAAGATTATAAACAAACGTATTATCTGTATGTTTAGCTGAAGTTTTCGATACAACTGAGTGCTGATAATATTACAGTATTAGTTACTAAAATAAAGAAGAAATACATTATTTCCAGTGGCGTGCGATGATATTTTTCAGGGGGACCAGCGGCAATGGAAATGTCACGACACTATTTAACAAATCTACATAGAAGAAACATAAAAAAAATATGTTATTATAGGTAATACGCATTAGAACGAAAATAAAGCTCACCTTCATCTTCATCTGTACATCAACGGAATCCTCCTCTCTCCTTTTCGGACAAATGTTTCTATGACATGATCATAAACATGTCTTTGTCTTTGAATTTTGTGCAATATGGTCTTTTCGATTGATAACAATGAAAGCTGGGGAAAGCCTGTCTTCGCACTGAGCGTTCCGTACGTAACTCTTCACGCGTTTTAAACTGGAAAACGTACGTTCTACCGTAGATGTGTTCACTGGAATTGTAGTTATAAGGCAGCAAAATTTATAAACTTCTGGAAATGCTTCTTCTCCTAACTCGGTGTCTTTAAAAAACTTTGCAATCTCAGTCACTGACCTGCCTGAAAAGTCTGTCAATCCATAAACAGTCACTAATTCACTTCGCATATTTTCTTCGAAATGAAACAAATTTTATGGGCTGATTTAAGAGATGCAAAAAAAGTTTCGGGAAACCTAGTTTTGAAAGATTAAAACATTTTCGAATAAAGTGCTTCAATAAATTTTACTTCTTCTAAATCACGAAATCGATTTTTCATTTGGCTAACTATCGTGTTAATTATCTCGTTGTAAAGACGCAAATGTTTAATTCTGGGATCGTCCAATTCATCGACGTCGCTTTCTAGCTTCATTCTTAATCGTGTTACTTTCTTCTAGTGTTGCATACATATTATCAAAATTGTTTCAAGATTCTTGAATTAAATGAATCGTCTCTTTCACTTTCGTAATGCAATAATTTAGATCAAAAGTCTTTGTCTGGAGAATATTGAATAATGTATCAGTGGGAGCAAAAATATGACTGAAAGTTTCCAACAAAAAAGAAAACGTGAAATCCTTCAATGATACTAAATATCCTCTGGCACAAATAAAAGTGTCACTATCCCAGGAGTCAGGGTCATCAACAATATACTCAAAAATTATATCAGTTCTGTCTTACTTTCATGCACCGTGTTCACAATCCTAGAGTTGTAATTGCAACGCGTAACTGACACCAATGGAAATCACTTCTTATCTCCAATGCATTCAGTGCATTTACACACTTTGTTGAATGAGAAGTGAACAAACACCACTGAATGTCTTGAAAGGTATTTTAAATTCCTTTATGAATTGCACTGACTGCGATAAAACTACGTTCAGTCGATGTGCATAACAATGGACAAATAGCGAATTGGGAAGTATTTTCTTCACTAGCGCATGCAACCCATTTAAAAGACCAGAAAATGTTGCAGCCCCGACATATCCTTGAGCTACGAGCTTGTTCTCAGACTCACATTGAAAGTCTGTAAGGATTTTATACACATTCTCACTTAACGCAGCTGCAAAGCGATTGTTGTTGACATCTGTCAAGCCTAAAAGTCTCTCCTGAATGTCACCGTCGTTTATATAACTAATGAGTGACATTGGAAAGGTGAGATACTTAATTGAGTGTTTAATGTGTTCAAGAAATGTCAGGCTTTATAGCTTTCAAAGGGGTTCATTTCCAAACAAGATTTAAACCAAAGTATACGTAACATATATTGTTTCTCAACGTTATTACGCTATCTAGGTAGATGCGACGGTACAATCTGGCATTGCTGTGGGCTGTCAGTCGTGTCATTTGAGAGAAATCGGTATTTATGTGCCTTTGGTGTTAAATTTATTAACGACTGATATAAAATCAGTTTTATACATTGAGGGTATAACAGAATAGAATTTGTTAACACTTGCTTATCATTACATGGGCGCGGGAGTCGTCCTCCGTGGACTGGTGGTACCGTGCTAGCCTGTAGTTCCTAAAGTCGCGGGTTCAAACCCGACGGAGGGCGATGGAGTTTTTCGGGCGTAAAAATTCTTAGCATGGCTTCCTTCGGAAGGGAAGTAAAGCCAGTGGTCCCGTGTCGTAGATTTACGGCACGTAAAAGAACCGCAAGCTTGATAAGAGACCTCTGAGCAAAATTTCCGGTCTTTCACGCCCAATATTAAATGGGACGCTAATTACCATAGTAGTTAAGGAGCGTCCATAAATAAACCTCAATTTAATTTATGGGGCCCGGAATTCATGTTTGCTCCGGGCGACAGAGACCCTAGCTGCTGTCCTGCTGCCTACTATGGACAAGTAGTTGAGAAATTCAAAATGAAGACCATGAGCATAATAGACCAACAAAACATATTTATTAATACTTGGATATATGTGCAAAAAGAAACAAACAACGTAAAAGTAACAGAAAAGGCTGAGCCACAAATTTTATTTAGGTACTCTTAATTGTAATAATTATGAAAGGAGTTTTCAGAACAAAACGTTATATTTCTTTTTGTGAAATGTGCTACAAAGGGTAGAGCTTATGGTGTTAAATATAAACTAAATGTACTGTCTAATACATAAGCGTCACTCTTATAACTAAGAGTACATTTGTGGTTATAAATTGTGTATTTATAAATAAACACGCAAAATGAACTCGGCCTCCACTTTATTGGCAGTTAGTGTCTGTGGGCTAACCGAGATACCACGATCAACTGCGGGATCCAAGTCGACTGTGAGCTCTCGGTCAAGAGAAGTGCTCGGACGAAGAAACATGGCAGCAAATAAGTAGGGCCTGATTGACATGCAATCATCTGCGCATTATTTTTGGCGATAGACCATAACCAGCTAAATGAGTCATGGTTGGTTGTTTTTATTGAAATACAGACATGTATGAGCTCGCAGGGTGTTAATGAACTACACCGAAATATTTTCAGAGAATGTTCTTAAACAAACAATTTGAGGTAGGAGACGTATGGCCTGTCTATTCAAATCACATGAAAACGAGGAATGCTTCAAGGCGTACCTTTCTAGCGCAATGTTTATGACATTAGCTTTCGAATAAAGGGTAGTCATTGTTTTCGAGTTCGAGTCTCGCTCACTACATCTTTTAGTATAGCATTAAGGCAGTTTTAGCCAGGTTTAAAATTGATGTATCAATTTATGAATTTTAATGTTAATATATCAGAACAATTCATTACATTCCTTGCTCATAAAAGGTTGAATTGTGCTTAATTCTTTCACATGCTCTACTATAAAGTGGAAAGTGGCTTTAAGAGTGTAACAAAGAATAAAGTTATTAAAGTCTTTACGTCAGATTTATAGGAACTGCTTGAAATGGCGATCTGCATTTTCAAAGCAAGGTTGACAACGGCGAAGGAACGAGTGTCGTTCTCTATCCAAGATTTCTGGTTTGTGTCGAGTACTTCACATGATACAATTGTTCGAGCAGTTAAGTCCTCTTCTGGGGTGATAGGTGTTTCATACTTCATAGACTTGAGGTGACCCCAGAATAGGAAATCAATATTGGATTGAAGTCCAGAGGGCGCGGTGGCCAAGCCAGTGTTGGACTCCCCCTTCCGATCCATGGGCAGGAAAAACTTGTTTCAAATGCTCTCGCACAGTCAAGCAGAAATGGGATGGAGCTCCATCATATTGTAACCACATTCAATGAAGAATATGCAAAAGTACATCTTCTAAAAATACAGGTACAATGTTCTGCAACAAATAAAGATAAACATTTCAATTTAACCTAAGGGGAAGGAGATATGGGCCAATGGCACGGTTTGAAATACTTTCGACACATGTGTTCATCGAAAATGTCTGCTGGTGACTCTTCTCCACAACATCATGTGGATTGATATATTCCCAAGCATGGCTGTTTCTTGAGTTGAAAACTAGATCATCCCTGGTGCACAAGGCCTCATAAGTAAACAACACCGACGAAAATAATTCAAACTGCTGAGGCAAAGCCCAGTTAAAGAAATTGCACCTGAGAACCAAAGTCTCCCGGGCTTAGTGCTTGTAACTTTTGATGGTGGAATAGGTGAAGCTGTTCTTCCTATATGGCTTACCATACGCGACACAATTAGTGTCCAACGCACTTGCAGTAGCATGTGTGCTGGTAGATGGCTCTCCTGCAAGTTTTGCAGAGCATTCTCCTCAAACTACACTGTGTGTCGAGTTCCTGCAACACCCGTATAGTTCCTGTTTATCTTGAAGGTTCCACAGTCTCGCAAACGCCTATCCATGGACCGAAGGTGGAGTGATGTGGTTGGCACCTATCGGGATACCGTTCTCTGTACAGTACTGAAGCAGCTAAACCACTATTTCTTGATTCACCATAAATAAGGTACATATCTGCAAGTTCAGAGGTGTACCCGTTCTCCATATTGTCTCACAGAAAATCCTCAGCATACTAACCTCACTGAGCCGAATCAAGGAAATCATAGTAGTGTTATCGCACTGGCCAATCAGAATCGCGTCCTAAGTAAGCGTATTGCAGCATTTCTTTGTATGGAATTAAAAAATAGGTAGATGATAGTAAATTAATTTGCGGCCTTCGGGATATCAGCTTTTGGCGTTATGCATTGAGCCAAATGAGCAGTTCAAGTAGTCCCCCTAGAGTAAGCTGCATAACGCAAGAAGACAGTTAATCGATGTTCAGAGTCGCACTGTCGAGTGATTGATTCAAGAGTTGAGAGATTTTGTGCCATTAACTCTTGAGAACGCTAATAACGAGCTGTTAAAAGTCGACATTTCTGTACTCGTGCAGTAGATTTAAAGACGTTCTAAGTAAAGTTTTATCCGGCTTTGCTTTATCACCGACTTATCAGCATCTGATACCAATATGTTTAACACCACATAACTGCGCTATGTTTAGCCATGGAGCGTCCATTGTCTATCTCAAATTGTTTATACCAATCACGTCTACAGTCTCTCAAAAATTATTTCGGTGGAGTCCATTAACACTTGTGTGTATATATATATAAATGCATATATAAAATAGTCTATCGATAACATCATCCATTTATACATTTGTATTCGTATACATTAGAAGTGCAATTAGTACAAAACTAATTAAAATGTACTTGCTCTTAAGGCGAAATAATAGGGAAATGGGAACCTTACGCTCTCGTTTCTCCCTATGGTTAGGATTGCTATTTAATCGAATATGTTAAATATTAGTCAGGGTTAATACCTTAGGAATGTACATCACACTCACAGACACCTGCATCAGCAATAATTTGTTACATTTCGGCAAGAGCCCTTCTTAAGAAACACAGAATAAATAAAAATTAACACACCATGTAAACAATATGAGCTAAATAGTATTGGCACAACCAGCACCGATCTTGGTCTGCTTTTCTCCCATTCAATCATCGGGTTTTCTGGCGCGTACCACTACAAATAATAAAACGCAGATCAGCCTGTTCTCTCTTCCGTTCACTCACTAGAATGTGGAACACAGGAGTTCTCCTTTCTCTCTTTCGATCGCTTACTGAAGTATTGAACACAGAACTCGCCTTCTAGCATCTTCACAATCTCTATCACTCACTAATGCTTCGACCACAGGACTTGTCATGTAAACAGCACTCAACCTTACAACAATCCATGCTTGTCGCAGTGATCGCTCCCTTTTATATTCGCACAGATTCTTAGGAGGTTCGATGCCGGTCTTTAAAGAAAAGGTCTAGAAGCTTCTCTTCGCGATTCAACGTGCCTCTTCGGACTGTTCATTAGATGAGAGCGTCTCACTCAGTCTCTCTACAGCCGATTATGCATTGACTGGCACTATAGAACACGCCCTTTTCCCAAGGCACGGGAGATACGCAACAGCTTTATCTTATAGTTCCCTCTTCAGAGTTGGTAGCCTCGAACAACTCCGTGAAATGAAGCAAGGCGATCAAGTACAACACCATAAGCTTTACTCGGTATTGACGCAGAACGCGTTGCACAAAATCGTTGATTCGGGATACTTCCCTTTAGTCCCCTAAGATGATTAAGCTACACGAGTTCACCCTTCTAGAATCCGACACTGCCTTCAACTGGTCACTTGCCAGGTTCAAGTTTTCCTGACGAGATGACAAATGTCTTCCAGCTTGTCTGTAGGCGCTCATACTTAATCCTTTGCTGGCTGATTTGCATCGGGATGCGTGCCGGATAGCAGTTCGCATGGTAGCTGTATCTCAAGTCCGAATAACATCTTGACCTGTGTCATGCGAATTGACTTATGTACTAATGATCGATGAGTCAGAAGGAACAATAGCACATGCACATTCCGATCTCGCTGCTTCCCAAGATGTTCCTTGGCCGTCTTGAAATAGCGCTCCACTATACAGTATGTCTGTGGATGCAGGGGAGTGGTGCAGCTCTTGTTAATTTCGAGACGCTGGAACAGCTCTATCATAAATCCGGACTGGAAATTAGTCCCCTGATCACAGAGAATACTTTGAGAACGCCGAACAGGCAGAAGAACATCACTAGCGCATTAGAGAGAGTCGAAACCTCTTGACTGTGAATTATGTAAACTACTTGGTGAAATGTCTTATAGTCAGCAATACATAGCGATTTCCCGCGACTGTTCTATAGAAAGGGCACACCACATCGATGGTAATTCGTTCGGGAAGCGGTCCAAAACTGTACCGTTGCATTCGGCTAGGACTGCGTGTATGGGACCAACGACTTGCCGCGCAAATCTCGCATTGTTAGCACCACCTCTCCAAGTCGCTTCGCAGATATAACCAATCAAATCAGCGAGTAGGTTGTCCAAGATCTCATTTATACCACGATCACTTCCGGCAGTACCTGAATGGGTTTCCCCAAGAACCTTCATCTTGCTTCTGGAGACCACTAGCTGTCTGCCTTCGGTCTGTAGATTCCCACACACTCTTCAAAACACCGTTTCTATATCCAGGGATATCCACCGTTTCTATATGCAATGTGCCCAATAGCTCTTATAGATCGAGTGTCTAGGATCGACGTCAGCCCAGGCAGGTCATTCGCCAGGATCGTCCCAGGATTTTATGCAGTTTCTTCCTCCTCCAGGTCCCTTCATCTTAACCTACCGTAGGTTGCAACGTGACCGAACATAATGACGTAAAACTTTCCTTGCCGCCATCTTCAAACAGTAGCTGTAGATTTCCTGGCACGGTCTCTGGTAAAGAACGCTTGCATTAAAATGATTCTTCCTGCTCGTGATCCTAGGTAGAGTTGTACTTCTATAGCTGGGCATTTGTCCCTCCAAGTTGCGAAACCTTAGCAACCAAGTTAGCTTGTAATTATACATTCCGAAGTGAAACTTTTGGCCGTAGAGGTAGTTGTGGAATTATTTCAGTATCTTCACAACCGCCAGCTTCTCCTTCCTGTTGTTACTACAGGAAACCCGCATTGCTGACCTCACTAACATCCGTGTCCACGATGAACTTCCTACCGGGATGGGATGTCCTAAAACCGGGGCCGTGCACAGGGCATTCATCAAGTCTGGAAAGCTACCTCAGCCTATTTGGACCACTAGAAGGCTGTTGCTCTTCCCTCTGTTGTGCCAACGGTTTGACGATGATTGAATCCCTACAACAAATTTCTGGTAGTACGTTCAGAGACAAGAATCTGTCACAGCTGTTGATTATCCTGGCTTTGGCCACTTCTTGGCACCTTGGTCCGTAGTTATTTTGTGAACACCTGGCACTTCTTTGGATTTTTTAAGGTTGGCTGATCGAAGCCTTTAGAACATCTTCCTCAGGTTGTTCAGTTGATCCTCGTATGTTTTGCCTAACGAAATGAAGTCTTTGTGATAGAAAAGGAAAGCGTCGTGTGTGAGGTCTCTCATCACAGACTCCATGAGTATCTGTAACGTCCTGGCGTCGCTGCAGGGTCCGAAAGGCATTTCCGTGAACTGCCAGCCACAGTCCATATTCGTTAGAAAATGAAGTGCTCTCAAGTGCTCTCCTTGTCATCGGGATCAAGTGCCACTTGCAAGTAACCCAAGTTCAGGTCCAGGGTGAGAAACTTCTGTTCCCCCAGTAACTAACCCTCAAGGGCTAGTTTATACTAGCACTATCGGCGAGGATTTCAGGCTGTTGGATTCCTCTAGTCTTCTTCTCTGGCACTGGATTGTCTGTTTGCTTCCGCTTCGCTAACGGGGCACAATGAGGTGACTGTTCAGCCGAGCATCGTTGGTGTTGATGCGATGCATCACTCTATCGGTATTGCAATTGCCGTCATTTGACAGGCCGAAAATATCCCAGAATTCCGGGGGCAGCTTAAGGATATGCTCCCTTATGACTGGTGAGAGGTTCCCAACTTCATCCTGATCAAGATTATCTAGACGTCTGTGCAGTTTCTTGTTATTCGGTCGGCTCGCGGTGTCTCAGTTGTGACCTGTCCACATCTCCCAAGGATAGTCTCAGTAACCAGCTCTTGTACCCAATTGCTGCCTTTATAGACCATCAATAGGACAGTCTCCCGAGCCAAAAGTAGTGCCCTGGGAACGTAAAGCATATCTCCGTGGGTTGCTCCTCCATTCAGAATCATATTCCTAGTTAGGGGTTTTTCTGCCCCCACCTTCGCCACTCTCTCGCTCAATGCTGGATCCATTTCTTGCTCAGAAAGTATGAACCTCACTGACTGCAACTTCTCCTCATCCTTAGCATGGCTTCCTTCGGAAGCGAAGTAAACCGGTGGTCCCGTGTTGTAGATTTATGGGTGTAAAAGAACCTCAAGCCTAATAAAGAGGCCTCTGAGCAAAAGTACACGTCTTTCACGCCCATTATAGAATGGGACGCTAAGGATCAAAGCAGTTATAGAGCGTCCATAAATAAACAACGCTGGTTCTACAGGATGTTGTCGCCGCACAGGTGCAATTTGCGACGCTCAACGTTCATCTTGGCATCGAAGAACTGAATAACTACAGGCCCACGATGACTTCGTTGGTGAGTGCGAAAATGAAAACCACAATTCTATTCTGCTTGTACGAAGGATCCAGGTACGGTTCCTCTGTCACAGGCGGGATTTCATCCTACGGTTCGTAGCTCGTAATCCTAATCGGCGTCCTCTTGTGTAGTCCGCACCACATGTGACAATGGTTAATAAGGCTCCCGTGTCTAAAAGCATCCTGCAGAGACAAGATCCAAGCGCTAAGATACAAACCTCGCAGTTTCTAGGCACGAGGTTCAACATGAAACGAGAGGAAAGGTGATGGTGCCGACGTGTCTCCCTTCACGCCGGCACTTAAACATTTTCCGATGTTTGACCATTCTTGTAGCTCGCTCTTATGCATCCAGGCTCACCGCAAACTTTACGACGGTTAAACTGTGTTGTAGGTGCCAAATACTGTTATTACCAGCTTGCACAGCTCTGGCCGACATGGGACGGCTCTTCCGGCTGTAATCTTTGCCGTTTAAATGTGGAAGAAAGCCGCTAAGTCGTTACATTTCAGTATTCAGCTAGAAGAAGCTGCTGTTTAAACTCCCGGTCACTTATTACACCGCTGATAAATGTGTGGACTGCTTTTCCGGAAGAAAGAGGTCCTGTGGCATTCCGTCAGAGCCCGGCGTGCCAGCCTCTCTACCTTCATAACGAATTTCTATAAGGTCTTGCCAGGTTCTGCACTCTCTGCTGGGCCGCCCGGTAAGCGGTGGCAAGGCGATGTTCCCCATGGCACCCCTACAACAGTCTAATTAGGTTGTGAGCCGAGCTTCGGGCGGGAAAATTTCCAGTGTTCCCCTACTTGCCCCTTCAGGACAGCCACAAGCTATGACATCTTTTACGTCGGTTTTCATTAATTACGCGTAGTAATGGACTTAATCTGCCGCTTAAACATAACCCACAACGAGATGTCGATGAATTTTGGTGGTTTCACCATTTTAGGAGTAGCTGACCTCGTTACAACTTCGGCACGAAGGTTGGCATCTAGGCCGCGGCGCATCTCCTCCACTGCCATGCCCATTTGCATGCTTTTCTTCACCTGCTGGACTGACTGTGTTGGTCCAAACGCTGATCCATGGCATTGATTTGTATTTCTATGTCAGATTTAATCTCGTCTATCTCCTGTGCGACCTCGTCTTTAAGTCTTCCACTGTAGCATTTGTCTCATATTTGAGATAGTCAATCTCAAAAGCCGGTTCGGACTCATTTTCTGCATTTCGCTCTTCATTCCTGTTTTTAATCTCTTCACTTCTGTCTCCATCTACTCCATTTCGGAATTCACGGCCTTTATTTCAGTCCTCATCTCCACCATTCCAGATTTGATGGTCTTCATTTCTGTTAATCATTGTCGAAGTATTTCCTTCATTGTGGCGCTTAAAGCTCACTCCACACACCGGCATGACTTCATTCGCTTTTCTTCCAGTCAACCTTTAGCTTTTCTTGCACGTAACGCTGCAACTAACGACGTGCAAGTCAGCCTCTTCTCTCCTCTGTTCTCTCACTAGAGTGTTGAACACACTACTCCTCTTGTCCGGCCGCTCAATAAAATGTCGCACACGGAACTCGTCTCTTGGCCTTTTCTCAATTTCTAGGGCTCGGTAACGCATCTAACACAAGACTAATTATGCAGACAGCACTGAAAGTCACAACTTACTTTCCTTACGGCAGTGATCCCTTGTATGTCCGCACGGGATCATCTAGAAGGTTCCATACCGGCCGTTGAAGGGACGGTCTAGAAGCTTCTTCCCGTATTCCGATAACCCTCTTCGGACTGTTCGTTAGCTGAAGGCACCTCCATCCTCCTCTCTCCCCAACCAATCATACGCCGGTAGGCACGGCTAGCACTGGAGAACCGCCATTAACCACTGCGCGGGAGGCGGGCAATAGACCCGTCACAATACACACCACATATACAGAGCAGAGTTGGCTCCACGGTAACGTGTTAGGCTCGCATTCAGGGGTCCTGGGCTCGAATCTCGTTGGACCGACCACTCTGACCGTTGAATTTTCCTCGATTTTCCTAGGTCGATAGGCGAGGGTCGTTTCTGTAATGCTGCAAGTTTCCCCGTCCCCATTTACTGCTATTTCGTTTCTATGTCATATTTAACGGTCGGAGGATCAGGCGAGTAGACGGCGTGGCCAGGCATGTGGCAGTGGAATTTCAGTAATTGTCTGATCTGGCATCTGGCGTGTGATGAACCCCTGCGAGGTCACTCTTTGGAGAGTGAGAGTATGTGGGTGTTCCTGCGGGTGTCGGGATCTCTCACCTTAAGTGTTCCACCTGAGTCTGCGTCCTGAATCTGGTCGTCCTCTGTTTCTTCGCTTCACCGATTTCTGCCGGAGGTTGCTAAGCTACTATAGGTCTCCTATGTTTTTCTGTGCCCAAATCCTCCTCCGCACCTAATCTAATCTAATCGTTGTACTTCCGTGCTGAAATCCTCCTCTGGACCATATCTAACGTACACTGTATATCCACGCACACAGAAACTGTTTGTAAAATATAACGACAAATTTTGGGTTCAGATAGATAGTCTCCTTTGAAGCACTTTTTGTAAGGCACCAATGGGCTGTGACGTTTCATTTCAGTTCAAGATGGATATATGTGATTGCATCAGGCGAACCAACAGGGAAGGACTGAAGTGTTTGGGTATATGAGCATTGAATACATAAATCATTAATGTTACAGATATTCTATTTAGTGACCCAAACAGACAGAAAAAACACAAAGAACATTACGAAAGGAAATGAAAAACACTTACTTCAGTATTCAGTGATCGTCATGGATCCATGTCTCATCAATGCAGCAATTGCTGCCATACGCGTCCATTTATTTACAGACAAGCAGTGCACCGAAGTGCCATAGCCTGTGGTACCCTTTGAAGCCCAGGAGGAATTTTCCTAATTTCAGCTGCTGCATCGACTGTGTGCTGTAAACCCTTCTTCCGAGATAACACGGGTTTCATAGACAATAGCCTTCTTGTAGCTCCACAAAAATAAATCAAGTGTGGTAGGTCATGTGAGCGCAAAGATCCGTGCCTATCAAGTGAGCACCGAATGTATTATCTGTACAAAACGAGAAGGTAAGGCGGAGCTAGATAACGCTGGTGAAAGTCGCTCAGCCAATAGTGCCAGAACGAGGTTGCCTAGTTAAAGTGCCGCGCGGTATCGTGTAGGCCACGGTTTCCACTTTTCAGTTGCACTGTTAAAAGTTAAGTACTTATAGCTGAGCAGGGCTAAAATTTTTGAATCAGGCTGTCCAAAACCGTGTCTCTACGATGTTTGCTTCTTTAGTTATGTGTCAAAGCAGATATTAATTAGGGTTGCTGAAAGACCTTTACCATTGTACACCTTCGTCAGCAGTGTTGTATTTAGATTATGTGTGTTTCCAAAAGCTTAGAGCAGTTGAGAGATTAGTGAAGTGAAGACATGTCAGCCTCTGGTCTTAATTTTCCGCATGTAATTTACCTTTTAGACAGTGTATTTACACGCGAAAATATTTTTTATATAAGCCTAAAGTGTCAAAGTTAGTGTTACAAGTGTAGTGGTTTTAATTTAAGTGTCTAATCATGATGAAAGCATGCCCGCTGGGCTCCACGCCAAGTGATCGGGTGAATGTATATTGCTACGCTGGCCGTATCTTGCTTCACACTGCGTTCCTCGTCTCTCTCTGTCTCTGTCATATTCACAAACCATCTGCCAACGCAGCGCTCCTGCTGGCGCTCCATTGGCTTGCTTCAGATTCCTTCCCGTTTCGTACCGATTATGGCTGTCAAATGTGCACGCATTTCATTCCCAAAGTGAGCTGGAGTCCCGCCATGTTTAACCATATCATTTTCTGATTTTATGAGGAAGCGGGTGCAGCAGCTCAGGTAGAACTTCTTGCAAAAATACTAGCAAGTGTTGGCTTTGGTCGTCGCAGCAAAATGTATGGCCCTACAAGGGTAAAGGTAAAGGTACGTATCACGAAGGTGCCCCTGGAATCAGGACACAAAATCGCACGCAGGCCAGTCAGCCCATTGTGCTTCCAACATGACCCCTGGGAGGGAAGGTTGAGGGGAGAGACCCGAAGGGTGATCAGATCCGGATGCTGACGGGTGCAAGCCTGCACGGATTCCTGACATTTCCAGATAGAACGCATCTGACGCCGCATGGTCTCTGCCCACAAGCCACTAACCTCCAAGGTCCCCCGGAGCGGAGCTCCGCGCTGAGGAGAGACCTAACTGAGCGGTACCGCAGCTACACCAGGGAAGAAACCTTTACAGAGCGCAAGCCACCGCCCAGCCGTAACCCGCCGAACACTTCGCCTGGTCTTATAACCCTGAAAGAGATGACAAGACGACGTGTACAGGAAATGAGAGGAAGGAGATTCGTGGCAGATGAAACAACCCAGCATTCGCCTGACGACCCGAGGAAACCACGAAAAACCTATGGGCCAAAGTAGACGGTCGCCGGGGATCGATCCCGGGACCTCCCAAATGCGGTCCACAGGTGTAACCGCCTGAGCATCCCGCTTGGTCCCCTACAAGGGAGTAACTCGCAATCCCTGCTCATATGCTGACACCAAGTCTCATTTGATATGATCGCACAAACATAACATGGGGCTTTTCGAACGCCAAAATATGAAAATTATGCGAATTAAACAGTCTCTCGCATGTGAAGCATCCTTCATCCGAGAATAATACACGGGTTGCAAAGTGTGGTTGTAGCGCAGTTAAGTTCAAATACCACATACAAAAATGCTACATCAATCGATATTCACCTGGCTTAGTAGTATAGACATCTTCAAGATGATGTAGATACAACAAATATGTCTGCAGAATTCTCCAGACCGTGCAATCTAATGTTCGATTGTTGATCGATAGCTTGAGTAATCATCAAAGGATTGTTCTCTGCACACCGTAGTACTGCTTCCTCGGCCTTAGGTGTTCGCACAGAACGCCTCCGTCATTGACTCTCTGCTTGTCTGTGCATTTCGCCCGATTTGAATAGTCTGTGATGAATGCTAGCAAATATGCTGTGGCGAGGTTTCGAAATCCTTTTTGGTAAAACCTCTGAGCTGTATGACCAGAACCAGATGTTGTTCCATATACCATAACCATGTCCGGCAATTCATTTCCGTGTGTAAGGTTCAATGTTTGGTAGCTAACACATTTTACTGCTCTGCATGCAATCGAAAACGAGTTATACTGTACTGAAGAGAAGCAATCGATCAAATGAGCGGAAGAAAGAAATTGAGCAGAAGAAATCAACAAATGTAAGTAAACAAAGCTGCTCATCTTAGGAAATAATCAAATGTGTTGAATTTATTATAAAAGCACTCCAGAAATAAACAAACTGGATTCGAATGAGTACAACAGTAGCATTAATGACAAAGCCTCTTGCAATGTCTCGAGTGTTTTTCCTTCACTTGGGTGTGCTTTATTTGTGTTCCGTGCTTTGGGTCAATAAACAAAATGTTAACACTATTTATTTATTTATTCAAGCTACATATACCTAATAACTTAAATTTCTTCCTGCAGCTCAACCAAATAAACCACATAAACCCTATTGCATCGAAATGAAACGTCGCCGCCTATAGGTCCTTAACAAAAAGTGTTTCAATGAAGGTTATCCACCTGATCTCTCTTATTGAAAAGTTTGTAGGTCTAGAAAAATACAGCTGCAAAATCAATTATTTTGTCAATCAATTAATTTTACAGCTATATTTTTCTAAACCATTTAATAGTTCTTGTGTATATCTAGCATAAATAGTGGGAAAATGCGCGAACGTTAAGTAGTCCCCAAAATGTTATATTTCAGCTTGATAGCAGTTTTAAATCATGTTTCGTTGAACAATCGTTCAGAAAAGTCTCTCTATGGTTAAGTGATGTAGCCGTCGCACTCTCGTGAAATCGTTCGGAATTTCGCAGGCTCAAATCTTCTATGGCATCTTATTTTATTGACTTTTTTATGTTTTCTTTTGCTCTCGTTTTCTTTTATTTTCCCTTTCTGTTTGTTTCTTTTCCCTTTTGTTTATTTGTCTATAATAGTTTTAGATTCTTTTTATTTTATTAACCGTAATTGCTGTGATCAGCTAAACGTTTTAGGCGCTGGGGTTGAATGGAAAAACAAATTACTAAAAACTCAGTTGATTAATGAAGCAGATGCTCAAACTGGCGCCCTCTTTCGTTAATGCAGATTAGAGCACGTTATTGAGTAGTTCTTGTGTGTTGCAACATGTCTCGTGTGACATGCCTGCATACTTCACTATCAACAACCGATATTCATTTGGGTTCTCTGGTTCATCTGCATAGACCCTTTCTCTAAATAGCTCCACAGGAAGAAATCCAGTTAAGTGAGATCAGAAGATCTAGGCGGCCAAGCGACGGGGCCACGTTTTTCCAGATATACTTTGTGTAAGTAATTCTGTACATTTAGGGGCCAGTGTAGAGGCGCTCCATCTTGCTGAAACCACATTCTCCCCTGTTGCATCAGCGACACATTTTCATATACGAGTGGCAGATCATGGAAAAATTGAAGATATTGCAGTCCCATGAGCTTGCCTTTGAAAAAATAAGGACCCATTAGGTGACCACCTGTTATCCCATACCACACATTGACACTCAGTTGCACCTGAAATTCATTTTTCTCAACCAGTGAGCGTTATTTACATTCCATAGTAGATAGTATATTGATTCACAGTTCCGTTGTTGTGGAACGTGGCTTCGTCATTAAAAAGCACATTGCTTAAGATTCCGCATCAATTTCTACCTGTTGTAATAACCATTGCAAAAATACAACTCGCGCTTGGTACTCACGTTCGTAGAGAGGTTGGTGTAGTTGTAGATGATAGGGATGTAATCTGTTGCGATGCATTATTCTCAAAACTGATGCCTGGCTGATGCACATATTCTGTGCTATGACCCTTACAGCTGTTATGCGGGTTGTTTACAATCGCATTACCCACCGCTTCTTCGTTATTTCCAGAAGTCACTGGGGCATCCCGAATAACAGGCGACACCCTGTTTCATGGAGACGCCTTTCAACCCTTCGAAACGTACCTGTAGCTGGTGGTGTTCTTCCTGAAAGCCGTTCCTCGTACAATCCCTCATAAGGGAATCTGAGGCCTCGATTCGAAAGAGTGAGTCATGTACGCGTTGTTTGTTTATCCCTAGCCAGTGGAGGGCGGAACCATAGGTTTGTATGTCGTCAGGGCGCCTATCTAACAAAGTATCAGGCGAACGATGCGTTTTTGACTTCTACGTTCTGCACTGCCATTTTAACGCCATTACTCTATAGGATAATAGTCCGCATTGATAGAAACTTAATTTAAGAAACGATACTTTTCTATAAATAATCACTTACTTGCGTTTATAATCTGAAGGGGGATCAGCAGTTTTTACACAGGGCATGTTTGCAATTGAAATATTTCAGACGACAAGAGCTACTGTGGTGTCGACCTGTAGACTTTAATATTACTACATACGACGCTCAGGAGACTAGCTTTTAGGCTTTCTCAAGTGTTTGTAATACTTAAGACGCGCTAGAGGCATTTGAGTGTTTCCTTTTCAGAATCAAATGCATCTACAAGGAAGGCTGGGACACATGAATAAAATATTTGGGATGTTCCCAAATTTCCTCCCAAATTTGCTTCTTGTGCAGTAGCAGTTTAGAAGCAATATCACCAAAATACCTCTATAATACTTGCTCTCAGTCAGATTAAAAAAACAACATACTTTACTCATTCATGCAACCAGAAACGATATACGCTTTCCTTTAATTCTTCCTTACTCTTCGGAAATTATGAAATAAACATAATTAAAGGCCATAAGAGGTTTTCTTCCAGCCGAGAACTGAACCCAGAATCTAAAGTTCATAAGCCAACATTCTAACCGTTATCCCAAAGAAGTAACCACACTAACTATTCTAAATGCCTTATGGTTTGTTTTAAACTGGTATGGTGAAATCAGAGGACCTTGATATCATGTGATATTGTCATTACTTTGTATTGGCCTACGAGCTAGTAATCACCAAATGAGGAATAGGGCATGCTAAGCGATATACACGGACAGAATTGTAAGCCCACATTCTACCAGAACTCCTTACACCGTTCCATACACAAGGAGGTAACAGGGGCCGCACTGTAGGGATGTGGAAATTTGGCCGCACAGTGGCCCAAATATACCAAGCATTTGGGCATGCAGAACAGACTATGTAGTTATGGGTGAAAAGGTTTCAGGAAGAGGGTGAAGAGGGCCTTAAGACAAAGCAAAGGTGTGGAAGGCCAAAGAAGACCACGACAGAGGACGACAGAGCTATTCTAGAGGTCCGCAATGAGAATCCCTTTCTTCCAGCAACAAGAATAACAAGAAGTCTAAATCCCCCAGTGGGTGCTGAGACGGTCCATCAACGACTCCATGCTACTGGCATCCGACATCGCAGGTCTGCGAGAAAGGGTGCCCTTAAGCAAGAACAGAGGGAAGCTCGTGTGGCCTTCTGCCTTCAGCATCTGCCAGCAAGTCAAGACTTCTGGGAGCTAATAATGTGATCTGAGAAAACAATGCGTTTTCGTCAGACGAGGATGGGGGAATGTCCTTGTGGCAATCCGAAACTTCGCTTCGATCCCAAACACGTTGTTGCCACTGCACGGAATGGCAGGATCAACTTAGCCCTGCATGAGCGCCGGTGTAGTAGGGAAGTTTGTTGAAGTCTCCTCTAACATGGACTCCCAGGAATATGTTGCAGTTCTGGAAGAATGCATGCTCCCAACGATACGATCTATTTACCCGTAAGAGGAAATGCCTGTGATACATTTCATGCACGAAAACAACGGTGTGCACACATCCCGTACCATAGCGGCTTGGCTTCAGCAGTACCAAGACATTTCGGTTTTAGAATGACCTGCGAAGTCTCCGGACCTTAATCCAATTGAGAACGTCTGGGCATTAATGGTTCGGGACTGGGAATAACGCCAAGAACGCACCAAAGAGGCACTGAGAGAACATGTCCTGGAAATCCGGGAGAGTATGAGGAGACGACCTCAAATCTGCAGCTCTTTAGTTTCCTCAATACCTCGGAGACTAAATGAGGTCATTCAGAATCAAGGCCGGTGGTCTTCCTATTAAAGAAATAAAAAACTAAGTCACCCAAGATGTTTTGCATTATTATTATTATTATTATTATTATTATTATTATTATTATCACATTTAAAGTAAACACTTTGCTATTGCATTTCATAACTGCTGGATTTGTGTTAAGGAAAATATGTTTAATTTCTATAAACATATACAGTTTTGTGTTTGTGCTACTAGTACTGTTAAAGTGATACCCACTCCTGTCTCTGTAAGCTAATGTAGTGAAGAGGAACTTATACGCTATAAATAAATAGAAATAGTTTAATTTCTATTTAATTCACAAGTATGACGATAATAGTAATGGTAATAATAATATTATTAATAATAATAATAATAATGATAATAATATATGGGGAAACATTCGAGATCATAGCCGATATTCGAACACAGATCTTTGGCGTTACATGCCGACGCTTTGCTATTGACTTCTCGTGGTTGCCTGCCGCCAGCACAACCGAATCTAATGCAACTGATTCTGCCTCTAAACCTTGTCTAGACACCAATAAATTCTTTCCACTTTTCCGAGAAGGGACTGCCAAATGTGACAAAGCATACTAAACAAACTGTGTTTTAAGTCTAATACACAATGTAAACGAGAAAATATTATAATCAGTTGTGATAAAACGGTAAGGTAAAAGTGGCAAAAATAAAACGAAATGATAAGAGTGAAAAATTGAAGTAAAATAAATACAAACATTACAACTGTTTATTATATAGCTGTATACAAATAGTTGAAAATGACAACTGAACCTCTGACAGCAGCAACAGCTGTACTATAAATGGAATCGGTATTCCGCTTGAAAGGTTTGCAGTGTTTTACAAAGAAGCTTGGTTTATGTCCCTCACGTCCATCAGCCAAATAACTTCAATGAAAGTCAGGTTAATGGCGTTATTATTATTATTATTATTACTATTATTATTGCCATCATATTATTACATATATTATCTTCGTTAACAGACACATACACTAAGACTAGGACTAGGAGTGGAGGGGAACTTAGCACCTCGACCTACGAAGAACTTTGCACTTAAGCCCCTGACAGAGTGTCCCCGGGAGAGAGGTGTGAGGTGAGAAGAGATAGAGGACGGTCGGACCAGGAGGCACGACAGGGCAGAGGGCAAGATCCCTACCTTTTCCAGATTTAAACTCCCCGGATGTCAGCTGGCACAACCGGCTCCCCATCCCCTGCAGATTCGCATATCCTACTGGGGGTCCGGGACTCGGAGACCGCCCCCATTCCGGGGGACGAAGTGTTACATAGAGCACCCTTTTCCCCTGCCTTGCAAGACACTTGCAACCCTGAAACAGCCAAGAAGATGAAAGGTGAAGTTAAATAAGAATGGAGGTGAAATGGAGGGGCAGGAAAATCGGCGGATGTAACGAACCATCCCAGCATTCGCCTAGTGACCCTGGAAAACCCCGAAAAAACTCATGGGTCAGGAATGTGGGCCGCCATAACTGAAACCAAGATCTCCCGAATGCTGGCCAAAGACTTTGCCTCCTAAGGCATGCCGCTCGGTAAACATACACTAAATAGAATATCCATTTGGCTTTTTATACAATAATAATAATAATAATAATAATAATAATAATAATAGTAATAGGACACTGATGTCAAATTACATATATAAAACTAATATAGCATGTAAAATGAGAAAATATATAGTTACACAAGCCACGGAGGAAGCTTATTTATCCGAAAGAAATACAAATCCTATCCCCGGAATTAAACCCGCGACCTCTGGAATGCCAAGCAATAGCGCTCCCCTTTACACCGAAGCGGACAGAATTAAAGCTGTGCTTATTTTTGCATTTCATGTCTCTAAATTGAGCTTTATTTATGGACGTCTTTAACTACTATGGTTCTTAGCGTCCCGCCCGTAAATCTACGACACGGGACCACCGGCTTTACTTTCCTTCCGAAGGAAGATGTGTTAAGGATATTTATGCCCGAAAAAATCCATCGGCCCGCCGGGTTTGAATCCGCAACCTCGAGAATTAGAGGCTAGTATGGTATTCCTAGACCACGGATGGTGACTGATGTCCCTGGCAGCCCCTTCTCCCACTCATCCGTCGAAAGGATGAATAAAGTGCATGGAACAGCTCTGCGTCATACAGTCCCCAAATGCATTTGAGTGACAATGTACAAGCGTCTTGCTTCCACTGAGTTACGCCTTGCTTCACCATAGAGCAAGAACGTCTTCACGTATTCGTCCTTTGAATATCAAACTAGATTCATAGATAGATTAGACTGTAGTATCTACTACAAAAGAATCGGAAGGTTGATTCTTGTCAGTCTCGATACCTGGATCTACGCATTTTACAGCCATGTGGAATGGGAGAAATTGAATACTGACTTTAAAACGTACCTGCGGACTACCAATTTGTTACCATATTCATTGTGTATGTGCCAAGAAAAGGCTTGGAATTCTCATCGTTTCATATAATACATTAATAATGTTCATGTAATATTTCTGTTTCTTAATACCGCATCGTTGGTCGCAAAAGGAAAAATATGGGGTAAAGAAAATCGACCTGCTGTGAAAGATTCGATCACGAATTTTCAATACACGCCACTGAATGAAACGTAATATTTCCGCTCGATCACTCAAACTTCAAAATAAGCGCCTATTGAATCGCAATACTAGCTGAGTAGTGCGCGACCTCGGTTCTCACCTCGAAGCTTTACTTGTATATTATAACGCTCTGATGTTATTTTAAGCGTCTTTTAGAATTCTAATAGCAGTATTAGCTTCACGCAAGGTATTACGGCTGCCATACAAAACCTCATATGCCATAGGTTATGTCCGAGTTGAATTATTGACTTATTTAACATTTATATTATAGGTGCATACGTGTCCTAAATTTGTTATAGCCTATCACTTTCTGCTTCCCATAGATCCGCCAGTTTGTTTTAACTAATATTTATATTTATTTCATTCGGTGGTACGTTCAATGGCAATTTCCGTGAAGTAGGCAATTTCGGAATGGATTTATACCGCTAGTACCTTCACTTATTCAGCTGGTTTTCAAGCCGTCTTCTGTCTGTTTATATATGTGAGGTGTAGAGTGAACGGCGAAGATCAAGGCGCATAGTAATTTAGCGTGTTGAATGATTTCAAAAAATAATAGAGGCAAGTAATTCAGATTAAGATTTTGTTAAAATCCCTTCTTACTGCATATGGCGCCACAGGCGGTGGACACCAATGATACATGAAGTAAACGATATTTGGGACAGAAAATTTGAGAAGGTAACGCTCCGCGCATAATACCTCCCCGACATTTGCCAGTTAGGAGGACTGAGGAAAACCTGGAAAGACTTAAATAGGACGATCCTGGCCGGATTTGAACCATTCACAATCCCGTGCCTTAACGACCTCAGCCACCCATGTAGGTTAACATCGGTTTGAAGTAAATAGATACAGGCACGTTTCAGCACTGCGCGATCTTTGCATATGCCGGATCATATAAGATACTCTCGCAGCAGAATTTCTGTCACATGAATTACATTCCGCTTCTGATGGATACAATTACTCGTAGTACCCTCACACCCTCGGTCGTTTCCCGCTTTCTATCTACGAATTACAGTTAACATTTGAGGAACTCGGGTTCGATTCCCATTGGACCGGCCAACCTGACCTTTGGTCTTTTCGTGGTTTTCCGAGCGAACTGGGTGAATTACTCGTATATACTACCACGAATTCTCCTCTCCTTCATTTCCTCTTATTTCATTGCCCTATATCTTGCAGGGCTCGGCGCGAAGTTTGGGATGTGTGGTGTATGAGATGGATATATTTTAAGGAGACAACCCTTTCTTCCCTGACACGTAACCATCTCGACGAATCTTTAGGTGAGGATAGGGAGCTTCGAAGGGGCAACCGGGGGTGCTTAACCTGGAAACATTAGGGACCCCGCTGCACCTTCCGCCTCAAATCTGGCGCCTTTCGTTCTCTCTCGCCTCATATCTTCCTCCCAGAGGTTTAATGGGCGCAATAAGCATAGCATTAACAGAAGTGCTGAAATTCTCCGCTTCCAGCCTCTAACACTAATACGTAGTCCTTGCTGCTTGTGAATATAATAGTACCTACTTCAATTTATAACAAAAATGAGCACAGAAGAACATATCAGCTTTAACTTAATATATATAACCAGGTGAGTCAGCTGTCCCTACTTATTTTTAAATTTATGCAACGTGCTAAGCGACATATGTGACTTACGCCTTTCATGAATGCCTTTTAATGGCTGATATGCATAACACTTTATAGAGGAGGAGTAGCATATATAGGGGCGTTTATATGGGAAAGGATAGGGAAAACGAGGGTAGATGCGACGGTTCAAGGAGGAAAATGCGTTTATATGGATAAGATAGGGACTACGAGGATCGATGCTAGGCTAGATAGAAGTTGAAGGAGTGGGGATGCGCTTTATATGAGACAGGCGCGGAATACGAGGAGAAGTTCTAGAATAGACAGAGTTTGAGATGTGGAATATGCGTTTATATGGGAAAGATAGGAAAAACGCGAACACATGCTAGGATAGACAGATGCTGAAGGACGGGAATATAGGCTTATACCGGAGAGATAGGGAATACGAGGAGAGATACTAGACTATTCAGGACTTGAAGGGTAGAATATGGCTTTTTATATGGGAGAGCTAGCAAATCGAGGAGAGGAATTAGGCTAGGAGGGTTTGAATAGTAGAGTATGCGTTTATATGAAGAGACGAGGAAAACAGGAGTACATGCCAGGTTGAGAGAACCTAAAAGGAGGGAAAATGCGTTTATATGGAGAAGATAGGGAAAACGAGGAGAGTTCCGAGGTAGAGCAGGGACTGAAGAAGGGAGGGATATGCTTTATACGACAGAGATAGGGCATACGAGGAAAGGTGCTAGTGTAGACAGAGGTTAAGGAGTAGGGTATACGTTTATATGAGGAATATATGGAAAACGGGGACAGATGGTATTATAGACATAAGCTGGGCCACTTTTGCGTTTATATGGGAAAGGATAGGGAAAATGAGGGTAGATGCGACTGTTCAAGGAGGAAAATGCGTTTATATGTGAGAGATAGGGAATACCAGGGCTGATGCTAGGCTAGTCAGATGCTGAAGGAGGGAGGGATACGCTATATACGAGAGAGATAGGGAATACAAGGAAAGATGATATACTAGACAGGACTTGAAGGGTAGAATATGGCGTTTTATATGGGCGGGATAGCAAACCGAGGAGAGGTATTAGGCTAGGAGGTTTGAATGATAGAGTAGGCGTTGATATGCGAGACATAGGGAATACGAGGGTTGATGCTAGGCTAGACAGGGCTGAAGTAGGGGAATGCGTCTTATATCGATTCGTATATCCATACGGTTACGAAGGTTTTCCATTGTTTTACCAAACATGGCGTTGTTAAACAGTTTGTAGAGGTCCTTCTCTTGTCAGAGTGAACAACCAACGGGATTCGAAACCATATTTTTCGTGATTTTCCCTGGTCTGTAGGCGAATGTCTGGGTGGTTTCTCATCTATCACGATTTTCTTTCATTTTATTTGATTTGCATCTTTCACGTGTACAATCTGAAAGTTTCCGTGGTTCAATTTCCATCGGTTGCTCATTCTGATGTCAGATTTTTCTCGAATTCCCTGGTCTGCAGGCGAATGCCAGAGTGGTTTCCCATCTATCACGATTTCCTTTCATTTTATGTGATTTACATCTTTCGCGTGTACAATCTGAAGGCCCGGGTTCGAACCTCCTCGGTTGCTCACTCTGACACCGGATTTTTCTCGATTTCCCTGGTCTACAGGCGAATGCCTGAGTGGTTTCTCATCGATTCCGATTTCCTTTCATTCTATATAATTTTCATCTTTACGTGCGCTTTTAGGGTTCAGAAGTTCGAGTCGCGTTTGTCGCTCACTCTTGGCTGGGATTTTCATGGTTTTCCTTGGTCTGCAGGCGAATGCCTGAGAGATGTATGCTACCAAGATTTACTTTCATTCGCATCTTTGTTTTTCTAGGGTTCAGGAGTTCGATTACCGTCATCCACTCACTCTGGTCTCGGATTTTTTCGTGATTTTCCCTGGTCTGCAGGCGAGTGCCTGAGTGGCGTATGCTACCACGATTTTCTTTCATTCTATATAATTTACATCTTTAACGTCTACAATCTGAAGGTCTCCCTGGTTCGATTCCCGTTGGTTGCTCACTCTGGTCACGGATTTTTTATGGTTTTCCCTGGTCTGCCCGCGAATGCTGGAGTGCTGTATGCTACCAAGATTTACTTTCATTCACATCTTTTTTGCTTCTAGGTTTCGTTGCCCAGGGGAATTCTTGCCTCTTGCTCGGTCGATGGATCGTTCATCATCCTCACGAGTCAAGCACCCGAATCTGTACGATTATACCCGAACAATACATCATCCTCGCAATACTTTACACTTTCTCTAAGCACTCGAGCCTGTACGAGACGCCCGAACATCCGTGTAACACGAATTGAAATATAAGAGCTTACACGCTTCATCACCGTTTTTAGTGTTAAAATTCAGTATATAATTGATCTAAAAAGTCGTGCCTTCTCTATAAGTAAGGTGATCTCGAGCATTGGACTTCATTCTGCTAAATAACTCTGAGGTGTCAACATCGTTGTACTCTCAGAGAATAATCGGCTTTCTAAAGTGTTATCAAGGTGAAAAGGCGAACATTTCCTTGAAGAAGGGTTAATAAGTTATATTATTGATCTAAAAAAGTTCGTGCTTCCTCTATAAATAGAGCGAACTCGAGAATTGGACTTCATTCTGTTAATCATCTCCGAGGTGACAACATCATTGTTCTCCCAGAAAATAATCGACCTTCCAAAGTGTTATCAAAGTAAGGAGGCGTACATTTCCTTGAAGAAAGGTTAGTACGTTATTATATCAAGAAGAAAAATGAATAAGTCCTCATATAAGGATATCATTCCTAGTGCCTCAGGATATTCTTGTGGTAAATGTTGTAAGAAGTTCCTCCGTGGATATGATAAAAGACGACATGAGCTACGATGTAAAAAGCTCTTTAAGTGTAAATATTGTAATGTAGCCTTCAAATACAGTTATAAGGGTCGTCGACGCGAAGATGCGTGTGAAATAAACAGATCTGAGAAGAAATGTAGATTAGAACGTACTAAGCATGAGTTATTTTCTACAATGGATGACTGTGACATGATAGAATATGAAACTTCATTCAATGGACGCTTGAAATCATATTTTATACGGTGTGAATCAACTAAGGGCCTGAATATGTACCTGCATGAGGCAAAACAGCGAATAATCCAGGCTGTACATAAAGAGCCTGGTGTTCACAAATGTGTGAAAATTAATCTGCTAGCTGAGTGTAGATTTGTTAACAGTGTCGGAGAAACCTGCGACATAACATTTAAAACCCGGAATCAAGCTGTTTTCGTAGAAACGGACCTGGACTTTATGTTGGAAACTGAAATGAAGAAGTTGGTTACTGAAATGGAGGAATTGCAACTTAAGGGCAGCAACTGGGCTCTGCTTGCTGTAGAAGGAATTCGCCTTCGTATTAACAAGTACAGTCCGTTACGAAGAAGCAGCTACATTCCCCTGCCACCTTCTGTTGGAGCTAAAGAAGCCTACATTAACATCCAGAATTTAACTGATGAGCTATGCTTTATGTATTCTGTATTAGTCAAATTCGTCAGCGTCAAGCCTCAACGGGTAAGAAAGTACGAGCAGCTTCAAAATAAATACGACTTCAGCTGCGTTTCCTACCCTACGCCACTTTCTCAGATACCGAAATTTGAGAAGCTTAACAGGATGTCTATCTACGTCTTCGGGCTGGATAAGAGGCATGAAGTGTATCCGATAACGGTCGCTGAGACTGAACTACCTGACCACCGTGACCTCCTACTATTGAGTGACAGTAGTGGGAGACATCACTACGTTTATATAAAGCATTTTGAAAAATATTCGACGTCAGAAAATTAAGCATAAAGAACGTGTTTATACCTGTAGGCGTTGTTTTACACATTTTGATGATCGATATGGAGGAAGTGGACTGGAAAAATAACAAGAACATGTCTCCATCTGTAATCAACATGGTGTTGCAAGGGTAGTTATTCCTACAAAGGAGAAATCAATTGTACAGTTTAAAAATTTTGAAAGGTTGTTGAAACTACCTTACGTCATCTACGCAGACTTTGAAAGCATTCTCGCCCCATGTCATGCATGCATACCCAATCCTGAAACTTCATATACATCCCTTATCAACAGCATGTTTCCATTACTTTCTGCGTTTACATTAAACCATCATCCGACGTTGAAGATCTGGAAACTGGTCGTCGTAAGCATTCCTATGTATATCGTGGTGTTGATGCTGCTCAGAAGTTTATGGAATACCTCTCGTTCCTTGCAAAGGAAATTAATAATATATACAAATCTGACTTGCCTCTGAAACTTACAGATCAACAGTAGATGGATTTCAACGCCTCTGCAGTATGTTACTTGTGTGGAAAAACCTTCACCGAAGAGAATTACAAAGTACGCGACCATGATCACATCAGTGGTGAATATCGAGGAAGTGTACATAATGAATGTAATTCAGCCTGTAAAACACCTAAATATATTCCAGTCTTCATGCACACTCTCAGTGGGTATGACTCACACTTCATTGTTAAGGAGCTGGGATGCACAATTGAGCGGGTAGAAGTAATTCCGAGCTCTGAAGAAAGCTATATATCATTCTCCAAGTATGTAGGAGATATAAAGCTTCGGTTTGTAGATAGTTTTCGGTTTCTCAGTACAAGCTTGGATAAGCTGGTGAAGAATCTAACATCCTACCCTGAAACAGTGAAACACTTCGGAGAAGACAAGTTGAAGTTGATGACACGTAAGGATGTATTTCCCTATGATTACGTCACTTCATGGGGTGTCTTGAACGAAACCTGCCTGCCTCCTAAGAACTACTTCTACAATAAATTGAATGAAGAAGAAATTAGTGATGCTGACTACGATCACGCTAGAAATGTATGGGAGCTGTTTAATGCAAGAAACCTGGGTGAGTACAGCGACCTCTACTTAATATCTGACGTACTTCTAGCTGATGTCTTTGAGACATTTAGAGATCAAACCCTCAAAACAAATAAAGTCGACCCTGCTCATTATTTTACCTCTCCAGGACTTACATGGGACGCCATGTTGCGTATACAGGAATTCAGCTGGAATTGTTACAGGATTATGACCAATTATTCATGGTTGAATCCGGCATAGGAGGAGGTTTATGTCAACTCTCCCACCGTTATGGCGAAGCAAACAACGCCTACATGGAGAAGTATGATCCGTCGAGACCAACCCAATTCGTTACATATGAGGACGTTAATAACTAATATGGGTGGGACATGTGTCACGCCCTCTCTTATGGTGGATATGAGTGGATATCACCTGAAAAAATCGATTTAGAAAGACTACAAGAAGATGATCCTCATGGATATATATTAGAAGTCGATATCGAGTATCCTGCTGAACTCCATGATCTGCATAATGATTTACCATTCCTGTCTGAGTGTATGAAGCCTAAGGACTCCAGTACAAAGAAATTGATACCTCATCTTGGACCTCGAAAGAAGTATGTAGTACATTACATGGCTTTGAAGCAAGCACCTAATCACGGACTACGGTTAACAAAAATTCATCGTGTGCTACAATTCCGCCAGTCACAGTGGTTAAAACCGTATGTGGAATTTTACAACAGACTACGACAAAAAGCTGCAAATGGTTTTGAGAAGCACCTCTACAAACTGTTTAACAACGCCATGTTTGGTAAAACAATGGAAAACCTTCGTAACCGTATGGATATACGACTGGTGACAAATGAGAAGACTCTGGAAAAGTTAATTGCCAAGCCTACGTTTATCGATCGAACAATATATGCTGCTAATCTAGCCTCTGTACATATGGCCTCTCGTCAGATCGTATTCAACAAGCCTATATACATCGGTATGAGTGTGTTGGACATCTCCAAGACATTAATGTACCACTATCATTATGATGTGTTGCTGCCATATTATGGATCTGAAAACCTGAAGCGCATGTATATGGATACTGATTCGTTCATTTATCGTGTGGTGACTGAAGATGTGTACCAGGACAAGCTACGTTTTCTCGAACACCTAGATACAGCTGATTACCATGTAAACCATATATGCTATTCAGCTCTAAACAAGAAGGTGTTGGGAACATTTAAAGATGAGGCTAATGGTAAAATCATCCAGCGCTTTGTCGGACTACGACCTAAGATGTATGCACTAGATACCCATGGCTCAATGATAAAAAGATTAAAGGCATTAAACGTAGTGCTATTAATCAGTACATTACATTTGAGAGTTATACTGACTGTCTTAAAACCGGAGAAATCATCAGAACACCCATGAATCTGATCCTGTCCTGAGAGCATGCTCTTGCCACAGTGCAAGTGAATAAAATCACATTGACTCCGTTTGATGATAAAACAGTTATTGCTGAGGATGGAATAACGACATATGCGTATGGACATTACAGCATTACAACCAGCGTTTAAACGAATATAAGTCGAAGATGAAGATTTTCTCGTGAGTCTACAATCCTAAAAAATGTAGGTTATCCGTGTGCTGTGTATGCAACTAGCTGACGACTGATGAAGAAAGAAGAAGATGGAAGGGAAGGTGGTAACCCTGCCATTAGGAGCAATCCTAGTGCTAGTCTCAAGCCTAGATATGAAGGGAAGAGACACCTACAACGAACTAAAATAAAGGTATGTTGACGTAAACATTTCAATTAAAACTCTCGAATAATAAAACCTGAATAAAACATTGCAATTTCACTAAAAGAAAGTCGAGGTTATCTCTGGTTAGCCAGATTAGGTTAGACAATGACTGAGTAGAATAGATGGTGAGAGGAACGTTTGGGATTGGTTAGGTTAATCTAGGCTAGGCCCTCTTACTTATTGTCTAAGTTATGAAGGATGGATTAGTTTAGATTGCCTTAGCAATGGGTTGATTACGTGTTGATCTTACTTTTGTTACGTAGTTACATGGTTGCTACGTGTTGTTACGTCGTATGACGTTTCTGGTTACGACATGTCACGTAATGTTACGTGGATACGTGCTTATGTTACGTAGTGTAACGTTTTGTCATGCTGTTATGTTACGTTGTGTTACGTCTTGTTACGTGGTTACGTTTGTTGGTTACGTCTTGTTATGTGGTTACGTTTGTTGGTTACGTCTTGTTACGTGGTTATGTTAGATGATGATAGGAATGAATAGACAATGAGAAGATCTAGAGCATACCAGGTGGGAATAGGTTAGGACGTATACCTCACTGTAAACCGATATACAGTTTGTCCCTATCCTTCTCGCGCGCTACTGTTTAACATATAAAAAGTTTGTAAGTTTTAGAAAAAGTATATAAAAGTGTTGTAACGTTGGATGAGAAATGTTTTATAATCTAATTACTCCCTATATCACCGTATAAACCTACATTCCTCCTCCTCCTTCAACCCCTGTCTATCCTTGTATCTCTCCCGTTTTCCATATTTCTCCCATATAAACGCATACTCTACTCCTCAAGCCCTGTCTAGCTAGCATCTCTCCTCGTATTCCCTACCGCTCTCATATAACTGCATTTTCCTCTTCGAAGACTCTCTCAACCTAGCACATACCTTCGTTTTCCTCGTCTCTCCATATAAACGCATACTCTGTCATTCAAACGTTCCTGTCTAATACCTCTCCTCGATTTGCTAGCTCTCCCATATAAAACGCCATATTCTACCCTTCAAGTCATGTATGGTCTAGTACCTCTCCTCGTATTCCCTAACTCTTCCGTATAAAGCGTATCCCCTCCTCATTTAGCATCTGTCTAGTCTAGCACCTCTCCTTGTATTCCCTATCTCTCCCGTATAAGCCTATATTCCCCTCCTTCAGCATCTGTCTAGCCTATTATCTGTTCACGTTTTCCCTATCTTTCCCCTATACTCCACACCTCAAACACCGTCTAGCCTAGCACTTCTCCTCATATTCCCCTACCTCTCTCATATAAGGCGCATTCCCCTACTTCAGCCCTGTCTAGCCTAGCATCGACCCTCGTATTCCCTATGTCTCGCATATCAACGCCCACTCTATCATTCAAACCTCCTAGCCTAATACCTCTCCTCGGTTTGCTATCTCGCCCATATAAAACGCCATATTCTACCCTTCAAGTCCTGTTTAGTATATCATCTTTCCTTGTATTCCCTATCTCTCTCGTATAAAGCGTATCCCTCCCTCCTTCAGCATCTGACTAGCCTAGCATCAGCCCTGGTATCCCCTATCTCTCCCATATAAACGCATTTTCCTCCTTGAACCGTCGCATCTACCCTCGTTTTACCTATCCTTTCCCATATAAACGCAAAAGTGGCCCAGCATATGTCTATAATACCATCTGTCCCCGTTTTCCATATATTCCTCATATAAACGTATACCCTACTCCTTAACCTCTGTCTACACTAGCACCTTTCCTCGTATGCCCTATCTCTGTCGTATAAAGCATATCCCTCCCTCCTTCAGTCCCTGCTCTACCTCGGAACTCTCCTCGTTTTCCCTATCTTCTCCATATAAACGAATTTTTCCTCCTTTTAGGTTCTCTCAACCTGGCATATACCCCTGTTTTCCTCGTCTCTTCATATAAACGCATACTCTACTATTCAAACCCTCCTAGCCTAATTCCTCTCCTCGATTTGCTAGCTCTCCCATATAAAAAGCCATATTCTACCCTTCAAGCCCTGAATAGTCTAGTACGTCTCCTCGTATTCCCTATCTCTCCGGTATAAGCCTATATTCCCCTCCTTCAGCATCTGTCTATCCTAGCATCTGTTCACGTTTTACCTATCATTCCCATATAAACGCATATTCCACATCTCAAACTCTATCTAGTCTAGCACTTCTCCTCGTATTCCGCGCCTGTCTCATATAAAGCGCATCCCCACTCCTTCAACTTCTATATAGCCTAGCATCGATCCTCGTAGTTGCTATCTTACCCATATAAACGCATTTTCCTCCTTGAACCGTCGCATCTACCCTCGTTTTCCCTATCCTTTCCCATATAAACGCAAAAGTGTCCTCGCTGCCCCCTATATATGCTACTAGGAGGGATAGATAACTCAGTGCATATGTGTTTTACGGGACAGAATACAATCGCCATGTATGTCGATTCCAAAAACATCCCTCTCTGACACTGGAAGCTCTAGTAACACGCTTAGGTGATTTTACACACTTTTATTCTTCAGCATACATTCATACGCAACTTTGAAAACGCCCCTGAAGGAACAACTTATCACATGGATCAGTTGACAAAATTATTTGAAAACAAAATGGCAGATCTACGCAGTACGGCCAATTGGATTTAAGCCGTCAGCCAACAAAGGTTCGTCAAAAAATGCTAAGTATTAGGTAGATAATTTTGCTTCTGTCACAAACTATTGCATATTTCAGTTCATGCCGTAAATAAAATGGCTGTTGCAGTCTGTTTATTTGAGTTAAAGCTACCAAAATGAGCTCCAAACACTATGAAGCTGCAAAAAGGGCGTAAAGATTAGAGGTGGGGTCCGAGTTCTGCAGTTATTTATTCGTATAAGAGCCACAATTTGCAAGTAGCATTGGCCGAATGGTGTTATTATGGTTGCTTTGCCACTGCGTCACTTCAGTTCGGGTTGAAATCCTTCGTGTTACACTCAAACTTTTTATTACCTTTTGTTTTATCCCTTTGGGCCTATAACTTGATATTACACAAAGAACATTTTTATAACATTATAAGTGTGTACAAAATAAAATAATCGCCATATTTACTACTGACAGGTGGATAATTTATGCTTCATAGTAGGTATTTTACTGTGCTCAGTATTATGCTTGACCCATTCAACCAAGTTTAAAACACTTCACAGATGCAAAGCGGCTTTAGCTATTTGCGCCTACGTCAATGCTTGGTGTGAATAAACTCTCCATTATCTACTGCATATTTGAAACCTTTCTACTAGACACGGCTGCTGTCATAATGTATACAAACGACGAGAATGTTAACATGCTGTTAATCTATGGAGAAACAAGGTGTAAATGCACTGTGAACAAAGCGCCTGTATGAAGAACAGTTTCCAGGAAGGAGAGCACATATTGCAGACACTTTCTGAAGACTTGAAAGACGCCTACGTGAAACCGGATGATTTGAAAGAGCACCATCTGCTTGCGATGCAGCAATAAACTCTGAAGACAATGAAGAAGCTGTGCGAAACGCAATAGAAAACAATCCTCATACCAGTTCAAGGGCCATAAGCACAGGATCTGTACATAAGTCTAGGTTGGTCCTCGGTGATGTGCATTTTGCACCGTAACAAATATTATCCGTACCATCTTCAACTACACCAGGCTCTCCACGGACGCAATTTTCAAGTACGAGTGATATATGCACAGTGGCTACAGCACCGAGCGCAAATGGATGCATATTTTTTAGGAAATGTTTTCTTCAGTGATGAAGGCACATTCCACAATAACGGAACTGTTAACCGTTATAATATGCACTACTGGATTATAGGCAATCGTCACTGGATGTGAGAAGCTGCATCCCAGAGCGGAGCATCAATGTCTGGTGCGGAATATTAGGCGACCAGCTAATTAGACCGCACTTTTTTGAAGACAACCTCACAAGACCACGGTACCTTGCATTTCTACAAGAAGAATTGTCATTGCTACTAGAAGATGTGCCACTAGTGAAAAGGACAGGAATGTGGTCCAGCAGAATGGAGCTCCATCACACTGGTCACTGATTGTAAGTAATCACTTATATAGAACATATCCGCAAAAATGGATTGGCCGAGGGAGCCCAATTGCATGGCCCCTAGATGACCAGATCTCACCCCACTAGATTTCCTTCTGAGGGGTCATTTAAAGGAACCGGTCTATGCTCAAGAACCGCAAATCCCAAGTCATTTACGGGCACTCATACGTGAAGAATGCAAGCAGATCGACCGCGCATGTTACAGCATGCAAGGTCTCTCCGGCAACCTACACAAGTGTGCATTGATGAAGGGGTTCGTCATTTTGAACATTTACTTCTTTGATAAATCCACGCTCTTTAACAATTTATTATTCTGTTTACTCTGAACTTAGCACATTTACAACTTCTTTGTCAGTAGAAGAAGTAAAACGTAAGGTTTAAACATGAAACAAAAATTGTTAGATTCAATAGCGCGACATGCGCCCAAAAGAATGAAAGCTAACTACCTAACACGATTTACAACATCAGATACGGTACGGATTATTAAGGTAAACATGATTCTCAATTATTATTTAAACCAAAGGAACGGGAGAACCAATAAAAAAATAGATAAATTAGTATGCTAAAAAACAAGAAATAAACACAAGGAGAAAGAAAAAAAGAATCAAGGCAATTTATTGTAAGTATGAGATTCGAACCTTCGAAGCTAATCTTTGTTTTATCGCATTCCGTCAGCTAATCCACTCGGCCAGAACCCACGTATTCTGTCTTGTTCTTCGGGAGAACATTCCTCTACCTCCTTGCAAGCATTATATCCACGAAGAGCCATCTTTTTAAAGCCTTTCGCAGCAGTTACTTGGCTCATTCAGGCCTTTAATCATTAATGGTGGTTGCGTATAGTACCGAATAGAAGGGTAGAGTTAACAATAACAGTTTGTTTGCTAAAAGGTTGAATGTTTTCAAATTAGACTATAAACTGCGGGTTGCATAGATACGAATACCTACGGACAGCTGACTCACCTAGTATATGTATATTGTTACCCAGAACACCACAACCATCTTAGCTTAAGGCACGCGCAGGAACATTAACAGCACAATGCTACGCCTAGCAGATATATCAAACGTTCGCCTCTAATACCGTTAAGTACTAGTGTTTGTCCCTACAGTACGTGAGATTTAAGTTAAAACATGACCATTTTGACACTACCTGGCTGTTCTACGAGGATTGCTCTAATGGCGGTCCGAGTGCTGAGAAATCCTGTCACAGACACCCTTCACTGCGTAGTTTCTCAGTATCAGTTTACGTGTAATAGTGTTGCTGCCGATTCAACTTATAGCAGTGAAATGTGGAAAACATCCTGATATCTTCGGCCATCCTTGCTTTGCTGGTTTTCGTAATGTTACAAGTGGATGTTGGTTGTTCTCTTCTAAATTTCATGTTTCAACCTAACCCACATTTTAAGTAGTAAGTTTAAATAGTACATGTTTTGAGATTAGGCACTTAAGAATTGCCAACTGTTGTGTGGAATATAGTGTTATCTTTTTTTAATTTCCATGCTTCAACTTAAATCAAATGCCCTATAGCGTTTGAGCTTTTAGTTTAAGGGTTATCTAGCAAGCTGTCTCGGCTCCCATTCGTAGTGATTCGGATTTACCAAGTAGCGAAATGCAAAACATGAAGTAATGCGTTCATAATGCAGAGCGTGAGGAAAACAAAACAGAAACTACATGCTTATGAAAGACTGTGGCCGGGCCCAGTTTGTCGCATATTTACAGCATGTTAACCTAAATAGTCAGATCCACACACATCCGCTAGTACGCAATTGGACGGAGTTTGCAGAACGAGATATTCCACAATAATTTAAATAGTCAGACAGCAGTATTAGTACGCTGTAGTTTTGTTGTACGTTTCATTTATGTTGACTGGAGATAAATATTCAGCTGATTTAGCAACAGTAGTGATCTCAGGGAAGTCATTACAGAGATTATAAATAGGAACAGCATTATTTTATTTGAAAATATGTCTACATTAGTACTGCAAATTGTTTTAATGGAAAATGTGTTCCTATTATTACTGCAAATATTTGAAGCGCAGAGACAGCAAATAACTAAAAAGTAATTGGATTTTCTACTATATCTACTCTGATCATGCCTATGACTATGACCCGGAAACGGAGGGAACACATCACACCTCGATGTAACGCGGATATTCCGTGCTTATCACCCCCAGGAGGAACGGGTGAGGTGAAGGAACCGCAGGAGGCCGTAGGTGGAGGCAGGCTGGCCGACAGAGCCGCGCAGAGGTCCCTAAAGTTTCCAAGTTTGATGACCCGGTCACACTAGCGGGCTTTCCTCTGGTGGAACCAACGTAGATTCTGCCCACCTGAGGCGGCTCAGAGAAGGTTGCCATATGGCAGGACCGAGAGGAACTTTCCATCGAGCAAGCATCTGCGCCGTCTGTCCCACACCGACACATATTGTACAGCCCCTAACCTACCTGAAACATGAATGGGGAATCGAATTGATAGGAAAGGAGGAAAAGGAAATTCGTGGTAGAAGAGAACCCTCCCCCAGCATTCACCTTGCCAATCAGGGAAAACAACGAGGAACCTATGATCAGAGTGGCCGGCCTAAGGAATGGAACCCAGAACATCCCAAATGCGAGCCCCGCACTTCACCGCCGAGCCATCTCGCTCGGTTTATATTTACTATACTTGAACATGGATGTTATAACTTAAATATGGTCATTAAAACTTAAATGCTGTAGTAGTGAGCGATGCTGAAACTGCTGGAAAATTGTAGCACTAGATTAAAACAGGTATTTGGCACCCAGAAAACTTGACCTATTCTACGTAGTACGCGGCTCCCAATTTTCGATGTAGAGGGACGTCAGTTTCAGCACCTACAAAACTAGCTCTCTTCTTTTTCGAGAGGCGCTGAGTAACACGAGAACATTTTATTATGTCATCAAGGAAAGGTGAATTTAAGAACAAAAGAGGCAATCAAAATCGCAATTTTTGGTGCAATCCCAAATGCTTAGTTCACAATACCTCTACATATCTACAGTCTGTTATTAAAAACATCACGATGCATTGAAGTGACTTAATTGGGGGCAAAAGGGGCATTCCCCCCGCAATATTTCCAACTCAACGGTATTTTAAGTTACTTAAATAAAAACTAGCAGCGTATTTTTACAATAAATTAGTAGCGTAACTTTCAGCTAATATTCCTGCATATTATGAACATTTTATCACAATTGCCCTATGAGAAGGCAATCAAGACCTTGGGAGTTCAGGCTCGTGTGTGTTTTATCAGTAAGCTGGGAATGCCATAAGAATCTTCGTTCGTTTTTTGCTATGTACATAATAATATTTTTAACAGTTCTGGAGTGCCAATGACGTGGAGGTAAGTAGGGTTGCAGTCCAAATGTTAGTGTTTACTTCTTTCAGCGAGTATTTATGACGAGTAACAGGAAGTAGATAGAAAAATGAAAATCAAGTTTTTTATCCTTAAAAATACTAAGGCTTTCACGGCCGGCATTAATAGAATAAAATGTGGATTCCGGGCTTGTAAGCAGTGGTCCAACAAATAAAAATTCACTTGATGTTTCGTTCAAAACTTCGCTGGACATCTTCTAGGCATCTTCAAACTATCCCCACTCTGGCCGTCACTGGTGAGGAGTCAAAATCCTCTGAAAATGTCCAGCGAAGTTATGGGCGAAATGTCGGATGACCACGACCTTCAATCCCGGAATCTATAGTTTGTTGTATTTTTACGATTATTTTGTAAACTAGCCAGGAAAGAACTAAATCTAAAGAAATTCGTGTGACTGTTACATATAGGATTTGTTTTATTAAGGATTCTAATTTACAGAAATGAAGAGATTAATTAGTTTAGTGGTGGAACCAAACAAGTTTAAAGGGTTGTTGCACTGTTATTATTATGATTATTATTATCACCACTATTAGTATTATTTAATTAGTATTCCCAGTATTCACGTTGTTAACTTCATAACACAATACGAACGAAAAAATAATTAACAAACGTCGGTAGATAGAAACAAGAATTTTAATGTTCTTACACCAAATACACTTGTGTCATACATGGTGACACTGTTAGTAGATAATACCGGAAACCAGTTTTAAATAAACCCTGAAACGAAGTGGTACTATTTAACGTAATGGTAAAACAACAGAGATCTTATACCAGCAACTTATGTCATTTTGCGTTACCTATTCGAGCAAACTGGGCAGCGATTCGGACACATGCTGTCTAATGATGTCACAGAGGTTGCAATCACTCCATGTCTAATTTTCTTTATGCTAACAGCATTCCACTGAAAGACACACGTTGAATGTTGGAAGTATCAACCTGTTTTACCATTTTTACCACCAGAGTCTAAGTTCCTCAAAGTATTATTACGTCGATACGGAAGCTTACCCAGTGGGATGGCTCAGGCGGCAACGTCTGTGGCCCATTCGGGATGCCCCGGGCTCGATTCCCGGTGGCCGCCCACACTTACCATAGGGTTTAGGGTTTTTCGTGGTTTTCCTCTGGTCGCCTAGGCGAATGCTGGGGTGGTGTATTCTACCACGATTTCTCATTTCCTGTCAATTCATCTCTCTCCCTTTGATCTTTCAAGCAGTGTCTCCGGGTTCCGTAGTACGTCTGATGGTAGGCAGAGTGCATTGTCACTGCGCTTTGGAAAGATTTCTCCCCCCCCCAACGACAGGGCGCGTTGGCCTGCCTGCAAGGGCCGCTTCGTCGCCCTCTTGCAGGACTCCGCGTCTACTGGCCGAGTGCAGGTGTTTCGAACTGGAAATGATAGGGACTTCCGTGCGACTCTGTGATCCCGTCTGCCTGCGAATCTTTGACCTCCTGCGGCTCCTTCACTCCATTCCCCTCCCGGGAGGTGTAGCCACAATAGACCTAGCTGGGTGCACTGGCGTCTTGTCCCACTCCGATAAGTACCTCATACCTCATACGAAGCTTAACGTAAGCATTTTAGGCCAATGGTGAATTTTATCAAATGATTTTTGTTTTGCGCACGATTTTGTTTCTAAAACACATTGGTTATGAATGTAATGAACGATAAGTGTTGATTGACATGATCCCGGAGCCTTTTGTCCAAAAGTCAACTGCGTAACTTTACATGACAGGGGAAACTCCGAAAAAAGAACTTCTATTTAACTTGTCCTTTGTGCAACTCAGTTTGGAAAGAGAGCAATTTTTAGTGGTGAGTGAAAATATCTATTCTATAGTGTAAAATGATAAAAACAAGTTAAGCTTTTGTAACCAAATGTAGATTTTATGTTTGAAAATTAAATATACAAATAGGTAAAGCAGCAAATTTAGGTGTGGGTATTGGAGTCCTCGATTTTTCTTCATAGACACAGACGCAACCACAAGTAATCATTACCTCAAAGCATAAGTTCACAGACTTCAGGTGAAAGTTGAATTCTTAGGAGTTCACACTTCTGAAAGCAAAATTGTCATACATTCCTTGTATTGGTCATTTTATTGGGTAAAAACACACGGAACAGATGATAAGTGATGATTCGCATGATTCCGGAGCCTTTTCGCTGAAAGTTATTTTTGGAAATACAAGCATGTTTTATCATTTTTACCACCAGAGTTTTTAATTTAAGTTCCCCAAAGAACCATTATATAGTTAAGGAAGTTTGACGTAAACATTTTAGGCCAATAGTGAATTTTATCAAGAATTTTGTATTGTTTTACTAATTTTTTTAGGAAACACATAGGCTATGAATGGAATGAATGATAAGATAGGGTAAAACTAGTTAACGGAGGGAAAATCTAGCACCTCGACCTGCAGTGGATCGTTTGTGCCCACATCCCCGGGAGAAACGGATGAGGTGAAGGAACCGCAGGAAACGTGTGGACTGCAGAGATGCCGGCGCAATAGTTCCAGGCTTGACCACCCGGCCACGGGAGGGTATCTCGGAGACGTCCCTCTAGTGGGACCGGGGAAAAACGACCCAGTAGTGGAGCTTGATAGGCTTCCCTCTAGCAGGGCCGAGAAGAAGTTCCACATCGCAAGCCTCTGCGCCGTTGCCCAACACCGACCGTACCACAGCCTCGGAGTCAACCTGAAACTTGAAAGGGAAATGAAATGAGAGGAAATGGGGGAGAGAGGAAATCCGTGGGAGAATACACCATTCCAACATTCACCTTCTGCCAACCAGGGAAAACCACGAAGAACCCATAGTCAGAATGTGCCACCAGGAATCGAATCCGAGACCTCCCGAAAGTGAAACTCACTAGTTAGAGCGGAGCCATCTCGCTCGGTGATGAATGATAAATGACACCATATTGTAGCTTGTGGTATCTCTGGAAATCAAGAATAGTAAGATAAACGTAGGGGGGATGGATGGATGGATGGATGGATGGATGGATGGATGGATGGATGGATGGAAGGATGGATGGATAAGGGTGGATGGATGGATGGGTGGACGGATGGACGGACGAATGGACGGATGGATAGATAGAGAAGAATGCTTCCTTGTAATTATGAAATCACGTGTATCAGGTAACCAATCATACAAGTTTAGAACTGTCTACAGGAAGAAAGTGAAATAAATAGGAAAAATCTTCTATCCTGAAATGATGACGCTTTGATCGAGCAATGTGTAAGAATTACGTATCTGTTTCCGCACAAAGTCAAAATTGTTGCTGGTGGATTTCCAGCTGAACAGTCGTCGCGGCGATTTGAAAACCAAGAATATATCCCAAACGTTTGTTTCATGTTTTACGGATGAAATTGTTATTTATGGTTGCCAAAGGAAAACATTTCTTTGTACTTTACATTCAAGGGCATTAATGGGTGTCAAGAAAAGAAAACTACAACTCCATTACATCACAACTATAAAGAAAATCAATACAAAAAGGTTTCTATCCGCTCTGTAATGGTGTGGAATCACAAATGAGACAAATTCCAATTTGAGGAAAGAAGGAAAGAAAGAATTAATTAATCGTAGTTTCATAGGGAACGCATACAACCCTTTATTTTCAAAATGAGGGTGACCGCAAGTTGATAAACTTACTACAGCTGAACTTTACAGATGAACTTTATATCTGTGAACCAGAGTTATATGCTAAAGTTATGGGGCCAAAAACAGTTTATGTTAACAAAACATTTAAATAGATAGAACATGTAACTTCTCAGATAAATCGCTACCTTTGAAAACGAAATCAAAGAATTTATGTAGTTTCTCGTGAAAACCATCGTGAATTTTAAGTTTTCTACACTTTGAAATGATTTTATCATTGCTCGGCTTATTATCTATATAAATTGTTCCAAAATAGAAAACAGCATATTACTTTAGTAGCTTAATAATTACAAATTTTCTCCTCGTATTCAATCACGAAGTGTAGCTCCTCTTTTTGATACATTTATGGTGCACTCTCTGTCTCCAAACTATTTAATTTTTCCTATTTTGTTGTGATGGACTGCAGTGTTTGCTCACTTCAACTGTGAACTGCAAGTTTCAAACAGCTTGGGGAAAAAAAGAATTAAAACTCATATAAATTTGTAATCTACACAAATTGTTATCTTCTCCCCCAAGAGATTGTGTGTAGCTGTGTATAATTCTTTTTTTAGACAACTGGCACTAAAAGTGGAGCTTTTAACACGAGCCACTCATACAAGAAATTGAAGATTATAACACTCAGTGGAACAAAATTTTTAAAACCCTCCATTGCTACCACCCTTGTTTCTAAGGCTGGTTCACAACCAACGAGAACGGTAACCAGAACGACAACGGGAAACTTGAAATACATGTATTTAAATGGGAATGTTCACAACCGACGAGAAGCCTTCCCGGGCCCCGGGAACGGGAAAGAAGAGTTACCCAACTTTTAACTTTCTCGTTCTACGTTCCCGGGCACGGCATATTAGATCCCTATTGTGCATATCAGACTCTTCACTCTAGAGGTTGTTTTAGGAGGCCTTGACATAAAACTGCCACTAGTGCTCTCTATAGTCGCAAGATGGAAACATGAAAGTGGACGGAATTAGTAGTAAATGTGCTTCCTAACCTCATCCCGATACCCGCAAATCCTAATCAGCGTCTGTTCCTCTGGTGTAGGGATCATTTGTAGTTTGTTTATATGCAACTCAAAACTGGCTAATACCTCAAAAACAATGGAAAAAGCTACAAAGAACAGCTAAAACCGGTGGAAATAAAAAAAGAACAATAAACAATTTTAATGTATGCCATTAAATAAAGGAATGAAAGCTTGGCATAAGTAGAGGGATCGGAAATGTAATGGATATACATTTAGATAATGTTTACTCTATCGAATTTTGACGTTGGCTTGGCTAAACTGGAAGTAGGTGAAAAAATGCCATTGGTCAGTTAAAAACAAATGAAATCCCAATGCGCAAAATCGACTTTCACTTTGTGATCGATATGCATTCCCGTTCTCGTTTCCGTTCTGGTTATCGTTCTCGGGCGGTTGTGAACCAGACTTTACGGTGGAAAGCATATTAAACGGTGACCTTGTATCGATTAATGTAATGTCGAATTACTTGAATGACTCGGAAATGAATTTTCCAAATGAATTCAACTGCTTCCAATCTCAACAATGTAATCAATGATGTTATCAATACCAATGCTACTTCATCTACACAAGGAATTAATTTTACAATTGAATTAATATTATAGTCACATCACAGGAATAAAGTCAATATTAAATAAAATATATGCTTATCAATAAAGGTTTTGGCACGCTTCTTCTGTAGATATATTTTGGCACAGCCTTCTATATATAGTAGAATATTACGACTGTGTAAGAACAACGTGACAGTGCTGGTACTATGAAGGTCAAACAACTACGAAGGCCAAATAACAACAGACTACCATTGCGCATGCCCGAATGTATGCTGCTATTTCCACACACATTTGTGAAAATACGAGGCGTATTTTTAAAGTACGGAATGATATTTTTTTTGAAAAAATAACAGAACATTATTTTCCAAATACTTTATTATCATTCATTACCCTGCACCTTGCACACTACTTCTCAACATAGCCACCACCATTATTCAGGAACTCGTCGTAACGGGAAACCAATGTTTGTGTGCCTTCGTCAAAGAATGGTGCCGCTTGTGATGAAAGCCAAGAGTGCACTTCTTGTTTCACAACATCGTCGTTTGAAATGTTTTCTACCAAGGAATTTCTTCAGATGAAGAAACAGATGGAAATCGCTTGGTGCCAATTCCGGACTATAAGGAGGCTGGTCGATTGTTCCCAGCCAAATGATACAATCAGATCTTGAGTTTATTTGGCTATGTGTGAGCGGGCATTGTCACTCATTATTGTTTCCCCATAAACCTCACACAATTGGCGATGAATGTTTGCTGACGTAACGTTTGTCGTATTCAAAAAACGAATCACAGATTTGACTTCACAGCCGGTGGGTCGTTCGATTGTTTTGAACATTTCGAATCGATCTAACAACAGGAAAACACGAAGTGACGATCGTTTACAGCTGCGTCTGGCTTCCTAATGAGTGGAGGAAGTGATCGCGCATGCTCAAAATCGCGACTGCAGCGGCAAAATATTAAAACGGTACTTACTTAAAAAACACGCCTCGTATAAAGTATCCATAAGGTTCAATATTTTATAATTTAATATTCAGAGCCGTCTAAACACAGTATATGGCAACACGCGTTAAAAGTGATTTTATTTTGCTCTTAGGATTGCTACACTAGGCTTTCAGCCTCGTTCCGCAAATATTCCTACTCGCAAAATAAAACTGTCTTTAACGCTTGCATCATAAATAACGTTTTGTATCTAAATAAACGAAATAATAATTCGCATGTTATTCTGTTTAATTGATTTTTCCTCGAATCAAACATTTGAGCCTGCTCCTTCTCCATCCGGTAACTTTGTGTATAAAAATTATATATGCATTTCTTCAAATAATTAAGATATCTATCACAATAGTGCAGTGAAGTAAGATAGTTTAAGAAAGCAATGACACGTGCAGGACCTGTAGAGTGTTTAAGCATTTTCAATGAAACCTTATCCTGTTATTTATAAGCAAATTAAATACGCGATTTCTTGTTTTCTCCCTGAAAAGACGAGACTTTGAGTGAGTAACCTATAAAAGAGCTATTTAGTGAAAAACAATGGATATGTATCGTTTCTAAAATTAGTGTGCTGTGAAAATAAATACTCTGTTTATTACAACTATGAAATAACAAAATAGGTTCACCTGTTCAATATGAAGGGTTAGTTGTGTTACTATTTATTAGAATAACAAACAATGTGTAATATGACTTCTGTTCTTTATAATAAGAATATTTTATCAATTGGAATAACATTTCGTGTATTGTACACATTTAGTTGATTCGCGACGGATTTATTGTAAGTAAAACATGTATTAGTATCAATATTCTCAAACATTTTAAGTATACACGTTGCTCTGTTATATTAGCAAATGAAGCAAGCGATTTGCGAAATACTAAAGTTACTTTAGTGCTTACTAGTATACAGTGTCAAACTATGTAGTGCAAACTAAGCGGACTGCATGTTCCAAATACTTGCTTACATGCAAGGCCTAACTGGTTCAAGATCTTCACTGTTTCAGTAAGTAGGTAGCAACGGTACTTGGGTGACTGGGTCATCAAATAACAAGGGAATTGGAATACTTTCTCCGACCTCTATCCAGATAATACTGGATACTCTCACCCAAGTGCAAAGCAAATATTTGTTTAGTGTAACTTTCTCATTCGCTCTATGCCCTTCCCCATGACATGGAAGTTACTATCCCCCTGGATTAACATACGATCTTTTGCAGGTTTGCTAATTTCACGTTAATAGGCAAACCTTGAAATAAGCTCTCATTAATAGCAGTACTTCAAGGATTAATATCATACTTATTGAACATGACAGTTATATACTTAAGTATAAATATTGTCTCTGATTGCTTATGTTGCGCAAACGTGACGATGGATTATATGTCCCTTGGGTGAGGATTCACTTACTGGCGTTGAAACTCCGCTGACGTAAAAGTTGAATGTAGTTTTATTCCGCAATTAGAACTTCGTTGGTACTGAATGGATTGTTCAAAATATGTAAATACTATAATTAATACCTTTTTCATAGTACGTGTCTAGGTGCCAACCGATGTCCAAACACTGGTAAGACAAGGTACTTAAGCGAACCGGAAAAATGATTTAAGTTGGTTGTGAAGATTTCACTTAACCTTGGCGTAGTTTGTTATTACACCTTACTGCGGCAAATAAATGCAGCCAAGGTGGCTCAAGACCTACATTCCAGCATCCGCTCTTATATCCGTTGTGAAATAATCGCACGAGAACATTAGGCATTTACAAAATGTTTCGCGATACAGGTCTCTGTGTACAATACTGTACGAAGAATGTAAAAATTGTAAGTTTAATGACGCTAGCAACTGCCAAGTTCAAATCAGCTGCACCACTGTTTTGGAATTTTGTCCCGTAGGGTTCTTTGACATGTCGGTAAATCTATTGACATGAGACTGTCGCATTTCAGCACACTCAAATGCTACTGTCCTGAGCCGGGATCGAAACCGCCACTTTTTGGCATAGAAAGACACGTTCAACCACCCGCGCCATCCAGTACAACAATCCGTTCTTGAAATCCCATGCATTTATGTAAGTTTCTATTACATTACTTGTGACGTTGAGCCCATATGTAATTTATTCATTTATTTAAAGTAAATTGCGAGTAACAACCACAAATAAAAAGAAAATATGTAGAAACAATATTTTCTTCTCTGTATCAATAGGATGTGAATATTTTAATGTGAGTAATTTTTGTATAATTTTCCCATATTGTTTCTTGTTATGATATTTTGTTAGCAGAATATAATCAGATTCATCCTCTGTACTATTAACGGTTATCCAAAAAGGGCTGTGTATTTCATTAATTCATTAAAATTAAAAAAATTATAATACATGGGAGCTTTTAACCATTGCCTATCTTAGTTACTTCTTATTCACAAAAATGTGAATGAGGGTTTTTTTTAGTGGAGGTGAGCTTGAAGACCTCATCATCAAGTAGTGAATGCTCAGAAACGAAGTGGATATAGCATTTATGGAGGTAAAACAAATAAGATGTGTTTGCTTAGAACCTAAACTAGAATGTAAAGAGGATTCTTAACAGCGTTTAACGCCCGATTTACTACATGCAGCACCACAGGCGGTAGACGACACTGATGATATCCGAAATGAAATGAGACTACCCTTTCAAGGGTCCATGCCTTAACGACCTCGCTACCCCTTTCGGATTAAAAATGCACCACTATACCATACTATACTACACTGTAGATACTCAATTAGAAATTAGAGACTTACTAAGAATAAATGTGTTAAAATTATTACCTATGCTTGCGTTTCATTTTATGATGTATAATTAATAAACTGCAATGTCTTTGTAGCATAAACTGTACTTCAATAGTTTTGTACTCGGTAACCCTGACTCCACAACTAACAGAGCTGCCATATGAGTAATAGATGTAAATCAGTTTTTCATAATTAAAAGAAGAAGCATAGCCTACATAAATAAAAATTATATTTTCACCCAGTTGTCATCTAATGATGAGGTAGACCAGAAAAAAAAATAAGTCAAACCTATGTTCGGGTTTAGAAGAGAAGAATTTTCAAATTGCGTCTATAAGAATAGCATCCCTGTTCTATTCGCATATTGTGAAGAACAATATATAATTTTAAATTTTAATAATGATTTTTCTTCAAGTAACTCTCCTATTTTCAGCACATTTTTGTACACCGCAACGCCTTACTAAATGAATATATTATATGCTAAAAATACAAACTGATTAGATAAGTATGTACGGTGGGATGAGCTACATTACAGTGTGATTGACGCTGGAATGGCCTTTAGCCCATACCTTTTGTTCCGGCTTCAGAGCCTCGCAGCTTCTAACTAACAGCAACAAACTTAATAATGTCCAGGTTGTTGCTGTACATGTTAAGATAGGCATCGCGTCCACAGTCTACGGAAGTGAAGATGCTGAGCAAAATCTAGAGTTTCTTCGAACACATTTAGTCAACTGGCCACATCGCTGACACTGAAAATGCATTAGGTCCATGGAGAAACACCGGCATTGAAAAGTAAAGGGTCTATCATAATGCCTTCATCCATCGATTGCATACATGCACACGCACACACATTCACGCACACTGCCCGTCAGCCGAACCTGCCTCACTGATGATGCCTTTCACCGTCTACTGCGGCATCTTCTTCAGCTCACACTGAAGAAAGTTGCTGTGTGAGAAAGAGAAACCGAAATGTTAAACAGGAATCAGAATAGCTCATGTAACACTTGCAAGGAGAGAAGCAAAACGATTCATTGTCATAACGACCGCCTTCTGTGAACACTGCCAAATCATAGATGACAAAATATAGTTCACAGTCACATAGAGGAAAACATTCCGTATTAATAAACATGGAAATTATAATGAGCTATTTCAAATCGTACACACACGCACACATGTAATGTGTGTGTATATATAACCGTATGTTCGCTTTAGCAGTCGTTCAATAATATTTGAAACACCTCAAAACCCAATAACATTAAAAAGTCTGATTGCAGCAGTCATGAGGATTACAGTTCCATGGTGATTTACATATTGATCTGCAGAGAAACATGCAGGGAACCGAGCAGGATGGCTCAGGCGGTGACGGCTGTGGTCCATATTCGGGATATCCCGTGTTCGATTCCCGGCGATCGCCCACTCTTACCCATGGGTGTTTTACGGAGGTTTTCCCGGGTTTATCAGGCGAATGCTGGATTGGTTTCTTTCATCCATGGAATTTCCTCTCCCTCCATTTCGTTCCATTTATCATTTCATTCATCCTTCACCCCGTTTGGTCTGTTTCACGGTTGTAAGCGTCGGCGATGGTGTTTTGATGTAGCTGACAGGCAAAAAGAATGCTCTCCGTGAACTTTCTCCGTCCCTTGGCCTTCGGCTGGTTGCCGGCGTAAAAGGACCACCTCTTGGACACTGTGTGGGGCAAGGTCCCCGGTCTGCCTGTTCAACTGCCGGGGTGTCTCAATCTGGAAGATGTATGGGGCCCTGTCATTACTGTGCTGTCACTCCTGGTTCCGGCCACCCAGTATTTCCTCTCACCTTCCTCTCCTTCCGGCGCCCCCCCCGTGGGGTATCGGTACAATACCCTCATTTCTGGATCGGTGCCGAATCCCCTTCGCTTCACAATCCAATCCAACATGCAGGGAGCAAAGACAAAAATTACAAACCAAGGCCGGTTACAGGACGAAGCAAAAGTATTGTAAACCGTTCGCTAATTGAATTAAACCTCTTGTTTTCGCTGGTGGTGCGGCATGTCATTCTTATTAAATTTCGCTGGTAGCATTTGCTTCTATTCTCATTGGTCTTTAAAGACGGACACAAAACATTTTTCTTTTGCACTTTGAGCGTCTATAATGAAGCTTCTTCCAGTAAATCTCTCACGAAAACGGTGAGAGGTTTACTGGAAGCCACAGAGAAATTACTCAGAGTTATTCTCATTGTTGTTATTTAGCTATAATATTTACGCAAAATATTTGCATTATACCAGAGATATACATCTGTTTGCAAAAGGACTGGAAAGCGTTTGAGCTCGGCAAGCCGCCATCATAGGAATCATTAGTAGACGGAGGGGACACCTAGCACCTCGAACCATAAGGAATCTTTTGCGTAGGAGATGTAAAGGCAGCAGGACCGGCCGAACAGACGACAGAGACGCGCAGAGATCCCAAATAGTTACTGGCTTGACCACTCGGCCGGAGGACGCTCGGCGCCGATCCTCCCAAGCCACTGGATGTTCGGATGATTACATTCCTGCTTCACATAATAGTGTTTTTAACATCTTCTACACTTTTAACGCCAGCTTTGTGAGAGAAGCAGCTTTTCTTATTTTTCTAGCACAGTATTTTACCTTGTTTGGAGTCAAAGAAATGCGTACTACAACGGAATTTATATGACAGCTTCCTTTAACAGATGTTATTTAATATTGCGCATCAACTGTCTCAAACGGCATTATGCATTTTCATTGTTATATATAAAAATGTTTTATTAGGAATTGTAAAAACTATGCACAGGTATCCAACTACTGAAAGATGCACAACGTGAGGTGGAAGTTTGTGGAATGTATTTATATTTTAAAAAACATAATAATGCACTTTCAGGTTTTTGTATTTTATAAAGTTTAGCAGCTGTCTTACTCGGTGTTATAGGATGCATTCTATAAGTAAGGGATTGAAAATAACGATAGATGTGGCTTTTGAAAATAGAGAGTATCCCACTTTTGAGCCTCGAAATAAGCATAAGCGTCTAAAGCTATGCTCAGATTCATTAAATGATGCGTATTTACACATTAGCTTGAAAATGTGAATAGAGGTAGTTTCTTAATGTTGTAGGTAGTCCTATAATTTTCGTGAGTTCCTGTAGCTGAAGTGAATACATTTTTGGTATGATTGGCTAAGCAGTATAGTTTTGTCTATAAGGGATTGAAAATATAGGGTAATGATAGTGTTTAAAATTTCGAGGCATTACATGATTGAAAATAAGGGTTGGTTAGGTTTTGGAAGTTGGAAGGTAACCTATGATTTTTGCTAGATCCTATGGTATAATTCTACAGTATTTTGACCAGATGGATTAAACAGTGCTGATTTCTATAAAAGGGATTGGAAATACGATAGGGGTATTTTTGAGAATTTTAAGGTAACCTATGATCTCGTTGGGTCCTACAGGTACAGGTATAAATTATTCAACGGAGGGGGACATCTCGCGCACCGCACAAGACATCTGTTACAATTAGCACCCCATAGGAGGAAGGGATGGGGTGAAGGAACCATAGTAGGCTAAAGGCCGCAGACAGACAGACCACAGAGACGCACGGAAGTCCCTAACGTTTCCAAGCTCGCAGACTCGTCCCACTGCTGGAGTCGCCGAGAGAGGGTGATGAATCGTCCACCAGTCAAGCAGCCCGTTGATGTTCACGGGGAATACTCTTTCCATTGAGCATCCATCTGTCCGACACCGCCATACACCACGAAACCTAGAAGCACACCTGAAAGATGAGAAGGAAATGGAATGAAAGGGAAACGATGGAAAGAAATCGCGGTAGAAAAAGCCGCCCCAGCATTCGCCTACCGATCCCGGGGAAACCACTAAAACCCATGGATCAGAGTGAACGATCGCCGGGGATCGAATCTGGGACCTCCCGAATCCGAGTCGTACACGTACCGCGGCGCACCTCGCTCGGTATTGGATCCTATAGTATAGTTGTATAAAGTTTTGTCTTGATAAGCCAAATAAAGTTGATCTGCATGTTAGGGGTTGAAAATAAAGGTAGTGCAAGTTTCGGGAAGTTGTGGATTAGCGTATCATTTTGCCACACTCTAAAATCCAAGTACACCAAGTTTTGTCAATATCATACCAAAATACTCAATGATAACAAACGTCAGCGAAATCAGAGGTGATATAAACACAATGTGCATCTCCTCCCATACAATAACTCAATTTTAAGATCTTTTAAGCCTCCCCCATTTATCCCTTTGTGTTAAAAGTAATTGATCATCTACCATGTTTGCAACCGCCAAACAAATAGTGCCTGATATTAGGGATGGGACCTGGATACCGTGCTACCTCGATACACTCGATACTCGCTGGTATCGAAGTATGTCTAATAAACCTTCGATACTTTTAAATTTTTAGTTTTATATTGTTGAAGGTTATTGCGTTCAACTTTATGCTAGATAAGAAATGAAAATAGTCTAGCCTTCACGTTATTGCCTCGCAAGTGACCCCAAAGAGTTGCTGGACTATAGTTATTTATAGACCTTGACTGCGTTTTCTGTGGGTGAATAAATGCTACATTCCATAGACTATTGTGTTCTAAATTAAAACGCAGAACAATGGAGGAAGGAGCAGAGGTGCTCATGTAACCTGCAGCGTTAACTGAGTTGTGAATGAAGCTGATTTAACTGACGCTCTAAATCATGTTTCTGTAATAACCTGGCTTGATGACTCACTCTCAGCCGTTACATTTACCTACTCCGTTGTCCAAAATCTGTGAATCCAGCAGAAACAAATCAAAACTTAAGACGTAGGATAATACAGAGCATGAAAATATTTTTTATTTCCTTCCATCCGTTAGTTTGTGTTGACGCAAGTCAAAATCGGGTCACAAGCGTAGCTTACAGGTAGGTATATACACTGCCGTTTGTGAAAATTGCAACACCAAGAAGGAAATGCATGAATTCAATGAATTTAATACCCAGGTTAGGTACATGACAAGTGACATATGACAAACATTTCAAATCTATTCATGACCTTTGAACCCTAATGTTCAGTATTTGGTGTGGCATCCATGCGCTGCAATTAGAGCTGCTATACGCCGTGGCATTGGATCAAAAAGTTTCTGAATACGTTCCTGAGGGATTTCCCTCCACGCAGCTTGTATTCGAGCCCATAAATCCGTGACACTGGTTACTGGAGGACCGTGACGCATCAGGTGCCGACCAACCATATCCCAGACATGTTCGATGAGCGACATGTCAGGCGAACGTGCAGGCCACGGAGGCAATAGTACCCGTCGCTCTTCGAAGAAGGCTTGTACATTCCTCGCAATATGTGGCCGGGTATTGTGCTGTTGAAACGTGCCTGAAGCAGGGGGAGTACCTCAGGCTCTACAACCACCGTTAAGTACCGGTTGCTGTTCAAAGTGCCCTCAATTTGTAGGAGGCGAGATCGGTAGCTGTCACTAATGGCGCCGCAAACCATTACACGTGGTGTTTGTCCGCTATGCCGCTCAACAATGCAGCCCTCCAGGTTGCGCTCACCACGGTACCGCCGGACACATATGCGGCCATCACTGTAGGACACGTTGAAGCGGAACTCGTCCGAAAAGACTACATTTTGCCACTAGCACACCAATGACGGTGTTCACGTGCCCATTGCAGTCGGAGGAGCTTGTAGTTTCTGGACAATGGAAGCCGATGTAATGGCATGCATGCAACCAGTCTAACCTGCAGCAGACGGCAACGAACTGTTGATGCGGACAAGCTCACACCTATTGCAGTGCTCCAGCGTCGAGCCAACGCTGTGGATGAAGCTGTACGATCCGTTATGGCCATGCGGACAAGATGATGGTCATCCGGTGTTGTGGTCATGTTCCGTGGTCCAGTACCCGCTCTTCGCTGCGTACGACCTTCATCCATCAACTGCTTCCACACACGCATCATTGTCGTAGCAGCAGGCCCTGTACGAGCCGAAATGTCACGATATGACAGATCCGCTTCTCGATCATTCTGCCCCATTCGAACTCACTCACATGCCGATATGCTTCCCTTTGACGTCGACGAAGCATACTGGCACTCGCTTTATTGTTTCCACCTTGTTTGACAGCTCTGCACTGACTACACTGGGCGCAACACTGACCTTGTCGGACCAACACGAGAGGGCTCTGCTCGGCCTACGTGTACCGCATCTCTCTGCAAACCTAATCACTTATTGCTTGTACGCTCTTCTACACTTTCACAAGTTTGTAGTTATTCGGGAAATTATTTCTTGTGTTACAATTTTCACAAATGGCAGTGTAGTATGTCTAATTTCCATAATATGGATAGAAAACCCTTTAAAAGAAGGTTTTCAGCACAGAATATAATTATATGAAAGGGAGGTAAAGAATTAATAATAACTATTATTATTATTATTATTATTAACCTTGACTAAGAATAGGGGATGTATAAGCTGTAGCATTATCAAGATAAAAACATTGCTGCCAATTGGAGAATGTCAAAGAGGATCAATTTTGGAATAGATACAATACTAAATTGGTTACATGCGCTTATACACAGAAAACTACCAATAAGAACATAAATTCAACGAACAAGCTATTGCCTTTACAGTTTCTTTTATAAATTGAGTATCGAGTATCGGGCTCAAAAAGCAGTATCGGTATCGAGTATCGAGAAATAGTGGTATCGTCTCATCACTATCTGATATTCATGTTCATACAAATGGGATAGAAATTGGATGACATGAATATGAAAATCTCAGCTAAATTCGCCAAGTTGTAACATTTTTGGAAATATTTTATAGGTTATGTCCGTCGGGAAGAACAATGCTTTTCAGTTCAGAAAGAGTTATCACATTCGATTGAGCGCTTTCCCAGAATAACACACACGCACACGCAAGCATGCACATACATTTGTAATACTAGTCTAGATTATGCTGTTTGTGGCCCATACTTGATTAATTATTTAGTAAATATCGTAACCAAAACTGAAATCAGGCATCGAACACAGAATATATAGATTACTGACCCCATTCTAATAACTTTAGGGACCTAAATGCAAGTTTCCAATGCCTTTTAGATGGGTAAACTGTTGGATTTGTGTAAAAGTCAGTGAACATTTCGGTATAGGGGATTTTTACTTTCTCTCCCACGTACATAAGGGCAGAGAAGGTATTACATTCCATCCAAAAAATACTATACCGAGATTTCAACAGAAATTCATGTTTCGAGGCCCCTGAATCCAAAAAAATCATCTCTAGAAAAATATCCGTGTGTGTTTGTGTGTGTCAGTGAACAGCATAACTCAAAAACGAAAAGTAGGTTAATGCCAAACTTGGTATATGGGTTCAGTATCCTCAAAAGATGGGATACAAATATTTTCAAGAAAATTCCCCCACCCAAAACTACCCTTTGCATGAGTAGGATATATAGAGGAATTCGAGCACAGTTTTTTGCGTTTATATGGGAAAGGATAGGGAAAACGAAGGTAGATGCTAGGTTGAGAGAGTCTTCAAGGAGGAAAATGCGTTTATATGGGAGAGATAGGGAATACGAGGACTGACGCTAGGCTAGACAGTGGTAGGAGGGGAGTGCGCTTTATATGAGACAGATAGGGAATACGTGGAGGGTGCTAGGCTAGACAGAGGCTGAGTAATGTATGGTTTATATGAGCGGTATAGGAAAACGATGAGAGGTGTTAGACTAGACAGGGCTTGAAACGTAGTGCATGGTTTATATGAGAGATATAGGAAAACGAGGAAAGGTGTTAGGCTAAACGAGGAGAGGTATTAGGTTAGGAGAATTGAGTTTGTGTTTATAAGGAGGGACGAGAAAACGGAGAGAGATCCTATGCTAGGATAGACAGGTGTTAAAGTTAGGTTAGATAGGAAACCAAGGAGTGATACTCAGCTAGAGGGGGGGCAGGAGGGAATGAGCTTTTGAGAGGTAGGGGATACGGGGAGTGGTGTTAGACTAGACAGGGCTTGAAACGTAGGGCATGGTTTATATGTATGAGAAGTATAGGGACAGGAAGAGGGGTGCTAGGCTAGACAGAGGTTGAGGAGTAGAGTATAGTTTATATGAGAGGTATAGGAAAACGAGGAGAGGAGTTAGACTAGACAGAGGTCGAGGAGCAGAGTATGGTTTATGTGAGAGTCATAGGTAAACGAGAGAGGCGTTAGGCTAGACAGAGCTAGAGGAGTAGAGTATGGTTTATATGAGAGGTATAGGAACAGGAGGAGAGGTGTTAGGCTAGACAGGTAGTGTAGCAGTAGGAATATGGACTTATATACAGGAGAGATAGGGAATAGGAGGTGCTAGACTTGAAAGCGACTTTAGACGTGAACATAGTGGTCAATGTTCTAGACATGCCCATCACGTAACCTATTCAGGGAAAAGGTGACTCGTTCAGGGGAAAAAGGTGACTGCTCAGGGAAAAAGGAGGCCCACAAAGGGAAAAAGTTGACTAGCAAAGGGAAAAACGTAACCAGCAAAGAGAAAAAGGCGACCAGCAAAGGGAAAAATGTGACAAGCAAAGGGAAAAAGGTGACCAGCAAAGGGAAAAAGGCGACATGCAACGGGAAAAAGGTGACCAGTAAAGGGAAAAATGTCACCAGCAAAGGGAAAAAGGCGACCACCAAAGGGAAAAAGGTGAGCCATAAAGGGAAAAAGGTGACCTGCAACGGGAAAAGCTAACCCACTAACACTAACAGGTAAGTAATTCAGGTAGTATTGCAAGAGGCTGACTGGATCATACCAGTGTATGATTTCACAGGTAATTCAGCTAGTATCGTATGTATTTAGGCTAATTCGTCTAGTAACACAGGATAGATTCCAGATGCTAACTGCATCATGGCTCTGCATGATTTCACAGATAATTCAGCTAGTATCGTAGGTATTTAGGCTAATTCAGCTAGTATCACAAGAGGATAGATTCTAGGGTTGGGTATAGCATAGTTTCATATTTCACCGGTAATTCAGAGGGTATCGTAGGTATTTAGGATAATTCAAGTAACATAGGTGTTTAGAGTAATTAAGCACGCAAGGGTAGGTTACAGGGGTTGGTTATAACCTAGCTTCGTATTTCACAGATAGTTCAGGTAATATCGTAAGTATTTGAGGTAATCGACAGAGCTTCACAGATATTATTGATAATTTCGATCAGAGATTTGTATCACAGCTATTTAAGGTAAATGCAGATGATTCAGGTTGTATCAATGGTATTTGAGTCATTTTAACAGGTAATTCAGATAGTATCACAGGTGCTCGTGCTAATTTAGAGCAGGAATTCGTATCAGAGCTAGTTGAGGTAATTTCACATGATTCGGGTAGTATCACAGGTATTTAAATCATTTTCATAGCCAATTCAGCTAGTATCGTGAGCATTTAAGCTAATTCAGCTAGTATCACAGGAGGCTAGATTCCAGAGGCTAACTGCATCATAGCTATGCATGATTTCACAGCTAATTCAGCTAGTATCGTAGGTATTTAGGCTAATTCAGGTAGTATCACAGGAGGCTAGATTCCAGGGTTGGGTATAGCATAGTTTCATATTTCAAGGTAATTCAGAGGGTATCGTAGGTATTTTGGGATAATTCAAGTAACATAGGTGCTTAGAGTAATTAAGCAAGCATTACAGGAGGGTAGGTTCCAGGGGTTGGTTATAGCCTAGTTTCGTATTTTACAGATAGTTCAGGTAATATCATAAGTATTTGGATAATCAGCATAGTTTCACAGATGCTCGTAATAATTTCGATCAGAGATTTGTATCACGGCTATTTAAGGTAAATGCAGCTGATTCAGGTTGTATCAATGGTATTTGAGTCATTTTAATAGGCAATTCTGATAGTATCACAGGTGCTCGTACTAATTTAGAGCAGGAATTCGTATCTGAGCTATTTAATGTAATTTCACACGATTCGGGTAGTATCACAGGTATTTCAGTCATTTCAACAGGCAATTCAACTAGTATCACAGGTACTCATGGTAATATAGAGAGTAATTCGATTATAAAACTTTTCTCATCCAACGTTACAACAATTTATATACTTTTTTCTAAATCTTACAAACTTATTATATGTTAAACAGTTATTGTACGATGCGGAGAGGGATAAACTGCATATTGGTTCACAAATTGAAAAGCTTTACGTCAACAAGCTATGCATGATTTCACAGCTAATTCAGCTAGTATCGTAGGTATTTAGGCTAATTCAGGTAGTATCACAGGAGGCTAGATTCCAGGGTTGGGTATAGCATAGTTTCATATTTCAAGGTAATTCAGAGGGTATCGTAGGTATTTAGGATAATTCAAGTAACATAGGTGTTTAGAGTAAGTAAGCAAGCATTACAGGAGGGTAGGTTCCAGGGGTTGGTTATAACCTAGCTTCGTATTTCACAGATAGTTCAGGTAATATCGTAAGTATTTGAGGTAATCGACAGAGCTTCACAGATATTATTGATAATTTCGATCAGAGATTTGTATCACAGCTATTTAAGGTAAATGCAGATGATTCAGGTTGTATCAGTGGTATTTGAGTCATTTTAACAGGTAATTCAGATAGTATCACATGTGCTCGTGCTAATTTAGAGCAGGAATTCGTATCAGAGCTAGTTAAGGTAATTTCACATGATTCGGGTAGTATCACAGGTATTTAAATCATTTTCATAGCCAATTCAGCTAGTATCGTGAGCATTTAAGCTAATTCAGCTAGTATCACAGGAGGCTAGATTCCAGAGGCTAACTGCATCATAGCTATGCATGATTTCACAGCTAATTCAGCTAGTATCGTAGGTATTTAGGCTAATTCAGGTAGTATCACAGGAGGCTAGATTCCAGGGTTGGGTATAGCATAGTTTCATATTTCAAGGTAATTCAGAGGGTATCGTAGGTATTTAGGATAATTCAAGTAACATAGGTGCTTAGAGTAATTAAGCAAGCATTACAGGAGGGTAGGTTCCAGGGGTTGGTTATAGCCTAGTTTCGTATTTTACAGATAGTTCAGGTAATATCATAAGTATTTGGATAATCAGCATAGTTTCACAGATGCTCGTAATAATTTCGATCAGAGATTTGTATCACAGCTATTTAAGGTAAATGCAGCTGATTCAGGTTGTATCAATGGTATTTGAGTCATTTTAATAGGCAATTCTGATAGTATCACAGGTGCTCGTACTAATTTAGAGCAGGAATTCGTATCTGAGCTATTTAATGTAATTTCACACGATTCGGGTAGTATCACAGGTATTTCAGTCATTTTAACAGGCAATTCAACTAGTATCACAGGTACTCATGGTAATATAGAGAGTAATTCGATTATAAAACTTTTCTCATCCAACGTTACAACAATTTATATACTTTTTTCTAAATCTTACAAATTTTTATATGTTAAACAGTTATTGTACGATGCGGAGAGGGATAAACTGCATATTGGTTCACAAATTGAAAAGCTTTACGTCAACATACCTTTATTTTAGTTCGTTATAGATGTCTCTCCCCTTTTATCTAGGCTTGAGACTAGCACTAGGATTGCTCCTAATGGCAGGGTTACCACCTTCCCTTCCATCTTCTTCTTTCTTCATCAGCCGTCAGCTATCTGCATATACAGCACACAGATACCTTCTTTTTTAAGATTGTAGACTGACTAGAAAATCTTTATCTTTAACTTACATTCTTTTAAGCACTGTTTGTAATGGCGTAATGTCCATACGCATATGTTGTTATCCCGTCCTCAGCAATAATTCTTTTATCATCAAACGGAGTCAATGCAATTTTATTCACTTGTACTGTAGCAAGGGCATGCTTTCGTGATAGGATCAGATTCATAGGTGTTCTGATGATTTCACTGGTTTTAAGACAGTCTGTATAGCTGTCAAACGAAATGTACTGCTTAATAGCGCTACGTTTTATACCTTTAATCTTTTTTATCATTGACCCTTGAATATCTAAGGCATACATCTTAGGACGTAGTCCAACAAAGCGTAGGATGATTTTGCTATTAGCCTCATCTTTAAATTTTCCCAATACCTTCTTGTTCTGAGTAGAGTAACATATATGGTTGGCAGGGTAATCAGCTGTATCGAGATGCTCAAGAAAACGTAGCTTGTCCTGGTACACATCTTCAGTTGTTACACGATGAATGAACGAATCAGTGTCCATATACATAAGCTTCAGGTTTTCAGCTCCATAATAAGGCAACAAAACGTCGTAATGATAGTTATACATTAATGTCTTGGAGATGTCCAACACACTCATACCAATGTATATAGGCTTGTTGAATACAATCTGACGAGAGGCCATATGTACAGCAGCTAGATTATCAGCATATATCGTCCTGTCGATAAACGTAGGCTTGGCGATCAGCTTCTCTAGAGTTTTTTCATTGGTCACCAGTCGTATATCCATACGGTTACGCATGTTCTCCATAGTTTTTCCAAACATAGCGTTGTTAAAGAGCTTGTAGAGATCCTTCTCGAAATCATTTGCAGCTTGTTGTCGTAGCCTGTTGTTAAATTCCACATAAGGTTTCAACCACTGAGACTGTCGGAATTGTAGCACACGATGGATTTTTGTTAGTCGTAGTCCATGACTAAGAGCTTGCTTCAAAGCCATGTAATGCACTATATACTTCTTTCGAGGTCCAAGATGAGGTATCAGTTTCTTTGTAGATGATTCCAATGGTTTCATACACTCTGGCAGGAAAGGTAGATCGTTGTGTAGATCGTGAAGTTCTGCAGGATACTCGATGTCGACTTCTAATATGTACCCATGAGGATCATCTTCTTGTAGTGTTTCTAAGTTGATTTCTTCAGGTGACACCCACTGAAATCCACCAAAAGGAAGGGCGTGACACATTGCCCACCCATATTGGTTATTTGCGTCCTCGTATGTGATAAATTGGGTTGGTCTCGTCGGATCAAACTTCTCCATATAAGTGTTATTAGCCTCAGCATACCGATGAGAAACTTGGCATAAACCTCCTCTTATACCTGATTCCACCATGAGTAGTTGATCATAATCTTGTAACAGCTCTAACTTAATTCCAGTATACAGTAACATAGCGTCCCATGTTAGACCTGGAGAGGTAAAATAATGGGCGGGATCGACTTTGTGTGTTTTAAGGGTTTGCTCTCTGAACGTCTCAAAGACGTCAGCTAGAAGAAGTACATCCGAAGTTAAGTAGAGATCGCTGTACTCTCCCAGGTTTCTCACATTAAACAGCTCCCATACATTTCTAGCATGATCGTAGTCAGCATCAGTAATTTCTTCTTCATTTAATCTATTGTAGAAGGAGTCCTTAGGAGGCAAGCAGGTCTCGTTCAGGGCATCCCATGACGTAACAAAATCATATGGAAATACACCCTTACGGGTCATCAACTTCAATTTGTCTTCTCCAAAGTACTTTAGCGTTTCAGGATACGAGGTTAGATTTTTTACCAACTTATCCAAGCTTGTACTGAGGAATCGGAAGCTATCCACAAATCGAAGCTTTATATCTCCTACATACTTGGTGAATGAGATATAGCTTTCTTCAGAGTTAGGAATTACCTCCACACGTTCACTTGTACAACCCAGCTCCTTAACAATGAAATGAGAGTCATATCCGCTAAGGTTATGCATGAAGACTGGTATATATTTAGGTGTTTTGCAGGCTAAATTACATTCATTATGAAGACTTCCACGATATTCACCGCTGATGTGATCATGGTCGCGTACTTTATAGTTCTCTTCTGTAAAGGGTTTTCTACACAAGTAGCATGTCGTAGAAGACTCGAAATCCTTTTGCTGTTGATCCGTAAGTTTCAGAGGCTTAGCAGATTTGTATATATTACCAATCATTTTTGCAAGAGATGTCAGGTACAGCATAAACTTCTGAGCAGCATCAGCACCACGATACACATAGGGATGCTTAGGAAGATCAGTTTCGAGATGTTCAACACTGGATGTAGGTTTCACGTAAACACAGAAGCTCATTGGTGTGTGCTCTTGATAAGGTGTTGTATAGGAAGTTTCAGGATTGGGTGTACACGTATGGCATGGAGTGAGAATACTCTCAAAATCAGCATAGATGACATAAGGTACTTTCAGCATCCTCTCAACATTTTTAAACTGTGCAATTGCTTTCTCCTTGCTAGGCATAACAACCCTTGCAACACCATGTTGAATACAGACGGCTGCATGTTCTTGTAGTTTTTCCAGTCCACTTCGTCCATATCGATTATCAAAATGTGTAAAACAGCGCTTGCAGGTATAAACACGTTCATTACATTTAGTTTTCTGGCGTCGAACGAGCTTCTCAAAATTCCTTATATACACGTAGTGATGTTTTCCACTGCTATCATTCAATAGTAGCAGGTCGCGATGTTCAGGTAGTTCAATATCAGCAACCTTTATCGGATACACTTCATGCTTCTCATCCAGCCCGAAAACGTTAATAGACATATTGTTAAGCTTCTCAAATTTAGGTATTTGAGAAAGTGGAGTAGGGTAGGAAACACAGCTGAAGTCGTACTTGTCTTGAAGTTGTTTGTATTTGTTCACACGCTGTGCATTCTTCCCTATGAATTTAGCTAATACAGAGTACATGAAACATTTCTCGTCGGTAAAGTTCTGAATGCTTATACACGCTTCTTTAGCTCCGACAGATGACGGTAGTGGTATGTAGCTACTTCCTCGTAACGGGTTGTACTTGTTGATACGAAGTCGAACTCCTTCCACAGCAAGCAAAGCCCAGCTGCTACCCTTAAGCTGAGACTCCTCCATTTCAGTCACCAATTTCTTGAATTTCACTTCCATCGCTGACTCCAGATCAGTTTCCAGGAAAACAGCTTGATTCCGTGTTTTAAATGTTTTGTCACAGGTTTCTCCAATACTGTTAACAAATCGACACTCAGCCAGCAGATTAATTTTAACACTCTTATGAATGCTAAGCTCTTTATGCACAGCCTGGATTATACGTTGTTTTGCCTCTTGCAGATACATATTTAGGTCCTTAGCTGATTCGCATCGTATAAAATACGATTTCAATCGTCCTTCGAATGAAGTTTCGTATTCTTTCATATCACAGTCCTCCATTGTTGACAGTAACTGATGTTTAGTTGGCTCCAATCTTCTTTTCTTCTGAGGGCTGCTTATTTCACATATATCTTCGTGTCGCTGTCCCTTATAACAATCTTTGAAGGTTACATTACAATGTTTACATTTGAAGAGCTTCTTGCAGCTCATCTCGTGTCTTCTCTTGTCATAACCTCGGAGGAACTTCTTCCCACATTTTCCGCATGCATATCCAGTAGCGCTTGGAATAATATCCTTATACGCTGAGTTATTCATCTTTATTCTTGATGTAATAACGTATTAATCACTGATCAATGAAATGTAGACCTCCTCACCTTGACACCACTTTAGAAAGCTGATTATTCTTGGAGAGAACACGATGTTAACACCTCAAGACTAATTAGCACAATGAAGTCCAATGCCCTAGATCACCATATTTATAGAGGGAGCACGAACCTTTTAGATCAATCATAAACTCGCTCCATAACCACCTGTATATGATCGCTCAACGTGTACTAACCCCCCAGCCATATAACCTCAAGTCTAGAGACAGGATGTTTATGACGTCACACCCAGAGACAGGATGTCTGGCAGCATCAAACACGTTTAAACTCGTCTCATAACTACCTGCTTATGCTGTCACACCAGCAAGAGAAGTATTCCCACACGCTCATTCAGACATATATTTCAAATTCAAGCCCACCACCACCGTCACCACCTATTGTACCAAGGTTAATTCAAGCTGTATTATCACAATACTTAAAAGTAAAAGCTTAAAAGGAAACCTAGAAGATTTTCCCCCTTATTTACTTAATTATTTCATGTTTTTATTCCCTTTTCAATTCTTCCTTTCCATCTTCTCACAGAAAGACCATTACATTTCACTACAATCATGAGAAAAGCAATTTTTCCAGAGTTACACAGATTCTAAGCTTCTAAATCGAACCCGGTAATACTTTTAATAAATGTATTTTAGCTCCCCAATATCAGCATCTACCATTTAATCTTTACTCGAACCTGATATGATCCATAAGCTTGAAGATATATGAAATCACCCTTCGGGATTCGATCTGAGTACTTTAAAGTAATATTTGTCACGATAACGATATTTAAGGACTAGATACTCTGTTTACGTTTACGTTGACATGTCTATCTAAATTAAATTACGAGTTATTAAATTTTTGCAAGTAAATTTCATTGAATCGGTATTCGAACCCAGAACACCAGGAACAAAATAATTTATAATATTAGTGTGACATGTTAAACAAAGCTGTATGCAGTTACATCTTCGATCTAAGTGATATATTCTAGTGTACAGAGGAAAATTAAGGAAGTCATTAAAAGATGGGGAATCGAACCAAGCACAACTGATTAACAATTATATACAGCATTAATCACTCAGTACAGAACCTATCAGTCATGCTTTGCTGCACTCCTCTACCTCACTTCGTTCCCGAGATAATGAAAATTTAAAAATTAAGGATCGAACCCAGGACGTCAGGTATCTAATTACACATCTACAAGATACTATCTAATAACATAAACGCAATAAAGTTTATTTGGCGTCTTTATCTTAAGTCGTTTAACAGTTATTAAATTTATAAGTAAAATCCATCGAATCAGTATTCGAACCCAGAACACCAAGAACAAAATAATTTATAATATGAGTTTGGTATGTTTAAAGGTGCTGTATGTAGTTACAGCATCAATCTAAGTGATATTTTCTAGAGTATAGAGAAAAATTAAGGAAGTCATTAAAAAATCGGGATTCGAACTAGAGACAACTGATTGAAAATTATATACAGTATTAATTACCCTTCATAGGAGCTATCAATCATGCTTTGGTCCATTCCGCTAACTTTCTTAGTTTCCGAGATAATGGAGATTTAAAAATTAAGGATCGAACCCTGGACACCAGGTACCAAAATATAAATTTACAAGAAACTACCTAATGACATTAATGTAATAAAGTTTATTTGGCGTCTTTATCTTAATTAGTCTCTGAGCTATTAGAAGATGAATTTGTAATCACTCGTAGGGATTCGAACCCAGGCATCCCGGTCAACTTGGAACAATACACTAATGACGCGGCGCATTCCAAAGAATTGATTAGTTTTTATCCCAAAGTTGTATCTCTTTTCATTCAGGAGATATAAGCGATTAAACAGTAGGCTTATTATGGGCGGGGCATGCCGGCATAGATCAAAGAACCTTATCAGATGGCGGCATATCCTTTATGGCTCCGTTCTCTCATAATAAGGCTACTGTTTAATCGCTTATATCTCCTGAATGAAAAGAGATACAACTTTGGGATAAAAACTAATCAATTCTTTGGAATGCGCCGCGTCATTAGTGTATTGTTCCAAGTTGACCGGGATGCCTGGGTTCGAATCCCTACGAGTGATTACAAATTCATCTTCTAATAGCTCAGAGACTAATTAAGATAAAGACGCCAAATAAACTTTATTACATTAATGTCATTAGGTAGTTTCTTGTAAATTTATATTTTGGTACCTGGTGTCCAGGGTTCGATCCTTAATTTTTAAATCTCCATTATCTCGGAAACTAAGAAAGTTAGCGGAATGGACCAAAGCATGATTGATAGCTCCTATGAAGGGTAATTAATACTGTATATAATTTTTAATCAGTTGTCTCTAGTTCGAATCCCGATTTTTTAATGACTTCCTTAATTTTTCTCTATACTCTAGAAAATATCACTTAGATTGATGCTGTAACTACATACAGCACCTTTAAACATACCAAACTCATATTATAAATTATTTTGTTCTTGGTGTTCTGGGTTCGAATACTGATTCGATGGATTTTACTTATAAATTTAATAACTGTTAAACGACTTAAGATAAAGACGCCAAATAAACTTTATTGCGTTTATGTTATTAGATAGTATCTTGTAGATGTGTAATTAGATACCTGACGTCCTGGGTTCGATCCTTAATTTTTAAATTTTCATTATCTCGGGAACGAAGTGAGGTAGAGGAGTGCAGCAAAGCATGACTGATAGGTTCTGTACTGGGTGATTAATGCTGTATATAATTGTTAATCAGTTGTGCTTGGTTCGATTCCCCATCTTTTAATGACTTCCTTAATTTTCCTCTGTACACTAGAATATATCACTTAGATCGAAGATGTAACTGCATACAGCTTTGTTTAACATGTCACACTAATATTATAAATTATTTTGTTCCTGGTGTTCTGGGTTCGAATACCGATTCAATGAAATTTACTTGCAAAAATTTAATAACTCGTAATTTAATTTAGATAGACATGTCAACGTAAACGTAAACAGAGTATCTAGTCCTTAAATATCGTTATCGTGACAAATATTACTTTAAAGTACTCAGATCGAATCCCGAAGGGTGATTTCATATATCTTCAAGCTTATGGATCATATCAGGTTCGAGTAAAGATTAAATGGTAGATGCTGATATTGGGGAGCTAAAATACATTTATTAAAAGTATTACCGGGTTCGATTTAGAAGCTTAGAATCTGTGTAACTCTGGAAAAATTGCTTTTCTCATGATTGTAGTGAAATGTAATGGTCTTTCTGTGAGAAGATGGAAAGGAAGAATTGAAAAGGGAATAAAAACATGAAATAATTAAGTAAATAAGGGGGAAAATCTTCTAGGTTTCCTTTTAAGCTTTTTCTTTTAAGTATTGTGATAATACAGCTTGAATTAACCTTGGTACAATAGGTGGTGACGGTGGTGGTGGGCTTGAATTTGAAATATATGTCTGAATGAGCGTGTGGGAATACTTCTCTTGCTGGTGTGACAGCATAAGCAGGTAGTTATGAGACGAGTTTAAACGTGTTTGATGCTGCCAGACATCCTGTCTCTGGGTGTGACGTCATAAACATCCTGTCTCTAGACTTGAGGTTATATGGCTGGGGGGTTAGTACACGTTGAGCGATCATATACAGGTGGTTATGGAGCGAGTTTATGATTGATCTAAAAGGTTCGTGCTCCCTCTATAAATATGGTGATCTAGGGCATTGGACTTCATTGTGCTAATTAGTCTTGAGGTGTTAACATCGTGTTCTCTCCAAGAATAATCAGCTTTCTAAAGTGGTGTCAAGGTGAGGAGGTCTACATTTCATTGATCAGTGATTAATACGTTATTACATCAAGAATAAAGATGAATAACTCAGCGTATAAGGATATTATTCCAAGCGCTACTGGATATGCATGCGGAAAATGTGGGAAGAAGTTCCTCCGAGGTTATGACAAGAGAAGACACGAGATGAGCTGCAAGAAGCTCTTCAAATGTAAACATTGTAATGTAACCTTCAAAGATTGTTATAAGGGACAGCGACACGAAGATATATGTGAAATAAGCAGCCCTCAGAAGAAAAGAAGATTGGAGCCAACTAAACATCAGTTACTGTCAACAATGGAGGACTGTGATATGAAAGAATACGAAACTTCATTCGAAGGACGATTGAAATCGTATTTTATACGATGCGAATCAGCTAAGGACCTAAATATGTATCTGCAAGAGGCAAAACAACGTATAATCCAGGCTGTGCATAAAGAGCTTAGCATTCATAAGAGTGTTAAAATTAATCTGCTGGCTGAGTGTCGATTTGTTAACAGTATTGGAGAAACCTGTGACAAAACATTTAAAACACGGAATCAAGCTGTTTTCCTGGAAACTGATCTGGAGTCAGCGATGGAAGTGAAATTCAAGAAATTGGTGACTGAAATGGAGGAGTCTCAGCTTAAGGGTAGCAGCTGGGCTTTGCTTGCTGTGGAAGGAGTTCGACTTCGTATCAACAAGTACAACCCGTTACGAGGAAGTAGCTACATACCACTACCGTCATCTGTCGGAGCTAAAGAAGCGTGTATAAGCATTCAGAACTTTACCGACGAGAAATGTTTCATGTACTCTGTATTAGCTAAATTCATAGGGAAGAATGCACAGCGTGTGAACAAATACAAACAACTTCAAGACAAGTACGACTTCAGCTGTGTTTCCTACCCTACTCCACTTTCTCAAATACCTAAATTTGAGAAGCTTAACAATATGTCTATTAACGTTTTCGGGCTGGATGAGAAGCATGAAGTGTATCCGATAAAGGTTGCTGATATTGAACTACCTGAACATCGCGACCTGCTACTATTGAATGATAGCAGTGGAAAACATCACTACGTGTATATAAGGAATTTTGAGAAGCTCGTTCGACGCCAGAAAACTAAATGTAATGAACGTGTTTATACCTGCAAGCGCTGTTTTACACATTTTGATAATCGATATGGACGAAGTGGACTGGAAAAACTACAAGAACATGCAGCCGTCTGTATTCAACATGGTGTTGCAAGGGTTGTTATGCCTAGCAAGGAGAAAGCAATTGCACAGTTTAAAAATGTTGAGAGGATGCTGAAAGTACCTTATGTCATCTATGCTGATTTTGAGAGTATTCTCACTCCATGCCATACGTGTACACCCAATCCTGAAACTTCCTATACAACACCTTATCAAGAGCACACACCAATGAGCTTCTGTGTTTACGTGAAACCTACATCCAGTGTTGAACATCTCGAAACTGATCTTCCTAAGCATCCCTATGTGTATCGTGGTGCTGATGCTGCTCAGAAGTTTATGCTGTACCTGACATCTCTTGCAAAAATGATTGGTAATATATACAAATCTGCTAAGCCTCTGAAACTTACGGATCAACAGCAAAAGGATTTCGAGTCTTCTACGACATGCTACTTGTGTAGAAAACCCTTTACAGAAGAGAACTATAAAGTACGCGACCATGATCACATCAGCGGTGAATATCGTGGAAGTCTTCATAATGAATGTAATTTAGCCTGCAAAACACCTAAATATATACCAGTCTTCATGCATAACCTTAGCGGATATGACTCTCATTTCATTGTTAAGGAGCTGGGTTGTACAAGTGAACGTGTGGAGGTAATTCCTAACTCTGAAGAAAGCTATATCTCATTCACCAAGTATGTAGGAGATATAAAGCTTCGATTTGTGGATAGCTTCCGATTCCTCAGTACAAGCTTGGATAAGTTGGTAAAAAATCTAACCTCGTATCCTGAAACGCTAAAGTACTTTGGAGAAGACAAATTGAAGTTGATGACCCGTAAGGGTGTATTTCCATATGATTTTGTTACGTCATGGGATGCCCTGAACGAGACCTGCTTGCCTCCTAAGGACTCCTTCTACAATAGATTAAATGAAGAAGAAATTACTGATGCTGACTACGATCATGCTAGAAATGTATGGGAGCTGTTTAATGTGAGAAACCTGGGAGAGTACAGCGATCTCTACTTAACTTCGGATGTACTTCTTCTAGCTGACGTCTTTGAGACGTTCAGAGAGCAAACCCTTAAAACACACAAAGTCGATCCCGCCCATTATTTTACCTCTCCAGGTCTAACATGGGACGCTATGTTACTGTATACTGGAATTAAGTTAGAGCTGTTACAAGATTATGATCAACTACTCATGGTGGAATCAGGTATAAGAGGAGGTTTATGCCAAGTTTCTCATCGGTATGCTGAGGCTAATAACACTTATATGGAGAAGTTTGATCCGACGAGACCAACCCAATTTATCACATACGAGGACGCAAATAACCAATATGGGTGGGCAATGTGTCACGCCCTTCCTTTTGGTGGATTTCAGTGGGTGTCACCTGAAGAAATCAACTTAGAAACACTACAAGAAGATGATCCTCATGGGTACATATTAGAAGTCGACATCGAGTATCCTGCAGAACTTCACGATCTACACAACGATCTACCTTTCCTGCCAGAGTGTATGAAACCATTGGAATCATCTACAAAGAAACTGATACCTCATCTTGGACCTCGAAAGAAGTATATAGTGCATTACATGGCTTTGAAGCAAGCTCTTAGTCATGGACTACGACTAACAAAAATCCATCGTGTGCTACAATTCCGACAGTCTCAGTGGTTGAAACCTTATGTGGAATTTAACAACAGGCTACGACAACAAGCTGCAAATGATTTCGAGAAGGATCTCTACAAGCTCTTTAACAACGCTATGTTTGGAAAAACTATGGAGAACATGCGTAACCGTATGGATATACGACTGGTGACCAATGAAAAAACTCTAGAGAAGCTGATCGCCAAGCCTACGTTTATCGACAGGACGATATATGCTGATAATCTAGCTGCTGTACATATGGCCTCTCGTCAGATTGTATTCAACAAGCCTATATACATTGGTATGAGTGTGTTGGACATCTCCAAGACATTAATGTATAACTATCATTACGACGTTTTGTTGCCTTATTATGGAGCTGAAAACCTGAAGCTTATGTATATGGACACTGATTCGTTCATTCATCGTGTAACAACTGAAGATGTGTACCAGGACAAGCTACGTTTTCTTGAGCATCTCGATACAGCTGATTACCCTGCCAACCATATATGTTACTCTACTCAGAACAAGAAGGTATTGGGAAAATTTAAAGATGAGGCTAATAGCAAAATCATCCTACGCTTTGTTGGACTACGTCCTAAGATGTATGCCTTAGATATTCAAGGGTCAATGATAAAAAAGATTAAAGGTATAAAACGTAGCGCTATTAAGCAGTACATTTCGTTTGACAGCTATACAGACTGTCTTAAAACCAGTGAAATCATCAGAACACCTATGAATCTGATCCTATCACGAAAGCATGCCCTTGCTACAGTACAAGTGAATAAAATTGCATTGACTCCGTTTGATGATAAAAGAATTATTGCTGAGGACGGGATAACAACATATGCGTATGGACATTACGCCATTACAAACAGTGCTTAAAAGAATGTAAGTTAAAGATAAAGATTTTCTAGTCAGTCTACAATCTTAAAAAAGAAGGTATCTGTGTGCTGTATATGCAGATAGCTGACGGCTGATGAAGAAAGAAGAAGATGGAAGGGAAGGTGGTAACCCTGCCATTAGGAGCAATCCTAGTGCTAGTCTCAAGCCTAGATAAAAGGGGAGAGACATCTATAACGAACTAAAATAAAGGTATGTTGACGTAAAGCTTTTCAATTTGTGAACCAATATGCAGTTTATCCCTCTCCGCATCGTACAATAACTGTTTAACATATAAAAATTTGTAAGATTTAGAAAAAAGTATATAAATTGTTGTAACGTTGGATGAGAAAAGTTTTATAATCGAATTACTCTCTATATTACCATGAGTACCTGTGATACTAGTTGAATTGCCTGTTAAAATGACTGAAATACCTGTGATACTACCCGAATCGTGTGAAATTACATTAAATAGCTCAGATACGAATTCCTGCTCTAAATTAGTACGAGCACCTGTGATACTATCAGAATTGCCTATTAAAATGACTCAAATACCATTGATACAACCTGAATCAGCTGCATTTACCTTAAATAGCTGTGATACAAATCTCTGATCGAAATTATTACGAGCATCTGTGAAACTATGCTGATTATCCAAATACTTATGATATTACCTGAACTATCTGTAAAATACGAAACTAGGCTATAACCAACCCCTGGAACCTACCCTCCTGTAATGCTTGCTTAATTACTCTAAGCACCTATGTTACTTGAATTATCCTAAATACCTACGATACCCTCTGAATTACCTTGAAATATGAAACTATGCTATACCCAACCCTGGAATCTAGCCTCCTGTGATACTACCTGAATTAGCCTAAATACCTACGATACTAGCTGAATTAGCTGTGAAATCATGCATAGCTATGATGCAGTTAGCCTCTGGAATCTAGCCTCCTGTGATACTAGCTGAATTAGCTTAAATGCTCACGATACTAGCTGAATTGGCTATGAAAATGATTTAAATACCTGTGATACTACCCGAATCATGTGAAATTACCTTAACTAGCTCTGATACGAATTCCTGCTCTAAATTAGCACGAGCACCTGTGATACTATCTGAATTACCTGTTAAAATGACTCAAATACCATTGATACAACCTGAATCATCTGCATTTACCTTAAATAGCTGTGATACAAATCTCTGATCGAAATTATCAATAATATCTGTGAAGCTCTGTCGATTACCTCAAATACTTACGATATTACCTGAACTATCTGTGAAATACGAAGCTAGGTTATAACCAACCCCTGGAACCTACCCTCCTGTAATGCTTGCTTACTTACTCTAAACACCTATGTTACTTGAATTATCCTAAATACCTACGATACCCTCTGAATTACCTTGAAATATGAAACTATGCTATACCCAACCCTGGAATCTAGCCTCCTGTGATACTACCTGAATTAGCCTAAATACCTACGATACTAGCTGAATTAGCTGTGAAATCATGCATAGCTTGTTGACGTAAAGCTTTTCAATTTGTGAACCAATATGCAGTTTATCCCTCTCCGCATCGTACAATAACTGTTTAACATATAATAAGTTTGTAAGATTTAGAAAAAAGTATATAAATTGTTGTAACGTTGGATGAGAAAAGTTTTATAATCGAATTACTCTCTATATTACCATGAGTACCTCTGATACTAGTTGAATTGCCTGTTGAAATGACTGAAATACCTGTGATACTACCCGAATCGTGTGAAATTACATTAAATAGCTCAGATACGAATTTCTGCTCTAAATTAGTACGAGCACCTGTGATACTATCAGAATTGCCTATTAAAATGACTCAAATACCATTGATACAACCTGAATCAGCTGCATTTACCTTAAATAGCCGTGATACAAATCTCTGATCGAAATTATTACGAGCATCTGTGAAACTATGCTGATTATCCAAATACTTATGATATTACCTGAACTATCTGTAAAATACGAAACTAGGCTATAACCAACCCCTGGAACCTACCCTCCTGTAATGCTTGCTTAATTACTCTAAGCACCTATGTTACTTGAATTATCCCAAAATACCTACGATACCCTCTGAATTACCTTAAAATATGAAACTATGCTATACCCAACCCTGGAATCTAGCCTCCTGTGATACTACCTGAATTAGCCTAAATACCTACGATACTAGCTGAATTAGCTGTGAAATCATGCATAGCTATGATGCAGTTAGCCTCTGGAATCTAGCCTCCTGTGATACTAGCTGAATTAGCTTAAATGCTCACGATACTAGCTGAATTGGCTATGAAAATGATTTAAATACCTGTGATACTACCCGAATCATGTGAAATTACCTCAACTAGCTCTGATACGAATTCCTGCTCTAAATTAGCACGAGCACCTGTGATACTATCTGAATTACCTGTTAAAATGACTCAAATACCATTGATACAACCTGAATCATCTGCATTTACCTTAAATAGCTGTGATACAAATCTCTGATCGAAATTATCAATAATATCTGTGAAGCTCTGTCGATTACCTCAAATACTTACGATATTACCTGAACTATCTGTGAAATACGAAGCTAGGTTATAACCAACCCCTGTAACCTACCCTTGCGTGCTTAATTACTCTAAACACCTATGTTACTTGAATTATCCTAAATACCTACGATACCCTCTGAATTACCGGTGAAATATGAAACTATGCTATACCCAACCCTAGAATCTATCCTCTTGTGATACTAGCTGAATTAGCCTAAATACCTACGATACTAGCTGAATTATCTGTGAAATCATGCAGAGCCATGATGCAGTTAGCATCTGGAATCTATCCTGTGTTACTAGACGAATTAGCCTAAATACATACGATACTAGCTGAATTACCTGTGAAATCATACACTGGTATGATCCAGTCAGCCTCTTGCAATACTACCTGAATTACTTACCTGTTAGTGTTAGTGGGTTAGCTTTTCCCGTTGCAGGTCACCTTTTTCCCTTTATGGCTCACCTTTTTCCCTTTGGTGGTCGCCTTTTTCCCTTTGCTGGTGACATTTTTCCCTTTGCTGGTCACCTTTTTCCCTTTGCTTGTCACATTTTTCCCTTTGCTGGTCGCCTTTTTCTCTTTGCTGGTTACGTTTTTCCCTTTGCTAGTCAACTTTTTCCCTTTGTGGGCCTCCTTTTTCCCTGAGCAGTCACCTTTTTCCCCTGAACGAGTCACCTTTTCCCTGAATAGGTTACGTGATGGGCATGTCTAGAACATTGACCACTATGTTCACGTCTAAAGTCGCTTTCAAGTCTAGCACCTCCTATTCCCTATCTCTCCTGTATATAAGTCCATATTCCTACTGCTACACTACCTGTCTAGCCTAACACCTCTCCTCCTGTTCCTATACCTCTCATATAAACCATACTCTACTCCTCTAGCTCTGTCTAGCCTAACGCCTCTCTCGTTTACCTATGACTCTCACATAAACCATACTCTGCTCCTCGACCTCTGTCTAGTCTAACTCCTCTCCTCGTTTTCCTATACCTCTCATATAAACTATACTCTACTCCTCAACCTCTGTCTAGCCTAGCACCCCTCTTCCTGTCCCTATACTTCTCATACATATAAACCATGCCCTACGTTTCAAGCCCTGTCTAGTCTAACACCACTCCCCGTATCCCCTACCTCTCAAAAGCTCATTCCCTCCTGCCCCCCCCTCTAGCTGAGTATCACTCCTTGGTTTCCTATCTAACCTAACTTTAACACCTGTCTATCCTAGCATAGGATCTCTCTCCGTTTTCTCGTCCCTGCTTATAAACACAAACTCAATTCTCCTAACCTAATACCTCTCCTCGTTTAGCCTAACACCTTTCCTCGTTTTCCTATATCTCTCATATAAACCATGCACTACGTTTCAAGCCCTGTCTAGTCTAACACCTCTCATCGTTTTCCTATACCGCTCATATAAACCATACATTACTCAGCCTCTGTCTAGCCTAGCACCCTCCACGTATTCCCTATCTGTCTCATATAAAGCGCACTCCCCTCCTACCACTGTCTAGCCTAGCGTCAGTCCTCGTATTCCCTATCTCTCCCATATAAACGCATTTTCCTCCTTGAAGACTCTCTGAACCTAGCATCTACCTTCGTTTTCCCTATCCTTTCCCATATAAACGCAAAAAACTGTGCTCGAATTCCTCTATATATCCTACTTGCATGGAAGATTGTCATCCTCCGTGGTGTAGGGGTACCATGCTAGCCTCTGGTTCCCGAGGTGGCGGGTTCAAACCCGGCGGAGGGCCATGGATTTTTTTCGGGCGTAAAAATCCTTAGCAAGGCTTCCTTTGGAAGGGAAGTAAAGCCGGTGGTCCAATGTCGTAGATTTACGGCAGAACCTCAAGTCTGATAAAGGAACCTCTGAGCAAAATTACCGGTTTTTCACGCCCAATATAGAAGGGGACGCTTAAGAACCATATTAGTTAAAGAGCCTTCATAAATAAAACTCAATTTAATTTTAACATGGAAGGTTTTCGAAATTTTTTGTTTTCTAAAAAATGACTCAAACGATTTTAATTAAAATACCACATATTAAAGATATTTACATTACAAATAAAATGCATATCTTGAATTTTCTTAGAATAGCCTGTAAAATCCACTTCTTTCGGAAGAAATTTTGTATAATCTTGTATAACTGGTAAACGTTAAAGAATAGTCGAAAACGTACTACACAAAAATATACATCTCCTTAAAACACAGCATTAGTTCAAATAGCTTTTTTGTGGCATCGGCCATTTCCGAGATATCCGTTATTAGTGGTTCGCATTGTTCAATACTTTTGTCATTGAAGTCCTTTCGATATTCGGTTGTTTCTCGCGATTATACGCAAAGAGCATGGAATTTTAAGGCCAATATTAGTGTCCAGTTCTTAAACATGTGACTATCGCTATACCCCTTATACTTATAACGAATGTGTAATGCAGCTTTTCTGGAAAGTTTTATCGCGATTAAAATGAAGTAGATAGGAAAATAAACTTTCATAAGAATAATTTGTATTACCCAGTAACAAGCGATTGAGGGTAGAGAAAGTCATGTAAATGTGACAGTTCAGAATTTTTAAATTTTCTGACCATCCGAGAATTATCGTCGCGTTATATAGACTGGTTGTGCAAACTACTGCTGAGACAGGATAAACGTCGAAGATTTGTAGGTATATGAGGGATTACAAACAAGATTACAGAATAGCTTTAGAAAATCATGCAGTACCATTTAGTTTTCGCAGTCTTAAAGCGTAAGCGTTCAAAGTTATTTAATAAATCAATTAAAGCAGATTATACATTTGTATATAGGGTTTGAGAGTAAGGTAAAGGTAAGCTTTTAACGTTACAAGTAGCCTATCTTTTTTCAGCACCTAAAGCTTATCAAACTTTGGGTTTGATCCAAATCGGATCAATGATGCAGATTTATGCATAAAGGGTTGTAGATATGGGTAGGTGCAGCTTTTTAAATGTGTAGATAGCTTACAATAATTTTCGAAAAGACCTACAGCGTTTAATTTAAAGGTTCATCCGCATAAGTCAAATGTTCAAAGATGTCAAAGTATGGTTAAAACATGATGGGAATAACTTTTGAAAGATTATATGCTGAAGTGTGTCTAAAGCTTCGTCCAGACCGGTCAAAGGGGTGCAGATTTACATTCACACGGTTCAAATTCTGCGTAAATGAGGTTTCTAGAATTTATAAGGCAGTCCAAAAAAAATCTTGTCTGGTCGTGTGGAGTAAATATACAAAGTTTAAACAGATAAGTCCACCGATACAAGATTTGCATGTAAAGGCTTGAAAATAAGGACAGGAGTAGTTTTTGAAAATTGTATGGGTTTTAGAGTTGACAGCAATAATATCCATAGTAATTAAACTTGTATTTACCTGTTATCTTGTAAACTTGTAATTAAAGTGTCTTTTCGATAGTCTTTATGTAGTCTTAATGTAATATTTTAAACTAACGCGTAATTTTAGAGGGTCCTATAGCGTAGGTGTGTAAATGTTTTGGGGGATATATGGTTTTTCGCCAGATGATTTTGCGCTACCCACTGCGACTTTTAGGTAGCCAATTTTTATTTATTAACCGATTGTCAAAATTATTGTATATGAAAGCTACACGTCTCCTCTATGTATTGCGCTAAGTTTCCTTTCCCCTGGTGTCGTTGATGTACTGAAAATTGAAGAAGATGACGACTTACATGGAGATAAGGTTGAAGTAGTAAGGCGTCCTTGAGCTGAGGGTTGCGAACCTATCCAAATTCATCGCCGATTGAAAGCTGTTTACGGAAATGCTAACGTTGACTTCAGTATGGTGAGATAGTGGGCCAGGAAGTTGAAAGAATCAAATCCAGCAACCTTTAGTATGCTTGATCAAGTCCGTAGTGGACGATCACTCACCGCACCAGAATACGACCATCGAAATCGTGTCGACGAAATTATTCGCGGTTACCATCGAATAAAATAGCGAAAGATCGCCACAGAACTGAGCATTTCCAAAGAAGAGTGCAGTTTATCGTAATAAGGGTGCTGGGGTATCACAAGGTGTGTGCGGCTTGGATAACGCGGAGGCTGACGCAAGAGCACAAACTGCAGATGAAGCAAGGTGTCAAGATCTGTGGCCCGGTAGGAGCGTAAAGGTGACGCCTTTCTCCAGCGCATTCCCATGGGGAATGAATCATGGGCGCATAATTTTGACCGGAAGAGCAAACGAAAATCGATAGAGTACCGCCATATCTACACATCGCCACGCAGTAGCGTAGCCAGAAAATTATTATGGGGAGGGGTCTATTTTTATTAAACATTTTGTATCAATTTAAATGCTAAATATGAATTGTGAGTTGAAATATTTAAGTAAATCCTTTTTATATTCACAGATTAAGGTACAGCAATTGGAATTAAAATTATAGGATGTTTTGCGTATTCTAAGCAACAAATTTATTGTGACATGAGAATTAATGTCCACTGCAAAGTAATGTATTTTGTATTACCGCTGCAGGCCATTCTATTTGACTACAAAATAGGGCTTCTAGTTACGTTCTAAACTGGCGGATATTGCACTAATTTGGAAACCACTCAAATTTAGCACTGGAACGAAAACATGCCCCTGATATCCTAACATGGTTATACCAGCGCCATCTAAAGCACAATTTCTGTTGCTGTCACATTTGGTCATATTGTCCAAGACATGCCGCGTAAATATAGCCCTACCAATGATTGGATTGGATTGACTACGGAGGGGACTCGGCAACGATCCAGAGTGTATATTGTACCTACGTCCCACGAGGAGGCGTCCCCGGGAGGAAAGGTGAGGCGAGAGGAGACACCGGGAAGCCGGAACCAGGAGCGATGGCACAGCAATGACAGGGTCCTGAGTTTCCCAAATAGACACCCCGGCAGACGGACAGTCAGACCGGGGACCCCACACACAGGGGTCCAATGCCCCTCAAGAGGGTTCGGATACCCCAGTAGCCAGCCGAAAGCCAAGGGACGGAGAGAGTCACAAAGAGCCTCCTTTTTCCCTGTCACGCTGTACCGAAACACCATCGCCGACGCTTTCGACTCTGAAAGAGACCAACGGGATGAAAGATGAATGAAATAAAGAATGGAACGAAATGGAGGGACAGGAAATTCGGGGGATGAAATAAACCACTCCAGCATTCGCCTGACGACCCGGAAAAGCCCCGAAAAAGCCGATGGGTCAGAGTGGGTGGTCGCCGGAGATCGATCCCGGGATCTCCCGAATGCGGACCACAGACGTAACCGCCTGAGCCATACCGCTCTGTACTAATAATGATAGGATAAGAAAGTATCTCGTTCTCGCCACTCTAGAAAGGTGCTATTATTATTCTAACGGAGATATTTTTTCTATTAATTTTTTCATTTTTAGTAAGGGGTTCCAACCCCCAAAACCCCTCCTGGGTACGCCTCTGTCCCAAGTCCCAAGAATTTTAACGTGGTCCCATCTGCGAGAAAGCATAGCCATCTCTAGTCATGGCCCGGCCTTGGTAAATGTGGCAACGTCGCAGCCTGTCCTAGCAGTTAAGCAACGATACATATGTTTCCGTAGGACGCTGTCCTCGCTTGTGTATTTGTGCCAATATTTGCATTGTTATGATATCTGGTGTAATATAAACATTGCATAAACATGCCAGATAGATGTGCAGCGCCAGGGTGCGTAAGTAATTACGATAAAACCATAAAAGTCGAAGGATATGTTAAGTTGTTTTCGGTTCCCTAAAGATCCCGATCTACAGAGTAAATGGATTCTGTCTGCTCCACGAGCAGACTGGTCACCATCCAGTAGATCTGTGGTATGTATGAAACATTTTCGGGAAAGTGACTTGAGTTTTGTTGAGAAATACGTAGATAAGGATGGAAACACGTGCTTTCGTAAACGCGATCATACAGTTTTGTGTGAAGATGCAATTCCGAAGTTGTTTCCGAATTCACCCTCATATCTAAGTTGTGCGAATGAAACTAAACAAAAAATCTACAACAGAGAAGAAAAGAAAGTGGCCATCGCCTTAAAAGCTGAAGGAGGATGAAAAGAGATAGGCAGAAGAAGAAAACAGTGTACAGGATTTTTTTCATTTTGCAGATAATGCATCCAAGAAGTAACCTAAAAATAAAAACTGGATAATATTAAAAAACGAATCGTGTTGTGTATTGTATACACTAGACATAATTAATGCTCCTAAAAGAACCTCCAGCATTGGGGTAAACAAGGATCTTAATCTGGGAGTGCACATGAATGGTGGACGTCAACCAAATGAGGTCTTAAAATGCACAGTTTCTAACACGTTGATATGTAAAAATGCGCTGCTTACAGAATGGATTCAACCTTCATCCCTAATAGACTTTCGTGATTGTTATGTTTCATCAAATATCAACAACAAAATCAGTCTTGTATCCCAAATTACAGCCTCCCTACAAAGTTTGAAACTGTTGCTGGAAAACGAGAACTGTGATGAAAACAGTTTTAAAAATTTAGCTTTTTTATCTAATCAATTTGAGCTAATGTTTATGAAAATTATAAGTATGAGGTATCCACAATAATTATAAACTTTTTTAATTTATATATAGAATGTGAAGTGTTATGATATGATCAGATTGAATAACACCTTGTCATTACCACATCCTCGATAGCTGTCTTCCTCATTTTAAGTATCCCCTTCTTCAGAAGCTGAAAATACTCACTTCTTGAAACATGTTTTTAGGCGGTTTTCAGAGAGTGAACAATTTTGAATCTGCTAATAGATAAAATTCATATAAAAGGGACACTAGATTACAAAAATGGGCAGATGTTTGGGGTTGCTGCAAATAAAGCAGATGGTCTTGAAAAAGTTCAGTAGTTTTTTTATTTAATACTGCGTTTGGTAATTTCAAAAGGTTATGGCACTTGTGCCTGTTAAACAACTTAAAGGATCAGATTTAGCATAAGTGTGTAAAAATGTATTACAATAAACACATTTATATGGACTGCAAACTTTGTCATAACTGACAATAATGGGGTAAATCGAGTACTGTTCACTGAACTCATCAAAGATTCAGGAAGTAATTTCTTTTTTCAAATTGAAAATAGAAAATGCTTTGTTCTTTATGAGTGTGCGTATATTTAGAAATATTCACCAACAACTGGCTCAATGTTAAGAACTCAAGATAAGTATTTCAGGTACCCTTTTGACAAAATCTTGAAAATCCTCTGAGTAGTACAAAATCAGTAAAAGAAAGCTGTGGCATAAAAGAGGCGTCACTTTCAGAAACTCGAAGCTTGTATATTAAGCAGTCTGACGCGCTTGTAAAATCAGCCCCTCATTTAAAACACAAAAGCCTTTATCGAATGCAGTTGAGAGGCAAAAAGTAAGCTTAGTAGTAGGCATTTTAATGAAACGATTGTCTCAGCTTTAAAAAATTGATATTGTAACATATGGGTCAAGTTAAGTTAAATTATTTTATAAAAATAACTTCTCTTTAGAATTTGGTTCATGTGAAGCTTATTTCTTGCATTCTTACTTCACATGATGCAACCCAGGATGTACGGTGAGTTGTCATTTAGCACTAGTCATATCCTTGTGGTATTATGTGGGTTGCTGATGCCAACTCATAGAGTACAGGTTATTTCTCTATATATGGCCATGTCCTGTGTGGAGGCATATAGCTATAATATAAAAAGCCTTCCATAAATCTATGGGCATGGCAGTCTTGATAGGAACAACCCCAGGTGCGGCCGGAGGCGCTGCCCAGATCAACGCCCACCTTTGGGTATGACATTCAGCGTAACATCTGCTCTAAGGTACTAGGTAACCAGAAACTGATCTTTCTCTTCATTAATTATCTTACTTAATTCTGAAATAGCTTGCTTGCTCACTTTCATTGTCTCTACTCGTTTATTATATTAAATTTGCGTTATCGTTTTTGTTAATTGTGTCTTACTATCCACAGTTGCTCACCAACCCTTAATCCTGCTACGCTCCCAAATTGTAAATGTCTTTACCAATTCTAAGGTAGGGCGTTACAATATGCAGATGCAGTATACCTTGTTGAAGTAATTTTGAACTGTTGGTTGGTTGTTCACATAAAAAGACCCCAAACTTATGTAGTGACGAACAATCTTTAAAGAAACCATTTGAAAGCAGTGGTGACATAAAATTGTCTTTTATTAGCGATTTCTTGGCTTGGCTTGAGGAATAGAAGGGAATTAATGAAAAAATCATAGTATGTACTGTTTGACATCAAATACATATAACAACTTGTATCGCTGTACTTATGTGCTAAGACAAATAATTGTATATGCTCTAAATAATTTAAATGTCAAACAAGTTTATTTGATAAATTTCAGACAGGCAATCTGGAGTCTAGATTTGGTCAATACAGACAATTAGAATTTGATAATTATGATATCATTTTTTCACAAATCTTAGAAGCTGAAAGAAAAATTAGGGTTGAAATTTCATTCAGCAAGAGACGGGTAGGTATGGCTTCCCAGTGAAGTTTTAAAGGAAAACTGTGACATTCAGAAACATGACAAGGAAATAGATACCTACATTCGTTTATGAGATTTTAAATTCTGACTGCTTAAGGAATTTAGTATGTGACGAGTCGGGACTTCTTTATATATGCGGATATGTTTCATTGAAGGTGAATGCAAAAATGAAACGTAACACTTGCAAGTATGCTTTAATAAACACAAATGCATGTGACGATGTATACTTTAATAAGATAAATAGAGGTAAACTATCTCTCCCTTGTGACTTCGTTTTAGGCGTGTGCAAACATGTTTTTGGAAATGTATAGGTTTTGGTTTCAAAAGAGTATGAGCAACATTTTTGTTAACAAACCACCAAAAGGATGTTTTTGAAGCTCGTGGTCAACTTGCAGTCATAAAAGATGATAGTTTGATGGCAAATTTAAATGAAAACAAAGACATCTGTGATCATCATTTGAATGACATTATAATTGAAAATATACTGTCAGAACATACTATTAAATAATTACTCAAGGGCAAAAAGAGAATTTTCTGACAAATTGAACAATAGCAGCAAATTGAAAATAATATCCTGAATTCCTCATGTGAACCAAGATCCTCATTAAATGCAGATAATTTAATGACCATATATAAGCTTTCATTCCATTAATCTGTCCCCATAAAAAATCAAACTTAAAAGAAAATGTCCACTATGTAATGACAAGTCAAAGACCATGTGCAGTGTGTCAAAGATAATTAGTTTCGTTTAAAATGCAAAAGCCATGTGGTAGTGTTCAGGCATTTAACAGATGTGAAGCAGGACGGCAACTAACTCGCTGTGCGATGTTGCCAGTTAGCGAGGGTCCGGACCTTGATTAGAGACGGCTATGGGGAAGATCATGGTCACAATCTTTTGGGATTTCCAAGGTCGTGGTCCTTCACGTTTTGGAACAGGAACCACGATAAACTCGCTAAGCTATCTAACAATATTGAAGAAGCTCCGTGAATGGATGCCCCGCGTCCGGAAACATTCGGACTCTACTCTGCACCACGACAACGCCCACCAACACACGAGTCGCGAAACACAAGAGGGGTTGAACGTCTGGATTTCACGGAAGTTCTACCGCACCCGTCGTACACCCTCGACCTTGTGGTTTCCACTTGCCCCCGAAGCAGAAAGAACAACTTAAGGGACCTCACTTTCGTTCTGATGACGAGGTGAAAGCTGGTATTAGAGCGTGGTGTCGCCAACAGCCACTGGAAATCTTCTCCGACGGGTTTACAAGAACGCGTTGATGCAAGTGCGTGGAACGGGATGGGGACTATGTTCAAAAGTGAATAGTTTTAACCTGTGAATATATACATAATTCAACTACACGCCCATTACATAGGAGGTATTCATGTTCATCGCATCGAGATTTACAGCCAGTGCAGAAGGGAAACAAGAGGAAGAAAGGTATTCCTACTGTCCTCTATCGAGACCGGAACTCACAACTTCTGCACAACTACATTCACAACCCGCATACTCCTTCAAAGCTATATGCGAGTGAATTTATGCATAATACATACATATTAATATGTCTATATATTTAATGCACTAACTTTCGTAACATAAATGTTTCTTTAAGTTGTTTTCCCCCTTTCTGATGTAATTTACTCGTTATTCCCGTTTTACATTATTTGGTAATAAATTGTAACACAATTTTACAGTAGCATCCTGATTTTTAGTATCTAAACTCAGTAGTATAGATAGGGGTCACCTACCGCACGTTTTGACCAAAGCTGCGTTTATATGGGAGAGATAGGGAAAATAAGGAGAGATGCTAAGCTAGAGAGTGGTTGAAGGGTAGAATAAGCGTTTATATGGCAAGAGATAGGGAAAACGAGGAGAGATGCTATGGAAGACAGGGACTGAAGTTAGAATATGCGTTTATATGGAAAGATAGGGAATACGAGGAGAGAGCCTAGGATAAACACAGCTTGATGGATGGAATATATATTTATATGGAAGAGATAGGGAATACCAGGAGATATGTTATGCTAGACAGGGGTTGAAGGCCAGAATATGAGTTTGTATGAAACAAGTACGGAATACGAAGAGAGATGGTAGGCTACACTGGGGTTGAATGGTATAATATGCGTTTAAATGTGAGAGGTAGGGAAAACGGAGAGAGATCCTATGCTAGGAGAGAGTTGAAGGAGGCGAAATGCGTTTATTTGGGGAAAAGAGAGAGGGAAACGAGGAGAGATGCTGGGGAGGCTAGGGTTGCTGCATGTACAATGTCCACGTCCTCTCCAACGTTCAGCAGGCGAACAGATTCCATGGAGTTGAGTGCAGTATACTTCCGTTTCATTTCACAGGCAATTAAGGCAGTATCTTAGGTATTTAGGGTAATTCAGGTAGTATCACAGGCGAACAGACTCCATGGTTTAGGTGCTGTATAGTTCCGTATGATTTCACAGGTAATTCAGGTAGTATTGTAGTTCTTTCGGTTAATTCAGGCAGTATATCATATGTAGCAGATACCATGGTTTCGGAGCTATATATTTCCGTAGATTTCAAGGGTAAATCAGGTAGCATCGTAGATATTTAGGGTAATTCAGATAGTATCACAGACAAATAGATTCCAGGGTGTTGGGTGCAATACAGTTGTGTATGATTTCATAGGTAATTCAGGTTTATCGTAGGTATTTAGGGTAATCCGGGTAGTATCACAGGTGTTCTGGGTAATTTCTATCAGTGACTCTATCACAGCTATTTAAGATAATTTCGGGTGATTCAGGTAGTATCACAGGCGAACAGATTCCATGATTTAGGTGCTGTATAGTTCCGTATGAAGTCACAGGTAATTCAGGTAGTATCGTAGATGTTTAGGTTAATTGAGGTAGTATATCATATGTGGCAGATGCCATGGTTTGGGTGCTATGTATTTCGTATGATTTCAAAGGTAATTCAGGTAGCATCATAGGTATTTAGGGTAATTCAGATAGTACCACAGCCAGGTAGATTCCATGGTTTAGGTGCTGTAAAGTTCCGTATGATTTCACAGGTAATTCAGGTGGTATCGTAGGTATTTAGGTTAATTCAGGTAGTATATCACAGGTGGGCATATTCCACGGTTTGGGTTCTATATATTTCCGTATGATTTCAAAGGTAACACAGGTAGTATAGTAGGTATTTAAGGTAATTCAGATAGTATCATAGACAGGTAGATTCCAGGGGTTGGGTGCAGTATAGTTGTATATGATTTCATAGGTAATTCAGGTTTATCGTAGGTATTTAGGGTAATCCGGGTAGTATCACAGGTGTTCGGGGTAATTTTTGTCAGCGATTCTATCACAGCTATTTAAGGTAATTTCGGGTGATTCAGGTAGTATCAAAGGTACTTAAGTCATTTTATTAATACACAGTGCATTTACTATCACAGCTTTTGTGGTAATATACAGAGGGGGTCAATTCTTTATAAACATTTCTTATTCAATATTACAACACTTTTATACACTTTGTTTTCTAAATCGTATAAACCTTTATATGTTAAACAGTTAACATGTGAGACGGAGAGGGCTAAACTGTGTATAGGGTTACAGCGAGGGTATATAGAAGTAGTATATTGTCCTATTTGGTTTGTAGAGGTCCTTCTCGAAATCATCTGCAGTCTGTGTTGTAGCCTGTTGTTAAATTCTACTTTAGGTTCTAGCCACTGAGACTGTCGGAATTGTAGCACACGATGGATTTTCCTCGAGCGTAACCCATGACTAAGAGCTTGCTTCAAAGTCATGCAATGTACTGCATACTTCCTCCGAGGTCCAAAATGGGGTGTTAGTTTCTTTGTAGACGACTCATTGGGCTTCATACACTCAGGCAGGAAAGGTAGGTCGTTGTTGAATAATGCTGGTTTTGTATCCAAGATTTTAACCTAAATAGCATACAAGCTAAGGATGCTTTTATATATTCCCCTCTTGCCAGTAGCACAATAAAAACTCGGCTTCGGCGTTAACAATGGGTATCCGTGTGTATCTTTCTAGCAGAAATATATGACTTGTTCAAAAAGTTAACACTACCACAAGTCGCTGTAATTGAATGAAAGACAATAATGAATAACTTTTTAAAGCATGACAGAGTGTTAGTTGTGCAATAAAAACCTTGGAAAGTAGGTTATATAAGGATTGAATGCATGCGCTGCTTTGGGTAGAACAAATTATGTTTAAATATCACCCATGGAAAGCATGAAAGGAAGAGAGAGATAACATAAATTGCGTTGTATATATATGGTATGTATATATATATATATATATATATATATATATATATATATATATATGTACCACTGCCTGCACCTGTTAAACAAGAAAAGCCTGTATAAACACCAAGAACTAGCGACGAGAAATGATTAATGTATTGTATATTAGCCAAATTCGTTGATAAGGATGCACAACGCGTTAGATAATACAAGAAACTTCAAGATAGTATGACTTCAGCTGTGTTTCATGTCCTGCAACACTTGCTCAAATACCTAAGTTTGAAAAGCTTAACAGGGTGTCTATCAACGTTTTCGGCCTGGATGAGAAACAAGAAGTGTGTCCAATAAAGGTTATTGATATTGAACTGGCTGACCATCGTGATTTGTTACTATGAGTGACAGCACTGGAAAACACCACTATGTATACATCAAGAATTTTGAAAGCTTATTCGACGTCAGTAAACTAAGCATAAAGAACGAGTGTGCGTTTGTAAGAGGTGTTTCACGCATTTTGACGATCGATACGGACGAAGTGGGTTGGAAAAGCTACAAGAAAATGCTTCCATCTGTAACCAGCATGATATTACAAAGGTAGTTATGCCGACAAAGGAGAACTCCGTAGTACAATTTAAACATTTTGTAGGATGTTGAAACTACCTTAGTTCATCTATGCAGAATTTAAAAGCATCCTCACTCCATGTCATACGTGAATCCCCAATCCTGAAACTTCCTATACAGCTCCTTGTCAGGAGCATACACCTGTGAGTTTCTGTGTTTATGTGAAACCTGCTGAATATATTGAACATCTGGAAACTGGCCTTTCTAAGCAACCCTATGTATATCGTGGTTTTGATGCTGCTCAGAAGTTTATGGAATACCTGACATCCCTTGCGCAGACAATTTATAATATATACAAATCTGCCAAGACTCTGAAACTTACAGATCAACAGCAGAGTGATTTAGACTCCTCTTCAGTGTGCTACTTGACTGGTAAAACCTTTAATGAAAAGAACTACAAAGTACGCGACCATGATCATATCAGTGATGAATATCGTGCAAGACTACATATTGAATGCAATTTGTCCTCCAAAACACCTAAATACATTCCCGTCTTCATGCATAACCTCAGTGAGTATGACTCACATTTCATTGTTAAGGAGCTGGGATGTGCGAGCGAGCGAGTCGAGGTAATTCCTAGCTCAGAAAAAAGCTATATATCATTTTCCAAGTATGTAGCAGATATAATGCTTCGATTTGTGGTTAGATTTCAATTCCTGAGTACAAGCTTCGATAAGCTGGTGAAAAATATAACATCATATCCTGAAACACTGAAGCACTTCGGAGAAGACAAGTTGAAGTTGATGACTCGCAAGGGAGTGTTTCCCTATGATTACACCACTTCATGGGATGTCTTGAACGAAACCTGCCTGCCTCCTAAGGACTCCTTCTACAATATATTAAATGAAGAAGAAATTAGTGTTGCCGAAATTTGCTAGAAATGTATGGAAACTGTTTAATGTGAGAAACCTGGGCGAGTAGAGCGACCTGTACTTAACATCAGATGTTTTTCTTCTAACTGATGTCTTTGAGAAATTTAGAGATCAGACCCTGAAAACTCATAAAGTCAACCCCGCTCATTATTTCATCTCTACAGGACGTACCTGTGACGCCATGTTGCTGTATACTGGAATTCAACTGGAATTGCTACAGGATTAGGATAAATTCTTCATGATAGAATCCGATATAACAGGAAGCTCATGCCAAGTTTCCCATGGGTATGCCGAAGCAAACAACACCTACATGGACAAGTATGATCCGTCAAGATCAACCCAGTTTATCACCAATGAAGGTGCAAATATCCAAAATGGTTGGGCAATGTGCCACGCTCTTCCATGGTGGATTTAAGTGAGTTTCTCCTAATGAAATCAACTGACATGAAGATGATACTCATGGATACCTATTAGAAGTTGACATCGAATATCCTCCAGAACTTCACGATCTACACCACGACCTACCTTTCCTGCCTGGGTGTATTAATCTCAATGAGCCGTATACAAAGAAAATGGCACTCCATCTTGGACCTCGGATGAAGTATGTAGTACACTGCATGACTTTGAAGCAAACTCTTAGTCATGGGTTACGCTCGACGAAAATCCATCGTGTGCTACAATTCCGACAGTCCCAGGGGTTAGAACCTAAAGTAAAATTTAACAACAGACTACGACAACAGGCTGCAAATGATTTCGAGAAGGACCTCTGCAAACTCTTTAACAATGCCATGTTTGGAATAACCATGGAGAATCTGCGTAATCGTATGGATACACGATTGGTTACAAGCGAGAAGACTCTGGAAAAGTTGATCGCCAAGCCTACGTTTATCGATAGGACAATATATGCTGCTAATCTACCTGCTGTGCATGTGGCCTCTAGACAGATCGTATTCAACAAGCCCATTAACATTGGAATGAGTGTGTTGGACATCTCTAAGACATTAATGTATCACTATCATTACGATGTGTTGTTGCCATATTATGGAACTGAAAACCAAAAGCTTATGTATATGGACCCTGATTCATTCATCGGGTGACAAATGAAGATGTTTACCAGGACAAGCTACGTTTTCTTGAGCATCTAGATAGCGCTGGTTACCCTGTCAACCATATATGCTACTCCAATCAGAACACAAAGATGTTGGGAAAATTTTAAAACAAGGCTAATGGCAAAATCACCCTAGGCATTGTTGGACTACGACCTCAGATGTATGCACTAGATATTCAAGGCTCACTGATAAAAAAGATTAAAGGCATAAAACGTACTGCTATTAAGCAGTGCATTGCATTTTACAGCTATAAAGACTGTCTTAAAACCCGAGAAATAGTAAGAACGCCTATGAATCTGATCCTGTCACAAGAACGTGCTGTTACCACAGTGCAAGTGAATAAATACACATTGGATCTTTTTAATGATAAAAGAGTTAATGCCGAAGATGCAATAACAACATATACATATGGGCATTACAGTATTACAAACAGCGCTTAAGATAATGTGACCCGAATCCTAAGATGAATATTTTCTCCGCAGATGTACTATTTAAAAAATGGAAGTATACCCATGTGCTGTGTATACAACTAGCAGACACCTGGTAAAGAAAGGATAGGAATAAGAAGATGGAAGGGGAGGCATTAACTCTGCCATTAGGAGCAAATACTTGTGCTAGTCTCAAGTCTAGATGAAGGGGAGAGACGTCTACCCTTACAATCCTTATCTATTGAAACAATGATTAACTGATAAAGCTGCTACACTTAGACAAAAATGTAGCCATATAAAACAATAAAGCTGACCAAAAGGTTATAATATCTCCTCTTCCTTGCGGATGGGTTAGTTTATACTACTTCTATATACCCTCGTTGTAACCCTATACACAGTTTAACCCTCTCCGTCTCACACGCTAACTGTTTAACATATAAACGTTTATACGATTTAGAAAACAAAGCGTCTAAAAGTGTTGTAACAATGGATAAAAAATGTTTATAAAGAATTAACCCACTGTATATATTACCACAAAACCTGTGATAATACATGAATTATCTGCTAATGAAATAACTAAGTACCTTCGATACTACCTGAATCACCCGAAATTACCTTAAATATCTGTGATAGAGTCGCTGATCGAAATTACCCCGAACACCTGTGATACTACCCGGATTACCTTAAATACTTACGATAAACCTGAATTACCTGTGAAATCATACACAACTGCATTGCACCCAACACCCTGGAATCTACCTGTCTGTGATACTATCTGAATTACCCTAAATACCTACGATGCTACCTGATTTACCCTTGAAATCTACGGAAATATATAGCTCCGAAACCATGGTATCTGCTACATGTGATATACTGCCTGAATTAACCGAAAGAACTACAATACTACCTGAGTTACCTGTGAAATCATACGGAACTATACAGCACCTAATCCATGGAGTCTGTTCGCCTGTGATACTACCTGAATTACCCTAAATACCTAAGATACTGCCTTAATTGCCTGTGAAATGAAACGGAAGTATACTGCACTCAACTCCATGGAATCTGTTCGCCTGCTGAACGTTGGAGAAGACGTGGACATTGTACATGCAGCAACCCTTGCCTCCCCAGCATCTCTCCTCGTTCCCCTCTCTCTTTTCCCCATATAAACGCATTTCGCCTCCTTCAACTCTCTCCTGGCATAGGATCTCTCCCCGCTTTCCCTACGTCTTTCACATAAACGCATATTCCGCCATTCAACCCCTGTCTAGCCTAACATATCTCCTCGAATTATCTATCTCTTCCATATAAATACATATTCTATCCATCAAGTTCTGTCTAGCCTAGCTTCTCTCCTCGTATTCCGTATATCTTTCATATAAATATATGTTCTATCCATCAAGCCCTGTCTAGCCTAGCTTCTCTCTTTGTATTCCCTATCTGCTCCATATAAACGCATATTGTACCTTCAGTCCTTGTTCTCCCTAGCATCTCTCCTTGTTTTCGCTATCTCTTCCCATATAAAAGCATATTCTACCCTATAACCACTCTCTAGCCCAACATCTCTCCTCTCGTTACCTATCTCTGCCATATAAACGCATTTTTTGTAAAAAAAAAATTGCGCCAGGTGACCCCTAAATATGCTACTAAACTCATTAACAGAATTTCATTTTTATACTGATTCAGACATACAAAGTTTGATACGTGCCAATCATTGGTTACGTTGTCTGCTAAATTCAGTTTATCTAGTGCCAATATTACTGCCGATAACATTCACAGCTAAATCATCAAACATTAATATCAGCCTTAGCCACAGCAAAAGGTAGGTCATTGATATAAATAAAAAATAAAACAGGTGCTATTATATGCAGTCCTGAGGAACGCCCCTTGTAAAGATAAACAGACAAAATTGTCATTATCAAAGATGAATTGGTATGTATAGTCAAATATTAAATTAACAATTCTAAGGTAAGATTGTTAAGCCCATAAGAATTTAATTAGACCAGTAGAATGGCAGTGAAGTCCTTTTGTCATTCATAACACCTATTAATAACGTTCCTTTTTGCTGTACTGTATGCAGCTGTTAATCAGACCTTGAGGGCATTTTCAAATCCACATCGATTAACAAGGAGATTGGGTTTAGTTTAAAGTGATTCCGTTTATGTAAAATTATAGGTTTAGTTTAAAGCAAATCCGTCTATATAAAATTACTTCAATATCCGCTATAACTGGATTCTTTGATCCTGATCTATAATTATTTATTATAGTGCACTCTGCAATCTTTCTTGTAAATCTATATAATCTTAAAGTTTTCACACAACTTGGAAACACGCCATTTTACATACACTTTTTAAATGAATATGTAAGCCATTTTAATGATATGTGCAATGCCGCTAAACCAAATGCAGGCCTAGATTCGAGCGGCGGTAGTCGCAGTGTACACAACGTGTGGGACGTGAGCTCCGGCTTGTGCATTGCGTGCTTTTCCGTCACCCTCATTCTTCTTGTTTATTTGCTGAGTATCGTATTTGGATACGATAGAAATAAGATACATTCGTCAAAATACTATAAAGGCTACTTTCAAGAAAAGGCTCCGTGGCCATCAGCTCTGAATATACACCGTTGATTTGGCGAAGCGCTACATGTTAAGGATGAAGAACTACTAGCAATTCAACTGGTAGGCAAACAGAACACAGCTTATATTAAATTTACTAATGAGGTGGTGTATAACAGGTATTTACAGCGTCACAGAGCTGAAGCTGCCATCGAACTGTTAAATGGGGCAACTACTTTAGTCAACATCAGAAGAGGACCTGGTTACTGTACGCATTCTAAACATACCGCTCGAAGTTCCTAATGACTGCTTACGGAATATGTCGGTTAACTACGGCGAGGTTCGATCGGTTGAACGGGAAAATTGGGCATACAGGTATCGATTTGCAGTTGAAACCGGCATTCGAATCGCTTCCATGCACTTTAGTAAACCGATTCCGTCCAACATCTTTGTTGTTGGGCACGAGGCCTATGTCATCTATCCTGGACAGGCACAGGTTTGTTTCTCGTGTGGCAGTATATCACATCTGCGACATGCATATCCGAACAGAGGTTACTGCCAGCCAGTCAGTGCTCAATCAAGAACACGGCTCACTTTCAGCGATCTCTTCAAGCCACATAGCTCCTCCTCTGCTCCGGCTACTAGTGACGTCTCCTTGGCTCCAACTACCTCTTCGGCAACTGCTGATGTCCCTACGGTAGAGTCTACTGCTGATGTAGTTGAGATGGAAACTGAGCTGCTGGTGGATGTCCCTTCCGTGCCACATCCCAGCTTGTCCTTGGTACAGGAGCAGCTTCCTAACTCTGAGCAGTCCAATGTAGCCACTGCGGTACTACACTGCACTGCTTAAGAACGTGGTACAGCTCTTTCGGAATCCGGAACGGACATTGGTATTGAACTTCTCGAAGGATTCTCTGGTTCGCGTGCTACTTGCGAGCGCTAATTATGACGTCCCTGGGCCTGCTAGGGTTATACGGAATGTCATGGTCTTGGAGGAAGATAGCTGGAATTCCGAAATGGAAGCAGAGGACACTCAGGAGGTACAGAGTGCTGGTGCTGAGCGAGGAGTTGACTGCTTGTTCATCAAGTAAGCTCGTAAAAGGGCTGCATGCAGTAAACTGGGATTTCCTCTTCTTCGTCCCCAGGAGTAGCGACCACATGCTGACACATTTGCCTTCTCGGTCTTTACCTACTTCACTGTCCTATTTTCTCTCTCATGTATGACCCGCACCTTCCATATTGCCACCGCTAACCACAATGGTAGTTACTCCCAGGCCAAATTATATGCCTTGCAGCGTTTTCTATATAGCCTCAATATTGATATTCTCTTCCTACAGGAAGTCCCCTTCTGCGATGTTTCCTCTCTTTGCCACTACACGGTGCATGTGAACTTAGGGACTGACCGCAGGGGTACGGCGCTTATCACCACTCCATAGAACGTCTTCCTTCTGGACGTGGCATAGGTGGTGTTTACCGGGATTGTTGGTTTATTAACATCTATGCCCCCTCCAGGAGTAATAAACGACAGGAGAGAGAGGACTGCTTTCACACAGACTTGTCGTATCAGCTCCGCACTTTACCTGATCACTATATATTCGGTGGAGACTTTAACTGCGTGCTTCGTCCGGTTGAGTGTACCGGTTGCTATCGACCTAGTAGGAGTCTGCAGCAATCTGCATGTGGTGGATGCATGGCTCGTGCAACGACAAACTGTGGCGTATACCCATATTACCTCAAATTCTGCTTCCCGACTGGATCGCTTCTATCTTCCCCAGGACCTTGGAAAGAATACCCGCTCCATTGAACATGTCCCACTCTCCTTTTCCGACAATTTAGCTGTTCTTTTACAATAGTGATCTAAACCTACCCTTTCGATCCATTGGGCGCTCCTGTTGGAAACTCAACACCACCTGTCTTCATCATGCGTCCATTGCGGCCGAGATATCCGACTTATGGAAGCAGTGGTGGGATACAAAATCTCGCTACGCCGACGTCGCCGATTGGTGGGATTGTATGTCAAGCCTCATTTGCAACAGCTGTTTAGATATGCATCCTGAGCACCCTTTCTGGACGAGGAGCATAACCTCCAATTTTACTTTGTTTTCCTTCGGAATCTTGAGTAGAGTCCCGTTGATTTGGTTAACCGTCGCACGAGAACGAATTACTACAAGGCAAAAGTTTCAGCCATTTATAGAAGGCGTATGGAGGCCCTAAAGGTTCGCAGTCGTCTGCGGACTCTGATTGAGGAGGAAAGAATCACTGTTCCATCTCATACAGACTTAGAAACGACGTCAAGCGAATCTCATTTTACAGGTGAAAAACGAATCTGGAACCATGCACACTACTCAAACTTCCATCAGTTCTTTTCGATTCTATTTTGAACACCTTTTTCACTGGAACATTCCTCGCCCTGCTTCTCTCAGTCACCTAGGTGCCTATAGACCGCCACCTCTTTCACAGCAGGACAGTCAATACCTTGATCAACCCATTCGTAAGTCCGAAGTCTTTGCTGCCCTTCTTCAGAGGAAGACCTCCAAAATTTGTAGGAGTGACGGTCTGCCCATGGGTTTCTATCGTTGCTTTTGGAATGTGATTGGTGATGACATAGCAGCGTTCAACAATGTCATCTTACAAGGTGGACAACTCTGGCTTCACAAAAGCGGTAATTATTGCCCTCATCAAGAAGAAACCTCACTCTTCTTCTGTTGCTGATTTCCGTCCTATTACTCTCCTCAAATTTGATTATAAACTTCTGACCCCTGTATTGATCAACCGACTCCGAACTTTTTTCAGCAAGCTTATTCATCCCTCACAACACAGTGGTGTCCTGCAACAAAACATTTTAATGCTGTGTGTTCCTTACGTGACTCCATTGCTTATTCCTCCTCCCAGAGCGCCCAATTTGCCTTACTTTCTTTGGACTTCAGGCGCCCATTTGATAGTGTTCGTCATGATTATTTGTTTGAATGTTTGGCTTGGACTGGCTTAAGTGACACCTTTATCTCATATATCAAATGTTTATTTAATGGAATTTCAAGTTAATGGGTTTCTCTCCCATGCGTTTTTATTAGCAGATCGGTCCGCCAAGGCTGCCCAGCCTCAATGTCTGTTCATTCTTGCTTTTAATCCATTGCTTTGTCAGCTTCAAAACACGGTTGTTAGCCTTTCCCTACACTCTCACAAATTGGATGCACTGGCATATGCTGATGACGTTACTGTTATCCATACCAATGCTGCTGATCTACCCTTCTTGTGGGATGTTTTACTCCAATTTAGCGTCATATCCGGCCTTGAAATCAATCAGGAGAAGTCCAAAGCTCTTCTCGTTGAACGATGGACACTACCTCCATCACTGGAACCACTGCAGATAGTTTCGAAACTCAAGATTTTGGACATTACATTTACCACATCCTGGGGTGAAATGCAACATCTAAGGTAAAACCAATTGTTGGCCGCATTAAGAACATAACGAAGACCTTCTATCATCGCGACCTGTGTCTGTATCAACGCAGGTGGGTAGTGCATATGTACCTCCTATTGTGGCACATGTTTTGCCATTTCCGAAGCTATATTCCCGGCAGATCACTTGCGCGATTTCCTGGTTCCTCTGGCACGGATGTATCTTTAAAGTTCCTATGTCTACCTTACACTTATCTCCCCTTAGAGGAGGTATCGGGCTCCTTAATGTTGGCTTCAAGTGCTTAGCGCTATTCCTTTGCCGCGGGAGGAAGATACAAGCCTTGAATTCCACCTTTTCTGCCTCTTAGAGGACTTCTTGGTCCACTCACCTGGATCTCCGAAATCACTCCTCTATCTGCGCACATATTTCTTGGAATGGTGTTATTTGAGTTTGGACTGTCAACAGCCTGGCAATCGGATGGTGTGCAAAATTATGCAGATCTCACTCAAGTATGCTACATGTCTTCGATGCGCCTTGAATGCATTACGCCAGCTAATCTTAACTACGAACAACTCTGGAAAAATGTCACTAGCACTATACTCCCTTACACTGATCGCCCCATTTGGTACCAGGCAGTTCACGACGTGATACCAACCCGTCAGCGGCTTGCGAGTATTCATTTATGTGACTCCTCATTGTGCCTTCGTTGTCAACAGCCGGGTACTCTACTACATCGCATTTCCAGTTGTTCCATGGTATCTGGTGTATATAACCTTGCGGTGGGATACTTACGAAGTTGGATTTTTGCACAATTGTACTCCGGGAAGCTTTCTTCGTACGGGCTTCCAGTTTCCGCCTGTACAGCACAATAGCCTCATTTGGATCATTGGATGCAGTGTGTATTATCTACTTTGGAATTTCCCCGAAGCTACTGATGCCCAGCAGTATCTAGATTTCTTGCGGACAGCACGATGGAAGATTTGCTCTGGTCACACGTTTCAACGAACGTTTGATGACTATATAGAAGTTCTCGATTCTTAGTCTGGCCGAGAATTACATTCAGAGTTTATCCTTTCCTATGGGGAATAATACAATAAATTGCTATAGCACCCTGTCCATACCTTTTTGTTCAGGTAAAAACTCCCCATAAAAATTAAAACAAAAATGAAACAAAAAACAATGAAAAAAGTTTTAAAAAGTAAAAATAAAACAAAGAGAAATTCAGAGGGAACTCACAGCCACTGTGTTTATGATGATGATTATGATTATTATTATTATTATTATTATTATTATTATTATTATTATTATTATTATTATTATTATTATTATTTGATAGACCTATGTAAAAAATGTTTGTTGCCCTAATGTTCCGGCTTGCATTTGCTTACCTTTTTGGCTATGGACATCCGCAACCCAGTGATTAGGCGCGCCAATTGTCACCAGTGCATGCAGCAGGCTTACAATTGCGAAGTGCGACATGTTGGCTGCATGGTGTATTGTGTTTAATTTCGGAATTTATTATTGTTAGCATTTTATCAAAACATCATTTTATGGAAAATTCTCTTTGAATCTGGTGTGTATAAGGTGCATTAAGATATATGAGGAAAAATTCAATCTGTTTCCATGATTGATTATCCGTAATTTGCATGCCGTTAGTTTCAATTTTCATGAAAAGGCAATGGACATTTTTCCTCTATTTACTTAGTGAAAAAAGTCCGATTCTGTGTTTGAAATGATTATTTTACTGCTAAAGAACGCTTTTCTCGGATTAACTGTAATACTCATGATGGCTCACGCTTTCACAACTCTTACAATAGAGAAATTAAGGAATTTGGAAACAACATTTTTTTTATTTTTATTTAAATGTCCAACTTAACGTCTACGCACAGTTAGCGTGAATGAACAAATTTTCAAAAAGAAAAAAACAAAAACAGTTTTCGAGTTGTATTTGATTTAAATAAATCTAAGAGTTCAGAGGAAATCTCAAGATATTTCATTAGGAAATAAGAACAGTTTGACGAAGCTTCACTTATTAGCGACGAGCTGTGGTTCAGAAGGACAATCTGTAGCGACTAAGATTGACATAAAATGTAAAAAAACTGTTGTGTTTATTGCCCATGTTCAGCTTAAGTAACACCAAAATTATATTATAGTATCATTTTAAAGATGAAGTTCAACTGGAATGATTTTATGGTGAGGAAATTGGTGAAGTAGTTATTTAATCTCGCTCTTGTCTCAACTGACAATACATTCTCTTATAAGAACATACTTAAAGGAGTTAATACCGAGCGGGATGGTTCAGGCCAGTGGCTCACATTCGGGAGGTCGTGCGTTCGATTCCCGCGGCCGTCTTTATTTACCCATAGGTCTTTTCGGGGTTTCCCAGGTTCGCTAGCGGAATGCTGGGAAGGTTCATTACATCCCCCGAATTTCCTGTCCCTCCATTTCATCTACATTCTCGTTTAACTTCACCGTTCATCAGCTTGGTCTGTTTCGGGTTTGAAAGTGTCGGCGGGAGTCTCGGCGTTGCAAGGCGGGGAAAAGCTGTAAGTAGCCGTTCATCCCCCGAAATGAGGGCGGTCTCCGAGTTCCGGGCCCCCCAGGGGATATGCAAGCCCGCAGTGAGGAGGGAGCCAGTTTCACTAGCTGTCATTCGGGGAGTTTCAATCTGTAAAAGGTAGGGACCCTGCCCTGTCGTGCCTCCTGGTCCGACCGCTCTCTGTCTCCTCTCACTTCACCCCTCCCTCCTGGGGGCACCCCGTCAGGAGTTTTAGGCACGAAAGATCTTATAGGTCAGGTGCTAAGTCCCCCTCCGCAGTTAGTCCTAGTCCTAAAGAATTAATAACTGATAATTTTAATCAAAAATTCGGTTAAGGGACGCTACCTTTTAGAGAAGGTATTAGTTAATTAAACCTTCAAGAAATTACTACAGAAAATAGATGGGTCAATGAAGGCCATTCCAGATTTTTTCTGAAGTCAGATACTTTATACATCCAGAAAGCCATATTTCTTGATTCCTTCCTTCTTTAAACATCTCAAACAACGAGCAGTGATTTAATCATATCTGAAACCTACATAGGTTTGCGCACATTCGTTGTCACACGGTTCTAATCACTGAGTGAGACCAATAGTTTAGGTCCTTAATTTCATATTTCCCAAAATTTTAACATTGATATTGTATGCCCATGATAACCACGTAATAAGTAATATATGAAGTAGTTCAATGAAATTCTTCTTTAACCCTGTGACAACAGTTCATACATTTAAGTAAGCGCTTTATCATCCACTACTGTTAGCTCCCATTCATAACCTTTCGCTGCTTTCTTCTGCATGAACTAACGACAAATAGTTCCAGTGGACTTCCTCTGCTGGTACTTAGCATTCAACAAGGTATATCCGCAGGACTTTTCGGAAAAAATGTTTTCTGTTAGAGTTATTTTAAATCCTTTCAAATGGCTATGTTTATATTATTTCACATCTTATCAAATTTCCAAGTTAATTCTAATGGAAAGCTTACATGTTTAGCCTATCATTTGTAATTTCAGGTTTTTGCAAGAGTACAAAGTGTTTCCCCTCATATTATTAAAATGATTCCGCTAAGAACTAACAGCCTATGCTCCTTTTCCCAATGAACCTTCAATAACGTTGATCAGTTTTGCATACAGCACCAGAAGATAGTGTCTGTTGAAGTTTTTTTTGTCCGTAAAATCCTTTAAATTTAATATAGTACACACATTAGAGTATTCCATAAATGTAGAGTTAATTCGTAATTGTTCGTAAATTTTGAAATGCATTAAAACCTTCATCATTACTGATAATTTAAAAAAAACAGAAGCTGATTTTAAAACTTCATTTAATTGATTTCGAATATCTGCGCACTTGTAGTTTTCTAAAAGTGATTCTAATACTTTAAAAGAAGGTATCAAGCATGTTCTAAATTTCCCATGCTTCTGGCGGAGTTGCAATTCACTTCCATGAAAGAAAGCAAAACACACTCCATGCAGTCTCTTACAGACCTCAGCTAGTCGCTTGTATATTCACTTACAAAGGGTTTAAACTGTTCCCAGATGCAAACACGGGAATGAAAAGAATATTTATTTACGTAACTGTATATCGTTTGTTTGTTTATCGAAACAAATCCTGGAAAAAACCCTTCCTGCAGTTACTTTCAATACTTTGTTTCATACTATGTCGAAATGACTTACATATTCGTTAAATACTGTACTGCATATTATGTTGGACATGTACGCAGTCATATGTTTCATATACTCATTGTAGAGCCAATGTATTCATATTTTGGTGTTGGAGTACGAAAGTAACCGAACGGAAAGGTTCAAATTGACGTACTCATTTGGAGATGGAAGAACATGAAATTACAGATATTATGAAACAAACAGGCTTCCTGGCTGGATTATTATTACCTGCTGTTTTAGTAACCGATGGTGACTATAAAAATATGGTTTCAAATGTCGACAAATGGTTTATTTGGCATAGATGGATCATTTGAATCAAAAGGACTGCATAAGTGTTTCTTTAAATTTTCAAAGTTTGTCATGAGTAGTGATATATGGAGATTAACCGGTTGGATTAACGATAATCCTGCCACCAAGGGGGATTAAGCACTAGTGTCGCGTTAATCCGCAAAAAAGGCGGGAAAAAGTAGTAAATGTTAAGATGGTGGATGGCACTAGTGTCGTCAAAAACAAGATAGTGGAAAACCGCAAAGCAGGAAAAGTTACGGCACAATATGGTGCAATAAATTATTGTGAACAAGAAGTTACGAAACAAGATGGTGGAATTGCGCAATGTTTGAAATGTTAAAGGCGGGAAAAAGTGACGACAAAAGATGGCGGATGGCGCTAGTGTCGCTGGAAGAAGTGTAGCGCTGCTCCGCGAGATGGCGGTAGGTATTAGTGGAATGCAGCGCAACAAGATGGCGGTTGCTAATAGTGCATCGTAGTGTCGCAAGATAGCGTTAGGTGTTAGAGAAATGAAAATGATGGAAGATGGCGGTTGGTACTAATGAATGGCGATGCCACAAGATGGCGGATGGCGCTAGTGTTTCTGTAAGTAATTTGGCGCAGATCCGCAAGATGGAGGTAGGTACTAGAGGAATGCAGCGTACTGCCGCAAGATAGCGGAAGGCACAAGAGAAATCAAATGATGCAAGATGGCGGCTGGTACTAGTGACGCAAGAAGGGAGAGTAATACGGCAAGAGAGGATGAAAAATAGTGAATTAAATGTGAAAAGAGTTGTGATTGGAAATAAAAAGAAAACCTGTTTTCTCATTGGTTAAAATAGGAATTTGGGAAAGCGAAAATGGGTACAAAAGGGGTAGATGGAAGAGAGATGAGAAATTAAAAATGAAAATGATCACTGTTGCGATAGCGGTGTTGTGGGTGGCAATAGTGAGCGCAGAGGACAGTTGCGTTAGTTTTGGGAGATGTGGATTTGTGTTAAATGAAGGGACGGGCATTTGGAAAATGCGAAAAAGTGTGAAAAGATCAACGAATTGTTGCCAAACTGTACGTGTACGTATAGGAAGTGAAGCGTTTGTAGGTATAATTCTGACCTTCTAAACATGGGAACGCTAAGGAATGTATACAATTGTTTGAGGCCTGTGAGCAGATGTCAGAGAGGAGGTCGTTGTGGATATTTATATTACGGTAACTTAAAAATGGGTCAGGTAGAGTGTCCAGAGGGTTATGTGCTAAATTGTAGATGTGGATGCGTACCGGGGAAGAAAGGGGAATCGAAAGAGAAGTGTGAGTTTTATAAGACGCCGGTGAACATGTATGCAAATGTCAATAAAACATTAGTAGAAATGGTAGACTGTAGTTTGATAATGGACACGGTTGACTTACCTGACGGGTTAGACCTAGATTGGAAATTGACGGCCGAAGAGAGCGAGCTAGTGTTTGCGTACAGTGTAGTAAATGAAATGAATACGTATTTTTCTGATAGCTTTCTTTACATTTTCGGGGAAGGCGGGAATGGACACTGGGAGGCAAGTTTTGGTGGAGGGAGGAAGGTAGTAGGTATGGTAAAGCGAAATTCGAGATGGTCAGCTGCAGGTAATTTGAAAGTCCAATCGGAATGCAATGGAGGAGGGGTAGGAGGAGGCGTGGGTATGGTTTCGATAGATAGCATAAGAAAGGCAGCATTGGAGAAATGTAAAAAGAGCATAAATGCGCAGAAGCAGAAGATGAGAAAGGAATGCGAAAATAAGTTAGAGGAGAAAGGAAAAGAATTGGAAGAGGCGAAAAAGGAGAGAGAGAGAGGAGATGGAAAAGATGTTGCGGAAAGCAGAAAAGGAGAAGGGAGAGATGAAGAGGAGGGTAGTGGTGCGGCATGCGGATGAAGCGAAGCAGGGAGAGTTGGTGAAAAACATAAAGGATAATGTGAATCAATTGAATGAGGAATTTAAAGGTTTGAAGGAGCTTGTGATTAGGTTAGGAAAATGGTGTTCAAGTGGTAGTGGGAACGACGACGCAGTGAACTACGAAGACGAACTTGGAGAAGTAGATGAAGGAGGAGAAGAAGAAGAAACTGAAGAGGTAGAAAATGAAAATGGTGGAGGTGAGGAGGAGGAGGATACGAGATATGACACATAGAAGCAATACGTACCTGCAATGACGACGACGTCAAAACCCGAAGACCCCTATTCACACACATACACGCACGCACATGATTGAGAAAAACATACCAGGATGGGAAGGTTACGAGAATAGACCTAACTAACAGACTAACTACATCAATAGAAGCTAACTAGCTATCTAGAGAAAGGAATACGAAATGAAACCAGAGAAATGCAAATAAACATACTTTATTTAAAACAGTAAATAATCGAATACATAAACCAAAAATTAACAAACAATAAACACAAAATACCAAACAGTAGCAGCAATAAGAAGAAGAGGAAGAAGAATGAATAAAATAAGTAAATACATAGTTTAAAGATGAATTTTGGGTGTGCTCAAGTGGCGTGATGAAAACTTTGGAAAGCGCCACAACGAGTGCAGTGGACGTAAGCAAATACGAGCTCGTGAAAGCATCCACAGTGATCGCAGCACACATTAGCTTTAATGGTACACTGTTGACATTGACACTGATTTAGCTTATATATTCTTATGTGTGCGTATGAATTTTGAATATTAGAAAGCGCACAAGCCCGGCGTGCTTGGCATTTCAAGCAGGCCGGGTTGAATCTGGACATGTTGCAACTCCTAACGGTATGGTCGCAACTGCTGACACTACAGGAACTCCACTGACAGATAGCATAGTGAAAAAACTGTCCAGCTTACGATTACAACTACGACAAATAGAGCTAGGGCATGGCCCAAACTCCCGTAAAAAGCGTTGAGTTGCTCGAAACGAAATAGGCACTTTTGATTTAAAGCCATTTCGAAATATGCATCTATTTATTTGGAAAGAAAAGAAAAAAACTTACCATAGGTCGAGAGCGTCTCCAGGAAGAGAAAAGTCTATATTCAAATAAGGAATATGAAGCGCAAGCAATTGCTGCTGCTGGCGCCTATGATCGGCCGCTAGCTGCTCTCTCACGCGCTGCGGGACTGTATATGGAGAACGTGCGGCGAGGCCGGAAGATGTTTCTCCGACGCCTAGGACGAACAGGAGCCCGAGGTGAGACACCAAGTCTCCCGGGGACCACTCAGTCCACCTCGTTGGAGGCGCTGTCGGAGATGGCCAGAAGATCAATGGAAGGCTCCTCCAGGTTCTCCCCCTCGAGCAGCTCGTCGGGAAGCGATGGTGCCGACGAAGGGGGAGCCGACAGGTACTGCCTCAGGACCGCCGTGACCTCGGAGATCCTCTCCGAGATGTCGTCGCCGGCGTTGTCCGCTTCAGCACCACTAAAGTATGTGATGTCCGAGTCGGACAAATGGCCCTGAGTTATTGTCGGGCTGCCGGTGTAGGTAAGGCCTGCCTCCAGAGAGACAGGAGGTAAGCCCGGACGGTCCACGGTCTCGATGTCTGGCACGCCAAACGGACCCTGGAAGTTGACGTACCAGAAGTCCTCGAACAAAAGGCGCAGCCGCTCCTGCACCAGGGGGTTACCGAGGTAGGTGCTGTTGCGCTCTTGTGGGACAAGATGGTCGCCGCTGATAGAGCGTGAAGAAGAAGACGCAGCCGAGGTTGAATCCATTGCGAATAGGCAATGAAGGAGAACCTTATATATATATATATATATATATATATATATATATATATATATATATATATATATTGGAGCAAAAATCAACATGGCGGAAGTAGGTTCTTATGGGAAATGGAACGATAAGAGAATATTAACAATGGTCGACCGGAAAACCAAAGGCTGAAATTGTAGAGAGCTGAACAGGAAGTGGCAGCGATAACAAAGTCCACCGGATGCGAACCAGATGGTGAGCATGGATGTAGTGGTTCATATAAGAAATGGTAGCGCTAATGGCATCCGGTGGCTGAGGAGAATACTGTTCATTGCGGTTGCGATAAGGCGAGAATAAAACGCAAAGGGCGATAGGGTAACATATTCAGAGAGAACTCTGGCTGCTTTGTCAAGTGAGATGAAAATAAAGCACATTGTATTGCATTGAAGGCGACGCCTGAATGAATTAATGAATATTGACTGATAAGAGGCATAGGCAGTAGAGTAGAAAACAAAAGAATATGTTACACTGCGAGAAAGGCGCCTAAAGGAACAAATGAACATTGGCAGTATAAGGTTAGGAGAAAAAAGACGCCAAAATGAATGAATGAATATACGCGTACATAGTGAGGCATCACAACACATTAGATATTTTTGCGAAATAGTAAATAGGGTAAGAAAGGTAATCGAAACGAATAACTGCATAACAAACGCATCAGGGATAGAGATATAAGGTTGCTTCAGACGCCTAAATGAACGACTGAATAAAGATTGGCACCGGAAAGGACAGTATGAGAATACATTGCTAAAGAAAGACGCCTTAATGAACGAATTAATATAGTTGCACACATAGCGAATAAAGAAGGCCTATAAGGTTAGAAGAGTTAAGTGCACGAAGGTATATAGGGGAAATTAAAAGAATAACTGCTGGTTATTTGGAGGATGCAGTGGAAAAAGAGCAGGCTAACTGGAGGGCGTACCGGGCACAAGTACACAGGATACGCAAACCGATGAGCAGCATAGCTTTGACATTACAGGACGCAGGCAAAGAATGCTTACTAGGTTTTACTCGGGGTTTACCGAGATCGACATTACGGTTAGGCCAATGCCGAAGATGCAGACCCCGAACAGTGGTTGCACACCATTTTTGACGATGCACTGGACTATGTGAGCACCGAAAGGTTGGAAACCGAACCCGGGTACATAGGACTCACCATTCACGCTACACAAGAGGGTTTTGCGCCAATGAGTACGATCGTACGCAGGTTCGATCAGGTGAACACGAACGTGTTTTTGCAAAGCGTTCAAAAAGTTATGCAAAGCAATAAGGAGTTTGTGTTAGGTGGACCACTAAAGTTAACCTGCGTATGGACGAAGGAGGTCACCGGCGGATGTTATAAACCGTGCGATGCGTGCTCTAGCAACAGGGGTATTGTAAAAATTCGAAATAGGGATGCTATATGCCTGCCAAGGGCGATCGTTGTGGGGAAGGCCAAGGCGGACAAAGACGTGAACTATACCACGATAATGCGATTTGAATTCCTGCAGAAGAGATGTAGGCGCAGGAGTGAACGACGTGAAACGATACGATGAAGGCCTACAGGGGTACAGCATTACCGTGTTTGGGGATCATAGCGGGGAGACGGTGTTGTACAAGTCCGCGAAACATGGAGGCAAGCCCATCGATCTTATCCTTCACGATGGGCACTAAAACACGATAGTGAACCTGCACATGGCGCTGAAGTGCAAGATTATTGCCGCGAGTGTAACCATCCATTTACCATTCCAAGGGAGCAGCACCGCTGTGACAACAAATGCACAAAATGTCACATGCTGTGTAGGCAACCCTTTACGCGATATGTGCGCTGTGTCCAGTGTCGCCGAGACTTCAACGGGAAAGTGTGTTACGTGAATCATTTAAAGAAGGGAGGGGTATATGCCAAAGAGTATACCGTGTGCGAGATGGAAAAAGTGTGCTTGGTGTTCCATAGGCTGTACAACATGAGGGACAGAAAGCCCCCACACACTTGCGGCGAGACGTTTTGCGGCAACTGCAAGATGCACGTGCAACCGAACCATATGTGCTATATTCAGCCGTGCAGAGGAAAGAAGCTAAGAAACGACTTTGTGATGATGTTCATAGACTTTGAATGCACGCAGCACACCTCCTATGAAGAGAAGGCAGACGTGCTTGAGCATGTCCCTAACCTACGCGTACTGTACCAGGCGTGCCCTTTGTGCATAGCCGACAAACACCAAACGGCGTACTGCACGCAATGCGTATAAAGGAGTGGATATTTGCGCAGGATCCGGTAAAACAGCTGTTCGAACACGTCACGGATTCGCGGTATGACCGATGGGACGTCATCATCATCGCACATAACCTGAAAGTCTATGGCGGGCAATTTGTGCTAAAGCATATGGTTGGAGTGTTGCATTGGAGGCCCGAGCTCGTTATGTACAGTACAAATGTATACCAAATATAGCATAAAAATGTAACTTTTCTGGATTCGTTAAATGTTCTGCCGATGGCCCTGGCCAGGTTTCCCAAAACGTTTCAGCTGCAGGCGTGCAAAGGCTATTTTCCGTACCTGTTTAACACAAAAGATCACCAACACTACGTTGGACCTATTCCCGACCAAAGGTATTACTGCCCGACAGTATATCCGAAGACGCGGGACCGGACTTTGAGCAGTGGCACGCGGAGAAAAGGCCTCGAACCACGTCTTCGACATGCAAGCCGAAATGCTGGCGTACTGTAGGATGGATGTAGCGCTGCTGTGCCAGGGCGTGCTGAAGTTTAGGAAGGAGTTTCTCGAAGAGAACTGAATCGACACGTTTAGGGAATGTGTGACCATTGCGCAAGCGTGTATGAACGTGTATCGAAAGCGCTTCATGCCTAAAAACCAAATACCCATGATACCCGCTGGAGGGTACCGGCTTGCCGACAAGCATTCGCGCATAGCATGCATATGGCTGTCATGGCTCGAGCAGCAGCAGAAGGTGAATATCATGCACGCGGTGAAGGGGCGCGAGGTCAGAATTGCCGGGCACAAGGTGGACGGATTCGAGGTGACACAAGAATCATGTACCTATTTCACGGCTGTACACCACGTGTTTCCCGAATAGGCACGCGGTGCTATTTTGCACAGGAAACGAGGCGATAGCCTCGCGGTTCGAGAGCACGGCGAAGGTGACCGAGAAAATAAAACATGCCGGCTACGCCGTCGTCAAAATGTGGGAATGTTGCTTAAACGAAATGTTGAAGGCTAACGCTCGGCTGGCGCAGTATGCGAAACAGTTTGCCATTCCCGACCCCTTGGACCCTAGGCATGCCTTTTACGGAGGGCGCACCAACTGCACAAAGACCTACTGCGAGGCAGCGGGAACGTCGAGACTGTTCTACTACGATGTGTGCAGCCTGTACCCCTTCGTGAACAAGACAAAGCCGTACCCTGTAGGCCACCCGAAAATCCACCTTAAGTACTTTCCTAGCTTCAAAGAGGTTAAGAGAGGGCTCATGAAGTGCACGGTCCTGCCGCCGCAGCACCTGTACCACCCACGCACCGCGTGAATGGAAAGCTTATGTTTCCGCTGTGCCGCGCATGCGCGGAGGCAGAACCTCAGGGGAATTGTGAACACGACGACGATGCGAGAGCGCTATCGGGTACCTGGATGGTGGACGAGGAGAAGATAGCCCGCGTGCCGGAGGTGAACGAGCTGTGGGAATACGACATGGTGCAATACGACCTCACAACAGCATCTAAAGGGCTCTTCGAGGTCTACGTGAACCAGTTCCTGAAGATTAAGACAGAAGCCTCCGGTTGGCCGGCAGACTGCGGGACGCCCGAGGACAAAGAAGCCCTTGTGCGTAGGTTTTACGAGCGAGAAGGCGTTACCCTGACCCCGAGCGCCATCACCCACAACCCGAGTAAGCGACAGCTTGCGAAACTCATGCTGAACAGCTTCTGGGGCAAGTTTGGTTAGAGAGACAACCTTCCCACCTGCGAGCTGGTGGATCAGTATACCAGGCTGATCGATCTGCTTAGCGACCCTGCCGTGGAGGTACAGACCTACGTACCGGCCACAGCCGACACGATGTACGTGGTGTGGTGGTATTGCGAGCAGAGTCCTAAACTAAGCCGAACCACAAACGTCATCATCGCCGCGTACACAACGGCGCATGCGCGACTGGTGTTTTATGATTACCTGAAGCGGCTAGGCGAGCGGGTGTGCTATTTCGATACCGACTCGGTGATTGCGGTAGGTGTACCAGGGCAGTGGATGCCTCCCGTGGGGAGCTTTCTTGGAGACATAACAGACGAATTGGAAAAATGCGGGAAAGGGGCGTACACTTCCCGCTATGCCTCCACGGGCCCCAAAAGCTACTGCCTAGAGGTACGGTGCCCCGAGACAGGAAAAACGCACACCGTGTGCAAAATCAAGGGCATCACGCTAAACTCTGGCAACCTAAGGACGGTGAATGCCAACGTGATTCGCGACGTCATACTGGAGGATCGCGCCAAAGTGGTAAGGCTACGAGGCACGCAGATTTCGAGGAAGCCGTTGTGGAACGTGGTCATGCAACCGGCAACGAAGACCTTTAGAATGGTCGTCACCAAACGCGTCATGTATGACGAGTTCGATACCTACCCCTACGGGTTCAAGAGAGGGCGTTGCTTGCATTAAAAACACCCTGTTGGCAGGACATGGCGGTCATTGCCGCAGCAGCTATGCCAAAGCCCACCCTTGCCACCACATGCCCCACGCGTTTTCCTTCCCATGCACCATGCTGGTAGCAGGACCATCCCGCTGCGGAAAGTCCACGTTTGTGAAGAATCTCATAGAGAATGACGCGCAAATGTTTGATAAGCCGTTGCGCAAGGTGCTGTGGTGCCACCCAGAGGAATATATGCCACAGTCGGAGGAGCTGCCTTTGGCGTGCGAGGCGCACCCAGGGATACCCGAACTCGCCGACGTGCGGGAGAACTACCTTGTCATCCTGGACGATTTAATGTATGACGGGGATTACCTAAACGTCTCCAACTTCTTTACCCGCGACTCTCACCACAGGCGCTTTGGGGTGATATATATCTTGCAAAATGTTCTGCCGCAGGGGAAGAGATTTCGGACGATATCGCTGAATGCAAACTACATCGTCGTGTTTAAAAACAATAGGGACAAGATGCAAATAGAAAGGCTGTGCCAGCAACTGGAGCCGAGAAACTCTAAATTTCTACTGGAAGCGTTTGAGTAGGCGACAGAAAAGACCCACGGGTACCTGGTGATCGACTGCACCCAGTATACACCAGACGCCTACAGGTACAGAACCGGCGTTCTACCAGGCGAGCGTCTATCGTACTTTATGGCTAAGGCCTAAGAGCGGTCCAAGCTATCCCTGCCCGAAAAATGGAAGCTGATGAAATATAAATTGAGAAACTACCTGGGGCTGATAGCACAAGTGAGAAAACCGTACCTGCCAGCGGAAGGCCATAGCGACGATGATGCCTTTGAGGATAACCGGAAAGCAGCAAAGCAGGGACCCCAGAGAGGAAGGCAAAGACCCCTTTGGTGAGCAAAGGGAAGTAAAGGGTGGTTCGCAAACTTAAAGTGAAGCGCCTTGAGGCGGGCAGAAAGCGCAGGGACGAGACGTTCATTCACTTTGCGTCGCGTAAGAGGGCCGGGTACCCCTACGAGTTCAGAAGGCGCCGTTGGGAACCCCTGTATAAGGAGTAAAAAAAGAAAACCATGAAGGAATGGACGGAGCTAAGGCGCATTTATGGCAACCCCGAACACGTTGCAGGGTTGTCCAATCCGACCAAACTTAGCAGGGTCACGGGCATCTCTAAGGCCAAGGTGCAGTCCTTCCTCGAAACGCAGGACAGATAAACGTATCACAAGCCGGCGCGAAAGCGCTACCGCACCAGGTTCTACCATGTCACCAATATAGACGATGTGTGGGAGGCGGACCTCAACGTGATCCCCAACCTCCAGCCACATAACTCGTCCTATGTCTACATCCTGATCGTCATTGACGTCTTTTCAAAGTATGCCTGGGCTGCGCCGCTAAAGACCAAGCTAGGCTCGGAGCTCGTATCGGCGTTTACCGCCATATTCTCCGATCGCATCCCCAGGGTGCTGCAGACGGACAAGGGTACCGAGTTCACCAGCTTAACGTTTCGCGCCTTTCTAGAGCGACACGGCGTGCGGCACTAAACCACCACGAGCAACGTGAAGGCTAGCGTTGTGGAGCGCTTTAACCGCACGCTAAAGACCAAGATGTGGAAGTACTTTACGCACGCCAACAGCTACCGCTACGTGGACGTTCTTCCGGCCTTGGTCAAATCGTACAATGGGTCTTTCCACAGGCCCATCAAAATGGCCTTCGCCGACGTGACGGAAGCCAACGTGCTGCAGGTCTACAACAACATTTTCGCCCATAAAAAGCTGCAAGCGAGCCACAGGGGCCCTACGCCCCTAAAGGCGGGTGGTCACGTGCGCATATCCAAGCAGAAAACGCGGTTCGATAAGGTCTACGAGCAGAAGTGGACAGAGGAAATGTTTAAGATCTCCAAGGTGGTGCGAGGATCGCCCACGGTATATAAAATCGTGGATCTTGCAGGAGACGCCATAGAAGGGATATTCTATGCGGAGGAGCTGCAGAGAGTGGCGCTCCCGCAAACGTTCAAGGTGGACACAGTGTTGCAGTCCAAGGAGCGAGGAAAGAACAGGCAAGTGCTCGTCAAATGGAGGGGATATCCTAAAACGTTTAACTCGTGGGTGAAGGCCTCTTCGGTTCAGCAAGCATGATCAGGACTAGGCCGTTCTCCATCACGCTGGTGATCAACGCCTCCATGGACCACTACACCGGCAACACGACGGCCAGGTTTTCAAACATCCTCCCCGAGAGAATAGTGCTGCAGGGAGAGTGGGAAGTGGCCTTGCAAAAGGTGCGGTATCCCATTAAATTCTACAACGCGTTGTTGCGCACCAAGTACACCTTGTCGCTGCAACCGTCGCAAACGAAATTCAGCCAGCAGCTGCCGCAGACCATTGTGTACGACCCCGAGGAACTCGTGCAGAGCGTCAACTCCGCCATGTCCGAACATCTCGGCGTGCAAGACATCTTCCTCATCGATCTCGCAAAGAGGGTGACGGTGAAAAACGAGGCCGTGCACTCGGACCCATGCACTCCGTTCCATTCTGGGCCTTCGTAGAAAACGTCCTGCCGGAGATCGTCGTGCGGCCCGATGAAGGCTTCGTTTCCGATTCGCCAAGGAGCAGGCCGAAGCCAAAGCCAAAACCCAAACCGTCACCAAACCACCAGGCCAGTTCCGTGGCGAAACCGGTTCTCGCCGCGGAGCCACCAGTTTCGGAGCCCGTTGCCGTCTTGCGTAGGGAACACCTCGTCCCCAGTTTGCTGCTCACCCCGTCACTGGCCAAGATGCTAGGCTTCGAAACATTTAGCAACAACGTTCATGCCAGGCAGGGCAAGCACCCCGTGGATCCCTATATGGGTTTTCCTTACGAAATGTTCATCTATTGCAACCTCGTCGTGCCCCAAGTGGTGGGCGACACCTTTGTCCAGGTCATCGAAAGCGTGGCCGTGGAGTACCAAAGAAGCAACAACACCTACATGACCGATGAGAAGACGTTCTCGCCACTTAATTGGGTGCTTCTGCTGCAGCACGATTTCAAGAACATCGACATAGATTTAAGAAACGGATACGGTGATCTGCTACCATTTGCCGACGGTTTTTCCTCCACGGTGATGCTCTCGTTCAGGCCGAAGCCACCCTCCTGGAACTGAACGCCGTCACCCAGTACTACCTTAATTAGGCTAGACGATCGCGATTTCGTCCTCTTTAGGGGAAAGTGCTATTGGAGGGGTAGCGGCCTATTCTCCGCTTTGGGCGGGCTCTTCAGAACCATTCTGCCGTTTCTCAAGAGCGGCGCCAAGGCGATCGGAAAGGAGGCCCTCAAGGTGGGCGCAAACGTGCTCGCCGACGTGGCTACCTCCGGCACGGCTCCCAAGGAGGCGCTAACGACGAGGCTCAAAGAGGTGGTAACCAACCTCAAGCGAAAGGCCGACGACAGTAGTTAAGACCCCGGATTAGCCAAGTGTATTAACGATAATCCTGCCGCTAGGTGGCGTTGGTGTCGCGTTAATACTTCTTAATCCGCCTTAATCCGATGGATTAAGGTGGATTAGTGGGATTAGCGGGAACTTCGAAAAGTTGCCACACTAGTGGTGAGGATGAAGGATAATCCGTTTGCTTAATCCGGGGTTTGAATAGAGGGATGAGGATTAGTGATTGTTGGCAGAAGATAATGGAAGAAAGGAGGGTGTGGGAAATGCTGAGGTGGATGTTGGATAAGGATAAAAGAAATGTCACGTGATTGTGGGATTAAGGGTGAGACAAGCGCTAAAATTTGAATTGTGAGGATTAATACCATGGGTTGAAGATCAAGGCAAATGAAAGGTGAGAGTAGCGCGAAATTTGAATAGGGAGGATAAGCACCATCCGGTTAAGCCGGAGGACTAGGGAAGAAGGAATGGAACCGGAAAAGATGATGTGGATATTGGATTGGGCTGAATGAAAGGAAATAGGGATTGCAAGTCACGTGATATAGAGGAGCGGAGCAGCGAGGTGTTGTGTGTTGGGAGTGCGGGGACGAAAAGAGGTAAAAGCTTGCGAGTGCTGGATAAAAAGAAGAAGAGAAGGAAGTGACGTGTGATGCTGTGATTGGTTAAAATAAGAAGTGATGTTATTGGTGGATTGGGATTAAAGAAGGGTAGGGATTGGTGTGAATAAAGGTGATTATGATTGGTTGAAAGAATGTGAGGTGAGAGTGGGGGTGAGGAAAAGGTGAGGGAGGTATAAAAGGATAAGATAGCGGGTGAAAAGAAGGATAATGCAATGATGATTGCGATAGTGACAGCATTGCTGATAGTGGGAGTTGCTAGCGCAGATAGGGGTTGCGTTAGTTTTGGGAGGTGTGGGTTCGAGTTGAATGACGAGACGGGTCATTTGGAAAATGTGACAAGATGCGATAAGGATTACGAAATGTTGCCTAACTGTACGTGCGTATACCGGAAGGGTAGTGTTTGTAGGTTTGGTTCTGACTTTATAAACTTGGGTACACTTAAGAACGTGTATAATTGTTTAAAGCCAATAACCAGATGTCAGAAGGGTGGAAGGTGCGGAGGGATGATGTACAGGGGTGTAAAGATGGGTCAAGTTGAATGTCCTGAGGGTTACATTGTAAATGGAAGGTGCGGGTGTGAAAAAGGAAATGCGAGGGAGGAAGACGGGTGTAAATTTTATAGAAAGCCTGTGAAGATGTATGCTGGCGACAACAGTTAGATTCTTGTGGAGATGGTGGATTGTAGTTTGCTGATGGATACGGTGGATTTGCCGGAGGGTTTGGAATTGGAATGGCGACTGACACCCGAGGAGAGTGAGCTTGTGATGGCTTATAGCGTTGTAAAGGAGATGAATTCATATTTTTCTGAAAATTTTCTTTACGTTTTCGGGCGATGTGAAAAATGGGGTGAATGGGAGCTAAGCTTAGGTGAAGGGAGGAAAGTGAGCGGGAGGGTGAAGCGGTCGTCTAGGTGGTCTGCGGAGGGGAATTTGAAATTGAATTCGGAATGTGATGGCGGTGGAGCGGGAAGGGTGTCTGTGACGAGTATAAGGAAAGCGGCATCTAAGAGGTGTAAGAAGGGGATGAATGGAATGAAGCAAAAGATGAAGAGAGAGTGTGATAGTGAGGAAAAGGAAGTAAAGAGGATGATTGACGCGGGGAAGAAGGAAAGAGAAGCATGTGAAGGAAGGGCAAGAGAAATGCAAGGAATGGTGGTAAAAATGAAAAAGGAACTGGAAGAGAAGAAGCAGAACGTGACAAAGCAGCAGGTGTTGGTGGACAGAATAAAAGGAAACGTGGTAAAGATGTTGGAAGAGTTTGAGGCATTAAAACAGATGATTGGTAGTTGGAAAATGCATGCACGCGGGGAGTGGATGAATTTGCAAACTACGAAGCAAGTTATGACGAAGACACAGAAGAAGAGGTTGGAGATGGTGGAGGGGATGATGGGAAAGAGATGAAAGAAGAAGAAGAAGAGTTTGAATACGGAACGAAATGAAAAAAGGATAAGGTAGCTGAAAGAGAAAATGGGTTAATTATGAAAACAGAATTCGAAATAACCATTAACTCGTAAAGGACGAGAACACGACGCGCGATATTGGATGTAAAAACATTATGTGTGTAGATAGGAAGACGTTATAGTGAAGAGAGTGTGTGTTGGTGGTAAATTAAAGAGCTGGTTATCACGAATGCAAACCTTGAGTTGAGTAGGGCAAGCGATATCTTTTGAGCTCGCTAACGGAAGTCTGCGGTATAAGATAAAAGCCAGCTAGCGGGACCTTGACGATTAAGTTGTAATGTAGAACGGTTGCCTTGATGTCAAATATTGTTGGAAATGCAACGCTTTTTAGAGCTGATAGCTCAAGTCTTGTTGCCGGTAAAATGGATGTCTGTGCTTGTGGAAAACACATAAGTACAGTGATAGAAACACTAGCTTAGTAGAATAAGAGAAAACAAGTTTAAACGATAATAATAATAATAATAATAATAATAGTAATAATAATAATAATGTTGTACCACAAATATAGTTTGTAACATTGGGCAAGTGACGTGTTTTTTTGGCGAAAACGCAAATATTGCAGCTGGTAGTTTAAGCGTTGTTGCCGCGGTTACTGCGTATGTAGATCAATGCTTCGAGAAAAAAATTATAGAAACGCGAACTTAGAGCACCGGCGAAGCAAAATAATTTTTAACGATAAAAACATAAAGTTTTAGTAGCGTATGAAGCTATAGGTTCAACGCTTTGTATGACTATTCACACTACATGATGGTCAAATAAGAGTGTATAAATAGAGAAAAAAGGACTACGTACCTTAAAAAGTGTTGATAACGGTGGCGTCCCATTTCGAAGACATGGAGTTCGGTGGACACTTGCATATTTACACTCGCAACAAGAAAGAGAACGCGCGAGAATGGCGTTTGGAAATACTTGGAAGAAACGAGGATAGAAACGGTTTGTTTGCGAAAGCCCTTGAACGCACGCACAGCGTGTGCAAAAATACTAATATTAAAACACACAGTAAAGTATTGCGACGAATAAAAGAAAAAAGCGGTGGCTACCGAGGGGAGAGCCGGTTGCGCCATGTTGATGTGTAGAACTCTGGTTCAAGACTGCCTGTTGGGGACGGAAATGCGGTGCGCCATGTTGTAAAAAGAACTGAGGACCAGGAGTGGGGGGTTGGCGCAGCAAATGGCTGCCGAGAATAAAGTTGTGTAAGGGACTGTGAATATTTAAAAATGGCAGTTTAAAAGGAAGCTCATTAGCGAGAAAACGTTGAAAAATGTGGTTTTTGCGGTAAATGGCAGGAAAAACTGCTGCACAAGGAAAAAGGATGTTGTGGCCATTTTATATGGTGCAACCGGAAATGATAGTGGAAAAGCACGCGATTACGGTTTTTTTTAGAAGTTGAGGGGAGATAAACCAACGGGGATTTTTGTAAACGAGGATTTTCCCGAACGCGAGCGGAGGTTGCGCTGACGATAAGCACTATGTATAAAAGCATGGTACGATAAGCCGATTGCCGAAGTGCGACTTTTTGCCGTTAAAGCAGATAGTATGAAAAAGTGTGCTCGTAAAGCTTGGTGACATTTGTGTACATCTCTTTAGGCGCATTTGCACAGTACTTGAAAATAGCGGTATACGGGCTGATGCAATAAGAGCAATTTGTTTCACGCAGCACACAGGATACGGTGGCCTTGCGGTGCGTGTTGATATACTTAAGAGAAAAGGCGCAGCGGAAAGAACAGAGCAATTAGCAGGCTCGCGTTTTGTCATTTTTTTTTAAACACGAAGCGCTGCTTAACGGTATGGAGCCCGAGGATGGGACGAGTGGTGAGGCGACCTTGCAGCCTACGTTTGAAATTACAAGTCAAAATCAGAGATTGATGCAAAGGTTTTTTTCGGGCTTTACCGAAACGCAAGTGACAGTGAACCCTGTGCCAAGAGATGCAAACCCAGAGCAATGGGTGTCGCTGCTGTTTACAGATGTTGTTAAGTTCGCGAGAGACAACTTATTGGGGAACGAACCCGGGTACTTAGGCATAAGCATTGCGGACGAACAGCAGGCGTCGAAAGCGTTTAACATGAGCGTGAGGCGCACGGACCAGGTGAATGCGGCGGCGGTGATAAAATCGATAGAGAAGGTGATGCAAAGCAACCAGCAGTTCTTGCTAGGGGGACCTCTGAAAATCACCTTTGTGTGGACTAAGGAGGTCTCTGGTTCGTGTCGCAAGCCGTGCGACGCCTGTAGTATAAAGGTATAGCCGAAATTAAGAACAAAGACAACTTGTGCTTAGCAAGAGCTATTGCGGTGTGCAAAGCTAAAGTGGACGGTGACGTCAATTATACCACCATTAGACGTTCGGAATATCTGCAGAAACAAAAAGCTTTAGCTTTGTGCGAAAGCGTAGGAAAGATGGATGGCAGATTTACTATCGATGACGTTAGGCATTTTGACGCGGTGTTAAAGGGGTACGCGGTGACGGTGTTTGCAGATCATACGGGCAAGCACGTGCTGTACGCGTCAGATAAGGAAGGAGATAAACCCATTGACGTCATGTTTCACGAGGGGCACTTTAACGCCATTGTAGACTTGCACAAGTGCTTTAAATGCAAGTGGTATTGTCGGCATTGCCATTATCCCTCGGTGAACAAAAAAGAATTCCATCGATGCGATGGCGCTTGCACAAAGTGCCACCAGCAGCGCAATAAGCGCTATGATGTGGCGCGTGTAACCGAGACTTTAAGGGTGCAACCTGTTTCGCGAATCATGCGAGGAAAGGCGGTTTTTACCCGAAGGCGCTATCGGTGTGCGACGTGGAAAACGTGTGTCCTACTTGCAATAAGCTGGTGAACCTGAGACACCGAAAAGGGGCGCACGACTGCGGAGAAAAATTTTGCTCCAATTGCAAGGTACACGTGAAGAGCAATCACATGTGCTACATGCAGCCGTACTGTTCACCGAGCAAGAGAAACCGCTTCGTGTCCATGTTCATAGATTTCGAATGCACGCAGAACACGGCGTACAAGAACAAAGAGAACACTTATGAGCACGTTCCGAATTTATGCGTGCTTTACCAAGCGTGCCCCCTGTGCATAGACGAAGGCGAAAAGATGGCGTTCTGCACCGAGTGCGGCACGAAAGAACACGTTTTTGCCGACGCGCCGGTGAAGCAGCTGTTCGATCACGTGATGCAGCCGAGGTTCGAAGCCTGGGACGTCGTGCTGCTGGCCCATAACATGCGCGCCTACGACGGCCAATTTCTATTCAAATACATGGTGGGCACTTTAAAGTGGACGCCCGTGCTAATCATGAACGGCACCAAGATCTACCAAATGAAGGACGGTGACGTCACGTTTCTAGACTCGCTCAACTTCATTCCCATGCCGCTGGCTCGCTTTTCTAAGACTTTCGGATTACAGGAAAGCAAAGGGTATTTCCCATACCTCTTTAACACAAAGGAAAACGAGCATTACGTGGGTTCGATTCCCGACGCAAAGTACTACTGCCCGGACGGCATGTCGGTGGAGGGGAGGAAGGCGTTCGAGCAGTGGCACGAGGAAAGGGCGTACTCCGGGTACGTGTTCGACATGCAACAGGAAATGGTGGCGTACTGCAAGATGGACGTGTTTCTGCTGAGCCGGGGAGTTTCGAAATTTAGGAGAGAATTCCTGGACGAGAACAGAATAGACCCGTTCCGAGAGTGCGTCACCATTGCGCATGCGTGCATGTGCGTCTACCGAAAGCGGTTTATGCCGCGCGACAAGATCGCACTGTTGCCCACCGGCGGTTACCGCCTGGCGGACAAGCACTCGCGCATCGCCTCCATTTGGCTGTCTTGGGTAGAGGCGCAGAAAAACATCACCATCCAGCACGCCCTTAGAGGACGCGAAGTGAAGGTTCTCGGGCACAAGGTGGACGGGTATACGGAGGACAGGGAGGGGAAGCTGGTGTTTTTCCTTTCACGGGTGCTGGTACCACGGCTGCGAGCGATGTTTCCACAATCGCCACGCCGTGCTGTATAACACGGGGAAAGAAACGATGGCCGGCAGGCACGAGAGCACCGTGAACATCTCCAACAAGATCCGAAGCGCCGGGTACGACGTCGTCGAGATGTGGGAGTGCGAATTTAACGCGATGGCGAAGGCCGACCCGCAACTGGCGGCATTCGCGAAGGCCTTACCCCACCCGGAACCCCTGAACACGAGGGACGCCTTTTTCGGCGGGCGCACCAACTGCACCAAGACTTACGCCGAGGCGGCGGGCGACACCAAGATGTTTTATCTCGACGTCTGCTCCCTCTACCCCTTCGTGAACAAGACGAAGCCGTAACCCGTGGGCCACCCCAAGATCCACTTGGATCGCATTCCCAACCTCGAGGACATCCAGGGCGGATTGATCAAATGTACCGTGTTACCTCCGAATGCCCGTGCTGCCGGATCGCATCAACGGCAAGCTGATGTTCGTCTTGTGCCGCGCATGTGCGGAGGCGGAAAGCCAAGAAGCGTGCCGGCACCCGGAGGACGAGAGGTGCCTGACGGGGACGTGAGTCCTGGACGAGGTGAAGGTGGCCCTGCACGAGGGTTACCGACTGCTGCGCGTGTACGAAATTTGGGAGTACAACAAGGTGCGGTACCACCCCGATACGGGAGAGAAGGCACTGTTCGAGGCGTACGTGAACCAGTTCCTCAAGATCAAGACCGAAGCCTCCGGTTGGCCGTCGGACTGCCACTCGCCCGAGCAGAAGGAAGCCTACGTGAAGGAGTTTCTGCAACGCGAACGCATCGCTCTCGACCCCGACGCCATCGCCCCGAATCCGGGCAGGCGCGAGCTTGCCAAGCTCATGCTCAACTCCTTCTGGGGCAAGATGGGGCAGAGGGACAACCTGCCCACGTGCGAACTGGTCGACGGCTACGACAGGCTCGTCGAACTGCTCAACGACCCTGCCGTGGAGGTTCAGTCCTACCTCCCGGCCACGGACGAAGTGATGGTCGTCGTGGGGAGGTACGTCGATAAGAGCCCCAGGGTGAACCCCACGGGGAACGTCGTCGTGGCCGCGTACACGACCGCGCACGCGCGCGCACCTCTACGGGTACCTGCGCGCGTTGGGGGACAGGGTCTGCTACTTCGACACGGACTCGGTGATCGCCACGTACGCGCCGGGCCAGTGGATGCCGCCCGTGGGGCGCTTCCTCGGCGACATGACCGACGAGCTGGAGAAGTACGGCAAGGGCGCCTACGTCTCCCGGTTCGCCTCCACGGGCCCGAAGAGCTATTGCCTCGAAATTAAGTGTCCGGAGACGCATCAGAACTTCTCGGTGTGCAAGGTGAAGGGCATTACCTTGAATTCTGGCAACCTGGAGCGCGTGAGCGCGGACGTCATTCGGGACGTGGTGCTCGGGGATAATGCCAAGAGGGTCACTCTTGTGGGTACTCAGATATCGAGAAAACCCTTCTGGACGTTGGTCACCGAGCCTTGCACCAAGACCTTCAGGATGGTGGTGAACAAGCGCGTGCTTGCCGACAACTGCGACACCTATCCCTACGGGTTCAAGAGGGAGTGCGCACATAAATGAGACGTCAAGTGCCCTAGGTGTCCATTTCGAACCCGGGACCCGCACCATGCGCTCACCGCGCAGCCTTAGACGATTCGAGTTTCCCAGCACGATGCTGATCGCGGGGCCATCGCGCTGCGGAAAGTCCACCTTCGTGAAGTACCTCATACGCAACGCCGACGAATCGTTCGACCGGCCTCCCTCCAAGGTGCTGTGGTGCCACCCGCCGGAGTATTCGCCGAAAATCGAAACCCTACCGCTAGATTGCGAGATCCACGCCGGCGTGCCCGAGCTGAGTTCCGTGGGCGAAAATTACCTCGTCGTCCTCGACGATCTCATGTTCGAGGGTGGGGGTTCGAACGTGTCCAACTTTTTCATCAGAGACTCGCACCACAAGCGCTTCGGAATCGTGTACATCCTGCAGAACGTGTTCCCGCAGGGTCAGAAATTTCGAACGATATCTCTCAACGCAAACTACATCGTGGCATTCAAGAACAACAGGGATAAGATGCTAATAGAGAGGCTGTGCCAACAGATCGAACCGACGAACTCGAAGTTTCTGCTGGAGGCCTTTGAAAAGGCCACCGAACAACCGCACGGGTATCTGGTGCTCGAATGCACGCAATACACGCCCGACCGTTACAGGTATCGAACGGGCGTACTACCGGGCGAAACGCTCTCGTATTTCGTTCGCAACGAGCGCCGATGAGTGAGGTTTCGTTTTTAAATAAAGCGCGCCTTTCGACGCCAACGTCATTACCGCGCAAACATGGTTCGGGGTAAGACGAGTATTGCCAAATTGAGCAGCGCGCGCATAGCCAGGCAGCACGGAAATCTGACGGTGCTGGCCAAGGCAAAACCTGCTGTGCGCAAGAAGTTGTTGAAAAACGCGAACGGAGGTCTCATAAAGGCCATTTGCGAATGCATGCTCAACGTGTGCAGAGGTCACTGCAACTACCCACCAGATGCGTGAATCGCTTAAAAAGGCATAAATCCGCTTGGAGGAAGTTAATCGACAGGAAGGTGCCGTTGAAGAAGAAGAAGAAAATTTTGATTCAGAAAGGAGGATTTTTACCGGCGTTTCTTCTACCCATTCTGGCTTCTCTGGGTGGCGCGCTCGTGTCGAAACTTACAGGATGAAACTCGGCAGGCAGATCGTCGTGGCTCCGCAGCCGAAAACCGTAGAAAAGCTTCACCTCATCGACAAAACCATAGCTAAGCTGTCCAAAGAGATGCAGGACCTTCAGCGCAAAAAACAAACATCTGCAGACCAAAAGTGGCGATTAATGAAATATAAATTGGGAAACTATCTCGATCTCGTGTCACAAGTGAGAAAACCCTACCTTCGCGAAAGCGACAACGACGACGAGGACGACGTTCACCTTCTGGAGGAGGTGCACGTAAAGAAGGAGAAGTCAGGGCCATCGCGATCCGTAAAAGCTAACCCTTTCTCGCCCAAACACAAAAGACCGCCTGCTGCCTCACCCAAGAGGAAACCGAACAGGACCAGCTATAACCTTCGCATGCGAAGGTGGGATCCTCTTTACAAGTAAGCGATGAAGGAATGGAAGACGATAAGGCGTTATTGTGCAAAACCGGAACACCTAGCCGGCTTCGGCTCGGTAAATGCACTGCGAAAGGCCACAGGGATATCGAAGGCGAACGTCCAATCGTTTCTTCGAACCCGGACAGTTACACGTTGCACAAACAGGTGCGGAAGCGATTCCCGACTCGATACTACCACGTCACCAACATCAACGATCTTTGGGAGCCGGATCTCAAAGTCATGAACAGCATCAAGGAGCATAACAAACCTTACGCGTACATTCTCACCGTCATCGACGTCTTCTCCAAGTATGCTTGGGCCGTACCTCTGAAATCGAAGCTGGGGTCCGAGGTGGCACAGGCGTTTCGCTCTATATTCTCCGAGCGCGTTCCCCGCGTTCTGCAGACCGACAAGGGAGCAGAGTTTACCAACAAAACCTTTCGCGACTTTCTTAACCAACACGGCGTGCTTCATTACACCACAAAAAATAATGTCAAAGCCAGCGTCGTCGAACGCTTCAACCGCACTCTCAAGGCGAAGATGTGGAAATATTTCACACACACGAACCGCTATAGATACGTGGAGGTGCTTCCGGCACTGCTGCAGTCGTACAACAGTTCGTATCACAGGTCCATCAAAATGGCACCCAAGAACGTAAACGATACTAACATCGTGCAAGTGTACCACAATCTTTACGACGACAAGCGCCTTCCGCGTAAAGCGCCACCCAAATACTCTGTCGGAGATCATGTGCGCATATCCAAGGAGAAAATGAAATTCGACAAGGGATACGAGCAGAACTGGACAGACGAAATCTTCGAGATCCACAAGGTCGTGCGCGGTCGGCCGGTGGTATATAAGCTCAAGGATCTCGCCGGAGAGGACATAGACGGCAATTTTTACACCCAAGAGTTGCAAAAGTTCGAGCTTCCTCAAACTTACAAAATCGATCGCGTCCTGCAAACCAAGGGGCGCGGGCGAAACAAACAACTTTTGGTCAAGTGGAAGGGATATCCTTCCAAATTTAACTCGTGGGTTCAGGCTTCGACGATCGCTTCGATATGATCAAGACCGAACCCTTCTCGCTCACGCTCGTGAGTAACGCTTCCATGGATCACTTTACCGACAACACCACTTCCAAATTTTCCAACATATTGCCAGAGCGAATCGTGCTGCAGGGAGAGTGGGAAGTGGTCCTGCAAAAGGTGAGGTACCCCGTGAAATTCTACAACGTTTCTGAAGGCGACGCGCAGCTCATCGGCACCAAGTACACCATGACGCGCCTGCCCACGCATTCCAAATTTAGCTTGCAAATGCCCCCGTCCATCGTGCACGACCCTAAAGACCTCGTCAGCCGAATCAACGCCGTGATCGAGCAGAATTTGCACGTGGAAAACTTTTTTCTATACAACGACCACAACAGAACGGTGAGCGTTAACGCTGCAGTCACGCATGTGCAGCAACTTCCCGACATTCCTTTTGACGGTTTCGTGGAGAACGTCGTCCGCGTCGCAAAGACCACGGTTCTCAGCGAAGCGATGATGGGCGACGCTCCGGGCAAACTGAAACCATCCAGAACCCCGAAACCACCGCCACCAAGGCCCAGACCCAGCGGCACACACCATCCGCCAAAGCCACCGGGCTCTCCCAAACCAGCAACCGCCTCGCAACCCCCATCCGCTTCTGCACCGCAGCCTAAACCAGAGCCTACCGCTCCTTCGACACCAACGGCCGAAGGCGCATATACAACCTCTTCGGAGACCGCCGCAACTCCCGCTCAAACCGAACCGCTTCATCGCATTCACAGCTTGCTGCTGTCGCCCGCCATGGCCAAGATGCTGGGTTTCGAACCCTACACCAACATCATCCTGCAGAAAGCACCAAAACACCCCGTAGACCCGTATATAAGGTTCCCTTACGAAATGTTCATCTACTGTAATCTGGTGGCACCGCAAGTGGTGGGCGACACATTTGTCCAAGTGATAGAGAGCGTGGCGGTGGAATACGAAAAAAGCAACAACACGTACATGTCCGACGAAAAATCCTTCTTTCCTCTCAACTGGGTACCGCTCATAACACAAGACTTCAAAACAGTCAACATAGATTTAAGGAACGGTTATGGCGATCTTCTCCCATTTGCCGACGGATTACTCTCCACTATAGTTCTCACTTTCAGACCAAAACAACAGTAATGGACGTGCACACCGTCACGCAATACTATCTCAATCAAGCCGGTGGCGCTCTAGACCATCGGGATTTCGCTCTCTATCGCGGTAAGCGCTACCAGCGAGGAAGCGGTCTGTTTTCTGCGCTCGGAAGCCTTTTCAGAACCGTTCTACCCTTCTTAAAAAGCGGCGCAAAGGCGGTCGGCAAAGAGGCGCTCAAAGTGGGCGCGCACGTGCTGCCCGACGTGGCCACCAGAGGAAAACCTCCTAAGGAAGCTCTCAAGCTCAGGCTTAAGGAGGCAGGATCGAATCTCAAACGCAAGGCAGACGAAAAAATCGATTCGATTATAGGATCGGGCATGAGACGGCTCAAGGCAATAAAACGCGCGAAACTCTCCAAGCCGAAGCAGTCGAAGCTGAAACGCGGCAGGCGAAAGGTTCAAGACGTGTTCTCATAATGTCCGAAGCAGTCATCCACATGAGTTCCGAACTCGACCTCTTCAAAGACCTTCCCGTTCAGATGAACGTGGAGGAGTCTCGGTTCGTATCCCTAAACCCTCAAAACACCATCATGAAGAATGCTCCCATCACTTTTTATTATTCTGGAAATGCGGACGAATACCTCGACATGACTTACGTTGTCCTCGAGCTCTTCGTTCGCATCCTCGATGCCGATGGAGCGGCACTCAAAGCCGAGGATAACGTCACTTTCGTCAACAATGCGCTAAATTCCCTGTTTCAACAAGTGGAGGTATCGCTCAATAGCGTCATCGTCTCCATGCCACAGGCAGGATACCCCTACAGAACGTACCTCGAGACTCTTCTCAATTATTCGGAAGATGCCATGAACTCCAAGCTACAGTCCGCTCTCTGGATGAAAGACACGGCCTGTATCATGGACACGTTCGCCGCAAACGCAGGGTTCTTGTATCGCAAGGGGTTCACCACTACCAGCAAGGTCGTCCAGCTCCTGGCGCCCCTATCCAACGCCCTATTTAGGCAGGAATCATTGCTGCTCAACAACGTTAGTGTCACCATAAAGTTCACCCCTTCCTCCACCCAATTTCATTTGTTTTCCGACAAGACCACCTTCAAAGGTTACGCCGATATTCAGTCCGCCACGCTACATCTAAAAACCGTTAGACCCTCGCCCACCATCAAGCTTGCTCATCAGGTTGCGCTTGCAAAGAGCAACGCAAAGTACCATCTCAACGATGTGAGCTTTCACGCCCTCAGCATTCCCAAAGACACTAGCGCAATGACCTTTAGCGACGTCTTCACAGGCCAAACTCCCAGAAGGGTGGTGGTCGCCATGGTCTCCGACAAGGCCTACACTGGCGACGTTACCAAAAACCCCTTCAATTTCCAACATTTCCACATGAACACATTTCAACTCTACGTCAACGGACAACCCGTACCCTCTCAACTCCTTCAACCCAACTTTGATAAGGGACACTACATGCAATGCTTTCAAACCCTTCAAGACGGTCCCGGCATTCATTTCAAAGACGAGGGGCACTCCATCTCCAGACAGTCCTACGCCCACGGTTACACCGTCATGGCTTTCGACCTCACTGCCGACATGAGCGCAAACGAATCTTACATCTCCGGTCAGCGCCACGGTTCCGTGTCTATAAGAGTCGGTTTTGCCAAACAGCTGACAGAACCAGTCGTTCTTCTCGTACTGGCGGAAATACATCGCACCCTCCAAATCGACGCCAATAGGTCCATTCTCATATCATGAACTCCCTTCAAATAGACCGCTTCCTATCCACCTGCCCCTCAACGCGCCCTCACTTTTTAGGCGTTTTCGCCTGCGATACGCTACCCGCAGTAACCACCCATTGTAAGCTTCCGTTTGCCTTAGTCGTTAACACCGATACCATCACCCTGCCAGGCAAACACTGGGTTTGCATCTTTGTCGCACAGAGCAGTCACGGAGAGTATTTCGACAGCTACGGTCTAGCACCCCTATCGCCTCATTTTCTAGAGTTTCTCAACGGCTGCTGCGGTAACCGATGGTCGCACAATGCCAGAACGTTGCAAGGGTATGATAGCACCACGTGCGGTCATTACGTCATCGATTATCTCAACCACCGCTGCTCCGGCTTTCCCAAAAAACGCGTTCTTTTCCAAGTTTCACATCAGCGATTATAACCACAACGATACCGTCATTCAAAACACCTACAAAGACGCATGTCTCCCAAAATGTTCCGGCGCTCTACAGTCGTGTCAACCGTTGCAGGTAACGAACTTTCTGTACACCACCTCATTTCACTCCATAGTCTCTGGTGCTCATTCTCTCTCGTGTGCTCCCGCTGCTATAAAGCGCCATTCGCGCCTCGCCGGTCTTATTCGCAGTGAAACATGGAAACCGCACACACACCGCCCAGGTAAGCAAACTCCTTCTCTTGCGCTTTTCGTTTCCGCTTCATCCCATCTTACAATGCTCTAACACGCTAGGCTCTCTCTCGTTTCAGTGCCCTGGGTCTACAAACGCCGCAGCAATCGCCATCAGCCAAGAGGCAACTTACCATCCTCCAGGAACATCCCGAAGAACCGCAAGAACACCCGCCCAAGCAACTCCCCTTCATCGGACCCCTTTCTGATATATACTTTCTTAACCCACAACAAACCAAGTTCGTGTGCGTCGGCTTTTCTCCCGCCCCGCCACACCAGCTTGTGGTCACCATTGCAAAATGTGGAAAACGCAACGCCGTCGTCGTCACCTCCACAGAATGGAACACTCTCGCCGAGACAAAGTCTATCATCCATCGCAACCTTCACCACTCCGAGGGACGTCTGCAAGAGTATCAGTTCTGCGAACGCATTTCGATCCTCTTCAGCTGCGCTTTCGGAAAGCTAAACATCGTCTTCAAAGATCTGCAAGGCAACAGCATCTCCCTCAGCCCGCAAGAATGGGACGCACTGGAAAGCTTGCAACGAATCATTTCCAACATCCTCTATCACAAGAGGAAAGAAGAAATGGACGTGCAAAATCAAATATTAGCCTAACGCAAGTACCTCCATCATGATTCCAACACACCTTTCGATTCCACAAACTTTACCCAGTTCACCAAGTATATCCGGTGCGCTACTTTTCGAACCTTCCTGGAAATAGAACATTTCCTTAAACCTCTCCTCATCCAAAACATCGCTCAACCATAACCGTCAGTCGCCTCGCAACCACCAACCCATAAGCACCTCCAGCATGGGATTCAGAAACTACGTCTCCCTGTACTGCGAGGGAACCAAGGTGTTTAAAAATTACGAAGCAGAGGGGCATCCTAAAAGAATGCTCCTTATGCACTCCGTTTCATCGATCATTCCTACGACGACAAACTTGTGTCCGTCAAAGTTCACAGCTGCGAGAGCCAAATTCATTTCGTGTTCTCCAACATCAGTTTCAACGATATCCATTTCAAAACGCATTTGTGGCCTTCCTGCAACACAAATCGTAAAGAAGAAGAGCACCATTCGTCCCAACAATGCTTCCAATTTGTTGCCACAAGAGGTTTATACATAATCTTCTTCGAACAACAGTACATTTCTGTAGCTAACATGCAGGAAATGATACACCAAGACCGCATGTGCTTCGGCAGATGCTTAACCGTACATTTGGGCAATGTTCCAACCTATATTCTACCTGATCTTATACACGGCAAGTGGAAGTTCAGCGTCCATCAGAACAAAACTATTGTGCAAGAAGAAGAACACCAAGGCAAAATTACCTACAGCAAAAGCAACGTTTAGTGGTGAGCTTGGGTTTTTTCCAGTCCACCGTTATTTCCTTCCATTACAAATCCTCCCATTATCGCTTCCTGCGGATGCGGTTTTCCAACCGTTCAACATATCCTGCGGATGTCCGCTTCCCTTTCCCACACTCATTATCGCTTCCTCGGGATGTCGAGGTTTTCCATATCTCCCTTCCTGCCATTTAACAACCCAACCACTTCCTACGGATGTCCCGTTTCCTGCTATATCCATACCCACTTCCTTTCCCACACTCATTATCGCTTCCTACCGATTAACATCCCCACCACACATTTCCTGCGCATGCAGCCTTCAAATAAGCATACCCGTCCACGTTTAGCACGCAGTCCGTGCTCAGCTGTCGTCGTGACATGTCAGCAGACCCCTGTGCGGTTCCTCACTGCTCCTTCTGCCTCCATCCAACGTGCAGCTGCCAGCTCCATTCTCGTCTCACTCACCTGTGCCAGCGGTGCTACCAGGGCTTCTACGAAGACCTCGCTCAACTCAACCAGCACATCCAAGAGTTCCTCCGCAAATACGCCGGCAGAAACAACTCATGACCTGCGGGTGCTTCACCGTATTGTTAAAGTACCTCGAAAACGGAAAACGCCTTCAGGTGCTCCTGCCCCAAGAACGTCAAGTGCTCCTGCAAAACGGTAACACCATCTTCACTCGTTACCCTCCATTCGACGTAAACATCGTTTGGCATCAACTTTCCATCGACGCAAAGGAAGTTTGTGCTCCCTACCGAAGGTGCACCAAGCATTACAACCTACCAACACAACGCATCCATTTCGACGGCCCAGCTCCGTTTGTTAAACACTGCCGCTTCTGCCAAAATGGACGCCCTTCGCCAACTTGAAGAATTATCCAACACCTGCGACATACTCAGCGTCTCATCCCTCCGTGAAAACGTACCATACCGTGTGCAGAGTGTCAAATCAGTCGAAACCGTATACGGAGCCAAAACCGTCGTCAAACTAGACGACGATACCGAGGTTTTCCTCCCTTCCAGATTTGGAAAAGCCTCCCCCGAACTCATCCAAAACCTAAATAAAAACCCTTTCTGCATCATCTACAAAGGCGAAGAAAAACTCCGCAGCGGATTCAAACGTTTCGTCGTACAATTCACCTCCGCATATTGGCCTGCGAAACCGACCCCATTTTCGTCGGCAACAACCTCACCCTCAAACTACTCTTCAATCCCAGTCTCTCCACCAAAGGTCAATTTCCCTCCAATTTCCGCATCATCTCCTCCTGTACCACCTTCTTCGGTGACGTCAACACCGTCACCATCAAACTATTCATAGATCATGCCTATGTTATCCACGTCAACTATGCTCCTAACAAAATTAACCTCTTCCAACAACATTCCACCTGCATCATCTACATCAACAACAACGCAAAATCCGCACTCTGCAACCAAGTCACCGCTTCAGGTTGTCATGCCATCAGCTTCGACACAGACCTCATCATACCCATCCACATTCCCACTCCCGACCAACATCTCAGCGACAACTTCTCACACCTCCTCATCACCTGCAACACCCAACCTCTCCGTCGTCGTCACGTGTTTCGCATCGACAGCAGCAGCAGCGATGAAGATCAAGATGTAACGGTCCAACGTCCACCTCCCAAACACACCACATTTTTTAAAGTTATCCTAGAGCGTCAGTGCATAGACATGTGTAACAATGCATCTCAGACATAAACAGTGTATATGTGCTATATATCAATGTGATTTCTTTTTAATCCATTTTTTTATTCATATGTGTTTTTGTACTTCTTATCACAGTATTCATAGCTTTATTATCTATCATCCACATGTGTATTTTAATGCTTCTTGTATGTACTCGTTTTACCAAATATATAACAAATATTGTATATCTCTCTCTGTATCCTGTTTAATACAAATAAAAAAAAATAAAAAATAAAAGGCCCCGGATTAGCCAACCTGGATTAACGCTAATCCTACCGCTAGTGGCAACTTTTCAAACTTCCCGCTAATCCCACTAATCCACCTTAATCCAGCGGATTAAAGCGGATTAAGAAGGATTAACGCGACACCAACGCCACCTAGCGGCAGGATTATCGTTACTCCACTTGGCTAATCCGGGGTCTTAACTACTGACGACAACATCGATTCCATGCTCGGGTCCGGCCTGCGCCGCCTGAAGAGAATAAAACGGTCACGTTCGGCGGCGCGGCCTCAGTCTAGATCCGTTCGCAGGAGGCGCAAGGTTCAAGACATCTTTTCGTAATGGCCGATACTGACGCCGTGCACATGACCTCCGAACTAGACCTGTTTAAAGACCTTCCCGTTCAGATGAGCGTGGAGGAATCCCAGCTGATTTCGCTGAATCTGAAAAACAGGCTGATGAAGAACGCCCCCATCACCTTTCACTATTCCGGCAACGCCGACGACTACCTCGACCTCACCTACGTCGCCCTCCAGCTCACGGTGCGTATTCGAGACGTCGAGGGCAACGCTCTCAAGGACGAGACGAACACCACCCTGGTAAACAATCCTTTGAATGCACTGTTTCAACAGGTAGAGGTCTCCCTGAACAACGTCATCTTCTCCATTCTGCAACCCGGCTACCCTTACAGGACGTACCTCGAGACGCTTCTCAATTACTCCGAGGGCACCATGAACACCAGGCTGCAGGCGGGCCTATGGAAAAGGAATACCGCCGGCCTCATGGATACGTGGGATGCCAATGCGGGGATTCTGTATCGGCTCGGCCATACCAAAGGCGGGCGCGTCGTGCAACTCATGGGTTGTCTCTCCAACAAGCTCTTTAGGCAGGAAAACCTACTACTGTACGTCAGCGTCACCATTAAGCTGATGCCCTCCTCGCCACAATTTCACCTCTTCTCGCTCGAGAAGGATTTTAAGGCCTACACTGAGATTGCATCGGCAAAGTTACACCTCAAGGCTTTCGCCCACCATCAAACTGGCCCACCAGGCCATTCTCGCAAAGAGCCACGCCAAGTATCATCTCAAGGATGTCAGCTTTCCCTCTCTAAGCCTTCCTAAAGGGTCCAGCGGTATGACGTTCAACGACGTGTTCATCGGACAGATCCCCAGGAGGTTGGTCGTCGCCATGGTTTCCTACAAGCCCTACAGCGGCCAGTACTCCTCCAACCCGTTCAACCTTAAGCACTTTAACTTAAATTCCTTCTAGCTGTACGTCAGCGGCCAGCCCATTCCTTCGCAACCGCTTCAGCCCAACTTTGACAACGGCCAATACGTGCAATGCTTTCAAACCCTCCAGGACGGCCTTCACTTTAAGGACGAGGGGCACTCCATCTCGAGAGATCAATATTCCCACGGTTACACCGTTATGGTGTTCAATCTCACCGTCGACATGAGCGCCAATGCCCATTACATCTCTGGGCTGCGCCACGGCAAGGTATCTATAAGCATCGGCGGCGCGGCCTCAGTCTAGATCCGTTCGCAGGAGGATTTTCTAAGCCCCTGGCAGATGCCGTCGTGCTTCTTGTTTTGGCGGAGATTCATCGCACGGTAGAAATAGACGCCAACCACTCCATCCTCGTGTCATGAACACGTACCATCTCGAACGTTTTCTAACCGCCTGCCCCTTCACGCGCCCTTTCCTCTGTGAGGTTTTCGCGAGCGATCGGCTACCTCCGCCTCGCTCTTACTTCCTTTCCTCTAACAGCCGTCGTCAACACCGACCCGAGCACGCAACTGGGCCAACACTGGGTCCGCATCTTCGTCGATAGGGGCGGTAGAGGGGAGTGTTTCGATAGCTGCGGTCTAAGTCCGTTTTATGCCACGCATCCTGAAATAACTGCATTCGGTCTGCGGACCCCGTTGGACGCACAGTTCCATTAGGCTGCAGGGAAATAACAGCGCAACCTGCGGGCATTACGTCATCGATTACCTTTCTCAGCGCTGCGCAGGCCTATCCCGTGAAACATTCTTTTCCAAATTTCGTCGCTGTGATTTCCGGTTCAACGATCGCCTCATTCTTAAAACCTACAACCGCGTATGACTCGCCACAAGCTCACATCCCCACCAATCCTGCCAACCATTGCAGGTAAGTCTACAATGCCTCTCTCCCTCTCCTATCACCCTCTGTATCTTCCCCTCTCTAATCGAGTCTCCGTTTGTTTTTCAGCGCGCTCTCTCTCTCTGTTGCCTATAAGCCATGCGCAAAGCACCGTCGCTCCAGTTCACCATTGGGCAGCGAGGAGCAGAAGGACGATCCATCTCCGACGTGTAAGTCTCGTTGCACTTGCGCGCGCGCGTGTGTAGTTCTACGCTTTTCATTCTAACCTTTTATCCTTTATGTTGCAGTGCACAGCAGGTGCGGCAGCGTATATTCGGACCTCTATCCGACAGTTACTTCCTCAACCCGGTGCGCATTAATTTTGTCTGCGTCGGATTTGCTCCCATGGCGCCGTTCCAGCTCACGGTCACCTTGACCAGGTGCGCCTACAGCACCGCCGTGTTCCTGCCGGCGGAAGAGTGGCAAAAGCTGGTGGACACGAAGCTCATCATTCAGCGCAGAATACGCTTCCCCGAGACCAACCTACAGGAGTGCCAGATTTCGGCATGTTACACCGTCCTCTTCAAGACCATTTTCGGCAAACTACTCATCGTCGTTAAGGATCTACAGGGCGACAGCATCGCTCTAAACCCCGAGGAATGCGTCGTCCTGGACGGCCTTCTCAAACTCATCTCAGACATCCTATTTCACCAAAAGAAAGAGGAGGCCGACGTGCAAAACCAAATCTCGGCTTTCCACAAGGCCATGCTTCACAGCTTCGCCTCCAATGTCCCTTTCTATTCCATCAGTTTCATTCTATTTACCACGTATATCAGGTCCGCCAACACTAGAACGTTCCTAGAGGTCGAACATTACCTAAAACCACACTTCCAACAAAGCATCCTGCATCCCACCTCTTAACCACGCCTTCTCCCCCTCTTTTCCTCGCATTCCTGCTCCAACCTCCGGCAAGTATGGGCTACAAGCATTACGTCTCCGTCTACTGCGACGGCACAAAAGTTCACAAGAGTTACGAGGTCGACGGCCATCCTAAGAAGAGTACTCCCTACGCCCTGCGGTTCATCGACGACGCTTACGATGGCTAGATCGTCACTGTGAAATTTCACAGCTGTGCCGACACCGTCCACTACGTCTTTTCCAACTTCGACCTGCAAGATATTCAGTTCGCGGAAGACACCTGGCACCCCGGCAACGTCGACGACGAGGGGATCGCGGACGCCGTCTATGACGGCCAGCTCTTTCGGTTTATTCCGAGGGCCTATATATTGCCCTCTTAGAGGTTCCCTTCCTCTCCACCGATAGCCTGCAACGCATGGTCGACGAAGGGCAATTGTGCTACGGCAGGTGCCTTGCGGTGCATTTGGGCATCATCCTACATCATTCCAGATGTGGTTCACGGTGATTGGATCTTCAGCGTCAACGCCAACAAGGTCATCGCAAAGGAAAAAGCGCACGCACATGGCAACCTCATCACCTATAAAAGAAGCGACAGCTGGTGGTAGGTCCAATCCGTCTCTCTCTCTCCCACCATGCCTGCGGCTGCGTGCGCAACGCTTCACTACTCCATGTGCTTTTCAACGCCAGTGTAGATGCAGCATTCGTTCCTACTGGTGCGACAAGTGCAGCGCGGGAGTCTTTATTGACCTGCAGAAATTGCAACTTAGAATCGACGCCTTCCTAGAGAGGTATGCCAGGCGCCATGGCAGAGATGCCGGCTCTCATGAAATACCTTCAACATCACCGGGCTCTCTCGCACCTCAGCAATGAGGAGCTTCACACCGTGCTGCTGCACGCCGATTCCATCTTTCCAAGATTCCCTCCTTATGATTTGGATCACGTTTGGGAACGCCTAATGCCGCAACAGCAGCAGAAATTTAATGCTTACCGACGGTGCAAGCAACATTGGAACCAACTGCGGCATCGCATTCACATCGATGGGCCAGCTCCCGTCATCGCAGAGTGCCCATTTTGCCGCCAAGGTTAACCAACTTTGCACCTCTTATCGCCGCCGCCATGCCATATGCCGGATGTTGAACTTCCGTTCTCTCCGCACTTATAAGCACGCTCGTCCATCCTAAGCGTGTACAACCACATCAGCATGGCAGGCAGCAGCATCGTTAGCTTTCTTAACCAGGTGGCAGAAACCCTGCCTTTCATGTCCCTCGCTGAACTTCAGAGACGTCGACCCTACAGGATCTAGGGTGCCAGGGCCATCTCTACCAAGTACGGCAGAAAAATTGCCGTCGTCGTCAACAACCACGAACTGTTTCTACCGTCCAACTTCGATGCCATGGCCCAGGAGACCATCGACGAGCTCAACACCGTTCCCGTGTGCCTAACGTACGTCGGGGACAAAATGCTCAAAACAGGCTACGAACGCCGCATCGTAAAATTCTCTTTCCCTTCTCCCTCTCATCCATCACGTGATCCTTCCCGCCCTTTCCCATACAACGATTTCCAATAATCTCTCACGTCAGTCTTCAACATGCCTTGCAAGACGGACCCTGTGGACATTCACCCCATTCTAACCTCAAGGATCGTCTTTGACGTAGAGGCAACCGTCAATGCTGCAGGAACCTACGCCAACGGTTGCCGCATCGTATCCCAGGAGATCTCCGCCTTTGGTGATCATAAAATTGCCACCATCAAGGTCTTCTCCGGTGATGCTCACATCGTTAACGTCCAGTTCGTCCCTTCCGTATCCACCTCTTGCGACAAACAGGCCATATGCACCGTCTAATTTGGGCACAACCAGTCTCCATCCTTAGACAACATCGTCTCCTCATCGGGCACATTTCCAGCTGGCGTTTGCAGCCGTCAAAACATCATTGCACCTCTATTCGTACCCACCATCGGCGCCGAGATCGATCCCAATTTTCGTCACATTCACCTCACCTGTGTCACCTGTGACAATCAACCGCCGCAACCTTCTCTCAACCAACAGGATCTACCCTTCAACAACTGTAATACCACATACTTTAATATCGTCTTTCTCACCAACGATGACGGCCATCTGTGTTAATGTATTCCTGCAAAAACAATTCTATCAAAAAACAATGTATGTGCTAGTGTGTGTGAAAAGAAACAATATGCTTTAATGTATCATAACATCTCAATGCATGTTCATTGTTAACCATAGATTTAAGCATGTGTATTGTTACAACATTATATGCTCCACTATGTAAATCTTTATTATTTTTTCAATAAAGTTTTATACATCTATAGGGATTAAACATTCTGTTTTTTTTCGATATTCCTGCCACCTCACAAATAACATCCTGTAGGTTTATTCTTTTTTTCCAAATTTTTGCAAAATAAACCATATGGTTTTCGTAAATTCTTCCCAATAAAAATTATTGCATAACATTTCTACAATTGCGCAATTCCGTCCGCCATCTTGTTGCGTAACCTCTTCCAAATAAATTCTATTTCACACATTGCGCAATTTCACCATTTGTTTTGTAACGTCCACACAAAAAAATAATATTTTGCATAAACGCCATCTTGTGGCGTAATATTTCAAACATTGCGCAATTCCGCCATCTTGTTTCGTAACTTCTTCTCAATATACTATTGCATAAACGCCATCTTGTGGCGTAACGTTTCAAGCATTGCGCAATTACGCCATCTTGTTTCTTAACTTCTTCTTATTATGGCATTGCACCATTTTGTGGCGGAACTTTACCCGCCTTGCGCTTTTCCGCCATCTTGTTTTTGGCGACACTCGCACCATCCACCATCTTAACACTTACTACTTTTTCCCGCCTTTTTTGCGGATTAACGCGACACTAGCGCTTAATCCCCCTGGTGGCAGGATTATCGTTAATCCAACCGGTAAATCTCTATATATCACTACTGTCATGATTTTGTTACAGAAATTATTCAGCCTGCCTTAACTCTTCTGCTGCAAATGTTACCTTTTCCGATTTTACCGTGCTATACACTGTTTCGGAAAAGCGATGGAGGAATTACACATTTTCTTCTATTTTAATAATATTTGTTATGAATATGAAGCGGTTTATGGCATTGAAAATGTCAGCGGAGACAAGTGTAACGAATACAAATATAATTCAAGATTTAATAATTCAGTTGTGCAACGGTAGTAGGATTGTAAGCACAAAAATTACAAAACGAAACAAGCTGTGATACCTTCCACGCAAACATGGTAAAAACTATTCCTAAAACAGGTACTATTTTTCACAAAAGTAAGTGTTCAACTTCAGTGAGATCTGCGCGAAGGGTCACTTAATTCTCAGGCTTCTTGCATATATAGTATGTGAATGAAATTTGCAATAGGTATGCTTCCCTTGCTGTTCACAGAGCATGGCAACCATCGGCTCAGCTCGCAGTTTTGAAAACCAATATATATGAAATACTTTCTACAGGTGTGCTGAGGTTGAATTTGCAATAATTACCGATTACGTTACAATGATTGTAGAAATGTTGCTTTTGAAAACTGCGAGTTCAGCCGACGGCTACCATGCCCTGTGAACAGCATGAGAAGCATATGCTAAATTTCATTCTCACACCATCTATGCAAGAACACCTGAGAATTAGGTGACCATTCGCGCAGATCTCACTTAAGTTGATCATTTGCTTTTGTGAAAAACAGTACATACCTAACAGTTTGCTGCGATGTTGTTCTCTTCGTTTTTGCACACTACTTCCTTCATATACATACCGAGGCTTTCACGGCCGGCGTCATGGCTAATAATTGAATTGCTACTATCCGGTCTTGTAGGCCATGGTCTAGAAGGCACCGTTCAATTATTAGCCCTCCTCCTTCACTTTGCTCTATTTCTGAGCATCGGGACACAGTGCCATGCATAACGACAGATCTTTCTATAGGGAGTATACTACATTTCAAGAAATTAAGTGTATATCTTTTGCGATCAGTAAAGTTCAAGCATTATGCTATGGAGGGTATGAAAATATAATCAGACTTGATGGGAGACGTTGTAGGTGGTTACTTACTTGGAAGATTTCAGCGGCTTTGTTTCTCATGGTATACCAAAGTACGCATAAAAGATTATGACAATTAATTAATAATAGACCTGTAGCTATATTATTGATTATATAATTAAGTGAATATTGAATAAAACATACATCTTTTGTTTCTAAAAATGCATTTTTTATTTGGGGGATCTCAAAACACACTTCTGGTGAAATTTCGATGTCAAAGTGGAATGCAGAACGTTTTCTACCTTCGGTACCTAAGTAATAGAGAAAGTGAAACGGAATTAAAGGATACTAAATTCGGTTTCAGGGTAGCTATTATAAACTCTAACGCCAATAAATGGAAGGTAGAAAATTTCCAGAAAGAAGATCGTTACTCTTTTGTTATAAGTACAGAAAAGCTTTCCGCAGGTAACCTATACTAATATTATAAAGAGAGAAAGTGTGTGTGTGTGTGTGTGTGTGTGTGTGTGTGTGTGAGTGCGCGCGCTTGTGTGTACGGTAGCCTCAAAAACCACTCAACCGATTTTGATAATTCATTTACCATAAAAAGGTCTTATTCTTCCAGATGGTCAAAGGCTATATAATGTTTACAAGATTTTAACAACTAGGGGTTTAAGGGTTTCCTTTACACATTCATGTCACTAAATTTTAATCCCGTTTCAGTGAATATGGATATCAGAGGCCACTTTTTGCACATTATTGCAAATATGGCAGAGTTTTAATGACTTTGAGCCTAAACGGGTAAATGAGAGGCTTAAAATATCTTAAAGTTTAGTTATTTTATGCAGCTGCATATCCTTTATATCACCACATTTCCATAATATTTCACTGAAATTTTATCAAGCAATATTTTTAGTATGATGTTGACAAAACCGGATACATTTGAATTTTATAAACTGGCAAAAATTAATACCGCAATTATTGACACGAAGATATAATGAATTAAATACAGAAATATTACTAAGATAGAGAAATAATTGCAATAAATAATTTCCGTACATTAAATCAAGGTATAATGTAATAAGCTTGAGTTAAAAAGATTTGTCCAAGGAAAAGATCATTAGCGAGTCATGTTAAGCAAAATCATTAGCCACACTGAAGTAGCGAACGCGTTGGTATAAAGATTCTTGGAATGCAGTTAGAGTTATAGTTCAGTACGTTTTAAGTCACGTAGACCACAATTCTGCCAACGAGAAATGGAAGGCAATTCTTAGATTTGAGGAGGTACCCCATAGCAACAAGGTAACAGATGCACAATTTAGAGTTTTGAGATTGGCTCCGCGCAAGAAGAAAGTTGGTAGGGGTAGTAATATGTAGGCAGATCTTGAGTTAATAATAAGGAGGTGCATTCTAATCAGACACACATTTGTTCGTGCACACCTTCGTGCATACATTCGTGCATACATTTGTAACCCTCTCTCTTGAGAATTGGTCACCTTAATCTGCTGATTACTCGTGTGTTATTTTAAGCGCGCGGTGACGCGCCTGTGTGAATAAGATTTAGCTGCCATCGAAAGGAACTTCTCCGGTAAGCATTTTAGCTAATGGTTTCTTGTATTGCGGAAACAGTTATATCAAACTGTAAAATTGATACTGCAGAAGTCAGCAGGTATAATAATTCAATTGTTATTGTTTCGAGTGCTAAGATTCATAATCAGTTTCATTCTTTATCTTCAAACGGTCGGAAACTCACTTCAAAGTTCAAGTATTCGATCATATTACATTTCTCAGTCAATTTAAATTGCTGTTCTCCTTTCACACTAAGCCCACGCATACCATGAGAAAGATCTCACAGCCAACCACTGTAGCAGCCGGCAGCAGAATTAACAGCGGTTATTGAAGCAAGGGGTATGACTTAAAAAAAAGAAGTGACGATTATTGCCCGGCTTCAAAAATTGGCGTCCCATCGTGGTGCATTACGGCTTCAAAATGTTCAGCTAGTCTTATATTCAATCCCTATTTTCAGCCTCTAACAAAAAAATCAACATTCTTTGATATCTATATAGATCAAACTTTGTGCGCGTATACTAATAGGATGCAACGAAAATTATAAGCTAACTTACAACTTAAAACAGCTCCCCTTACCACATGTTCAACCCCTTATGTAGAAATACGCACTGTTTAAACCATATGGTCAAAGCTTTGCATAATTATACAACAGGAGTTGGTAAAAATCTCGTTGTGTTACAACTCCCAAAATCCACCTAAATTTTATTTTGAATTATATAGTACTCGAACTTTTTAAAAGCTAGCCTTACTTTATTTTCAACCCCTTATAGATAAAACTATACTGCTTGGTCAACCATGGCACAAATTTCTGCACCTAGACTATAGGACTAGACAAAAATTATAGGATACCACACAACTTCAAGAAGATACCCATACTCATTTTTACAGCCCCTTATGTAGGAATTGACCAAAGGACACCGAACGAGAATGCTCCGCGCTAATGTGTGAGTCTCGCATTCGGGAGGTCACGGGTTCGATTCCTGTCAACCACCAACCTTGGGTTTTTCGTGGTTTTGCTTGGTCGCTAAACGAATGATGGGGTGGTTTCTCATCTACCATGACTTCTATTCTATAATTTTCCTTTCATTCGGTTTCCTTCTCATGTTTCAGGTAGGCTTCTAGTTTTCGTGGGTTTCGCGCAGTGTCGGACAGATACCGCGGATGCTTGATCAATGGAAAGAGTACTTCCCGTGGATACTAGAGAGCTGCTTCATCCAGGGTCGTTCATAGTGCTCACTAGGTAGCTCCAGTAGTGGGACGGGTCTTCGAGCCAAGAAGGACTATTGGTGTCTTCCTCGAGTCTCTGAAGTTTGTTTGCCTGCGGCCTGTAGGCTCCTGTGGTTCCTTCACTTTATCCCTTCCTTCTGGGGGTGGTAGCCACGGTGGATCTATGTAAGTTGCAGTGCGCGACTCCGTTGTATAAATTATCTATATCTACATGCCTGACCAATGGACAAAACTTTGGACACTTACACTTTAGGTACAAGTACAAATTTTAGGCTATTTACGACTGTCAAATGTCATCCCTTCCTTATTTTCAAATCCATACGTACAAAATACAGTATTGCAATGCCGAGTAATATAGCTAGTATAGAATAAGTGGTTTCTCTCAGTAGCTCAAACGACGGAAAACTGTGATGCAGATAAAATTTGCATCAAAGAATAGAAGTGATTTCTTGAATCACTGATCAGATTAAAGGTGAATTCATTGTATCCAACTACCGTATTTGATAAACTGGTAATTATCTAGGTAAACGAATTACATTTCGGCTCGTTTTTCTTCGCAATGGTGCACGCGCATGACCTGAGGACTGCAAAAGATGTCCGTTTTGATTTTCCGGGAAGTTCTAAAAACAACCAGTAAAGAGAGACTTTGAGTTCGACTGTATCCGGTGGCATGGAAAGGGCAAGTGGAACATAACCTACTTCTATACTCTACTGAACTTGTATGCCTTCTAACTTAAGCAGCAGGTATGCTGAAATTAGCCATTATTTTGTATCAACAGCATCAATGTCAAACCCAACGGATTTTAGCTTTCTTCAAAAATTCTACCTAGTGCATCTTGGATCATTGGAACACTACGCAATACACTTGCAAAGGCCTATGTGATTTTGTTAAGTAGTGAGCAGAAACAGCAATTACACCAAATAAAAACAAATAATACACCGTTCTCCGTTTTATGTTAGCTGAGTCTTATCCATGTTCACAAATTTACTAAGAGAGTTCACTGTTAATGGCTGCCAAACAATTACTAAACAACGTAGTATTGTCAAACTTCAAACTTAAGCTTTATAAGGCTGGTACTTTCTACCATACTCATTTGTTTGAAACAACAACCGCTATATATAGGTATATATACGTCAGATCCCCCCCCCCAAAAATAATATATTAATATCGGTTTCACAAACCAGAGTAAATCTTAATCTCGAGTGAAGCAGGCTTTACTCCTGAGTAAACCTTTCTAGCGTTTCACCAACGACTTACTCGAGGGTAAACAAGAAATTCCAGTTTAAAATGCGAGAGTAACCTTACTCGACCTTATTTTGCCGTGTAAAGTGTGGAGTAAGGAGGGAATAAGCAAATTTATAGCATTATGATGGTTGAAAGATTAATGAGAATGCCATTGAGGAAGATTCCAGTGACGAAGATGTGGATTATTATCCCGCAGAACAACTCCAAGGTGGATGAGGGACAGAACAGACTGGTTTAATTATTACGATGACCGAGACTTTGTCATACGATTCCGTTTGATAAAAGTCTCACCACTTTATCTCTCGGCAAAATTGAAGCTAGCTTGGAGTATACATCGGATAGGTAAGTTGAATTACTAATTCACAGTGAAGTTAAGCTACATTTAATAATTCCGACGCAACAGTTTATAGTATAAATAGTTTGAATTAACTTGCGGTAGTTTTACAGGTTATGTTGCGATCTATTAATTCCCTCCTATAGTATTTGTAGCAGTGACATACGTAAAACCAAGTTCTTTCCAACCTATGCCCCTAATGATAAAATTAAAATTTAACTCTCAGTAGTTGGGAGAAAAATTGGTTTTGTTGCATACCTAACATGTGTGCCGTACAAATAGTCAAAACAAATAGATAAATAAATAAAAGTAATAAATATATGTAGCAATTTAATGCTCAAGATCCTTGTTTTATATATTAACTTAATGCTCAATATCCAATTAATAATCTGATATATAAAATAAATTGCAGCTATATAGAGTAATTTAATGCTCAAGATCCTTGATGTAATCCCCAATTATTGCTCTTGTTTTATATTAGTGCATATTTTGATTTGATCTTAATGGTTTTTTTTTCTTTTTGCATAGGAATGCTTCGCTACCACCAATGAACCAGCTGCTGACAGCTCTGAGATACTATGCCACTGGATGCTCACAGCTAATGGTAGGAGACTTTATTGGAGCTAGCAAGCCAACTGTACATAGAATTGTGCACAAAGTTAGTGCTGCTATTGTCTCTCTATGTCCAGAATATATCAAGATCCCTGAAGAGGTGGAAGTTAGAAGGAAGGGGCAATTTAGCTTTTATAACATTGCAAGATTCCAAGTTATTGGTGCAATGGACTGCACACACATCAGGATTGCTTTACCTGGTAAACAAATAGCAATTCTCAAATGTACAATAAATTGTATAGTTTCAACAAAATTTCATTGCAAATGAAACATAATTTTGCATTTTGTTTTATTGTTCTTTTAGGTGGAGAAAATGCAGAACTCTTTCGGAATAGAAAGAATTACTTCTCCCTAAATGAGCAGGCCATATGCAATTCCAATCTGGAATTTACCAATCTTGTAGTGGTATGGCCAGGCTCCACACATGACAGCACGATCCTCAATAATTCCTCTTGCCATGCCAAATTTTTAAGCAGGGATTATGGTGATGGACTTCTGTTAATTGATGGAGGATATACTTCAACCCCATTCGTGATGGCGCCTCTTGAAAACCCATAAAACCCAGCAGAACAATTATATAATATATCACAGATTCGTTCAAGAAATGTAGTTGAACGCCTGTTTGGGGTTTGGAAATGACAATTTCCTGTCCTAGCTTTAGGGACAAAATTAAAACTGAATAACATTTTTGCCATTGTTGTGGCAACTGCAGTAGTGCACAACTTGTTGCGCCAAAGAGGAGAGGACGTACCTCCAGATGATTCTGAGATCCATTTACCAGCTCCTTGGGAGCAACTACTGGAACAAGGAAGGGTGTCTATTCAGCCACAAGGCAGAAGACTTGCAAATGATGCTGCAAGACAGGCACTGATTGCAAACTATTTTGAAAGGTCAGTAAACATTACATTTTATTTTTTACTTATTAAACTACAAAGTTCTTCACCGCATGGCAACCTTATATTTCATAGAAATTTTAATGTAAGGGATAAGATTAGCATTACATAACAGCTGTAATAATCACACGTAAGTATAAATAACGCATAATATGTATGAAAAAGGAATTAAAAGACTTTTTCATGGAGTCAAAATTTTACAAAAAAAAATGAGATTTGGTAAACTGGAAGTCAAATAACTCAATTCTGAATTTCCCCTGCTTCGCTGTTGTAAGGTTCTTCCATTTAACTCAATTCTATGTTAAAAATTCCATAAGTGGCATGAATTGCTCTGCCCAGTACTAATTCACAGGTTTCCCATATATATTCTTATTAAAATACTATGCTTCAACCCATTTTATAATCAGGTAAATATTTGCCCATAAAGGGTTTCAATTGCACTTTGTTGCATACATGGTGCACTGGAGTAAACCAATGTAGAAAATATTTTATTTATAAGACAATATTTTAAAACTGACTAATGCTACGAAAATTACAATGACATTAACTATGTATTTTAATAAGCTCTAACATATTTGCAGTAATTAAACAAATTCCCCCACTCACCATGCTATAGTTTCTGCCAATTTCTCAAGTTTGCCACTTACATAAAATTCAGTAATAATGAAGGACTTCGCAGGTTATTTTCTGAACATTAAAAGTATAGATGCATTTTATTTATCATGTCAGCATCTCAGATATATTCACAGGCTATTTTCTGAAAATTAAAGGCATAGATGCATTTTATTCATCATGTCAGTATCTCGAATATATTCACACGCTATTTTCTGAAAATTAAAAGCATAGTTGCATTTTATTCACCATGTCAGTATCTCAAATACATTCACATGCTATTTTCTGAAAATTAAAAGCATAGATGCATTTTATTCATGTCAGTATGTCAAATGTACACAACTGAAATACATATCTATGGAGAAATTTTTGAGAAAATAGATGGTAATGAGAAGGTTTTTGACATTGAAAATCTTTGCCATTGCACTAACATTGTCATACTTGAAGATATCAATAAATGTGTTCTAATATCAGGTTCATTACAATGAAATTGGAATTTTTAATGAAGTGTTTGCTTTCATTCCAGTTTTCTGTGAAGTTCTGTATCGAAAAGGGATATGGATGAAGGATCAAGATTATTAAGGAATACACTAATTGTATAAATTGTACTTAGTAAGCATAACTGTAGATTCTTAGCATTTTATTAAATAAACAAATAAAATTCAGCAACACAGAAACCTTATTGTGTTTGTTTTTTACTTTACTCCATTAACAGTAAATCACTTTTGATTTGTTCCTGTTTTAGCTGTTCTGCTCTTATTGCTTGCATTAAGCTATGCACAGCTCTTCCTCTGCCAGCTTCATTTGGAGTTGCACTGCAGTCATTTTCTGCTCATGTGCAGCTCTTCCTTTGGCTCTCTCCTCCTCTGCCAGCTTCGTATGCAGTTGCAGTGTAGCTGTTTTCTGCTGATGCAATTTCTGTAATGAAGACTTTTGGAGGGTTGGTCTTCACCAGCTCGTCCAGCTGCTCTTTGATGAGCACTTCTTCTCTGGGTCCTCACCAATACCATCAACTTCTTTCACCACCACATCTGCAACTAATGCTGCAGATAATGGTATTCACAGTATTCTCGGTGTGTATGAGGACAGTCACTAGCTGCGTCCCGAAACAAAGAACAGAAAGCAAAATCTACATATTAAGATGATGTAATGCACAAAAATTATTTTAATGGAATTTACAATAAGAATTTCTATAAAGCTACAGTCAAGTGTACATTTGTGTGAGCTAAATCATATGAATGCTTCCTCTGAAACAGCTGGGTTTTTTAATTGTAGCAGTAATGAACTGAACCATTAATATATTCAAGAGATTCCAATAAAATGTTAACTTACATTATTTGTTATTGTACACTGTGTGCAGCACAAGAGTAAGAATAAGGTTTAAATATTTTTCAACTATTATAAAGTTCTTGCAGTAAATCCTAGCAACTGTCCATCACAGTATAATGTTAACCTTAAAAGCATTTTCACAATATGTTTGCTTGTTCTTTAGATCCCACCAAGAGCAAAGCTCAGGGATATAGAACATGCCACTTTGTACAGTATCATCACCAATCATTCACATATAAGGAATTTAAAAGTTAACTCGATGGCAAGCAAGCTTTTATATAAAACATTAAAACTCAGCTAACTTAAGACTGATATAGAAGAAAACTTGTATGTTGCCCATATTCATCTACAACTATATGATCAAAGAATGGGTCATTTGGCCATACAGATCATTCATACACTACCACCATTCAAGTAAGTAATCTAGAAAAACATAAAAGTTTCATTCAAAAGCATCATAGTTCCACCTTATGATAAGGAAAGCACTATTAAAGCAAACAAAAATTTCATGCAAATATCACTGTTCCACCTTATGATAAGGAAAGTATTGTTAAAGCAAGCAAAAATTTCATGCAAATATCACTGTTCCACCTTATGATAAGGAAAGTACTATTGCAAGCAAGCTATTATTTGTAGTGATGAGGCACATCATTTATGTAGGTTGTTACCTAAAACCCAAAAATTCTTACTTGTGAATACATATATTCTCTGTTTGAGCTATCTTAAGATGATTACAATAACTTCATAACAAACCTTGCTGTGCATGATCACAATATGGAACATAGCCCAACAAATAGCTCAAAACTATTCCAAAATGGATATTACTACTTTGGAATAAAAATTGATAATAACCTTCCATGTTACTTAAACCTATTAGGTAGTCCTAATCAACATAAAATATTCAAGAAATATTGAAAAATCATTCTTATACACTCACTTCCCATATACTATGCAAGATTTTTTTTAATATGTTGTGCAAAAGGTGAAGATTCAATACTTGGTACAGATTACATGGTCATTTATACTCATTCTTTATAGTTGCCCTACAGCAGGTCTGCATGTTGGGAAATTTATTCTTGAAATGGTAGTGGTTTACATTCATCCATAACTTTCATCCTCTTTTATATAATGCATGATGGGAAGTAAATGTTATTGGTCCAAACTGCTCCTATTCTTGTTTTTTAAAGAAAACTGTTCTTGGTGATGGGTATGTTATTAGTAATTCTGCATATTTCATAACCGAATGACTTCTTCAATGTCCCAGAGCATTGTTCACTGCAGGACACCAAGTGAACAAATGCATACACACTCAAGACATGCAGTAATTTCCAATCCTACCTTGTAATTTCTATTTAATATTAGAAAACTTGTATTACATATAATATACTTCTAACCTGTATAGACAATGATGTCTATTGCTATAAAGCATAATAAAACAATTTATTATTATTATTATTATTATTATTATTATTATTATTATTATTATTATTATTATTATCGTCTGTGTGACTCATAATACATCTCACTAATTCAGCCAATCAAATATGAAAGCTTGATAAACATCCTTCAGTACTCTAATAAAAATACTGTAATAGTGTATAATACAATTAACAGAAAGTTTCACAAAAAGGCGTGTATTTCTACTGAGACGTATCACCTAGCAGCATATGTTGATTTCTTTGTAGTAATATTATATATTTACCAAATGTTTTAATGGTTTCACCTTCCAATTCAAAATATATCTCATGTTATACTGAAATTTATTTTTACAAAAAAGCTTTAAGTAAGTACATAATTATTCATAGCATTCTAACCATCATTTCCCCTCAAATTAATATGATATGAGAATACGATAATATTAATGTTTATAAACGTTCACCCTGGCCAACTAAGGTTATGCCCCAAAATGACAATTTAGTTTAGCATGTGGTTTGAGAAAATTTGGTTACTGCATGACAAAATAAATAATTACCAGTCAGTTTATTCATGCAATCAAAACTCTCTTTCAAGAGAAAAAAGTTATCTCATCACTATTCATGTTTTACTTTGAAGTTCTATGTGAATGTATTAATTTGCAATATAGATTCAAAGGTTCATTGAACATTGTGTTCTAAGAGGATTCTAAAACTGTATACGACTACACAAATACAGTACTCCTAGCCCAGTATTCAAGGATATTATAATTAAAGTTTATTATTAATTAAGGTTTCCACATTTTAAGATTAAAAGGAGTGTATTGGTTTTATTGGTGTTGGCACTTTGGTAAATTCCTGGAACAGGCAGAAACACAATGTGATTTCATTGGTCTACAATCTGCATATCACTTTCCTCTGATCTACCTATATGGATATTCATCCTGGGTTGTACAAAACCTCCTGTGTATCGTTTCATAGCCAAAATATATAGTAGCTGGCCATATAGCTTGCTGGAAAAATCTCATAAGTATTGTGAACCACAGAAAGTATAGTAATTGTTACCACAAACTGCAACTATGGAAAATATAAATATGTAATTATTTTAAAATAGGTAGATGCCTTTCTTGCCATCATTAACTTAAACAAAAATGTTTACATTGTTGTGTTGCTGTAAAATTTAAAAAAATAAATAATTAGGGCCAATCCTTTTACATTTACTTACAGTGTGGTCTAAACTGAATACTGAAATGGTGTAATACCTGCTGATAAGAAGTGTTTGGCTCCTGGTCCTCCACCTCTAGTGTCATATGCTGGGAGGCTTCATTAATGTTATCCTGTTTCTCAGGGGCACTGTTAGACACAGCAACTGGAACAATAACAAATATCATCTGAGTAAAACAGCACTTAGCCAGTGCAATATAATTTGAGGTACTAACCTTCCAGGGGCTGGCTCATTGCATGTCCTAATCAATAGGGTTATGGTAACCCACTGCAGAATGATGAATCAGCGACAGAATTTTTGCATACAGTGGGTCGTCATAAATATCCGACTTTGGTAGTCCACCACCTGTACACACAGAATAATACACATTTAACTTTGTGGCTGTTGTTGATACGGTAAATATGGAGGTAAAACGTTTGGTTACCTACCTGTCATATTGGCTGCTGTGCGCTTCTTTACCACATTCCTTTTTGCAGTCTTTTTTAGGAGTTCCCATTCAGCTTTTAGGTTAGCGGCCGTCTTGTGACCCATGCTTGTGCTGTTATTGTACATATCTGCAGCTGCCTCCCAAGCTTTATTTTTCTCACGAATTGTAGCTCTATCGGTTTTTTTTCCAATCCTTTTACTGTTGTCTTCCACAATAAACAATTTTCATACTTATGCCAGTTTGGGCTTCGCTTTCTCTTAATCTGTTCGGCCGACATTACTAAATGTAGAACAGTGGAAGAGAAGGAATAAAGTTGTTAGCAAAGAAAAGATAATAAACTGAAAATAATATACTATTTCTAATAATAAGTAAATAAAACTATAAGTTAACAGAACAATTTCATTACAACGGAAAGTTAGTTACTTTTTCGAAAATATTACCAATTATTTCTACTTACCAATGCTTTCGTTTATATTATAACGAAAGGTTGGCTGCATTTTCCGAAAAAATTAGCTATTACCAAGTATTTCTACTTACCAATGCTTTTGTTTACTTTCTTCTCCGTAGCTCTAACCTACAAAACCTTTGGTTACACTCGTTATAAATTGCTTCAAATGACGGAAAACAGCTGTGATCCAGGACCCTCTAGAAACAGAGGGTCCTGTGTGATCACTGTTCACAAACTATGAGAAACTGCGCGATCGACACTTTTCTGGTGTAATTATTGGAGTACTAACTCGAGAGTATTTTAACCTCCGCAGAAGCATGGTGAAACGAGTACATGCTACTCGGGAGTAATGACCGCCGAGTTAATTTTACTCTAGAGTTAGTATTCTAGACTTTACTCTCGGTTGGTGAAACCGGCTCTTGCGATTTAAGTGCTTCAGAGTTATTCTGTCAAAAGTAGTTTATTTTACCTGATTAAGCTATCTTTGTGACACATTTCGATCAAGCCATCGTTATCATTTTCTATTTTGCATCTCCAGCATTTTACATTAAAGCGTTCGTTTTGTTACCGCTTTATTTCTTCTTTGTGCATTTGTAATTTCTGTTTGTATACAAGGTGACCGCGTATAGAATTGTAATCTACGTACAACAAATCGGAGACAAAAATCTTTAAGAGATGATCCTCTAAGAGTGATATCCTTGCAAGGTTACGCTAATTAGATGTTGCGAATGCCACTGCAGTCTTTCTCTGGGCATTACCTATTCTGCTGCCTTGTTACCAAGGTAACTAGAGTATAGAGCTGCCTTGTTACTACAGGACCAGTGAGCTGGTTGAAAATCAGCTTGTCATTCTTGTTCCCTGGCATACTGTTCTCACTAATCTTAATCTTGTAAGCTAGAGGAGCTCTATGTATGGAACGAAGGGCAGCAAGCTGACTTTCAGGCCGTTAAAGGGCTATTGGTTTATGAATCATGCAAACGCTAGGAAGTGCTGTTGCAAGAATGCGACGGCAATTGATACTTCTAATTGGTTAACATTTTATGGCTGTGAACTGTTACATATTCATCTTCGATCCCCCCCCCAAAACAGTTCTGAAGTATTAGTGCGCGAGGACGTGCACACTAAATAATGATGTGTCGGCACTTTTTAATGTAATCTGTAGTGAGCTTGCAAGTAAATATTATACAACTGTCTGTAGAGAAACTACTCCCTAAGGGGAACACTCCAAGGAAGTGATAGCCATCGCCAATGTGGATTTCAATAGCACTACAGTTAACTTGGTTGATGATTTTAAATGGTACATTTAAAGAAGCATTACACCATGTTTTCTTCTCTGAGCACTAGATTCGTCGTAAAAATAATTTTTCTGTGATATTTATAAGTGATTACTCTGCAATACATTTCAGTAAATGTAAAAAATCAATGTATGTAATGTGTGTGTGTGTGTGTGTGTGTGTGTGTGTGTGTGTGTTTGTGTTCCTAATAGGCTCCTACAACTTTGCACAAAGTTCGACCAATTTCGGCGCATACATTCTTTAGAACAGGAGTAAAAATACTGTGGGGTGGCATCACAAAAGCCACAACAAGGGAAGAGGGGTGGAAAATGTTCGGTGAGAGGCAATTTTGAGGATTCTCAGTACCAATGGGCCAGCTTCTCAATACTTATGCTAAATAAAAATATAAATTTGGCTTCCTCCATTCTTTTAGGGGCGATAATACAAAAAGACCACCCTTCATGGGATATCGGGTTGAAATGTACTCGATAGGAGACACTTAAAGGATGACTTTCAGCACGATTGATAAATTCGACAGACATTCCTTAGGACAAGTGTAAAAATACTACAGAGGTGCTATCACAAAATGAAAGCACTAACGGAAGAAGGAGCGGAAAATGTTCTGAGGGAAGCCATTTTTAGTTCTTTTAGCACGAACAGGTGTTTTCTCAATACTTTTGCTAAAGAAAAATATAAATCATATTCTCCTCATTCTTTAAGACGTGGTATAGCAAAAACCACTTGAAACGGGAAATGAGGTAAAAAATGTTCCGTGAGGGGCAGTTTAGAGCATACGTTAATGACTGTTCTTGGGTCTCGACCTACAGCCAGGGAGCTGCATCAGATGTCGTAAACTGGTGAAATTTTAACAAACCAAGCAAGGAGGACAGGGTAATACTGAGCTAACTTTGGTAGCTTATTTATTGGTCGCGACTTAGGTCAAATTTCCCTCTCCCTCTCCCTATCTTTCTCCCTCTCTCTCTCTCTCCCTCTCTCTCTCTCGTTGCTACATAGAGGAACGCATCTGTGTTAGCTTGTTCAAGAACCCCGAACTTTAGGTTTAGTTTTCTGTTAATCTTGTGCATCAAACCATCCAGAACTCCCGAGGTAAGTTTGTGTGTGTGCCTTTGTGCGTAAGCCCTTACACTTGGGCACATTAGTGGGCCCCAGCCCGAATACTAAGAATAAAATGGCATAGCCTATGGTTTTCTTAACCTCTCGTGAGCAGTATGTATATTTTCCTTCTGGTACAAGAGCGTCATAAGTAACATGAGTGCAAAAGCAATCTAAGTGACACCTTACTTCTGGCATAGGTCACGTGATCGGTGGTGGAAAGGGGTGTTTTTCGTTTTAATGGATAGTTTAATTGGTATTGCCGACCACTTGGTGTCCTTGAGAGCAAAGTCGACTTAGCTGACACCTTCCTTCTGGCACAGGTCACGTGACCCTTGGTGGAATTGGGATAATTATTAGCATCACTTTCATGTCACGTGATTGCCTTTAGAGCAAAGACGACCCAAATGACACCTTCCTTTTAACAAAGATTCGAGGTCAGTTGTGGGGGAAGTAATAAAAACAATGATTGCATTCTCAGACCGCTATGGAACATGTGTCACCACCCCTTGAGAACCAGCGCTACAAAGTATCCCACGCAAAGACGTCCTAGGCATAACGCAAAAGATAACGCTAATCACACACACACGTACACTCATATACACACTTTAAAATACATGAATAGAAACTGCGCTTGGATCCAACACGTCTAACGAATGAAAAGGCTCTTTAAAAATTAAAAAGCTTAATTTCACCATGCAAGAAATTCCCCGCCGTCACTTTCTGCTTTCCGGGGTGAAAAAACAGTAGGGCGGATCTGCCTAATGATTTGAGAGGCATCAGTAATGGGGGTTAGTATACGTTGCTAACCAACGTATGCTATTTTTACAATGAGAAATCACACAGAGATGAATGACAAGCAATGAAAGAAGTATTACAATATTTTCTAGCTTTAAATGTTAACAAGTACCCTCCAGTACATAAAGGTTATGACATGAAAGCCGCGGCTTCTGCGAATGTTAATACAAGTTAATTAGCAATTTCTGACTACCAGCTTTTGGAACATCTTGTATACCCGCATCTTTACGTCTAAACAGCGCCGTTTTCTCTCGTAGTTCAAATGCTCCCTACCTCATTGGTGGTGTTCAAAAGCCATTGAATTTCTCTAAATTTCCACATTCACCCAGAGATCTCGATTGAATTCAGCCCTATGGCGGTCTCTGCCGCTACCATTGAAAAAATAATGTATATTTGCATCTACAAAGCATTCCGTAAAACCCTATTTTAACTAAAATGTGGTAAGTGTATAACAGGCTTGATCACATATTAAGTTACATTTATAAATATTTTTATTCATGGAGTAAACGAATTAGGCTGTTCTCCCTTTGTCTCTCCTCTCTCTCTCTCTCTCTCTCTCACTCACACACACACAAGCACACGCATACATGCACATATACATGCCCGCATACACACAGTGAAATGTCACATAAAAGAAATTTCCTTACAAGTGCTTAGCTGGAACACTCAGAAGATTGAATCTTAGCAGCTCCAGAGACCGTGGTTCTATCCCCGGTAGGCTCAAACGTTGATGTTTGTTTGCTAATTAAGTGTTATACTTAGACGCATGGGACAGATGACACTTAAAACTTAAATGATTAATTGCTAATGATCTATGCTACTTAGACGCGTGGAATTAGTCACAATAATATTAAAGAATTATGTAGATTAATGAAATGTGCTCTCAGGTATTCAGAGGTCCGTGTTTGAGTCTTGGTGTAGAAAAACTTTAAAGTTTAATAACCATTAAGCTAAGAGTGCTTAGACGGGTGGATTAAAATGCATTTAATTAATATCATTATACCGATTAAAACCTAATGTATAGTTAGGTATCCCGAGGTCTGAGTTCGAGTCTTATTCAGTAAAATTGTAAGGTTGAATTCCCACTGAAGGAAGGAACCTATGCGTGAGGATTAAATTGTATTTAACTGATATGATTATGCGGATTAAAATCTGGTGTATACTCAAGTGTACCTAGGTCTGGGTGTGATTCCTAACTTTCTGTCTTTTTCCTTCTCCTTTCTTTCCCTTTTCTTTCTTGTTCTTGATCCACAGACACCAAAACACACACACACTCAGCACATGCTCACAGACGCATCGGCACCTATAAATACACACATGTACACACATATACACGCCCATAAACACAGACATAAATATGTACACATATGTGCCAACACAGAAACACACAAAACACTTACACACACAAGCAGACCCAGAGATATTCAAACATATACACACACACACATATATATATATATATATATATATATATATATATATATATATATATATACACGCCTATAAACACAGACATGTACCAACACAGAAACACGAAAAAAACACTCGCCAAAACACCCAGAGACATGCATACACATTTACACCTCCGAACACACTCGAATATATCTACATCCATACACACATATACATACAGAAACATACAAAAAACCTAATAGGGACAGGCACTAGAGCTTATAGGTACATAGATTTGTCATAATATATATTCATATATGGGAGGCTCTATATTACCGAAGGCTGTATTTTGATTAATGCAGATGTGATGGTGGAAAATTGTGGTTTTAGGTAGTTATGCTGTTAATAGAATTCTTGTGATGGTGGCGGTGGTGACAGTGTGGAGTTGTGGTGTTATTTGACACATGTGGTGATGGTGACTATAAGATTATGGCGTAATTGGAAGTAAAAATGAAATGAAATTGAGTTGTATTTATGGGCGCTCTTTAACTGCTGTGGTCCTTAGCGTCCCATTCTATATTGGGTGTGAAAGGCCTGTAATTTTGCTCAGAGGTTCTTTTACGTGACGTAAATATACGACACGGGACCACCGGCCTTATTTCCCTTCCGAAAGAAGCCATGCTAAGGGTTTTTATGACCGAAAAAATCCATCGCTCTCCGCCGCGTTTGAGCCCGCGACCACGGCCAATAGAGGCTAGCATGGCAACCACTACAAGACGGGAGCACGGCCATAATTGGAAGTGGTAGCATTTGTGATGGTGATGGTTATAGTATTGGTGGCTTTGGAAATGATGACGGTGGTGACAGTGCAGAGTTATGGTGTAAATGGGAATGGCACTAGTTGTGATGGAGGTGATAGGAGTGATGGTGATGGAGAGAAATTGAGAGGTTAGGGATTTACGTTGTTGACAACATAAGGTTATGGTGCAATCGGATGTGATGGTGTTGGTTTCTGGAAATGTTGATGGTGGTGATGACAGAGGTGGTGGTCATTGTTTTGATGCTGATACAAATTTGCATGTGTTTAGAAGGGCACACAATCATATGTACACATAGGGAGTTGCTATGAGCGGCAATAAATGTCTTTATCAGTGTACAAAACGGTTTCAACTACCTGGTAATAGAATGGTTATAAACCATAAATCACTATGAACATGAGAAATGTGGTTGCAGAAGGTGTTGAATACCTGTAAAAGTATTCAAAGTGCTTGATTTAAGGAAACATAGATGTAATGTATGGAACCGATAGGGCATGATAAGCTCTACATTCAGCCGATAACAGGGTAGGATGCTCAGTGCTAGCTTAGGACTGGATTGTAGGACAGATAATAAAGAATGGTCCAGTTTAGATTAGAATGAGGGACATTAGATTAGGATAGATGATGACTGATAGGATAGTGTAGGATAGATTAGCTTAAGCTCGCATAATGATTTTCTAAATTATGAATGAAGGGTTAGCACAGGCTGTCTTAGCAATGGGTTTGTCGTGCTTAGTTACGTTTTGTTACGTTCTGGTTAGGTTAGACGATGACAGGTTAGATACTGAGAGGATGCTTCAGAGAAGGTATGGCTGGGATAGGTTAGGCACGGATGTCGTCCTCCGTGGTCTAGGGGTATCATGTTAGCCTCTAATTCCTGATGTGGCGGGTTAAAACCTGGTGGAGGGCGATTAATCTTTTCGGGCATAAAAATCCCTAGCATGGCTTCCTGTGAAAGGGAAGTAAAGTCGGTGGTCATGTGTCGTAGATTTACGACACATAAAAGAATCTAATGAGGTATCTGAGAAAAATTTCATGTCTTTCACGCCCAGTATGAAATGGGACGCTAACGATCATAGCGGTTAAAGAGCATACCTAAATAAAAACAGAATTTAATTAAGTTAGGCTAGGATGCTCGATGTGTGGCTAGTTTAGACTACACATATATACCCTAAAACTGTAAACCAACACACAGTTTATCTCTCTCGGTCTTACACGTTAATAGCTTAACACGTTGAAGTTTACAACATTTAGCAAAAATTGAAGTATATTAAAAGTGTTCTAGCATTGGATAACAAATGATCATAAAGTATTAAAATCAGGGGAAAATTACATCATATGCTTTAATTAGGCTAATACCCATGCTATCACCCAATTTACTCATAATATTAGCTGAATACTCACGACAACAGCTGAATTACCTTTGAAATTTACCCTTAATACTGGTGTTAATACATGTAACAGCGATGAAACTACCCTAAATCATGGTGATAATACCTAAATTGCCTACTAAATTACCCTAAACGCTCATGATAAATACCGGTACCTGTGGCTAAAAAGACCATAGATGCCTGCTAAATGCTTCACAATTCCAATTCTCGCTGTTAAAATACCTTTGAAACGGTTAAAATTCTCCTTACAGTGTACCACTATGTCCTAAAGCCTGTAAGAGGATGCTAAATGCCTATTCAACTACATCAAATTACCATCAGAATACCTATAAAGTAAACTAAACTTGTCCCCCGAAATGGGCTTATAAGTTATAAGGTGTCCCGAAATATCTATATCTACACCAGTGTTCAAAATAACTCCCAACGCATCCCACGCTTATGAAAAACATTCCCTAAATACCTCAAATTCCTGTCTTCCCTAGCGTTTCTCCCCGTTTTCCCTATCTCTCACCATATAAAGGGCATATTCTACGATTCAACCCTGTCTAGCTTAGCATCTCTTATTGTTTTCCCCATCTGCTCCCACAAAAATGCATATTCTACCATTCAAGCCGGTCCAACTTAACATATCTCATTGTTTTCCTTTTCTGTTCCCATATAAACGCATATTCTAGCCTCCTCCAACCCTGTCTAGCCTAACATCTCTCATCGTATTACATATATCTCCCTAAAAAACTATACCAATATCCTGAAATAACTACTTCTGTTTCCGAAAATGCCTTTGAAACACCTGAAGTTATCCTGACAGTGTACCACTATGCCCTAAAAGCCTGTGCCCATGCCTAATTCCATAGTCAAAAAAACTTTATAGGGTCTCAATCACATAACAGGGGCATTTAGTCTCATATAATATCATTAATTAATTGGAAATGAAACAAATAGACCTTCATCAGAATGAAATATTAAATACGACAAACATATGCTTTGCATCATGAAATTATGTGAAAGATAAGAGCAGCGGCTTTTATTGATAGGCACTGCATTGTCCTTCATAATAAATAAAGGGCCGTTAATAGTATATTTTGGAATGAGTGTTATGCAACTATCTACAAATTAATACCGTGAAAATAATCACCTGCCTAGCATTTTCAGACTCAATCACCCACTACAGCACCTGAAATACCTTCCAAAATGTTACAAAATGCATTACTATGCTTGCTCTAGAGTCTAGAATACCTTTGAAATGACTACACCAACACCCCGAAATATCTGCGTAACTGTCAACAAATACTTAAAAAGTAACATATTATAGATACAAAATGTTCCGAAAAATCTTTAAAAAAAACTGTACCAATGCCATGAAAATGGGTGCCGCTAAATTAATTAGCTGTACTAATCAACACATATCATGATTTCTAAGCTGAAATCACGTAAGCTAATCATTAACAATATTCGACCCACTACATTCTACCATACGGTATGAAATTTATTTTATTCTATACTGATACAATCATCCTAACCTCATGTGGACAACGATTCTGACTCATATTTGAGGAGTAGTGGGTTCAATCCCAGGTAACTGCAGAGGTTTTGGTACCTTAATACAGTATTCAAGATCTGAAGCTTATGTACATGAATACGGACTCAACCAAAGATGTCGCGATTCTGAATAATCAAAACATCAGATTTTTGCTATCAGGCAATAGGGAGGGAAAATAAGACTATTTATTGAGAATTAGCATTATTGGCAATACATTAAGCAAACACTGGAACACTAAACAGCGACAAATATCCTTTAACACAGACATTTCATTTAAATATTAAGGTTTTTATGCAGATTTTAATTTTAACCACGCTATAATCCCGATTCTCTTCAGTCTCTAAATAATGTTGCTAATCTTAATAGAAAAGTCATTTTTACAAGCTGCATGGGACATCATTACCAGTCTTAGCTCGTCTACTCATTACGATCTGTCCAGGGATATAAAATCTCCTCTATATTCGTGTATATCATCCTGAGCTCAAGAGTCAACACTAAAATATTTACTTTCATTCACGTGTTTATTAAGAGTTTGAGTATTTCACCAATATGGCGCCGAGTTAAAATTGTGGTGCAGAGGACTGTGAGTATTTTGGTCTAAACCAGGGTTAACAATGTCTAAAGAGAAGTAACTTCATAAGAAATGGGCGTAATAGAAGTGTAATTAATAGTGGAATTGAAGGCAGGTGTGGAACTTGGGCCGATATAACAAAAAAAAGTGATTGTGTAAACTGTGATCAGCAATCACGTGGTGAGCAAGATACTGTGGCATTGCTTATGCTGGTGATTGAAATACAAAGAAAGGACCTTGATTCAGCAAATAAAGAAATACGAGAACTACGTAATATAAATCAAATCTTGAAAAAAGAAAAAGATGATCTGGAAATAAAGCTCAATGATAAATATGAAGGTGAATATAAACAAAAGTCTTGTGATAGAGATGCACAACGTCTTCCAGCCAAAACAAAGGCAATCAAGGCAAGGAATTGGTGTTGGAATCAAACACGTAATGAAGAAACCCCAATGAAACAACCTACTAATGTTTCCAATAGATTCCAGTTGCTGGAGGACTCAGAGCATTACATAACCTCTACAGTGAACAACAAGCACAACGCAACGGGTTGCCTACAAGAAAACAAATTAACTTCGGTGGAACAGTTTTACGAGAAGTCGGCAACAATAATAGGGGAATTAATGGTACGACAAGTTGGCAAGCATGTTGATAATGATGTAATAGCGTATTGTTACCCGGGATCCAGAGTACGTCATGTGGAAAAACAACTGCAGGAAAATAAGGATGGCCCATATTTCATCATCGTCCATGTGGGAACCAATGACCTGCATTTGGCAAAAACTTCAAGAGACATCAAGCAAGAAATGACTGAGCTGGTAAAAACAGGGAAGGAACTATTTCCAAGAGCCAAGATGTGTGTAAGTGGAATCCTACGTCGTAGGGATGAGGACCTTGGTTACATATCCAAAGTAAACTGTATGCTAGAAATAGTATGTGTAGAGAATGACTGTATATATGTGGAGGGCAATGCGTGGGTAAGGGACTTTGACTTAGGGAGAGATGGACTTCACTTAAACAAAGGGATGCTGGTAAATTTGGAAAGTTGCTGAATAGGTTAATTAAGTCTTTGAAGCAAAAAACGACTTACGGTAGTGAGCGGTAGTAAAACATTACATCATGCTAGTGAAAATTGGAACTTAGGAATTTTAGTATGGGGCAATGGGGCACTAAAAAGACCACATTAAAACATTACATCAATTCTTCAACAAAACATACATTATTTGGCAAACAAATTGGAGTCTTTTAGTGTTTTTCTTGAGGAAATTGGCGCAGATGTGGTTGTTGTGTCTGAACACGGTCTAAAATCTGACCAAATAGATATTTATGAGATTAACAATTATAAATTAGTAAGTAGTTATTGTAGAACTAAGGCAAAAGTAGGTGGTGTGGCCTTATATGCCCATTCATCTGTTGATGTAAATAATATAGAGCAGATGAGCACAGTAAGTATAGAAACAATTATTGAATCCAGTGCAATTACTGCAAATAGTAACTCTGTAGTTATACTGGGTGTATATCGCTCCCCCTCAGAATCAGTAACCACTTTTTTGGTGCAGCTTGAAATAAGCTTGTATAAATTGTACAAAAACGCCCTTATATTATAATAGCGGATGATTTAAACATAAATAAGGATGACTGTAACATGGATTATAAAAACTCAGAGATATTTTTAATACATATAATATTGTAAATAGGTTCCAAGTGCCTACTAGGGTAACTGAAAAAACTGTATCAATGATTGATTATATAGCCACAAATTTTGAAACTCGTGATATCCGGATAAATGTAATAAATGGTTTACAATCTGACCATTATGCACAAATTATGCAAGTAAACAATGTTGCTGTAAAAATACTAGCACTAGTGTTAATATCAAATACCGGAGTATGGCTGCTAAAACTATTGAGCAATTTAAACTTCACTGCAGCAAGAAAAGTGGCAAGTAATGTATATAGCTGAAAGTGTTAACCAAAAATGGGATAAGCTTTATAACATTATCAATAAACACTTAAGTGTTACATGCCCTTATATTATAAAAAAGAAAACTTTCTGTAAATCTAATAAGATTAAGCTAAACGCGGAGGGATTGAACCTAAAAATAGCATTACTGATGCATATGAATTTTACAAATCAACCGGATGGGACTACTATAAAAATAAATACGAAAAGGTAAAAAAGTATTTTCAAAACTATTTAGTGGAAATTAGGGCATTATATTACAAACAAAAGCTTGATAAATCCAGCAATACTACAAAGGGAGCTTGGAATATTAAAAATTAAACCCAAAAGGGAGATAGGGAGGTAAATATTGTAATAAATGATCAAGGTAGAGTAGTGACGAACCCAGTGGATATATGTAACATTTTTAATGAATCCTATTTAAATGCTCTATCTGTGCTAACTCGCAATTTAGTCCTTAATATGTCTGAGAGTAACATACCAGATAACTGCAGCACTATGTGTTTATATCCTACGGATGATAAGGAAATACTGGATATTATTAATAGCTTTGATAATAAACAGTCTAGTGGATGGGATCACATAACGCCAAAATGTTTAAAACAATGTAAGCATGAGTTGATAAAACCATTGGTTCACCTAATAAATTATTCTCTAGAAAATGGTGAATTTCCAACTTGTTTAAAAACTAGTGTTCTACGCCCGGTTTATCAAAAAGGCGATAAAACACAATTGAATAATTATAGACCTATCACATTAACATCAACAATAGCAAAGCTTCTAGAAAAAACTATACTCGTCAGATTAGATATGTTTCTAACAACTAATAAGATAATTCGACAGTCTCAACATGGTTTTCGCAAACATTATTCGACCGCTGAGTTTCTTAGTGATAGTATAGCCATGCTTGAAAATTACAATAAGACAGCAAGAGTATTTCTAGACCTGTCTAAGGTATTTGATTGTGTCGACCACAAAATTTTACTTAATAAACTAAACCACTATGGTATAAGGGGCCTTGGTAACCAGTTAATTTCATCTTATTTAAGTAATTGAGTCCAAAGGACTGAAATTCCGTTCTATAATATCAATCAAAAGGAAACCTACAAATCCAGTGAGGAAATAGTTCAATGTGGAGTTCCACAGGGCTCTGTACTGGGACCCTTATTACTTATATTATACACTAAGGACATCCCTACTATTGTAAATTCTAAGATATTGTCATATGCAGATGAAACAGCTGTCATATGTTGGGACTCATCTACACAGGGACTTAGAGAGAAAATAATTGCTATTACAACTCACCTACTTAACTATTTTAATGAAAATAAATTAGGATGTAATGTGAGTAAAACCAAAATTGTAAATTTTGCAGTATCTCATAGACAAGAAAACTTACTTGAAGCAGAAATTTGTAATGAATTTATTCATGAAAGTGCATATACATCATTTTTGGGAATACAGTTTGACAAACACTTTACATGGAGTGCACATATTGATCAGGTGTGCAACCAGGTGAGTAAGGATGTGTTTCTGTTACGTTATTTTGCCAGGTTTAAAAACTTAAATCTATTAAACACCATCTATTATGGGATAACATACCCTCATTTTCTCTATGGTATTGAACTCTGGGGGGAGCAGCTTATTTGTACATTAATAGACTATTAATTCTGCAAAAGAAATGTTTGAGAATCGTGTCAGATGTAACCCTTGGGCACCCATTCAAGGAATTTTTTTATAAAAAATAAAATCCTAACAATCATCTCTCTATAAGTATACCGTGTCATGTTACTGATACATAAGACCAGTGATCTTACTAGAAGTTGTAATGTGCATGACTACAATACAAGAACACAAATTAATGCATACAGACTCAATCACACAAAAATTGTAGTGACAAAGGTCCTAAAAACATAGGAGCAACATTATATTATAAAGAACTAAAAATGTTAAGATCCAAACTTTTTAAAATCAGATTAAAACAATACCTTGTAAATAGACCCCTGTACAAATTGGATGAATTCTGACATAGAGATAGAGAAAGAGAGTGTGTGTGTGCGTGTGAAAGAGAGAGATCTATTGTTGGGAATGCTAGTGAGCATAAACTTTTGTAAAACTGTTGTAAACTTGTTATGTACACATTGTCTTTTTTACCGTGCTTTTAACTTGTATTTCCAAGTATACAAGCAATAAATGGTTATTATTATTATTATTATTATTATTATTATTATCATCATCATCATCATCATTCAGGCTGTTCTTGCGCCTAATATACCGGGCCTGAGGAGATTTCAGAGCACTTATAGGCGTACCAAATACTATACATTTTGAATCTAACATCCCAGGGTTTAAATAGATTTCAGGTTCACTTACGGGAGATCCAAATACTCCAAAATTCAATGATTCATTACTGAAGCTTTGCCTTCGTTCTTAAGTCTTGAAATAGATTTGTTTTAAAAATCCTGCTGCATATTCAGCACTTGTTAGAACGATTCTTCCCATGAGGTAATATATGAAAAATTAGCTTCTCAATGCTGGACGCTACAGTTCAGAAATTTGAAAGCCATAGAGACGCGCAGTAGTCCGTAACATTTTCAGATGCAATCACTCAAAGTGATAGACATAGAAGCTTTAGCACATGAAGATTCAGGGGTACTCATACAGTAACGCATTTGACCGCCAAATGGCACCATGCCAGTCAGGTGTTAACAGAAAACTAACCTTACGTACTAATCAATAATTATCATCCTTCTCTAGCCTAAAAGCCCCTTTCTCAATCATTAACCGTATTCGATTCATTTAATTCTGCAACGGGGTATCAAAAATAATTTATTCTATACTGTCACAGACAAACCAACCTAAAACTGCAAAAGCAATCCATAATCAGCTAATGTATCCATTCACATCTAAATCTATGAATGACACCATAGGAGGCAATGCAAATGGTTCTCCTGAGGAAGCATTCATCAGTCAACTGAACGAAAATGATATTAGTGATTCTGGATTATAGACATAATACCACCAAACATAAGCAGATGCATCTAAAATGATGTGAGATGGCATAGTGCCATTGTTTGTGACTCATATTCGAGAGTTCCAGGCTCCAATTCTAGGTGACTGCTGAAACTGTTCTATGTAATCTAACTTTCTAATGTCTTTGAGACATTCAGAGACCAGACACGTAAAACTCCTAATCTTCATCCTGCACATTATGTCACATCTCCGGAACTTACGTGGGACGCCATGTTTCTTATACTAGAGTTGAGCTTCAAGTGCTTCCGGATTACGATCAACTTCTCATATTGGATTCTAGTGTAAGATGAAGCTTAAGTCAAGTCTCCTACTCCGAAGCAAACAACATCTTCGTAGGGAATAAATTGAATTTGGTCTCAACTGATTAAACGTATCCATGTAGACGTTGTTTGCTTCAGCATACCGTTGCGAAATATTGCATAAACCTCCTCTTATACCAGATTCCAAAATAAGAAAGTTATGTTAATCCAGAAGCAGTTGAAGCTCAATTCCAGTATAAGCAGCATGGCGTCCCACGTAAGGACTACGTCCGGAACGGAAATGTGAAATAATGCGCAGGATCAAGATTACGAATGTTCAGTGTCTGGTCTCTGAATGTCTCAAAGACATTAGTTAGATTACGTAGAACAGTTTCAGCAGTCACCTAGAATTGGAGCCTGGACCTCTCGAATATGAGTCACAAACAATGGCACTATGCCATCCCACATCATTTTAGATGCATCTGCTTATATTTGGTAGTATTATGTCTATAATCCAGAATCACTAATATCATTTTCGTTCAGTTGACTGATGAATGCTTCCTCAGGAGAACCATTTGCATTGCCTCCTATGGTGTCATTCATAGATTTAGATGTGAATGGATACATTAGCTGATTATGGATTGCTTTTGCAGGTTTAGGTTTGTTTGTCTGTGACAGTATAGAATAAATTATTTTTGATACCCCGTTACAGAATTAAATGAATCGAATAGGTTAATGATTGGGAAAGGGGCTTTCAGGCTAGAGAAGGATGATAATTATTTATTAGTACGTATGGTTAGTTTTCTGCTAACACCAGATTGGCATGGTGCCATTTGGCGGTCAAATGCGTTACTGTATGAGTACCCCTGAATCTTCATGTGCTAAAACGTGCTTCTATGTCTATCACTTTGAGTGATTGCATCTGGAAATGTTACGGACTACTGCGCGTCTCTATGGCTTTCAAATTTCTGAACTGTAGCGTCCAGCATTGAGAAGCTAATTTTTCATATATTACCTCATGGGAAGAATCGTTCTGACAAGTGCTGAATACGCAACAGGATTTTTAAAACAGATCTATTTCAAGACTTAAAGAACGAAGGCAAAGATTCAGTAATGAATCATTTAATTTTGGAGTATTTGGGTCCCCCGTAAGTGAACCTGAAATCTATTTAAACCCTGGGATGTTAGATTAAAAATGTATAGTACTTGAAACGCCTATAAGTCCTCCTGAAATATCTGCAAAACCGGGTATGTTAGACGCAAGAAGAGCGGTGTCTGAATGATCAAACTCTTAATAAACACGTGAATGAAAGTAAATATTTTAGTGTTGACTCTTCAGCTCAGGATGATATACACGAATATAGAGGATATTTCATATCCCTTGACAGATCGTAATGAGTAGACGAGCTAAGACTGGTAATGATGTTCCATGCAGCTGGTAAAAATGACTTTTCTGTTAAGATTAGCAACATTATTCAGAGACTGAAGAGAAGCGGGATTATAACGTGGTTAAGATTAAAATCTGCATAAAAACCTTAATATTTAAATGAAATGTCCGTGTTAAAGGATGTCTGTCGCTGTTTAGTGTTCTAGTGTTTGCTTAATGTATTGTCAATAATGATAATTCTCAATAAATATTTTTATTTTCCCTCCCTCCCTATTGCCTGATAGCAAAAGCTGATGATTTGAATATTCACAATCCCGACATCTGTGGATGAGTCCGTATTCATGTACATAAGCTTCAGATCTTGAATACCGTATTCAAGTGACAATTCCTCTGCAGGTGACTGGGATTGAACCCTCTACCCCTCAAATATGAGTCACAATCGTTGCCACATGAGGTTAGGATGGTTGTGTCAGTATAGAATAAAACAAATTTGATGCCGTATGATAGAATGTAGTGGGCCAAATATTGTTAATGATTAGCTTAGGTGATTTCACATTAGAAATCGTGAAGCGTTGATTAGTACAGCACTCATTTTCATGGCATCAATACAGGTTTTTTTTAAACATTTTCAGACTATTTTGTATCTATATTATGTTACCTTTTAAGCATTTTTAACGCTTATGCAGATATTTCGGAGTGTTGGTATAGTCATTTCAAAGGTATGTTAGACACCAGAACAGGAATAGTAAGGCATTTCTATAATATTTTGAAAGGTATTTTATGTGCTGTTGTGGGTGATTGAGTCTGGAAATGTTAGGCAGATGATTATTTTCACTTTATTGAATTATAGATATTTGCATAGCATTCAGTCAAAAGAATTACTATTAGCGGCCCTTTATTCATTATGAACAATAATGCAATGCCTTACAATAAATGCTACTTCTTTTATTTCATATAATTTCATGATGAAAAGCAAATGCTTGCCGTATTCAATATTTCTGTGTGATGAAAGTCCATTTTCTTCATTTCCAATTAATCAGTGATATTATATGAGAATAAATGCCACTGTTATGTGATTGAGACTCTTTAAAGGTTTTCTAGACTTTGGAATTAGGCTTGGGTACAGGCTTTTAGGACATAGTGGTACACTTTCGGGAGAATTTTAGGTGTTTCAAAGGCATTTTTGGAAACAGAAGTAGTTATTTCAGGGTATGGTATAGGTTTTTATGGAGAGATATGGAATACGATGAGATATGCCTGGCTAGATAGGGTTGAAGGCTGGAATATGCATTTATATGGGGACACATGGAAAAAACAATGAGAGATGCTAAGCTAGACAGGGTTGAATGGTAGAATATGCTTAGATTGTGAGAGATAAGGAAAACGAGGAGAAACTCTTAGAGAAGACGGGAATTGAAGACATTTTGTGGAATATTTTCCAAAAGGGTGGAATGGGTTAGCGAAATTTTGAGCACTGGTGTAGCTATAGATATTTTGGGATACCGTTATTATAACCTATGAGCCATTTTTCGCGGACACGTTTAGCTTACCTTAGAGGTATTCTGGTGGCATTTTGATATAGCAGAATAGGCATTTAGCATCCTCCTACAGCCTTTAGGACATAGTAGTACACTTTCAGGAGAATTTCAGCCGTTTCATAAGCATTTTAAACGCTAGAATAGGAATTGTGAAGCATTTTAACATCCATCTATGGTCTTCTCTGGCACAGATACAGGTATTTATTATCGTGGGTGTTTAGGGTGATTTAGTAGGTAATTCAGGATTATCACCAGAATTTAGGGTAGTTTCGTAGCTAATACACCTATTGTCGTGGGTCTTAAGTTAATATTATGAGCACATCAGGTGATAACATGGGTATTATCCTAATTTCAGCATAGAATGTATCGTTTCACTGATATTTCATACATTATGAGCATTACTTATCCAATGCTAAAATAGTATTTATTAACCTTTAAAGACAATTTTTTCTAAATCTTGTAAACTTCAATGCGTAAAGTAGTTAACGTGTGAGTCTGAGAGGGATAAACTGTGTCTTTGTTTAAAGTTTTAGGGTATATAGATGTAGTCTAAATTAACTACACATCGTGCATTCTAGCCTAACTAAATTAAACTGCGTTTTATTTATGTACGCTCTTTAGCTGCTATGATCCTTAGCGTCCCATTCTATACTGAGCGTGAAAACCCTAAAAGTTTGCTCAGAGGACTCATTATCATGCTAGAGGTTCTTTTACGTGTCGTAAATCTACGACACGGGACCACCGGCTTTACTTCCGTTCCGAAGGAAGCCATGCTAGGGATTTTACGCACGAAAAGAATACATCGCCCTCTGCCGGCTTTAAACCCCCGACCTCTGGAAATAGAGGCTAGCATGGTACACCTATACCACGCAGGACGACATCCTAGCCTAACCTATTCCGGCCTTATCTGCTCTGATACATCCTCTTATTATCTATCCTGCCATCGTTTAACCTAATCAAAACGTAACCCAACATAACAAACATAACAAAACGTAACCAAGCATGACCAACCGTTGCTAAGACAGCCTGTCCTAACTCTTCACCTCCAAAACTTAGAAAATCACTATGCAAGTCTAACCTAACCTATCTTACACTATCCTATCATTATGTATTCTATCCAGTCATCATCTATCCGAATCTGATGTCCCTCATTCTAGCCTAAACTAGACCATTCATTACTATCTGTCCTACAATCCAGTCCTAAGCTAGCACTGAAAACCCTAACGTGGACTAAGCATAAATAGACTTCACGTCTAGCCTACTATCATCTAATCTAGCTTGATTTCGTGCACGTTAACCTAGTCCAATCTTAGCCAACGGTCCTCTCATCATCTATTCAACACGGTCACAACGTAAGGCTATAAACTAGAGCATCTTCTAGGTATATATGACACCCTATAATAACCAAACCAGTCTAGTATAAATTGGTTTTACACAAGCTACCCTATCTATTCATTGCCCGCCCTAGCGTAACCCAGAACAACCGTGTTATCGGTTGAATGTGGAGTTTATCATAGCCTATCGGATCATACATCACATATATTGTTTCCTTAAATCAAGAACTTTGAATGCTTTTACAGGAATTCGACACAATCTGCAACAATATTTCTCATGTTTACAGTCATTTATGGTTTATAACCATTCTATTATCAGATAGTTTAAGGACGTTGAAATCATTTTGTACACTGATAGAGACAGTTTTGCCACGCGTAGCAGTTCCCTATGCTTTACAGTGTTGGTGTATTTCTTCGTGACGAATGTGTGATCTTCTATACACATAAAAGAATTTGTATCAGCATCAAAACAATGACCACCACCTCTGTCATCATCACCATCATCATTTCCAGAAATAATTACCATCACGACAACTACCACATGTGATGGCACCATAACGTTATATGTCACAACCGACACATGTCACCATTTACAACATAACTCCCTAATCCCTCAATTTCGTTCCATCACCATCACTCCTATCACCCTCATCGCAACCAGTGTCGTTCCCGTATATACCATAACACTGCACGGACACCACCGTCATCATTCCCAAAGCCACCAACAATATAACCATTACCATCACAAATACCACCACTTCTAATTACACCATAACCTTATACTCTCACCATCGCCACAGGTCTCCATTAACACCATAACTCCACACTGTCACCACTGCCACCACATGACTCCATTAACTCCATAACTCTCTAAAACCGCAATTTCCCACCATCACCATCACTGTTACACTAATCAAAATAAAACCATCTATAAGATAGAGCTTCTCATACACGAAGCTATATTATAACAGAAACACGTACCTGTAAGTATGAGTGCCTTCCTTTATTAGTGTTTTGTATGTTTCTGTATGCATTGATGTGTATATGTATGTGCTCGAGTGTGTTCGGAGGTGTATAAGTGCATGTATGTCTCTGGGCGTGTTTGGGCGAGTGCTTTTGAGTGTTTTTTCTGTTGGTACATGTCTGTGCTTATAGGTGTGTATGTGTGTGCGTATATGTTTGAATGTCACAGGGTCTACTTTTATATGTGTTTATGTGTGTTTCTGTGTTTTTATGTTGGCACAAATGTGTACATTTTTGTCTATGTTTATAGGCGTGTATATGTGTACGTGTGTGTATATGTGTGTATTTATGGTTGTCGATGAGTCTGTGAGCATATGCTGAGTGAGTGTTTTTTGGTGTCTGTGGATCAAGAAGAAGAAGAAAGAAAAAGGAAAGAAAGGAGAAAGAAAAAGAAAGAAAGAACATTATGAATCGAACCATACATCGATACACCTGAGTATACACCATACTTTAATTCACATAATCATATTAGTTAAATACAATTTAATCCTCACGCGTAGGCTCCTTCCGTCAGTAGTAATTCAGCATTACAGTTTTGTTGCACTAAGACTCGAACTCGCATCTCGGGATACGGAAGTATACATTAGGTTTTAATCTATATAATGACATTAATTAAACGCATTTTAATCCACCCGTCTAGGTAGCCTTAGTTTAATAGTTATTAAACATTAAAGTTTTGCAACACCAAGACTCGAACACGGACCTCTGAATACGTGAGAACACATTACATGAATCCACGTAATGCTATGGTATTATTGTGATTAACGCCACGCTCTAAGTGTCATAGGTCATTAGCCATTAAACATTTAGGTTTTAGCGTTCCGAAAGTCGAACAAAACAATAGGAATTCCTAACTAGTTATTTACAACAATGTCAATGATATTACCATTTAAATGGTACCCATCTAAGCATAATACTTAATTAGCACATAAACATCAAAGTTTGGGCCTACCGGATATCAAACCACGGCCTCCAGAGCTGCTAAGATTCAGTCTTCACAGTGTTCCAGCTAAACGCTTGTGAAGGAATTCCTTTTATTTCATATTTCCTTGTGTGTATGCGGGCGTGTGTATATGTGCAGTATGCGTGTGCTTGAGAGAGAGAGACAACATCCTAATTCGTTTACTCTATGAAGAAACATATTTATAAATGTAACTTATTATGTAATCAAGTCTGTTGTACAGTTACAGCACTTTAGTTAAAATAGGGTTTCCCGCTATACTTTGTAGATGGAACTATACATTATTTTTTCAATAGTAGTGGTAGAGGCCGCTATATGCTGAATTCAGTCGACATCTCTGATGGATGTGGAAATTAGGAACAGTACCGCAGCTTTTAGACACTACAGATGAGATAGGGAGCCTAATAACTTTACAAGGGAACTGCACTCTCTGGACTTAAAATTCGGGTATACCAAATGTTCCAAAAGCTGGTAGCCAGAAATTGCTATTTAACTTGTATTAACAATCGCAGAAGCCGCGGATTTCATGTCATAGCCTTTTTGTACTGGAGGGTACTTGTTAACATTTAAAGTTAGGTAGTGTTGTAATACTCTTTCACTGCGTGTCATTCATCTCTTTGTGATTTTTCGATGTAAAAAATAGCATGCGTTGCTTAGCGCACACCGTATACTAACCCTCATTACTGATGCCTCTCGATTCAATAACAGATCCTACTTTTTACACCCCGGAAAGCAGCAAGTGACAGCGGGGAATTTCTTGCATGGTGAAATGAAGCTTTTTAATTTTTAAAGAGCCTTTTCATCCATTAGGTGTGTTGGCCTTCAAGAGCAGCTTATATTCATCTATTTTAAAGTGTGTATGTAAGTGTGCGTGTGTGTGTGTGATTAGTGTTATCCTTTGCGTTATGCCTAGGACACCTTTGCGTGGTATATTTTGTAGCGTTGGTTCTCAAGGGGTGGTGATACCTGTTCCATAGCGGTTTAGGATAGCAATCATTGCTTTTAATACCTCCCCCTCAGTTGACCTTGAATATGTGCTAGAAGGAAGGTGTCATTTGGGTTGTCTCTGCTATAAAAGAAATCACGTGACATGAAAGTGACGCTAAGTATTTCCCCCACTCTACCAAAGATCAGATTACCTGTGCCAGAAGGAGGTTGTCAAATAGATCAACTTTGCTCCGAAAGTAACCATGTGACCGGAAATACCAATTAAACTACCCATTAAATAAAAATATCCTCTTCCACCATAGATCACGTGATCCGTGCCAGAAGAAAGGTTTCACTTAGGTCGCTTTTGCACTCTGGGACGGACATCGTTGGGTGTTATATATGTACGTTATCGGTTTTGCAGGGGGAAAGAAAGAAGGTCGGTGAAATACCGGAAGAGCATGGATGTATAGGGTTCTCTTAATCTCGAGTCGTGTTAACCGATGACATTTATATTATTTTACAAGTTTTTATTCTGTCCTCCTTGAAACCATTCCCGCAATCGATCCGTCCACAAATATATTTAACATCCGGCCACACAAATATATTTAACTACACTATCGCCAATCGAGTTATAGCCACATGATAGTCCGTGGTCTTATTCACCTCTGCTCGCGTCGGATTCCAGATTACAAGTGCTTGTCTTTACCCTTCGCTCCGCATTCCTTAAAGTTTTTAACCCTCGCGCTCTGACTGCCTTGTTCCCCAAGTCACATGTGTGCCCTTAGACAAAAGAAATGTTCGGCCGGCATTCCGGTCCCCTAACGGTATGTTTACATTCCCGGTGTATACCTACTCTGTACAGTCTTATAAAAATATGTTACATGTTTCTACATTTATTTAGGTGATACGCAAATAGACTTTATATATTATTATCCTTATTGCTTCAGCGTATACCTTCAATATGCCCCCACGAGGGAATCGCTGTCACTTCGAAGGAAAACGACAGGCATTTTCTCGGAAGTACCCATATATAAATTTTGTTTGAGTGTCATTATTACTATACCCAAGTGTAACTCAGAGTATATGTACTTTGTGGGTCGGGTCGATTTTGAGGATGTAAGTTAATAACATTTAAGTACAATATATATACATCTTTGAAATTATAATGTACATATTAAAAACACTACTAAAAACTATGACAGTTAAGATAACCACAGTGTCGAGTGACTAAGCAAAATTATAGCACTGACAACTTAGAATGAAAACAATTATTTACAAGCATTTCAAACATGGAACAGATATCTTGAATATGTTTACAAATTAATATATATGCGAGATAAACGTTGTTTAGGCATTTATGTCTATGAAATTGTATGTTTTTGTGATATAATATATGTTTCTTCGTCTCATTTTTTATTTCACATCACGGGCTCGCGATTGATAGGGGCACACGCAATACTGTTCATTTATCACAAACACTACACTCTTCACAAACTTTCACTGGCCGGCTGGGCCGTATACGACAAATTTTATTGCCTTTTTCTTTCAACGCTGTTTTTTTACATTATAACATACATAATGAGTATATAACTGATAAATGTGTTTGATTTGATATTTGGTTTTACAAAGAATCATTTATCCCTAATCAAGTGTGCGTGCCATCTAATTACACTAAAAATTTTTTTAAGTAAATCATTATTCTGTTGCAACTATTCTGTCCGTTTTGTTTTATTATTTGTGTTATTGATATTACCTCAATGTACCCGCAGTTACTTTATGTATCCGACGACGCTAATCTAAGTTTTTTGAAAGGCTTTAATAAAGCAATATTATATCGCCCCTTTGTTCTTCCCGTTTTATATCCTTAATTTTAAATGCTTTAGCGTTAAATTTCTAAGTGATTATACCTCTAATAGTTTCTCCTTCTGTTCTGCCGTCAACATTTCTATTTCCTGTATCTTCTCTCGGATCTTTTGGGAGATATTCGCATTAGCGTGTTCTTCTACCTGAGACCGGGCAGTTCCGTCCAGGGCGAACAAACCTGTTTCTTCCCGTACCTCTAAGTCGTAATAACTAACAGTTACTGATTCATTACCAAAAATATTTGCATTGTTAATATCCTCAAATAATTCCTCATCCTGATAATACTCTTCGCATTCGGCATTGGATGCGCTGTTCAGATCGCTTCTAGCGTTATTGATCTGGTAGATTTCTCCTCCCTTGATTTGCAAATATTCAACGCAAAATAATCTCCCTTCAAGTGTCTCTCTCCGGGGGTCTCGGGATCGTTTACCTGTCGTGTCATTTGTATGAAAGGTGTTACTACCAGGCAATTATTTATGGAAAAACTCAACTCTTTGCTTTCATAATTTATTTTCGCTCGCGTTGCGTCTAGAAAATCATTCCCAATTAAAAGTTGAAATATAAACCATGGCAATACCAGAAAAACAAACTCAATTTCTACTTCTTCAAACTTAAATGTTATCATCACCTGCATTTTAATCCTTTGCTTGCTCCTACCTATCGCTGTAACACAATACACATTTCCTACTGGCAATGTCCGTAATTTCCACCCCATTGCTATCAGGTTATCGTGTAATTCTTGTCTACATACGGAAGACGATGCACCGCTGTCGATAATCGCCTCATAGACCTGAGCTTTCACTTTAATCGCAATTCTAGGTTCCTCCACTATTTCACTAATTTTATCATAGCATTCCTACCGGTTATCTCTTTCTGTCACATAACCTCTTTGGTAATGCTCTATGCCCACAATATTCATACATTTGTCGTCCTCGTTTGCTGTAAACTAATTTAACGTGTCCTGCACGGCCATATCAGATGACTCGAAACGGCCTCTACTCAGTTTAAATTTTGGTTACTCGGCACATTTATGGCTGAAGCATTGTTTTGTGCATCTTGATGCTGTTCGAGGGGGCGTGATTCTTGCCTATTCCAGTTCGGCGATATTCGTCCTCCGTCTCCCACGCCGGGTCCTGTGTTCGTTCTAGGGGTCTGTTTGAATAAGCTCGTCGCCATCCATTATTTCTATAGTTTCCGCGCGGCCTATTTCGCCTCGCTTGTGGGGATTGAAATCTATTAGTTTATATGGTGAGAACGGCCACTTTGTTGGCGGTTTTGTCGTTCAAAATCTTGCTCGTTTCTCGTCCTATTTTGTCGCTGGTTATCTCTTGGGCCTGATTTCGATATCTGTTCCTGACGCGATAATGATCTGGCCTACGGTGATTTTCATTGGAACGTGCCCCGCCCCATTAAAATTTTGAGCAATGTATCTTTCCTCACTTGTTCGTTGGTGGAAATTATTGATGCCCCTTATTTCGCCTGAATGGCTCTGGAAAGCTGTTAAAAGTTCTAGTGCCTCTGCTATTGTTCTCGGTTTAGCGACCATTAATTGGTTTTTAATGTGCTCATTGAAATGGTGGGCCATCAAGGAGATGAATTCCTCCTCTCTCATTGGTGGCTCAAGTAGTTGACTCTGTTGCGCTATTTTAGAAAATAGTCCACCATTGTTTCATTTCGATGGTGTTGATATCTCCCATTGTTAATATGCATGCGCACCGCATATTGTGTGCAGCTATTCCAATATTTGCTCAGAAAAGCCTGACGGAATTGAGCATAAGACGTTTTATCACCCAGCGTCACTCTATACCAGACTAAAGATTGGCTCAGTAAACCTCTCTTAATTATTATCATTTTGTATTGTTCCGGGATACCCTTTAATGCAAAATACGCCTCAACATCCATAATGTAACGGCGGGCATTATCATGTCTGTCATCAAACGTTGGTATCGTAATTTCGTTTAGTAATTGGTATAGCACGGATACATGATTATTCAAACTCAATATTGGAGTTACATTCGTGTCGTTATTACTAGTGGTTATAGGATAAAATGCACCACCATGCGTATGCTCCGTTGGTCGCGTGTTTGTCGAAACATCAGGTGAGCTGGTTGAACGTATGTTTTGGCTTGGATTATTTATCTACTCCATTTCGAGCCGTTGTGCATTGTGTCGTAGTCCTGCTAGCTTACGTGAGACTTCTTCTACTCTGAGATTAGTTTGTGCTGAGTACCAGGCAGTTGTGCAATTTTGTCTTTTAATTCGGTCATCTCATTTACTTGTAACCCTTTTTGATCCTGGATAATCTTTTTTACGGCTGAAATTTCTGCCTGCACATTATTTTCTATTGTGCGCTGCCGCTTCTCCATTATTCTACAACTGCGCTGAAATTCATCATTCAACCCCTCTTGCATTTCTAAGGTACTACTTCTAACTTCTACTATTTGTCCTTTGAGTTTCTCAACCTCATTCTTTGAACTCAGCTCTAAATAACAAAAAATCTTCCTACATAACATTCTGATAACATCTACTTTCCTCAAATTGACCCCTAATCTCTCTTTGCTGTACCTCAAACCTGGCTCCTATCATCTGCTCTAATCTATTTCCTGATTTTTCTTCCAAAACCTCATTCTGACTTTGCAAATTTCTGTTTAATCTCCCTTCTAATGCTATATTTTGGTTTTGCAACTCTTTGTTCTGATTTTCCAAACTCTTATTTAATCTCCCTTCTAATTCTTTATATTTATTCTGTAAACTTTCACTTAAATTGACGAACATTTGCTGTAAAACTAAAACAAGGTTGTTTTCGGTCATAGCGTTAACCTCTATTGTCTGGATATTTCCCGGAATATTTGTTTCGCTATTGTTTAATGACCTACTTTCTACCTGCCCTGCCTGCATGTTTTCAGTTTCAATTATCTCATTCTCCATCTCTTTAGCAGTTACAAATTCTTTTAAAACCTTTTTATTTCTAAGTAACATTAATTAGCGATATTATTATTTAATTGTTACGTGCATGTATTTATTTCGGAAAACTATAGGAGTATATGTGTATACCTTTGCTGCATTGACCTGTGCTCCGTTGACTTGTACTGCGTTGACCTGTGCTGCATTGATCTATGGTGCGTTGACCTGGATGCTGGGTTTTCATCCGGCGATCGGCACGTTCATCCACTTCAGGTGGCCTGGAGTTCGGTGCTCGCTATCATTCGATCGTTGTCATCGGAAGTTCTCCTGATGCGTTGGGTGCCATATTGGGACGGACATCGATGGGTGTTATATTTGTACGGTATCGGTTTTGCAGGGGGAAAGAAAGAAGGTCGGTGAAATATCGGAAGAGCATGGATGTATAGGGTTCTCTTAATCTCGGGTCGTGTTAACCGATGACATTTATATTATTTTATAAGTTTTTATTCTGTCCTCCTTGAAACCATTCCCGCAATCGATCCGTCCATACAAATATATTTAATACCCGGCCATACAAATATATTTAACTACACCATCGCCAATCGAGTTATAGCCACATGATAGCCCGTGGTCTTGTTCACCTCTGCTCGCGTCGGATTCCAGATTACAAGTGCTTGTCTTTACCCTTCGCTCCGCATTCCTTAAGGTTTTTAGCCCCCACGCTCTGACTGACTGATTTCCCCAAGTCACATGTGTGCTCTTAGACAAAAGAAATGTTCGGGCGGCATTCCGGTCCCCTAACGGTACGTTTACTTTCCCGGCGTATACCTACTCTGTACATCTTATAAAAATATGTTACATGTTTCTACATTTATTTAGGTGATGCGAAAATAGACCTTATATATTATTATCCTTATTGCTTCAGCATATCGCTTCAACTCATTTATGACGCTCTTGTGCCAGAAAAAATATACACATACTACTCTCGTGCTTTATTCGCCACCCGCCCTATTTCTCTGACACCTCTCGCTTCTGCCTGGGGTGCCTTTATCGCCTGAGCTCACACCCCCGTTAGTGGCCTCTGGGCTAATATCCCGACATTCCCTATAATATTCAGCAGGAACATCCCTGTTTTCTCAATAAAAAGGAAAAATTGGTTTTTTTCATTCTTTTAGTGTGGTAATGTGAAAATGCAACTCTAATGAGGGAGATAAGTTGAAAAATACTGGAGGGGGTAATTTCGAGGGGTACGAATGGGAAATTTGGCACAATGAAAGTGGAATTATAAAATTAAAATAATTGAATACCAGCAATATTGACTTGTTTAAATCCAATAAAATGTAAATAACCTCATATTAGGAATATCGAGGTTTTACCAAAACCGTCAAACTACCAGGCAACGCCGGGAATTTCAGCCGTTTTAGTATAAAAGCGCGCAGACACGGGAAGGTGATACATTACACCAAGGAAGAGGACCATAAACAATGCTCAAAGATTTCTGATGCACCATCATGTATATTGCAGCAAACAGAATAACTTGTGGAAGCAAACAATCAAATCATAGTTTGGACAGTTGAAGTTCCTCACTAAGTTAGTACACCAACACATCGTCGTAAATCCCATAAACAAAAATGTGCTAAATATTACAACTTTCATAATATTCCAATTATAGGGATTTTGAGATAAAATAGGACTTGCTAATGTCTATTACATTAAGACCTAGAATTCGTGTATCAGATAACGATGACAAAAGAAGTTGAGTTTCGCAAAGCGCAGAGTATTCACTTCTCACTATAATCTTTTGTGGAGATATGAGAATAAGAATGTCCATAAACAAGTTCAGCTTCAACTGTGATTTGCCAACAACTGAATCTACGTGAGCGCTCGTCAGTATAAAGCAACACCATTTAGTTTGTCTTATGCAATGCATTTTCCCAGGATGTTTTAAAAAGTGTTAACAATTAGGCTTCAAAGTAAAATGAGTGAAAATCTTAAACACTTCGTACACACTGAAATGGCTTAACCTTAACAGCCCGAATTCTTCAAACTTGTATATTTTGGAATGTTTTCTGTATTTTTGGCTTCTAATACACCTAAAGGATGCATACAAGTTATTATTTGGCCTTGCTCTATCTCATTGAGCCTGAAACATAGCGTGTCCATGTGATGCACACTTAGATGCTCCATGTTATTGAAATTCAAACACTAGCATTCCCTTTAAAGAGTTAATAACACAAATAAGGTAAACTTGAAAAAAATAAGAATTCTTATAATTAAATTTATAATAATTAAAAATAATATCTAAACATTTTATTTAATGTCATTCTTGGTATACTTCAAAACATTCTAGATACAATCTTACGTCATATTTTCCACATTTCGCCACATTTTGTGATAACTACAGATCACCTCTCTTTGCACTACAGTTCTACAAATCTTCTATTTTTTCAGTTTTCTGGTTGTAGTGTTTTATACCATCGTCTTTTATCACTTGAAACACGTGATTTGTAAACACATAAAAGGCTGGTAGAGGGCCTTTCTGCTCCTTTTACAGGATTCATAAGCCTCTTTGGGTAAACTTGTAAAACTTTTCTACTGAAATCAGGCTGTAGCACTAACTGCTGTTCCTTTCTTCAGCTGTCAGGCATTAGGATTAATATGTCAGTCAGCCAGGGAAGTAAAGCCTAATACAATTTCTTGTTCCTGATATTTATAATAACACATCTTGTTCCTAATATAAATTGCAATGTTCTCATCCATCGTATCCAATCCTCTCATGTGTTTATTATAAGGTACTGTAATTTGAGGACGTTATACTTGAATTATCTTCTCCTTTGCAGAATATCTTTTAACAGATTATACGGGTTCCACTCTTACATATTTAGATGCTACAGCACGCAAAAGTTGTCCACCCATTTTGTGACAATAATACCATCATCCTTGCAAAGTGAATACTCAAAATGCCCCCTTTCCTTTTAACCAAGTCTTTCTTTGAGGAAATGGGATAAGATTTGGTAATTCTGTTTTATCCAAAGGTGGCTGTTCCTCCATAACCTTAGGGGAAAGGAACATTAACTCCTGTAAAGAGGTTGACAAAGAATAAATGAAATAGCAATTGTTTTACTTCTGCTTCGAAATCATCTATCATATGAATGAATGGTACAGTAGCCTTATCAAATTGTTCTTCACACGCTGCCGAAATATTTTATAATTGATTAATCATAAGATAGACCTTTCTGAGGAACAAAAGACTTGTTAACATTTGTCTCTTATTCTTTCAATGAAGAGTCTACTTTTACACATCTTGGCTTTTTATCAAACTTATTACTGTGTTGCAGTGTAAATATCTGAGAATTTGTTCAAAATGATTCGTTCTCAAGACATTGCATACAAATTAATTCTTTGTATTTAAATTGGAATCCCAATATAACCTATTACTGGGAATGGGTTATAGCTTGTTAGAATGGGGATGCCAAGGAAACATCTCATTTCTTCACAGGTTATATTCGCATCTGGACAGTTCTTTAAAAGCGCATAGTTATTTGACTCCTCAACAAGGACTGTATGAGGTCATCATCAAGAAATAACTCAAAAATTTCTATAGAAGACCTATCAACTTATCTGCAAAAATTTGAAACAGGCATAGCTTTCAAATTTTGAAGTTAGTAACCTTAACCCAGAATTTCTGCTTATTTCTGTTTCTGTGACCTGAAATTCTTAATCCTGTTTCAATTTGCGTATCTGCCAATCATATTTCGGCTTCGGCCCAGAGTATCGCGGGTTATGAGATTATCCGGAATTCCCTCTTCATCCTCATCACCTAAATCCTCTTCCGTGAGAACTGCATGATCGGGGGGCCGCTACGTAAATTCCATCAGTTGCGGAATGTTTGTTTTTTTAAGTAAGATGTCTAATACATCCTGCACGGTCTAACCTGATTGTAAAGATTTTGTGATGCTTGTGTTATGAAATAAAAGGGAGAAAAGATAACGTTTGACCTGTAACTGCCCAGTGTGTCTATATGAACATGACTAAAATACTGACACATTAACAGAAGATGAATCCTTCGTTAACAATTTCTCAGTAATTAAGCTATCAATAAACACATTTAAGGTTACTACAAATAGTTTCACTTGTAAAAAAGGAACCTCTTTATAAAAATAATATTTACTCCACGTCAATATGCTCCATTGCTGCAATCTAAGCACTACTTTCAATCCAGACTGTCCCACAAAGTTTGCGAATGATAGCAACGAAGTACTACAACAATTAGTGTGAAGCTGAAACCCTCTCAGATAAGAATACATGGCTGCCAATACCAAAAAGTAATTGAAGACTGGCAGTGAAAGCAAGAATATAACTATTTAACAACCGTGTCCATATGGACTCACTGAGAATTAAAGGTCTTTTACTGCTGGATTGTACAACCGGCACAGAGCCACCGAGTTTTACCTCATGGCCGGTTACTGGTACAGCATAATGCTACAATGAAAGCAATAAATGAATAAATAATTTAATGTTATTTTTCCTTGAAGATGATGTCCAAGTAGTAATATCACTTGTCAATTAGAACATTGTATTTCCTAAAGAACGTTTAGTACAGAAAAGGAAAAAGGAAACAAGTTATTCAATTTCATGGTGAATACTTTTCAGAATAATCTTATTGTGCTTTCATAGTTAGTTTCCGTTTGTTCCTTCCAGCAAAATGTAACTAGCAGTCGTCAAAATATAAATGTGTCCTAATGAACTACTGTTGCACCTATAACCTAAAGTTGAACTGTCCATTTTTACTGGTATTAATAAATCTGCCAACGAGAGCACAGAAGTCACACCAGTAACTAGGTATGCTAGAGCTGAACTGGTGCAGACTGAAAATGAGTATCAAAGGGATAGGTAGGGAATACGCGAAGAGGTCGAAAGAGCTGGCTGAAGGTGTGTAGGAGGCTTAGTGAAAAATTTAGCATTCATATGGAGGAGGACAGCGGTGTATGTATATATGTATGTACGTATCTGTGTGTACGTGTGTATGTGTATGTATGTACTAGTCGGCCACGATATGAATGCACTCGCAGGAGGGCACCAATGTTCTTTTTTACAAGGCTGGGAATCAGATGGGAGTGAGGGGCAAAGGGAAAGGGGTATGTACAGTCGCACAATTGACACAGTACTACATTTGCAGGCCTCAGCCTCGTTAGTAAATGCAACCCGGAAATGGATGTTTGGTTTACCTGACTGTCCTTCCGATGCCCCGCCTACTTGTTCCGTAACCATATAGTTTTCTTGCTACCACACGCACCCATGTCATTACCGACTGTATTTATGTATTTATATGTGTATGTATGCATTTTTTATTAATAAACACATCAGCATTCCCCAGTGACAATATTACATGCTTTTACAGCTCATTACATCAATGGTAATACAATATTTTACATTATATAAATAATAAACTACATTATATATAGTCCATTTCTATACATAATTTGGGATAACTTGATTTACAGAACTACATGTTTATTGATTTAACATAAAAGTTTCAATTCCTTCACTGAATGGAGTTTATTGTTCAATAATATTTACAATCTCATAGATTGTATAAATCTATGGAATGCAGTCATATGTCTATCGATTAATTGTTCTGTTCTCACTGGCCATGAACCTACGGTTTTATGAATTTTATTTATTAACATTCCTCGCTGTTGACGTCTATCAGTACATTCATAGATTAGATGACTGACCGTGAACTTCTATTACAGGTGCATGTAGGATCCTCCCCTATATGAAATCTATAACTATAAAGATTTGGCTTTTCCATGGCCTGTGAGTATTGGGTGAATTCTGGAGTTATGGGTAACTTTAATTTCAGACGAGCTCGTATTGATGGGAAGGATGTTTTACTTAATGCTCCTTTCATTCAATTATTCCATCTTTCTTGCCATTGCTGAAGTCCCTGATCGTTGATTGTTACACAATGGTGGATTTCGGTATCTTGTAGTATACAGGAGCTGTTCTGCAGCTTCGTTTGCTAAATGATCTGCCAGCTCATTCCCATCTTATCCTATAAAGCTCTATGAGCTTTATAGGATTGAAATATATCATCCAGTTCTCTTTCTCCAGCATTCCAATTGTATTTAATGTCTGATGTTATGCAATCCCATTTATAGTTATTGCGGAGCAGGAATAGAGTTGTCATGCTATCAATGTAAAATGTTGTAGCTTTGTTCTCATTTATATAATTAATGAATTTTACTTGTTCTTGGAGAGCCTTCAGTATAGCAATTTCCTCCGCTTGATTTTCAGAACAGTCAGCATGTAGCTTACATTTAACTTTTTCAATAACTGCTTGTTTGTACAATGCTGCTGTAGGTCCAAATTTCCATGTATCTTACTGCTGTCAGTGTATATTACTATGGAATATACCATGTTCTCCTCTATATCTCGGATCTGAATTCTTTCTGCTTGATGATTCCATTTGTTCGGCTTCAAGGGTGCATTGTAATCTCTTTCGCCATGAGTTGCTTTATAAATTTTACTTTTTGATGTAATCGTGAGGTCTATGGGTTGGATGCTGGCAGTAATACATGATGCATCACAAGAGATTGTCCTGTAAGCCTTTCAAAGTTTAATATTGAACAGCCTCTGAACACGTTATAATATCCTTAGATTCTTCTGTTTTTGAAGTGCCATCTCCCATACAGCTGCTCCATATGTGAGAGTGGGTTCAAGTGCTGCTTTTTATACAGTACTTAGTGCCTGAGTTCCACGTCCCAGGAGAATTTAGCAGATTTTGATAAGCTGTGTGTTAGACTAATTGATTTGTCGTGAAGATAACCTATGTGTCTGTCAAAGCTGAATTTTTATCAATATAAATTCTACTATATTTTAGTTCCGTTACCTATTCTAGTTTTTTATTATTAAGGTAAGTATTTATTCTCTCATTTTGTTGCTTCTTTTTTTGATATCACAATTACTTTTGATTTTGTGTCGTTACATTTTATTTTGTTGTCTTTAGCCCAGAATTCAATTTTCTTTAGAGCTTGGTTTACATATTTCTCTACTTCCACAGTGCTTTTGCCCCTTACCATAAGCAATAAGTCATCGGCAAAAGCAATGACTTCTAGTCGCATCATAAATTCCTTTTTGAATACTGAATTGTACAAGATATCCAATAACATGGTCCCGGATATGAACCTTGTGGGCAGCCCTTCTTGATGTTTTTACTGTTTTATATGTTTTGCTATAAAAGGTTGCGTTCCTGGCCTGAAAATAGTGTTGTGTTTGTTGATATATTTTGGGCATGATAACTCTCTTAAGTTGTTTAATATTGCAGACCCCCATGCAGCATCAAATGTCCCCTTTACATCCAAGCTAACTAATGCAATATATCCGTAGACTTGTAAGTTCTGTATTATGAAGTCCTTTGTAGCCCTTAATGTGTCCACTGTACGTTTTAGGGCATAAATCCAAATTGTCTACTACTGAAAAGATTTCTTGTGTTTACATGGTGAAGGATTCTGTCAATCATCAACTTTTCTAATACTTTCCTGCAACATTCTACAAACCAATTGGACGATACTTAGTTATGCCTTCACTTTGTTCTTTGCCTGGTTTTACTATTGGGATAATTATTGAATGTTTCCAAGCTTTTGGGAAGCAGCCATTATTAAGGCATCAGTAGTATGAATCCCACGGGAGCCAGACGGTCAATGTCCACCCTGGCGCCAGTGAAAGTTCAAAGGTCTTGAAGGTTATCAAGGTCGTCACGGTCTAGTGGTCAAGGTTGGCGCCAATCTTTGACCTTGAGGTGAATGCCCTCTTGAAGGTTGCGATAAGATTGGCGCCGACCTTGGCCTCTTTGAACCGTGACGACCTTGATGACGTCATCGACCTTTGCACTCTTTCGCTGGAGCGGTGGGCGGAGACTTTTGCTGTGTTTCCGTCCGGTTTCCGCAGGGCACATTTTTTGTTTTTTTATTTACGATTCTTTTACATAAGGTGGTACACAAAAATGGCAATTTTGCACGAACGGGGCAGGTCCGTCGATGTAGTCGGACATTGTAGCCAGATTGTAATGTTTGGTGCACCGCAGATAAGGTGCAAATGCATCTTTTCACTGTTCGCTTAGTTCGTTCCACATCACATTGACGTCTAGAGGAGGTCTGCGCAGTAGGAAGTTTGGAAGTTGCGACAGCGTGTGCATCTCCTTCGAAGAGAGCGGCGACAATCGTTGATGGTTGTTGATGTACTTGTGTTGCAATTCGTCGACGTGCTGCAATTGGTCCATTGCGACGTGTGCTGTGGAACAATAATGTTGGAGTGCGTATATGTGCGTTGGGGTGTATGGATGTTATGTAGAGAAAATAAATACGGTGATGTACCTTTGTGTAGGTGGTATTTGTAATAAAGTACTACGTACCTGTTGTTTTTTTTATTTCGGTTTAAGACGATGCGGACGTGTTGCACTGTAACAGCAGACTGAGCGGTGCATGCGACTGTTTTAGGATATCTAATATTGAGTAACGAAATGTGATTGGTTAAAAATCACGTTATCTTTTGTAAGCGTTTTGATTGGTCGAAAAGTGGACGTGAAATTGCACAATAGCACGTGTTTGGTTACATAAATAACGTGATACGGTCGTGTTCGTCATTTGACTGTGATGACGCAGATGCTGTAGTGCGTCGAAAGTAGTTTGTGCGATAAAAGGAGCTTTTTCTTTTTAAGTACGTGACACATTTTACAGGTATAAATATTGGGCACGTGAAAACTGAGTGTGTGTGTTTTACTATTTGTGCATTATGTTTAAAGGTATGTTAGATGTTATTGTTCTTTTAGGTGCTTTAATATGTGCAGAAACAAGTTGCGTGACGTTTGGCAGGTGCGGATATACGATAGATGATGAAACCGGTCATTTAAAAACTGCTACTACGCGCGTGGAACACAATAATCTATTTTTTAATTGTTCGTGCATTTATGAAAAGAATAGCAAATGCAGGTTTGAAGGTAATTTGATGAATATAGAGAACTTAAATAACGTGTATGCTTGTTTAAGACCGACAACGAAATGTTCTTACGGGGATCGATGCGGGCAAATGTTTTACGGAAATGTACACGTGGGCAATATGGAATGTCGTGACGGTTTCGTGGTGAATGACGTCTGCGAGTGTGTATAAAAGTTAGGACATAATGATACAGGTCGTAAGCTTCACGGTACACCTGTTAACATGTTAACAAGTGGTAACAACCCGATATTGATGGAAATGGTAAATTGTAAAAAATTAGTAGATAAATATGATATATCGTCTGGTTTAGGTTTGAATTGGAAATTAACTGTAGAGCAAACCGAATTAGTGATGCTATATAACGTGCTTGACGATATGAACACGTATTCTGCAGATAATTATTTTTATGTATTTGGTCAATGTGAAAATAGCGAGTGGAACTTAAATATAGGAGGTAATCATGTTGCAGGTAGAATTAAGCGTGGTTCTTCATGGTCTGCCGAAGGTTCGTTAAATATCAGGTCGGAATGCGGTAGTGCAGGTGCGGAAACGGGTCGAGTGCCTATACATAGTTTACGAAGTGTTGTAGCTAAAAAATGTAAAGCAGCTATAAATAAAGTTAAACAGAGGTTGGAACGAGAGTGCAATAAAAGTTATGGATTTAACTGACGAATCAGATACTGCGTTAGAAGATAACGATAATCTTAAAGAAAGCTTGCAAAAAGCAAATCAAGTGCTACTGGATATAAAAAAGGCTTTAAATGTTCGACAATATAATTTAACACAATATTAATTTATAGTTAATAAAATAAAAGTTAATGTGAACAATATGCATCAAGAGATTATAGGGTTAAAAAGTTTAGTAACTAACTTAAATTCTAACGTGTGCGCTGCTAAAGCCAAAACGTCGCAAGAAGAATAATTTAAGTTAATTACGAGGATGACATAAAATTGACAAGCGAGGAACAGAAAGAACAAGAAGAAGAAGAAGGAAACGAACATGATGACTTTGCATTTATAACAAAATAGGTAAATAATGAAAACCAAATTTTTATTAAATGTTATTATTTACAAATCATATATAATAATAATAATAATAATAATAATAATAATAATAATAATAATAATAATAATAATAATAATAATAATAATCAACATGAAACAATAATACTCAATACAAAAAATAAAACTAACAATTGCCACACTCGTTACAACAGATTCTATCAAATAATGTATAATGTAGCGGAGGTGTATTGCACGCACTTAAGGTAATTAGTGCAACAAATGCACCTCGTGCTAAATTATATGGCACGTCTGTAATGTTAGTTACTTGTATAACAAGTATGTGTGGTTTCTCGTCACATAGTATTTTGGTGGCACAGGAAAATGATTTTTAGTAACGTTGTATAGTTGGTGATAGTCGCGTAATAGCCTTTAGGTATTTGTACTTTTAATCCGATGTTCACTTCCACCATGCGTCTCGGTTCTATTACGTATGGTGCGGCACTAGCCACCTTAATGCCAGTCCTAGTTTGTACAGGGTGTGTCGCAAACATGTTTAGAAATTCGTACTGGAAACTGTTCGTCACTGTCATTACCGTCGTCGTCATCATTGTCGTTGATATCATCGTCAATATTGTCATCGTCACCCACCGTTTCTCCTATCTCGTTTAAATGGTTTATTAAAGTGCTTTGATTTTCTATGTCAGTGTTATCGTCGCGAATGTCTCGGTCTTGGTCTTGCGTAAAATTTGCCTGAAACATTTCTGACACGTCGGAACAAACCTGTTGCAAATTGGTCAACAAATTCTTTAACTTTATTTTTCTTAATGGTGATGCGATTACAAAAATTAAATTGCTGCTTCAATACCTGTTGGTGTTGGTGTTGGTTGTGCAGCTCTTCTTGAGCCGGTTGCTCTTGTTGGTGCTGGTGAGCCAGTTGCTCTTGTTGGTGTTAGTGACAAAGATGGTGGTAATTGCGATGGCGTTGCAGCTCCTGCTGTTGCAGTTCCTGGTGTGCCTGGTGTTGCAGCTCCTGTTGCTGCTGCTGTTGCAGCTCTTGTTGCAGCTCCTGTTGTTGCTGTCGATGTTGTTTGGTCCTGCTGCTGGTTCTGTTGAAGCTCTTGCTGTTGGTGCTGTTGCAGTTCCTCCTGGTGGTGGTGGTGCGTTGGAAGCTACAACTGCACATCTAATTCCAGTCCTTGGTTCCTGCACACTAAAGATTTTTTATTGTTTGTATAATCTCGTGCGTCAGGGGTATGTATCCAGGGACTGGAGGTATGCTGGTTCTACTTTGCTTAGCTCCTGTAGACAAATCTAAAGGAGCGTGGGCAAAACTAATTTTGCTACCGCTGCCACAGCCAACATACCTGTTGACATTAGTGGTATTTGCTGAAGCAGCGTTGCGCAGGTTGAAGTTGAAATACATTGCAGCACTTAAACTCTGGAACGGTCGCTTTGTGAATGAACAGCAGAATATGGTATGATTGTGAAACGAGAGCTCCCGATTTATATACCAAATATAAAACGATAAGAATATGGTCAAAACGTGCCGGATTATAATGTGCGCCACAATTGGCTTTGACATTTAACCTTTCGTTTATACTTAACTGAAGGTGAAAGGGCAAGAACGTCAATGCAATGAAGCATGACACATATGCTGTGCGTCACATTTGACTTTGACATTTAACCTTTCGTTTATACTTAGCAGAAGGTGAAAGAGCAATAACGTCAAAGCATTGAAGCATGACGCACGTGCTGTGCGTCATATTTGACTTTGACATTTAACCTTTCGTTTATACTTAGCAGAAGGTGAAAGGGTAATAACGTCAATGCAATGAAGCATGTTGACCTATAACCGTTGCAAAGATCATTTGGCTAACAACTGTATGTACATGTGTAATTATTTAGCGCTTGCGTAAACTGGCAAGACTGCAGACGTAGCATGAGTATGCATGTAAAACAGGACAGAACCGGAATTACTCAATACTGTGTATGTGTAACAAACAAAACGCCAATTAATTAACATGTTGCATCATTTTCCGTGTGTTATTCAAGTGAACTAAACGTATCCGTGAAACTACATAGAAAAAAGTATGTTCTCGAGTGATGTGGTGTACTATATAAAGAGGTGAAGTATTTTCTTTGCAATCACACGCATCCTACAGCATACATTTTTTGTTCGAGTCCTGGTAAGTTGTAGACATGACTTTTACTATTGTTGGAACACGTAATAGAACTTTAGACAGATTTTATTCTGGGTATTCGAAAACAGAAGTAATAGTTGATCCTATTACTGATGATGAAGAAATAGATTTAATGGAATGGATCCATTGGGGTTTTTCGCAATACTTAGATTTTGTAAATGAATGAATATTAAATAATCAGCCAAGCTATTTTTGAATGTCTGTAGCTAATACCGCTTATCCTAAAAGGAATTTTAACATTAGTGTAAGACGTTTTGATCAGCTAAATATAGATATTATTTTAAATTCAATTAAAAATACTTTACAAAGTAACGAAAGAGTTTTTTTGAATGGAAGATTAAAATTCACGTGTGTGCATACTCAAATATTGGAGGGCGAATGTTTTAATGAATTTGAATTATGTTTCAAAAATAAAGGCATTATAGTTATTAAAAATACAGATTTTCTTTGTTTGCCTAGAGCGATAGCCGTATGCTTAGCGAAGCTTAATAATGATCCTGACTATAAGTCGATAAAACAGTCCGAATGCATGCAAAAGCGTAAAGCGTTAACATTAGCTTCATTGGTTAACACAACTACAGGCTATAGTGTGGAAGATGTAAAACAGTTCAAAAAATGTTAAAAGATTATTGCTTTACTGTTTTCGACGGTCATGCTAAAAGTAAAATTTTGTATAAATCAACCCTAAACAGTGACAAATATATTGATTTAATATACCACAATCATCATTTTTGTCATAGTGGATCTACATAAAGCATGTCAATCTAAATATTATTGTAGACAATGTAATTTAGTTTCAAAAAATAAGAAGGAATTTCATCGTTGTGAACGTAATTGTCCTAAATGTAAGTTGTCTTGTGTTGCAGCTTTTAAAATTACATCACTTGTTCGTTCTGTAATCGTGATTTTAATGGACAAATATGTTACGATAATCACATGTTAAAAGGTGTCTTCTATCCTAAAGAACAATCGATATGTGACATTGAGAAAGTTTGCCTCCGCTGTAATAAAGTGTATAACCTTAGACGTAGAAAGGTTGCTAACGTTAATGGAGAAAAATATTGCACTGTGTGTGATAAATACGTAGAAGATAATCATCAATGTTATATTAAACCGTATCGCGGTAAACCTTTAAGTAAAAATGTTCTTTTTTATTTATCGATTTTGAATGTATGCAAGAAAAACTATTTGATGCTCGAGAGAATGCCTACGAGCATGAAGCAAATTTGTGCGTTCTTTATCAAGCCTGTAATTACTGTATTGACATAGTGAAAAAATGCGTAGCTGTGAGCATTGTGGTATAAAGAATTGGGTGTTTAAAAACTCTCCCGTACAGGAATTATTTGAATACATTGCTTTACCACGTAATACATTTAAACATTTGATAGTTATTGCTCACAATTTAAAGTCGTACGAAGGGCATCGGTTACTCAGGTATATGGTAGGTACTCTGAAATGTACTCCAGAATTAATTATGAATGGAAATCGTATATACAAGATGAAGCATCGAAATGTAACATTTCTAGACTCGTTAAATTTTATACCAACATTTGGGTTAACGGGGGTTAAGGGATATTTTCCTTACTTGTTTAATACAACTGAAAATCAAAACTATAGTGTTGCGATACCCGATAAAAATATTATTCTCCTGAAAAAATGTCTGTGGAGGATAATCGGATATTTGAACAATGGTACGCAGAAAAAGTGGCGTCTAATTATATATTTAATATGAAAAATGAAATGATTGTATATTGTTAAAACGATGTTCAAATGTGGTGCTTTGGCGTGTCAAAATTTAGAAAGGAATTTATACAGGAAAATAAAATTGATGCTTTTAGAGAATGTATAACTATTGCAAACGCATGTATAAATGTTTATATAAATAGGTTTATGCCTCAAATTACCATTTCTATAATTCCTCTCGGTGGTTATCGCTTAGCAGATAAGCAATCACGCATAGCTCTACTATGGCTAAGTTGGATAGAAGAACAACAGCGTATTACCATTCAACACGTACTTAACGGACGTGAAATAATAGTTTTAAACCACAAGGTCCATGGATATAGAGAAGATGGTCGGTGTAAATACGTATATATGTTTCAAGGATGTTATTTTCATGGGTGTAAAGTTAGTTTTTCTAATAGGTCGAATATACTTTATAACACTGTGAATGAAACTATGAATTTGAGGTTCGAATCCACGAAGAAAATAATTAAAATCATAAAAGACGCCGGTTATGAAGTAATTGAAGTGTGGGAATGCGATTTTAAGAATTTAAGACAATCAAATGTTGATCTTGCACAATTTATTAACATTTTAAAATTCCTGAACCTCTTGAGCTTCGAGACGCATTTTTTGGCGGACGTACTAACTGTACTAAATTATATTACGAAACTACTAACAAAGACGATAACATATTTTATTACGATGTGTGTAGCTTATACCCGTTTGCTAATAAGACGAAACAGTATCCTGTTGGAGATCATAAAGTATACTGCAAAGCCTTTCCAGATTTAGATAATGTAAAAGGCGGATTAATTAAGTGTAAAATATTACCAACAATGCACCTTTACCATGCTGTTTCACCTGTACGAATTAACGGAAAGTTAATGTTCCCATTATGTAGGTTATGTGCAGAATTAGAAAACCAAAACGACTGTGATCACAATGAAGAAGAAAGAAGCATTTTAGGCGAATGGGTAATTAACGAGATAAAAGTGGCTCTTCAAGAAACTTATGTTATATTGCAAATATATGAAATATGGGAGTACAGCATGGTGCAATAGAATTCGGTAACAAATGAAAAAGGTTTGTTTGCAAATTATGTAAATCAGTTTTTAAAAACTAAAACTGAGGCCACAGGTTGGCCTTCTTTTGTAATACAGAAGTTAAAAAGCTTCAATTTATTAAAGATTTTGAACTTAAAGAAGGTATTAAATTAAATTATGGTGCCATGTGATCGAATCCAGGCAGGCGTGAAATGGCTAATCTTATGTTTAATTCCTTTTGGGGTAAATATGGACAAAGAGATAATTTACGTACTTGCGAATTAGTTGATAATTACTCTCGGATAGTAGAACTGTTAAGCAATCCCAGTATAGAAGTACAAACATATTTTCTGGCAACGGACGAAATTGTGTATGTAGTGTGGAAATATGTAAAAATAAGTCCTAAATTAAATCCGACAGCTAATGTTGTTATAGGTGCATATACCACAGCTCACGCTCGACTAGAGCTTTATGCTTATTTAAAACAACTAGGTGAACGCGTACTGTATTTTCATACTGACTCTGTTATTGCCACATGGAAACCTGAGCAGTGGATGCCCGTTACTGGCTCGTTTCTAGGTTGTATGACTAACGAGTTTGAAAAATATGGTAACGATGCTTACATTCATCAGTTTGTATCTACAGGACCTAAAAGTTATGGCTATAGAATAAAGTATGGGGAACATACAAAAGTTATCTGTATAATTAAAGGTTTTACATTAAATTGTACAAATATAAATAAAGTAAATGCACAAGTATTGCGTGATATAGTTTTAAAAGATAATACTTTAACCATTAATCTCAATAATACGCAAATCACTAGAAAACCTTTATGGAGGTTGATTACTAAACCTACAACAAAAATCTTTCGTATGGTGGTTACTAAACGTAGAAGAACTTCCGAATTTGACAGTACCGTATGGGTATAAAAGGCAGTGTGTAGAGTAAATTGTGTAAGTAATCATAATGGTATTGCGAACGTTACCGCAACAAGAAATTTTAGATTACGATGTTAACAATCTGTGCAATACTGAACCGCAGCGAGTTCCAAAACGACCGGCAAATGAAATAGTTCTATCGTACAGTGCAAAATACACAATATTAGATGCTGATAGCAAAGGTCATATAAAACGATTAGCTAATAAGCATTTATTTAAAAATAATTGTAAATATTTTAGATTAGATCGTAATACCGAAACAACAAAACGACCAGCCGCTGAGAATTTTAACCAACAAACTAAATTAGGAAAATTTGAGCCCTTGGATATTCAGTCATTTTAACCTATAAAACGTAAATCTAAGGAAACAGAGTTAACTAGAAGCTCCAAAAGTTTTAAAAACAATAAAAGACCTATTACCGAGAATTCTGTTGAAGAAATGGAAATAACGAAATTAGAGCCTTTAGATTTTGAAACATTTTTTCAAGCTATGAATCGTAAATCAGAAAAAATAAATTTAATAAATATACCCAACGTCTTAAAAAAGACGATCTGCTTAAGCGCTCAAATACCGAAACAATTTTTGATACTAATTATAAACGTTTTAAAGAAACAAAACCTAAACGTATAGGAATACACAAATCAAATTTAAAAACTAATTACGCATCAAAACGAAATCTGGAAAATATACTGTTACAAGTACAGCTTTACATAACGACCTTAAACCTGAAGAATTAACCATGAATGTGGATCAAAAACATTTGTCGGATAAAAATTTAAACGTTACTTAAAGCACGTTTGTAATTGGCGAGATGCACGATAAAAATAACATCGAAAACAAAATTCACTTAACTACGCAAAGGTTAACTAAAAATAAAGCTCATTCCAATGATAATGAATGGAGAGACATGCGGAATAAACCGTATACAAAACAAAACCGAGACGTTATTATTTACAAACGTTTGGAACACGTCGAATCGGGTGAAACTGTGGAAATGGAAGACAATGACAATAAAAATGTTATTACTTCACGTGATATGAAAGAACAAAACGAACTTAATGATGGTAAAATTGCTACTTACGATGACACTACAACTAATGATAATGATAATGAAGATAATAACGACGATAATGCAGAAAACGTGAATTCTGATGCTGTAACATTTAAATTTCCAAACACAATGCAGATAGCCGGTCCTTCGCGTTGCGGCAAGTCAACATTCGTAAAAAAAATGTAATAAAACACGCCAATACCTTATACGATAATCCTATAAAAAGAAATTTGTAATGTTATCCTCGTGAATATCCACCGAAGTTTGGTAGCGAATTTCACAATTGCACGTTTAACGTGCGTACACACGAAGTGGATCCCGATATAGAAAACGTAAAAAAATAGTGACTTGCTTATTTTAGACGACCTAATGTACGAGGCAGATAAAAATGATCAATCTAATTTCTTTACAAAATATTCACATCACAAAAATTTTGGAGTGGTGTACGTTTTGTAAAATAATTTCCTCAGGAAAATAATTTAGAACTATGTCATTAAATTCTAATTATATTGTGGTATTTAAAACTAACAGAGATAAATTACAGATAGATAAATTATTTCAGCAACTTGAATCCAGAAATTCAAAATTTCCTTTAGAAGCTTTTAATAAAGTCACAAATAGGCCGCATGGATATTTGGTGTTAGACTGTACACAGCATACTCCCGATATATATCGATACAGAACGGGTGTTTTACCTAGTGAACGTCTCGCTTGCTTTAGAGTAAAATAAATATACAGCGTTTGTAATATATATACGCATCATTAATAGAAACAATGACTGCGTGTCAAGTTCCTAGATTATCTTCTGTCGCTTATAAAAAGATCTGTAAACTATCTTTGCCCACTATAGCTAAACAATGTGGAGCACTATTTGTGTTAAGTAAAGCAAACTCTAAACCACGTGCAAAATTATTAAAAGATGATAATTCCAACTTACTTAAAGCAATTATTGAATACGTACTAAACGTTAGTAAGGGAACTATACCTATATCAAATAAGAGTATAAATCGTTTAAAAATGTATAAAACTAGCTGGAGAACCTTAGTTAACAGAAAGACATCGTCAAAGAAAAAGAAGAAAGTAATATTTCAAAGAGGTGGATTTTACCCGCTTTTATTATGCCTGTTTTAAGTGCGTTAGGTAGTGCTCTGGTATCAAAATTAATACCGTCATCATGAAATACGCGAAACAAATTATGTTACATTCACAACCGGAAAGCGAAAAGTAAATTCATGTTATGGATAAAACATTATCTAATTTAATAGAAGATATTAATGAATAAAAGATTTAAACATATCAGCTAACGACAAATGGAGTTTGCTTAGACATAAATTAAGTAGTTATCATGATATAATGTCTAAATTACAAAAAACCCTATGTTCATGCTATGAAACAGGAAGAACAAGTGATAGATTTGCAAAAACCCGAGCATGAAACAGAAATTAAACCTACTCCGTTAAAATCAATAAAAGGAAGTAGTAAAGCAGTAAAGAAAAGATATAGATAATTCGGACAGTGAGGATTTTGACAAAAACACCAGATTTACACCTTATCCTTCTCATGTTCGTAAACAAGCACCTAGTTACACCTTACGTTCACATAAATGGCGAAAAGCAGTTTAACACGAAAAGAAATAGCCGTGCTTAACAAATACAATTCTAAATTTGATCATTATGCAGGACTTGGAACTGTGCAAAAACTACATGAAGCTACAGGTATTTCTAAAAATAAAATTAAATATTACCAACAAGGACACGAAAGTTACACCCTACACAAACCGGTGCGAAAGCGTTATCCAACAAAATTATATCACGTGACTAATATTGACGATCTTTGGGAACGCGATTTAAATGTTTTAGATAGTGTTTATATATATAATAAACCATATATATATTAACGGTTATAGATGTGTTTTCTAAATATGCATGGGCATTACCTTTAAAAAATAAAACCGGTAAAGAAATTACTAAAGCGTTTGCTTCTATATTCGATCGTTATAAACGTATTCCTAAAATACTTCATACCGATAAAGGGACGGAATTTACAAATAAAACCCTTCAATCCTTTTTAAAATCGGTATAATGCATTACACGACTACTAATAATAATGTGAAAGCTAACGTAGTAGAACGGTTTAATAGAAATTTAAAAACTAAAATGTGGCGATACTTTACCCATAAACACACATATAAATACATAAATGTGCTACCTAATTTATTACAAGCATATAATATCTCTTATCACAGATCAATAAAAATGGCTCCTATTCACGTATATTCTTCAAATATATTAACAATATACAATAACTTATACAAAAAGACTTACAAAATCAATTTTGTTTACACCGGTACGATTTAAAGCTGGAGATCATGTTCGAACTTCAAAATCAAAATTAATATTTGATAAAGGTTATGAACGGAATTGGACAGAAGAAATATTTATAATACCTCCGGTTATTAAAGGTGCAGTCGTGGTTTATAAATTACACGATTTATCTGGAGAATAAATAAACGGAAATTTTATGCTGAAGAATTACAAAACGTTTGCCTTCCAGAAATGTATAAAACTGATAAAATCTTAGGCACACGAGGTAAAGGCAGTAGTAAAGAAGTGAAGTGAAGTGAAGTGAGGTGAAGTGAAGTGGAAAGGTTATACTGATAAATTTAATTCCTGGGTTAAATATTCGACAATAACGGCACCACCATGATACGCACCGAACCATTTTCTATTACTTTAACAAGTAATGCTTCAACTATATTTGAAAACAATACTACCTCTCGATTTTAGAACATGTTACCACAACGCATAGTACTTCAAGGTAAATGGGAAGTGGCAATTGCAAAAATTAGATATCCAGGTTCGTTTTTAAAAACATCACAAAAGGTGGTAATTTTATTAAGGGTCGTCGTGCTACATAAACCTGAGGAGGGTCCTCCACAAGAAATATACTTTAGATACGAATTAAACGAAACCACTATAACTAATAATGTTATGCTTCTATCGGTACTTAACGAAAAAATTAAAACAGAAACCCATATCAGCAAATGTTTCTTATACAATAAAGATACCGGTTTTGTTCATATTAATACACAGGCTATAGAAAAGAAAAAAGAAAGTAAAAAGCATGACAATTACAAAAAAAAGTGTTAGAATCAGATGTTAATACTTCGCACGTCGTAAACGAGTCTATTGAATCGTATAATGTAGATCCTAAATTAAACGATGCACCACACACAGAATATGCCATTGAAGTTAAAGACGAAACAGGTAATTCGAAAGGTAAAAGAGCTACCACTACGGTTAGCGATAATGTGATACGCGAATTATATCTATCTCCGGATTTAAGCAGACAGTTAGGATATGCACCTCAAACCGATGTTACTAAACATAAACGCGCTTTATTTCCAATGAATCCGTATATATCGTTTCCTTACGAAATGTGCATACACTGTAATATTATACAACCTCAAATGGTGAGCGATACGTTTACACAAATTATCGACAGTACAATAGTTGAAATAGACATTGATCACAAGCATCTAGCAATGGAAAATCGTTTGTGCCTTTAAATTGAGTACCAGTACTTCAACACGATTTTCAAATTGTGCAAATAGATTTAAGGACAGGTACAGGTGAATTATTACCATTTATGGACAGATTTTCTTTGGCAGTTTTACTTTGGTTTAGACCGTATGGATCATCGCGAACTCATTAAGCACTTTCTTAATCAAACAGCGATGGCAATAGTTTTTTGTTGCATAAAGGTAGACGTTTTCAAAGGGGGCGCGGACTTTTCGGTGCTTTAGGTAGTTTAATTAGATACATGGTACCTTAAAAGCGCTGCAAAATCTGTTGGCAAAGAACTACTAAATGTAGGTGGAAATGTTTTATCCGACGTAATTGCGCAAAAACCTTTCAGGTCTTCACTTAATGTTAGATTAAAGGAAGGCGGTTCAAATTTAAAGAGAAAAGCCGACCAAGTTTAGATTCGATGCTCGGCTCTGAAATGTAAGAACTTAAAAGCTCGTAAGAACTTAAACTTTCTCAGTTGAAGAGAAAATGTGTAACACGTAAAAAAGCGTGTCAAAAACCTAAAATAACAAAACGTAAGAAGAAAAAAACGCAAAACTAGTTCAACTAAAAGAAAACAAACTACACGTGATATATTTTCATAATGTCTAAAATTTATGTAAATTCGGCATTTAATTTTTTTGAAGAACCTCCGGTACAAACTAGTGCAAATCGTTATACGGTAATCGAGTTAGAGCCTCAAAATGTAATTTCTTACAATTCACCAATTGTTTTTCATTATAAAGGAAACGATGATGCATATATCGATGCTTCTCAAATAGAACTGTATTTACGTTGTAAAATTATCGGTCATGACGGTAAGGATTTAAAAGATACAGACAAAATCCCCCTAGTTAGCAACCCTTTAAATTCACTTCTTCAACAAATAGAAGTGGTATTAAATAATGTTACTGTTACACCACCACAACCTGGTTATCCGTATAAAACGTATGTAGAAGAATTATTAAACTATTCACCGGATTCTCAAAATTCGTAGCTTGAAGCATCTCTTTGGAAAAAAGATACGGCAGGTTCCTTTGACGACTGGGATAATAATGAAGGCCTAAAATGGCGTATTGAACACACTAAGGGTAGTAAAGAATTTAAATTAATGGGTCGATTGTCGTGCTCGTTATTTTCTCAAGATAAATACATTCCCAACAATATAGACATGACGATAAACTTAACTCCGTCTACTCCCGCATTTCACCTTATAACCGTTGGAGACCTTAAAGGAAAGACTATAATTACAAATGCTACACTTATCGTAACATGTATCTTTCCTTCTGCTTCCATGCTTTTAGCTCATCAAATTTTACTGTCTACGCTTAACTGTAAAATAATATTAGACGAGGTAGATGTTCAACCTTTTAACATTCCTAAAGGCACAATAAGTAAAAGGTTTCACGATATATTAGTAGGTAAAGCACCTCGCAGAATTACGGTAGGGTTCGTATAAGATACTGCCTACAGTGGTAATTTTTTAAAAATCCATACAATTTTTACATTTGAATTTTCATTTTTTTCAACTTTTTGTAAATGAACAACCGTTTCTGGCACATCCTTTAACTCCAAATTTTGCAAAAAACCAATACATTAAATGCTTTAATACTGTCGCAAAAGCTTTAGATTTAAATTCTGAAGATAAAGGCCAAGCTATATCCAGAAAGGATTATTCAAAGGGGTACACATTTCTCATATTCGATTTAAACACTGGATAAGAGCACTAACGAAACCCACGTTTCTGGTTTACCCCATGGTAACGTTTCCATAAACGTAAGTTTTACAACAGCTTTAACAGAAGCAGCTTGCATGATTGTTTTATCGGAATATCAACGCATACTAGAATTTGACGTAAACAGATCAATTTATGTGACATGAATACCGAACAAATACGTAAATATCTGTCAAATAATATTCGTACTAGTCCGTACTTTTTAGGTGTTTTTGCATGTGATCAATTATCTAAACGTGTTCATAAACGTTTTTCAATTGTATTGGTAGTAAATACGGATCCTATCAGTAAACCTGGTAAACATTGGGTTTGTATTTTTATTTCCAAGTGTGGAAGAGGAGAATATTTCGATAGCTTCGGAATGCCTCCGCTTTCAAACTATTTTATACAGTTTCTAAATCGTAATTGCGGAAATAATTGTAATTGCAATAATCGAAGATTACAAAGCTCCTTCAGCTCTACATGCGGACATTACGTAATTGCTTACGCTGTACATCGGTGTTGTAATTTACCTGTTCAAAATTTTTACTCAAAATTTAGAATAACTGATTACCCTTATAACGACAGTCTTATTTTAAAAACTTATAAAAATGTATGTTGTAGCAGCAAATGTAAAAACACAACAGTTCTGCTGCAAACCTGCACATCGTTAATATAAAAAGGTAAGTGTGCTATTTATTTATTTATGCTTCAGTTTACGTTTTACTTGCAAAGAATAAACACAATATGCGACAGGAACAGGATTTGTATATTTTAACGTTTTTGTAAATGATGAACTCGAATATGTAGTTAAAGAACTTTCTATATGTAGTTTAGATCGTGAAGTGCAGACTTGGATCTTTAAACCACCTCACAATCATCGGCTGTTAAGAGAAAAAATTACTTCCACTAATAACAAAATTAGTGCAAAACTTCGCGGTTTAAAATGGAATGACGGTGATGTTGATTACGATCAACTTACGTCTATACTCAACCGAAACGTGGATCTTTTTACGGTTATTTTTACTAAAGGATAACAAGGAGCTGAGTTTCTTCGCAAAATTGCGAATAGAGCCATAATCAATATACAAGAATTAGGGTTTAACGACGAATCACTAGTGACGTTTAATACTTCGTCCTGCATGCATCATTGTCATAAAATACAAACTCTCAATTGCGCTCAAAGAAACGTATTAAACATTTCTAAGTGGTGGAATTAATTGTTCTTTCACACAAGCCGTGTGTTGGACAGAGTTGGAAAGTTAGAATCAGAGGACTGAAAAATTCAATTTCTAAGTGGTACGCATATACCGCGGATAAAAGAAATGCATATCCATGCGATCCAAAACCAAACGATTCACGTCTGCCTCACGAGTTAAAGCATGAATCATCATTAAACTGCATTCCTTATTACGTATATATTAATCATTTGTTTTAGAACGCACCTTAGGACTACTTAAACCGAGGTAACGCTAAATCACACTGCAGTGCACTTCATCTCTTCACCATGTCCAGTACAGATACAAGGTACATATAACCGATATATACTTATAGTCAAATTGGCCGAGCGGTCCAAGGCGCTAGATTTAAGCTATAATTTTCTGAAAGGAAAGCGGGGGTTCAAATCCCACATTTGACAAATTCTTTTTTTTTCTAGTGTAACCTCATTAGAACCAAAGAAGATAAAACTAGAAGAGGACAGCAAACAGACACCGTCGTTGATAGGTATTAGAAGCAATGTATACTTTTTGGATCGCGCACAAAAGAAGTTTCTCACTGTGGGATTTTCTTCGCAAATAGCTTGCGAACTGTGCATCACTATCGCTAAATGTGGAGAAGATCGTGGTATTGTGCTCAACAACTTGTGCGATTGGAAGAACATAATCATGTGTGTTTCCCTTATCGATAAGTATCCCAAAAGAGAATCAGTAAAATGGAATTTAAACCTAAATGAAGAATTAAAATTTGACGTCAAACACGTGTTTGGCACACCAAAAATTATAGTAAAACAATATTAAGGCGACGATCCCGTTAACATATCCGAATCGAAGAAGAGTGGAAAAATGCAATTAAACTCTACCCTATTGTCAACGATATTTTTATCATCGATTAAAAGAAGTTACCGAAGTAAAAAATCTAATTATAGCCTATGATAAATATTTACAAAACGTGGAAGGTAATGTGGAAGCTATGACATATTCTAAATATACGGAATATATCTTATGCGCCACTCCTAAAGACTGTTACGAAATACTATTTTACTTACACAATCAACTCGCAGCTGTACATGATCACGCGCACAAGACGTGATAATCACGTGTTTATCGCTCATAGCATAGCTAAATGTAAACATCACGTGTTACAATACTTGCGTAATTAACATAACCGTATATATACCGTATTTTACTTGCCGTACCCACAGTGGTTCTTCGGTTGCCTAGGGAAGCGGTTCGGAAAGAAAAACAACAAAACAACCGTCATCATGGCCAGCAATTCCAGCAGCACCGGAAACAACGTAATGGATATGTGCACCGTACTCAACAACCTTGGTAGAGGTTCTTTCGTCGGCAAAAAACCGATAGTGGCCGCCGAACTAGAGGAGGGTACGTCGTACCTTATTCAGAACATCATGGCCGTCAAAAACCAAGTGGGGAAGAAAGATCGTGGTAACCATACACGCCAGAGAGCTAATTCTGCCTCAAAGTTTCGAGACGCTAACGGCGGACCAGCTGCGCAAAAATACTTTTATTGTACAACGGAAAAGAAGCCCTTGGAGGCGGTAAAACGAGGCACGTGTACAGTTTTCAGCCAGCGAAAGATGTTGCATTTTAAACTTGAAACAAAAAAAACGTTCCTTTTTTTCTTTTGACAATTCTACAATATGAAAACATGAGAGTAAACATTAAGATAACAGCGGTTCCAGAGATTAACGCCGAAGCAGCTGCGCAGCATTCATGCGCCGAATACAGCTATCTCGGCAATAACAAAAACACAGCAGTAGTTACTGTCGCATCATCAGTTCTAAAAGATGTGCTGCCCACATGGGATGTGTAAGCATAATCGGTGGCAATGTCAATGCGCAAGATGTTACCACGGTCCGGCTCAATGTATGGGGCCCGACATAGAAACATGTGCATTACAAAAAAGAAAGCGTCGACATCATCTACATGACGTCATCATCACAAACAAAAAAAATTAAATTTAACAGCAACGCGTCAAACAGGACGGGTCATTCAGATAGCAGCAGCAGCTCCAGCCACCTCGTCATGGACATCGTCACCGATCCTATCGACCCTCGTCACAACGTGTGGACGCAAGTTGTGTTTAATGTCTCCGAAATAGCTAATGCACAAGGTAAATACGTAAATCAGTGCTTTCAACTTTTAGCAACAAAAATATATCCACATTCTCCCAATCAGAAAACTGTGCTTATAAAACTTCAGGCAAACAACTCTTGCCCAGTTGACGCTGATATACTGCACGTCGCTTTTAAAAGCGTATTAATAAATGCAGGTGATAAAGACTCCGCAAGATTAACCATCACTGCAGGACATTCAAATACGCCCACCCTAGACCAGTGCATCACTCAGCGCGAATCGTACAACATTCTCCAGTGCGAAAAACATGGGTGCAGAGATTTCGTGGTGGGCGCTCTGTATGTGCCAAAACTACAAAGCGACGCAAGTAAAAACTTTTACCATCTCACATTTACGTGCGGCACTACCAAATCCTGTAAACAACTACGCTCTATCGTGTTTAATGAATCCGATAGCGAAACGTCAGATGACGACGAAAGTGACACCGAATTCGAATGCGGTAGCAACAGCAGCAGAACATCGAATCCCGATCCCGGCAGTAATACGTGTGACAAAACCGACATTCCAACCAATATCGAAAACGACAGCAACACTACCTCTACAAGTATCGGCGCCAACAACAACGGCGGCAGCAGCAGCAGCAGCAATGAGAACGACGACGACAACAACGTAGTTACTCTCATTAAAATAGTCGTGTATGACACAAGTGTAAACAGCTAAGTCAACCAAAAAACAAAAATTTGTATCTTTTATTTGCAAGAAAAAAAGTAACTGTTTTAAATTGTAATATACATACTTTGTTAATTAAAAAACAAATGTTTCAATAAAAAAACCAATTGTAACACTTGTAATGTATTGAAAAGGAAATAAAAAAGTGCCCCGCGGAAACCGGACGGAAACACAACAAAAGTCTCCGCCCCCCGCGCCGGCGAAAGGGTGCAAAGGTCGATGACGTCATCAAGGTCGTCACGGTTCAAAGAGGCCAAGGTCGGCACCAATCTTATCGCAACCTTCAAGAGGGCATTCACCACAAGATCAAAGATTGGCGCCTACCTAGACAACTAGACCGTGACGACCTCGATAACCTTCAAGATCTTTGACCTTTCACTGGCGCCAGGGTGGACTTTGACCGTCTGGCTCCCGCGGAGTTCATACTACTGGCATCCAGGTTATAATTTAATGAACAATTGAGGAAAGAGTTTAAATGTACTTAGGACGATTTCCCTTGATAATCCATCTTATCCTGGTGTCTTTCTGGGCTTACACTTATTTAGAACTGCCAATATCTCTGATTGTGTGGATTCAAGATCATTTTGAGTATTCATAAGCTCCATCACACAGCTCCTTATCTCTCGGTGCAACTCACTATCATCATACTCGGTGTCTTTTGGGATGGAGCTTTTCGTCATATATTCAGTGGTGCTTTCTGTGCCAAGTGTGCAAGTTCCATAATCTTTTCTGAGAGTTGTAAGACAATTCTGTTCTCTGAATTTGCCTGCTGCTAGCTTGTACACAACGTCCCATAAATTGGATCCTTCACTAACAGTGCAGAACTCCTTCAAGGACTTTATTTTTGGTTTTATAGCAGCCTGGTACTGCTTATTTCCTTCAACATACTTATTATGGCTCTTGTCTAAGCTGTTCATTGCCTGTCGTTCTTTGATGTCGGCGTCTAACTGCATTCACTCTCTTCCGTTCAACTGTTAATTCAGGCTTCCACCATGGACAAGATCTGTTTTGGAATGTGTGCCTTTCTCTTTACTGGTTTAAAATTCTCCATTACAAGCTTCGGTTATGCAAGCATATGCATGTTTAATCATTTCTTCTGTGTCTGAAATATCCTTTGCTTTTTCATTGAGCATATTATTTAAGTTCTCATCATTTTCCTCGCATTTGAATTGTGAAGCTAAGCTGACGGTTAAAAGGCGATTGAACCTCTTAAAGTCTTCTTCCCGTATTATATATTTCATTATTCTAAAGGTTTCCAATGTTATCGTATTTGCTTCACCTATATTGAATGATATAATTTTGTGATCAGAGTAGCTTCCTTCTTCCACAGTCTTCCACTTGTTTCAATATTTGAGTATTTGCGATTGTTAAATCTACCCAACCTCATCTTTGTGAGTTTCAAATGTAGGTGCTCCGGTATTTTCATTTACTCTGTAAGCTCTTGATTGTGAGGAATGCCTCTAAAGTTTTACCACGTTCATTATTTGGCACAGCATACCAGAGTTTGTTGTGTGAGTTAGTATCATAAGAATTAGTAAGACCACACCTTTAGTGTAATCTAAGTTTTTATCAAGTTTCTTGGCATCTTATGAATGTCAAATTCTCTGTCAAAATACATACTTGCACTAAAGAATTTCTTTTCGTTATAATGCACTTCAATAACTACACAATCTTCATCTGAGATGTGTGTGATTGTTGTAGCATCAATGTTTTTGTTGTTTATAAGTATGACTGCTCTCTTTTTCCTGTTGCCACTTATGTAAGTCCAGAGAGTTTTGGGTATTCCTGCTAATTGTGTACGGCTCCTGAACAAAGGCTATATCCACACATTCATCATTAATTAGTTGAATTAAGTTACTTTTCGCAGTTCTCGAATGTTGCAAGTTCACTTGGAAACATTTCAGTGACTGAATATCCATGTTAGTAGTCAGTATTATCTTGGTACCACCTCAGTGCTAATTGATGGCAGGGATAAATTCTGTCAAGTGCAGAGTGCTTCTCGCCAATAGTACTATCTTTGTTATATTTCCTAAAATTAAGACGATTAATACATCCGTAACTTTCAATGGTTGCTTTGCATCCTTTTAACGAGTGATTTTCTGAGTATTTGGGGCAGGTTAAACTTCCATTACATTCCTTTGACTGGCGATTATATTTGGAACACTTAAAACAACGACTAATCTATATGTAATCGTCCCAGCTACACATACTCCACCCCAATTTCACCTTCATTCCCAATATTTCTTTCCGTACTTCTGAATTCAATTCAATTACACGTTCTTATTTTTCCTTTTATCGGAAAAGTCAAATCTTGGCAGTATATTTCTTTCATGTTTCGTCAATGCTTCATTTGTATAGTGAGAGACTTTATTACATTTTCCACTGACGTTTCCTCAGGAACACTGAATATTATAATTTAAGGGTTTCTCTTCTTGCTCACGTATGCTTCAATTTCTCCTCCACATTTATCGCTAATATTTTGACAAATTTTGTCAGCCTCAGGTTTGTTATTTGAATCTATCAACAGCTGTCCATTTTTCAAAGCTTTGAATGAATTTACTCCAATCTTCAATTCAATGGGGTTCACTTTAGCTTTCACCAGGATCTTCATATATTCAATACGTTGACTATTTTTGCTTTTAACAATCAGTTTAAACGTTTTTGAATGATGAACTTGCGTTTTAACGGCTACGACTGTTGCGTAGTACCTCATCTATTCCTAAGAAGGCGCCACTCGCTTACCATGTATCGTCAGGCTTAGCGCTTCCGCCAACAGGTGTCACAAAAGGCATTAGCATGATGTGGCAGCCGCTTGTTTTTATCATTCAGCTTTCCTTGACACGATATTAATTCAGAACACAAAGCTTTAATGGTATTCTCTCTGGCTGAGAGATTGCTTTTCAATTTAGAAGATACTTTTCTCAGTTTACTTACTGCTTTCAATATTATCTTTCAAGTCATGACGCAAATTCTTAGTTCCTTCCATCACATTTATTAAGTCTTCAATTGCGCTTTCAGCACACTGATCATCATAGTACGCCATCTTTCGCTAGATAGAAGACTATTAAATCCTACTTGTTATTCCTTTAGTACTTCTCATATGAGGGAATGTATATGTTATGAATATTATCGTTAATATTAATTGTTCTTCCAACATTGAACTCACTAAACGTCTGTATATATACACGGAGAATTTAACCATACGAAACTTTATGATCACGGCCTCCTGAGAACCTTAAATTATAATGTTCTTCAAAACACGAATAATGAAATTCAATATCGCAAATAACACCAACTATTTGCCCTTCCCGCCTATACTATCGTTATCACTAAAAACTAAAACACTATAGAACAAAATAAACTAAATCACTTAGTAACACTTGGAGAAAAAACAGTTCTCATTAGTAATTGGAATTAACTAATTCATCTCTCCAGCCTCTGTCTTCGCAGTTGCTAACTGTAACATGTATGTGTAATATATGTACATATATGTATATACATATGCATGTATATATGTCAGAGGCGTAGTTAGGGAAATTTCGGGGGTTCAAAACCCCCTTGCTAAAAATGAAAAGCAAAAATAGCTTCGTTAAAATAATAGCATGTTTCTAGGTTAGTGGGAAAGAGATGCGTCCTAACCATATCACTAGTAGCGCTATATTTACGTCGCATATCTTAGACAGAAACTGTTCTTTAGACGGCGGTGAATATAAAATGGATTTATTTACTTAAATGTTTCGACTCAGGATAAATGCATATTTATCATTTGAATTGACAGAAGTTGTTTGAAAAATGGATCCCTATATATAATCCCGCTTAATGTTTTTCTGACTACGCTACTGATTATGTGTGTGTATTTTTTTATTTAACACATAATCAATATACTCCGTTACTTAATGCTAACACTACATGCCTCTATAAGTACTTAGTTGCCTAGCACTTACTGACACCTATGATTTCACTTTGCGTAATTATAATGGTTTGTGCTTTGCTGTTTGATTATCCTTTGTTACTTTATATCTTAGTCTTGTCTATTTTTATGTAACTATTCACCCTTTACGTTAAAGATCGGGTCTCTTAACCTGTCACATCTCATCCAATTCTAAGTTCCTAATCTCTATTCGGTAATAATTAACTTTTATGTAACAACTTCACCAGTTCTATGATTATTATTATTATCATTATTAGAATTATTATTTAGCCTATTTCAAATGTCTCATCGCTATCTATAAGTGGTTCGACATTTCAAAGTCTATCGAATTTATAATTTGAATGAAACTGTTTCTGTAGTTCCTGATTAATATATTTTTCGGCAGGTTTCTTATTTTTGACCACTATTTGAGCACTAATTTATGTCAGTTACTGCTCGTTTTGTTGTTAGATTCCATTGCTGTTGTTTTCTGTGCTCTTTACTTTTATGTGGTGTACTGTTTCCGTTCTCGATATCTTCTCAAATATAATTCGCAGACTGTCTTGTTTTGCTGCCTCCTTGGCGAGTTTGTCAGCCCGGTCATTTCCGTAGATTCCAAGTGGGTCCTCACCCATCTTGTGTTGATCATCCATCTGTCTGCCTCAACATGTTTGTATTTTTCTTTAATTACATTTTGGCTCGGGTGTTACTTCCCGTAGGGGAAGAGGTTCGGAAGCCTGACGTTGCCAGAAGTACGCCTTGTCGAATATGTGAGCCCCTCCCGGAAGGGAGATGTTCAGACTGGATTGGGTGTGGTTACGGATACCCATGGGTGATTTGGTACTACTGGGCAAAGCCCAGGCGGGGTTGTGAGACGCCTCGATGTCCAACCTGAAAAGTTGGTAGACTGTGGCTAGACAGCGCCGCCAACACCGAGGTCTTCGGTTGTCTTCCCCTCTGGAGTACAGACGCGCAAGTGGCGTATCCACTTCCGTCCTTGTGAAAGCAGGGGGCGGAATATAATACAGGTACTGTCCTAATGGGAAGGCCCCCGGAGGTTCGCCTCCTTGGGTTCAGGGGCGCAGCTGAGTTGTCAGCTCTTGCTCGTTGGATTTATGTCAATGTATACTATTGCTGTTATTTCAATGTTTTATGGATGTTTTGGAGTGTATGAAGAGCTTGTAAGATGGCTACTCTTTCGGCTTAATTATTTGAGCATTTGTTGTTTATTATGAATTTCAATTCGCAAATTAGGTTTCCATTTTGTAGGATGACCACTGCAGCATCAACTTTTCCATAAATCTTGCTACCGTGTGTATATGGGAGTATTGCTATCGGATAGCATTTGTTTTCTTTCGTCTCTTTAATTCTTGCTCTTTCTGCTGGATAATCCAGTTTCCTAGTTTTGGAGGGACCTCGATTTGTAAAAGCGTAACCCTGTAGTCCTTATTACTTTGTAGAGTTCCATTCTTTTCCTTTTTATTATTATGTCTACTGGTATGAGTGCAGCTGATGCACCGGATTTTTTATAAAATGTAGTTCTATAAGCTTTGGCGATCTTATTATTCGTGAGTCTCTGTACTCTTTTGTATTTGGCAATATTTTTGTGTTTCCAGGTGCTTCCTTGCCAAACTGGTGGTCCATACAGTAACACTAGGAGTATAGCCCTTTTATAAGATTGCTTTAAGGGCGTGATGGCCAAGGCCCCAGTTGAGTTTTGCAGAATTTACAAGTACGTTAAATAGTTTAATACATCTGTCGTTGGCATATTGGGTGTCTTTATAGAGAATTTATTACAAAATATTGTAGCCAGATACTTGATTTACTTGATTTCATGACTTGTTACAGTGTTAATATTGCTAGGTATATACTAACAGGGTTGTTTTGTTCTCTAATATTCCTAATTACTTTAGAACTTATGACTTGGATTCATTGAATTTAATATTGTTTTGGTTTGAGCATTTTTCAGTCTTTTTATGTCTGCATTGGCATACACTTCAACTTCTTCAATATTGTTGCCGGTGGATGGAGCTATCACACCATCCGCTGTACTTTAAATTAAGTAGGTGGTTGTATAATATGTTCCACAGTCCTGACCCGCAGAAGGATCTCTGAGGGCAGCTTTTGGTTACCTGTTTTCTGCTGTGTTGTGGTTCATGAAAAATGTTGCTTTCCAAATGTTAAATAGCTTGTAATGGAGTTATGCAAATTCCGTGGGCACTGCAGGGTGTTTAGGTTGTGGAGTATCTCCGGCCATCATGCCGCGTCAATAGCTCCCTTTACATATAAACTCTTCTTTTGATTTAGATGTTCATGTATGAAGTTTTTAATGACCATGGTGGCGTTCACAGTTTTTCTTTGGTGGGATAAAGCCAAACTGATTTGTGTTTAAGACATTGCTTGAGTACATGTGTAACTTTATTCTGCCCATAATTAGTTTATTTAAGATCTTCCCTTCCACAATGCATAGACTTATAGGTCCGAAATTCGTGGCTTCTTTACTCTCCTCTTTTCCCTGTTTTAGTGGATAGATAGATTAGATTGGATGGATGGATGGGTGGGTGGTGGGTGGGTGGGTGGGTGAATGGATGGATGGATGGATGGACGGATGGACGGACGGACGGATGGATGCATGGATGGAGGTATCTTTATTGGTTTCAAATTATTGAAGTTATTACACAAGTTTATTTAGTGCTTGGGTCCTTGACCGTAATTTTCTGTGCCTTCTAGCCCCCCAATCTAAACCATGCTATTCCTTGTCTTTCCTTTCTTCTTAAGTTAAGTATGTATGCCTTTTTACCCCAATTCAATTTTATTTCATTGCTAGACTTAGAGAAGGTTTAATTTTACAGTCTGATTCTATTTCCTGTTGGTTGATGTCTCTTTGTCTTCTTTTGACACCTTTCCATATGTTTTTTATTTGTTTCAGCTCTTTGTCATACTGACCCCATTCCTATTTTCCTCAAACCTCTTTCGAAATCAGATGCCCAAAACTTAGGAGACAGTTTTTTTTCGCTGGTGTTTATAACATTTGAATCGTGGTGTGGAGTTATCCCCCTGCATCGGCCTCAGCCAGTACTTCACTGCTCTTATTTAACAGTGTATTGTGTCTTCAACATCCCACCTCCCTCAATAGCCCCGAATTTGATGTGCCTTTTGAAACTCAAGAACTCTTTTCCAAAATGCTACCTGCGTTTTATTTACATGCTCTGCTCTTTCACTTCCGTATAATTAAATCGGCCTTATCATAGAGTTGTACATCTTTTCTAATGTATCTACAGGTACATCCCGTATCCGCACAGGTACATGCCGTATCCGCAAGAGGGTACGTAATAATTCATTTAACTGCCTTCGTGCTTTATAGTTAATTGCTGATAGATTTTTGTTCCATTTTCCTCTCATATTAAACATTACTCCTAAATAGGAGAAATAGTTCTAGCCCATTGTAATAACATTTTTCATCCCATGACCATGGTTACACATAACCATTTTTGACAGCCATTGTTTTTGTTTTATTAATATTTACCACCAAACCCCATTGTTAACAATATTCTTCCAGCCTATTAATATCTTTCTGTAAGCCTTCTATCGTAATTGACAAAATTGTCATGTCATCCGCGTATGAAAGTACAGGAATGCAGACATCGTCTACTCTTGGGTCATTCATTTCCTCTGCTATTAACACGTCTGTTATATCGTCTATGAATAAATTGAACAACAGGGGCGATAAAATAAGTCCTTGACGATGTCCTCTACTGACCGCTTTAGATTCAGTTATTGTATTTTGGTCAATTTTGCTGCTGAAATTCACACTGTTGTAAATTTGCATCAGAGGTTTTATCATTTTACCAGAGAGTCCTTTGTGGTGAAGTTTCGCCCAAAGGGCATTCCTCTGCATGCTATCTAAAGACATTTTTAAATAAAAAAAAGCACAACAAAGTTTCCCTCCATTTCTATTTAAATTTGAATAAATTAATTTTTTTAATTTAAAAATATTGTCTGCAATAGAGAAACCTTCCCTGAAACCCGCCTGAATTTAGAAATTATATCGAACTCTTTGACCCAACCCCTTAACCGGTCATAGATAATTTTGCAATATACCTTACCTAGTATAGACAACAGTACAATTCCTCTATAATTTTCTGGCTGCTGAGTGGTACCTTTGCCTTGAATATTGGCTGGATAAATGCTGTTGTCTAAGCTTCAGGATACTTATCTCCGTTAAATAATTTGTTAAAGGCCATCCCCAGAAGATCTAATATTTCAGGAACTTCTATAGAGCATTTATCAAATTCGCTCGGAATTCCTTCTATTCCCGGTGTGTTGTGATTCTTTAGGCTTTTTATTGCCCGAACAATTTCCCCGTCAGTTATTTCTCCATCTAGAATTGGTACTGTAGGATTTAAGTACAGTTCAGCGAAAGACATCCGATGTCCCTCCCACTCTTCCCCACCAACTTCAGCGTACACACTACTAAAAAACGCTTGCCATGTTTCTGATTTGATGATTACGTTATCCCGTCTTCGCATTTTAATTTTCTTAACTACTATCCACATGAATATTGAACCTCTCCGTTCTGTCGCTATTCTTAAATCCGCCGCCATTTTGTTTTGCCATTCCACCTTTACACTTACTAATATATTATCTTTATAATGTTTCCTAATGTGGGTATACGAAAGACGCTTTTCCTCAGTACCTTCTCTTCTATACATCTTAAGCGCTATTTCAGCTTTTTCCTTCGATTCTTTACATTTACCGTTGTACCAGCCTGAAGCATTCCAGATTGGTTTGTTATTTCGAATTCTCATGCTTCTACCAGCTATTTGCAAATTGTTTGTTATTGTTTTAATAACATTATCACCGCTTCTTTCCCTTCTTCAATTGTACATGTCCGATCACGCAAAACGGCAGGAAATTCCTCGCTTCCCTCTGAGTTCTATCGATATCTCAACATAGATGACAACGCAACTTTCTCATTTGTTTCCCCTACATTGTTTGAGTATCTATTTAGAGTGAGTAAGATGGGTGAGTGGTGTGATTCGAATCTATTTACAGTTTGGAAGTCCTCTATTAATGGTATTAATTCCTGTGAACAAATTACACAATCTATAACACTTCCTCCATTACTATTGAAAAAAGTTAATTCCCCTACCTTATCTAAACCATACTTGCCGTTTAGGATTTCCAATTTAAATGCTTCTGCTATGGCAGGAATGGTTAAGGACATTTTAGCAGGGTGTTTGCCCAGTTTCGAAACAAGTCTTACGAAAACTTTCGGGGTAGAATCTGTGTCCATCCATGAGAGATTTTCGCTCCAAAGTGAACAACGGAAGCCTTTGTGCAACGTAAATCACTAGCACAACAAGTCGAAGAAATAAATGTAGAGATAGGATTTAAGTGTGTCAGTTAGGTAAAAAGTCTGTGAACATTATATCAGGAAATGGCAAACTTTTGTGAACCGGAAGTTTATAGTAGCACGCCGTGTTTCCAAGCCGTGAAACTTTAGCGAATGAAACTAATGATAGATTGTTTCTTTGGAGCATAATTACACGCCACTATCTCTGTTAAGATGAACAATTTCTTCAGAGAAAATAAAGGAGAGGGCGGAGAAAACGGAAACGAAGGCAAGAATCTAAGCAACAAGGAATCAAGTGGAATATTGAAATGGTCGATAAAGTATTATTATTATGCAATAAGTCATCGCTTAAAATAAGGAATGAAAACCAAAGATTAATTATCTACTACCAGCGAACATATGAAATCATTAACAGATATGGTACCCATATTGTTGAAACTGCTGATGTTAAGAGTGGAAAGAGCTTAGGAAAATTTCACAAAACACTACTGAAGGAATATCGATAACCATAAGAAGAGCAACGACTGGAGGATAGAGAGAACAATGAAGAAGGAGGTGCAGAAAAGGAAGGAGAAAAAGGAGAAGCTGAAAGCCAGCTTGGCAGAACATGGTTACTTAACAACGTTGCTTATTAAGATTGGAAAAGTTATAAAGAATTGCATAACATTGCGCTGTATTAAAAAGATAATATTAGGAAAGTTGGTATCTAATGTAGTTATGCAACATGTATATAAAGTATGTTAATTACTAGTGTAATATCCATGTAGTGACACAACCTATAACAAGGTATTGTTTGAGTATTTTGTGTGGTAACAAATGTTGAACAAGAACATTTATTAGGATAATACTAACCAGGTAATGCAATAAGTTCAAACACAAAAAATATAAGAGAAGGTGGGCATTTTAAAAACTAACAGCAGTATACACTGACGGAGAAAGGGAGAGAGAGACAGTAAATGTTGTTGGGGTTCGACCCCTGAAAGGCAAACCTATTGTGTTGTGAACGGAGAAAGGGAACCTACGCCCTACAAGTTCCTTTCAAGAAGAGATGATCATTACCTTACTGTAAACAAATCTATGAGGAAGGATGTATGAATAATTATTACCTATCGCTGCTGATGCGCTAATAACTAATTCATAGGGGCAGATATGAAGCCGGTTTATTCTCAGGAATTTAGTTACCAATTTTAATAATGTTATTTAAGAATAATTAAGATAATTAGGTAGTGATGAGTAAAGAAAGATTTATGTTATCCGTATTACATATATTTTGTAATAAAGAATGTATTAAAGGTTTCACCAAGCTAGGAAGCAGTCCTTTGTGTTCTAACCCTTGCTTCGTAGTGAGAATATTTCCCCGCGCACCCTGATCTATTGTCAGGTGAGGACATAAAATTAGCAAGAAAGACCCATGTACAAGGAGAAAATCGTCACATGTAGGGAGTTCCGACAGTAAGAAAAATTGCGTTCTGCTAAAGCGGAAATGGTGAAGGATATTTAAGCAAGGTGTTTGCCCAGTTTCGAACCGAGTCTTACGAGAACTTTCGGAGTAGAATCTGTGCCCGTCCATGATAGATTTTCGCGCCAAAGTGAGCAATGGAAGCTTTTGTACAATGTAACTCATTAATAAGACGAGTCAAAGAAGTAAACGGTAGAGATAAAGTTTAAGCGTATCACTTACGTAATAAATCGGTGAACAATATATGTGGAAATTACCGGAACCGGAATTTTATACGAATAGTAGCATGCAGTGTTTCCAAGCGTGGGGCATTAGCGAAAATGAAAAGTAACAAAGGATTCTTCTTTGGAGATAATCTATGGTACTCAAATTGTAGTACATGATTTTGTTTTTGATGTGTGACTTCGTGCCAGTAAAGTGAACTAAATATGATGTTGATGTGTTGTTTTTCTCCTATGTTGTGTAATTCTCTCTCTCATTCCATACACGAGATAAACGATTAAAGTGCTCTCCTATAATTAAGCTATTGCTAGGATTTCAGCCCAGGATCATGCCAGCTAGCCGGTGGTAATTATCAGCAGTGATACCGAAAAGACAATGCTCAGAAATAAACTGTAAGTACATTCTGCAGTGTAATGCTATCTGATAGAACGCGTTACACACACACACACACACACACACACACATAAACACAATAAAAATCACACAACTTTCAACGATCAATTAATAATCAATCTAAGTAATGAATACCGTATGAAAGTAGGCATAATTAAGTAATATAACCGCATCAGGTGTGGTCAGGTAACGTGGGTTAGATTATTATTGTTTGAGAACACGGTAGCTTCGGTTAGGCTAAGTGATGTTAGGTTAGGTGTGGCTAGTTTAGATGGCGTCAGGTTAGCTTAAGATATAGCAAAGTGAAGTTGAGTATAGACCATGCTGGGTTATGTTATATGGTATGAGGTCAGTTTAGGTTAGATGAAGTTGAGGTCAGATTAGGATAGGCCAGCTAAGGTGAGGCTAGGCAGGTTAAATTAGGTTATGCAGCTCAGATCGGAGTGTAAGGAAGAGGGATAAGGGCGGGAGTGGAAGGGCTAGTGGCTTAGGTGTGGGTATTTGTTTCGTAAGCAATAGCATGTGAGTAGAATATACAGAGGGATTCTGTCGCAGTTTTGCGTTTATATGGGAAAGGATAGGGAAAACGAGGGTATATGCGACGGTTCAAGGAGGAAAATGCGTTTATATAGGAGAGATAGGGAATACGGGGGTCGATGCCAGGCTTGACAGATGCTGAAAGAGAGGGGGATACGCTTTATATGAGAGAGGTAGGATTTACGAGGAGAAGTGCTAGACTAGACTGAGTTTGAGGTGTGGAGTATGCTTTATATGGGAAAAATAGGCAAATCGTGAACAGACGATAGGCTAGACAGATGCTGAAGGAGAGGGAATATGGACTTATATACAGGGGGAGATAGGAAATACAAGGAGAGCTACTAGACTATACAGGGATTAAAGGGTAGAATATGGCTTTTATATGGGAGAGCTAGCATACCGAGGAGAGGTATTAGGCTAGGAGGGTTTGAATAGTAGAGTATGCGTTTATAAGAAGAGACGAGGAAAGAGGGTAGATGCTAGGTTGAGAGAGCCTTCAAGGAGGAAAATGCGTTTATATGGGAGAGATAGGGAATACGAGGAGAGATGCTAGTGTAGACAGAGGTTGTGGAGTAGAGTATGCGTTTATATCGGAAAATATGGAAAACGGGAGAGATGCTAGGCTAGACAGAGGCTGAAGGAGGGGGAATGTAGGTTTATACTGGTGAGGTAGGAAACCTAGGAGAGATGCTAGGCTAATCAGATGCTGAAGGAGAGAGTGATACGCTTTATACGGAAGAGATAGGGGAAACGTAGAGAGATGTTAGGATAGACAGAGTTAAAGTAGAAAGAGCTTTAGACCTCAAAGACACCACCAATTAAAGTTTACAAATGTTTTGACACCCTTTGGCGGTATTTTCTCGACACTGAGGGTGAAGTCTCCCGGAGCTAAAGTTCTAAAATGTCTTTATCAGGTAATGTTCGTCCATGCATAACATCATTTAGACTCAATGTTTATACTGCTAACGTCCTGGGTTCGTGGCTACAAAGGGGTGGACGCAAACCCTCGATCGAAGTATCCCCGCCGCATGTATTTTGATTGATTAATGTAATTAAACGCTGCTCGTTGATCGATGAATACAATTAAGTATATTTGATAAATTAATGTAAATAAGTGTATATGCAGGGTAAACCGGGTAGTATTGTCGCAACCCTTGCGCTGGGTGTGATCGGGAAGCGTAGGTGGACAGGATCAGAAGGGAAAGACACTCGCTTAAGCTACTGACTGCATGATTGTATTTTGAAGGAAAACCCTGAGATGGTGATGTACAATTAGTAGGGCAATGACTTTGGTAACTACATGACACAGTTAGTAGAATCAATTATTAATAATACCCTTCTGGGCTTACCTTGGAGATATGTTGCTTACGCAAGAAGAAGCTGCAAGTTGATATCAATCGTGACCAGCTGTACACGATACCCATCCGCAAGAAGAGCAAGAAGAAGAAGAAGAAGACCGAGCGGGCCTCGCTCGCTTGCTTATATAGAAGCCCGGCTTCTATCGGGGTCTTCATATTGTCCGAGCGGATATTACCTTATATGGTTCGGAGCCGTCCTAGAGTTACGCAAGAGCACATGACTTTCCCGGATACACATATTCATTTCTGGAACATTGTTCCATGAGTTTCCATGGGGAAGTTGACGTCACTGTAAAGTCCAAGAAACACTCCTGGAAATAAGCAACCGCTAGCGTCCGGTCACGTACACAAGATTAACAGAAATGTCATAAACTAATAAATAAGTAGAATAAGATTCTACATAAATTTAGAAGAATGTAACCGAATATTAAGATATCACCAATTGGTGTGTAATAATAAATCCAAGATCCAGCTCCTTACCGGTATAACGTGACATATCCCTCAAATCAAGAAGAGCGACCCCTGGCGCTTGCAAAACAATAATGAACACCAATGGGGACGAAAATGAATATACATAAGGAGGAAACCACACATCTCAGGAGAAGTATACAATCCAAATGTGTACATCAAAACATAAGTAGACCACTATGTGGCTAAGGATATACAAGACACACAGCCAGAAGGGCTGAGTCAAAATAAGCGACAGTCATTATGCATACAATGAGAAACACGGCCAGAAGGGCTGCATCCACAAAAATATTGCAACTGACCTACACCGTAAGAGGTAAAACAGTTGATGGCAATACATTGTACACAATCATAAAATAAAATAATTCGGAATCAGATAATGCCAGAAAAAATTAAGGCACAACAAGAGCGAAAGGTTGTTGTACAAATATGAAAAAAAACTTAAGAAAAAATTAATATAAGTGAGTGACACAATACTAATACGTAATAGAGAACCAAGGAATATGCTGTCTAGAAGGTAAGGGAGGACGGAAGGGAATAAGGGAAGGAGTAACAGAAGGGGATGGGGTTGCAAAAATAAAGTTCAGTAATGGCGCACACGAGAACAAAGAGTTATAGAGGCACACATACATATTCACACCAGGTAACAAAGTTCAGATGCACGACCAGAAAATACAGTGAGTAGAAATTTGTTTACAATGCGTAAGTTCAACACATTATTGTAGAGTTTATAACGATGCATCACTGCACGGCAAAATATTCATCTTAAAGAAGAGTACACCACTGGAGATAGAGTGCGGTTGATAAGAGCATCCGCACAAGAGTACAGATAACAGTTCTGATGTCCTTGAAGCGAAGACAGTGTAATTAATAATCAGCTGAAGATGTCATGATATAATCAGCAGTCGAAACGTAGAATTCCAAGCGTAGTTGTTGTTGTTGTTGTCTTGCAAGGGTCAGTGCAAACAGCAGGTGTGTTGTGATTGAGCCAGAGGGAATCCTCCGGGATCGTGAGCGATCTTCCACAGGCACAGCCAAAGTGCAGAAGTTCTTGATAAATGTTCTCGTGCCAAACCCCAAGGTCAGGTAAGTATGATGAAAAATAAAGACAAAGGGATGCATTAGTAATCAAATTAACTGAATGGAATGTAAGCATAGGAAGGTAATAATTTGTAGAAGGGAACGGGAGAGAGAGAGATTGTCTTTCGTTAATGGAAAAAAATCATAAGAAGGGAAGACAAGGGGGGAATCAGGGATAAACAACATAGGTAAAAGGGAAATAAAAATAAAAGATTCCCTATGAAACCTCACAGAAAGATCTGTTCAAAAAAGTAGTTTAACAATTAAGCAAAATAAATTAATTTATCATATGGGTGAATAAAAATAAAAATTTGCTTACTTTCAAAAGTATGTTACAATCTCCAATGAAATCGCATGATAAAATTCCAAATAAAAGAATAATAACTGTACAGAAATTATACACGTAAGTGTAAATTAACATGTTCAGTAGAAAAAAAACTAAAATAGTATCACATAGTGAAACCATGAGAGCATGTCAGATATTACCAAAATAAAATAGTAATGTGACCAAATAAAGCAATAAACTGCTAAAAGGATTTTTATAAATTTAGATCTCAATCTACAAGAAAATAATTAAATCATCAGCTATAGCTTGTAGACCTACTGATAAAAATCAGACAGTGAATTAGTGCAAACACCGAACATACAAAATTAAGCTAAATGTCAGCATTTGTCTAATGTAATGCCTGGCGGTATGTAAATTAATTCTTAATTACAACGTAAAGAAGGGTAGAATCCCAAATAAAATTTAACACAACCAAGGATGGGAAAAACAGCAAAAAAACTAAAATAAATAAGGGAAAAATTCAGAACCAGTTTGCAATAAAGTTATTACCCATTACACACTGACATGCATAAAAGAATAAAAACCACCAAAGTACATAAAAATGTAATAATATGAAATTTCAAAATTAATAAATTTGAAAGTGAAAGTTACAATAATTGGGGACAATACACAGTATAACACAACCAAAACAAACAGTTGAGTCTTCTGGCCATATCGTGACGTGAAGCGGTGCTCGAAACATAGCAACCTTTAAAAAGGGACGATGCCACAGGGAAGGAATGTCATTCAGACGTAGTGTAGTCATAAGTTTCACAGTTTGAGGCAGCCGCTGGTCAAAATTATTTATTCTGAAAACAGAACTTGAAAATATGTATTAATCACCAACGTCAAAGAAAATAAACATGACAGCAAAGGGAAATAACCCAGAATTCGCTGAGAACTGTACTGGCAACAAGGGTACCGAATTCTCATGCCGGACAACCAGTTCCGGACAAAACTAATGTTCAGCGTATGGTCACCTAATGAATTTAAACCGGCCGAATACTTTCAAAACAAAGGAATGACAGGAAAATTGGTCATACTACAAGTAGTAGTAATGTAGGTAACTCCGTAGACCTACAAAAATTACATCAAATATCACCATCGTCAGCAGGTAACTCCGTGGACCTACTAATATTTCTGCGCTCCTCCGGCGCGAAAAAAAACATATTTACACGTGCAATAACAACAATATATACGTATCCCAACTTCCGAATGGGCATCTAATAACAGCTTGCAAGCATGCAACAACAAAGTGCTCGCCTGGGGAGGCCACGTAGGGTAACTTCCCAGAACAGAGCCACAATATATTCGAGCGTCCCACGCTCATTCTTCATACAGGGATAATTGAAATCTTAGGGGTCTCGCGACAAAACCTAGGACGGCAATATCCAAAGCTCTTTATAGATTCCTTGCTTCCAGGGCCTCGCGGCGTAGTTGTAAACAAAGGAAACCAACGGCGACTACCATAGTCGCTTAAAAACTATATCAACCATGATAATGCAAAATCAACACCATTAAAGCAACACGAGCTCTACTAACCGGATAACCTCGCGATATATCCAGTGGAAAGTCGTTAAACCAGAAGTTCCGGACATGCCGTAGATACGTACAATATTCAATTACGAATGATTATCTCCAAAAAGTAACATAAATAACCAAGCCTGTACTCAAACAAAGCTTAGAGATCCGTAAATCAAGAATTAATGAAACTTAGGGACCGAACAAGCAATCAGACGCAACCTTATACTATCATTCGCAAGAAAAAGTATGTAAGGGGAAACACGAATAGGAACAGTGAATTTGCACGGAAAATAAGTAAACCTATTACAGTAAGACAGAAGGAACATATATAAATATGTAGTTATCGCAGAACTATATCCGGCAGTTTAGTTGTGTTTAAATATAAACAAAAACTCATAAAAGCAATATATATGCTAAGAAAATCTAAATAATGTAAAATATTATATGGGTAGAATTCGAAAAGGCTAAATAAGTGATTTTTCTACACGAATTATTGCATCTGTAAGGCATCTTGGTATGTAAATGTGACATTAAGTGTTTAAAGAAAAGAAAATAAATAAAATATCAAGTAGGGTTTTAGGTTTCGTCCCTCTTGTACCGAACGCAAATAGTTGTTGGGGTACGAAGGGAAACATATTGATTCTAAAAAGGTACGGGTAGGGAGAAGCGAGATAAAAAAGTGAACTCCTACCATTTCCTGCCGACCATAAAATGGCGGTAAAGCAACCTTGTGTAGATGGTAATAACTCAAAGGTAGCACCTCATCAGAAGAATAGCTCATATTGCGCGCAGAGCTACATTGCGAAAGGGTGTACCTTAAAGTTAACCTCTAATGTGCAAATGGATATATAGAGTGGGTAAGGGTGGGTAGAATTACACTAGTAAAGAAATAAAGATGTACTGCGAAATCCGTAGTAAATAAACATGTAAACAAAACATCACCTAAAAAGAACACTTGGCAGCTCCCAAGTTTACAATCTGTACTTATAAGGACGTTAATAGATAAGAAAACAGCTGATCATGTGCAGTTAGATCATACAGCAATATAACAAAGATTCAATCGCTCTCAAATTATAGATCAAGCAAATAACAAACAAGGGTGCTCAGCAGAGCTAGTAGAATATTTGGTACAATATACAAGTTAAGAAGAAAAGGGTGGCATCATACATTTCACAAATTTTGGTTCATTGCCTGGAAAAAGAAGTAAGGATCTTTATCATACTCTAGAGTATAGCAAAATTAGGTATCTACGAAATCCGCTATCTACCATTATCCACCAATAAACCCGCAATAATTATATAAGGGCTCAAAAAAATTAAAACGCTGACGGAACCTTCCGGTGAATCCGTAAGCCCAATGCTACAAAAATAAGTCGACGGTAAAATTATCCTGTTTTACCTTAATCTCAACCAGTCTAACTCGAGGGGCCTCGCGCCACGCTTCAAGATGAGGGTTGAAAAACAAAATTTGGCTGTCATGCACGTAATAAAATTCTTGACAAGCTTCAGGTATAATGAGAATTAACGGAAAACAGAAATATGGCATTTCTCAGCTAAAAGATTCTGCGATAAGCGCATCAAGCCGTCAACAAGATAAACTAAAGCCACTTCCGTAAAAATTTCCACGAGGTACTCATCTGGGGGGCTATGCGTATAGCAGAACAAAATAAATATATATCATAGAGATATGTAGTACATATAATTGTGAAATAAATTCACTTTTATTCTCCCAATTTCACTTTTCGGAAATTGGTGGTACAGTCACCCAACAGCGTTTGAAGAGCGTATGTATACTATATGCAGCAAGACCTAATTGGAAATCATTAGTTCCGCTGTATAATTATCTAAAAACAATAGATTGGTATATGCAATATGTCTTTATAGTCTGGCGCAAGATGGCGGCAGACAAAGGGAGCGAATAAAAGAAATAGGCCTTTCAAGACTGCTAAAGCAAGAGTATTATAAATAATCAACCCGCTCGAGTGGCATAACCAAGGCAAAAAAATTGAAATGAAAGTGTACATTAAATGTCAGTATGTATAACATTTTATTATTGTGCAATAATTGCATCGACTCAGCATTAAGTAAGGGGAGAAGGTCAATATACCTTTGCATACGCATTAACAAATATACACACAGATAATAATACAATGTAACATGAGAGGAAACTGCAATAAAATACAACGTAAAATGCTCAAAATTATATTAATTAAAAACTTATATGTATAATATCCCTAATTTATTTTCCAACCATGAATAAACAAGTACAGTCGTGTTACTATAGTTATGCGCCAAGCAAGCCAAATGCATAAAAAATACTGTGAGAAATCGACGTTTTTATCTGGTAATTCTCTAACTTGCAGAATGGGCTAACGATCGGACAATTAGGCTGTGTACAACAGAAATAAAACAAAGTCACGCAGGTCTTACACTCAAGACGTGAGCAAGGTGGGAAATCCTTGCGGACAGTGCTTATAGGCCTGCAGAAAACTCCACGGAATAAACAACTATGCAGCTACAGACATTGCGGTTAACATTCGCGTCATATCGTTACTGTCAGGACGTAAGAATTCTTCCGCTGGTCAGTATGAAATCAAACACTGGTAGAGCACAGTGATGTCCAACGACGAACAGTTAATAACGGCGTGGTTATAAACTATGTGTAAATCAAAGAAGAATCGACAATTTCACATAGAAGTTAATCCGGGTGAGTACACAATTAACACCTATATAGTTATTGTAAACGCACTACCGAGGTAGTTCAGCGTGTTAAATGTTTCCAGATTAAGCGCAATTAAGATGAATGGTATGTAATGTTAAGATGAATCACGCTGGAGTGTAAAGACATAATTTAGAGTAGCGTTACGTTACCGGGGAAAGAAAATTAGCCGAATCCTGTATAATAGAATAATCTTGAAGTTTATAATATGAGGTGAAAAATAAAGATCTTGTGCTACATACACAGGACTTCCACTGCCATGGTGCAAGCAACCTTTTTTTTTTTGTTTTTTTTTTTGTTCTGTTTTTACAAACGCGTATTTTGCGTTCCCTGTATGCGTATTAAGATAGACATTACTAGGAATGGTTTTTGTTACGATATTTCGTGGCACAAGGGAATAAAGGAATATGAGTTAAAGTAATATTCAACTCTTATTAAAAATCACGTCTATATATAGTGGTAATGAACCATTTAGAATATATGATACATATTTGTTTGTTTGTTAAGGTGTTCACCGACACTTAAATACATACATGAACCTTCATCGAAATATGTGTGTCGTCGGATAAGAAACCCTAATGCGTGTAATTCCGATGTAGTCTCAAGATGGAAATTTTAGGTGGAATGCAACACATTGTCAATCAACGTGCTGCATACTAAACAGTGTAAAAAATGTATTTCCGGTTGTATCGTAATAGTGTAATGGAGATGATTATCTAATGATAATCATGGATTATTAAGGGAATTTACCCCGCTAAAGAAAGAAACATAAAACATTTCAAAATGTTGGCATGTAAGTACTCATGTGTCATAAGGATACAGGAGGGTACAGCTTCATTAAACACAGAAGTTTATCATAATACAGTTGTGGAACACTTTGAGAGAAAAAAAATGGTAAATAAATATCTGGGAAACTATTCAAAATGCTGATATTTTGCAAACACAGTGTGTGGAAACAAGAATCTGCTGTCGCGGGAAATGCGAGTTTACAGTGCATTAACGAAGTGGTTAAATGTCACGAAAGTTGGCAATGAGGATTTAAATATGTGATCATGATTTCAAGACATAAGGTTATGCTTTAGTTTAGAACTGACTTTTTTTGTTTATAGATCATTATAATTCCGAAGTTTAACAATTAAAGGTATACATATCGAGGTAACGTATTCCGAACTCAAACAAACAAAGAAAAACAACACAAAAATCAATAAAAAGTCATTATTGGAACTACATATATAATGACACACATATATAACAATTTCCATAATTTTTCAGAAATATGGATGCAAATTTATACCAAAAAAATTCAATAATGGGGATACGGGTGGCGGTGGTGGTGGATCTGTAACTGGATGGCACGCTGTTGGACGTAGTTGGATGGCGACATCCTACTAGTTGGCTTGCTACTGATCTTGAGTCTGGTGCAACCAAACTTAGTCTGGGCAAAAGTGGCCGTGGTGAAAGTGAGTGGCGCCGTAAAACAAGGGATGATGGATGTTACCTGACTTGGTAAGCCTTCGTAGGTATTATTATTTAATAAAGCTCCACCGAAAGATGAGGCCACGGCCTCGATGGGCCTGAAACACTGCACCTCAGGATTGAGGGTTGTGGTGACTCCGCGGTCTGCGACAAAGGAAGTAACGTGTGGATCAAACAAATCGCTGAATAACACCTTAATGGCACCCCTCTCGCCGATCCTGTAACTAACCTCTCCGGGATCGACACATACTGTCAATTCTGGTGGCAGTTCCTGGAGAAGATCCTGAATGGGAACCCCGCTTCCTTTGGCAGCTTGCTCCAGAACTGGATCCACTCGATTACCGGTCTGGAGACATCTGAATGCCGAGCCCTTTAATGGCGCTTCTGGGTGCCAATGCCCCTTGAACTTGTTCTATAATAACTTTTGAAGTTCTTCTCCGAACATGTTTACTCTCCGCCTGGGCAGCTTATTGTACAGGTGAGACATGACGAAATTTAGAGCGACTTTTACTTCCATGTGCATCGTGGACGTTTCAGGTATTTTTTTTGTTTGTTTTTGGTTTTAGCTAAGGGGGGAATATTTCTGCTTCAGGTGGCAGTTAATTAGAAAAGAGAACTCCCAAATCTTAAAGAGAAAACAAACTCATACTCAACATATCGGAAAATTGAAAGTACCGACACGGGTGGACCTTAACTCAAGACATGGGTGTTACGCCCTACTTTTCTGGAAAGGAGGCAAATACAGAGAGATACTAACTTGAACCATGCCAACTTGAAAAATTAAATTTGAAGGGGCTGGCCCTTGGGGGACGTCTATGAAAAATGAATTAGAGAGGCCGCTGCCTTCCCCATGGTTCGAAATCTGTTTGTGAGAGGGTACTAGCACTTGCAACGAGGGTCTGCTAATAAAAAAATGGAAATATAGAGAAGCCGATGACTGAACCATAACTCTCACGTGATGAAATAATATGTAGAGGCAAGGAATTGAATTGTACTTTTCCCTAAGAAAACGCTGATCGCGGGGAAAAGTCGGTGTCTTCAACCTAAACATCTTATAAGGAATAAAAAAACAGAGGTACGGTGTCGAACCATACTTCTCAAAAATGCTTTAGAGAAGCCAGCGCCTCCAACATAATGTCACAACCCTTGCGCTGGGTGTGATCGGGAAGCGTAGGTGGACAGGATCAGAAGGCAAAGACACTCGCTTAAGCTACTGACTGCATGATTGTATTTTGAAGGAAAACCCTGAGATGGTGATGTACAATTATTAGGGCAATGACTTTGGTAACTACATGACACAGTTAGTAGAATCAATTATTAATAATACCCTTCTGGGCTTACCTTGGAGATATGTTGGTTACGCAAGAAGAAGCTGCAAGTTGATATCAATCGTGACCAGCTGTACACGATACCCATCCGCAAGAAGAGCAAGAAGAAGAAGAAGACCGAGCGGGCCTCGCTCGCTTGCTTATATAGAACCCCGGCTTCTATCGGGGTCTTCATATTGTCCGAGCGGATATTACCTTATATGGTTCGGAGCCGTCCTAGAGTTACGCAAGAGCACATGACTTTCCCGGATACACATATTCATTTCTGGAACATTGTTCCATGAGTTTCCATGGGGAAGTTGACGTCACTGTAAAGTCCAAGAAACACTCCTGGAAATAAGCAACCGCTAGCGTCCGGTCACGTACACAAGATTAACAGAAATGTCATAAACTAAGAAATAAGTAGAATAAGATTCTACATAAATTTAGAAGAATGTAACCGAATATTAAGATATCACCAATTGGTGTGTAATAATAAATCTAAGACCCAGCTCCTTACCGGTATAACGTGACAGTATCACATGTGTTCATGGTAATTAAGTGCAGCGATTCGTACCAGAGCTATTTAATGTAATTTTCATATGATTCGGGTAGAATGTAGTGTATTTAAGTCGTTTTAACAGGTAATTCAGATAGCGTTACAGATATTCATACTCATATAAAGAGTAATTACATTCTAAGCATTTCTCATCCAACGTTACAACACTTTTATGTACTTTTTCTAAATCTTACAAATTTTTATATGTTAAACAGTTAGTGCGCGAGACGGAAAGGGATAAACTGTATATCGGTTTACAGTGAAGGTAGGTAAATAGAAGTATACGCCTTAACCTATCCCTACCTTGACTTCTCGTTGTCTATTCATTCCTATCATCATCAAACATAACCACGTAACAAGACGTAACGTAACCAAAAAACGTAACCACGTAACAGGACGTACACCACGTAACAAGACAGCACACTACGTAACATAAGCACGTAACCACGTGACAAGACGTAACACAGCGTAACATATCCACGTAACAATACGTCACACTGCGTAACATAAGCACGTATCCACGTGATAACACGTAACACAACGTAACATAACCGCATTACAAGACGTCACACACGTAACATAAGCACGTAACCACGTGCAAGACGTAACATAGCCACGTAAAAAGACGTAATACCACGTGACAAGACGTAACACAGCGTAACATAGTCACGTAACAAGACGTCACACTACATAACATCAGCACGTAACCAGTAAATGTAACAACGTAAACAGTAAATGTAACAACGTAACAACACGTATCATAACCACGTAACATGACGTAACACCCTGCGATATGACGTAACCAGAAACGTAACAAGACGTAACACCGCCCCGTAACCAGATATAACCTCAATTGTTTTAGTGAAATTGCAATCTTTTATTCAGGTTTTATTATTTGAGAGTCTTAATTGAAAAGTTTTACGTTAAGATACCTTTATTTTAGTTCGCTGTATGTGGCTCTCCCCTTTATCTACGCTTGAGACTACCACAAGGATTGCTCCTAATGGCAGGGTTAACACCTTCCCTTCCATCTTTTTATTATTATTCTTCCTTCATCAGACGTCAGCTAGCTGCATACCCCGCACACGGATAAAATTCCATTTTTTTTAAATTGTAGACTGACGGAGAAAATCTTCATCTTCCACTTACATTCTTTTAAACGCTGTTTGTAATGCTGTAATGTCCATACGCATATGTCGTTATTCCATCCTCAGCAATAACTCCTTTATCATCGTATGGAGTCAATGTGATTTTATTCATCTCCACTGTGGCAAGAGCATGGTCCCGGGCCAGGATCTGATTCATTGGTGTTCTTATGATTTCTCTGGTTTTAAGACAGTCAGTATAATTCTCGAATGTGACGTACTGCTTAATAACACTATGTGTTATGCCTTTAATCTTTTTTATCATTAAGCCGAGGATATCTAGTGCAGACATCTTAGGTCGTAGTCCGACAAAGCGCTGGATGTTTTTACCATTAGCCTCATTTTTAAATTTTCCCAACACCTTCTTGTTTAGAGCTAAATAGCATGTATGGTTGACAGGGTAATCAGCGGTATCTAGGTGCTCGAGAAAACGTAGCTTGTCCTGGTACACTTCTCCAGTTATCACACGACGAACGAACGAATCAGTGTCCGTATACATAAGCTTCAGGGTTTTAGATCCATAATATGGCAACAACACATCATAATGATAGTGGTACATTAATGTCTTGGAGATGTCCAACACACTCATACCGATGAATATAGGCGTGTTGAATACGATCTGTTGCAAGGCCATATGTACAGCAGCTAGATTAGCAGCATATATCGTCCTATCGATAAACGTAGGCTTAGCGATCAGCTTTTTCAGAGTCTTCTCGTTTGTAACCACTCGTATATCCATACGATTACGTAGGTTCTCCATAGTTTTTCCAAACATGGCGTTGTTAAACAATTTGTAGAGATCTTTATCAAAATCATTTGCAGCTTGTTGTCACAGCCTATTGTTAAATTCCACATAAGGTTTTAACCACTTCTAATATGTATCCATGAGGATCATCTTCTTGTAGTCCTTCTAGGTCGAGTTTTTAGGTGATATCCACTCAAATCAACCATAAGGGTGGGCGAGACACATGCCCCAACCATATTGGTTATTGGCGTCCTCATATGTAATAAATTGCGTTGGTCTCGACGGATCATACTTCTCCATGTAGGCGTTGTTTGCTTCGGCATACCGGTAGGAAACTTGACATAAACCTCCTATTCTGCCGGATTCCACCATGAGTAATTGGTCATAATCCTGTAACAATTACAGCTGAATTCCTGTATACAGCAACGAGACGTCCCATGTAAGTTCTGGAGTGGTGAAATAATGTGCGGGGTCGACTTTATGTGTTTTGAAGGTTTGATCTCTAAATGTCTCAATGACATCAGCTAGAAGAAGTACATGAGAGATTAAGTAGAGGTCGCTGTACTCGCCAAGGTTACTTACATTAAACATCTCCTGAATGGAAAGAGATAGCGATATGCGGTAAAGTGTAATTATATCCTAGGAATGTGGCGCGTCATTGACTGTTGTTCCAAGTTGACCTGGTGGTCTTGGGTTGAATCCCGTGACATGAATACAAATTCATATTCGAAAAACATCAAAAGTAATTAAGATAAATACGTCGAATAAACGTATATATAATAAGCTAGTTTCTTCGTAATGCATATTCGACTACTGTCGTCCTGTCGAATATTACATCTCTTAGATGAATGCATGACTAAAATGTAAATTAACTCAAAGAAAACGCGAGACGTTGGCGTGCCTTAAAGTGAGTGTGAGAGCTTTACTTCCTCCCTGGTCGGTCCTTTCAGACGCACTGAAGGACCCTCACTCCTGTATTCATGGCTAGGCCGGGCTACTCCACTCTCGCTGGTGCTACCATCCTCCACTCCTTCCCTTTTCCTGTCTCTTACTATCTTCCTCCACCTCTGTTACGCGCGCTCTGTCGCCCGCCAAGAGAAAACGCACTTTCCGGTCTGCGGGTAACAAGGTGGCTATAGCCATATTGGAGGGTTTTAACGCGCATGGTCGCTATATTGGGATATTTAACATATGATGACGGGCATTATATGCGTTAAACGCGCGCATTAGTTGATTTTAAAAGAAATTTAAAAATGGATTGCAATACATTATCTTTAACAAAGGCGACCTAAAATGAAAGGCGACTAAATGCAAATAACAGCGATCAGTGGCTCTAAAATGAGTACACGGTTTGAGCTAAAAATACAATAAATTACTGAATACGATTCTACAAGCTTAAAATCGGAGTAGCTCTGGAAAAATTACTTTGTTCGTGATTACAGTCAAATGTAACGGTTTTCTGTGATAACTGCGTATTAAGGGTGTCTTTCTGTGATATATGGGTATTAAGCGTGGTGTTCTCTGATAAATATACTTTAAGCGTATAAAATGTCATATTGTGTACTGATTTTGTGGAGAATGGGGGGGATGAGGAAAAGAAAGTATTGAAAAAGGATTGAAAACACAAAATAATAGGGAATATACATGGATTTAATTAAATAAGGAGAGAAAAACTTCTGTGCTATTTCTAAAGTATTATAATAGAGATTATGTTAACTTAAGAGTGTAATGGGTTGCGGTGGTGGGTATAGTAGGCATTGAATGAAAACATCTGTCTGAATGATCGTGCCTTCTTTACGCGTTCCATCATGTCGGGCTGACCCCAGACAGTCTGTCTTCAGGTGTGACGTCATCTGGCAATGGCAGTTTATTGTTATAAGTTGCATGGGATAAACCTGTTTTTACGGAAAGGTTGAGACGATAACGTCTGTGGTTTGCATTCGGAGGTCTTTGGTTTGATTTCCGTAGGGACGGTCTCTCTGACCTTAGGTTTCTCGCGGTTTTCGGTTGTGTTCAGGCGAATGCTAGTAATTTCTCGTCGATAATGGTGTCCTTTCCCTTTAATTCATTTCATTCGCATTTTTAGCGTGTGCTTATAGGGTTCAGAAATTTGATTACCGTCGGTCGGTCGCTCACTCTGGTCTCGGATTTTTGCGTGGTTTTCGCTGTCTGTAGGCGAATGCCTGAGCGGTGTATGCTACCACGATTTACTTTTTCTTTCATTTACATCTTTCACGTGTACAATCTTAAGGTCTCCCTGGTTCGATTCCCGTTGGTCGCTCACTAGAACTTCGGATTTTTCGTGGTTTTACCTGGTCTGCAGGCGAATGCCTGGGTGGTTTCTCAGCTATCAAGATTTCCTTCCCCTTTTATTCTCATCTTTAACGTGTGCTTCTAGGGCCTCTGGTTCGATTTCCCATCGGTCTCTCACTCTGACCTCGGAGTATTCGTGATTTTCGGTTGTCTGAAGGCGAATGCTAGTAGTTTCTCATCAATTCCGATTTTCTTTCCCTTTAATTCTTTTTCGTTTGCATCTTTCACGTGTGGTTCTAGCGTTCAGGACTTCGATTACCATCGGTCGCTCACTCTGGCCTTGCATTTTTCGTGATTTTCCCTGGTCTGCCGGCGAATGCCTGAGTGGTTTCACATCTATCACGATTTCCTTTCGTTCTATATAATTTACATCTTTCGCGTGTGCTTCTAGGAGCCTTTGTTCGATTCCCGTTAATCACTCACTGAACTCGGATTTTTCGTGATTTTCCCTGGTCTGTAGACAAATGCCTGAGTGGTTTCTCATCTATCACGATTTCCTTTCCCTTTCATTTACATCTTTCACGCATACTTCTAGAGCCTCCTGGTTCGCTTCCCGTTGGTCTCTCACTCTGACCTCAGGTTTTTCGTGGTTTCTTTGGTCTGCTGGCGAATGCCGGAGTAGTGTATGCTATCACGATTTACTTTCATTCGCATCTTTGTGCTTCTAGGTTTCGTTGCGCATGGTGAATGCTTGCTCAAAGGATACTTATCCCTTGCACGGTTGACAAATCGTTCATCACCCTCAGAAGTCAAGCACCCACATCTGTACGGTTATACCCGAACAATACATACATCTTCACAATACTTTACGCTTACTCTAAGCACCCGAACCTGTACGGAGACGCTCGTACATCAGTGTAACACGAATTGAAATATAAGAGCTTATACTCTTAATCACCGTATTTAGTATTAAAATTCAGCATATAATTGATCTAAAAGGGTCTATGCCTCCTCTATAAATAGTGTGATCTCGAGCATTGGACTTCATTCTGTTAATTATCGCTGAGGTGTCAACATTGTTGTACTCTTAGAAAATAATCGGCTTTCTAAAGTGTAATCATGGTGAAGAGACGTACATTTCCTTGAAGAAGGGTTAATACTTTATATAATTTATCCAAAAAGGTTCGCGCCTCCTCTATAAATAGAGCGATCTTGATCATTGGACTTCATTCTGTTAATTATCTCTGAGGTGTCAACATCTCTGTTCTCTCAGAAAATAATCGGCTTTCTAAACTATTATCAAGGTGAAGAGGCGTACATTTCTTTGAAGAAGGATTAATACGTTATTACATCATAGTAAAGATGAGTAAGTTCTCATATAAGGATATCATTCCTAGTGCCTCAGGATATTCTTGTGGTAAATGCTGCAAGAAATTCCTCCGTGGGTATGATAAAATACGGCATGAGCTACGTTGTAAGAAGCTCTTCAAATATAAATATTGTAATGTAACCTTCAAAGACAGTTATAAGGGTCGCCGACACGAAGATGCGTGTGAAATAAACAGGCCTGAGAAGAAACGTAGATTAGAATATGCTAAGCAAGAGTTATTATCTACAATGGCTGATTGTAACATGAGAGAATATGAAACTTCATTCAATGGACGCTTGAAATCATATTTTATACGTTTTGAATCAACTAAGCACTTGAATATGTACCTCCATGAGGCGAAACAGCGGATAATCGAGGCTGTACATAGAGATCTTCGTATTCACAAAAGTGTAGAAATTAATCTGCTAGCTGAGTGCAGATTTGTTAACTGTGTCGGGAAAACCTGCAAAAAACATTTAAAACCCGGAATCAAGCTGTTTTCCTAGAAACGGTCCTGGACTCCATGTTGGAAACGAAAATGAAGATGTTGGTTACTGAAATGGAGGAATCACAACTTAAGGGCAGCAACTGGGCTCTGCTTGCTGTGGAAGGGGTCCGCCTTCGTATTAACATGTACAATCCGTTACGAGGAAGTAGCTACATACCTCTGCCTTCATCTGTTGAAGCAAGAAAAGCCTGTATTGACATCCAGAATTTAACTGATGAGCTATGCCTTATGTATTCTGTATTAGCCAAATTCGTCAGCGTCAAGCCTCAACGGGTGAGCAAGTACGAGCAGCTTCAAAATAAATACGACTTCAGCTGCGTTTCCTACCCTACGCCACTTTCTCAAATACATAAATTTGAGAAGCTTAACAGGATGTCTATCTACGTCTTCGGGCTGGATAAGAGGCATGAAGTGTATCCGATAACGGTCGCTGAGACTGAACTACCTGACCACCGTGACCTCCTACTATTGAGTGACAGTAGTGGGAGACATCACTACGTTTATGTAAAGAATTTTGAAAAACTTATTCGACGTCAAAAAACTAAGCATAAAGAGCGTGTATATACCTGTAAGCGTTGTTTTACACATTTTGATGATCAGTGCGGTTAAAGTGGACTGGAAAAACTACAAGAACATGCCGTTATCTGTAATCAACATGGTGTTGCAAGGGTAGTTATGCCTACAAAGGAGAAATCTATTGTACAGTTTAAAAATTTTATGAAAGGATGTTGAAACTACCTTACGTCATCTGCGCAGGCTTTGAAAGCATTCTAGCCCCATGTCATACATGTATACCCAATCCTGAAGCTTCATATACAACCCCTTATCAACAGCATGTACCTATGAGTTTCTGCGTTTACGTTAAACCATCATCCGACTTTGAACATCTGGAAACTGGTCTTCCTAAGCATCCCTATGTATATCGTGGTGTTGATGCTGCTCAGAGGTTTATGGAATACCTGACATCCCTTGCAAAGGAAATTAATAATATATACAAATCTGTCATACCTCTGAAACTTACAGATCAACAGCACATGGATTTCAACTCCTCTACAGTATGCTACTTGTGTGGAAAAACCTACACTGAAGAGAACTATAAAGTACGCGACCATGATCACATCAATGGTGAATATCGTGGAAGTCTACATAATAAATGTAATTTAGCCTGCAAAACACCTAAATATACTCCAGTTTTCATGCACAACCTCAGTGGATATGAATCAACGTTCATTGTTAAGGAGCTGGGATGTACAAGTGAGCGGGTGGAAGTAATTCCAGGGTCTGAAGAAAGCTATATATTATTCTCCAAGTATGTAGGAGATATAAAGCTTCGGTTAGTGGATAGCTTTCGGTTTGTTAGAACAAGCTTGGATAAGTTGGTGAAATATCTAACATCGTACCCTGAAACACTGAACCACTTCGGAAATGACAAGATGAAGTTCATGACTCGTAAGGGAGTATTTCTCTATGATTAAGTCACCACATGGGATCTTTTGAACGAACTGGAAAACGCTTGCCTCTTAAGGACTCCTACAATATATTAAATGAAGAAGAAATTAGTGATGCTAACTACGATCATGCTAGAAATGTATGTGAGCTGTTTAGTGTAAGAAACCTTGGCGAGTACAGCGACCTCTACTTGATTTCTGATGTACTTCTTCGAGACATTTAGAGTTCAAACCCTCAAAACACATAAAGTCCACCCGCACATTATTTCACCACTCCAGGACTTGCACGGTACGCTACGTTGCTGTACACAGGAATTCAGCTGGAATTGTTACAGGATTATAACCAATTACTCATTGTGGAATCCGGCGTAAGAGGAGGTTTATGCCAAGTTTCCCACCGGTATGCCGAAGCAAACAACGCCTACATGGAGAAGTATGATCCGTCGAGACCAACGCAATTTATTACATATGAGGACGCCAATAACCAATATGGTTGGGGCATGTGTCTCGCCCACCCTTATGGTGGATTTGAGTGGATATCACCTAAAAACGCGACCTAGAAGGACTACAAGAAGATGATCCTCATGGATACATATTAGAAGTTGATATCGAGTATCTTGCAGAACTTCACGATCCACACAACGACCTGCCTTTCCTCCTTGAGTTTATGAAGCCCAAGGACTCGAGTACAAAGAAACTGATACGCCATCTTGGACCTCAAAAGAAGTATGCAGTACACTACATGGCTTCGAAGCAAGCACTTAATCATGGACTACGGCTAACAAAAATTCATCGTGTGCTACAATTCCGACACTCACAGTGGTTAAAACCTTATGTGGAATTTAACAATAGGCTGTGACAACAAGCTGCATATGATTTTGATAAAGATCTCTACAAACTGTTTAACAACGCCATGTTTGGAAAAACTATGGAGAACCTACGTAATCGTATGGATATACGACTGGTTACAAACGAGAAGACTCTGAAAAAGCTGATCGCTAAGCCTACGTTTATCGATAGGACGTTATATGCTGCTAATCTGGCTGCTGTACATATGACCTCGCAACAGATCGTATTCAACAAGCCTATATACATCGGTATGAGTGTGTTGGACATTTCCAAGACATTAATGTACCACCATCATTATGATGTGTTGTTGCCATATTATGGATTTGAAAATTTGAAGCTTATGTATATGGTCACTGATTCGTTCGTTCATCGTGGGATAACTGGAGATGTGTACCAGGACAAGCCACGTTTTCTCGAACACCTAGATACCGCTGATTACCCTGTCAAACATATATGCTATTCAGCTCTAAACAAGAAGGTGTTGGGAAAATATAAAAATGAGGCTAATGGTAAAATCATCCAGCGCTTTGTCGGACTACGACTTACGATGTATGCACTAGATATCCACGGCTTAATTATAAAAAGATTAAAGGCATAACACGCAGTGCTATTAAGCAATACGTCACACTCGAGAGTTATACTGACTGTCTTAAAACCAGAGATATCATAAGAACGCCCATGAATCTGATCCTGTCCCGGGGCATGCTCTTGCCACAGTGCAGGTGAATAAAATCACATTGACTCCATACGATGATAAAAGAGTTATTGCTGAGGATGGAATAACGACATATGCGTATGGACATTACAGCATTACAAAAAGCGTTTAAAATATTGTAAGTCGAAGATGAAGGCTTTCTCCGTGAGTCTACAATTTAAAGAACATAGAAGTTTATCCGTGTGTGGTGTATGCAGCTAGCTGACGTCTGATGAAGAAAGAAGGATAATAAAAAGATGGAAGGGAAGGTATTAATCCAGCCATTACGAGCAATCCTACTGGTAGTCTCAAGCGTAGATAAAGGGGAGAGCCACATACAGCGAACTAAAATAAAGGTATGTTAACGTAAAACTTTTCAATTAAGACTCTCAAATAATAAAACCTGAATAAAACATTGCAATTTCACTAAAACAATTGAGGTTGTCTCTGGTGTTACGTCTTGTTACGTTTCTGGTTACGTCATATCGCAGGGTGTTACGTCATGTTACGTGGTTATGATACGTGTTGTTACGTTGTTACATTTACTGTTACATTTACTGGTTCCGTGCTTACGTTATGTAGTGTGACGTCTTGTTGCGTGACTATGTTACGCTGTGTTAGTGTTTTCACGTAGTGTTAAGTCTTGTTACGTGGCTATGTTACGTCTTGACACGTGGTTACGTGATTATGTTGCGTAGTGTGAAGTCTTGTTACGTGGTGTTACGTCTTGGCACGTGGTTACGTGCTTATGTTACGTAGTGTGACGTCTTGTCATGCGATTATGTTACGTAGTGTTACGTCCTGTTACGTGGTTACGTTTTTTGGTTACGTTACGTCTTGTTACGTGGTTATGTTTGATGATGATAGGAATGAATAGGCAATGAGAAGTCAAGGTAGGGATAGGTTAAGGCGTATACTTCTATATACCTTCACTGTAAACCGATATACAGTTTATCCCTCTCCGTCTCGCGCACTAACTGTTTAACGTATAAAAATTTGTAAGATTTAGAAAAAAGTATATAAATGTGTTGTAACGTTGGATGAGAAATGTTTATTATCCAATTACTCCCTATCTCACCATGAATATCTGTAACGCTATCTGAACTACCTGTTAAAACGACTTAAATACCCTACGTTCTACCCGAATCATATGAAAATTACATAAAATAGCTCTGGTACGAATCGCTGCACTGAATTACCATGAACTCTTGTGATACTACCCTGTTTACCCTTACATATACACTTATTTACTTTCATTTATCACAAATACTTAATTGTATTCATCGATCGACGAGCACCGTTTAATTACATTAATCAATCAAAATACATGCGGCGGGGATACTTCGATCGAGGGTTTGCGTCCACCCCTTTAGAGCCGCGATGCCAGGACGTTAGCAGTATAAACTTTGAAGTCAATGAGTCTAAATGATGTTATACATGGACGAACATTTCCTGACACAGATATTTTAGAACTTTAGCTCCGGGAGACTTCACCCTCAGTGTCGAGAAAATACCGCCAAAGGTGTCAAAATATTTATAAACTTCAATTGGTGGTGTCTTTGAAGTATAAACCTCTTCCTCCTTTAACTCTTTCTATCCTAATATCTCTCTACGTTTCCCCTATCTCTCCGGTATAAAACGTATCCCTCTCTCCTTCAGCATCTGACTAGCCTAGCACCTCTCCTAGGTTTCCTACCTCACTTGTATAAATCTACATTCCCCCTCCTTCAGCCTCTGTCTAGCCCAGCATCTCTCCCGTTTTCCATATTTTCCGATATAAACGCATACTCTACTCCACAACCTCTGTCTAGACTAGCATCTCTCCTCGTTTTCCCTATCCCTCCCATATAAACGCATTTTCCACTTTGAAGGCTCTCCCAACCTAGCATCTACTCTCTTTTCCTCGTCTCTTCATATAAACACATACTCTACTATTCAAACCCTCCTAGCCTAATACATCTCCTCGGTTTGCTAGCTCTCCCATATAAAAGCCATATTCTACCCTTCAAGCCCTGTATAGTCTAGTAGCTCTCCTTGTATTTCCTATCTCCCCTGTATATAAATCCATATTCCCTCTCCTTCAGCATCTGTCTAGCCTATCGTCTGTTCACGATTTGCCTATCTTTCCCATATTAAGCATACTCCACACCTCAAACTCTGTCTAATCTAGCACTTCTCCTCGTAATACCTGCCTCTCTCATATAAAGCGTATCACCCTCTCCTTCAGCATCTGTCTAGCCTAGCATCGACCCCCGTATTCCCTATCTCTCCTATATAAACGCATTTTCCTCCTTGAACCGTCGCATATACCCTCGTTTTCCCTATCCTTTCCCATATAAACGCAAAACTGCGCCAGAATCCCTCTATATATCCTACTCATGTACTTGTGAACAGCTAGTTCTTCTTCTTCTTCCGTTTTGTTTCTACGCTTCTAGTTCATAGTTTCTCTGTTTTCTTGTTTCTTTCCAAATCTCATAAACTATATTTAACGTTAATATAGACTTAAACGTATCAACTACAGTGTACTATATAAGCATGTACGGTCCATCTGAACCGTGCGATGTATGAGTCTGAACGTCTAAAACGTTTAAGATCAATAAATACACCACTCTACCCTACTCTACTCTACTTTACCCATAGTCATCATTGTTGCACATATTCCAGCTGATCTTGAGTTTTCTGTTAATTATTGGTTTCCTTGCGTCTGAGCTGTATTCCATTACCAGGGGTTTAACCTTTTTTTTTGTTTTTGAACATGAATTTAAGCACATTCTTGGTCGGACATATATTTAATACTTGGTTATGTACAACTATCGCCTCTACATAGTCGTCCTCAGTGGTGTAGTGGTTACTATACTAGGCTCTAGCTCCCGATGTCGCGGGTTCAAACCCAGCGGACGGCGATGGACTTCTTCGGGCGTAATAATCCTGAACATGGCTTCCTTTGGAAGGGAAGTTAAGCCGGTGGACCCGTGTCGTAGATTTATTGCACGTAAAAGAACCTCAAGCCTTGTAAAGAGGCCTCTGAGAAAAATTATCGGTCTCACACGCCCAATATAAAATGGGACGCTAAGGATCACAGGAGTTAAAGAGCCCATAAATAAAACTTAATTTTAATTTTTGCCTCTACTTCATTTTCCATTGTCACCTCTATCGTGGGGATATTGTATATTATCATTCTAGGTTTACGGAGTTTTCTAGCTAATGCGGTTGTTTCTTTCCCGCATTTATTGTTTATTGTTGCGCATATTGCATCAATTTCGGCTTTGTTTTGAAACTCAGTTAACAGCTGTACAGTTTCTAGCTCTTGAGGGAAGAAATTCCATCTACAGTTCGACTGATTGATCTTTGTTTTAATCATTGCTTTCATGTAGTCTGCACTCTGCTTACATTACTGAAGTTTAAAATCAGTTTTTTGTTTCCTCTCCGATAGGCGTGTCTTGCAGGATAGAGCATCAGCATAGTTCCACATCATTGTTGTTCAGATGGGCGGTGGTACCTACCACCTCCAGAGTGATAGTAGGGGCCCTCTTTTCAACGTTCGTTAATGCTTTCTTTTTATGGAATGTGTTGGTTTTCTCATTAATTGCCCAGTTTGCCTTTTCAAGCTCAGCGCTTGGTTTATGATAAGCTTCTCTAAGAGACTTTACAGCAAACTGATATTCTGTTTTAGGTCATTTCACAAATTCTTGCCTTCCGCTGTGACTGTAACCAATACTTTAAACGAATTTTAAAATTCTTCGTCTAATTCGAACCACATATTTCACTTACAGCGCTACACTGTTGGTATCAGCTCTTAGTCTTGACCCCCGCTGACCACGGCGCTGCACACCTCGTTATTTCAACAATATTATAAAATCTCTTATTCTTTGCAAAACGTTTACCTTCTCATCACGTTTAGCTCATAAATGTTCAGTACTGTCGGTAATTGCTTGTCTAAGGTTGACCTGGACTCTATAAGAAAGTAAATATTATCACTGTATACATTACCCTGTTTCCAAATCACAGCCAGCTTGATCTCCATGTTGCATGTATGTATTAATAATGCATGCATGTATGTACGTATATATGTATGTATGCAAGTATGAATGTACGTATTTATGTAAATGTATGTACGTTTGACAAATGATATACGTATGATGAACGATGTTTTCGTATATGATGCATGAGTATGATTGATGTATGCTATAACATGCTTGAATTATGACTGTCGTGTGTATGTCTTATGCATTATGTATGGTGCTTAATATTTTATGTATACGATGTACGACGTATGCGTAATGTACAACGTGAAATATTTGTATGATGGATGCATCTAAGCTACCCGGTCTTACTCAATCCAATATCAACCTAATCTAACCGGCCTAACCTCACCTAAGCTGGCCTATCCTTAATCTAACCTAAACTGATCTCATACCATCTAACATAACCCACCATAGTCTGTACTCAATTTCACTTTGTTATATCTTAAGCTAACCTGACGCCATCTAAGCTAACCACACCTAACCCAACTTCACTTAGCCTAACCGAAGCTACCGTGTTCTCAAACAATAATAATCTAACCCACGTTACCTGACCACACCTGATGCTGTTATATTACTTAATTATGCCTACTTTCATACGGTATTCATTACTTAGATTGATTATTAATTGATCGTTGAAAGTTGTGTGATTTTTATTGTGTTTATGTGTGTGTGACGCGTTCTATCAGATGGCATTACACTGCAGAATGTACTTACAGTTTATGTCTGAGCATTGTCTTTTCGGTATCATTGCTGATAATTACCACCGGCTAGCTGGCATGATCCTGGGCTGAACTCCTAGCAATAGCTTAATTATGGGAGAGCACTTTTATAGTTGATCTCGTGTATGGAATGAGAGAGAATTACACAACATAGGAGAAAAACAACACATCAACATCATATTTAGTTCACTTTACTGGCACGAAGTCACACATCAAAAACAAAATCACGTACTACAATTTGAGTACCATAAATTATCTCCAAAGAAGCAATGCTTTGTTACTTTTCATTTCCGCTAATGCCCCACGCTTGGAAACACTGCATGCTACTACTCGTATAAAATTCCCGTTCACAAAAGCTAGCAATTTCCTCATATAGCGTTCACCGATTTATTACGTAAGTGATACGCTTAAACTCTATCTCTATCGTTTACTTCTCTGACTCGTCTTATTAATGAGTTACATTGCACAAAAGCTTCCATTGCTCACTTTGGCGCGAAAATCTATCATGGACGGGCACAGATTCTACTCCGGAAGTTCTCGTAAGACTCGGTTCGAAACTGGGCAAACACCTTGCTTAAATATCCTTCACCTTTCCCGCTACAGCAGAAGCACAATTTTTCTTACTGTCGGAACTCCCTACATGTGACGATTTTTTCCTTGTACATGGGTCTTTCTTGCTAATTTTATGATCTCCTTGACAATACATCAGGGTGCGCGGGGAAATATTCTCTCTACGAAGCAAGGGTTAGAACACAAAGGACTGCTTCCTAGCTTGGTGAAACCTTTAATACATTCTTTATTACAAAATATATGTAATACGGATAAGATAAATCTTTCTTTACTCATCACTACCTAATTATCTTAATTATTCTTAAATAACATTATTAAAATTGGTAACTAATGTCCTGAGAATAAACCGGTTTCATATCTGCCCCTATGAATTAGTTATTAGCGCATCAGCAGCGATAGGTAATAATTATTCATACATCCTTCCTCATAGATTTGTTTACAGCTAGGTAATGATCATCTCTTCTTGAAAGGAACTTGTAGGACGTATGTTCCCCTTCTCCGTTCACAACACAATAGGTTTGCCTTTCAGGGGTCGAACCCCAACAACATTTACTGTCTCTCTCTCCCTTTCTCCGTCAGTGTACACCACTGTTAGTTTTTAAAATGCCCGCCTTCTCTTATATTTTTGTGTTTGAACTTATTGCATTACCTGGTTAGTATTATCCTAATAAATGTTCTTGTTCAACATTTGTTACCACACAAAATACTCAAACAATACCTTGTTATAGGTTGTGTCACTACATGGATATTACACTAGTAATTAACATACTTTATATACATGTTGCATAACTACATTAGATACCAACTTTCCTAATATTATATTTTTAATACAGCGCAATGTTATGCAATTCTTTATAACTTTTCCAATCTTAATAAGCAACGTTGTTAAGTAACCATGTTCTGCCAAGCTGGCTTTCAGCTTCTCCTTTTTCTCCTTCCTTTTGTGCACCTCCTTCTTCATTGTTCTCTCTATCCTCCAGTCGTTGCTCTTCTTATGGTTATCGATATTCCTTCAGTAGTGATTTGTGAAATTTTCCTAAGCTCTTTCCACTCTTAACATCAGCTGTTTCAACAATATGGGTACCAAATCTGTTAATGACATCATATGTTCGCTGGTAATAAATCATTAATCTTTGGTTTTCATTCCTTATTTTAAGTGATGACTTATTGCATAATAATAATAATTTATCGACCATTTCAATATTCCACTTGATTCCTTGTTGCTTAGCTTCTTGCCTTCCTTTCCGTTTTCTCCACCCTCTCCTTTATTTTCTCTGAAGCAATTGTTCATCATTAATAGAGATAGTGGCGTGTAATTATGCTCCAAAGAAACAGTCCATTATTAGTTTCATTCGCTAAAGTTTCACGGCTTGGAAACACCGCGTGCTACTATAAACTTCCTGTTCACAAAAGTTTGTAATGTCCTGATATGTTCACAGACTTTTTACCTAACTGACACACTTAAACTCTATCTCTGCCGTTTATTTCTTTGACTTGTTGTGCTAGTGATTTACGTTGCACAAAAGCTTCCATTGTTCACTTTGGAGCGAAAATCTCTCACGGATGGACACAGATTCTACCGCGAAAGTTTTCGTAAGTCTCGGCTCGAAACTGGGCAGACACCCTGCTAAAATATCCTTTACCAGTCCTGCCACAGCAGAAGCACAACTTTTCTTATTGGCGGAACACCCTATATGTGACAATTTTCTCATTGTACATGGGTATTTCTTGCTATTTCTATTACTTAACTTGAAAATAGATCAGGTTGCGCGGCGTAACTTTCTCTCTACGATGCAACGGTTAGAACACAAAGGACTGCTTTCTAGCTATGTCAAACTTGTAAAAATCTTCCATTATAAAATATATGTTATACACATAAGATATATCCTTCCTTACTGATTCCTATATAATTATCTTAACTGTTCCTAAATACCATGATTAAAATTTGTAATTAATGTCTTGAACATAAAACTGCTTCAATCTAAAAATCTAAACTAAACCTTCCTAAAGCAACTGAGCACATCTAAGCTGGCCTAACCTGGCGTGACACCATCTGACCTACCGTTGAATTGGCTTAAACTGGCTTTATTTAAAAACTTAGCCTATTCTACCTTACCTAACCTAACCTAAACTTACCTCGCCGTGCACCATCTAACCTAACTTAGCAGGGTCTAGACTAAACATGGCTTACCCTCAGACCTAAATTAAGTGGAGCTCAACTAAGCTGGCGTCAACTACCCTAACTTGATACAATCCATTTTGACGTAGGCTAACTTAACCTAATACCGAACCTGCCCTAACATAAAAACGTCGTTGAAATCTGATATCTAACCTAACCTGATATTATCTAATCTAACCTAATCTAAGATCACTAAAGCTTTGCTAAACTAACCTAACCTCACACATAGAGGCGTACGCGCAGAGTGCATTTGGAGGCGGCTTAAACAGAAATAAATGAAGCACACGATATCAGTCATACCTTCATTCCGTGTTCACTTTTAGAGATTTATCCAACTGAGCGGGATGTCATCAACTGGATCTTTAAACAGGATATATTGACTAAAAGGATTTCATGGGTAAGCAAGATGAACAAAGATCTGTTTAAATATTTACAGGACCAAAAGACCAACAGGAGTACAAAAAGACAAACTCTCAAGCCCGGACCCACTCCTAAACAGGTGCGTTTATCACTTAACTACGGGGGGACCCTCTCACTTCGCTACAACCATCTAGTACTAACTACCCGTGATTAAACGTGTGCGGATAATAAAATGAGCGAAGTGGGCCGTTTAATCAACGTTGAGAACCAACGTGTGGAATGATAATTTGCCAAAAGAATTGACTAAATTCCCTACCATCTCCCAACATTTACAAATGTTTAAATGCATATAATATTTTTATTTACTTGTTTATTAACAGGTATAATGTGGTATACAAAACCTGTAAGTATACAAGAGTCACGAAAAACAAAAATGAGATTGATGTGCTTCGATATTCCGATTTTGTATATCTGTGGAAGGCTTGAGCTCCCTAAGCAACCTGCTTATGCCCCCTCCCAAACCATCTAACCTAACCTAACTCGACACCATCTGAGCAACCTAGTCTGACCTCAACCTGATCTAACACAAACTGACACCGTCTACCTGGTCTTACACCATCTAACCTCAACTTAACCTAAACCAACGTAAAGCTGGAGTTCTTTTTGAGGTACCTTTAGATTTTATTCGGGTTTATTTAGATTTCATTGTGGCTTATTTTCGAAGTATTTATAGATTAACTGAAGTCATTCACAGCCCTAATGTTTACTCATATCATGCAATTTTAGGATTTTACTTGATTTATAGAGAGTTAATTAATATTTTATTTATATCCTTTTGATGTTTATTCAGGTTGATTGATCGTTGTCTCTCTTTTATCTGAGCTTGAAACCAGGACTAGATTGTACTTATATTGGCAGCGTTACCACCCTCCTAACCACTTTTCCTCTTTCCTGAACGTGCATCTTGGATGTGCGAGACAGTGAGAAAAAACCCCATTATCCAAGTAAGCTCAAGCAGGAAACAATTATCTCAAGGTCTGTGTCATATTCTCTCATGCACTGTTCACCATACTGTAATGTTCATAGTCGTATGTAGATATGGTATAATCTGCAATAATATCCTTACCATCGTTAGGCAATAAAGCGATATTATCAATTTCTACTGAGGAAAGCATATGCTGCTAATACAGAGTCAAATTCATTGGAGTTCTTAATGATTAGATTGGTCATGTAGTTTTCTTCTAACTTTGGAATCACATATATTCTCTCACTTGTGCAATCTACCTAAAGGTTAGTTATAAAATGTGAAACATATCCACCCAGGTTATGCATGAATACTGGAATATGGCAAGCACATTTTCGTGCTCGATTACACTTATTATGTAGAATTCCACGATATTCACCACCTAAGTAGAATAAAGGTGGTGACTTAAGAGCAAAAACAGATGCCGAGCACTGATGGGATGTAATGTGATATCCCTTTGTTCCACGCCGCCGACCACGCCCCTTTTTGTGCGCTACTAGCATGCCGCCCGTGAGGGGATTAGAAAAATGGATCATTGTCCTTTGTGATTTGGTCTGAATGCCGCCCGGCGGTGAATTAGGACAATGGGTTATTGTCCTCGTATGATGACAATGGGTATTGTTCTGTGCCGCCGGCAACGTCCCCTGTTTGTGCGCTGTCATGCACGACAGAGGATTAGAACAATAGGCTATTGTCCTTTTGTGTGCACATCTGAATGCCGGCCATGCACATGAGCAGAAAAATAGGTTATTGTCCTTGCACGAGGACAACAGGGTATTGTTCTCGTCGCTAATGGAGGTGGTTCTTTGTGCGCTACTGATACCGGTAGCCGAGGATTGATGAAACATGGGCTATTGTTTTCGTGCGTGCCACTGCCCCCGAAAATCGATGTAGGAGATAATTGTGTCAATCAATCAGGTAATGTTCGTCCATGCATAACATCGTCTAACATTATTGAAAAAGAATCAAAGATTTATACTGCTAACGTCCCGGCATCATGCCTCTAAAGGGCTGGATGCAGATCCTCGATCGATGAATACAATTAAGTATTTTTGATTGATTAATGTAAATAAGTGTATAAGAATTGACTCGCGCACCTGGTTACCATCGTATATGTGTGTGTGTTAGCATGTGTATAACTATGACACTCATTGGTCTTAACCTATCCGCAACCCTCAACCTTGTAATGAAGAAACCCAGCAGCCGGCTTCTGCCTGGTAATAACAAGTTTCACTCCCATCCGCGACTGCGGCGTGACGTCAGTAACAGGTTTCGACATGTAGACTAGTCCGGCTCCACTGTGTCGGCGTCGATAAAACATGTTAAAACCCACTCGCCAATGCCTTTCCTTTGTATTCGAAAACCGCCAGCTGCTTCTGTCTGCCGGGGCGAATAACAGGTCTCAACACGCATTCCATACCTCCACACCCGCAGCGTAACGTCACCAAACAATTATCTACAGTATATAAGGAGCGAGCGCAGCCAGAGCGATCATTTATTGTTTTTTCAGTGTTCATTCAGTGATAATCGAAATGACTGGTGATAATCGTGCATCTGATGTGAACGATTACTGGAGCGAGTGCGGAGAAGATTATTATCACTACATATACTTCCATACCGAAACCTGAAATGGTTTCATGCATTCAATATTGTGTACTCAACCATCGCATTATGATCAGATGACTACATTGGAAGTGTGCACAGAGAGAGCTATCCTGTTTATCGAGGAGCGAGCATGTAATATATTTTTCTATAATTCAGTAATATATTGCATGCATGTTAAATGAAATCTAACTTGAAATTACTTTATTCTTTCAGAGAAAATCGCATGGAGGAGAATGCGGACGATCTTAGCGATGTCGATGAAGTTGATGATGTGTTCGTCTCGAAACATCTAGCTGAATGTGATACAGAGACGTGCACCGGATACATGCATTTGTACTTTGTGCTAACCCGGCCCAACATGAACGCATAACATCTTTCTTCCTATGTAACGAAAACTGCGAGGTCTACCAGCGCAAGAAGAGAAAACTCGAGTAAGTATAAGAAATGCTAAATTACATATTCATTTACTGCTTCCAATGCTATTCTGTGTCTAACCTAAAATGAAATTATTATAGACTGCGAATGACTGCGCCTAAGGTACACATGCCAATAGAGGAGCTGGATCCTGAGAGACGCGATGTCGATATAGTTGAATATCCAATCGCAGAGCGCCATACTCGGCCTATGGATGTGGATGTCGCTTCACTCTCCGTCATTACTGCCCCTGATGATAAAGCTACGAGGGTTGAGGAGTGGATAAATCAGACGAGTCCAGATTGCTCGCCTGAGATACACCCAGAACCTTGCAAACCCTTGAAGTGAGTATGACACTCTTTAATCATACTTTTATGTGACAAGGGAAGAGGATTTTTCTAACATATGTTTTATCTTTCAGGCAAATGAAATCATTTGCTTAACCTATAACTAACATTGTTTTGAATATATGTTGCAGGAGTGTGAGGAGGGAGCGGAGGAAGAGGAAGAACGAGTCTGGTGAGAAAAACCAGAAGAGGGGGTGTAAGAGGTGGATCCTCAACGAGAGTCCCATGGTTTTCTTATTCATTGAATATACACTACACTCGCCGGAGAAGCATGGAGAATCAATTACTCGCGCTTGATGACGTCAGCATATCCCCTCCCATACAGTGAACATTGGACTACACTATGACATCCCCTCCCTCTACATAAAGTGTGAAAGTGATAAATCATTTGCTTATATTACAAAATCAGACTGGTATATAATGCCCAAAAACATTCCAATGATTGAAGATTACCTACACCTAGAAAAATGTTTGCGTGTGATGAATATTGTGATAATGTAATTTATGCATACAATATTATTGTATTTCTTGACCGTTCAATTCACTTCATAAATACTTGTTTAAATAATAATCTAATATCTTTAGACATTGATGGTGTAAGGAATCTAAAATGGCTATTGCCCTATATTGAAATACACTTGAATGTTTTAAATGATTTCTACAAGTCAGGAGCATCTAGTTTTTTAGGGAGTAGGAGGGGGATAAGGAAAATGCTTGAAATGTATGCTAAAGTCAATAAAAGGGTGTTTAGTTTATGAATTCAATTTATTATTCATAAACTGAACCTAACACAATCCTCCACAAAAACCATTCACCCAAACACACACATAATTATATAATTGCTTGCATCACGTTAGAAAGAGGTTTGCAGATAAATACTTTGTCATGTAGAACCAGGCAGTACAGTGACGTCTGGGCGGGGATATTTGAAGATGTTTGAATCTCGAGTCTGATGTTCACAGCGCCATTTATAACCTCCTCGGATCGGTGAAAACAATCTATTACGAATAATGGTGCACGGTGAAGAAAATCCTTTCTCTTCAAGAGGGGATGATTAGCTCTTTCATAATAGGAACTATGAAATTTACAGTATATTTCATATAGTGAAGCAAACTTTGAATGTTTAAAGTCCAAGTTCAAATCATGGTAGGGGTAGCATTCACTGTTAGGGAATAGTCTCACATTAGTAATGTTGCAGTGATCAAACTCGGAACTGTTCTTGCTATAATCACCCAATCTTGCAGTCTGCGCACACACTATGATGAAGCGAGGTTTCTCGAGCTTAGATGTTGTTGCTACATTCCACGTGAAAGATTTTGTCTGGTGTACAGCAGACTGGGTATGAAGATCCATGGATCGAAAGGCGAGGTGCAGAGGTCTATCAGACTTGACAATTTTTAGAATGTGAACCCTTTCAGCATCATTAAGGTGAATTACAGGCATCCTCCATTCGATTCTGGTAAACTTTACATTAGCTTCCTCTCCATTCGAAGTCTGGACGCAATTTCTAGAATCTTTGGATCTTATGAGAACCAATTCAAACTTGCTGTTGATTATAAGCTCCTTATGATCATCAGCAAATCTTAGGAGCATCGACAGAGGGACTACAGCATTGAAAGCCCCATTCGCTGCATGTACTATATCAACTTCTTCACCAGGATAGGCCCATCCTGTATTCAGCAGTCGATTCGATTCCATAGGGTTAAGAGTCGCATAATTTCGTATAGTTGTAGTAATTCCAGGATTCCTTGTTTTGTCTATAGTTGTAGCATTCATATCTAGACGTATCTCATCAAACATGAAGGTTATAGCATTACTAGTGAGTTTCGCTGTAGTAGGAGATCCATCTACCTTGGTGAGAGCACCTTCGATGTAAAGATAACTCTTGTTAGGTAGCGTATACAAATCTTCAGCTTGGCAGGGTATTCTAATTTATCATTTACATCCAGAGCGGAGGTATTGTATGGTAGAAAAACATGCTCCTCCTCCTCCTTGGTGATCTTGTCATCAAAGGTCGGAACCTCTGTCACGTTTAAGATGTCCATTATAGCGGTTTGTAACCTAACCCCTCGAGGAACTTACGGTTAGCACGTGTTAACTCCTCGGAAGCTGAGGAGGTAGTATGCTTCAAACGTGCTGTACGTCGGCTATTATAGTATTTGCGATGTCTTTAGAATGTATTGCCATTGCGCCTTATGTGAAGTCTTGTGATAACCTCGTTCCTGAAGTTGATTGCCTTCCCGTGTTGATCTACCACTCGAATAGTGATCTGATCTATATAGTTTGTATCTATGCCTGGTAAATATATAAGGTTTGATGGTTCCTGAGAGATGTGATAGCCTGATGGAACAGAACGGAAAACTCATAGAGCAAATGTCCACTTTTACCGTCAATGAAAGAGCCTGTTGCAATACTTCACTCCACACGTATGATACTAACTTTAAATATATTCACAAGATCGTCAGATTCAAACGCTTCTCCAGGAGGAATTATTTTGTATCGGTGAATCCTAGAAGCGAACCAATAGATCTAGTCTTAGAAAAGTCTGTTGTATAAGGGCATTATATTTCAGCTTTCATTGTATTATTAGGCCTTATGAAGAAGACTTCATCATTCAATCCTAGTTTATCCTTTAGAAATGTATTGATATCGGCAATCTCGTAGGTTCCATGAGGGATGACAATGGTTTCAGGTTTACGATTATGAATATAATGAAATTGATTATTACTTTCATTGTCATTTGGTATTGAATAGAATGTTTCAAAATTCAAGAGAGCAATCTCATAATGACCTGGAGGATCTAGCTGTAGAGGTGGGTTTAGATACGTTGAAATAATTGTGTCTGACCCGCTCACTGTAACTGTATAACTCATCTTGACAATGTAGCATCTCCTAGGATAAAAGAAATTGCAAGCACAAGTGCCCACAGATGACTGAATCGAAATTCTGGTATCTCTGTGTATTATAAAGGATATTAACACCTTGTGGATATTTCTCAATCTCAGGAGGTGGCTTCAAATTACCGAAACCATCAAAGTAGTATGCGACATCACCTTCTTTCCTTATAGCAACCTAGTGTGTTCCTTCATTATTACAGGTATCGAGATTGGTAATATGTCTCTCTTTGAAGTGAGGCTTTAAAGGCAGTTTGTCAATCATATATAGTCTTCTAAAATAAGGAGTTTTAAACGTTTAGCATACCATTCGATGTCTACGTTACTTAGGACTTCCTCGGGTATATGTACAATCCTCTTCCACCGTTTTTTGGTTTCTTATTTAAACCCTTGCCTTTAGATTCTCTATTTTTCAAGGACCTTGCAATTTTAGATACAATGGCTAAAGACGACATCAGCGACATTACAGGTAAGAATCCTCCTTTATTCCTCTTCTTATATACCTTCTCTTTCGGAGTCCCTTTCCTCGGGCCTCCATTGCCTTGTTATGCCTCGCAACGAGTGCTTAGTGCCTATCAGCAGCCTGTTTTTATTGACCGCAGAGGCTAACTGAGCAGCGCCGATGGCTGCAGCGTCTAAAGCAGCAATAATGGGTATCAATGGTAAAAAACCTCCTCTTTTCTTTCTCTTTCCGGCTTCCACTGCAACCTTTCCCTTCATGATTGCAGTTACTATCCCCGCAGCTAACATTTCACCAAAAGTTGAATCTGATGACTGGACTGGACGCGCTTCCAGTTCTTCTCTGCAAGAATCTTATCCGCTATTTGTCTTGAAGCACTGTCCTTACGCTCAGCGTATGCGTGGTCGTGCTGTTTGCAAGCTTCGTCTAATTGGTTAATTCCCGGGCTCCTCTTTTAGACGTTTTTCCAACTTAGTGCATGGGTCACAGTGTCTATACCCGGGCAAGTGAGCTTCAAAGGGGAGTGAATTAATTATGGAACTAATAATTCCAGAGCCACGCTTATAATGCAACGATCTTCCTCCCTTAGCTCTTATGATATACTAATCGAGTAAGCGCTTGCATTAGCGCTTTTATATCTTCGTTTGAGGTCTAACCAAAACGTAACCATACCTTGCAAAATTAATCCAATCATTAACTACTTTGCACTCGGTAATATAAACAGCGTGCATACGTTTTATAAGTTAGTTGTTAACTTGGAGCTTGTTAAGCAGCACTGCTCTCTACCTATTTAGGTATTAGACTTTGAAGGTGACTATGATGCGATCGTCATGGGAAGCTATTTCCATCTAATGTCAGAGTTCTTATTTTAGGGAGTTCCAGTGAAGGAAAAACAAACGTATTACTCAATATGCTACTCCATGAGAATGGACTACGCTTTGAAAACTTGTGTATTTATTCAAAGTCTCTCTATCAACCAAAGTATCAATACCTAATTAAAGTACTTGGAAATATCGATGGTAGAGAGGTGAACACTTTCGAAAACGGAGATGATGTTTTGCATCCTTCAGAAGTCAAAGAAAATGCAATATTTATATTTGATGATGTCATTAATGAAAAGCAGGAAACGATAGCATCCCTTTACAGCATGGGTAGACATCGAAATGTCAACTCTCTATATCTAGCGCAGTCCTATGCTAAAGTTCCAAAACATTTAATTCGCGATAATACAAACATGATAATAGTCTTGATATGCGATATAAGAACGGATTTGATGTATATATTAAGCTTGACAAAAAAGAAAATGATCATTCGTAGTTAATCATGAGTATCGACAGGTTCGGTTCTCAGAGAACTGTTCCAGTTAGAAGAGTGTTTGATCGTTTTATCATAAATAGAGCTGTCAAAGGAAACTATCAATTCAAGAATAAGAGATTATGCAATGTTCACGATCCTAAAGATAATCATGATGCATCGAATAAGAATTATGCGGCTTCTCTCGAAATTAGGTTGCGCGATTTCTCTCAGCAAGCTGATAGAAATATTGAGGTTATGGCTAAGACCCTGATCGATGAATTGACTTCAAGATATATTCTCAAGAGGGATAAGGAAAATAACATCGTGATCGATAAAGTTAGATTGAAGGTACTGCTAGATCCTGTTCACGATGATGATGTCGTGAATAAAAAGTTCATCACTGGATATGCCAATTCACGTACGCAGTCGAGAGATGATAATGGTAACATTATATTCGGCAATAAGAGAATCATTAATATAGCAGATCCTCTTGGAGATATGGATGCTGTAAATAAAAGATATGTTAAAGGTATGATTGTTAGGAAATCGAACGAGACGCGCCAGCAGTTAAACAGGTACTTGCCAAAGGAAATCGAAATGCAAATAGACAAGAAACTGCAAGGGTTCAATAAAAATTTGAACAAAACTACGGAGCAAGTGGATGCTTTAGCACTTTCAACAAAGGAAAGGACAGATTCCCTAATGACGTCAATTAAACAACAGGCAGAGGTACTGGAAAGAGAGAAAACAGTCCCCCAAAGTGTATGTAATGATGAAGGAAATAATTTGGAAAAATTAACAAATAGACAAATTTCAAGTCTAGACGGAACAATCAATCAATTAAAGGCTGAGACTTTGAACACTCTAAAAAGCTATACACAGCAGTTAAACAAACACATGTCAAAGGAAATCGAGACGCAAATAGGTAAGAAGCTGCTAGAAATCACAGCAAATTTGAATAAAACTGCGGGTAAAGTAGATACTCCAACAACTTCTACAAACGTCAGAGCGGATTCTATAATGGACTTCATTAAACAAGTTACCGCAGAGCTTGAAAGAGAAAAAAACAAATCTTCAGAATATTTGTAATCAGAAAATGAGTAATTTAGAAAAGTTAGCAAGTAGAAAAGTAGCAAGCGAGTTTCATATCTAGAGGATACAGTCAAGCGGTTAAAGACAGAGGTTTTGAATACTCTCAAAATTGATACCTGCAATGATAAACTTAGGAAATTGGAGGAAAATGTAAACATGATGATGGACACCTACAAAAATCACATGCAGCAAATGACAAGTCTGGAATAATCGGTCAGAAGCCAGTACGTTAATACGGCAATCTTTGCTGAGGCTTTCAAGACACATACACAGGAGCATAAGAAAGAAACCGAGAAAGTGAGAACTTCGATAGAGATGTTAGCTAAGGCTATCGACACATTGAGAACTGAAGCTGGACACAGACTATAAATTGAAGGTAATCGTCTATTTTCACATCATTTGTAAGATGGATAGTGAAAACATAAGGCTTAAAGAATCTGTAGCCGAGCATACCAGGGCTGTAAAAAAACTGAGAGCTCTAAACGGTCTAAGTTTGAGACTCAACATGTCATGTCCTAAGCTTGGAAGCCCGTAAACGCCCCCCTCAAAGATATTTTCGATACTCAACGGGGGTTGACTGCGAAGACCGTCAAGAATGAAGATGGCGATTCTACAAGTATTTCTATTTACCTTCAACGTTCGCTCAAAAGACAGGGATCGTATTGATTCATTGTACGGTCCGAGATATCAGGATGGTAGTTATATGTTTGGAAATAAAGATGTTTATTTCATACATAATGAAATATTGATAGGTGATGAAACGTATGAGTCTACCGCTGGTTTGACGTAACTCATCTTTAAGCGATCACCTCAGATTTCTGCATACACCAGTGAAGATTTCGAGGCGTAGACTAAGATTCTGAAAAGTACTTTTCCTCATAGAAGCGGCTACACTAGACATGGTCTTATGAGACCTGGTAAATCGTATAAATGCAAGAATATAATATGTCCCTTGCTCAATACACATTCAGGCCTAAGACTGGCATGGAAGGAGCATAAGTCTGATAAGGAGGTTCACTACGTTTTCTGGAGAAATCCTAACACATTAGTGAACAGACTGAGGCTACTTATTGCTTCGAAGGACGCAAGTAATAAGTCACACTCAAGAGATTGAGAAAATTATCCCAGAGTTGAAAGCATCTAAAATTATAGCATGATCGCCAAACAGAATATCGACAGAGAGCTTCACGAATCGGCGAGGAGGAACTATTTACGACGCAAAATTACCAGCAAAGGTCTGAATGATTTATTACAAATTGATTTCATTGAAATGATATTCTATGCAAGAGTGAACAAAACTTTCAAATACACTGATTACAATCAACTTTTACCCTAAAATGACAGATGCAAACCCCTAAACGGACAAGGGCGGAGTTAATGTTGCAAAGGCTATGGAGGATATATTACAAGAAATGGATGTCCCACACCGGAATATTCAAAGTGACAACCGGAAGGAATTTCATAACAAATTCTTTAAACGATTAATGTTAAAGTATAATATTTACCACAACGGCACCTATACGAATGTGAAGGCTGCAGCTGTTGAGCGTTTAATTCGAACCTTGAAGAATATAATTTATCGAGAGTTTGTAGTCCAAGGCTTATACAGGTGGTTAGATATTTTACCTAGAATCCTTGTAAAGTTCAATAATACTTTTCATTCAACTATCCGCATGAAGCCTAATGAAGTGAAAAACAACGATCTTCTTCTGACTGTATAATTCTAATCAAGAACGAAGAGAGATGAAGGCTGCAAGGAAGATTAGTGTTGGTGATTATGTCAGGATATCTAAACATAAAGGACATTTTGAAAAGGATTCTGAATCTAGCTGGAGTGTTGAAATCCAAAAAGTATTTTGCGTGAATCGTACCAAGCCTACCACATACATACTAAAGGATAGGAATGGTGAGGTGATAAAATGTGCCTTCTTTGGACATGTACTAAAATACTAACTATCCTAACACATATTTAGTAGAAAGGGTTATACGTAAACGTAGAAACAAGGTTCTGTAAAGTGGTATGGTTTTGCAGATATTGAATGGATTGATAAAAAGCATTTGGTGTAGTGTATGAAGAATTAATAAATACTAGCGTTTTATGATTGTAAAAATCCTTAGCATGTTTATCATTTTTTAAAATCCTTAATATTATTTTTGAGGGCAAAATGTAGATACTTAAAAATCCTCACATATTTGCAATGTATATAAAGCCATATACAATATTAAAATTCATCACAGGGAAAAGTAATACATAAAATCACTCACACATTTGAAATGCATATAAAACTATATACATCATTAAGTAATCATCAGAGGGAAAATTAATACATAAAAACACTCATACATTTGAAATGAATCTGAAATTATATACAATATTAAAATTCATCAGAGGGAAAGTAATACATAAAAACCCTCACACATTTGAAATGAATATAAAACTATATACACAATTTACAAATCATCAAAAGGAAAACTAATACATAAAAACCCCCTACATACATTTGAAATGAATCTGAAACTATATACAATATTAAAATTCATCAGAGGGAAAGTAATACATAAAAACCTCACACACTTTAAATGAACATAAAACTATATACATTATTAAGAAATCATCAGAGGGAAAAGTAATACATAAAAAACTCACACACTTGAAATGAATATGAAACTATATACAATACTAAAATCACCTGAGGGAAAAGTAACAAAAAAGCCCTCACATATTTGAAATCTCTCTTTTTATATATTATTTACATTTTTACAAGGATGGCCACTAGCAATCGCCAGGTCTAAGGGAATAATGGCCTCAGGCTAAAGTCTTATAGCTTCCTTCTATCAGCTTCCTCTTGCCGTCACCCCCTTTCAACGCCAATTTGTTTGTTTCAATGGTGGTAATTTTTTGGTTTTTGCTACGAAATGTTTTTGGAGTGAATAAATTTTTATGCTGTGATCCTTTAAGCATTCAAAACAAAGTCCGAAAGCTATTTTCTCCATACCCGCCCTGGTGTTGCCCTTTGCTTTCTTTATTCTCTGCCCGCTGTATCTCTATGCATATAATTTTGCTGTGATACCCACATTCTCTTCCATAACTACGCCACCCAATTCATCCTTGAACAAGCCAATCTTTTTCTTGTTGACTTGCTGAATGCCATTTGCATTATCTTTTTCAGTTTGAAATGTCGAAATACTGTGGGTTTACCCTGATGAATTCATAGATATCAGAACTCGTTTCTAAAATAAACGAGTCTGTTTTCAATGTAATTCAGCAGCAAGTCTTTAAAATTTGTTCTCATGACATTATAAAAAAATCATACATTATAAATTTAGAAATTGCATGCCCACTGTAGATTGGTTTATTCATATGCAACTCCTCTCTGCCCAGTTTGATGCCTACAAGATTTTCTTCGAAAACGGTGGTGCGTAGATAAGTGCTGCGTGCTGTCAACTTCTTTACCTGTTCCCATTTGCTAACTATTTTAAAATCTGTGTAGTTCCTTACATTCTCTATGAATTTGCCGTATACAGCATTATTCATTTTTTTCCAGAGGTTGTCCAAATGTTTATTTTTCTTGAGCTCTCTTCTGTGTATTAACTTATATATATATATATATATATATATATATATATATCGTTCACCACTTAGACTGGTCGTAGGACACCATCCTGTGAATATGTCTCACAGTTAGACCCTACTCGATACACTGCTGCATCACCCTGTAGTGCAAGACATATTTGTTTTTCTTACCTAATGTTGCAAGAGTTTCTTGTATTGTCCATTCAGTGGTGTCGCGCTCGGTGAGCAGAAAGGAAGCTCGTTATGGGCGTCGTGGTAATGGTCAGGGTATTCGATATCTACTTCTAGCACATAACCTGTCTCCGAATCTTCTTTGATGTCCATGAAACTTACATTCTCAATTTCTTCCCTGGTGAGCCATTTCAGGTTTTATGGGGAGGGCTGATATCATTGAGGCACCGTATACATTGTTAATGTCGCAATAGGACAGGGGCTTAGCAGGAGCATGCTGGTCAAAGCTGGACATGTACCTGTTGTTAGCTTTGGTGTAGCCCTTCACCACAGTGCACAGTCCACACCTAGTACCCGACTCGAAAAGCTCCAGCATGCTCTAGTCAGATATTAAAGCAAGTTTCGCCTTTGTCGTCTTCAACATTGAGTTAACTCGAAACTTTTCAAAAATATCTGCCAAGAGCAGTATACCTGTTTTGAGATATAGGTCGCTGTATTACCCGAGATTTCGAATATTAAAGGTATCCCAGACTTTTACAGCATGCCTTAATTCCTCGTCGGTGATGTGACTGTCAATTTTAGTGCTGAAGAAGGCCTCCATCTGTGGTGGAGCTGTTAACTCAAGCTTTCCAAAGCTTGACACATAGTCATATGGGAATATCCCCTTGCTTGTTGCCAGCTTAAAAGGCTCTTCAACAGGATATTTTGCCCTGGTTATTTTAAAGTCACTGTCCTACAGCAAGTCAGCGAGACATGACAGCTTTTAGTCAAGAAAGTTAAAGCTGTCCAGAAATCTGAAGCTGATGCTCTTGTACCTTTTGGTGAAAGCTAGATACTTTCACCACTTTGAGCTATGCACGATATGAGTTTATTATTATATGCCGGGCTCCTTGTCAGGAAGTGACTGTTATAATTAGATAGGCAATGAAAAAAGATCGATATGAAATCAGGGACCTTTCTATTTAAATTGCATCTGTTATGAGCAGCGCCCTGATATTCTCCAGTCACATGATCGTGATCCCTAACGCGCAAATCGCACATAGTGAAAGCGCCAAGGCATATATGACACTCAGAGGCATTGCAGAAATTCTGTTGCTCTTCAGGGGATAGATCCATAGGTTTAGGATTAGAATACCCATCGATGACATCATCAGCAATTGATTTTAATTGCTTGAGAAAGTCATCGATGGCATTTGGACCTCTGAAGATAAAGAATTTCGACAATGCCTCGTCATGTCTACATACCAGCTTTAAGGCAATAGTCATTGCTTCATGTTCTTGAATGGCTCGGGTCCAGCTTGAGTTCCTTGAGGGCTCGCAACAGTAGACGTTTGCCAGAAAAGATTCAATGTCAGCGTATATGACAAAAGGTACAGGAACGCTTTTGGAGAATGTCTTAAAGTCAATGCATTAATCTTGTTGAGGCATTACGACATCTTAATCTGTGTGTTTCCAGAGCCTTCTCAGTGGCACACCTCTTGAGACATGCCTCGCATGCCCATATTCTAGCCTCATTTTTCGTGACTTGACTCCTTACAAGTCTGGATAAGTCTTTAATGAGACAGTAGTGGGACTTACCCTCCTGTTCAATATATGGAAGGTTGAGATGGTGCTGCTTCTTTTCAGCTGTTTGGAATAGAGGAATAATGTTCTCATTCTCCTCTATAGCAAACACTGAAATGGATACTCCATTATTCTGCTTTTCAAAGCATTCAATTTGATGCAGGGCACTAGGAATTTGATGCCCTCATAATTAAATGCTTTGAAAATCAGCTTAAATGTGTATACTGTGGTTCTATGCCCATCGCGGTTAGCATGCACCATGCTAAGCAGAAATTGTCTTCGTTCTCTATATTTATCACTGAAAGCTTTTTCCACATTTTCGAGGCAATTCAATATATGATGCTGCATGTAGAGGGTCATAGTATGTAGAGCTCATCACCAGGCTAGGTATGTCTAACAAGGACTTCGACGATGCTCCTCCCTCAAATTTGGAAATGTTTTCTAAAATATCCCCCGCAATTGAAGATAAGATCTGATTGAGGTCGCTTGACGGAAGTATCAGCACTGGCTTTGAATTAAAGAATGAGGAAAAGCGCGCCTCTTCATTAGGTTTGTGGATTACATATTTAAGTTCCATGGAACAATTCATTTTCAATCCACTCCTGCTTTTCTGCAAATCGTTTTCCACTTCTTTAATTATAAGCTCCTCGCAGTCATCTAAAAAGACTCTGGGGTCGAGTATTTTTAATGTATTCTCTATTTTGCCAATAAAAATATGTCCCTTGAATGCCGATTGGATGGTATTGCATTCCAGACCCTGACAATTGCGAGCACTAGGAGGTTGACGTTGCAGCGGCTTCATCAATTGCGTTTAGTGATGAGGAGGTTGACGTTGCAGCGGCTTCATCTATTGCGTTTGGTGATGAGGAGGTTGAGGCTGCAGCGGGTACAACTTCCACAGGCATTTCGGGTGATGGGGAGGCTGCAGGTGCAGCGGCCGCGACTTCATCAACCCTCTCCTGCAACGCGGAGCTCCGTGTTGCAATGTCCATGGTCTAGCTTCCCTCGTCAGCTACAATATTTCCTGGAGTAATAATATAGCATATGTTGTTAATTTGATTTGTTACATTAATTTTTAAAACACTGAAGGATTCTTATCATTTGCCGGCTGCTACATGTATGGGGCAGGTCCCCATCGCTGATAATTTGGCACCGGAAAGGTATGGATGGCGGATGGTGCAGCGGTCGCGTTTTGAACGAGACCCGTCCCGAAATAAAGTCCGCTCCCTGATAATAATAATAATAATAATAATAATAATAATAATAATAATAATAATAATAATAATAATAATAATAATAATAGTATAGAATCTGTAAAAGAAATTCATAAAATGTTTAAGAATTCTTACCATTTGGCGGTTGCTGCATGTATGGGGCAGGGCCCCATCTCTGATGATTTGGTACCGGGAAGGCCTGGAAGCCTAGTGGCGGCGGAGCTGATGCAGCGGTCACGTGTTGAACGAGACCCGTCCCGAAATAATGTCCGCTCCCTGGAATAATAATATGGCATGTGTAAAAGAACTTCATTAAATGATGAAGAATTTTTACCATTTGCCGTTTGCTGCATGTATGCGACAGGGCCGCATCCGTGATGATTTGGCTCAGGGAAGGCTGACGGTGCAGCGGTAGCGTGTTGAACGAAACCGGTCCCGAAATAAAGTCCACTCCCTGGAATAATAAAAATAATAATAATAGTATAGCATGTGTAAAAGAACTTCATAGAATGTTGAATAATTCTTACCATTCTGTGGTTGCTGCATGCATGCAGCAGGGCCCCATCCCTGATGATTTGGTGCCGGGAAGGCATGAAAGCCTGGTGGCGGCGCTGCTGGTGCAGCGGTCGCGTGTTGAACGAGAGCCGTCCCGTAATAAAGTCCACTCCCTGGAATAATAGCAATAATAAGAGTATAGCATATCAACAAGATGTTAATATGATTTGTTACATTATTTTTAAAACACTGAAGGATTCTTACCATTCCGCTGTTGCTGCATGCGTGGGGTAGGGCCCCATCCGTAATGATCGCACACCTGAATCATCGCGTTATTCCGGAATGATGCAGCAGTCGGCGACGAGTATCTTGCTGGAGCTGGTTGTAGGCTTCAGCTATATTATCAGATCTGAATGCTGAAAACATAAATAATTTACGTGTTAGATTTTATTTATTTATTTAAAAAAGCTATATTATTAAGTTCATTCATTCTCTGTTTACCCTCTTATGTAGGACTTACAGGCGGTGCCTGGGGTCAGAGGCCCGTCGAGGAGCAGACACTCATGGATCAGACAGAATATCCAGGATGGGTGATCAGCCCGATGCCTGGTATGGGATGAAGGAAGTAGATGAAGCGAAATGGTGGTGAAATGGATGAAAGGAAAGGTGATGATGGAGCAGTTGGTGGAATGAATGGCGGGGGAATCCGGAGAACCCGGAGAAAACCCGCCCAGACGCCGCTTCGTCCACCACAAATCCCACATGCAGGTCCCTGTGGGAGGCGAGCGGTCTAACCACTCGGCCACGGCGCCGCCTATATTATTAAGTTAATTTAGTTTATTGCGAATAGCTTATATACACGAAAATGTCGATGTATTTTAACCAACAAGAAATTTCTATTGCAAATAAGCAACATTTATTATTCGACACAGTCATGGAAAATATCTCTTTTAACGTAATGGAAACAGTGTGAAAGTCTTCACTAAATGAATGCGTTAGGGAAATGAAACATGTCCAAATAGCTATTTACTGAAGAATGTTCAACCTAGACGTGCAATCTGAAGCCTGTCTTCGAATCCTGTCGGTCACCTCGGTCACCCTTTATATTGCATATAAAGAACATTTTTATTCGATACGGTTGGTATTCGAATAAATGTATATTCTCTAAAAGGAAAATAGTTGACTCGGTGAAATCCCGTGTTTAAACTCATGGAATAATAAGTTTGCTTAAAAAAATGAATATTCAACTAAACTGTTCACATTTTTTGTGAAAATTAATTCGCGCAGTTAGCTACATATAATTGTATTTTCTCTAGAAAGGAATATAATTCACTCGGTGAAATCTCGTATTTAAACACATGGAATAATAAGTTTGCATAAAAGTTTACTTAACTAAACTGTTCATATTTTTTTTAGCAAATGAATTCACGCAGCTAGGTATTAACTGTAGAATGTTCAGCTATTTGCATATAGATACATGACATTGAAAACAAGAACGCAATTATAAGTTAAATATAGTGAGTAATAAGTTAACTTAAAGTAAACGAAGTGCTTTTACAACTTACCAGACATGGTACTTGATAAAATTTCCGGCGTAAAGTAAAGCCTGAAGAGATCTTAACTCGTCGATGTCAGTCGAGAAACTCTAAGAATTTCCGGTGAAGCAGTCTAATTTATCTCTCTTTTGCAATATAAAAATGTATGCGAGAGGTGTGAAGGTATAAAATGCATCGATTTTGATTGGCTACTCCTTCCCCTCGAGCATTTAGGGGAGCTAGCCTCGCGAAGGGGAGAATTTCATAAAACGCGTTTAAACTTGTTGTGGGAAAATTCCTCCATCACACCACATGCCTGTAAGGGAAATCCTTCTGTATATGACGCTAGAAAATTAAATAGAATAAATATATATATTATTTTTACATGTATTGCTAAAACCCACTCAAGTGTTAAATTTGAAGCATTCGCTTATAGATGTTATCTCTCCTCAGGAATCCCATCCATTACGCTCTAAGTGTGGATGGTCCCCCAAAACTGGAATTTCCCAAGACCAGGTTTACCCTCTTCAAGGGTGTACGGCATATTGTTTGCAAGGGGTATACAACTGAATAACTCATTGTATAATTTCTTGAAGACCACTTTTGCAGGTCTTTAGAAAAAGATTTTAAACAAATATCAAATTTATATTTGAAGTCTTCGTAATCGCTCGATCTCTATGCTGGAATAGTCAAAATATCTTTCGAATTGAGGGATGTTTAGAAGTTCTCGCCCTATGTTATTTACACCCTTTCGCGATACTTATATATTTATTAAGAAACGAATGCATGTTTTGAAAGGTCATGTATCTTTAAGATTAAGTTCAGAGTTCGATTCCCGCTGGTATTCAATACCGCTTTAGACATTGCATATCTAAACAATCACGACTCTGTTACAGTCTTTTCATTTTTGTTACGGGAATAAAAAAATGGATACTACTACTACTACTACTACTACTACTACTACTACTACTACTACTACTACTACTACTACTAATAATAATAATAATAATAATAATAATAACAACAACAACAATAATTGCGAAAGTTACGAATGTTTAAGTATAGTGTTATATAAGATCTATACACAATAACCCCAGGAAATATATTACACCTGCGCTTATAAAGATCGTTAATGGGAGGGCTTTCCTTGCCCGGTAACTCACCTAACCGAGATTTTAACTCGGGACCGCTCGAATGTGAATAGACACGCTATCTCTCAGAGAAGTCTGATATTTATTTATTTATTTATTTATTTATTTATTTATTTATTTATTACATTGGAGCGATGCGGAATCAAATCATTTTTAGACATGGCGGCTGAAACACCAGTCTGGTTGGAATGGTTCATATTTACTTATTTATTTATAAATAACGTATTGTTTAACAATAATTTAGCGCCAGTAATGAAAAGAAGTTATCGCTGTTTCTCTCGATGTAATTCCCGGCTTCTATAGGGAAATCCATTCGTGTGTATAAGTCTGGGCAATTATTTTTGGAGACATGTATTGCTAAAGCCCACTCAAGTGTTAAATTTGAAATATTCGCTTGCAGATGCTATCTCTGCTCAGGAATCCCATCCATTAAGCCCCCAAAACTGGAATTTCCCCAAGATCAGGTTTACCCTCTTTAAGGCTGTACAACATATTTTTGCAAGGGGTATAAAACTGAATAACTCATTGTCGAATTTCTCGAAGACCACTGGTGCGGGTCTTTAGAAAAAGATTTTAAACAAATATCAAATTTATATTTGAAGTCTTCGTAATGGCTTGATCTCTCTGCTGGTGTAGTCAAAATATCTTTCGATGGGTAATGTTTAGAAGTTCTCGCCCCATGTTATTCACACCCTTTTGCGATACTTATATATTTACTAAGAAAGGAATGCGTGTTTTGAAATCCCATGTATTTTTAGTTTGAGTTCAGAGTTCGATTTCCCGCTGGTATTCAATACCACATTTGACATTGCATATCTAAACAATCACGAGTCTGTTACATCCGTATTTTCATTCTTATTACGGGAATAAAAAAACAGACAATGATAACAATAATTGCGAAAATTACAAATGTTTAAGTACAGTGTTATAAAGGATCTATACAACATAACCCCAGGAAATATATTACACCTGCGCTTATAAAGACGCTAAATGGGAGGGTTTGCCATTGTCCGTAGCGTCTGTAGGACGGAATCCTGCTGCCCGGAATTTCCCGAGACCTGGTTTACCCTCTTCAGGGATATACAACATATTTTGCAAGAGGTGTGTAAACCGCTATATAAATCGTCGGCGTCTCTGACATAACGTATCACTGAATTGGTAATTATATTACTGCAGCGTTGTGCTAGCGCAAAGGGGAGAGAGAGTGCTTCCGTGGTGGACGCGTGTTTTTACCGACAATGACTGTTTTAAAGTCCTTGCCTTTGCCTACGCGTGTGCTTACGTGAGCAGGTGGGGTTACTTTATTGACAATGCCAGTTTTAAAGTCCATGCCTGTGCACGAGCTTGCGTGGTGGGAGAGTGCTTTATCCACAATGACTGTTTTAAAGACCCTGTTTATGAGAGTGCTTGCGCTGGCGCTGTGGTACTTTATCGACAACGCGTGTTTAAAGTCCCTGCCTATGCGCGTGATTTCGTGGCGGGTGGTGTGCTTTATCGACAATGACTGTTTTAAAGTCTCTGTCTATCAGAGTGCTTGCGCTGGCGGGTGTGGTACTTTATCGACTACGACTGTTTTAAAGTCCCTGTCTATGAGAGTGCTTGCGCTGGCGGATAGGGGTACTTTATCGACAATGCCTGTTTTAAAGTCCATGTCCATGTTATTTTACTTATTGAAGACCGTCAAGAATGAAGACTTTCTGTATTTTACCTCGAGTATCTTTATATATTTCTATTGAGCTTTATTTATGTGCGTTCTTTAACTAGCGTTAAAGAGTAACAAGCGAGGTGGTTTATTTAGAGCACTCTCTATATTTCATTATTTATTTATTAATAACGTATGCATTCTTTAACTATAATGTTAATCCGTATTTATTTATCTTTCAGAGCCGACCATACGTGTAGTGAAACCTTATAAAAATATCTTGAAGCGCGAAGTTCCTTATCATCCTTCAAATGATTTATGCTAGTTATTTCCCGGGAGCCAACATGACCGCCATCCGCGTGTTAAACCCTTAAAATGGCCAACTTCCGTCTTCTCCACCGCAGGCCGGAAGAGTAAACCTTCGTCGGTGTCCGCTAGAGAGCGTAAAAACAAGCGCACGGAAGGCAGTGACAGGCATAGAGAGAGAAGGGGTGGGGCGGTAGGTGCCAGTGCAGAGTAGAGATGAGGCGGTCAACCCATGCCTGCAAAACCGAGAGTACTTCAATCGTGCTGGAGCACCGTACAGGGCGGGACTATAGGTCTCGCAGCCCTTTTAAGGCACGCCAGCGTCTTGAGTAGTTTTCGAGTTAGTTATTTATTCTAACTTGACCTTTCAGTCATGCACTCTTAATTCATCTAAGTGATGTAATGTTCTTATAAACCCCCAAAAAATTTCCATCAAAAGCAGAATTAAACAAGTGTTATTAGTCGTAATAATTATACACGCGTAACTATCACCTTAACACACACATACATATACGATGGCAACCAGGTGCGCGAGTCAATTCATATACACTTATTTGCATTAATCAATCAAAAATACTTAATTGTATTCATCGATCGAGGGTCTGCGTCCAGCCCTTTAGAAGAGCGATGCAGGGACGTTATCAGTATAAATCCTTGATTCTTTTTCAATAATGTTAGACGATGTTATGCATGGACGAACATTACCTGATTGATTCACACAATTATCTCCTACATCGATTTGCCGGGGCGGCGGCACGCGACGAAAACAACAGCCCATTGTTCGTGATCTCCGACTGCCGGTATCAGTAGCGCACAAAGAACCACCTTCATTAGCGTCGAGAACAATACCCTGTTGTCCTCGTGCAAGAACAATAACCCATTGGTCTACTCATGTGCATGGCCGGCATTCAGACTAGCACACAAAGAACAATAGCCTATTGTTCTAATCCTCTGTCGGGCGGCATGACAGTAGCGTACAAACAGGGGGCGTTGCCGGCGGCACAGAACAATACCCATTGTCATCGTACGAGGACAATAACACATTGTCCCAATTCACCGCCGGGTGGCATTCAGACCAAAGCACAAAGGACAATAACCCATTGTTCTAATCCCCTGTCGGGCGGCATGCTAGTAGCGCACAAAGAGGGAGCGTGGTTGGCGGCGTAGAACAAAGAGATATCACGTTACATCTTATCAGTTGTCGGTATTTTTTGTGCCCTTAAGTGCCCACCTTTACCCTAATCACCTAAATAATCATGATTTCTTACTTTGCAATTCTGCTCCGTTATATCTTTACAACTAAATGACTCGAAATATTTTTTTTATTTTGTATATATGTATATATATGAAAACAACTTTAAAAGACAGGATGTAACAGAGATATACAGGATGTAACAGAGATGTACGGTAAAAATTGCAGGACACATTCCTCACACGTAGACGAAGAAATTATGTTATATGAACATGGATCTGGAAACGCTTTGTTACCATGTTACAACTCATTTTCTACAACTCATTAAGCATGGGAAACACACACGAACAGAACGTTAGAATCATGGAGAACATGCACCCTTGGTTACGTCTGGTGACGTTGTCATTATCGTAGGTGCACCGCCAGTGTTTTGTTTTACATGTCCCTGTTGCCAAGCGACTTACGTCATTTCTTGTTCACAGGTAAAATCAACTTTTCCAGTGAGCAGTACGACCTTGGCAAGTTCACGGGTTACTACGTACTATTAGGGTTGATCGCAGACTTGGCTCGTGCAATGATAGTGTGCACAAATGCAGAGATGGCAGATGCGCATTTGACGTATGGATCAGCAGACGGCAATGGCGCTTGCGCTCAACGTTTGTACCGGGAGAGATTACGTCTGGTTACGTTGTCATTATCGTAGGAGCACCGCCAGTGTTTTGTTTTACATGTCCCTGTTGTCATGCGACTTACGTCATTGGTTGTTTACAGGTAACATAAACTGTTCCAGTGAGCAGTACGGCCTTGGCAAGATCACGGGCTACTACGTACTAGTAGAGTTCATCACAGACTTGACTCGTGCAATGACAGTGTACACAAATGCAGAGATGGCAGATGTCGTATGATGTATAAATGGCCGTCTGCTAATACCGGGAGAGATTTCCAGGACGAAGGTGCCCCGACAGGAAAGCGTTTGAAGTCATTGATCGTCGTCTTAAGGAACATGGGGCATTTCAACCTGATACTCGCGACCGGGAAAGCCTAGAAGGACGAGGACACCGCAAAGGGAGGCGGCAATTCTGCAGTTGACGACGACCCTAGTGTCAGTACAAGACAAGTTGCAGCAATGAATGATGACCACATGACTGTCTGGCAAGTGTTAGGCGAGGTCCGGCTGTATCCATACGATTTACAGCGTGTGCAGACATTATCAGCAGCTGATTTTCCTGCACGGATATGCTTCTGCGAATGGTTTATGCAACAAAGTGTCAACCCTAATATTAGTGAAACGGTACTGTTCACAGATGAGGCGTCGTTTGAACGAAATCAGACTGTACATTATCACAATCGGCGTGTATGTGCTGACGGCAATTTTCACGCAACTGTTGAAGAAAGTCATCAACAAAGATTTTCTGTCAATGTTTGGGCCGGTATTGTTGGTGACTGTTTGGTAGGGCCTCACGTTCTTCCACCCAGGCTCAACAAACAAAGTTACCATAGTTTCGTAGAGAATGTTCTACCTGAGTTGTTAGCGGATGTGCCTTTAACTGTGCGAAAAAACATGTACTTCATGCACGATTGATCACCTCCTCATTTTAGTGTTAATATCCGTCGGCTTCTTAATAACAGATTCTGTGACAGATGGATAGGTAGAGGTGGACCAATTGTCTGACCTCCACGCTCTCCGGACCTAAATCCACTGGACATTCATTTGTGGGGGCATTTGAAAGCTCTTGTGTATCGAACCCCAGTACCAGATGTTCAGAGTCTCCGTGCCCGTAATATGGAAGGCTGCGAAACTATACGCAATACTCCAGGGATACATCAGCACATCCGGGATTTACTACGACGTAGGGTTGATGCATACATCAATGCTCAGGAAGGGCATATTGAACATCTCCTGTGGGAAAGAGTTGCATGTGGTATGCTGGTACGTTCTAGTCTAGTGTTTTCCATGATTAATGAGTTGGAGGAAATGAGTTGTAACATGGTAACAAAGCGTTTCCAGACCCATGTTCATATAACATAATTTCTTCGTCTATGTGTGAGGAATGTGTCCTGCAATTTGTGCCATACATTTTTGTTTCAGTCTGTATATATATATAATTTATTTTCTTTGCTAACTGATTTTTTTGCACAATCCTCTCAGCTGTATGAAAACCTCGATAAACCCGGGATCTGCTGGAAAATAAGTTTTTATGTGAGCAACATATTTTGGAGATTTAACATAAGCACATACGCTCATTGGAGAATTCTTTTAGTGTAGTATTGTGTAACTCCAATCCTGATTGTGTGCACGCGTATTTCATGGAGTGAGAATTTTCTGAAAATCAGCACAGATGACGTAAGATAACTTTACTATCCTCTCCTGAATTTTTAATTTGGATCCTAGTTTTCTCCTTATTCGACATAACATTCCCTAACAATATCATGCTGTCTACAAACTTCTTTGTTTCTCCAATTTTTCCATTCCACTTTGACCATACCGACTGTCAAAATGACCGAAATAATCTTTACATGTGTACACTCGTCCCTTAAATTTTGTTTTCCGACGTCGAATATGTTTATCAAATTTTTTATGTACACAGTGACGTCGATTAGTGCTACTGCTCAGCAGTAGCAGTACACGATGATCGGGAAGCACTTCAGTGACTATCCTTAGAGGAAATAGTTCATGTTTATTATCCAGTCAAAAAAGACATGTTATTCTATTTTCCAAATATTGGGGTTTTCGCTAAAGTTGTAGGAAGTGAGATGCACGAGAAGTCATTCTCGTTTCCAGCTCTTTATGTTTGCTGACACGTTCAGCGTTGTAATCCGCGAAATGTGCTAGCACTATGTACATAAAGCATTTCTTATTATTGAGATTATGAGCACTTACACATGTCTCCTTAGCCCCTACAGATAACGGTAGTGGAATATAAGTACTTCTGCGAAGGCTAAGACTGATTAATCTTCATAAGCTTTCATTTCATTGACCCTTAAAACTTCTTGTTAAGGACTCTATTACACTGATTACACTTACAGAAATCTCTGCAGGACATCTCATGACCTCTCTTTTATAAGGTCGTCAGAAAGCGTTTTCCTCATTTACTGGAGTTGTAAGTAAAATCAGTATTCAGAGATACTTCTTTGGATGTGACGTGTTATGCATCTCTGCAACCTCCTAAACGCTGTAAAAATACTTATTAATACTTTATCATCATATTCCAAATGATATACACTTATTTGTGAAACACTTCCTAGAGCCTGCAACTGCTGTCCCAATACAAAGAGAGCTGATTCATAAGCATAGAATACTAATACCACATGAACAACTATTTTGGAAGAAAGAAGATAGCAGAATATTTGGAAAGGAGAATGGGTTGGTTTATTTCGTCAGGTGGGAAGGGTATATATTGGGAATAGAAGAGCGGAGGTAAATTAATACTTTGGAAATGTTGGAAAAATCAGAGAGGAATGGTGGAATCACGCATAGCACCTGCGTTAGTCAACATGTATTTGGAAGCTGCTAACCTGTGATCGGTAACAGATAAAAGGTTATTTCTGGCTACTGCCATGAAAGCAGCCCAAGGGCATTGAAGGGTGTAAATGTGATTAGCATTCTTTCGTTTTGTTGTTCATTTCGAAGACGTCGTCATAGACTCATTCTGGATGCGAATTGTTTAGCGAAGGATTGCGTTGTTTTGGGTGGCTTTCCGCGTGGAGCTGGTGCACCTGGTGTGTGACGTGCTACTTCATATGCTCGAAGAGTGGAGATCCTAGACTGCGTCGCTTAGGCCCTTGATTTCCTGCTTGGTGCAGTCTCGTGATAGGATGAGGTGCTTTGTGCTTCGGTTGACGGCGTTGTCTGCTCCAGCTGTGAAGTATTCCAAAACTCGAAGAGTGTAGTCCATTGTATCCAGTTGCCGTTGTGTGGTTTTGTTGATGCTACGATGTTGCTGGAGTGACGAGTCTGCTGCTTTCTGTGGTTCCTTATTACGGTGCTCCAGCGCTGTCAGTTTGGCTGTCAGATCTAGGAAATCCGTGTGCAGGTCCTGAATGACGTCCATAAGTCCTGGATTTCCTGCTAGATATTGTCTGCCATATTGTGTTGCGATGTAGCTTGCTGAGGAGATGCTTGTGGTGGCGGCGTAGATGGATGTGGTTTCCTGTATTGAGAATGCAGGGGGAAATGGGCCTGGCCTGTGTAATGTAAAGCACCTCCACGGTGGTGCAGGAGCGGCGGCGATTGAGGTCGTATTGCTTGCACGTTGAGTGTTGGAGGAAGTGCGAGAGGTATTGACATTTCGGCGGAACTGTACATGTTGCCGCTGTGTATCCGTAGGCACAGAAACGTCGGCAAGGAAGTAGACGGTTCTGTCAGCTTTCCTCGACGCGTAGCAGCCTAACAGCGGATGACTAGTCGCCAAGGAAGCTTCAAGGTCCGAGCGCTTGGCCAGCTCCAGGCGCATTAGCGGCGTTGATCCCGGCAGAGGTAATTCTAGTGGCATTCATCGCAGACTCCTACTATTGCTGCGCTGCTGCTAGCACGAAACGTGCCGGCAGGTCCAGGGGTACAACAGCGATGACCACGCTGAAATTGTCTGCTACTTGGGAGGAGTGGGCACTGTAGTACGTAGAGCTACTACGGGTGGCACAGTAACGGCGGCGTTGGTGGACGTCGTGCACAGTGCACTGTGCGGTACAGGCGTTAGTACTACAGTAGTGACACCTCGGCGGCAGGGAGTTGGCCGTTCCGGTCGACTAACCTCGAAACAAATACACCGTCCTAATAAGGCAGGTTCAAAGTCAAGTAGCATCCAGAATGGCATTGCTGGCCAAATCCAGCGGGACAAGAGGCGTGGGTCCCCGAGACGAAGCGGTGCGAGTAGCCTTCACTGCTATAGGCCACTATTGCGGCGAGTTCCTAGCACGCTTCGTACTAGCATGTCTCGGGGAACACCGCAGATACTCGCGCTGTGGCGGCTGATGCAAGGTGCCGGCAGTACAGGCTGAGCGGCGGTGGCCGGTTTGCCCACACCCTAGAAGGAGGCGGAACCGGTATTAGGCTGCGGTGCCTGCGACTCTTTTAATATTTCTCAACTACGGCACGCTGTTGCGGGCTATGAAGGCTGGGCTCTTCTAATCTTTTTCTTTCCAATTGCTGAGGAGTTGTCGTTTCGGCGTCTTGAAGTCAAGTTACCCCTTTAACCTTTAAGTATGCTCATTTGTTGTTTCCAGTGGAGGATAAAGTACAGTTACATACTTACCTCTGACCCTTTCGGAGACTGAGCGTGTGGGTCTCGCCAGTACATGGTCATACCAACTCAAACCCCTCCAATGGATAGGACGAAGGATAAGAAAGGAATATGTGGTAAAGGTAGCGCGGTCCCTCATATCATCCGCGTTATTCAGTAGAAAAATGCTGAACTGCCGCCCATTGAGCGGATATGGGCGTAAGGTTAGTTCCTAAGATACAGCCATGACAAAGCTGTCTTCACTGCAGCCAAGAAGTTCAAAGGTGATAATAAAGATGAGCAAAGATTAAGGGGAGAGTGAAGAGATGAGCTTTCGGTCTGAAGACGTCGTCAGTGTGGCATTCTGGCTTTGAACTGATCCATTGGTAGGCATTGGGAGAGAATTCCGTCGGGAGGTCGAAATGTCGCGTTGTCTGAACTGAGGTCGGAATTCGGCGAAGTTGGTATCCAGAATTCGAAGCTTTAAGTCCATTGAGTCTAGTTACTGTTGAGTTGTCTGGTTGATAGTGTGGTGTTGCAGAAGTGATGTGGTGGTTGATGTCTGAAGTTCCTGATGAGGTCCTTTAGGTCTGTCAGCCTAGATATCAGAATCAGTAATTCCGTGTGGAGGTCCTAGACTGCGTCGCTTAGGCCCTTGATTTCCTGCTTGGTGCTGTCTCGTGATAGGATGAGGTGCTTTGTGCTTCGGTTGACAGCGTTGTCTGCTCCAGCTGTGAAGTTTGTGCCTTCATGTATCGAGGATACAAGGAGCAGCTGGTGTAGTGTGAAGAACCCCCAAATGTAGCATAAAAGTGGAGACGGCGGAGGTCGTACTGCTTGCACGCTGCTGTGGTGAACGCGGCGCCACAGCAGTGGCACCTCGGCGACGCAGCACACGTAGACTCGGTGTGCCGTATGCACAACATCGCGGCATGAATCTTTCCGGTCCTGTTAACTGACCTCGACGCGTAACCACCGCCCCAACAACGGGAGGCTGGATGCCAATGCAGGTTCCAGGTCCATGCGGCTGGCTAGTTCTAGACGAATCAGCGCCGTTGGTCCCCGGGTAGACACTGCTGCTGCGCTTCGCCATGCACATCTAGGGATATCCCAGCGATAACCACGCTGAATAGGCTGCGGTTTACTGTCAGCTGATGAGCAGCCACTGAAGGCTGGTCCGTTTCCAAAGGAGAGGTAGGGACAGTGAGTTGCTGCGGCGAGCTAGTACTCGGCTGCGGGTGTGACGGCTCTTCATCGGCAATAGAAGTAGCTGTCTTGGCCGGCTACTCCTTGGCAGCCCTTCTCCTAGAGCGACACACGTTGTTCTGTTGCGAAGTCTCCCATGTGCAGTTTTTTCCATGGGGGAAATGCATTACTGCATTCGACCCCCGGCGGAAGTGCAATGGCTGGGGGATATGTGGAATTCGTCGCAGCGCGGAATACCCATTAAAACTCCTCCACGTGTTTATGCGCGTTAGTTATTTCTGTATTTGTGCATATTAGTCCGGCCCCGCATAACATCTGTTTAGTCAATAAAAGATGTCATCAACTGTTAATTGCCCAGAACTACATATGCCTGTGCACTTTTTTTCCGTGGGGGAAAATGCAATGCTGCATTCGACCTCCAGCCGATGTGCAATGGCTGGGGGGATATGTGGGGCTCGCCGCTCAGTCGCGGAATACCCACTATAAAACCCCACCACGTGTTAGTATGCGACAGCTATTAGTGATTTCGTGCATTTTAGTCGGGTCCCGCATAGCACCGCGGTTAGTCAATGAAAGGTGTGTAGCTGGCATGCATTGCATGCAAGCGCGTCAACAGTTAGATACCCGGAATTACACATGACTGTTGGGCCCTGAGTAACCCCGGGTGATTAGTCGGGCATTACACTATTAGTTAGTACTAGGTAATTATGATAATTCGTTACCTTTTATGGAATTACGGAGGTTTACCTTCTTGCAGATTAGTGCAATCGTTATTATTGTATATCTAAACCAAGGGTGGCGAAAACGAATCCTTCCGCGAGTCACCAAATATGCAACACGCACTACATCACTCAGTAGCATGTGAAAATCAAACGGACGGTTGCAGAGAGGGAACTGCGCCTGCGAGTCAAAATGACTCGCGAGTCACGTTTTCGCCACCTCTGATCTAAACCATGTTAGAGCATACGGTTTATGGAAATACCCTTAGGCTATGAGGACAGCCAGTCGTCTTGAGTTCTTCTGAATTCCTTCCCTTGGGAAGAGCGTCAAATATTTCAGCCAGGAGGATATCCTGGGACGTCCGTATTGCAAGGTTGTCCTGCTCGTCTTCTCGTGGTCCTTAGTAGTAGCCGTTCGTCGTTGTGCCCACATAGATAAGCAGCCAACCCATCTCTGCGCAGCTGCACGAGTGTGTCACGCGGGGAGGCCTTCTTCTCCCGGAGCCGCCTTGGCTGGGTAGCGCAAGGACTTGAAGGCTGCTGCATGGACTGGAACTCTGTAACAGTGAGAAGGTCGTGTAGTGAGATTAGTCCTGTTCTTGGTGATTTGGTGTTTTAGGAGTATCTTAGGAGGTTGTCTAGGAATTCTTGGATGTTAGGTTCTGTCGCGTTGTGGAATAGTGTTCGGTCGAAAATGGCGAGAGGACGCTTGTGTTTACTCGCTTCTGTCGTGTAGTTGCCTAAGTTGTGAATATGAGCGTTGTGATGTGCAGGAAGCCTTTTGTATGTGTCAAACGTAAGCTTTGTAATAAATTCCTCGATGGTATGCATTTTTAGTTCATCGTGTAGTATGCAAGCGGGAGCTATCGTTGGCACTTTTGATACTAAGCATAAGATTTTATTTTGGCAAGTTTGTAGTCTTTTGATGTGTGTTTTAGCGGCGTATCCCCACACAGGCGCCGCATAGGTTAGAATGGGGCGAATTAGTGTTTTGTAGAGGGTTAGGCCTAATTTAAGGTTTAGTTGATTATTTAGGTTTATTAAAGGGTATAATTTGTCCAATTGGGCATTTGGTTTTCCCCTGACTTGGTTTATGTGGGGTTTTCAAGTCAAGCCTTTGTCCATTTTCAGCCCTAGCCATTGTAAATTCGCTGTCCAGTTTATTTTCTCACCGGGGAGTGTGAGCGCTTGCAAACTGTGTCTTGGGAATCTGCGATTTGTTCGTTTTGTGAAGATTATTGCTTGGGTCTTTGGGGCATTTACTTTGATCCACCAGTTCGTGAGCCAACTCTCCAGCTCTCGGAGAGCATTTTGGAGAAGGGTGTGTATAACTTGTGGTTTGAACGATTGCGCCATTATTGTTGTATCGTCCGCGTATATGTAGAGGGTAGTGTTTGCAGTTTTGGGGATGTCGCTTATGTATAAGCTGAATAAGGTAGGCCCGAGTATACTTCCTTGAGGGACGCCCGCTTTGATGGTTCTAATGGAGGACCGACAGTTGTTCACTGAAGATTGGAACTTTCTGTCGTTCAAGTAGTTAGACATTAGTTTTATTAGCGAGTCCTGAATGCCTAGTGAGGCTAGCTTTTTCAGTATTCCCGCAAGCCAAACTTTGTCAAAGGCCCGTTCCACGTCGAGGAGTAAAGCTCCTGTGGACTTTCGTATGTTGAAATCGTATGTGATGTTCTCTGTTGCCCTTAAGAGTTGTAAGGACGTTGAGTGTTTCGCTCGGAAGCCGAACTGTTCCGGGATGAGGATGTCGCGCTTAATGATTGCTGCGTTGAGTCTTTTTAGTATTACTTTTCCTATAAGCTTGCTTAATGTGTTCAGTAAGGTAATAGGGCGATAGTTATTGGGATTGGAGAGATTCTTCCGCTTTTTCGGGAAGTGCAGTACCTGGGCAATTTTCCATCTTTCGGGGAACAGCCCTTGTGTTAATACGAATTTGAAAATTTTTGCTAATAGATGTACCGCATCATCGGATAGGTGTTTAAGAGCTATATTAGGTATTTTGTCTGGTCCCGGGGCTTTTCGTTGGGATAGATGTTTGATTAGCCATTTAATTTTCGATGGGCAGGTTTTACGAACTAAGTTGTGCGATTGTTGTTGGTGTAAGTCGCGGGTTTCCATCTCTGTGTCTGCTGTGAATTGTGGACAAGATGGAGTGTCGTTCGGGGTAAGAGTGTCTGGAAGCGCCTCAGCCAGTGTGTCGGCTTTTTATTGGTCTGTGGTAGCTATTTTTCGGTTGTGATGTAGTGGGGGTATGCGTACTTTATCTTGGGTCAAGCATCTCGCAATGCGCCATACTGAGTTAGTTTCGTGATCCAGACTGTCTAGCGTGTTCTGCCATTGTTGGGCGGTGTAATTTTAGTTTCTGTGCCTAACCAAGTTGTTGAGGCTATGGAAGACTTCGAGATCGACTATGTGGCGACTTTGTTGCCATTTTCGTCGTGCTTGATTTCGGTCCGCTGGAAGTTTGGTGTCAAATGTCTTGGGTACGTGTACTGGGACTGCCGTAATTATTGCCAGCTTGATGGCATGTTCGAACTGTGTTACGGCCGCGTCGAGCTCGGTTTGGGAGTTGAGTTGTTCCTGGGGGAGGTTTTCGCTAATTGTACGTTCAACAATTTCCCAGTTTGCTTTTGTGTAATTGTACCTCGGTGATGGCTGTGTCATCAGAATCGGTCTCTCTAAAGAGATTAATACTAGGAGGTGGTCCGACGATAGTTCGTTTCTAACTTGTAGGGTAATTCTTTGGTTAATGTGCCTAGCGATTGCTATGTCCAGGATGTCAGAGGTTTGATTTCTTGCAAGGGGATGTAGGTGGGCTCGTTGGGAGCATTAATTATGTAGTCAGAGTTGTTCTCGTGCTGGAGTAATGCATTTTCGGCTGCATTAGTGTGCCTGCAGTTCCAAATTTGGTGTTTGGCATTGAGGTCTCCTGCAATTAGTACTCTGTTGTTTATTTGGAGAATTTGATCAATTTCCCCCGTGTTTATTGGCCCTGGTGGGTTATACGCCGCTACTACTAGTGTTCGGGAATTCTCAATGGTGATGAATATACCTATTGCTTCTAGGGTCGCAAATTGTGGGAGTGATGCTACGTCATGTGCTATGTTTTGTTTTATGATAATGGCTGTGCCTCCACCGCGATTGTTCCTATCCTTCCTGTGTGAAATGTAACCTGGTATGTTAAATCTAATGTTGTTGTCTAAATGTGTTTCGGTGATAGGTGCTATTTGTGTATTGTTTGCATTTAGGAAGTCTGAAAGTTCTGTTTTTCGTCTATGTAAGCCTCTAGCATTCCAAGTGAGTACTTTGAGGATGGGTTTAAGGGCCATTATATAATTCTTGGAGTGGTGAGGAGTTGGAAGAAGTCGGCGTAGGTAGAGAGGATAGAGCGGGTCTCCGACGGCCTCTCGATGACATGACGCAGCACTTAGGTGCAAATCTCCATCAGATCTTCATCGCTCATCCCGCGTTGCAGTACCTCCTGGTACATCTCCCTCTGGTAGCTTCGTCTGGGGTCTTCGGTCGTCTGCGGCTGTTGTCGAGGAGGATCCCGCCTTCCGTCCCTGGGTGGATGCGACTGCTCCTTGCTGGTCCTGGGCCGGCTCCTGTTCTTCTGATCAGGCACCGGGCCACCTACAGCCCGTATATGGCTAGCTTGTGGAGCCGAAGCTCTGGGTCGAGCCACTTGGACACCCGTCGGTAATGTACGCACATTTGCCGATCCCCCACTACATGTCTTGCCCTCCTGAAGATTGCGAACCAGGGCAACCTGCCGCTGGTACTCTGGACATGCCTGGTAGCGGACCCCATGGCCCTGTCCGCGACATAGAGCACACTTCCTTTCAGGAGGGGGACATCTCAGGTGGCCGACTCATGCGGCCCAGTGCACTTCGAGCACACCGGGGCTAACACCGTGCACCTTGCTGCCGTATGCCGCAGCTGCTGGCACCGGTTGCACTGGACCGGGATGATAGGGCGGCGGTAGGGCTCAATCTTCACCCGGAAGTGAAGGACGTACTCGAGCCTCCGTAGTCTGTCTAGGTCGTCAGCGGTCGCCACGTCCACGAGGTACATCGGAAGAGGTGTTCTGTCCCTGTTGAATCTTCGTAGTTGCACCACGCGGAGGACCGAAAGGTACGCCATCGTCAGCTCCTTCTTCATTGCTTCCTCTGCCCCGTCGAAGAGGACGTTCTTCACGACCGCCCTGTAGGTCTGGTTCTGCGTAGCTGTACTCATTTGAAAGGCTATCCGCCTTTCACGAAGGAACGCAACCAAGTGCCCGTAATCTGCTACACTCCTGGTTCGCACCAAGAAGTCGCGAGATATCGGGGCCCTTGAGATAACGTAGCCCTCGTTGGGGCAGACAGCATCAAATTCCTCCATTAACCTGCACAGAGAAGCAGAAAGATTACGGGAGACATAGATCGGAGGCTGATGGATGGCGTTAAGGCCATCAGCATAGGAGCGGGAGGTGTTGGGGAGAGAGGAAAGGGGTTGGCAGGAATGGGGATGGGGTCCAGTCTGGATGAGGGTCCGGGTTGGGGAGAAAAGGAACCGGAGTTAGGGCCAGGGCGACGAGGAGAGACGGGGTGTGGGACGGGTTGTGGGGTGGAAAGGGTCGAGGGAGGGGTGGAAGGGGCAGAGAGGACAGGAGAGGTGGGTGGAAGGGTAAGGACTGAGGAAGAACGGGAGCGAGGTAAAGGGGTGTTAAGGGCAGCCGGGGAAGGAGTAGGAATCATTGAACACTTTTCATTTTTCTTTATTTTCTTTAAACGGCTCTTAACAATTTTGATTAAAATATTATATTCTTGTGTTATTGGCAGGAGAAAAAAATGCATATTTTGAGTTTTCTGGAAACAGCCTCTGAAGTTTTGTTCATTCTTGTAGTCGTCCTCCGTGGACTAGTGGTAAAGTGCTAGCCTCTAGTTCCCAAGGTCGCGGGTTCAAACCCGGTGGAAGGAGATGGATTTTTTCGGGCATAAAAATCCTTAGCATGGCTTCCTTCAGAAGGGAAGTAAAGCCGGTGGTCCCGTGTCATAGATTTATGGCACGTAAAAGAACCTCAAGCCTGCTAAAGAGGCCTCTGAGCAAAATTACTGGTCTTTCACGCCCAATATTGAATGGGACGCTAAGAACCATAGTAGTTAAAGAGTGTTCATAAATAAAACTCTTTTTTTTTTCATTCTTGTTGAATTTGATAAAAACTTAGTACAGGAAAATGCAGATCTTGTTGAAATACATAATTTAGGTCTGTATAAAATTTATTGTGGGATCAACTGTTTCAAAGATTCAGAGAATCTGAATTGGTTGGGATTTTTCAATACTTCTACATTTTTACTTTCTCTAATGCCTACCTATAGTAAATAGAGGAAGCATTGCATTCCGCCCAAAAATTTGATATATTCCCTAAAGCTGAAAAGAGCCTTTTTAGAAAGAGGTGTACATGCATGAGAGAGAGAGAGAGAGAGAGAGAGAGAGAGAGAGAGAGAGAGGACAGCATAACACAAAAACGAAAAGTATGTTAAATACCACACTTGAAATTTAAGTTCCAAGGATCTGACATGAAGATTTTCAAGAAAATCCCCCCACTCCAAACTATCCCTAATATGGAAAAAATGCTATTTTTGATTTTCTCAAAAATTACTCTTTAACGTTTTTTATTAAATTACCATATATTTAAGATATTTGCATGACAAATGAAATGTATATCTTAAAATTTCTAGGAATAGCCCATAAAGTCCTCTTCATTCTGAATGACTTTTGTATAATTGGTAAACCAAAAGAGATAGGCAAAATCTACTACACCAAAAATGTAGATCTTTGAAGTAGACAATTTATGTCAAATAACATTTTTGTGGTGTTTACCACTTCTGAGATATTCTTTGTTATTGGTTTGAATTTCCAAATACTTTATAGTTTTCTCAACTGCAAATCGCTATTCATTTTTTTTCCCATGTTCATGCAAAGAGAACAGAACATCAAAGCCATCACTTAGTGACCAAAATATTTGACTACCGCTTTACCTTACTGTATTCTTTTTATATCTACAATGAAATGTGAAATGTGTAATAGAAGTTTATCTCTATTAACAAGAAGTAGTTAGAAGAATAAGCTTTTGTAGGAATAGTCTGTAGAAGAGGGACTAGAGAAAGCCATGTGAATGCAACACATCAGATTTTTGTTTCTCGTGATATCATGCAAGTATTAGTTTAATTTCATAGCACCCAGTATACAGCAGTGTGCTTTCATATTCTCTTTTGCAAGAGTTTCTGCCTTAATGCTTCTGAAATAAACATTTTAATGAAGTTTGCACATGTTGCACTTATTGCTTATTTTGTATTCATTTCTAGTCATCATGAATAGCATAATGTGGGTAAAAAAAATTGTTTTTTATATAAAGAGTGTTATGTATATGGAGTATAATGTGAATTTGTAATGGGTAGAGAAAGTCGCATGAATCCATATCAAATTCTTTTTCTGCACCCCATTATAACCTCTACTAAATATGCAATTTTTTGGTTTACACTAGCCATTATACACTTTAGTATCAATTATTCATCCAAAATCTAAAATTACTAGACCTTTTTGGGTTACAGTATTATTTTAATTGCACACATAAAGATTTTAACTACCAGGTTAAATCAATACCATGCTGGCATGAATCTTATAGGACGATGTAGTATTGTAAACTCTCACTAGTACAGAGCACTGCTATTTGGTTAAATTATTTTCTCTAGGTGGAACTACTAAGCATTGCACATTTGGTCTGTCTCCAGATGCCTGTATGTTACCTTGGGGAAAGTGTGGCATGGCAGCGACATTACCATTTGGATACCCAATATTAAGCGCTAGAGGTAGAGAAAGCCATTTGAATGTATCACATCAGGTTTTTTTTTAATTCCTTTGTTGATTTTTGTATCTCAAAATAGTTTAAGTTAATGCCCTAATGAAGAAAATAACTAAGCCTTTGTATCACTGCCATCCCAAATGAAGCTATTATGAGACTACCATGGGGCTAAAGTAATATGCCTTAAGGATGAAGGGACCTTCATGGTAAAGTCCTGAGTCTAGTACATTACTCAAGACTCTCTTTGACGTCCATACTAGAAGTATGAGGAATTATTTCCTCACAACCAAAACAATGAGACATTTTGAAATCTACTTCATTTTTCAAACCAGGAATAAAAGTTAAATAAATATTACCTACTCGCCTTTTTAAGTTAAGTATTAAGACATGAAAAGTATCTTTAACTTATTGTTCATTTACTGAAACATAACCTGAAATATATAGGTAATCTAGTTATATGCTTCCCAAATAGAAGCATAAAGCTTTTTACCTCCAATCATTTGTTTAACTTTATATCTATATCAGTGGCATCTCCTGACTTGGAACTTAGGGCATTGACAAGAAAGAAAAAGTGTGTTAATCTTCAATTCCCAATGCTACCTCTACATAAAAATGTTTGCCTAGCAATTTAATGTGTAAGTAGCAAAAATGATTGAGGGAGGATGTTATTATGTAAACAATAAATGTAATTAAAATAATTATGTAACTAAAGTATAGCCCTTCAAAGCTAGATACAGAGAATCAACATTGCAATCTATTTACTTAAAATCATTTGAATTTCCAGTTGTCTCTTGTTCCATAAAAACATTTGGATCATTGCTTCATAGAATTTGGATTTATCCCCCTCTTGCAACTTAAAAAGCAGCTTTTTCTCATTGGATATGAGGCTTAAATTAGTCATATGGAGCTCTGTCTGAGTAGCATGGCAGAATGTGTGGATCCTCTTCAATGATCAGAATGATCCCTAGACAGATGACATTATAGAAGGTATTGTTGCAAACAATGTGGCTAATTTATATATTTCTGTGAATCCACTCACTTAATCCTACCATTTTTCCCCCATTAAAATACAGCATGCCTTAAAAGGCTGTGATCAACTGATCAATAATTTCTGAAATATGATGTTAACATGTCTGCACATGAAATATTTAGATTACATTTGAGAATCATTGCATTGGCAGTTTGGCTATCTAAAACATTTGTTTTATCACCTGACCAATAATGATTCATTTTTTAAAACAAATACTCAATTCCTGCATTCCTCCCCAGGATACACAGAGCAAGTTCTCTAATTATTTTAGGCATGACTTTTACTTTGATGCAGTTTTCCTTTAACACTTTAAATATTCCAACCCATCTATTATGCACTTCTTCCTTGAAATCGTGCCAGTAATTTAATTTTTCAGCTACAATCGTTTTGACAATACAATATTCATCAAACAATTCTATACTATCAATTTCTACACTGCTTACTTTCTGAATCAATGGTATACTTGATTGTATATCACTCCATTGTAGCTCCTTTTCCAAACTGGTTCAACAAAGTGAACTATAACCTGAAAACTGCTGCTACCATGAATCCAAATATTCAAGTGCTATGTTATAGAATGAATGAATGAACGAACGAACGAACAAACATAGGAATAAAACCTACTGTTAGCAACTTGATCACTGTCATACAATTCCTTCAACATAGATTTAACCTTATAACTCACAAAATTATTTTCTTTCCATTTTGTTTATCTTTGTTATGAGTAATTCATAACAAGACATTGTCTCTGTAAGGCAGGTATTCTGCTTTTTGATTTCTCGAATACTTGTTCCAAAAAGATTGATCTTATAATGAGCAAACCATAACCATAATTCATATTCCTCATTGTTGAAAACTGATTAAGAGAGGAAAAATGATTTTAGATTGGGATATAAATTCAGAATTGTTTCAAGAGCAGGAAGCAATGCCAACCATCTCGTACTGCTATAACCCAGCACTTGACAGTAACTGACATTTACAAAATCACAGAACTCTGAGTCTTACCACACTAACAGCATAAATATATAATATTTATAATATAAATATATTCGTAACTTTTACAAATGATATTCTCTATATCAGTTGGCAGCTTCCTAATGGCTGTTTTCACACTGTTGTGGATGATATGTGCCATGTAACCCACATCTATAAGATAATTTCTACCAAGGCTTGCTTGTAATTTAGCAAAAACATTTTCTCTGCCACTTCTGTTTTACTCCATCAAATATAGTTTGTATTGTCAGCAGATAAATACAAACTTTCATTCTAGGCAGTGGTCATGCAGAACCAACATCACATTTATTTACATATATTAGATTATAAGTTTCATTTTCAATAGAAATGAATTCTCATAATTTTGTGTGCACCCTGCTTTCTGAAATTAAGTGTGTAACTAATATTGGAAGAAACTTTGTTGATTTGTGATTACTGGTATCAATGGATAAACTTATGAAGTTTACATGGTCAAAATCTTCTTTAAGATGATGTTTGCACCAAGGTGTTAATACATTATTAACAATGGCTTCAGTTTTGGTTTGTTTACAACTAAACTTGACACCATAGTTTTTTTTTTACATTTGTTGTGCAATCCCTGGAAATGTAGCTATGATTGAGACACATGGTATAGTATGCAAAAGTTCCCTCAGCTACAGCTAATCTATCCTCTTCATTTCTGGAATTTCACAAATTACGCCTTTACAATTTATCCATTCTAACTTGATAAAAATTAAAGCTCATAACTGTAACATATGTATTCTCGCTATATAGAGCAAACTCAAATGAAATGTCGTTACAGCAAATTACCAGGTCAACCCTCAACAATGATGATATATTTTACATTATTATAATTAATGTAAAAACATTCTGTGATCATGAATATCAAGAATTTGATTTCATGATAGCCCTTTAATAAAGCATGTTTATGCTGGCAATGTTTTATAGTTTTAAATGCATATTTACTTACCCATTATTTTTTTGGTGAAGAAGTCATTGAGTTTAGAAGTTGTTTGCAACACTAACGAAGAAGCCTGCTTATGTTTGTTTGATTTCTCATGCTGAACAATATCCGAGTTCCCACCATATGCAATCGAAAATGTGGAATAGCAAATTTTACAGTCAACTTTATAACTAAGCTTTGCCTCTTTGAGGAAAAGATATTTTTCCTTTAAGTTGGAAGAGAAAGTGAATTTGCATTTAGGCATAATAGCTTAGTTCACACAAATAACACAGCATATCAACTGCCAACACTAGACTAGGCAAACTTTGCCTATCTTCATCGTTCACAGAACACACTACACAATGACAACAATAAGTGAGATAAGCACAGATTCAGCATTTCTCACAACAAAAAATGGCAAAAATAGTTTGGTTTTTAATTTGGAAGACAGTGTCAAGAAAATAAAGGACCTATTCACATCCCAACAAAAATTCTGGGGATGCAGGTCAAGTAAAAAAGGAGGACTGTCCCATTTTTTACAGGATGAATGACAGGTTTACCCTCACTGGATTCATATCCATCAAATAATGATCTGAATGATTGTTTTGTCTGATCCCTCATTGAAAGTGTACCACATGTACAGTTCATTCTGAAGCTTGAACAGATTAAAAAGACTGTCATAAATTACCTGCAGCCTTTTTTTAACAAATCAGGAGCAAAGCTTTCTCTTTTACTGAAATACACTAGTTTAGATGGGTTTAGGAGATCAAAATAATGGATTATTTCAAATGATGCAAATATAATTATCTGATTACTGATTGTTAATGATTTCAAAGTACAGTCTCTGACAATGGCCATTCTGTGATTCACAATGTGAATCCTTTTTAACTGAATCACCTCTTCGTCTAAGACCATAGTAATTCAAAATTATCCCTCTCCTTTTGCAGTTAGTTTTGAAATTTAGTAATTTTATTATTGCAGTATAAAATAACATTTCTAGACTTAAGTACATTAACTAAAGCATCAAAGAAGGAAAGTAAGTTATATAAAGCCTTCATTAAAAATATATCTTTGAGGCTGCTTAGGAAGTTAGAAAATCCTTTAGCTGTCATTTTAGTTAAATTGCCCAAGTTTCCCCTTTTGTTAACATGATAAAAAGGATAATTAAAGCTTCACTGTCTTCACTAACTGGATAAGTCTAGAGGTAAAATTCCATCAAGTGGAAGGTAATGAGTGTAGTTTCTTTGAATGTGAAAGCAGAAAGTCCATGTAACCTCTGAAGGAGAAAAAAAGGCATGCAGTGATTTGAGGGCCTTGTTCTTTTAAATTTCAAGTTTTAATTGAAAAGATTAATTTCTCAAAATAAGTCTGCATAAACTTTGAATGGCATAGCATGATTAGTTCTCTAGCAATCCTCTGTTGAAGTTTTCCCAACATATTATGATGGCATCACATTTGCCCAACAGAGCAGTCTGTCATTCAGTTGTAGTGCACAGCTCTTGCAACTTGGTTACAGTATTGCTGTGCATTGTGCTCATTATTGTAATCATTATGACTGTGTGTTGTGTTTCTGGGTGTAGTAATCATTTTGAACATAAAGCAGTAATGTAAGTTTTCATAAATTCCCCAGAAGAGATAGATCATAGGAATGATATAATGGGTGGTTAAAAAGATTAGTTGCGAAGACTTCATTCCAAGCAGGTTTTCACGTGTATGCTCTGTCCATTTTACTGAAGATGATTACGTACAATTTTGTGTATTAAAATCCATTCTTCTTAAAATTAAATCATGTCAAATTTTAAAAATGAATGCTGTTCCTTCTCTGAATCTGAGGGGATAGAAAGAATCAGATTCATCATTAAAACGGAGGACAGTTCTTATCTAAGGAAAAAGATTGTTTGTGAAGCCATTTCAGAATCAGAAGCAAGTGCTAGTTTCCAGTGTTGCGAAGTTAATTGTGAAAATGTAAATCAAAATGAACCAGATGAAAATCAAGAAAAATCAGACAGTGAACGAATAGAGCAACATAAAGATTTGTCTGAAATTGCTATTCAGTGTGAAATACGACATAGGATACAGATATCTTGAAGCTGATAGTGAGGATTACTATGGCACTTTGACTTTAGACAAATCATTCACACTATCAGCTGATAACTATGATGACATGGATGAGGAAATGGAAAGTTATGTGTTTGTTGGAAAGGAAGAAATGAAGAATACAATGTTTATTCGTCATTTGAGAAAGTCTTATGTATCTTTTTGTATTTTGTACAAAATGTGGTAAGATGCTTACAACTATGAAACCTTCATGTAGGGAACCATGCTTAAGAGTTGAAACTGAATGCATAGTGGATCACAAAAATGCGCGGTGTTCATACGAAAATTTAAATACATAATCTTCACTGTGCTTGAGATAAGTTACATCTGTGTATATGAATGGAAATGGGGTTTACGCTTTTCAAACTTTTTGTGAAACAATAAATTTAGCGACTCTGGGACACCAAACATTTTATAGGTTAGTAAACGCATACATCAGTCCTGGAATTAGGAAGGTTTGGAGTCAAAAGAGAGATGGGCAGTTCGAAATTCCTTTGAACAAAGTCTGGTTAGCTGGTGATGGCCAATACGATAGCCCTGGGTTCTGTGCCAAGTATGTAACGTATATGGCAATAGACATAATAATAGAAAAAATCTTAGATTTTGTTTTGCAGAAAGATACTATTACTAGAGAACTAGAAAAACTGGTGTGTGAAACCTTAATCACTCATCTCTTATCTAAAGGACCAAACCTACAGCTGTTTCTTTCTGACAGGCATCATGGAATAAGATAGCTGATACATAACAAGTAGTGCACGAGTATGACGTATGGCACATGGCCAAATCTTTACAAAAGAGGCTAAAAACAACTGAAAGTAAATCACAATTTGTAAATGAATGGAAACAAAGTATTATTAATCATATATGGTGGTCAAGTCAATCTTATGGGGGAGAGGAAGTAGTTCTTATTGAAAAATTCAAATCTAATTTGAATTATGACTGCAATATTCACTCCTGTCTGGAAATAAATTTATGAATGAATGTGAGCATGATGACAGAGAATCAGATTAAAAAAACATACTGGATAAGAAAGAACTCCCTTGATTACAGACTTCTGTTGCCAGTAATAAATGAAACTTCATTTATAGAGGACTTAAAGAATACCAAACATTATTGCTGATTGGAAGTTTAAAATCTTTTCATAATGTTATATTAAAATATAAACAAAAGAGAAGTCACTTCAATTTCAAAGGAATGATATTGCATACAATGCTGGCTATTTTAGGCTACAATGAAAATATGGCGAGAAATGTGACTGGTGAGAAACTAAGATGCTCAAAGGCAGATAAGAAATGGGTCATTACGTCAATGTCTGAAAAGAAAAGTGATGAATGGTTGAAAAATATATTGCAAGAAGTAATAAGTAGTGTGAAAGAAAACTTTCCAATTATAACAGAACTGTGATGTCCCCACGTGTATTGCTACAGTCCCGTGGCCTGAGACATTAGAAGAACCAAGGATAGCAAGTTCAGCAGATTTCACGAGATGTGAATCAACAAAACAGGTAAACTTCACAATAAATTTTGTCTTGAATTCATGGGGCAAAATATAAACATTTGTTTTACTTACCTTTTACTTTAATCAAAGTATTCAGCAGCTCGGTTAGCAGCAGCTTCTAAATGTATATAATTGCCATATAGTTATGGAAATCGCTCTTATATTTTATTTACTATGCAAGAAAGTATGACATACCTATTTGTCTTTCCCAAAGCTTTCCATGAATTAATCCATATCCAAATTGTCTATACGCCACGTAGCGGAAATCTTTAATTTTAGCGGAAATCCATGTACAGGAACCTTTACTCAGCAGTACAAGCAATCTATATGACTGACTGACTGACTGGGCTATGCTGATGTCATCACTCGCAACACATGCTGATATCAACAGATAATTTGAGGTTTCTTTCTTTTTTTTTAATTTTTATTTATGGACGCTCTTTAACTACTGTGGTCCTTAGCGTCCCATTGTATATTGGGCATGAAAGACCAGTAATTTTGCTCAGAGGCCTCTTTATCAGGCTTGAGGTTCTTTTACGTGCCGTAAATCTACGGCATGGGAGCACCGGCTTTACTTCCCTTCCGAAGAAAGCCATGCTAAGAATTTTTACACCCAAAAAATCCATCACCCTCTGCCGAGTTTGAACCCGCGACCTCAGGAACTAGATGCTAGCATGGTAACCACTACACTGCGGAGGACGACAACAGGTAATAAATAGTGTTCCAGACATCATACAAAATCACTGTTTTTTGTATTGTTGTTTTCTCAGCGATATCTTTTTTAGTAATGAATAATATAAATAGGTGTTTTGGAAGCAGACCTTTAAGACCACTAAAAATATTTTAAGCTCTTTGTTACATTCTAACAGTTGTTATAAGACCAAATTCATTGTATGAGCATAACAGTGTGTACAGGGAGCTTTAGGATACTTTTCCAATACTTTGCTTTGAAATCCATTAAGATGGCGGCTCATCACAGAAGACCCATGTATGTATGAGCAATTAGCTGGTCCTCATACTCATATGAGTATATTATTATATATACATTATTTCATTAACATGGTTGAATAGGGTTGCTGCAGTTTTATCAGCGGTCATGAAATCTAAGAAACCATTCCATGATTTTTTTCTGTTGCTGAAAAATAACATAAAGCAGTTGACATTTGAGATGTGTTACATATGTCTGGTATTTTGTCAAGCACAATAGTTATAAAATCTGTATTCTGAATTTCATGGTAAATTTCATCTCTCATTACATCAGCTACAGAATTTATCAAATCATTTTGAATGCTTGCTGAAGTACCGTAGAAAACTGTAGAAGTATGTAAATGTTATTTTAACATGGAATCAAACTCTGGACTTGTAATAAGAAATTCCATATAATAGTTTTTGAATTACAGTTTCACTAGCCATCTTAAAAATCTGAAGTCCTACAGTTGTAAATGCAAATGATGGAGGGAGGATACCACACAAGTACTATAAACTCAAGTCATTGAAACTGAAACAAATGCCTTGGCCCCTGTAAGGCACAAGGTGGAAAGAATGAAATGCATGCAGTCTGGGATGCACACAAGGCATTACCAATGACTTGCTTGTCCAGCTGCCACATTGTAACACTTGCTTATCTGTTATTTGAAAGTAAGAAAAAATAAACTTTTTGTTTTCATTTTTCTTTGGGCATTGATACATGATTTGCACATCCAGAGGAGACACCACTGATATATGTGTATATTTATTTATTTATTTATTTGTTTTATGGTTTTCTACTTCTTTAGATTTATAACAGAACATTTTAATATACATTAGCTTTCACACTACTAATGGGTTTATTTCATTAAATAATCAACAGTTACAACAGAATGTAAGGGGTAAGAGGGAATGCAGCTTAAGTTCAATATGTGCCAAAGATGGACACAATGATTTTCAAGAATTTCCTCTCCATTCAGAAAGATTTTGTACAACTGATAAACTATAAGAGATAAACCAAAACTTACTCCACAGAAACTGTTTCTCTCTTTTTAAAATACACAATTTGTTACAAATAACCTTTCTTTGTGGCATGAATTGTTCCTTATATCTATTGATATTGGTTTGAATTTTTCAATACTTTGCCATATTAATTTGAATTCTGTCATCATTCAGTTGTTTCTCACAATGTCATGGACAGAGTATATAGTTGCCCACTTTTTAACATTTTACTATCACTTCAGTCTCCTGTATGCCTCTTGTACCTACAACTAAATGTGTAATGAAAGCATTTCTGCAAATGTTTACCTTGAATGACAAAGTAGATAGAAGAATAAGCTTCCACAAGAACAGTTTGTTGAAGCTATACAAAATTAAATGATAGTGGGTACAGAAAGTCATCTGAGTGGAACACATCAGGTTCCTTATTTAAAGTTATTGTAGTTAAAAATTGACAAGTATTTTTCCAGAAAATACAACTTGGTTAAACATTTATTATTTCAGAGTTCCTTAAACTTAATAGACAGAAAACCTCAGTTTGCTACAATAAATGGATTTACAGATACTTATATGCTAAGCCTTCTGAGGTGATTTCATCTGAATGACCACCAGATACTGTGAATGAAAAAGTTTGCTGGACACATACATTTTAAAACCTTATGCAACATACATGTAGGTACTTAGCTCAATGTAGAATGCTGTATGGAATAACATCCTCTTCAGTGAGAATCACAAATATGAAAAGCGGTACAGTACATGAGGTTTAAGTTGAAACATGACCATTTTGATGCCACCTGACTGGTGTAGGAGGGTGTGTGCTAATGACAGTCCAAGTGCTGAGAAACCCTGTCACAGCCACCTTTCACTGCCCAATTTCTCAGTACCAGTTGAACTTTGGGTAGTGAAATATGGAAAATATCCTGATTTATTCGGCCGTCCTTGCTTCACTGGCTTTCATACTGTTACAAGTGGGTGTTGGTGGTTCTCTTCTTAATTTCATGTTTCAACCTAACCCAGATTTTAAATAGTTAGTTTCAATACTAAAGGTTTTGAGATTAGGCAGTTAAGGATTACCAACTGTCGCATAGAATACAGTACTCTCTTTTTCTACTTTCCATGTTTCAACTTAAAGCAAATGCACTATTAGGTAATAGTGAGAGTGGTCATACAAGATTAGGATATTTATTATGGTGCCATTGTAATAAATGTGAAAACTTGAGTATACGTGAATGTTACTACACCCTTAGGAAAGTACAAAATCAATGTCTTGGAAGGTAGTGTTGAGTGTGTAATATTAAGGATTTATTTTCTCCCTTCATGTGAACATTGATATGCAACGTAGATACAGCTTGAAGTTAATGCTGGCTACAATGATATAAGATTTTAAAAAAGAAGAAAATAAGCAAAAAATATCACCATGCAAAAGAAAAACAATCTATAGTAGTAGATTTGTAGATTTATTTCCATCTTTCTTTAATACAATGTTACAAATATAATATACATTTAAAATTTTCTCCTATACCTTAACTTCTAGATTGTATGTATGGGATAAAGCTACTATACCATCTCTGCACTTTCTTAGGCTCTTTGTCCACTTATCTCTTTATATTTCCCAAAAATTTCTCCACCATTTTAATTGTTTCTGCCATTAGCCTTGCCAGCATTTTAACTGGTACCATTCTTTATTTAAATTATCCCATTTTTGTTACATATATTATCTCTACATTTTTTAAGCTTTTCACGTTCTATTAGGCAATGGGAAATACTACCAAATTTTTCATCATAATACATCTCCCCGAGCAATTATTTCCTATTCTTTTTTAAAATAGTATTCCTGTGTGTGTCCAAGCAAGACCTAATCTTTCAAATTGATCCCATGTGTCTACTATCTCCTCCCTTCCCCAATTTCTTGTAATAGGTTTTGTACAAAATCAACAAACTTTATTCTCAAAACTAGCCCAAATCTCTTGTTTCTCTCTGTCTTCCACCCTCATTATCAGTACTTTCCAAAATCCACTGTTATTGTTTTTATCTAATAGCCAAATATGCATGCCAATTTCTTCTAACTATTTGTCCCAAGCCAAACTCTCTTCCTATTACATGTTTTTGGAACTTTATGCATTCTTTTATTATATTACCGTCACCTAAATGTATACAGAGTGAATCACTTAAAACTTGCACCGCAAATATTTCGGAAATGGAAAGTACTATTGATGTGCAGTTTTCACAACATTGATTGGTAGTCAGGGGCTCGTACATTTAGCCTATAAACAGATTTTAATAATACTGAGAAAGTGTATTTTTTGAGCAAACATACAATTTTTTAAATGGAACAATGCCTAGTTACATCAACAGAATAAAGGTAGGGTAAATTAGAATGTCAATGGTCTTTGTTGCAGGATTCTAGTGCAAGTGGTTTACGAGAAATTGCATTTTGAAAAGCTTCTACCCCGACAATTGTTTGTCGCATCCAACCTGCTTAGTTGCTAGATACCATGTTGTTGTTATGTTTGTTTGCATTGTGTTTTCTGTTCATTGATTACATCGCGACTTTCTGGTCAGTTAGTTTGTGACAGTTCGAGTAGTAAGTCATGAGTGGAAAATGGGGTTTACTAATGCAGAAAAAGCCGACATGCTCATGGTGTATGGAGAGCGTAGGAAGAATGCAGTTCATTCCTGTAGGTTGTATACGGGAACGTATCCCAATAAACATCAACCATCTCGGCAATTATTTATCAACCTCTTCAACCAATTACGTGAAGGTGGTACTCTAACAGCTAGAAAACGTAACAGAAACAAACAAGTGACTGGAGAAGAGGCAGAAATTAATGTTTTTGCTGCCGTTGCAGTAGCTCCACAAATTAGTTCCCGCACAATCACATGTGTAAGTGGCATAAGTCAGGCAAGTGTACTGCGCATTCTCCATCGAAATAGGTTCCATCCCTATCACATCTCTCTCCTTCAAGAGCTGCATGGAAACGATTTGGAGAATCGTGTTAACTTTTGTACATGGGCATTAAGACATGATACTCCAGATTCATCATGTATCTTGTTTAGTGATGAGGCAACATTTACTAATCATGGCCAGGTAAACCGCAGAAACATGCACTATTGGTCTGTTGACAATCCCCGTTGGCTTCGTCAGGTGGAACGTCACATCCATGGAGTTTAAACGTGTGGTGTGGGATAGTGAACCATCACCTCATAGGCCCTTTATTCATAGAAGCAACAATGAATTTGCACAAGTATCACAGCCTCCTGACAGACCATCTGCCACAGATGCTAGATGATGTTCCTTTGCAGACTAGGAGGAACCTGTGGTACCAACATGATGGCTCTCCAGCCAAGTACTACAGCTTGCCTTAACGGATTGTTTCCAAATCGTTGGATAGGACGAAGAGGACCTGTACCTTGGCTGGCCCATTCACCGGATCTGACCCCTTTAGACTTTTTTCTGTGGGGAAGGCTGAAAGACACTGTCTACAAGGATGTACCAATTATACCAGACGATATGAAACAAAGTATTACTGCTGCCTGCTCTAAAATTTCCACTGAAATGCTAGAACGTGTGCAGCAATCTTTCCATAGCAGACTGGAAGCGTGTATTGAAGCTGCCAGTGGTCATTTTGAACACAACCTTTGAAGGGCTATGTTCTCTTTACTTGTAAGAATCCACAGAAGTATTGTAATTCCCTTTTGTTTTTCTTTAGTTTGTGCTACCACAGGTTGTACAAGCGTCGGTGTGTAAAACTTTCAAAATAAGATTTCTCGTAAACCACTTGCACTAGAATCTTGCAACAAATGCCACTGACATTCTAATTTACCCTACCTTTATTCCGTTGATGTAACTAAGCATTGTTCCATTTAAAAAATTGTATGTTTGCGGAAAAGATACACTTTCTCAGTATTATTAAAATCTGTTTATAGGCTAAATGTATGAGCCCCTGACTACCAATCAATGCTATGAAAACTGAACATCGATAGCACTTTCCATTTCTGAAATATTTGTGGTGCAAGTTTTAGGTGATTCATTCTGTACATCTGTACCAATATTTCAAAATTCTCTCCACTATTATGCCTTTTCTCCCTACCTTTCCTAACTCTGCCAGTGCCATGTCCCTAGGTGAGCTTTTGGGTAATCCCAGAACTTCCCTACAAAGCATTCTATGGACCGCATCAGATCTTTAGGCACTCCTTTGTCACTCCTTAGATTTCTGTTCCATATAACATATTTGACTCAACTACTGCTTCATAAATTGTTCCTAGCCAATTCATTGTCAGTGTGGGTGTTTTATATAAGCAGACTCGTAACAGCTTTCATGGCTAGTTTTCCTTTCAGTTAAGCATATCTAAACTGCACCTCCCATTTCCCCTTGCTTGAGAATTTGATCCCCAAGTAATGAAATTCCTTTACTCCATTTTTAAACCATCTTTCATCTCTTTTAATTTTGACTCTTTCTTGAATACTATTATCTTTGACTTGTGTGTGTTCACCTTTAAGCCCCATACCTTTTACAATGTGACAATTTCATTGATGGCATGCTGTAATCCTATCACTGTTACTGCCCCTGCAACAAGATCCCAAATGGTAGCCCTGGTATCTCTTTCTTCCCTATAACTGGACAATGCTTATTAGTTTTCATTGTCCTACCTAAAACATCATTTATAAATAAATTGAATAATACTGGACTTGGTTTACATCATTGCCTTGAACCTAAATTTTGCTACAATCAGTAATTTCACTTCTTTTGGATTTAACACAAAATTTATTTCCCTTGTCCAATTTTTGTATTCCCTCAATAAATGAATGACTTCTCATTTACTCCTCAATTTGTATGCCAAAATGTCCCAATTTATAGTGCTGAAAGCCTTCTCAAAGTCTGCAAAAAATGCATACACCCTACCCATTTTATTTCTTTAGGTACTTTTCACTATAGTGTGAATTATCATTATATTATCTATTGTTCTTCTTCCTCTCCTAAAACCTGCTTGGTATTCTGACAGCTTACCTTCCATCTCTGTCCACTCGTATAATCCTTGAGCTAATACACTGGTGTATATTTTAATATAGGTAAATAATAAACTAATTCCTCTGTAGTTGCTTTGGTTATTTGTATGTCCTTTCCCTTTATATAACGGTATAATAACGCTCTTTTTCCAACTCAGGTATAACTTTCTTCTTTTTAAATCCATTTAATAGTTCCATCAACAGCTTCATACTACCTCCTATTTCCACAAATGTTTTCCAAAATGATTCTTTTTCAGTTTCTTTATCTCATATTCTACCTCTCCTACTGTAATTTCTGCAGGTAATCAACTCTCTTCACATACTTTCCCAAATATGCTTCACTTTCTTGAATTCTTTCTCCCCAACACGCCTTTAAAATAATATTCCTATTCCCCTTGGTGCTGACTTAACTATTTGCTTCTTTCTGGAATACCCTTAGCAACTGACCACATATGATTATTACCATTATCTCTAACAAACCCATTAATCTTTTCTCCCATTCCCTGCTGCCATTCCTTTTTCTCATAGTAAGCATTTATAGCCCCTTTTAATCAATAAGAAATTTACCTATCATCCTCCTCTTCTGGCCTCTTCCATCTAGACAATTCTGTGAATACTTCTTTCTTTGCCTTTACACACTCAACATCACAGTGCTTTTCATTTACTTTAAGATTCACTTCCATCCTACTTCCTGCCCACTTAGCCATTGTTTCTAACCTTTCCAATGCTTCTACAATGCCAAAATTTTCTTAATTCCCCACTTTTGAGACCAAATTACTCCTAAATTGTTCTGCATACCCCTCCTTCCATTTATAACTTCTAATTTGTTTTATTACCTACTATTATTTTATCTTCCTTGTAACTTAGTCCTAATCTTATTTTTAGCTGAAAATGACCACTATTTGTTATTATGTTCATGATTTTAAAATCTTCAATCACCTCATCAACTCCTGTGCTGCACAACATACGAGGTGTGGCAAGTAAATAATGAGACTGGTGTCATAAATGTGATTTATTGCAAACAAAATTACAACTAACTTTTATCCCCCTCCAATATCTATACACCGCTGCATACGTGCCTTCCATTATTCAAGGCAATGCTGTAGGTCAGAGGTGGCAAAAACGGGACTCGCGAGTCATTTTGACTCTCTCTCTCTCTGCCACTGTCCTTTTGTTTTTCACATACCTGCGTGATGCAGTGCGTGTTGCACATTTGGTGATTCACGGATGGAAGGCGCTTTCACCAACCTTGCTGTAGGTCATTCATTGCCACCCTCTTCAAGAACTCTGCCGTTTTTGCTTTCACCTCTTCAACAGACTGAAAATATGTTCCCTTCAATGCACTTTTCACTTTTGGGGACAGATAAAAGTATAACCAAGATCTGGTGAATACAGAGGATGTTCGAGCACAGGAATGCACTTGTCCACTAAAAACTTATTCACAGATACGGCATTGTGGGCTGGCGCATTGTCCTGATGCAGAAGCCATGTGTCGTTCTTATATAAATCCGATATTTTCTTCCTTACTCTTTCCCTCAGCTTGATTGGAACTTCTTTATAGTATTTCTGATTAATGGTTTGATCCTCAGGTACCCATTCAGTCATGATAACATCCCTAATATCTAAAAAAAACGACCAGCATTGCCTTCAGTTTTGACTAGATCATTCGTGCTGTTTTCATTCTTGGCAATGTGGGAGTCTTCCAGTGCATCAATTGACGCTTTGTTTCTGGGTCGTACTGGAAGATCCATGTGTCATCACATGTGATGACACATGTGAGCAAGTCCAGTTCTTCATTGAGTCGTTCCATAACATCAGAGCAAATGTTCTTTCGATGGTCTGTTTATTCCCTGAGAGAGGTTTTTCAGAACCAGTTTTGCACAAAGTTTTGTCACGTTAATTCATCATGCACAATTTGTCTTATTGTCTCCTCGTTCATGTTCACCATGTCTGCAATCATCCGAATGCTCAGAAGTCGGTCTTTCCATACAATTTCATTAACTTTCTGAATGTTTGCTTCAGTTCTTGAACTTATAGATCGACCGGGATGTTCATCATTTCAACCTCTTCTCGACCTTCTGAAAACAGTTTGTACCTTTCAAAACCTTGCACACGTAACATAGCATTATCACCAAACACCGCTTTAACACATGAAAACATTCCATTGGCAACATTTTTAATTTCACGAAGAATTTGAGGTTAATGCGCTGCTCAATTTTTAAGTTCACCATGCTCGTGGCATTACTACAGAACAACATCCTCTACAGCCAAGGCTTAAAGACAAACTAAAGCAGACAGAAAGACAAAACGAATGGTGGCTGCTCTTGAAGGTTCAAGCTCAACTACATTTCAATACCAACCTCCACACATGCGGTTGCACGATAGGGGGTGCGCAGCCTCGTTATTTAATTGCACGATGTCCAGCTAAATTTCCAACAGTGAACTCTCGCCACTGATCTTCTCCTTTGAGGACCAGACAATATACATTTCCCAAACATGTTCTACAAATTAACCCTGTATCTGGAAGGGGAAAGGGAGGGGGAAAAAAGAATATATAAAATATATATGCTGCATAACAAAACGTTTTAAAAATATGGAATTTTCTTAGCATGGTATTTACACCAGTAAGATACACATTACTTATCTGACTCCAATGTATTCATATGCTCTATCTGGTATTATATATTCATTCACAAATGTGTAAAATGTAATGTATCACCATTCTAATAACAGATCTTGGATGAACATCAGTTTGGGAGTATAACCTACATGTTTTAAGTATCCTCAGCATGGAGTAATGTATGTATAAATTGAAAATTCTTTCACAATCATGGTGATGATGTCTTTTACTGCTGTGGATAACCTAACAGAAAAAATTGTGTTGTCCAACATGGTGTCCTACATTTCAGAACCTGAAATCTTCTTTTTGAATGACTGTCATCTGGCCACTCTTATTCCCAGCCCATGCTTCTGTTACAGTCCTAACTGACAGTTGTTTCACAAAATTATCAAGTGAAAGGTTTCTTCCTTTATGTTCTTGTATTTATTATACACAAACATTGCACACACATATCATGGAATAAAATCCAATTCAGAATACTACTTCTTATAATGTTACTCATTATACAGCAGTACTTAAGATTATATTCACAGACAGAGCTATTTATGCCTCAGCACTCATAAAGTAAAAATTAATATTGCTACACTGTAAACTAAATGCATTATCAATTACTACAGAAACAACACATGTACTCGACACTGCAAGGACTGAGACATGCTATTCTTGAAAACGGAGGTATCTCACTCAAAACTGTTTTCCTTCAGCATATTCTTTCTTATGGTCCCCTCCATGTATTTTCTTTTTTATGTGAGGATCCAAGAAGTGGATACACTTTATGTCTAGAAGTGTCATGCATCAGTTATGTGGCTAATGTGTTTGTTTTATATGTGATAAATTCCAATGCATAGCTGGTGTAATAGAAGCATTTAAAAATTAGCACTACTGAGTTGTCATACATAAAAAAGAATTACTTGCCTTTTTGGGGGGGGGGGGGCATGTATAAGCTTATGGATGAACAATGGATAGAACTGCTCAGTGTGTCCAATTCTGCTAGATGTATACATGCTGCAGCTTGAACTTTGAAACATCCATGGAATCAGTAGCACTAAATCAGAAAGTGACATATCTGACACTGGCATTCAAGTTTGGTGAGGATGAGATCTATGAGACACGAGATATACCTTCATTCACAAGTTCTCCACCAGGTTGAAAAACTGTCATTTACAAGTGAATTCATCTCTACTAGTTTTTCTAGCTTATGTTCACCAATGAGTTATTTCTCATAGAAGTTCTCATTGTTGCAAAGTTTCTTCTGAAGAACAGCTCAAGATCAATGTTATGTTGTATTCTGGATATTTCCAAGTTTCCAAAATACCAGACTTTGAAAAGAATATATACTGAACTTAATTTTTTTTATAAAAGAGGACTTCATTAACCCTTTGCCAGCCCTAATGCTCTAAAGGTGCTTAAGACTTAAATATTCTCTGCTGGCCTAAATGCTTCATAACACTCTTGATTCCAAGTGTGTTTAGCGGTTACATTGTGAGCATGGAACAGCATCTGGCTGAAGCCTAGCATAATGCAATCATTTAATACACATTCTTGCAGGTGTATGCACATAAATGAACAACAAGTGCTGACACAAGGCACACACATTCAGTGGCAAATGTAGGAAGTTTCCTGACAACTCACATTAGCTTGAGACAATGGCTTCTAGATCTCGTATATCCTGTAAAGGCCTAACAGATGTGGAAATTTTAGACAAAAGCACTGAACGTGATCTCTCAGAATTCTGATCCAAAGAAGGAGGATGCAGATAAATACAGTGTCAGTGAACAACAGAGATGCTCGACGTCCTGGAAACAAGCAAAGATGGGGCATTGATAATAGCAATGCTAAGATTTTGCATATATTATATTTTGTACTCAATGTATCCATTGTGAACAATTCATTACGAATGACCTCACAAACTGAGCAGCATATGTGGTGCCAGGTAACTGACCATCATAAAAAGCTTGGTGCATCAACTTATAGGAACATTTACATCTCACAAGCATACTGCATTTCTTGGCCTTTATCATCACTTAAAAGAGAACCTCACGTCATACAAAAAGCTTGGTGTGTCAGCTTATAGGAATATTTGCATCCTGCAAGTGTACAGGCAAGAAAGAGGTTTGCCTCCTGGAACTGCATCCCCTAGTCTTTATCACCGCTTAACAGAAAATCTCAGGCCATGCAAAAATGTGTGCTTTGTGTTATGAGAAAAAGAGAAGAGCTCCATCTGGAAGGGGTAAAAAGATAACTTGTGTGTGGGATGTTTTTTTGAGTACCATCAGCAGCGAAATGTATGAGTACAAAATTAGGTAAGTTGGCCAATACTTGCTTTAAACATTTAGAATAAAATCCTAAAAGAATCTCATTTGTATCTTGTTTAGTTTATTTTGTATATTCTTTTTTGTTTTGTGCTTTTTTTTTCTTCTCTTTCTTTCTTTTTCAAGGGAAGACATAGTTTCTTCTATAGGCAATTGAATTTAAATGTCCATCTGAAAAACAGAGCCTCCATGTACATGCACTAATGCTTTAAATGGGAGCAGCAAAGGGTTAATTGAACATATACTTCTGTTAGTGGTTACCTAAAACAGAAGATTGATTTATGTAAGTCTGAGCTCAAATCCTAATAAAAAGTTTTACCAACTTTATGTCTCTTGTGTACAGCTGAAGCCTCTCAATGTAAATTTGTTTAGGTAAGTAGTATTTATTGCTGGCAAAAATCAATACTGTCAGCAAAGTGTAGTTAATTTCTGTCTGAGCCTGAGTTGTTACATATGTAATAACACCACACAGAAATGTATTAAAATGCTTAGTCATCACAGTGTCAATTTGAATAGAAACATTCTCTAGCTTATCACGTCCTTGTTTACACAAACATTTTCTTCAAAGTGCTGTGCGGCCATTTCTTCTGGAAACAGTGTGTATTCTTTTGTTTGGGCAGAAATAAGAATCTATTATTTTAATGCAAAATTTAAAATTATGGTAAGCTGTAAGTTTCATTGTTATATTCTAGGGAATTTCTTTAAATGCTTAGAACACTCTCGTCATACCAAAAATACCTTCATCAAAAATATACCTCTTTAACCAGGAGCAATAACTTCAAAACTGTATATACTTCAACAGTTTTACCGAGTATGTGCACAAAACACTACATCTAAATGTATCCCGGATGACTTTCAGGTTTATTTAAATATCCCTGCAGACAGAGGTAGCGGGAGAGTGTGTTTTGCTTTTACTGTCTTCTATTCTTGAAAAATATTGAAGGGAATGAAGTTTGAAGAATCTTAGGAAAGAAAGGAATGTTCAAACATATAACTGCTACTATCACATTCAACAAATTATGTAACCAGTGGATTGGTTGATCAAAATGCATAAAGGGGCCAAAGGTCCTTCCAGGCAAAGAGGGTAAGGTAAGACTGCATGGGCTACAGGATTGCTTCACATACCATTGACTACATACACTTGGCAGCCTGCTTCCATGCTTAAACTGCCACATCCCTAGCTTTTTCCCCATTAACATCTTCCTCCCTGTAAGCTCCATTACCCAAAAACAGAGAAAGTAAACTTGAAATTCTGGATTAAGTCTTATCCAGTGGGAGGTTAAGGGGGGGGGCTGCCCCCTCAAAGCTTTTATAGTCTCCTCAGAATTATAAAACATTTAAAATCATAATTTCTGTTTCCAATGTATATATTTCAAATGGTTTAGTCCCCCCTTGATGTTTAACATTTTTAATTGCCATTAATAAAGAAATTAATTCCTCCAATGTAGCAGCATATCAATCTTGGAAATTTTCTGTATGGTAGTATTGGCTCTCAGCTATTGTCCTCTGAAATTGTCTCCAGAATGCTAAAAAAATATTTATAAATAATTGCGTCAAAGCTAAAATACCATTTTTGGAGTCCAGGATATGTGGGCAAATACACTATGGAAAATGTAGAGCCAATGATATCTGCAGTCACTCACACAGAAGAAAACCAGAAGTTCCTGCAAAATCTCAATAATGAATTACAGCTATTGAACAATCTTGTACAAGAGACTATCCTTTGAGTCTTTACAGAACAAGTGCTTTAGTATGGGTCAGCTTCTAAACCAGGTTGAAATGGTGATTCCCAGTAGCATAGCAACAGTGGAAGCTACCTTCTCTCACCTCAAATCAATACCTCGACTTTCAATCACTCATAAAAGAAAAGCAGACTTGGTTATCTCGAATCATACGGATCTCACTAAACAGATGGATTTAGCTACACTATTTGATCAAAAGTATCCGAACACCCCCACAAACATGTTTTTCATCTTAGGTACATTGTGCTGCCACCTACTGCCTGGTACTCATCTGTGACCTCAGTAGTCATTAGACATCATGAAACAGCAGAAGGGACGCTCCGTGGAACTCACAGACTTCGAACGTGGTCAGGTGATTGGGTGTCACTTGTGTCAGAAGTCTGTACGCAAGATTTCTACACTCCTAAACATCCCTAGGTCCACTGTTTCTGATGCGACAGTGAAGTGGAAACGTGAAGGGACATGTACAGCACAAAAGCATACAGGCCGACCTTGTCTGTTGACTGACAGAGACCGCCGACATTTGAAGAGGGTCGTAAAGAGTAATGGGCAGACATCTATCCAGGCCATCACACAGGAATTCCAAACTTCATCAGGATCCACTCCAAGTACTATGACAGTTAAGCATGAGGTGAGAAACATTGGATTCCATGTTTGAGCGGCTGCTCATAAGCCACACATCACGCAGGAAAATACCAAACGACACCTCGCTTGGTGTAAAGAGCATCAACATTACAAGATTGAACAGTGGCAAAACGTTGTATGCAGTGATGAATCATGATACACAATGTGGCGATCTGATGGCAGGGTGTGGGTATGGCGATGCCCGGTGAATGTCATTTGCCAGCGTGTGTAGTGCCAACAGCAAAATTTGGAGGTGGTGGCGTTATGGTGTGGTCGTGTTTTTCCTGAGGGGGCTAGCACCCCTTGTTGTTTTGCATGGCACGATCACAGTGTAGACCTACATTGATAATTTAAGCACCTTCTTGCTTCCCATTGAAGAGCAATTCGGGGATGGTGATTGCATCATTCAACACGATCGAGCACCTGCTCATACTGCACAGGCTGTGGCGGAGTGGTTACACGACAATAACATCCCTGTAATGGACTGGCCTGCACAGAGTCCTGACTTGACCTATAGAACACCTTTGGGATGTTTTGGAATGCCGACTTCATGCCAGGCCTCACTGACCTACATCGATACCTCTCCTCAGTTCCGCACTCCGTGAAGAATGGGCTGCCATTCCCCAAGAAACCTTCCAGCACCTGATTGAAAGTATGGCTGCGAGAGTGAACGCTGTCATCAAGGCTAAGGGTGGGCCAACACCATATTGACTTCCAGCATTACCGATGGAGGGCGCCACAAACTTGTACATCATTTTCAGCCAGGTGTTCGGATACTTTTGATCACGTAGGTGTTTGTTACAAATTCTGCAAAACAAAGTGAAGAAAACGTTTACCATTGCAATCTAATTGTCATACTTTTCCTTCTATAGACATTGTCATTTTTAACATACGTGAAAAGTGATATGCTGAAAATCTGTATCTATGGACATAATGTTTTGTAATAATATGATTCAGCTATTTGCCAGACAGAATTTCTGACAGCCTTCCCACCCAAATTTGTGGCTGGCTATGGACCTGTGGAGGACTGAAGTGTCTATAGTGTTCTCCCCCCCCCCCCATTTCAATTCTCCTTTTCCCCACACATACCACTTTTAGGTTTTTCATGCACTACATCTAAGGTGCATTAATCTGTAAGCCCCTTTACTTTCATCAACAATACACAGAACTAAAATGGCTGTTGCTACTTTGCAGCACTATGAATGAGTTTGGAGTCTGATGTACAGCCAATTAGAAACACTAGCAGCTCATGGCAGCAGTGACAAATTAGCAAGTTTGCAATAAATAAAAATGTTCGAGTTTTATAATCTATACATTAATTTAATTTCAAAATCCATTAACTGAAAGAAATATTGGAACTCAGAAATCTGTTATAAAATGGGCAAAAACATTAACTGGGGGGTTATGAAATCAGGGTATTACTGTACTTGCTGTCATTATTATGATCTGTTACTTAAGGGGAGGTATCTGTGAAAATTGCTAAAATCCATAGCTTTTGTCACCATGATGTGAAATTTTGTATGTATTTGTGCCAAAGATACCAAATTCCACTTTTCCATCTAAAATAGCTTTTCCCAAAAAAATATTTATTGATATTTTGCTGCAGTTTTAGTGTAGTATAAGAAATGCTCCATGCAAAACATTATTTGTTATAAATAAACTAAACTCTGGCTATATGTACCAAACTTGGTATTTTCATTTGTGTCAAGTAGTTTTGGAGAAAACAAATTATTGAAAACATAGATGACCTTTTTTCTTCAAAATTATTAATTTTCAAAATCAAAATTCAGTAACAAGCTCCTCCCATTCAAAATACGGTTTTATGAAGCAGTTATCTAGGAATATGTGTGCAAAATTTCAAACAACTCTATTAAGAATTGCACTGTAAGGAGCATTTTGAACATTAAAAAATATACAAAAACAGAAAGCGAATAAACATGACTTTAAAGTTTTAAACGTATAACACCATATACGAGGTGCATACAGAAAGCAAATTTCTCTATTTTCTTAAAACAAAGAAAACATAGTTAAATGAAAAATTTTATTGGCAACAGGTACAGCAATGTTTGAGCTATTTTTCGACATAGCCTCCACAAGAACTGAGATAGTCATATCATGGGATCAACTTTTGTATTCCTGTGTCGTAGAAGTCTGCTGCCTGTGAATGGAACCAGCATGTAACAGTCATCATCAGCTCTTCGTCAATGTCAAAATGCTGACCAGAGAACAGGAGTTCCATAAGATGCAAGAAAAGATGGAAATCGCTGGGAGCAAGATCAGGACTGTATGGTGGATGATCAAACAGCTCCCAGCCTGAACTCCTGCAGAACAACTGCTGTGTGCCGAGCTGTATGTGGACGAGCATTGTCATGGAGCAGCACAACACTTGCAAAGCATTCCACACCCCTTGTTTTGAATGGCACATCACAATTTCTGCACTGTTTCACCTCTGAGAAGGAAGTCAATGAGCTGAAAATACCCTTTCTGTCCCAGAACACCATGCACATCATTTTCTGCACTGACAGAGTCTTTGAATTTCGTCTAGACTGGAGATCCACTCTGACGCTAATGCATTGCTGGTTGGTTTCTGGGGTAAAGTGCGAAATCCACGTCTATGAGGATCCTGTTAAGGAACTCGTCGCCGCCATCATGATACCGCTGCAGAAATGTCAGTGCTGCTCCTAAGCGTTTCGTTTTGTGCTCGGGTGTCAGGTTTTTCAGCACCCACCTGACACACATTTCCTGAACAGCATGTGCTTAGTGAAAATTTCATGCAACAAGGATCGCGATATCTGCGGAAAATGGCTACTGAGCTCCGTAATCGTAAAGCGACGGTTCTCCACGATGCGCTGCCGCACCAGCTCAACAAAGTCATTGATGAGGAACAGTCGCCCACTGCGTTCATCATAGACACTTTGATGACCTTCGGAAAACCACCTACACCAGCGACGCACTATCTGTTTGCCCAGTAGACTTGCCGATGAATTTCGACCGGCACTGTGTTTTGTGCAGTAAGGAACTTTATCACTGACCGAACCTCGCAGGCGGCGGGAGAATGACGAATAAGAGCCGCCATTTCGGGTTACTGCTGCCGCGCTACTGGCACTAGGCAGGACCTGTCCGGCCGGCATATGATTGATGCATCAGATCTGTTACGCATGCGCAATTTTCCCGACTAAATACAACTACTTCAAAGGAAACAAGATCGGGAAACTTACTTTCTGGAATATGCCTCGTATTTACTGTTTTAGAATTCCCCTAAATCATAGGAAGTTCCTTCAACTAATTGTTTAGCTTCCTCTTCTTTAAATCTTACTACTCTTAACTGTTTCTTTGATTTGAATGTACTTAGAGCTCTCTGATTTAATCTTCATCTATCCCTAACACTACTGCTACTTTTGCTGACTGGATGTACTTAACTAGCCGCAAACCTTTACTTTGCATACAGAGTAGTCTCACAACCCATATTGAATTCACTGAACAGCTGAAGTCACTGCAATTTCTTTCTAGAAACAAAAACCTCTTTGGGACATTTACTCCATATTAAACTATGCAAACTCTCATTTATATTTTGAGTTCTTCCTTTAGTATACCTCTCTAACTAGAGGCTAATCTCTGATATGCTGGCATTATTGCACTCACTACATTGGATGAAAAATGTTCTCCTGAGAACTTTACATTTCAATTTTGATTTTTTTTCACTGCACGTCTAAGGCCTGTTCCCAAATGCTTAGTAATGTAGTTCAAACATTCATTTTTAGCAATCTGAATATCTGGAACATACACTGATAAGGACTGAAGAAGCAGGTGTGTCTGAGTTGCCATCAGAAACAATGGTAGTGTAACACATATTACACAAAGCAGCTTTGCCAAATATCTTTGGCAGCTGCTTCCATATATCCAGAAGATTCCGAGTAATTTGCCTCACATTACCATTTTCTTTGCGAATCTTAACCCACACTACTACCACCTAACTCTTTACCCTTCACTACACATGTGCTACAATACTTGGATTTAATTTCAAAATCTATGACCAAACCAGTGACAATATCTATCAATTCCATAAACAAAATTATCTTCCCTCTTGTGCCAAATACCATCATATGACACAAATATCAACAGTCATGCTCAGAAAGATCTGGATTCACATCAAAGTGAGCACAACAAACAGCCCTGTGTGCCATATTTAGCACTTCACACAGCAGCAATTCACTTTCGTTGCTTCTATCTGACAAGGTACCATAAATCAGTGTTAAGAAAACTTGAAACCGATTTACACACCGATGTACCTAACAAATTGATGAAAAACATGCAAATTGGTTTTATGGAGCAAAATTTGGCACCTCTTAATGTGCCGTCCTGCCCCGCAGACAATCACCTTTATGGCCATTTTTCTAAATATACAAAAAATGAAACGAAAGAGTACACTGAATGCAAAACCCTTGAATATTACACCCTATCATGCATATATATATATATATATATATATATATATATATACACATACATAAGTTACAGGATGGTAAAGATGGTGGAATTTAAGTGTCCAATCCGAAGTGAAGTTCTCTTGAACTGCTGGCATGAAGCGTTGTGAAGTAGGTGAGAGACAGAGAGCAAAAGCACTGACTGTGAGCGCAGTGAACCTTGCACTGTGAGTTGTGTATGGATCATTCCGAAGCAAGCTTCTGCCTGTAAAAATTAACCCTCTTAATGTAGTGAATGCATTATATATTCACTTTAAAGAAAAGAATTCCCAGCTCACCATTTTAACCAAAGAAGATGAGTCAATGTTCCAGTATTTAGTAGATACATTACAGTCTGATACAGAAATAATATATAGAGTGAGCCAAAAAACTCTGAACCGCCTATGCAGTGTTTTTCCTGTCCGCATCCTTGGCACTCGTCGCCATCTGCCGCTATCATAGAAAGGTGCGGATGAAACCATACATTTTTAAAACTACTTTTAAAGGCTTTACTTACCAACTTTACGAAAGGAGATGCTGAAACTGGCCACCGTCGTTGTCCATACATTTTTGGCCCCTCTTTAGGAAACTATCCATCACTTGCCGTAGTTCACATTGAGAAATTTCCTGGTGGATATTTTGCTTTAATTCTTCCAGGGTATGTGGGTTTGTCTCTTAAAATTTATGTTTTAAGTTAGCCCGGAAGGGTATTTTATGAACAATATTACCAGTTGCACAGTGTTTTTCCACTGAGTATGTGGAAATGTGATAAAAACATAACGCACTGCTGCTATAAACAAAGTCACGCTGTTGTGGTTTTGATGTGCAGTGTGAACTTTACAGTAAACTTCAGGCCACAGGAAGTGTTAAGGATAAGAAATCTAAAAGATGGCATTCGGTTCTTACCGAAGAAACATTAGACAACATCGGTCATCGTTTTGAAAATTCCTCCCAAAAATTCCATGATGGATAGTTTCCTAAAGAGGTCCAAAAATGTATGGGGAACAACGGTGGCCAGTTTCAGCATTTCCTTTCATAAAGTTGGTAAGTAAAGCCTTTAAAAGTAGTTTTAAAAAGTTGCATGGTTTCATCCGCACCTTTATATGATAGCAGCAGACGGCAACGAGCGCCGAGGACGTACACAGGGAAAACACCACACAGGCGGTTCGGAGTCTTTTGGCTCACCCTGTATATGCAGACTTTAGATATTAATGGATACAAACCAGTATCTGAAACAGTGTTATTGCCCAACAAATATGAATCTCCATCATCATTAAAACAGGAATCAACATCAGAAGGTCTACAGAGCCCAGAAAAACATACAGTAGGTCATTGGAAGAAAAAAGAAAGGTTATAAACACATGGTTGGGTGCAAAGAAATGGAAGCCAAAGCGAAGATTTCCCCACTCATTATGAAACTCCATGAAAAACAGATATCCTCGATTGCAGCACGAGATGCAGTTGTACTGCTTTAAGGAAGATATTGCATAAGTGGATTCTATTGGCACGTCATCTTCTAATTTCTCGCATGCGTGTGAAGTCGGTTCAGTCAGAAAATTGCCCATATTGAGTTTACAGCATGTTGTTATACAAACAAAGACTGTCTTGTGTATTCGCAAGTCATTGCTAAATATACAACAGATATAGCATTGTGTCTCTCCGGTTGTTTATTTCAGGAGTTGAACATTTTATTTGTGTAAAGACAGTTAAGTCAGAACTGGATGACTTGTCTAACTTTACACTATTTTGTGAATTGAACATTTTATTTGTGTAAAGAGAGTTAAGTCAGCACTAGATGACTTGTCCAACTTTACACTATTTTCACTAAGTGTACATACTTGTGTAAGTCAGAAATTTTAATGACTTCTGTCACAAAAATCCATATCCCTCATGGCCTGTCCCCCTCGGAGGGGGGGCTTTACTTAAGGGATTAATATCAGCTACCTAGTTTCTAAATAACACTGAGTTTAAGAATGCGCACAAAAAATGATAATGGACGCTTTCCTCACCATGAAATATAATCTTTATTCATCACTGTTGCTGCATTCAGTTGTGAATCATGTTTTCAAGAAGTAAGATGTTAGTTTCATGGGCTACGAAAAATTACTCTGAAGATTCTTCTTGTGGATTTCAACATGAAGAAACAGATTAATGAATGTTCAGACAACACTGACAAGGATCCCAATTTCCATCCAGATTATTATTCCAGCCCACATTCAGATTCCAATGATATTGTAGATACAATATAGAGGAGAGTCCAAGAAAGATGATGGTGCACAAGTCAGAAGAAAGAAAAGTAAATGTGCAGGTGCTAAGAATAATGAGAATGAAAATGCTACACCGAAGCTAAATGAAAGTGAACTGTACTTTGAGAACAAAGGTATGAGTAACACTAAAGCTGACACAGAATTTCAGGACTTGCAGTGCTCTTTTTTGAATGAAGATGTACATGATCAATGTGATGGGTCAAGTCAAGTTCAAGAAAGAAAAAAAAAAAAGGAAAAGAGAGGAAGTATGGGTGATAAGAAAAGTGAGAGAAGAAAGAAAGTAAGAAACACAGGACAACAATATACAACTACAACATGAAAAACAGTTTAAGAGAAAGTATTACAACCACTTGTAGCATGTAGAATGAAATGTAAAGAAAGATAAGAGATGAACAGAACAGATGAGCAGAACTTCACAAGGACTACTGCAGAATGGGGAGCTTACACAAACACGTGCTGTACATTTTCAGTTAGATAGAAACTGAGGATGTCATCTACAAGAATAAGAACAAAAGAGTAATAAGCAGTAATTTAGACAGATCACTGTTAAATATATAGTAAATATAAATGGAAAATGTGAGCCTTCTGCAAAACATGTTTTCTTAAAACATACGGTGAAACTGCAGCATTCATTGAAACAGTAATTCAGAGGAAAAGGTCACAAATGTCTGGAATTCCACCTGAAGGCATGAGAGGAAAGCACTCTCATATATCTAGCTTGCCTGATGATAAACTGGATCAAGATCAGAACCACATCCTCTCCATACTTACCATACTTACAAGAGCCATTATACAAGAAAAAAAATCATAGAAGCTGTATTTACCAAATCACATTACTTTGCCAGACCTTTACAAGGAATATGCAGCCAAATTTCCAGAGAACGATGTATGTCATAGAATTTATGGCTGTGTCTTCTATGAAATGAACATTTCAATTAAAAAACAAAAATGGACACATATCTGATGTGTGATAAGCTTCAGTTGAAAATGAAATTATCATCCAAGGGCGATGACAAAACAAAATAATGTTACAATGGGAATGGCAGGAACATATTCATTCATTCATTCATTCATTTATTTTCATCCTTTTACATATGTTTAAAGGACACGTCAGTATAATCTATTTACATTATATACAAAGTTTTACATTATTTTTCCATATTTGAACTCCTCTATACTGTAAAATGCATTTTCAATTAAATATGTTTTTATGGCTTTCACCCTTTTTATTGTTTGATTTATATTCTTTATTTCATTTGGTAGTTTATTGAACAATTCACTTCCTATGGTTTCTGTTGAACGATTATTCAAGGTCCCCCTTAGGGTCGTTCTGAAATAATCCATATTATTTCTTAATCCATAGGAATGTATATTACAATTTTTGTCATGTCTTTTATGTACAATAACTTTTATGCTTTCATAAATATATATGCATGGAGCAGTTAATATTTTTAGGCTCTTAAACTTCTGCATGTTTCTTTATTTTTCATCCTACCAATTATTCTGATAGCTTTTTTCTGCAATTTTAGCACTTTTTCCATTTCTCTATAAGTAATATTCCCCCACAGTGTAATACCATAACTAATATGCGAATATATTAATGCATAGTAAACCTGTATCATCGTTTTGCTATCCATTGTCTTACTAATCTGTCTCATTACATATATACCTTTATTTATTTTTTTGGTAATATGGTCTACATGTATTGAAAAAATGGATTTAGAAAATGAGAAAGAAAAGACAAGGAAATGTCCGAAGGAAATTCAGGGAGGATAACAATCACTTTTGACTTGCAACAATGCTTTTCAATGCCGTTGTCACCAGTTCAATTGCATTCTATAAGAGACAGTATAATTTAACAGTGCACAACTGCAAAACACAACAAGCACACTGTTTCATGTGACACGAGGGCCAGGCATTCAGAGAAGGCAATGAAGCAGCTTCTTGCTTGTAGAAATATCTGATGGTATTTTCACCTGATATACATCATGTAACAATGTACTCTAATTCCTGCCAAGGACAAAATAAGAAGTCATATGGCTGTAATGTGCACGATTGCTATTCATAATAATCCCAACTTGCTATCCATTGATCATAAATTTTTAATCCTTGGCCTTACCCATATGAAAAGTGATGGTGATCACAGTTTGATTGAAAAGAAAAAGGAGTATGCACTACCAATACATCATCCATATGACTGGGCTCAACTTGTTCATGTTACAGGAAGAAAAACACTATTTCATGTCATAGAAATGTCCACCGCAGACTTCCTTGACTTTTCATCACTCCTCAAAAAAGATATGGGGTGATATAAATAAAAGCAAGCATTGGTTCATATCTCACTAATTCCAAACAATTGCTCGGTTTCATATAAATAAAAATGTTCTCAACCTCCTCGCAAGCAAAAGCTTACTGAGCTATTGCTCGTGATATGATATAAATAAAAACAAGCACTGCTTGCCTTTAGTAAGCTTTTGCTTGCTATTTCTTGAGCTACCTGCGTAGGTACCTCAGCTTGCTCAGCTACAGTTAAATACCATGGCAGAGTTTATGATAGTGGTTCCTGAGAGAAAAATAAAAATGTATACTAGATGCAGGAACTCAGATGTCAGCAGATACAAACAGCTATATCGTTTTGAAAGGGAAAATGTATACTGGCTTGCACAACATTTTCTTCCAGAGGCAAATGAAACAGAAGGCGGGGCTCTTAACAATGCTGAAAAAATGCTGACTTTTTTAAGATATGTAGGAAATCCTAATTTTTAAGCTGGTGTTGCGGAGGATCTTGGTGTTACACAAGCTACGGTCTCAAATACCTTCTGGGAAATTGTTAATGCAATCAATGCTAGAGCAAGGAATTGGGTACAGTTTCCTACAACTGTTGTTACTCTTCAGAAGGCCAAGGTGGAGTGGTTAGAAAGTTATAATTTCCCTGATGCAATTGAGGCAGTGGATTGTACTCATATTCTAATAAGGAAACCAAATGTACATGGCAACGAGTACATCAACAGGAAAGGAGTTTCCAGCATCAATGTGCAGGCTACCTGCAACACAAGTGAAAGATGAAATAAAGACGAGTATTGTTGCCTGGGTCTGTGTACGATTCTCAGATATGGAAAAGTTCAGATGATTACACAGCAATGTCCAGTAATGCTGGCAATGCACTGTTTGATGACCCCTTATCAAAATCCTACTGCTCCAGAACACATAGCACACAATAGGTCATCACAAAGGAGAGGGTAATCATTGAACGATGTTTCAGTCAACTAAAACAGCGCTTCCCGATTTTACAAAATAAGATAAGATTATCCACCCAGAAAATGCCTTCAGTAATAGTATGCTGTATGATTCTGCATAATGTGGCCAAACATCTGAAAGAGGAGGGCTTTTAACATACATGAACCTCAGAATGATGAAGATGATGCACCAGTAGCAGCTGCAGAAGCAATTCGCATTAGGGAGAGAGGACAGCAGAGAAGGGATGACATCGCAAGAATAATTCATTTGATGTAACTCTTTACATCACACTATTTATCACTCAAATTTCACAACGGTATGAATAAATATCATTGTAGTTCTGTCTGCTCTTTTGTTACTGCTCTTGAGGAATACAGATAATTTATGTAGGTATAAAAAAGAGACCTGTCTCCAGGTATCAAGTGGAGACAGAAAATGGGGTGTATAGACAAGAAACAATTATTGATAAAATGTGAGTTTGCAAAATTCCTAAAAACTAATTACTTTAAAATGTGAGTTTGCAAAAGCCATAAATAAATACCTAAAAATGTGAGTTTTCAAAAATTCTAAATAACTTTATACCAAAAGTTAACACAATTTACTAATTGCACTTAAAGATTCATTAAAACAGGAAGCAAATCTCCACTTTCTCCTACTTTTTCTTTCTCCAGTAGTAATGCCTCTTTTGCATGCTTTAAGACTTCAATTTTGAGGTTATCTTTTACTTCTTTACTTTTGTTTCTTTCTTCTCTTTTCCTTAGCACTGTTAGCTGTTTGAGTAGAACTAACCTCTGCAGTTCATTATTACTTAATCCTGCTCTATCATCATGAGAATCAGCTAATTTCCGCTTTCCTGTAGATTTATGAGGTGTTCAACTGATTCTGCATCATCACTTAGCACCCCACCTTCAACACTTGGAATGGGCTTCTGGAAATTAGTTGCTGTTGAGGTTGAAGCCATTGCTTCAAAGCCAATCTGAAATCCTTCTAGTAAGATTAAAAGTGTATAAACTAATTTTTATAACAGAATGTAATTAGATTAATTTTAATAAATTGGGAAAATAACGTCTTTAGTTTTTCTCTGGTTCTTACCAGTCATTGTTACTATGGATAGGTTTGACTCCACCTGGAGGATATCCAGGATCTTCTGCTCCCATTCCTATAAAACAATGGCTTATTGCCAGTTTGTTTCAAGTCACTTTTGGACTTTAAATCTTGTTTTCATGTTGCTTATTTTTTTCAATATTTTCAGTTCAGTCCTCCTCCAATTGTTGCTTTACTGCAGCTGCTGCTAAATTTTTTCTACACTTGCGTTCAAGTAACTGTGCTTTCATTAAAATATCTTTATTCACCTTTAACAGATGAACAAAGCATCTCGTAAACACACTGCTTTCTTCAACCATTATGATTCAAATGTATGCTGCAAATGTAAACTTTCTTCTTGGAGGTATTTGCTTCTATAGCTGTTTTCATGTTGCAAGAGCATTCCTTATGTGTTTTTATCTTGCCTGGGTACGATAACGCTAAACAGAATGCGAGTGGTGTCATAGTGATCCACTCTCATTACCAGAAGACTGGTAACATAAAGCAATGTACAAATGCGCACACTTATTAGAACAGAAAGCTCGCACAAATCAAAACTGGATTATAACTAAAGAATTAATTTCCTATAAAACTGACCTTAAATTTAACTTTCAACAAAATGAATCTCATTCATCCTATACTGCTTTTATTCATGATAACACCTTAAAAAATCTTGGAATTAGTTATTGTGATATTTTACATAAATTTTAATCCCTTAGTTCAAAGGGTATCAATATAATGATGCAAAAACACAAGTACAAAACAATCTACTTTCAGTATATCATTCGCTAAGTGACAGGTTCTATACCAGCCAATTAAGAAAATCAGGGATTGAATTTAAAAAGGGGATGAACGTCATGTGTTGAAAGTCAGGCGAATCTCAATTTCTATTTCATTTGCCAAATCTTAATTACATTTACGTTATTTCAAATCTGTATCTCTATTAGGTTTATTAAATGTGACCATGCTTAACATGAATAAGTATACGAGTATTAAAGTGAAACAAAGATTTAAATTGCTTCCTGACGGAAGAATAGGCATTTTATTACTCAGCTGATATGTCATGGTGAAGGTCATCGAGCAATAGCTTGGTAGGTGATAGCAATAGCTCAACAAAGAGGGGACATTTCTATTTATACCAAACCACAACCTGATGCTTGATTCTCACTTGCTTGCGAGCTGCAGCTCACAACCAAAAGCTTGTTTTTATTTATATCACCCATGATCTTGCGAAACACTGATACACATGGAGAAAAAAATATGTAGAGAGAAATTCAATGGCTACATTATGAGGATAAGGATGTTGGGAATTTTTCTTTCAAAACAAGCATTAAAGAAGACTTTCAGACCCGTCAGCTTCAGGAGTAAAGGATGAAGGATGGGAAAACCTGTTCAAAGTGCTAACTACAGTGGTCCAAAACCCATATCTGCGGAGAATCAGCATCTGCTGGACCTTCTGCCATTCATCTCTGAAACGTGCTGTGAATTCTACAGAAACTTGAAGCCAGCATAGGTGTCCACAACATTTTACCCAATGTTGATGAAGTTGTTGAAGGAGAAATTAGGTAAACAAAGTATTGTATTACAAATGTTCATAAAACTAAATTTTATTGCTTATATTGTGATTTACTGCATTTAACATTGCAGATTTAAATGTTCTGAGATTTCGAAAATGTATCTAATATAGTGAAAGAAGCTAAATCTACATTGCAGTTATGTTTAAGATTTCCAAATATTATAAACAGTGTGTGTTATAGGGCTCATAAAAATGGTGAGTATTTTGCTAAGAATAGGAATATGTTGATTTAGACTGTTTGTGCATCAAAAATAGAATTTGAATTCTTTCTTTAAAGTTTAAAAATGCCTTTTCATAAGTAAAATTGAAGTAGGAATTCAAAAGTGCACGCATTTTAAATAGGGTGTTAACAGTGCCCATATAAATGGTGAATACTTTTTTGTTGATTTACACTGTTCACACATTAAAAAAAAATGCCATTTGTATTTCTTTTAAAGCTTCAAAATGCTGTTTTGTTCATTAATTACATTCAAACATTAGGTTACTTCAATAAAAAAAAAGGGGGGAACACATTGCTGGTGTACACCTCAGTAAAAAAATATTCAAAATATAAAAAAAGCTGTGTAAAGAAGGTTGTTTCCTTTTCAGTGTGTGAACTAAGATAAGTCATTATTATCATTGTTGCTCATTTTCTAATTATTGCTTATTGCATAAAATAATTTAAGAGAACAATCCATTGTTGTGAAGGCACTGTACACTTATTCAATGTTCATACAAATATGCATCATCAAATACTAATTTGTGATTCAACGTAACTGACTAAAATTTCAGTTTTCTCAAATAGTGGTTTTATTGACTTACCTGACCTCATACATGCAAGATTTAACAGTCACAGATAAATATAAGCAGTCGTACGAGTTGGTGTTTACGAAATTTATGGGTTCGTGCAACAACTTGATATTTCATGATATGAACTTATAAAAAAATGGATCCATGAAGAAGCCAAATCACTTGATTTACCTTTGTCAACAAGTGCAACATGAGTATGGAATTTCAAGCAACATTTTCACATAGGATCTTGAAAAATTACCATTTTATCACAAGAAAAGAATATGAAACTACTAACAACATATTGCATTCCTGGAGAAGAGAGACAATGTTGCTTATACAGCAATATGGTGCTGACAATGTGTATAATGCAGATCAATCTGGCATCAATAAAGAAATGCCTTCTGGGAGAACACTTGATTGCTGTGGTAAGAACATAGTATGTGGTGTTACACAATCCCAAAGCATACACACACATTCATTCACAATTATGCCAATTGTATCACGCATGGGGCGTCCCCTTCCATCTGTTTATTGTGCTGCAGGAATCAATGCTACCAAGTCAAGCTGTCCAGCAGGGTATGTTTAAAGACCCCAATTTAATTGTGCACAATTATATACTTTTTCCATATATATTTCTGGAGTTGACATTTTTATCTTACACTGGTCCTTCAAACTACTTACTGTTGGATTCCTGGGTGCCTCACAAAGATATTATTTTAATACATTAAGTACTTTTATTAAATAACCATGAACCTGAAAAGTTAAAACTGCAGATCATTCCAGCAAAAACAACTTCTGAATTGCAACCATTAGACAGGTATTTTTTCTGAATGCTCGAAACAATGGATCAATATATCTGTGATTTCGTTGTGTTAAATAACATTGATGTGAACTTGCAACAGTATAACAATATTCTCAAACGCATGTCATTGATTTACAATCAAGAATGTTCTCCATGCTTCCATTTGTCACATAGACATGGGTGGAAATTAGTAGGTCTGATTAGCATGAATAAAACTTTTGAAAACAGCACAGACTATTGTATTAGGAAAGGAACTGACACTTACAAAATTCTTATAGAGAATAATAATTGTAATCAACCTTCTTTACTCAAATGTAACTGGTGCCAGATTATGTTTCTAACATTTTTTTCTTTATTTCCATTATCATTCACAGGAGATGGAATATGTTGAAGGGGATTAAACTGGACTGCCACATTATTAGTGAGTATGTCATTGTTAATCAGTACATACTCATATATATATATATAAGTGTTTAAATTTTCACTTTGAATATTATCAACTACACGATTACAATATAACCACAGGTTAGTATATAATTGTGTCTTTAAAACATGTGTTAATTACAAGTTTTGTGATTACTGTGTTATGATTTAAAAGAAATTAATACATAGTTTAACAGCTGTGCAATGCTTACAAGGTTCACTGCACTCACAGTCAGTGCTCGCTCTTTCTCTCTCCCAACACATCATGCCAGCAGTTCAAGAGAACTTCACTATGACTAGGCAGTGACATCCACCTGCATATCTTTACCATTCTGTAACTCATATATATGAGGGTCACTCCAAAAGTAATGCACACTATTTTTTTTTAAATCCATGTTTCATTCTTCATCTTTGCAATTTACGGAGTTTATAGATACTCTTTCACGCTTGTATTCAAATTTAGCTCAACCCCATGAATGACACTGTCGTAGAATGTCTTCAAGATGGCTGCTGCACCTGACATTAATCAAAAGCAACATGCTGTTATAGAATTCCTGTGTTGTGAGAACGAGACAGTGGGAAAGATCCACAAAAGGTTGCAGAAGGTGTACGGAGATGCTGCTGTGGATTGCAGTTCAGTTAGTCGGTGGGCAAGCAGATTAAGTGGCGAAAGCGGGCATGCCAATATTCGAATACTCCTTGCAGCAGCAGACCCCACACTGACGAACTCCAGACAACGTGCAGAGTTAATGACATGGTTTTGGCCGACAAATGCATTGCAGTGAAAGAACTGCCACACTATGTTGGAATAGGAAATAGGGGAAGCAAGTGTTTGCAGAATACTGAAAGAGTTGGAGTTAAAAAAGGTTTGTGCCAGGTGGGTACCACGGAGGTTGACAGAGGCTCACAAAGAAATGCAAAAAAGTGCACAGCAAACATTTGGAGCAGTATGGGAATGGTGGAGATGACTTTCTTGCAAGAACTGTGACACGCAATGAAACATGGCTCCACCATTTTAAACCAGAGAGGAAGAGGCAATCCATGGAATGGCATCATGCAAACTCGCCTACGAAGACAAAAAAATTCAAAACTGCACCTTCGGCTGGAAAAAATATGGCTATGGTGTTTTACGATTCCAAAGGACTCTTGCTTGTGAACATCATTCCACATGGAACCACCATTAATTCTGACGCATATGTGGCAACTCTGAAGAAACTTCAAGCTTAACCGAGACGTGTTCAACCACATTGGGAGAAGCAGGATGTTTTGCTGTTGCACAACAATACACAGCCACATGTCTGTCAGAAAACCACGAACAAGATCAGTAAACTTGGATGGACAACATTGAAACATCCGCCTTACAGTCCAGACCTGGCTCCATGCAATTACCATCTCTTTGGTAAACTGAAAGACTCCCTTTGTGGAATAAGGTTTGAAGATGATGACTGCCTCATAAATGCTGCTCAAACATGGTGGTCCAGAATTTTACCATGCGGGTATACAGGCCCTAGTTCCAAGGTGGCATAAGGCAGATGAGAGGGATGGGCATTATATTCCTAAGGGATGTGCCTACATACTGTAAAACTAGTTAAGCTGTAGGATGAACATGTAATTTACAAGTAAATGAGCATTCCTTTTGGAGTGACCCTCATATATATGCATGATAGGATGTAATACTCCAGAGTTTTACATATTTTAGTGTGCTCTTTCCAATGGTGTATAAATCGGTTTTAAGTTTTCTTAACATTGATTGATGCTCCCTTGCAAGTGTTGGGAATCGTAGGTAGAGGAACTCGTACATCTCATACCCATGGTCATACAACATTTCTGCATACCTGCATGACCTTTTCCAATGCCCAGAAATGCATCAACCATTTTGCTATTTACATCAAAGGATGCTCTAAAAGAATCATTGGTAACTCTAGGACCAGTGTATGTATTCACATCAACTTTTATGTCAAGAAGGGAATTGTACAATTGCTTTACTGGCAAAATCTTTTGTATCACTAAACTTTGCTTAAACACTTCACTGTGCACAAGTACATAATCTGGGCTTCATGGTTCTACATTTATCCTTAGAGAAATTTTGAAATTTTTTACCACTTGAATCTGCCTCTTAAGTTCTACTGCAGGTCTGCTTTGCTTGTTTCCCCTTCAGATTTGCCAGTTTGCATCTAGACATTGTACTTTTTCTTGCTACAAGAGATTTCATCTACCTTTCTTATTTTGCAATAATGTTATACCAATTAATAACAAGAAATTATGAAAATTATTCCAATTAACATACAATTTTTACAACTATATAGTAAATTAGGACAGTAAAAAGAGAATTCGCTGCTTGTATGTTTACACATAGCTAAATAAAAAACAATATTTTCTCTTACTGCAAGACACTTAACTGGTATTCCCTGCCTTATATTACTCTATTATTATACTTATTCTAAACTGCATTTATCTATTTGTAGGTCACTATAAAGAAGACCTCTCTTGTACAAGTGTATATCTAGTCTAAGATTCACAAAAACACCAGCACATGGTCACTCATTCACAAGCCAAAAAGCAGAGCCACGTTCACCCACACATGGGCATTTAAGTCATGACGTAATGGCCTTTTAAATGGTGATGTGGTGTAAACAATGGTAGATTCTGAAAAGTAAAAGTATAATTTTAAGAACAAAAAAAAAAAAAGGAAGAAAAATTGGATTTTTCATCATTTCTGCCGAAATTTTACGAATGCCTCCCCTTAACAAAGACATCATGATACAGTCACATTCTGTTTTAACAAAGGGCATTTTAGTTAATACTTCAGTTAAAAAAAATTTAGATCCCCTTCTATCTCTCTATATCTACGTTAAATTATTTAAATTGTACAAACATTGGTACAACAAAAATCTCGGTTTAGCCAGAATAAGAAATTCCCCTTAATGAATATATGACCAACTGAATGAATTTTTAAAATGTTAATTCCTGACCATACAACATTGCATGCAGAGTGGTTTGTTCATTCTTGACCACACAATGTTTTGCCTCAGCTTTTGCCGTATAAGATCTCTTTTGTCTAACTGAATTCCACAGTTTGGCACTCTGCTTAAAAGGTACCGCTAAATGGTAAACTTTTGGTTCATCTGCTTATTGTCTCCTATGGTTTAACTTGCATAAGACAGAAATTTCAGTGTGGTCGGAGCAAGTCGAGTTTAAACAATGTCAAACAACGGGGTAGCAAAACGTAAAAGAAAGCAGTTTTCTCTAAACGAAAAGTTAAACATCTTAGAAGTTGACAATGTGACAAAAAGTCCAAGTTGCATTGTGAACTACTTGGAAGAATTAATTGTGAAGAGGTGGGGGTCAGTGTTCTACCGGTTGTGAGTGTGATATTTTAAGCTTACACAGTTGTTTACAATGCGTTGTATATGTGACTGCCTTTGAGTTCTGATATCACTTCTAGTCCCTTGTTCCCCACCACTCTCATGACTCATTTCTCCTCTTGTACATATGGAGTGTCACGACATTTGACACAAGCTGTACATTATGTAACATTGCCCAGTTTAATGTTTTAAACATGAACTCACTTTAGTAACGAAATTTGAACTATGTTTCCTTCCATATCCATTCCTAATAGATACATATTACATTTTAAAAAATACAGTACTATATTACTTTTAAAAGTTGCAATTTTGTACAGCAAAATGAATATCAAAGTTCCCAGAAACTTCTTATAATGACATCACTGAAATAAGTGCTTAAAGGGTCTATCTTCCTAATAAAAGTGTGAAAAATGAAAAAATGAGTTTTCATGTAAGCGGTTTTTACTGCTTTCAAGTGTACCTTATTTCAAATTATTTGTTCTCTAGATCATTCCAGTAACTCCAATATACAGAGCATAATACTACTTCCTATATGGGATGCAAGGATTAACAACACAGCTTCAACATCACTAAAATAAATTCTCATTATGGCTGATCATACTCCTTAATGTATTTACAATGATAAAGTTGATAGTGCAACAGCCATTCAATATAATAAACTGCTAAACAACACATGAAGTAACCAATTGCATTACAAATCTCACAGTTTATACTTATCTCCGAGCCAACAAATCTCTACAAATTTCTCTAATTACCTTGCCTTTAATATTTTTTAGATTCTCTCCAGCATAGAGCAGTTTCTGATGAGCTCTTCTAAAGGTGCAATTTTTTTTGGGAGGGGGGGACACACATTTGTTAACCTGAAAATGAAAAAACTTGGGAAAACGTGCAAATACTGTTCATTCTGAAGATGTTTGCCTTTCAACTGCCATTATTATAGCTATTTTGTTTTGTGGACAGAAGAAGGAACAGGTTCATTACTGATTCGTTACCAAGTTCATTAAATGTAATTCAACAGGTTAAAACCTGAGATGCGAAGAGTTGCATGATTATACAAGATATATACTTTATAGAATTTGTTCAAAAGAGTTTAGAGCAATGGTTGTTATGCTTAGTGTCAAAATATTTTTAATTACATTTACATCTTTTCATTTTACTCTTTAAATGTCCCCTAGTATATCACATTTTTAGGTCATTATACCCTACTTTCAACAAAAGGGCTGTTAAACCTAACAGTATCAACATGGTTATGATCCATCAGACAGGAAGTAACCTCAACTATTGCCTTCTATTTTCATGCTGTTTCATCAAATAATTTCTAAATATTGGAATAAAATGCTATCTTTAAATCTCATTTCAGTTATATGAGATAACGTTGAAATCCATTCATACAAAACATTTTTCTCTGTATTAATGATAAAATCATCACACACCTAAAGACACTACTGACACTTAGGCTAAATTTCAAAGAATCTGCCTGGCAGCAAAGGAGGGTGAAACAAAATGTAAAAGGCAGTTGCTGTGTAAACATAGCCACTTGCCTTATGTGGCTCCTACAGCTTTTTATCTTAGGAGTGACAGCAGTCAGCATGCCATTATGTGCTAACTAACCTGATTTTATAGGTAAATTTTATTTTTAGCATCAATGTTAAACATGAACAGAAGGCATCCTCATGACATAGGTAGTGTAGGAAATTTTAGCCTGTGAGAGTGGTGTAATTCCAAATGTGATTTAAATGCTGTGATAACATTTTAACACCACATGACTGTAAATTGTATCTTTAAATACAACCAAATGGCAAATTTATTAAAGGCCAAAACTGAAATAACCTGTCTGAGATCAAGAATTAAGTGAATGCCATGGTACCATCTTATTTCCAAATATTTTGGAAGTATAGTGAGGTTCAGTTTTCAGTCAGTGTTGAAATGCTTGTGAGATTGAAATAAATCTGTTATGGCAGAGCACTAACTGAAATGCCATTTGTTCAAAATGTAAGACCTGGCAATTCAAACAAATATTCACAACTCCTGAGAATTGCTACCATTTCACCACTGTTAAGCAACACCTTTCTGCTGTGTAGACGGCTGCCCAATGCTATCTGACTTTTATATACTGTGTAAAAGGTGTCAGAACATGTATATTCTGAGAGCATACAGAAATTAAAAGAACAAATATACAGTTATATACAGTTATCACTGGGTTTTGTTTTTCATAATTTGGGAATATCTTCTTCTAGGACATAAAAGTTTTAACTTCAAGTAATGAAAGTGTTGAAAGGATTTCAGCCTCTCTTCTCATATGCACAATGTTGCCAAAAACTTTCCTGAGAATTACACTGAAATTATTTTACATTTTAATGTTAGTTTCTGAAGAAAAAAAAGAGCAGGACATTTCACTGAAAGAAATTGATTGTAGCTATATGGAACTTACATACAGAGTAGTAGCAGTGTCACTCTTATGTACTTTTTACAATATGAGCAAAAGCATTTGAATGATAAACCCAATCACATCATATTTAAATGCCTACTTAACAAGAAATTATATTTAAATCCCCTAGCAGTGAGGGTGGTAACAGCTTAATGCTTAAACAAATCATTTAAATTCAACCAATAAAGTTTTCTGCTAAAAATTTGTGTGCACAATATTAAAAGCATAAATTCATTAGTATTGTAGACCTATTACTGTTGTTGTGTGTAACACACCTCAAAACAATCCTCTAAATGAAGATGATCATCTTTTTTACTCACAATTGGGGTGTCAAGGCATCGGTTTTTGTTACAGTACAATTAAATACATGGTATTCGCACTTGAGACATCAAAATAACAATATAGGCCCTAATTTCATTTGCCATAGTGTTAGACCATTTTTCATCGTATTTCAACAATTTTCTGTCAGATTGTTCAACTGCCTTGTTGTGAAAGCATTAGTTTCCTAACACTTTTGTCAAACGATGAATTCACATATTTCGAAAAAATTGAAAGTGCAGATAGCATCTGTGATGCATGTTTGTTCAGCAAGTCTTTGCAAACACCACTATTTGCAGTAAAAGGGTAGAGAACCGGGTTACTGTCAGTTTTAGTCCAATTCCAGTCACACTGTTTTTTCTGTGTCATAATACGAACGTGTTTCGAAGGGCCTGGCGCATCATCATTGGTTTCATTGCTGCTTTCTGCACTAAATTCATTATCACTCTTTAATACACTTTGAATCAGTTTTTCTCAAAACCCTCCTTTTCATCCACACAGATTCTTTTCGCAGCTATGATTGGCTAGTGACGTGAGCGCTGGAAGAATAAAATTTTTTTCCTGGTTGAAACACAGTTTGTGAGGTCATACTGCAGGAATTACAAACATCACATGTCAGCACTTCATTCAAAACGTATACAAATGACATCTGTGAGAAGGAATCTAAACTACATGTAGTTATGTAGAGCGATGCAGCATTGTGAGCTGAGCTCGTTACACAATTCATATGCCAAAAAAGCGTGTGCAAGCCTTGATTGTCAAATGATGACAATGGGTTAAATTAAATTTTAATGTACGACCATACAGACCTTCATACAGCAATGTAGTGTTCGTGTTTTGTTCACTTTCTTATGAGGACTGACAGAAATGCAATCCAAACCTCTTCCACTCTGTATCTGTATCTGTATCTGTATGTAGTAGGTTTTACATCTTCTAACAAAATAAATTGTATAAGACTATGAATGAAATGAAGCTAAAGGGCTTAAACTTTTAACTGATATTCATCCTAAGGAAAACCTAAATAAAAGCCTCAGTCAGGCAGCTTGATACAATCAGCATTTAAACCTTGCCTGCATGAGAATGACAATACAATATTGCTAGGCATGTAAATTTTAAAACTAATGCTACTGTAAAACAAATTAATTACAGTGGCCACAAAACAGACATATAGTATTACGCACATTTCTCGGCAGCAGTAATATACTGATGAAGCATGACATTATGTTAAAATTTTGACTATAGAAATAAAAGTCTGATGTGTTACAACACAACTTCTGTACCCACCACAATCAATTTTCATTTCTATTCTGCAAAATATTTATAAAAAAAGCTTGGCTTTTCTATTTTTTTGTAAATCATACTATGGGTTCAATACACATTTTGCTGTAGCTTCATAGAAGCACACATAATGCTAGGACAACAGTCAAATGTTTAAAATTATCTTGCTGCATACATGTCTTGATACTTCATACTCTTTGCTTGGGCTGATAAGAAACAAAAGACAAGACATAACATTTCAAATATTGTAACCTGAAATACAGTAACATTCAAACAAACTGGGAAATCTCTCTTAGATGGGCAAAGCTACGAAAAGTTATTAAATACAAATTGTGTTATGTTAAGTTCAGCAATTGAAGCATATGTGCAAACACATATCTACATTACATTTTGTGAAATTTGAGATATACATGGAACAAACATCTATGATGTGTCCTAGATCTGTATTTGCAGTAATATTAGTAAATCTCAATAGATGGCTTCAGTATTCTGGAAATTGTGAGGCGATATGCACTTTAAAAACCATGGAAGAAACCTATGTTATATCACTTCCCATGTGAGCATGGCAACAATGTTACAAATTGAATAAAATATAATGAACACATTCTATTCAAAAGGTTGTTCTGGTGTTTTCAGCTGTATATTATAAGCTTATTTAGTTTTTTGTCAACAAAGTGGCCATGCCATCACATGATAGTAGTAATTATAATGTATTGTCACCAACCAATGCACACAAGTTGATGAAAAACAGATGCATTTACAGAGGGATCCAAAAAATGTATTCACTATTTGATCAATAATAACTTTCTAATAAATTGAATTACAAGCTCAAATTTGGTGAAGATATAACTTAATGCTCAACTTGGTAAAATCACTTAAGGTGCTCAAAGTGGCCACCAAAAGCAGTTCAACACAGTTAATGCCGCTGAACAGTGCCACTAACAACTGCTCTAACAGTGAAATCGCTGTACACAATAATTCAATGTTTTCACACAGTTCAGCCAGTGCAGGTGGCTTTGACACAAAACATCCTTTAGGGTTCCATAAAAGTCTAAGGTGTTAGGTCAGGAGGCTCTGCTGGATATTTGATAGTGCCTCTTCAGCCTATCTACTGTTCAGGAAGTGTTTCATCAAGGTACTCTCTTAAGTCTTGATGGTAATGAGCTGGGGGAATATCTTGTAGACGCAACCCTTCATCCCAATTAAGCTCTCTGATCGCAGTTAAAATCAATGTCTGCAGCTTTTCAAGATAAACTGCACCGGTTTCCTGGAATTACAGCCTTGAAGTCGCCATTTGGTGTCACTGTTCATGTCACCTAAATAATACAAATATTACCAATCCAAGGCCACCTAAATCCTAGACACTAAGCTACACTTTCGCCAAATTTGAGACTTGTATCTCAATTCATTAGAAGCTTATTGATGATCTAACAGTGGAGCACTCTGTAATGTATTGGTTTATGGAGCAAAAGTCTATGTTAGGTCTTACCGCATAGCCCTATCCCACAGACAACACTCGCCTTTATTACCATTTCTCCCAACATATAGTAAACGTAACACAGATGTTTGTTCACACATATGACTCAACTTTTCTGTCATGAATTTTTGTCTCTCCCTCCATTTTCCATTTATATAAAAATCTCACAAAATCAGTAAACATTCACAGAAAACTCAAAACACACACTTCCTTCTTTATATTAGTATCTCAAACATGCATTTTAATCAAAATCATTACACAGTTTTGAAAAACTAAAACACACTGAAACAGTTTCTGTGTAAAGGGTAATTTGGTGTGGAGGAATATTTTTGAAAATTGTCACTTGGCGTCATTCTTAAGGGTTGTCTAACTCAATTATGTCATTTGGTGTTTAACACCCCCTGCACTCTCTGCCCATAGGCAAACAGTAGGGAAAGTAAAAAAATTGACTTCAAATTATCTTTGCATCTTTTCTTGACTTAATGGATCAAGCAAGGGCATTTTCACTGTCTTAGACATCACATATAAATCCGCTATTAATGAACCTCTAATGAAAACTCTGCTTTGAAGCATAATAGTCGTCTGGGTAGCTATCAACAGTTGTCAAAATGAGTCTGTTCAAATTTCAGTGTCTGATTCAATACATCAATTTGGTTGTATGAGTGTGATGCTAACAATGTATTCAGACTCTCAGCACTAGGCCAGCAATGGCATCGTTTGTTTCCAAATTTCAGCAATGGCATTATTAATGCTCCACCTTGTCAAAGTGGTTCAGCTCATTCCAATTCTCACCAGGTCACTGGTCATCAAATGATATCATGATGCAAAGGAAAAGGAATGAAACTGCTGAGGTGTCACTGTTGTTATAGTGTCCAGAAGCAGATATATGTGCTGCGGAAACAAATTAGTGCAATGAATATTTAAAATTACTGTATCTTAACAAAGAAAGCATATGCAGTGTGATTGTTCTATGATGAAGCCACGGATTGCATGTATTCATAAGTGGTGTTGGAAGTAGTGTCCATCTGCATGAAGACATTCCTGGCACCTTCGAATGAAATTTTCACACACGCACGCACGCACGCACGCACGCACGCACGCACATGCCTAAGTGCTTCTTGCATAATGTTCATAATTTCTGTTTTTATATTGTCCTTAAGTTCATCTATGGTGTGGGGATTGTTCCTATAAACCTCTTTTTTTAGGGTTCCCCACAAATAGATGCATCAATTTCGTCAACTTTTTCTCCATTAGTACAGTTTGCTTTTGCTTCTTAGGTTTAGTGATCCCATTGTCCTGAACTTCTTAACCAGATGTCTAACAGTTTCTCTACTTGGAACTGGAATACCAGAAATTTCTCCTGAAATTGTCTACACACCTGTCTACATCATTCAGTTTTTATATATGTATCGTACATAAAAATTCATTGTTCAAGTGTGAATTTGTCGGCAGACATTGCAGTGGACTAATAAAAAAGACATTAACACCCTTAAGCAAATCACACACAACATAGACATCTGGAATAAACTTTCACCTTTGAGATGCACAATGTCAACTCTCTTTACAGGACGGACACAGCTGCAACTGAAACACAGCTGATAAAGAGAACTTTGAACACGTCATGTGCCACCAGTTGCACATCTGAAAAGTACAGAGGTCACTGTAGTACAGCATGCTATGCATATAGCCGGTCTACGGCCTCCATCTTAAAATACCCGCACTCTATAATCAAGAAGAAGAAGAAGAAAATAAAATTTTCCCTCCTCTGTCATCCTGTCTAATCCAAAATTTTCAGAAGTCATTCACCAGATGCAAATCTGAACAAATATTACCAAACAAGGTAATCAAGCAGTGGGTGAAATGTGAATTCAGACATCCAGTCTGAAATCAAGAGGAGAGAATACCAATCATCTGCTAATTCCTGCACTTTTACATAAGCCAATCAAATTCATTAATAGACTAGAATCCATTTCAATAAGCTGATGGCACCAATGTATCAGTGCTGGAGCAACAATAATATCATTGAAATTTGAAACACAAACAATGCCATAGATGCCTCTCGTACTGAAAATTGGAATATGCTCATTTCCTTGTCCATCATTGAATGTGACTGGTTCACATAAAAGTGTGGGAATTAACAAACAATTGGTTCTACTCCTCTTGGTGTTGTCTAAATGAAAGCATGGTGTCACTTCATGCTGATTCTTTCCATGCTGACTTGTGTTGGTTGTGTGCTTGTCTCCTCCCAATAGCTTTGGCATGTTGTAATGTGTGGTTCAGTAGGAATTAAAGACCTTTGTAACACCTGCTAAAGAATGTAACTACTCAACAAACCATAACTGTTATTAAATATGTAAAGACAAATTCCCAATTTTGATGCTGGAGATGGCAAAACATTATAATATGACTTGTTCATCACGGTTTGGTATTTTGAAGCAAATAGATGCTCTTCTGAACGCGGAGATGCAATGTAGCTCTGGGGTCAAGAAGCAAAAGAAAACGCGTGTTTCATCTCCCACTGAACTATAAAGCATATTTATGTAGTGGTTCAAAGGAAAATGGAGTATAAAGATCCCACCTAATAGAAGCATTCTGTGATTAAAAAGCATTAGAAATCATTACTAATTTTGGCTTGGCAGATTTCAGTATGTCAAATAGATAGTTTAATAGCTGTAAATAGCTACATAACTTTTCATTCAAAAGCATGTACAGTGAAAGTGCCAGTCTAAGCAAAGCTTTGGTTGAGTTTTGGAAGAAGAAAATGTCTCTTGAGGGCTATGTGACCCTAAACTTATTTTTAATGCAGATGAAACAGTTGTATTCTGTTTTAATTTGCTTCCAAACATGACATCACTGTTTGCAGGGGAAAATGCTAAGGAGGCAAAGAAGCACATAAAAATTTATGGCTCTGTTATGCACCAATAGCGATGGAAGTAAAAAACCTTTCATTTAAATTACTAGGAAATTTGAAACACCTAGTTGATTCAAGAACATGTGTACATTTCCATGCAAGTATAACTTCAGCAAGGATGCCTGGATAACTTGCAAGTTTTTTTTTAATGTTAGTATGGGATTAGTATTTATATACACATGTCCTGTTAATCCTTCTGATGTGCATTTTCTTCATATCATAAACATAGTTTTCTTTCCACCAAAATGTACAACCATCTGCAGCCTCCATATGCTGGTACAATTTTTTCAATCAAGATGAAGTTCTGGAAAGCAGTTATGTAGAACCTATAGATTTTTTTGAAAGAGGTGAAGAAATGAAACTGAATGCACATGTTGGTAGCTGCATGGCAACTGATCATCCCAGAAACAATAAGAAACAACTTTCATCATATGGATTTGGCACCATTGCCAACAGAGAAGATGGCATGGATATCGAGGAAGATTGGAGGATAATGCTAAAGGAAGATGGTATAACATCTGAAGAATATACAACTTGTGATATCAGGACCTCTGCACTACAGATGGATATTGCAGAGCTGTGTAACCAGAGAGAAAACACTGAGGACATAGGAGAAGAGGATGAGCAAGCACATGCAACTTCTGCTGCTGCAGTTGGATGTGATCAGGGTGTACCTCTCATCCCTCAATGTGGCGAGGACCTAATCAATGGCCTTAACCAGATTGAACAAAAGCTGCTTTCTGCAAGGCATGTGGGAAAGAAGAAAACCACCCTGTTAGAATACTTCAGAAAGTAAAATAAAAATGTTATTTTAAGTGTGCCATTAAATTGGCTTAAAAATATTAATATACAATGTTACAATCTGTACGAAACAAGAAAGAATTTAGGGAATGCAATGGTAGCTAGTAGGGGAGGGGCTTTGCCATACCGCACCATTTGAGTGCGAAACATCACAGAGCATTTACACAATTGGGCAAACAACAGAAGTGCTATGCCTTCAAGTGACCACTACATTTTTCTTGTTTTATACAGGTAATATCTTATTCTTTCTCGTAACATACCTACCACAAATTTCCCATGAACTCCGTTTTAAGGCAGCCCCTATTTAAGGAACAAATAGGAATTCATCCAGAAATGTGTTTAGAAGAAGTTCTAGTGTACATAAAGATCTTGAATATAATTACTGCACTAAATATATGTAGCAGAAACATAATCCTGAAACAAATTTGGATGCTGTATCATTTTCAGTCTAGAAAAGTTATGCTAATAGACACTATACGATTGTATAGTATGTTTATAATACTCATGGTAAACAAAACTGAATACTTCAACAAAGTGGGAAGGGACTAAAACTTAACTGCAAGAAACCACCTACAACCTGGCAATATCACTGCACACCGTGGGCACAGACTGACAACAGCCATGCTCATTATTTTGAAAATAACAGTATATTCTATGCTGAAGCCATTTAAATTCTCCATACACCTACATTATTATGTACACCATAATGAGAAAAGCTATGGCAATACCCTCTCAGGTAAATGAATGTGTTTTTCAATATGTAAAAATGTTGACTTCAAAGGTTATGGAATACTTTAAAAGCAAGCTAATTATTTCTCCCTTATCTTGTTAAGCATAATAAAAAAAATTGAAACCTGTTACCCTTAGGTCTGGTTGTATGAACTTGGAATAAACTCCCATTTGATAGTGTTGTACGGTGCTAAAATACTGAGTGCCTTTCAAGCATATAACCATAGAATAAGCAATTCCATGCTTTCATGTAGTAATAATTTGTTATTCCGATTATAAAAAGAAGCTGGCTACTTGAGTATAGTATGATATAAATAAGTTCTTTATAATATGTTCTGAGAATCCTAAAGTGTAAGACAATATGTTGTAGAGGTGATGTGGTGAATATGACAATGAATTCTTTGCAAGATTAAAGTTAAGAAAAGCTATCGTGCTGAGGGTGATGATTTGGAACATATAGCAGGCAAGTAGATAAAACTGAGATAAAATGAGGTTAATATTTAAAACAGAATGATGTATATAGAACATTATCAGCACAAAACATTGTTTTAAGGAAAGAATGAGATTAATTACTAAGATAAACCCGTTAACACAGTGTAGCAATTTACTAGTATGATACGTAGCAATGTACAGTGATGTTAAGGTATTATTTAAAAAAAAATAAATAAAAAAATAAATAAATGAAAAGGTGAGGTTATATCTGTTCCTGCTTTCTTCTACAGAAATCATTTGGTGTAGCCCATTAGTCAGTTGCTTTTTGAAAGAATTATACTTCTGCTGAAACTGCTCAGCTGTTTTGTTGATAGTCGTCTGTGTGTTAGTAATATATTTACTTAATCTCAAGGAGTCACAGTGACTTTGTTTTATATTTTCTACCACATGCTTGTGTTTGTGTGTAACCTTTCTGCAGAACTAAAATTCTGCATCCCAACAAGCTTACTAGCACTCATAATTATTCCACAGTAGAACAAACATTTCAAATAAGAAAGGATAACAGGTTAGGAATAGCTAGTTTGAAAACAAATGCAAATTATACACAAGCTTCAGCAAAACAAGAGGTTCATGCCAGCCGAAAGGACATATCAACTGTCCATGAATTACTAGCAATATGAAATAGATATACAAGTAACAGAAATGTGTCATACAACTTGACACCTTATTTATACTCTAGTTAGGGTATTCAGAGTTTAACTATTCCAAATTCATACAACTGACCCTTAGTCTGCTAAGTTTTAGGTATCTGTTTACTCTTCACATTCTGCATGTGAATTATAACACTCAATTTCTATTATATGTACAAGGCTGCAAGTATACCTATGTCACAAAGAGCACCAACAGGGCTGGTAAAGCTGAAGTACCCAAATAAATGCAAAGCCTAAATTATTATTTTTTGAGGAACATGTGTAACAGGAAGTGTGACAGTGTGGTAACAATGCCCATTCAGAAAACACATTTTAAGTAGTACTGTCCAGCTGTTTTTCTCTTTCTTGGTTTTCAAAACATTGCATAATGAGCTAATAATGTCTAGCAGTGTCAACTTACATAGCATAATTTAAACCAAGGTTGATAAAGAACTTAAGAAAGAATATGAACTATTAAAAATGTAAAATAATGTCTGTATAAAATTGACAGCTCTTTGTCTTAGAGCACTTTTAGCATCTGTTTACCTTATAGTCTTGAAATAAGCCGACCATTTAACTCAAAAATGAATTTTTTGTTCCATATGTTACTGCTGTATAAATAATGCATGGAATAATATTTATTAAGGCACATGGATCATGCAATGCATCTGCCACAAAAGGGAGTGTTTCTTATAACACATGCTTTCATAGTAGGTTATCCAAATAACTCCTTGAAAGATTATTTGGAACTAAGATGAATTGAAATGTTTGAAGAGCATAAAGCAGCAATGCACTATTCTCAGTATAAATACATCATTTAATTTCTTTGTGAAAGCCTTCTTTAGATTATCAAGTTTATAATATTCTGAAGCAAGCCAATGCTTAATCTATGCTACTGTAGTGAAACTGAGCTCTGTAAACACTACTATGTACAAGAACTGCAATATACTACCTCTGATACTATAACTTGTTATATATCACAATCATAATATTGAATTAATTTTGATACAAGTGTTTAAAAACAACAAATACTATTAAAAAATCAGAGAGACTATGCTAGCAGTGTTTTATAAAGTGTAAATGCATTACTTATTGCTTTCAATTACATCTGAAACTTTAAGCCATTGAAAAACAACAGAAAAATATGTTTATTTACAACTATAACAAAAACAACATAACTAAACAGTTTCAACTGAGAGAAGTGCATATTTTTCAAATTCACGTCTTAAACAGGAACTCCATTAATACATGCACACTTTTCAAATTCAGTATCCCTGTTTAAGATACACCGTGTATGCTATTCAAATGTTTATGCTCAATATGAGCTCTACACTTAAATCTCAAAATATTTTTCATTTTGATTTTGCAAAACTGTTTATTATGAATTTTTGTTATGGTTTTTAGATAAAATCATGTTTGCAACTTGTAGAACATGGAATATGTTTATACTCGTGGAATTTTCATCATGAAAAGTACCGCTTCAGCCACAAGTTGCATAAATAACTATTTCAGGCTATATTTTACAAAATTCGGCAAATAGGTTTTGAGAAAGTGAATTACAAAAATCTGACTATAGAAAGTTTTTCTAATGAGAATCTGAACAACACAAAAGAAAATTATAAGGTATTGCACTGACAATAATGTAAAAAGTATCTATTGGGAATTTTTTGTTTTAATCTGTGCATTGCCAAAATTTTACACAAGCCACAGCACCAATTATAAATAGAATACTGACAATTTTGTTGTGTTAGGATTTCTATGCATAACAGGGTATCTACACTATATAATGCACACAAAAATACATAACAATACACAGATTTTTGTTTGTTGGTATCCAGGGTTCTTATTAACACCCCACCACAGATAAAATTAACTTATTAATGGACAGTTTTGTATTTTTATAGGAAGTAGTCTGGTGTCCTTCGTGTGACATGTGGTTCTCCACGCCTTGGAGCTGGATCAAACTGTAGGCTGCAACAAAAGTAATCTAATAAATACATTGGAAGCTTAAGTATACACAGAAATTGTTATTATTCATGCCAAACCTGTATAGGCAAAAGATGGAAAGTTGAATCAGAGTTGAAAACATCAACACTATGGCCCAATTCAATACAGCTTTCCATGCCAATGAAAAGTTATTACCGCATGGAAAGCTCAAGATCCACGATTCAAATCCTAACTATGGCAATGATGCTTTCAAGGCCGATTCAGCTTTCCAACTTGAAGGTTGTTTGAACATGTTCCAACACAAAATATAAAACTTACAATGAATACTTCAAAGCATCATCCAACTCCATGATTGCAGCTTGATTGCCACATCGATAGCAATAATTAGGCGCTGAGAAAATTGTTACAACATTGCGATCATGACACCTGAAACAGAGAAATTAGATTGTAAAAGACTGATGCAGCTGGATTCAACATAGTTTTCTTGGCCTTTTCCAGATGTCAAAATTTGAAAAAAATTCCATTTTATGTTGTATTCTTAGTCCATTTTGTCCAGAATGACTGTATCCATCGGTTGAATTTTCCAATATTGTGCCCATCTTATGGCAGTGTTCCATGCTGAGGCCACATCATATGGTAGGCCCAATATTAGAAAACCTGAGGTATTGATTGCAACCTGCAATGAAAATTCACAACAGTAATACAGGAATATCAACCATGGAAGTTTATGCAAACTCACTCCAGCATATTTGTTATGCATTTGAAGTTAATCTAATCCGTATTCAATGCTGCATGCAATTATGTCTTAACTGCTTCTGTGCAACCTAGAAGAAAGAACTAAGGAAGAGATTGGGAAAATATCCTGCATGGAGTATAGCACTGTATAATGAAGAAATATTGACACTGCAAGTATATGAGGGAAAATGACTGCAAATATCCCAAGTGTGGATATGGTGAAGAGTGGAGAATGGGAAATGAACTAACAAAATAAGTAATGATGCTGTTTTACAAGAGTGGGCAAAGGAAGAGTAATACAGAAAATGATTATGAGAAAAGAAATTGCTTGCTAAGAGATGCACTGGGGGATGGTGATTGAGAAAAAGATTTGGGGCAGAAGAAGATGCATGATATATAATATTAAGATAAATGGTTCACTTGTAGAGACAAAGAGAAAAGCAAAAAACAGCTGGATTTGCAAGAACAACTTGCTCTTGGGCACAGAGCTATGATTTATTAATTTGAAGTATTATTCCAACAATACCTGATTTATTAATCTGAAGTATTATTCCAACAACATCCACTTTAACATAGTAGTTATGACATGTCCTTCTAAACTAACTGGCAACCATCTGTTACTCATTATCCATATCAAAGGATTTATCTGAAATCACTAAATTGCTATGGTGCTCTAATTGAGAAACACACATTGTCAGCTCAATTTTCAAACTCTTATTTTGTACTCAATTAAAAAGGGTTTCAGCAACCAGAAGAGAACCCATTTTTTGGCAATGGCCAAAGTGTCAAACTGTCAACTCAACCCATTAGTATTATTTAATAAAAGCTGAAACGTTTTGCTAGGTCAAAGTGCTCTAAACTTACCATCAGCTTAATGGCATCAGCATTGTTTGACAATCTAAATTAATTTGGTTTAACATTCCTAAATTCCTTTTTGGCTTAGTCAAGCCAAATCCTAGGTACTCATTTTTAAAATCAAGCTTTCAGCAGTTTTAATTTTTAGTCAAATTCAACTATTCTCAAGGTTTCAAGTGTTACGTAATTCTAAACCTCGAATATGTGCATTTACCATCTTTTGTACTAATCACTTGAATATTTTTTTTAAAAAAAGTACTTCATTAATTTCTGTTTCAAAAGTATGCTTAACTCTAGAACACCAACTGTGTGTAGTATTTACACATAGTGGTGCATTACAAAGTGTAATTCCATAACCATCCACCACTTACTGTAGGCCTCTGACAAGAAAACGTTTGCAGGGTGTTCTGCTCTCCAGAGGAGTAAGGGGGATAGTGGCAGCTCACAATGGTGCCATAAATAGATCTACTATCCATATTAAAAGTATCGCACCTTACTACTCCAGTGTGTTTCACTTGGAGCAGTGTGTATGTGTTTTCTAGTGATTTATTAAGTTATTTACAATGCACAATAAGAAAGGAAGTAAAAAGTAATACAAAGTAATCTCTGTTCATTCTTTCGCCTTATGAATCTTCACTTGTATTCAGCATTGCTAGCACAAGAGCATATGTTTTCTAAAAGGGCTTGCTGATATGTTGAAAGTAGAGCTGTAATCCTTCTCAGGTTGCGCTAGAATTGTGGATGTCAACACATTCCTTACAGCCACATCCTCATCCTCATCAGAGGAACATGGTATCTCTGTGTTACACTAAGTGCTTCAAGCATTCAGTTAGGAATTCGACTTCAGTGAAAACAGAAATGGCTAATTGTTGGAACATTCATTCATTCATTATCTATTTACCCTGCTCTTATGTAGGACTTACACCCCCCAGGACTTACAGGCGGGTGCCTGAGGTCAGAGGCCCGTCGAGGAGCAGACACTCATGGATCGGACAGAACATCCAGGATGGGTGATCAGTCCGATGCCTGGTATGGGATGAAGGAAGTAGATGAAGCGAAATGGTGGTGAAATGGATGAAAGGAAAGGTGATGATGGAGCAGTTGGTGGAATGAATGACGGGGGAAACTGGAGAACCCGGAGAAAACCCGCCCAGACGCCGCTTCGTCCACCACAAATCCCACATGCAGGTCCCTGGGATTGAACCCGGTCCGCCTCGGTGGGAGGCGAGCGGTCTAACCACTCGGCCATGGCGCCGCCTAATTGTTGGAACAGCAATAACGAAATCTAAATATGAGTTCACTAAACCAATTTAACGTATGATTAGTGTTAGTTGAAAATCTGTCTACATAAGGAATATGTATCATTAGTGTTAACGAGTGTTAAAGGTTATAGGTATTGCTTGGGCATTTTAGCATTTGCTGGCACTAAATAAATTTGTCAAACAATATTTCTGGTTAAGTGTTTATTCTGTGAATCCGGCATAAATATTTGCATGCATTACACAAGAATGCTCTAAGTGTTACAGTATTTGCAGGGCAATAGACATGGTGTCTATCATTGATGAAGTAAAAATGCTTCAGATTTTTATAGAATGGAGTATGAGAAGATAATGTTGAACAATTGTGTGATTCTGATGACAGTCGCAAAGAAACTGATTTTTCTGCAAATGAGGAAAATGAAGATTCCAATAAACAGAATCCAAGGAATAGAAAATGGGAATAAGAAAGGGAAGGGAGATTCACCTGCAGATACCCATTAAAGAAAAAAATCAGTAGGCTGACGAGCATCTTTTCTGCATTATTTACTGAAGAATAAAAAATGTCTACTTCTCGTTTAGTTGCTGAAAATAATAAATTTATTGGGAAAACTGGATACCACTGGTAGACACAACCAATTAAGCTGGGTGGCAAAATACCAAATAGTACATATGAAAGTAGCATTACCTACAAAAAAGTGATGCTAATCCACTGAGCTGCTTTCACATATTTTTGACTGAAGATATCACAGATGTTGTGTATTGTTTGAAAATACTGTGACCGCGTGCGCAGCACTGCCTGCGGTCTGCCTCTTGGCCGGGACCTAGGTGAGGCCCATCATAACAATGGCCTGGGCAAAAACAATAGAATAGTGAATGTGGAATAAACAGCCTCTTTTTTGTGCTGCTTACTTGTTCCAGAACCTTGATTTTGACATGTTCTAGTAGGTTCTTGTTCTTGAAAGTTTCGCTTTGTATGCAAGGCCTATATAAAGGACTGCTGTCACCAGGATGGCAAGAGTTGAGTTCAGTTGAGTCAGGTGGTGTTAAAAGTGAGTGATGAAGTGAAGAGTGCAGGTGGACAATGCGTTTAATTGTGAGTTGCAACTCAGCAGTCAGTTGAGTAATGCAGTTCAGTTGATATAATTCGATGGATCAGTTGTGTTGTATTCCAAGTGCGTGCTCAAGTGACTTAAGTGTAAGATGTGTTATGTTGAGTGCCTAGTGATAAATAAAGTGTGTTTTCGTAGTAACTGGTGTTCTCATTTGTTACAATACTTTTGTACAATATGTACTGCTATTAAAGACAAAAGCTATAAGTACATGCAATAACTTTCATTCATTAACATCCACTTAAAAACCTACTATGTAAAATTTACATACTTTTAATATTTAGCATACATAAAAAAATATTTATTTGAATACTATAGTTTATGTTGAATGATTTAATGATTATTGAACAAAGTCATTCACCTACTGCATAGTATTTTTCACAACCACTGGTCAACTATATTTTCCTCTCCCTACCACTCTAGTTGGGAACACAGCTCATGACCCTCTTTGGTTATACATTTATTTTATTGTTTTCACATTTTAGTTAGAATTCATAGTATGGCACACACTAGGAGGTGTGAATGCACATGTAAATAATCTAGAGGTAAGGAAGAATCTCAAAAACTGCACGATCTTCATGTTCTGTTTAACAAATTTATGTCACTTTACACTTTGAACTACTAACAGACAAAATTTTTAACCTGCTGGCTCTATTTTGTTTTGCTACATGTCAAATCCATAACACAATTATTAGGGAGCTGATGTTTCCTCTATACACTCATTCTTACATAAAAAATACATGTTTATATAGTTTACAGGGCTTGTAAATAGTTCTTCAAATGTTATTTTTTTTTAATGTTTTAATTTTGTCACAGAGTTTTTATCCATTTTTAACTGTAATTTTGATGTCAGAAATTGTTAGACAAATCTATAGAATACAAATACACATCATCATCAATGTCTAAATCAGGTGGAGAAGGTCATTGTGAGCAGTAGCAGCTCTTGAGTGTACATTTTAGGTGTTCACAAAATTTTTGTCATTCACCCTGAAAATGTGAAATAACATTTGTGCATAGTAGTTATGATTATGAACAAACTAGAGCCACTTATTATTATTATTATTATTATTATTATTATTATTATTATTATTATTATTAATTATTATTATTATTATTATTATTATTATTATTATTATTAATATTACCACCGCCGCCGCCACCACCACCACCACTTGTCTGATGAAAGTAAGTTTCTTTCTTTATGTTTGTTGTGTGCATATTAAGTACAGTTGGGGCAAGAACAAAGTAATGTGTAAATTAAGTTGTATTTGATATTATGGATGGTATGGAGAAACCGGGAGAAGCTTCTGGGCTTCTGCTACAGTAACTCTAACTTCTGCCATGCGCTACCACACAGTGGCATTGGTGCAAAATTATGACAGTATGGAAACATAGTGTGTGGAAAGCTTCACGCTAGTGCACTTGTTCATATGTACATAACCCATATGTATTTGGCCCTGTAAGGTATTGTCATACCAGTTGTGCATGTGCAGAAGTTCCTTAAAACGTGCACAAGTCAAGACATGCTAGCAAGAGTGGCGTCATATCTCGAGTTTAGAGTAGTATCACGGTAGTGTTTAAATGATGTAGATTTTAAATTACTGCTTATATGTCATGTTTAATAGCATTTAAAAAAGAAAATAATCAATAAATCTGCAAGGTGTCAAAAGTTAGGGTGTTCATGTGCTCTTATGCAGCAGCCGCCACTGATCAGGAGCATTAATTTCATAATCTGAAAGCTAGGAGAGCCAAGGTAAAGGATGGGCTGATCCAATTGAATACTGTGCAGAGCTAGCAGTACACAGTAATTTGGGTTGCAATCCAATAAAAATTGTATACTTATTCAGCAAGTTTCGCAGCTTTTAAAACAAAATAGATCAGTTGAAGGTTGACAAACATGTTTCTAGATGGGAAAAGGAGTAATCTGAAAACCTTTATTTTGACAATATTTGTATTCGTTTATTTGTACTAAGCTCTTTACAGAGTTCATATGGCCTGGAGCTGACCCGGTTCTATTCCAGGGCATGCAAGATAATAAATAACACTCTTTTCTACAACTATTAGCTCATACATTATTTTGATAATATTAGTGGCCTAAAACCACCATTAGATAACATACCAGTAAAAATTGGTTTTATTTTACATTTTTCCACTAACCACCCAGAAATATCTTATTTGGTTCATCATGAATGAATGGATTATTTCTTCACATTTAACATTATAATTCTAAATTTATGGAAAAGAAAGTGTTTGAGTTGAATGACATTAGTTCTGACAATGAGAGCATGTGGCTCTTGAAACTGGTCAAGACAAATAAATTTAAGTGATTTAAGTGTTTCACCTCTGGTCATTCTTTTCCATAAATTTAAATTCACATCACTGTTGCCAGCTTATTGAAGTATCATACAAATTATAATTCTATTCTACGTGGGACTGTTCACAATTACAGGATCCTACACATACACCTCGGCTATTTGTGTATACTGAATTCTTCCTGTATCTTACACCCTTATTTTTGATCCCTACTTCCAAATATCTACTATTTTCTAAATTGTTCTATCCTTCTCTTTATTCTGCTACTCTCACCAATTGCAACAGTCCTCATTTAAATCACTCAAGTCCTCCTTTGCCTTAACAGATTCTTTTCCACCATTTTTCTCTTACCTTTCCTGCATAGCTACCTAATCATTTCACAAACATTTTCCTACAATTTCCTAAACCTTTTAAAACTAAGATTGCAATCTACTTCTTGAAGGAACTTCAGTTTTTTAAAGCTTATTTGCTATGCCTTCTTTTTATCCATTGCAAACACATGGATATCAAGTAGAAAATAAGTGTGAATGTAGTCAAGACTGGAAGCTACCATCACTGAATGGAGACCATGCTCACATTACTGCGCTCCCTAGATCGATTACAATGCCAAGCTAAAGTATTGTCCCTCACACATAAAATTCACATCACTATGCATTGTCATTCATTGGCTGCCAGTTCAACTGAGAAATTAACAAATGCACAAGGACTGGTGAAAATATTGAATCAGTGCAAACAAAATTTTAATGTTATAGCAGGTTAACATTCTAAAATAAGATTTTTATAGTATTTAGAGTATTTTGGAGCAAAACTTCTATAATTCATCATATGTGGGAAAACATTTCATTAACGGCTGGTTGTACAAGCTCAAAATAAATCTTGGAATAGTTATTCCTGGAATACCCTATAAAGGGTATAAATGTGGTGACAAGTTGTACAATATATGATGAGGAGATGGGGTTTAAGCGTCCTCAACATCGAAGGTTATCAGCGCCCTTATTATGTATAAAATTTAAAATACAAAAACTAAAAAATGGGATACAAACCCGCTGAGTCAAAAACACTAAAAACAAATCACCACATTCTAAAAACTACCACACTAAAATCATGGTGAATAAAAGAGTAAAACGATGTGTCAAGAACTGTAGAACACAAGGGACATGAGTACCATGATGTGACGTATGAGCATTATTGCGTATGTGACCTGGTGGCCCAGATCGGATATTGCGCAAGAGTGGAGGGGATGGAAAAACCAGTTCTAACGTAGCGTACCCATGTAGAGGTTAGCGTGGTTCAGTCACAGTCGTGTCAAGTTACTGCTAGGAACAAGGTCGTAGTGTGTGCAACTGTCCATGTGAGAGCATGGCATCCCCACCGACAGGCAAGGAGGCAAGGAGGTATTGTATTTCCTTTTTATCAATAAATTCAGTTGCCATCCAGGCAGTTTTATTATGAATTTCTATAGTAGATAGACCCTTCCCTCATCCACATCATGATTTACTAACTTTGCTAGGGGCATTTTAATATATTTTTCATAATTTCATTTAGCTACATCCCTCGTCGGACCTCGCATAATGTGTAATAGAACTTTAGATCTTGTCCACGGTACCTGCTCTACCCCCCATTGAGCTAGAATAGTAAAGAGGTTACGACAATTGGTGGAGGCGCTGGGTATTTTGAGATTTTGAAGTGCAAATTTTTTTTTCTTCTCTGAAATCTAGCGTGTTTTGTCATCCACATGTTCGTTAGAAAATGTAAATTTTTTTTGTTGGCTTATGGGTAGGGGTTTTGGTTTTGTAATTTGTGGTTTTCTATTCTAAATTCATCTTGCATAGTTTCTTAAACGTCCCATGTCTGTATCTTAATTTCAAGCTCACTTGTAAAATTTTTGCATTTTCTGTCGGTGGCATGGCGGTAAAACTTTTGGCTCCATTTTTCCCCTTACTATGACTTCACTTCTGCTAAATTCTGTTTCTGTGATAAATTGTTTGTATTGTCCCTTCTGAATTTATTATTTTTGTGAATTCTGTAAAATGTACTGATATTTTGGAACTTTGATAATATAGTTGTATGTATTTATTTAAAGGTGAGTCGGAATTGTAACACTAACATCACTTAAGTTTACTCACTTAACATGTTTCGGGAAACCGTTGTTCCCATCCTCAGAAGGTTATCACGACTGATAACCTTCTGAGGATGGGAACAACGGTTTCCCGAAACATGTTAAGTGAGTAAACTTAAGTGATGTTAGTGTTACAATTCCGACTCACCTTTAAATAAATTCAATACACATCACTGTTTCTAGCTTCTTTTCATTACAATATCAACATAGTTGTATGTGTTAGCTGGTGTACGTAACATTGCGTCATTGATTGCGTGATCTTGTAATTTGTTAACTACTAGCATGTGAAGCTAATATTTTAAAGTTGAGTCTGTGTACACAATATGCTGGTGTAGTTTTCTAATATTTCGCCGTGGGCGCTTAGTTATATTATTACTGGTATTGGTTCTTATCTGGCTATGTTCTGATATTTCTAGTTACATTCATGCGATGATATAAGTGCTTAGTTTGGTGTAATCTGTAATGGTGATCTTCCATATTCTTTTCATTTACTGGTTGAGTTTATCCTTGTTTTGTGCTGTCCCAATGCCTAAGCGACGTACTACGCAGAAATTTGATGTGGTTATTGCTCCAGTCAGTGAGCATAGTGAAGTAGAATCTATTTCCAGCACTAGTACACCTGTTGTTACCCAGTTGTTACCAGTGATGCCTAATCCGCCTGTTTTGGTGAGCACCATGCAGTCAGCTGTGTGTCGACCGGTCATTGAACCCTCTTACTTTGAGAATTCAAGTAAGTTATCGGTATATGAATTTCTTCAAAATTTTGAAATGGTCGCTGCTGCTAATGGTTGGTCTGAGGAAATGAAATTGAAATGTTTTCCATGTTACTTAAGAGATACTGCTGCATCATGGTTTCAAACTTTTCGCCACCGGCATCCTTGCCACGATTGGCTTTGCCTGTCTACACAGTTTCTAAATGCTTTTCAGATGACTAACCAGAGTGATATCTTGGAAATGCAACTCAGACAGCGTGTGCAGTTAGATGATGAACCTGTTATTAATTATATCTATGATGTGTTATCTCTGTAAATCCAGCTATGTCTCAGTTAGAACAAATCAAACATCTGCTTAAAGGTCTTAAACCTCTCTATGTACAGGCTTTGCTACCATTAAATCCTCAAACTGTTGACGAGGTGATACAAATAATTCGACGAGTGGACAAAGCACAATTTTATATGCAGAACCGAGAACATCTAGTGTCCGCCCAATCTCAGGCTGCAGTGTTTACACCACCCACTTCTGTATTTAACAATGCACCTGTTCCTGTTACTTTACCGGCTACTGCTCAGCTAACAAATGCTTCTTCTCTTGGGGACGTACCTGTCGCTCCCATGAAACAGCTGATTGATCGTGTGGAACAGTTATGTAACAAAGTTAACCAGTTTCAGTTACCACCTGCTGTACCATCTTCGCAGAGAACTTCACAGCCTCCATGATCATCTGACTTCAACCGGCGGGACTCATCCATCACCTGCTATAGATGCAACAGACAGGGCCACCTGGCTCGCTTCTGCCGTAGCCACTTTCCTCAGTCAAAAAACGACTGGCGCCGAGCCTCATATAACAAGACTTAGCAGCATCACCACCGCCCACCAGCACGGCTGCACCTCAACGGGATGTGGCTGCCTTATCAGGTCAGATCTTACAAGTTTTTGGTCATATTGTCCAGACAGAGGTTTCCATCTTGCTTGACACAGGAAGCGCAGCACTCTACATTGAAACCCATAGAAATGTTGCTTCAAACTGCAGGTAATAAGTACTTGATGCACCTTACCACACTGCTCTGAATTTTCATATTAATGATGTTCTTTTTCAGGAAGATGTATTAGTTGTAAAAGATCTTTCTCATGATTTAATTTTAGGCAATGACTTTTTGCATGCTCATGGTGTAGTAATTGACTATGCACACAACTTGATAACTTTGAATTCTTCCGAGGATGATGCTTTTAGTATACCAATTACCCTAGTATAAGGTCCTTTTGTTGATATGGCAGTGAATCCTTTACAAGATAAAGAATGTACTGACTCGGATGTTAAAGTGGCAGTTGTGAGTGATGTAAAATTCCACCTTTATCTACGTGTTATGTAACAGTTCAACCCTCGTCAGACATTAGTAATGAGTTATGTTTGAACCTGCTGTCAACATTATGCAGAAGAAAAATCTTTCAATTCCACCGTTGTTATGTCATTCTGCATCTGAACTTACTATGCCAGTGCATAATAATACTGCAGTTCCACAAACACTGTTTGCCAATACAGTTTTAGCTAAAGCTTATGATGTTGCACTAGTTCAGAGTAATTCTGTTTTATCATCAGATGTTACCCCTCTGCCAGCTTCAAATTTTAATTTTAATGTTAATGGTAAACTACTAGAAACTCAAAAGGCAGAATTGCATTCATTGTTATTGAAATATAGTGATCTTTTTGCCACCACATTGCAAGAACTTGGTACTACTGATGCCGCAGAGTTTGATATTAAAGTAACTGACTCCAAACCAATCAAACAAAGACCTTACAGAGTTCCCCATAAACAAAAGGAAATCATTGCTGAACAAGTTAAAGAAATGCAAGATGCTGGAATTATTAAGCAATCGCAGTCCTCTTGGGCTTCTCCTGTGGTGCTTGTAAAAAAGAAAGATGGTTCCATGAGGTTTTGTGTTGATTATAAGAAATTAAATGCTGTTACGGAAACCACTCTTTTCCTTTGCCATTGATAGATGATTTGTTAGGTTATTTGGGGGAGGCTAAATGGTTTGTCTCACTAGATTTACTGTCAGCATATTTTCAAGTACCTATTGCAGAGGATAGCCAGAAATTTACTTCTTTTGTTACTTTTCAAGGTCAATATCAATTCACACGCTTGAGTTTTGGACTGGCGAATGCTCCTAGGTTCTTCAGTTACATCGCAGACAAGTTGCTAGGTGATCTGAATTTTAAAAAGGCAATTGCATATTTAGATGATATTGTCGTTTTTGCTAAAACCTTTGATGAGTTGTTACAAAATCTTGAAGCTGTTTTTCAACGACTGGATAACCATAAATTTAAGCTCAAACCAGAAAAGTGTTTCTTCGCTATGCAAAAGATCAAGCTCTTAGGCTTTGAAGTCTCCAAAGATGGTATTTCTCCTGATTCTGATAAAGTAGTTTCCATTCAAAATTTGCCTCGTCCTAAAAATGTCAGAGATGTAAGGAAAGTTTTGGGATTATTTAACTTTTACAAGAAATTCATCAAAGATTATGCTAATATTGCTCAACCACTTATTCAACTGACTAGGAAAAATCAAAGTTTTATTTGGGAACCTGATCAGCAAGCTGTATTTCAAAAGTTGAAAGACTCATTAGTTTCTGCCCCTGTCTTAGCTCACTATACTCCTGGTGCATATACTGAATTACACTCTGATGCCACTGGACTAGGGGTTGCTTCTGTTTTGTATCAAAAGATTGATAATGTGTTGAAACCAGTGGGCTATGCTTCAAGGACATTATCTAAATGTGAACGTAATTATAATGTTCCTGAGTTGGAATTGTTGGCTATCTTGTTTGGGCTTACTAACTTTCGCAGTTTTGTATACAGTGGAATCTCGTTAGCACGTTCCTCATTAACACGTTTTCCCGTGTATTACGTTGAATTATAAAAGTCCCAGTACCAAATCACCAAATATAATAAATAATGTTTGCTTAGTGCGTTTTCCCGGTCCCGCTTACTATGTTTGAAGTTTGACGTCCTCATTCGCTGTTTTGGCCAATCCTTGATCGGTACAGTGGGAGTAGGCGTTTAACATGTTCATAGTTTGAGGTCCTCATTTACTACTTTGGTCAATCCTTGGTCACGGGGTGGAAATCGGCAGCCAATCACATACATGCATTTAAATATTTGTGTGACACGATTTCTGTGGGCGGGATAGAGAATGCTTTACCTTGGCGCGGTAAACGCTAACGATAGTTTCTAATGTTGAGTGATGACCAAACAACCGTAGATTGTATTTTAACTTTTCATTTACAATGAAAAAAAGAAAGTGTAGTAGGTAAATAACCAACAGTGAAAAACTGAAAATCCTTGATGTAATCACAATCCAAATATAAAACATGTCAATATAGTGCGGAAGTTAAACATTCCTCCGTCAACCTTAAACACGATTGTTAGCAAACCTAAATTGATTGAAACTGCTTTTAAAGAAGGGAAAAATACTAAAACAAAACGTTTCTCTTGGAAAATAGGATCAGAAGAGGACCGGAACGAAATTTGTTGCATGGAAACACCTCCGTATTCAAATCGTCTTGTATACATCAAAGATAATATCGTTTATTGTACTCGTAACACGATACCCGCTCATAATTTTTTCTTTTTTAGCAGAAATTGTTATCACGTGTGTAATAAAACACACAGCAAAACCACTATTGCCGCTTCCACAATTCGCAATTTATTTTCTCAAAAACATTCATAACCTAAAAAATCCAAGTTGACCAAAATAAAAGCTTGAATTATTTATTCTCAGGCTTTGTGTATCCAAATCCATTTAACATGGAAACGTGGATCATATTCAATATGAAATTGTACTCAAAATTGATTTAAATTGCCCATGGAGACGTAGTAATTATTAGATTTTTATTGCCTATGTTCTTAAATTGCAGATTTTGCATTTTCGTTAACACGTTTTCCCCCTATGACGTCCAAATCCTTAGGTCCCTGCAAAAACGTACTAACGAGATTCTACTGTATGGCTATAAGGTCAATATTGTGTCTGATCATCACTCCCTTTGTTATCTGAATAATTTAAAAGATTTGACTGGGCGTCTGGCATGATGGAGTTTGAAATTGCAAGAATTTGAGTATACTATTTCCTATAAATCTGGTAAAAAACATCATGATGCGGATGCTTTATTGAGATTTCCTGTGTTGCAACCCAAAGAAAGTGAACTTGAGCAGCTCGAGGAACTTCCCACATGTTTATTGTCTTCAGCTGAAGTTGCTGACCAACAGAAAAAAGATCCTGTGTTACTTGAACTTATCAATGCTCTCCATGATCCTCCGTCAGCCCCTGCTAAGATTCAGAGACAAATTTCAACTTATACTCTTAAATCAGGAGTTATTTATCGTAAAAATGCTGGCTCTACTGGCCCTCTCCATCTGCTGGTTATTCCAGAGGCACTGAAACATGAAATTCTATCTTCGTGTCATGATGATCCTCTTTCAGGTCATTTAGGCTTTTCTAAAACATTTGCCAAAATTCACACCAGATACTATTGGATTGGGATGAAAAAAGATATTGAACATTTTGTGCGTACCTGTCCCAGTTGTCAAACCAGAAAAGGACCTAAGAATCAAAAGCCAGCAGGTTTATTACAACCAATTCCTGTTACTTCTGTAGGTGAGCGGTGGGGTATTGATTTGCTTGGGCCTCTCCCACACTCTAATTCTGGACACAAGTACGTAGTCGTTGCAACCGAGTATGCTTCTCGCTGGGTCGAGTCTGCGTCACTTTCTTCAGCAACAATTCCACAAGTTGCTAAGTTTATTTTGCATAATATCATCTGTAGGCATGGAGCTCCTGCTGCCTTGTTGTCTGATCGCGGCTCAAGTGAAGTGTCACAAGAATTGTTGAGATCTCTATCAGGGTCTTCTAATTTTACTAGTGCTTACCATCCAGCTTGTAATGGACTAACTGAAAGATTCAATCAAACCCTCTTGAATATGCTTAGCCATTTTGTTGACACTAATCAAAAGAACTGGGACTCAATTTTGCCCTATGTAATTTTTTCTTATAACTCAAGTGTTCAGGAGTCTACTAAATTCTCACCCTTTTTCTTGATATATGGTCGAGAGCCTTCTTTACCTAATCAGGTTCAGCTGCAAGCTACATCTAATGACCTTTTTGTGAAATAAACTTTACAAGAGATTCAGAAGGCACGTGAGGTTGCTGTTGCTAACATTACTAAGCAACAAGTGAAACAAAATGAAACATTTGATGCCAAACATAGAGATGTGGTTTACAATGTAGGTCAATTAGTCAAAGTTTTTACTCCTATAAGAAAGAAAGGTAAATGTACAAAGTTGTCCTTTTGAAATTATCCAACAAAAAACTCCTGTTACCTACCTTGTTGGTCGACCTCATGCTCGTCGTACCAAACATCAGAGTGTTCATGTGTCACGCCTTTACCCCTACTATGATCCTGCGGGCGCTTATAGACTGTAAATTTTGAGTTTTGTGATGCTATTTTCATTGTTTGCCTTAATGTTGGCATGAAGTATGTATTACAAGAAACTGGAAAGTTGCACCATTTTGTGATAAACAGAATAAGAAAAACAACCTGTAACTGTGTGCTTAATTATGTTTGATTTTCAGGAATGCTATATGACAGTATTGTTTTGGTAATGATGTGCTTTGTTCTGTTGCATTCGTTTGGTTTGATTTTGGGTTTCATTATGATGCTGTGATCTTTTTCTTTGCAGAAAATTGTTGCATGAATAGTGTGTGTGTTTCTGAGGTTATGTGAGTAGTATAAGTAAGATTTGCCTTGGTGGAAGTGCCAAAGAGTAACCCCGATGGTGGTAGTGCGAGAGATGAAATGAGTTAATGTTAGCCTCGGTGGGAGTGCCGAAGAGTAACCCCGATGGTTTAAGTGTGAATATTTGAGTTTTCAGGAGGGCTAACATGTACCTGGAAATTCGATGTGATGAGTTGAGAGATTTTTGCTTATTGGTGTTGCTGAAGTGTGCCCAGTATAGCGTGTGTGATGTATTCACACAAGAGAGCAAATGCAATGAGAATAATTTTTTTTTTTGTGTTTATGCAACAAGTTTAGTACCATCTTATATAACGAGTTTTAATACCATCTATTTTCCAGCTTAATCTTGATTCGGTAGAGGTGGATGCAACAGTATAATGCTATGTTATTTGTGTCATTCCTGAAATGTTAATGTGATTTCTTTAGTTTATGCCTATGTCAGGTATTTTTGATTTTGCAGCTAGTTGAATGAGACACATCAGTGAAGATATTTTATTTTCTCAGTAATCACTGTGTATGATGAAGTTGAAAGCTAAGATGATGATGATGATGCTTGAAATAATGATGATAATGATCATAATGAGGTGGATAAGATAGTAATGTGGAGGAGAATTTATGTTATTGACAGTAAAGCATGAGTTTTTGTAGTTGAAAGAATGTAATGAGGTGTAGTTTGACGCATGTAATGTGGGTTTATTTTCGAAGTATGTAGCAATGCTCTTAGTAGTTTTGGGTAGTTTTTCAAGTGAGTGTTGTGTATTATTTGGGCCATGGTCAGTATGAATGATTTCATTTCATTGTCATGTATGAATGTATTATAAGTGCACTTATTCCTTTTCTTTATTAGTAGTACCAGCTGGTTAAATATAATAATGGGATCCCAAATAATTTACTATATTTGTGTTGTGTTATTCTGTGTAAACAATGGATGTAAGTGATATAATATTTATGTATTCTGGCCCTTTCATGTCTCCTTACTTGGATTCTAAAGCAGTTTTTGTCAAATTTTGGATTGAAAAATTCAGTTTTTATGTCAATGTGCAGTCATTTTTTTTTCTTTGCCCAATACTAAAAATTAATTGATTGTAAACTTTGTGGCATTTTCAATTCATATTAGTCTAAATGACATACTACTTTTTATTTAAAGGTGAGTCGAAATTGTAACACTAACATCACTTTAGTTTACTCACTTAACATGTTTCGGGAAACCGTTGTTCCCATCCTCAGAAGGTTAATAATTCGACTGGCCCGTGTTGTTGGTGTTTCCGTTTTTTGGACTGGATCCTGTGGTGGCATCTTGTGGTGGAGAAATGTACTTCCAGAGAGGATTTGGTGGCGGCAAATCAAAATTCATTAGATGTGTGTTGTGTTTTAGAATGGTGATCTTCTCCCATGCATCTAATTCGGCTGCAAATTTGGCTGGTTTGACTAATGTAATATTGGGTTTGATGTTGTGATTAGTGATCCAAAAATGGTGTGAAACTGCAGATTTGTCCATTTGTTTGTATTTAATACATCTCATGTGCTCCTTTAGCCTAGTTTCTAAGTTTCTTTTTGTCTTACCAATGTATACTTTATTGCAATCTGAACAATTGATTTTATAGATTCCAGCTTTTTTGTCCTGTGGAATGGGGTCTTTTAACTTGTTACAAAGTAATTTCTCTATGTTAAATTTGTTCTGTGGAGCTAGGCTGATGTTATGTTTCATGAAAATCTTCTTAAATTTGTGAAATGTTCCTGGGTGGTATGTGAATTTCTTGAACTTTAGTTCTTTATCTTGCTGGCTGAGATTAGTTGTGTTTCTGATGTGCATCTGTCGTTTGAATTTTGCAATTTTTTTGTCAATAGTTGCTTTGTTGTACCCATTATGTATTGCTGTGTCTACTATATGCTGGTATTCTAACTGGTATTCTTTTTTATTTAAGGGGGTATATACCAGTCTGTGTGTTAGGCTGTTTAGTACTGCATGTTTGTGTGTGGTTGGATTGAAACTCTTATTTTTTATGTAATTAGTAGAGTGTGTTGGCTTCCTGTATATGCCAAAGGTTAGGTTCTTTTGTTCTCTGATGATTTTTAGGTCTAAAAATGGTAGCATGCCTTCTTTTTCTATTTCTATGGTGAATTTTATTGATTGGTTCTGTAGGTTTAGTAAGGCTAAGGAGTCTTGTATGAACCTATTAGGGACAACAGCGAAGATGTCGTCAACATATCTGTGCCAAACTTTAAACATGTATGGAAAGGAAGTTGTTATGTGTATTTCTAAGTAGCTCATAAATAAATCTGCCAAGAAGGGTGAAAGTGGGTTGCCCATGGTTAGACCAGTTGGTTGTTGATAGAACTTCTTATTGAAACTAAAACAATTTTGTCCAATGCATAAATTGGTAAGTTGTATGAGGTCTTCTATTTCTTCTTCAAGTAGGTTAGTCTGCTGTAGCCATTTCTTTAATTGACGCAGGAGTTGATCTGTAGGGACACTTGGAAATAGTGCAGTGACATCAAAGGAAACTAATCTGTCTTCTGGTTCGAGTTCCAGGGATTTTATCTTCTGTATTAAATCTTCTGAATTCATTATGTTTTTGCTGTTGAATTTTGGTAGTGAAGAGAATCTCTGTACTAACCATTTTGCCAGTTTGTAGGTAGGAGAATCAATATTGCTGACGATTGGTCTCATCTTATTACCCGGTTTGTGTATTTTAGGTAGAGCATACATTCTTGGTAAAATGGGGTGGTCTGGTTTTAATCTAGATTTATCAGTGTCTGTTATAGTTTTGCTTTCCTGGATGGTTTGATTGAAGGCTTTTAAATGTGATTTTAATGGGTCTTCTTGAATTTGTATGTAATTTTCTTGTTGCAGCATATTTTCTACTCTGGTAATATAATCATCTTTTTGAAGTACAACTAGTTTATTTCCCTTGTCAGCTTTTGTGTATACTACTGGTTTTGATTTTAATGTTTTGATCACATGTTTGGTTGGGAAATTGTTATGTTTATCTGCTTGTATTTCTTGGAGTACTATTTCACATTCTTTTTTTATAGTGGTTTTACTATTTTCATTTAGGTTGTAAGTAGCAATCTCAATGTCTGCGACTATTTCATCGGTTGTTTTTGTGTAGCCAACACATGTTTTTAGGCCAAGGTTTAATACCGATAATTCTGCTTTGGTGAAAGTTACATTTGAAAGATTAATTACGTCAGAGTATGGCGTCGTTTTTTCATTTTTTCGGTTAGGTTTATATGAATGTTGCTTCCGGCGTAGTATGTCTAGTTTTTTCTTTAATTTCAGTGTTTTTGTTTTCATCCTGTAGCTAAGAATAGTGAGGAATTTTGATTGCATGTTTTGCCAAAGTGGATAGCCGAGTGTGTCCGTTAATTTAAGGTGAAGAGCATATAATTCCAGTTCCAATTTTTGTAATTTTGCGTAGTGGTTGTTTCTCTCAATTATTATTACTTTTTTATCGGCTGATGTTTGGTGTTTGCTGTTTTTGTCGTATTTTACAATTCTCCTTACAAACTTTGGTGTGACTTTGCTTTGTATGCATAGGTTTAAAAAACGGATGTCCGCAAATGTGTTTTTTCTTTTTTCTTCAATTTTTTGGTATCTTTTGATGTCACTTTTTATTCCACTGAAATCTGTATTGAAATTTAGGGTTTCTAATCTTACCTTGTTTTTTGCCATGACTTGCATATTTTCCACTTGGTGGCCAATTATAAATTTTGCTTCTTGTGACTTGTTGGTCATAAATTACGTATGTATTGTAATGAAAAGAAGCTAGAAACAGTGATGTGTATTGAATTTATTTAAAGGTGAGTCGAAATTGTAACACTAACATCACTTTAGTTTACTCACTTAACATGTTTCGGGAAACCGTTGTTCCCATCCTCAGAAGGTTAATAATTCGACTGGCCCGTGTTGTTGGTGTTTCCGTTTTTTGGACTGGATCCTGTGGTGGCATCTTGTGGTGGAGAAATGTACTTCCAGAGAGGATTTGGTGGCGGCAAATCAAAATTCATTAGATGTGTGTTGTGTTTTAGAATGGTGATCTTCTCCCATGCATCTAATTCGGCTGCAAATTTGGCTGGTTTGACTAATGTAATATTGGGTTTGATGTTGTGATTAGTGATCCAAAAATGGTGTGAAACTGCAGATTTGTCCATTTGTTTGTATTTAATACATCTCATGTGCTCCTTTAGCCTAGTTTCTAAGTTTCTTTTTGTCTTACCAATGTATACTTTATTGCAATCTGAACAATTGATTTTATAGATTCCAGCTTTTTTGTCCTGTGGAATGGGGTCTTTTAACTTGTTACAAAGTAATTTCTCTATGTTAAATTCATTTCACAAATTTAAGAAGATTTTCATGAAACATAACATCAGCCTAGCTCCACAGAACAAATTTAACATAGAGAAATTACTTTGTAACAAGTTAAAAGACCCCATTCCACAGGACAAAAAAGCTGGAATCTATAAAATCAATTGTTCAGATTGCAATAAAGTATACATTGGTAAGACAAAAAGAAACTTAGAAACTAGGCTAAAGGAGCACATGAGATGTATTAAATACAAACAAATGGACAAATCTGCAGTTTCACACCATTTTTGGATCACTAATCACAACATCAAACCCAATATTACATTAGTCAAACCAGCCAAATTTGCAGCCGAATTAGATGCATGGGAGAAGATCACCATTCTAAAACACAACACACATCTAATGAATTTTGATTTGCCGCCACCAAATCCTCTCTGGAAGTACATTTCTCCACCACAAGATGCCACCACAGGATCCAGTCCAAAAAACGGAAACACCAACAACACGGGCCAGTCGAATTATTAACCTTCTGAGGATGGGAACAACGGTTTCCCGAAACATGTTAAGTGAGTAAACTAAAGTGATGTTAGTGTTACAATTTCGACTCACCTTTAAATAAATTCAATACACATCACTGTTTCTAGCTTCTTTTCATTACAATACATACGTAATTTATGACCAACAAGTCACAAGAAGCAAAATTTATAATTGGCCACCAAGTGGAAAATATGCAAGTCATGGCAAAAAACAAGGTAAGATTAGAAACCCTAAATTTCAATACAGATTTCAGTGGAATAAAAAGTGACATCAAAAGATACCAAAAAATTGAAGAAAAAAGAAAAAACACATTTGCGGACATCCGTTTTTTAAACCTATGCATACAAAGCAAAGTCACACCAAAGTTTGTAAGGAGAATTGTAAAATACGACAAAAACAGCAAACACCAAACATCAGCCGATAAAAAAGTAATAATAATTGAGAGAAACAACCACTACGCAAAATTACAAAAATTGGAACTGGAATTATATGCTCTTCACCTTAAATTAACGGACACACTCGGCTATCCACTTTGGCAAAACATGCAATCAAAATTCCTCACTATTCTTAGCTACAGGATGAAAACAAAAACGCTGAAATTAAAGAAAAAACTAGACATACTACGCCGGAAGCAACATTCATATAAACCTAACCTAAAAAATGAAAAAACGACGCCATACTCTGACGTAATTAATCTTTCAAATGTAACTTTCACCAAAGCAGAATTATCGGTATTAAACCTTGGCCTAAAAACATGTGTTGGCTACACAAAAACAACCGATGAAATAGTCGCAGACATTGAGATTGCTACTTACAACCTAAATGAAAATAGTAAAACCACTATAAAAAAAGAATGTGAAATAGTACTCCAAGAAATACAAGCAGATAAACATAACAATTTCCCAACCAAACATGTGATCAAAACATTAAAATCAAAACCAGTAGTATACACAAAAGCTGACAAGGGAAATAAACTAGTTGTACTTCAAAAAGATGATTATATTACCAGAGTAGAAAATATGCTGCAACAAGAAAATTACATACAAATTCAAGAAGACCCATTAAAATCACATTTAAAAGCCTTCAATCAAACCATCCAGGAAAGCAAAACTATAACAGACACTGATAAATCTAGATTAAAACCAGACCACCCCATTTTACCAAGAATGTATGCTCTACCTAAAATACACAAACCGGGTAATAAGATGAGACCAATCGTCAGCAATATTGATTCTCCTACCTACAAACTGGCAAAATGGTTAGTACAGAGATTCTCTTCACTACCAAAATTCAACAGCAAAAACATAATGAATTCAGAAGATTTAATACAGAAGATAAAATCCCTGGAACTCGAACCAGAAGACAGATTAGTTTCCTTTGATGTCACTGCACTATTTCCAAGTGTCCCTACAGATCAACTCCTGCGTCAATTAAAGAAATGGCTACAGCAGACTAACCTACTTGAAGAAGAAATAGAAGACCTCATACAACTTACCAATTTATGCATTGGACAAAATTGTTTTAGTTTCAATAAGAAGTTCTATCAACAACCAACTGGTCTAACCATGGGCAACCCACTTTCACCCTTCTTGGCAGATTTATTTATGAGCTACTTAGAAATACACATAACAACTTCCTTTCCATACATGTTTAAAGTTTGGCACAGATATGTTGACGACATCTTCGCTGTTGTCCCTAATAGGTTCATACAAGACTCCTTAGCCTTACTAAACCTACAGAACCAATCAATAAAATTCACCATAGAAATAGAAAAAGAAGGCATGCTACCATTTTTAGACCTAAAAATCATCAGAGAACAAAAGAACCTAACCTTTGGCATATACAGGAAGCCAACACACTCTACTAATTACATAAAAAATAAGAGTTTCAATCCAACCACACACAAACATGCAGTACTAAACAGCCTAACACATAGACTGGTATATACCCCCTTAAATAAAAAAGAATACCAGTTAGAATACCAGCATATAGTAGACACAGCAATACATAATGGGTACAACAAAGCAACTATTGACAAAAAAATTGCAAAATTCAAACGACAGATGCACATCAGAAACACAACTAATCTCAGCCAGCAAGATAAAGAACTAAAGTTCAAGAAATTCACATACCACCCAGGAACATTTCACAAATTTAAGAAGATTTTCATGAAACATAACATCAGCCTAGCTCCACAGAACAAATTTAACATAGAGAAATTACTTTGTAACAAGTTAAAAGACCCCATTCCACAGGACAAAAAAGCTGGAATCTATAAAATCAATTGTTCAGATTGCAATAAAGTATACATTGGTAAGACAAAAAGAAACTTAGAAACTAGGCTAAAGGAGCACATGAGATGTATTAAATACAAACAAATGGACAAATCTGCAGTTTCACACCATTTTTGGATCACTAATCACAACATCAAACCCAATATTACATTAGTCAAACCAGCCAAATTTGCAGCCGAATTAGATGCATGGGAGAAGATCACCATTCTAAAACACAACACACATCTAATGAATTTTGATTTGCCGCCACCAAATCCTCTCTGGAAGTACATTTCTCCACCACAAGATGCCACCACAGGATCCAGTCCAAAAAACGGAAACACCAACAACACGGGCCAGTCGAATTATTAACCTTCTGAGGATGGGAACAACGGTTTCCCGAAACATGTTAAGTGAGTAAACTAAAGTGATGTTAGTGTTACAATTTCGACTCACCTTTAAATAAATTCAATACACATCACTGTTTCTAGCTTCTTTTCATTACAATACATACGTAATTTATGACCAACAAGTCACAAGAAGCAAAATTTATAATTGGCCACCAAGTGGAAAATATGCAAGTCATGGCAAAAAACAAGGTAAGATTAGAAACCCTAAATTTCAATACAGATTTCAGTGGAATAAAAAGTGACATCAAAAGATACCAAAAAATTGAAGAAAAAAGAAAAAACACATTTGCGGACATCCGTTTTTTAAACCTATGCATACAAAGCAAAGTCACACCAAAGTTTGTAAGGAGAATTGTAAAATACGACAAAAACAGCAAACACCAAACATCAGCCGATAAAAAAGTAATAATAATTGAGAGAAACAACCACTACGCAAAATTACAAAAATTGGAACTGGAATTATATGCTCTTCACCTTAAATTAACGGACACACTCGGCTATCCACTTTGGCAAAACATGCAATCAAAATTCCTCACTATTCTTAGCTACAGGATGAAAACAAAAACGCTGAAATTAAAGAAAAAACTAGACATACTACGCCGGAAGCAACATTCATATAAACCTAACCTAAAAAATGAAAAAACGACGCCATACTCTGACGTAATTAATCTTTCAAATGTAACTTTCACCAAAGCAGAATTATCGGTATTAAACCTTGGCCTAAAAACATGTGTTGGCTACACAAAAACAACCGATGAAATAGTCGCAGACATTGAGATTGCTACTTACAACCTAAATGAAAATAGTAAAACCACTATAAAAAAAGAATGTGAAATAGTACTCCAAGAAATACAAGCAGATAAACATAACAATTTCCCAACCAAACATGTGATCAAAACATTAAAATCAAAACCAGTAGTATACACAAAAGCTGACAAGGGAAATAAACTAGTTGTACTTCAAAAAGATGATTATATTACCAGAGTAGAAAATATGCTGCAACAAGAAAATTACATACAAATTCAAGAAGACCCATTAAAATCACATTTAAAAGCCTTCAATCAAACCATCCAGGAAAGCAAAACTATAACAGACACTGATAAATCTAGATTAAAACCAGACCACCCCATTTTACCAAGAATGTATGCTCTACCTAAAATACACAAACCGGGTAATAAGATGAGACCAATCGTCAGCAATATTGATTCTCCTACCTACAAACTGGCAAAATGGTTAGTACAGAGATTCTCTTCACTACCAAAATTCAACAGCAAAAACATAATGAATTCAGAAGATTTAATACAGAAGATAAAATCCCTGGAACTCGAACCAGAAGACAGATTAGTTTCCTTTGATGTCACTGCACTATTTCCAAGTGTCCCTACAGATCAACTCCTGCGTCAATTAAAGAAATGGCTACAGCAGACTAACCTACTTGAAGAAGAAATAGAAGACCTCATACAACTTACCAATTTATGCATTGGACAAAATTGTTTTAGTTTCAATAAGAAGTTCTATCAACAACCAACTGGTCTAACCATGGGCAACCCACTTTCACCCTTCTTGGCAGATTTATTTATGAGCTACTTAGAAATACACATAACAACTTCCTTTCCATACATGTTTAAAGTTTGGCACAGATATGTTGACGACATCTTCGCTGTTGTCCCTAATAGGTTCATACAAGACTCCTTAGCCTTACTAAACCTACAGAACCAATCAATAAAATTCACCATAGAAATAGAAAAAGAAGGCATGCTACCATTTTTAGACCTAAAAATCATCAGAGAACAAAAGAACCTAACCTTTGGCATATACAGGAAGCCAACACACTCTACTAATTACATAAAAAATAAGAGTTTCAATCCAACCACACACAAACATGCAGTACTAAACAGCCTAACACATAGACTGGTATATACCCCCTTAAATAAAAAAGAATACCAGTTAGAATACCAGCATATAGTAGACACAGCAATACATAATGGGTACAACAAAGCAACTATTGACAAAAAAATTGCAAAATTCAAACGACAGATGCACATCAGAAACACAACTAATCTCAGCCAGCAAGATAAAGAACTAAAGTTCAAGAAATTCACATACCACCCAGGAACATTTCACAAATTTAAGAAGATTTTCATGAAACATAACATCAGCCTAGCTCCACAGAACAAATTTAACATAGAGAAATTACTTTGTAACAAGTTAAAAGACCCCATTCCACAGGACAAAAAAGCTGGAATCTATAAAATCAATTGTTCAGATTGCAATAAAGTATACATTGGTAAGACAAAAAGAAACTTAGAAACTAGGCTAAAGGAGCACATGAGATGTATTAAATACAAACAAATGGACAAATCTGCAGTTTCACACCATTTTTGGATCACTAATCACAACATCAAACCCAATATTACATTAGTCAAACCAGCCAAATTTGCAGCCGAATTAGATGCATGGGAGAAGATCACCATTCTAAAACACAACACACATCTAATGAATTTTGATTTGCCGCCACCAAATCCTCTCTGGAAGTACATTTCTCCACCACAAGATGCCACCACAGGATCCAGTCCAAAAAACGGAAACACCAACAACACGGGCCAGTCGAATTATTAACCTTCTGAGGATGGGAACAACGGTTTCCCGAAACATGTTAAGTGAGTAAACTAAAGTGATGTTAGTGTTACAATTTCGACTCACCTTTAAATAAATTCAATACACATCACTGTTTCTAGCTTCTTTTCATTACAATACATACGTAATTTATGACCAACAAGTCACAAGAAGCAAAATTTATAATTGGCCACCAAGTGGAAAATATGCAAGTCATGGCAAAAAACAAGGTAAGATTAGAAACCCTAAATTTCAATACAGATTTCAGTGGAATAAAAAGTGACATCAAAAGATACCAAAAAATTGAAGAAAAAAGAAAAAACACATTTGCGGACATCCGTTTTTTAAACCTATGCATACAAAGCAAAGTCACACCAAAGTTTGTAAGGAGAATTGTAAAATACGACAAAAACAGCAAACACCAAACATCAGCCGATAAAAAAGTAATAATAATTGAGAGAAACAACCACTACGCAAAATTACAAAAATTGGAACTGGAATTATATGCTCTTCACCTTAAATTAACGGACACACTCGGCTATCCACTTTGGCAAAACATGCAATCAAAATTCCTCACTATTCTTAGCTACAGGATGAAAACAAAAACACTGAAATTAAAGAAAAAACTAGACATACTACGCCGGAAGCAACATTCATATAAACCTAACCGAAAAAATGAAAAAACGACGCCATACTCTGACGTAATTAATCTTTCAAATGTAACTTTCACCAAAGCAGAATTATCGGTATTAAACCTTGGCCTAAAAACATGTGTTGGCTACACAAAAACAACCGATGAAATAGTCGCAGACATTGAGATTGCTACTTACAACCTAAATGAAAATAGTAAAACCACTATAAAAAAAGAATGTGAAATAGTACTCCAAGAAATACAAGCAGATAAACATAACAATTTCCCAACCAAACATGTGATCAAAACATTAAAATCAAAACCAGTAGTATACACAAAAGCTGACAAGGGAAATAAACTAGTTGTACTTCAAAAAGATGATTATATTACCAGAGTAGAAAATATGCTGCAACAAGAAAATTACATACAAATTCAAGAAGACCCATTAAAATCACATTTAAAAGCCTTCAATCAAACCATCCAGGAAAGCAAAACTATAACAGACACTGATAAATCTAGATTAAAACCAGACCACCCCATTTTACCAAGAATGTATGCTCTACCTAAAATACACAAACCGGGTAATAAGATGAGACCAATCGTCAGCAATATTGATTCTCCTACCTACAAACTGGCAAAATGGTTAGTACAGAGATTCTCTTCACTACCAAAATTCAACAGCAAAAACATAATGAATTCAGAAGATTTAATACAGAAGATAAAATCCCTGGAACTCGAACCAGAAGACAGATTAGTTTCCTTTGATGTCACTGCACTATTTCCAAGTGTCCCTACAGATCAACTCCTGCGTCAATTAAAGAAATGGCTACAGCAGACTAACCTACTTGAAGAAGAAATAGAAGACCTCATACAACTTACCAATTTATGCATTGGACAAAATTGTTTTAGTTTCAATAAGAAGTTCTATCAACAACCAACTGGTCTAACCATGGGCAACCCACTTTCACCCTTCTTGGCAGATTTATTTATGAGCTACTTAGAAATACACATAACAACTTCCTTTCCATACATGTTTAAAGTTTGGCACAGATATGTTGACGACATCTTCGCTGTTGTCCCTAATAGGTTCATACAAGACTCCTTAGCCTTACTAAACCTACAGAACCAATCAATAAAATTCACCATAGAAATAGAAAAAGAAGGCATGCTACCATTTTTAGACCTAAAAATCATCAGAGAACAAAAGAACCTAACCTTTGGCATATACAGGAAGCCAACACACTCTACTAATTACATAAAAAATAAGAGTTTCAATCCAACCACACACAAACATGCAGTACTAAACAGCCTAACACATAGACTGGTATATACCCCCTTAAATAAAAAAGAATACCAGTTAGAATACCAGCATATAGTAGACACAGCAATACATAATGGGTACAACAAAGCAACTATTGACAAAAAAATTGCAAAATTCAAACGACAGATGCACATCAGAAACACAACTAATCTCAGCCAGCAAGATAAAGAACTAAAGTTCAAGAAATTCACATACCACCCAGGAACATTTCACAAATTTAAGAAGATTTTCATGAAACATAACATCAGCCTAGCTCCACAGAACAAATTTAACATAGAGAAATTACTTTGTAACAAGTTAAAAGACCCCATTCCACAGGACAAAAAAGCTGGAATCTATAAAATCAATTGTTCAGATTGCAATAAAGTATACATTGGTAAGACAAAAAGAAACTTAGAAACTAGGCTAAAGGAGCACATGAGATGTATTAAATACAAACAAATGGACAAATCTGCAGTTTCACACCATTTTTGGATCACTAATCACAACATCAAACCCAATATTACATTAGTCAAACCAGCCAAATTTGCAGCCGAATTAGATGCATGGGAGAAGATCACCATTCTAAAACACAACACACATCTAATGAATTTTGATTTGCCGCCACCAAATCCTCTCTGGAAGTACATTTCTCCACCACAAGATGCCACCACAGGATCCAGTCCAAAAAACGGAAACACCAACAACACGGGCCAGTCGAATTATTAACCTTCTGAGGATGGGAACAACGGTTTCCCGAAACATGTTAAGTGAGTAAACTAAAGTGATGTTAGTGTTACAATTTCGACTCACCTTTAAATAAATTCAATACACATCACTGTTTCTAGCTTCTTTTCATTACAATACATACGTGACATACTACTTGTTTTTTATGTATGATGATCTTCTGGGAGCACAAGTTCTATTCTTTTGTGATTCATGTTATAGTGATTTTGCTGATTCCGGAGCTCGGGTGTCCAGAGGAGTAACCCTGCTCTACAGACACACCAGAGGTTGCAGATACATCACAGGAGAGCTGTCTTTCGTCCACTACACTGCAGTGGCATAAGGAGCCACTATCTTGGGGGGCAGTCCAAGTCAGCGATTCTCCCCCCCCCCCCCCACATCTTCAGCGATTTGCAAATCAGGAAACACTCTGCAGCTGAAATTTTGTCGTTGTGGGTGATGTGGAAATTCCACCCACAAACAGTTATGTCGGAACAACTTGGTGCAGTGTAGTGTGTATGTAATAGTGGCAGTACGGTGTAGTGTGCGTGTGCGGGGTACTCATAACTAGGCAATACGTCTTGAATTCAATCATCGGTGGCACTCGAGACTCCATATTGTTTGAATCTGCTTCACATATCTGTAAAATAGGTATTACCAAACCTTTAACTTCTTCTCTGAGAGACATTTCTGCTCCATCTTACCTTTGTAAATACCCAGATATTATTCATTTTGTAAAGTATGTCATATTTCTTTTTCTCTTCTTTCTTGTAATTCTTAGTCTACACAAAAATCCTCCTTGTTTCGACGGGGACGTCGATCTGGGTAGCCAGGGGGAGATGTGACGTATGAGCATTATTGTGTATGTGACCTGGTGGCCCAGATCGGATATTGCGCAAGAGTGGAGGGGATGGAAAAACCAGTTCTAACGTAGCGTACCCATGCCGAGGTTAGCATGGTTCAGTCACAGTCGCGTCGAGTTACTGCTAGGAACAAGGTCGTAGCGTGTGCAACTGTCCATGCGAGAGCAAGGCGTCCCCACCGACAGGCAAGGAGGCATTGTATTTCCTTTTATCAATAAATTCAGTTGCCATCCAGGCAGTTTTATTATGAATTTCTATAGTAGATAGACCCTTCCCTCATCCACATCATGATTTACTAACATTGCTAGGGGCATTTTAATATATTTTTCATAATTTCATTTAGCTACATCCCCCGTCGGACCTCGCATAATGTGTAATAGAACTTTAGATCTTGTCCACGGTACCTGCTCTACCCTCCATTGAGCTAGAATAGTAAAGAGGTTACGACAATATGTCCGTCGGGGGGAAGAGCCCCATTAAAACAGACAATAGAAAATCACAAATCTAAAAGACGCTGAGCGCATCAAATGCACGAATTAAAACCACTGTCACGGATAAAACCTGAAAGACATTCTACAGTCTGCGCGTCATCTGCCAAAACGTTGGCTATACCAACAGGCAGAGACACACGAACGCGCAATTGTGCTAAAACCTGACACTCAGTTAAAATGTGACGCACCATTAAGGGTGCCACACACTGAACAGAGTGGTGCGGGATCACCACTAAGCAAATGTCTATGACTAAAAACGCAATGTCCGATACGAAGTGGTGTTAAAATCACCTCTTCCCGACGAGAAGCAGGAGAAGAGGTGGCCTAGACAACCGGGAGAGGTTTAACCTCCTGCAACTTGTTCCCCCTAGGCCCGCCCACTCATCGCGCCAACGCGAGAGGATGCGGTGCCGTAAAAGAACATAAGAATCGGAGGAGGGAACAACACAGGTAAAACATCTGGGCAATAAAATCGCCGATTTGGCAGCGGCGTCGGCAAACTCGTTACCCGAGATGCCCACATGACTCGGAATCCACACGAAGGAGACGCTGGTGCCAGAAACACCGAGCGAGTGGAGGAGATCATGTATGCGCTGTACGAGTGGGTGGTAATGGTACAGCGCGTTAATACTCTGAAGGACACTCAGGGAGTCTGCGCAAAGAACACAGTGCCGTAACTCATGCCGCTGGATGTATGAAAGTGACTGATAAATACCAAAACGTTCGGCGGTAAAAATCGAACATTGCCCCGGTAAACGAAAGGTAAAACTATGTTGACCAAAAAAAAAAGGCACACCCTACTCAAACATCAGTCTTAGACCCATCAGTATATATAAAATGACGGTTCCCGATTTGCGCCTGAAGTTCTAAAAACGCTGATCTAAGAACTGAAGAAGGGGTCTCATTCTTCGGCATCGACGTTAACCCAAGGTGTCAGTGGGCCTCAGCGCGCAACCATGGCGAAAAACGCGTTTCCCCCCTGGGAAGGGCCGGCGCTGGCGTAACGTCCAAATGCCGAAGAAGCTGTCGAAATCGAACCCCTGGAGGGAGCAATGAAGAGGAGCTAACTAAATACTGCCGATCAAGCGAATCCGCGTAAAATAACTCGATGGACGGGTGGTCAGGCAAGCTTGAGAGTCGACGTGCATAGCTGCACAAAAGCCATCTCACGCCTGAAGGACAGCGGAGGCTCTGCAGCTTCAGCGTACAGACTGGGTACAGGGCTAGTTGGAAAGGCCCCTGTAGCGACTCTTATACCATGGTGATGAATGGCATTCAAGCGACGTAACACAGATGAACATGCCGATGAATAGACAATGCACCCGTAATCAAGTTTGGATCGGACCAAAGAGCGGTAAAGGCGCAGAAGGACGGTCCGATCAGCTCCCCAGGATGTGCCACTTAAAACACGTAAAATATTAAGAGAACGGTCACACTTTGCTTTTAAAAAGGAAATGTGAGAAGTCCAGCTCAGCTTTCTATCAAAGATCAACCTCAAAAATTTCACCTCGTCTGCAAATGGAAGGACCTCCTGCCCAAAATGGAGAGAGGGCGGAGGGAAAGCCTTCCGGCGCTAGAAATTAATACAGATGGATTTCTCGGCGGAGAAATTAAAGCCGTTGGCGTTACTCCAGATGTAGAGACGTCGATATAGCTCTGCAGACGGCGTTCGAGTAGACAGGTCCGCCGTGAACTACAATAAATGGCAAAATCGTCAACGAAAAGGGACGATGAAATGCCAGGTGGAATACAATCAACAATGGGGTTGATAGCAATCGCAAAAAGTGTGACACTGAGTACAGAGCCCTGCGGTACACCGTTCTCTTGAATAAAACGACCGGATAAAACCGAGCCCACACGTACACGAAAGACGCGGTCCGTCATAAATTCCCGAAGAAATATGGGAAGACGACCGCGTAAATTCCATGTGTGAAGTGTACGTAAAATGCCGCCCCTCCAACAAGTGCCATAAACTTTCTCTAGGTCAAAAAACACAGCCACTGTTTGACACTTTCTCAGAAACCCATTCATAATATGCGTCGACAGAGAGACCAGATGGTCGACGGTAGAGCGGTGGCGACGAAACTCGCACTGAGCGTTTGCTAGAAGTTTCTGAGACTCAAGCCACCATGTCAACCACCCGTTGATCATGCGCTCCATCACCTTGCAAATGCAACTGGTGAGGGAGATAGGGCGGTAGCTGGAAGGTAGTTGGTGATCCTTCCCAGGCTTAAGGATAGGGACAATGGTGGCTTCGCGCCAAACGGAAGGAAAAACGCTGTCTTGCCAAACACGGCTATAGACCTGTAAGAGAAAGAGTTTACTGTCGGCTGAAAGGTTCTTTAACATCAGCACATGAATGCCGTCCGGCCCAGGAGCGGAGTGCCTAGAGCAATGAAGAGCGTGCTCCAGCTCCCTCATTGTGAAAAGTTCATTATAACACTCCTTATTAGCAGACCGAAAATTAAAGGTCTCGGAATCCAGCCGGTGTTTGAGAGTGCGAAAGCCGGCGGAATAATGGGCAGAACTGGAAACCGCCTAAAAGGCAGCACCCAGAGTGTTAGCAATGGCAGCCGGGTCCACTATGGTGGCATTGGAAACCTGAAGGCCAGACACAGTACAATGCGACACTTTACCGGAGAAGCGACGAAGTTTATCCCAAACAGAGGAAGGCGTGAAGCGATTAAAAGACTCGACAAAACGAGTCCAAAATGCCTTCTTGCTATCCTGAATAATGCGACGAACCCTGGTGCGCGATTGTTTAAAAGTAACCAAATTATCAAGTGTAGGGTGTCGCCGAAACACCCTAAGCGCAGTTCTACGTGCACGAACGGCGTCCCGACAGTCCTCGTTCCACCACGGAACAGGAATACGCCGAGGGTGAGAGGACGAACGGGAATTGTGCGTTCGGCGGCAGACAGCATCGTAGAGGTAAGGTGCTGCACCATTTGGTTAACGCTAGTGAAGGGCTGGTCCTTAAAACACACGAGGCTGGAATACAATCTCCAGTCGGCGTTTCGGAATATCCAGTTAGGTACTCGGGAATGCTGGACGTGGTGAGACAGAAGAGAAACGATGCAGGGGTAATGGTCGCTGGAGTAGGTGTCAGCGACGACGTTCCACTGCAGACGATAGCAAGCTGGAGTGAGCAAACGGCAAGGTCCAAGTGAGAGAATGTACCAGAAGAATCCGAAAGAAAAGTAGGTTCACCTGTATTGAGAATGGAGAGGTTGAACTGATCAAAAAGGTCGGAAAGAAGAGTTCCCCTCGCACAAGCCCATGGCGAACCGCACAGGGAGTGATGGGCATTAAAATCTCCCAACAAAAGAAATGGTGTTGGGAGAGCGGACAGGAGATCGCGAACGTCCGCGTGAGCGAGGGGAGATGGAGGTGTATACACAGAGCAAACAAAAGAAAAAGCCGGATAATTGAAGCCTAACGGCAACAGCTTGCAAGTCGGACGTAAGTGTGAGAGTTTGAAAATGAACGTCGTTACGCACTAATAACATGACACCTCCATGAGCAGGCGCACCCTCATCCGGTTCAAGATCGTAGCGAACCGGAGTATACCCTCGGATATCAAAAGTGTCGTGAGGGCGAAGCTTGGTCTCCTGCAAACACATGACCATAGGTGAATAGGAACGCAATAAAAGTTGCAATTCCGCCCTATGCGATCGTACACCACGTACATTCCAGGTCAGGATAGCCATCAAGAAAAGGGATAAACTGTCTACTTAGAAGGGCGGCTTAAAATAACCTTTTGCTTAACCTTGGGGCTCGGGCTTTTTGTATGGAGTTGGTCAGACTCCACAGGCTCCTCGAAAGGAGGGCCCACGCGCTCAGTGCCAGAAACCGATTCAAGCGCCGAGAATCGGTTCTGGGTGGCAAAGGGTGAAGGGGGCCGCTGAGCGCGGCTTGTCCCAGGAGCATCCTGGGACTGCGAACTTCGAGGAGGAGGAGGAGGAGGAGGAGGAGGAGAAGGTGAACTTTTCTTGCCGCGCGCACGCGGATGGTCTTTCAAAAAATCTTCCCTACGAAATTTCTGCTTCGATTTCTTCTCAGTGCCTTGTGACTTCATAACCTTTGGACCAGCTTTAGATGGCTTGACAACAGTGGCTGTAATGGATGGCCGGATGGTAGTGGCGGTCAATGCAGTCATGGTCCAGGTTTGAGTCTCTGCATCCTTCCGGGGTACTGGCGAGGCAACAATGGAATTAAATGTACCAGATCGCAGGAGGGAAGGTTGGCGCGCATGGTAACGCCTCCGGGCTTCAGCGAAGGAGAGTTTCTCCTTTACCCGGATCTCCTGGATCGCCTTCTCGTTCAAGTACCGCGGACAGTCGGCAGATGACACAGAATGAGACCCTTTGTAATTAACGCAGACGGGTCCGGATGAACAGGCACCTTCGTGTGACGGCTGGCTACATGAAGCACAGATAGTAACGGCACTCTTACAAGAGACTTGCGTATGCCCAAAACGTTGGCAATTAAAACAACGCAGAGGACTAGGAATATAGGGCCTCACCGCAATACGTTCGTACCCTGCTGAAATACTAGTGGGCAGATCGACGCCATCGAACGTGAGAAACAGGGTACGAGTTGGTACCAGCACTCCATCGCGTTTAGCCTGCACTCGATGAACCGCTGTAACCTTTTGGTCGGAAAGATATTCGACCAGTTCATCGTCTGATATTCCGTCGAGGCTGTGAGTGGTGACGACGCCTCGATAGGAATTCAAGGTGCGGTGCTTCTCAACACGGATAGGATAACCGTGAAGAAGCGTGGCACGTAACAAGGACTTACTTTGTTGTTCGGACTTGCTCTGAACTAACAAAGAACCATTCCGAAGACGGGTGCAGGAATGAACAGAACCAGCAATAGTATCAATCCCCTTTTGAATAATAAAAGGGTTCACCTTCTCAAAAGATTGGCCTTCCTCTGTTCGGCTAATTACCAAGTAACAACCAGATGTCGGTGGTGCTACTTCTGTTGCAAACACTTTTTCGGCGCTTGAAAGGGGGCTCCACAGCGAAAGAAATCCTCCACCATTGCAAGCGTCTCCGACCTCGGGCTCTGACTTCCCGGGCGTTACCCCGGCTTGGGTGAGTGGCCTATCTATACCACTCACCCCAGGGTCACACCTCCCAGAACATAGACAGAGGGACCCAATGGCCGTCGGAAGTCAGAAGCTCATGCAATGCCCCCCCCCCCCCCCCCCGCGGGACTGCAGTTGTACAGCGGATACGAACACATACCCTACATGACGACCCCGGGTGGTGGGGATGACGCCATTACCCACTCACCCAGCTGTGCACCCAGTGCGAGGATATCTGTCAGGCTGTGTCCACGGAGGATTAAGATAAAAGGGTAAAAGAAACTAAAAGTGTGTGGGCATTTCGCATGCAAGGTAAGCCGGCGAAGAAGGAAAATAGATGCGTAAATAAATGGACATGGGGCAAAATGTGTATAAATAGAAGAGAAGTAAGAAACGATAGCGAGGGCGTCATGGAATGAAATGCACAGAATGCACGAGAGCCTACCTTGAGTCCCCCAGTCACGAGGACGAACCCATCTCAACCGGACGAGGGTGGAAGGATGATGATGGCGATGAAAGGCTTGGGCACCCCGGGTATGTCAAACCTGTACTCACATAAGGTGAGCCCCTGGGGGGTGTACAATACAGTTTTATTCCTTAGATATTTATTCAATTGTTCGCAGATTTAAAGTTAATGTTGGCTATATTGTGAGTCATTTATGGTCAACTTGATATGTAATCACTGCTTTGTTCTATTGAATCTTGTGTAGCAATTCCTATTGTTTTCACAATCAGCTGCTCATAAACTATTATTATTATTATCATTATTATTTCTTATTTGAACTGTTTACGGTACTGTGAAATAATTATATGCTCCCAAACGTGTTCGGATGCAAAATTATTTTTTTACATTATTTTACAAAACACAGGCACTGATGCTGTGACTTCTTGTGATAGCATAGGAGTATGAGAGTGCATAACCTTACCTTTTGTGCAAAGTGGTATCTTGTTTTGATAATATACAGGCTTTGCAATTCAACATATAATTAAATCACTGCACCGAGATCAATTACCTAAACAATTTGCTAAGCAGGTGTTATTAACCAACAGGAAAATTAGAATACTTCGTACGAATAGGATATTAGGAAAACATTCCTATTACAGCTCGTATTTTGCTGATGGTAATATTTAATGCAACAGCTACAAATGCTCAGTTGAAACAATGACATCAAGAGCAGTATTTTTTACCAACCACATTCTCTATTTAAGCAAAACTTGTTTCTAATGTCATCTGCTGCTTTGTGTCATACCCAGTCAAGTGACAAGTGATGAAAATGAGTTTATCTCTGTATTAGTTTGGAGTAAACCCACATTGTAAACACACACAAATTGTGAATTTGTTCTCAAATAATTTAAACTAATCTTAGATTAGATATAAGGGCTCTGGAGGCCTCTACTAATCTGATCATCACCAGCACCTTCTCCTTAATCGCAAAGCTTGTGGTGTATTAGTTTCACCGATGTTAATCTTACACATAAACTCCAAATACTCAATATCGCACAGAATATTCACACCAGCATTCACATTTGTAGCTATATTACATTTTGAATGATGTTTTTGTACCTTATGAAGTAACCAGTCCTTTATGTTTTGCCGATAACTTAGCCTCACTCTTTACATCGCTACACATCGTAGTGAATTGCTACTGTATTTTGTGTTTATCTTGGGTAGTATTTAAGTTCAGTTTCCATAAAACTAGATGTATTTTGCTGATAATATAACACTAATTTAAATAGTAACTTTGTTTCATCTATCTGCCTATCATATGTTCTAAATAAACATAAAATTATCAATGCGATATTGTTTCTCAACTTGAATCTCATTGACATTGTATTCATTCATAGGAATATCTCTATAACCTATTGTGTTAAGCTTTCTGGTTCTGGAAAACATATTATAAAGAAATTAATCATTTATAACAGACAAAATTGTGTCCAGCACCCAAGCAGCCATTTTCCTTTTTATACTCTATTCTCGAAATAACGGCTTATTCCTGCATGGAATAAGTTATTTCATGACTACTTTTTGGTATGTTCTACTCTGGTGTCATACAACACAATTTAGTGCCTAAATCATGGAATAACATCTAATAGAGGTTTATTCAGAGGTCGTACAACTGGCACTAAGTAAAAATGAATAGCAAAGAAATGGAAACTAATGGGTTTATTGTATTCACAGAATTAACTGTGAAATATTATTGCATGTTTTTAAGTAAAAAAATAATAAGCAAATACCTGGTTTTGCAATTTTAGTTGTGATTTGGTAAACATCACTTATTTTAATGTCCATGTGTAACACAATATCTGATTTGGCAGCTGTATACAGAATAGAGGTATCATGTGAGGCATTTATCCAGCTATAACTGATAAAGAAAGAAATGCTTTACATATTATTTCCTTGTACTTAATTCAATTCAATGATGCTCAAGCATATTATATCAGACCAAGATGGGAATGCTCTGCGATTTCACCTCATTGTTACCTCAGTTGCAGAAAACTTGGGCAGAATGAAATATGATGTGTAGCCAGTTTGCATGGGTTCAAAAAGAGACAGTATGGGCCTTGTAAAATGCAGTGTAATTTAGGAGATAATAACACTCATCTTGTTAAGGCAATGCATCTGTGAGGAACTAAAAGCCCTAAACCTTCTTCTGGTTAGTTTTCACAGTTTTACCACAAATTCAGAATAAACAAAACAGGAATATGCAAAATTTTAATGAGTTATATCAAATCATATATTTTGAAATATGAATTTTTTCAACTATAATTAATCCTTTTTATAGCTTAATATAAAATACTCCTTCACCCAACAGTAGTTGTATCTGTCCTAAAATTTTATTTTCAACTTAATATACCAATATGCAAAGATTGTTCTGCAGGCACTGAGTTTTACTAGCATATTAGAACAAAAAATTGCTCTGTACATGTGTTACTGAATTTTTAAAACTTACCACTTTAAGTTATGGTTAATATTTGAATTAACTAATGAATACTCTTTTTCACTATTCCTCTTTTTTTCATAATGACATTGAGATTCTGTAATACTTTCACTCATTGGTGCTTATGTACCAAGCACCTGGGAGAGTGAGTCAAGCATACAAAAAACCAAGCCACAGTGAAGGAAACTCAGAGGAATAAAGAGCAACTATCACATGTTACATACATTTTATGGTGTTTGAATATATGTTTATTTTACACAACCTTTTTATGCACCACTATGAGAAACTAGTTGTAGTTTATAACTTGGTTATGTTTTTATAGCATTTTCTATTCAATTTATTTGTCACTTTTCAGGGTTCCTAGTCATTATAACTATATTTACAGGCCCAGAAATTTTCAACTGACACATTTAAAGTTACCAAAATCACATATTTGTACGAGATAAACTTAATTTTTTTTTAATCTGGAAGCCAAGAAATATTGCAAAATGTTTTTGTTTTACGAAGCTCACTTTAAAACATGAAATATAGTGAAGTGGTGTGGATGATGTCAAATTTTTATTGTTTGTTTATTTGTTCATTCTAAAGGGCATAACTGCTGAGCAGTCATTATGTTGCATACACGTTTAGAAAAAGGAGTCAGCTATTATTGTTAATTATTGATGTTCCATTCTGGTTGTATCAGCTATCATGGCAATGCAACCTCAAGGTTAGCAAGACGTTCATAGGTTGTCTCAATAATGATCTTGGTGCAGTGGCTGATAACATCAAAAGTTGAATTTCTGACCATAACTCATAAGAAGGCATGTAAAATAAGTTGTGACATCATTTTACTCCCCTAGCCGTGCCATTTTCTTCCAAGAATCACGTTTTTGAGGCAGCCTTTTATAATTTACAGCACTTGATGCAACCCAACGGCCACACAACTCACTAGATTAGTACTGCCAACATTATGCAAGCCAAGGAGAACTTACAAATGCAATGATTCAGCAGTCCGAAAATTATGGCTACATGCAACTGGCTTGGTAACTTTTAGTTATATTGACCAAATCACTCCTATTGTCACATTTGTTAATTAATGTTCACACAAATGCACACAAGTTACTACTTTCTCCATTGTATTTTCTTGTAAAAGAATATAGAGTTTTTCTTGAAATAATGCTCAAATCAAAGTTTGTGTCTGTGTTTACTTGGGCACAAGAGTATCAGAATAAGCATTTTTACATGTGCAACAAGAAGTTTTTATGTGCAAATTCTGCAATATGAGGATAGATTGGGTAAGGAAAGACACATGTTAGAAACATTGCAAAGAATCTGCAGTGCATTTATAAAGGAAAAAGGAGGTTTCCAAAAGCCAAGAATCGTTAAAGAGACAGTCATCTCTCATGAAATTGCTCAATATGGCAAAGAAATTAAAGATGGAAAAGGAAGGTTTTGTTACCAGTACGAGGTTGGCATTTTTGCATGTACACATCGCTTTGGAAAAGCTGGATCATCCAGACATATGGAGTGGATGAACAAACATGTGAAAAGTAATCACTTTTAACATTTTATAAACTTTAATACTTCAAACCTTTTGCCTAGTATGTATATTTTGTAAACACATTAGTAATTTATTTTATAATAATGCGCTAACAGAATTTATTAGCCAAGTTAACCAGAGCACATTGGTATAGACATGCCTTTATCGTATGTCCATACCAAATTTGATAAACAAAGTTAAGAAGATAAATATTAATTGTTAACAAACTTCTTGCTATTGAAAAAACTAAATTGCTTGGGACTTTACATTTTTAAGGTGCTGGTGATCTTCCACAAGCCGATACACTCTGAAGGAAGAGTATGAGTTGGAGATCAAAGAGGCCATTGTGAAGAGACAACAAATAGAAATGGCAGGGCAGTTTTCATCATTCTCTTTTGAGTACTTCCAAATGGTTTTCACTAGCAACCGAGTTGTATGTTGCAAGTGTACAGGAACTTGAAAACATAGATTCACGTTCCTGCTGTCAGGCTGTAGTTGAGACTGTAACACGATATGTGTTGTATAGCAATGTAGTGGGCATTTCCACAGACAATGCCAAATATATCACCAGTTGTGTTTGCACTCTGAAGGAACTAATTTCAGATGATCTAGTTCATACTCAGTGTTGGGCACATAAGTTGGATTTAGTTGCTAAGCTAATGCTGGATCATCTCTACCATCTCTAAACAAATGTGTTTCTATGGTTCAGGCAACCTTCAAGAATGCTAGGAAGATGAAGCACCAGTATATAATCTTTTTGAAACATAAACATGCTGATGCTTAAGAATCATAGATGTTTCCAATCCCTGTGATATTGCGAGGGGGTTCATGGAGAAAATCTGTACTGTATGTTCAGGAATACTTTGACAATCTCTGAGTACTTCAAGCAACTGACACTAATCCCGCAGTCAGCTACTTTAAAGAGCTTTCAAATAATGACAGAAATTGAATTTGTTTTGAGGCTGCTTTTGTGAAAGAGCATTGCTGCACTATTTCTGAGATTACTCAATTTTTGGAAAGGTGTCAATATCCCACAGCACACAAGCTTGTGCCAAGAGCAACTGCTTTGCTTGGTGAACTGCAGCTCATAAAAACAAGGTGTTTGGAAAAGAAAATATATCCGTAACACTGCATAGGCTGAAGGATGAAACCAAGCAGAGGGAAGAAGCTCGAGTGATGAAATTAACCAAAGCAGCATCCAAAACTGGAGAAGCTGTTGGCAGAAGATCCTGCAGGAAAAAATCTTTTGCTCAACTGCCCAGCTTTTTCATTTACCTAATTTATTGATAGCACCCATATCCAATGAACTCATGTCATATGTGAGTCACATTCCACTTCAAAGTGGCTCTCTAAAGCTGCATTTCTGAAATGATACCTAGCACTGCAGCATCAGGCAAAGGCAGTTGCTATGAAGCAAGACGTGGTACCTGAATTACTGAAGGGGCTGATGGAGAAATATCCTTATTTTTCAAGCCACTGCTTGAGAGCAGTATGGTTTCCAACTACAAATGTGGATAGCAAGGGAGGTTTTTCAGCATATGCAAACTTACTGTCTGACAGCCGAACAAATTTACACATAGAAAATGCAGAAACAATGTTGTGTTTGTACTTTGGTGACACTTTCTGTTAAATTTTCTTGTACTTGCCATCCATTCATTTCTTGTGATGTATTTTTTTCTTTTCTTTCTTTTATCCTTTCTTTCTTTGTTTTTTTTTGGGGGGGATTATGTAAGATAATTGTAATTATGTTTATTTCATTCATTTCTGTGCCATCTATTCTTTTTCTGGTACATAAGATAATTGTAATTATGATTATTTCAATAGAAAAGCAATACTTATTCCACATGAGTTGTCATTCCTTGAGTTTTTATTTCACCGCTCTGAGTATGTTTTTACCACTTTGAGCATTTCATTCCACCACATATACTGGTCTCTTACTATATTCACAAAAAAGTGTGTTTAAGAACTTAAATGAATACTAAGCCACTTTATAAGAGCATCCTATTAAAATTAATTATTCTTTTTCATCTATTTAAATGCACATAACTTATTTGATGTTGCTGTGATCCCAAATGGTGATCCTATACCCATAATATTTCCACCTGACTCCAATTGACTATCATGCTTCATTCATTGGGAAGCTAACTGAACATAATTTCGCAAAAACCAGGCCAATGTTCTTTAAATTTTAGGTTAAATTCTTTCACAAAGTGTTGTACTTCTATCTTTGTAATACCAGCAAACTCATTCTAGAGCATAAGATCTCATCTTTAATTTCTTAGCTATGTATGTAGTATTTCCACAGAAAAATAAAGAGAATATCTCATCAACATATGAGGCAAGACTTTTGACTTTGAACGTGTGCCAATATGAGAATGTTTGATTTATAAATGCTTTGAAGCATCAAATTGCATCTCCCATTGAATAGTAAATTCACTTTACTTATAAATTATATTGAAAAGCATATGTATGTAAATTAAAGAGCACATGGTAATGATTGTGTGTTTAAACATTCTTGATTCAGAGAAGTGGGTAAGCGACTACAATTAACCCTCATGGCTATGTGCACTATTCTTGATCAAATCCTTGTTGATAGAGGATCACGGAAATGTGATCAAACTTTGACCACAGTTAAATTGTAGCCACGGTGCATCATAGTTAATTTTCAATCAATGAACTGCCATCAGCTGACCATGCACTAGGTTGCTGAACGACCATGATACTGTGCTACTTACTCAAAGGAGCGCATCCAACACTATTGCGAAAGAGGTTGCAGTGTAACTGCAATCTCTTTGTCTGTATCTTTTTTGTTTATGTTATGCTTTGAAATATTGTGTGATTCAACATCCTTTTGGCAGTAAACGAAAATGGAAAACAAAAAAGAGGTCCCCATTTCTCAGCAGGAGATAGATTTCTGTTGAAACTAGCTGTCTCATATTCCAATAAATTGGAAACATAAAAGAACTGATTCCTGTTCTTTAAAGGACAAGTAGTAGGCATGGTTGTATTTAGCTATGCATTTAAACATGACACCAGGCGAGTTGTAATAACCAAATAGATCACTATTTGTTAAAGTAGCATGAATCCTGATGTGTAATTTTTCAGGAAATTAAAAAATTATTTGCAAATTACATTATACCTATCTAGCATCTACTGCAGAATTCCTTAACTCATAATAATGATGTGACAAATTGTAAGCTAACAAACGCAGTAATTAAGTTTTTATTATAGGTTATATTGCCTTATTAATGTTATTAAAATGACTGAAGTTTAATAAATACTGATGCAATAATAAATGCAGGTCTATATTTAAAACATCTGGAAATCCATCGATTTGATCCAGCAAGAGATTTTAATTCTGCCCTCTGTGAGAGCAATACAAGCCATGGACAAAAAGAAACAATTATACCTGACACAATACTGATAACACACAATGTCATTGTTAGATGGATTCTAGAAATAATCACAACATTAAAAGCTCCTGTAGCACTTGATCTAGTTGTTAAAACTGTATTCATGGGTAAACAGGGTGATTGCAGTTTTTAGGGCACTCTAACCTCTCAGTCATCTCATTTACTAGCCAACACTGTATCCTTTGATAGTCGGAACTGTCCTTCAAATTTCCTGTCCCCATACTCTTCAAGAGTGTTGCCTCTTTCTACAATGATTTGGTTTTGACATTGGTCTCGATTTAAGTAATCCAGATACATTATTTCATCCTCATTGCCTTCAAGGAAATCGAAATGGCTAGCCATTTTGTACAACTTGACTGCAATCAATGTAATTGATCAATCCAGCACCCTCGGTCAAAGTTGACCATATTCAACTACCTTGGTTAACTTTGATCATTGTCAATGCACCGAAAAATCACAATGAATGCAGTCAAACCTTGATCAAGATTGGTGCACATGGCCATCAGAGACTTATTTTCCACATTATGTACCTATAACCCTGGAAGTTCAGTGTTGCTGCTTGCTATGGAGGAAAAAGAATTTATTTATGCTTATTCCATGATGTAAAAGGAATTTTCTGGACCACATTAATTAAAACACAAATAATAATGCCCCCATCTTCCATATACATTCTATTATCATCCATGGCCATTTAACATTAATGACTGGAACTTGAAAGAATCCCAATAATCCATTAACCTTTTCCCTTCCATTTGGTATTAATGCTTGATGCCATGCTAAACACTATCCTTATGATAAAGTTGGCTTATTCAACATTTTCCAGCGTGTAATGTTTGAATCTTTGAGAACTTTCAAAGATATGAAACTGCAATGATAAAATGTATCTATTTTATACATTACTTACCAATTGTAACCTTCCATTACAAGCTGATGTGCTCTTGAAACAAGTGTCAAACCATTAGAGTGGTTAAATGTTTCAGATATATCTTGACCAAAAGTGTAACCTGCACCACGTGGTGAAATACCCCAACCTCCTCTGTCATCTGGATCTGACCAAAGCAGATCACACATAGGTCCCTAGAAAAAATTTATACAATTTTGCATTGAGAACATCAATCCTTATGATAAGTGATTAACTGTTGGAAGACTGGGATTGGGGTTTATTTTTTGTCCTAGCCTTTTTAAATAATTACCAAAGCTGTATAAGTACAACATGTGACACATCTTAATTTTGTATAAGTTTGTGATAAAGGACTGTCTTTTGTACGTTAAAAATCAATTATTTTAATGCAATCTCAAGTGAACATAAAATATCCCTGCCTTGGTTCAATCTGTGACAAATTTTAAATGCAAAAACAAACAAACAAACAAACAAACTGGCAAAAAACAACCATTGCCTGTGCTAAATGTGACATATACAGTGCTTTTCCCTCACAATGTGGCCACTACTCAGTTCAATCTACTGCCAAAACCGCTTCACATTCTCGTAGTTATAGTTACAATTACAGCGATAATAAGCACATTCCTTACTATAAGAGATGGAAATGTTGTCGTCCTCAATCCACACATTTCTGGCATCTTCTAAGCAAATTTGCATTCACACTGAAGAGTTCAATATTCAAAATTTAATTTCCCAAATGATGTTTTCTTTTAATTCTTCCAATGTATTGAGTTATGTTGCATAACACTTTCAGTTTCCCCATATATAAAAACCACATAGTTAAATCAGGGGTGTGAAAGATACTAATACTAATTACCCTATCTTCTAAATTTTCTAGAATTAAATTTAATGACTCATCAGTAGTATGCTTGGTACCCGAGTTTTGTTGGAAAAATCCAGACTACATTGAATGTACCTCTCTGTATTTATTGTTTGTTCAAAGAATATTGGTCCTAATTCCAAAAATTATGCACAATGAGCAGACTAAGACAAACTATACTTCACATACGGTATATGAAGTATAGTGTGTCTTAGTCGACTCAATGTGTGTAATTTTTTTAATTATTACATTACTTTAGTGTTAACTCCAAATAGTTTTTAAAAATATTGGTCCTATTATTCTGTATGCATTTACTGCACAGCCATTTTCACATATGCAAGGGAATCTAATGCATAAAATTGGGTTTCTCTGTACTCCAATATGTTATTTTGTGATGAAACATAGCCATATAAATGGAACCATGTTTCATCAGAGAAGAATATTAAGCATGGGTCAATTACTCTATCTTTTCCCAAAATCCAATTACAGAAATTTACCTGACTCTGATGATCACATGAATGGAAAAAAAAAAAAAAAAAAAAAAAAACTGAATATAACAAACCTCATACATTGGAAGAACTGAAAGAAAACATCAGGCAAGAAATTCCCTGATTTTCAGATATAGAACTCTTGAAAATTTCCTAAGATGCCAGAAATGTATGGATAGAGAAGGACATTTTCCAATATCACTTATGATAAGGTATGTGATTATTGTAATTCTAGTTGCAACTATGAGAATGTGAGGCAATTGCAGCATAACTGCTTCCGTGGGAGTCCGAGCTGTGGCAACTGGCACGTGAGCAGCCTTGCAATGGCTACAGTAGGAAGGAAAAGCACTGTATATAGGTAAGCATAATGCTACAAGTATTTGGATCAAGCAGATACGTTTGAATGTATGTGGTGGTTGAAACTGCTGAACAGTAAATACCTCAGGATAATAAATGCAATTTATTATATTTCATGCCATACACAGTATTTATTTATTTCCTTAAACAAAGGTCGTTTCTATACAGAAAAAGATTATGTATACAAATAAATAACACTTTTAGTGAGACATTTTCACTAAAATGTCCCATCCTGGCCCAGCATGTTACAAAAAATAGTTGGTTTTCTGAGGGTTAGCAACAAATTGATTATAACATTGTTTACTATTAACGACACATTACACTATAAATTTATGAGTTAGCACTTAACAGAGGAGCTTCCTGTTGCAAAGTACCTTTCAAAATTCTCAACTGCACACACATGCACACAATTATGCATGATAACTTAAATTACATCCAACATATACATGATAATAATTATGTATGTATATATATATATATATATATATACATACATACATACATGTGGTGAGTTTTAAATATGTTTAATAAGTAAAAGTTAAGTCATCAGGTTCCCAGGTATTCCTTTACACTATAGAAACAGTGCTCATGCATGAATTTGATTTTCTCTTAAAAGACTTCAAAGGTGTATCTTGTTTAATTGCTTCTGGCAGTTTATTGTACACATTATTCCTTTATACTTGAAGCTTTCTTCACATATGCTGGTGCAGTGAGACATAATTGACAGTTTTCCTTATTCTGGGTTTGGTGTGTGTGCGAGTTGGTTTAAAATTCATGTATCTTTGTCTTAACGTGCAGTAATACCTCATATATGTACAATGATGGCATGGGCAAGAACCCCATTTTTTGAAATAGTGGCCTACAACTACTAACTGATGATTTTTTTCCCATAAGTCTTACTACTCTTTTCTGAATTTTAAATATTTCTTTGCTGTACGATGAATTACCCCAGAAAAATGATGCCATATAACAGAAAGGAATGCAAGTATGAGCAGTAAAGTGTTTTCAAGCACCTCTGGATTGAAGTGTAAGTTACAGTTTTTATTGCAAAGCAGCACTTACTTAGTTTTTGTGCTAGAAAATTTCTGTGTGTGTGAGCCATTTCAAATTTTTATCTACGTTTACCCCAGAAATTTTGTTGATTTCAAACACATTATTGGTTTATCCCCAAGTTTTAGTACTTGGTCATCCAAGGCCTTATTATTTGTATGGTGAAATAGTACTGATACTGTTTTATCTTCATTAATTACAGTCTATTATTCTCAAACCATACCAAGAACTTGCTGATTGAATTTGTAAGGTTTGTTTGTAGGTTCTTGATGCTGCTACCTTTGAGAAATAAACTTGTGTCGTCAGCAAATAGGATTATATTGGCATTGGATAAATAGTCAACTACATCTTGAATGTATACAGAGAACAAGATTGGTCCCAAAATTGAGCCTTCGGGCACACCAAATCTGACTGCCTCTTCCTTGGAAAACTTAGCACTTATTAACCCTGTGGTGTAATCTTTATAAGGGATTTGCACTATTTGTCTTCAGTTGCTTAGATAGGATTCAAACCACTTTAAAGCAATACCCTTTATTCCTGTTATTTGTAACTTTTGCAGCAGGATTTGGTGGTCAAGTAGGTCAAATGCTTTGGATAAGTCCATAACTAACCCCATGTCTCTTTTCTTATTATTTACTGCTTCATAAAACTCCTTTAAAAAGTTGGTTATTGCTGCACGTAAAAAACCTCAAGCATGATAAAGGAGCTTCTTCTGAGCAAAATTCCTGGACTTTCACACCCAATATAGAATGGGACACTAAGAACTATAGCAGTTAGAGTGTGTCCATAAAAAATAGTTGACCTTCCCTGCTACAACCCATGTTGCTTATAAGATATTGCCATATTTTTTAAAGTAATTACATAATCTTTCATGCACTACTTCTCTATTATTTTTGAAAAGCTGAGATCACTGATAGCAGTCTGTAATTCTTAATATCTTCCTTGGATCCTTTTTTACACTTGGTTTGACTATTGCTAATTTCAGTTCATCTGGAAATTGACCACTGCTAGATGAGAGATTGATAATGTGACACAGTGGCTGCAAGAGATGAGTGTAACATCCCTTCAGCAGTGTGTCCGAGATTTCATCTTATCCTGAGCATTGTTTATTCCTAAGCTTTTTAATAATTTGTTTTACTTCATCTGGTGATGTAAGTGATAAAAACACTGTGTTGGATATTTTACTTTGATGTAGCAGATTTGTTTTTGGTCTGAGTTTACTGTTATGAAACAAGTTCTCGGCTAACCCTGTATAATAACTGTTAAATATATTAGCAATACTATTGGCATCATTATCATTTTGCCATTCAGATTTTGAAGTAATCATCTATTTTGTTCACTTTTTCAAGTTCCCTTTTGACTAGTTGCCACAAGGCCTTTGATTTGTTCTCTGCTCAATCTATATAATTATCATTGTTCAATCTTTTTGCTGACCAGATTGCTTTGTAATAGATTCGTTTATAATTTTTTAGATAATTTTTAAAGTTCGTAATTTGCTTTAATAGTTTGCTTAAGGATCTAAGTCTTCTACCAGAGATTTGTACGCCCTTTGTAATCACAACATGTTTTTATTTATTACCTGCTTTGATTCTTTTCCTTGATGCTGAGATGTCTAAATAGTGATTAATTTGTAACTGAGAATTTTGAGAAAGCATCATTCACCAAGCTGCAGCTTTCCCATGATTCTTTTTCTAAGAAATAATTTAAGTAATTTATATACTCCTGTTTTATTTTCTCCCAATTTTGTACCAAGTATTCCTCATTTGTTTAGTGGTTGGCAAACCAAACATTTCCAAAATTCGTGCATTGTGGTCTGAGAATCCCATATCAAACATACTAACACAGAAATCCCAGAACATCACGTCCAGCATAACCTGGTCGAGAACCAACATACAGCCATTTCTTACATGGGTGGGATCTTTCACCACCGGAGAGAGACCGTATGAGTTTAGCATTGTTGTTAGTGCTAGCCCATGTTCACTATTTACATATAGGTTTAAATCTCCTAATATAACCACTTGCTTCCCTCTTTTTTGCAGATGATTTATAACATACTCTAGCTTTTCAATTAATATATGTACTGCACTGGTAGGGTTTCTATAAATGCACATTATAAAATTTTTAAGGGTGTAATTTCTACCATGCAGGTTTCAAAGTACTCTTCAAACATAATCTCTTCCAAATGTGTCACAGTTTTACAACCTACATTAGATTTGACAAAGATACATGCACCACCACCTTTCTTATTTAATCTACAGTAACTAGCAGTTAAAATAAAGTTGATGTGTTTACAGAATTTATCTCACGTTTCTTTAAACCAATGCTCTGTGAAGCACAACACAATAATGTATTTAAGTTCATCTACTAGTAATGCTCCTAAAATAATTAGCTTGTCACACAGATTTTGAACATTGTGAAGTATTTGTTACCAGAAAATTTTATTAAGCATGAACAACTGTGTGTAGTATCAACTTTTAAGTTATGCCTCATATTCACTAACATAAATACTTCAAAACAATAAAGGCAGTTTCATGTAAAAGACAGACTTATTAAGCATGAACAACTGTGTGTAGTATCAACTTTTAAGTTATGCCTCATATTCACTAACATCAATACTTTAAAACAATAAAGGCAGTTTCATGTAAAAGACAGACTTATTTAAATGAAGCAAACAGTATAATCAGCGTTTAAATATTTAAGGGAACAATACAAAATTCAAAGGTTTTTAACACTTCAGGCCAATTTGTCCTTAGCTTGTTAATTTTTCTATTATACATACAAGATGGAAGGGGTACAAGAAATCTGTGAAATGAGCAAAACAGGTCTTCTTAACGTTTGGTCCATCTCCAACCATTTCGCCAAAAATACATAAATAGTTTGCATGCAATATTTGGCAACATAGAACCATCAAAGCATATGCTGCAATGCCTGCCATGACAGACCAGTTGATGAAATAAACACAAGAACTATTGCTCAGAAAAACGGGCAGCAGTAAGAGGTTTTTAATTACATTTTAAATGCATCTACTCTGATGTAATAATCAATGACTAGAAAAGGTCAGTATGCTGTACTGTAAAATAAATGCAGTTAAATATTAAAGAGCAATCCACATATGAAAATGAAAGGAAAAATGTAGACATAAATTGTTGGCAAAACTTTCTGGAAATGCATTTGCCTTTAGGCATGTGTTTTCAAACTTGCTAACACCACGTTTTGCATACAACACTTTAACTGCCACTAGTATGTTATGAACAAAATATCAATCTTGATGCAGCCATTATCAAATCCTATTCATAGTTCTGAGTCCCTATCATTAGGTTGCAGCACATGTTCGTAATGCTAAACATATTTATCTACATCACATATTTTATATGTCTATAAAACAACTCAGTAAGGAACTTGCAACTACCCAAGCTATTATTTACTTCCAGAGTTTACTCTATCAACAGCAGAATAATTTTTCTGCATCAAGAATGTGTTGGTGGTGTTTACAGCCCACTTCTAGTGTAACGATTCACATTTTCTGTATCTGCATTCAAAACAAAAGATCATCTGGTGAACATACTGATAGGCAATTTAAATTGATATATTCTAGCTGTGCCTCAATTCCGCAAGACTTCTAAGCATTACAGATATGCAAAAGTCTTCAAAGTTGAAATTTTAAGTTATGCTATGACCTTTTTTCATCTCGGTGCAAAGTGCAACTCTGTTATCTCTGGATCCTCAAAAACAGTCTGATACAGGACAGAGTTAAATCTAGAATGACAGGTGCCTCCCTTTGACATCAGATGCAATACATCACAAAAATTATAATTTTGAGGAAATTTCTATACAGAATCAAGAAGTGCGCGCTCGCACACACATACACACACAAACTGTATTTGAACTTGCCTTAACATGCATAACAGTGTACTGCCATGATAAATGCCTTATACAAGCCAATTTTTATAGCAATTTGTTTTCAAAGGAAAAGATGTTACTTTAATATTTTGTAAGAAGATGCTCAATTTACATTTTTATTTTTTAACCATGGATGCCTTACAATTCAAATGCATCTTGTCCATTGAAAATGTGTAATATGTCACATGCTAAACATTTAATTCTACAAAAAGTTTCCGGAATGGCTTCACAACAATGCTGACATTGAGATTTCTTTAATTCTTACCCAGACTGTACATGCAGCATTCCTTCCGATAAAAATGACAGGTCACGTGACTTCCTGTGACCATGCAGTGATGAGATAGACGCTCTGAAGTGAACACGTGTTTTGCATGTGCTGCGATTTTTCCGCGTAGCAAAAATGTCAGATTACGAAGAACAAAGAACGAACATCAAATTTTGCTTTAAACTCGGTAAAACTGTAACAGAAGCCTATGAAATGTTAAGAACAGCTTATGGGGAAGAAGTTATGGGCAAAACTCAAGCATTTGAGTGGCTTTCGAAATTTAGAAGTGGTGTGACATCAGTTAAAGATGCAGATCGTTCGGGGCGACCCTGTTCCAGCAAAACTGATGAAAATATCAATCAGGTGAGGGAAATGGTCTTAAATGATAGGCACATTACAATAAGAGAACTTTCTGACTCATTAGGACTCTCCTTTGGAAGTGTTCAAAGCATTTTGAAAGACAATTTGGACATGAGAAGAACTGCTGCCAAGTTCGTGCCCCACCTGCTTTCAAATGACCAAAAGGAAAGCCATGTGATTGCCTGCACAGATCTTAAATAACAGCTACAAAATTATCCACAGTTTATGGAGAAAATTATTACTGGTGATGAAACATGGATTTATGGGTATGATCCAGAAACGAAGCAACAATCTTCACAATGGAAGAGTCCTTCATCTCCACGCTCGAAAAAGGCCAGACAAGTTCGATCCAAAGTGAAGTCAATGATGATTGTGTTTTTTGACATTAAAGGCATTGTACATAAGGAATTTGTGCCACAGTGTCAAAGAGTGAATCAAGTGTTCTACAAACAAGTGCTGCAAAGATTAAGGGAGAATGTGTGATGCAAACAACCTGAGAAATGGAGTGGTGACTGGTTCCTGCATCATGACAATACGCCTGCGCACAAAGCCCTTTCTGTTCACCAATTTTTGGATAAAAATAGGATGAATACTGTTCCCTGTCTCACCTATTCTCCAGATTTGGCACTAGCAGACTTTTTTCTTTACACGCGACTTAAAATGCGGCTCCGAGGACACCGTTTTGAGGACATTGATGTCATCCATCGCGAATCGCAGAAGGCTCTGAACATGTTGAAAGAAGAGGACTTCCAGAGGTGCTTCCAACAGTGGCAGAAGCGCTGGGACAAGTGTATCAACTCCCAAGGAGACTACTTCGAGGGTGACAGTGCAGATTAGACAAAACAAACTGTTGTGTAGTATTTATGACGTCATTCTGGAAACTTTTTGATCACACCTCGCATTTGCAAAACAAACTGAAGCATATGAAAGCTTTCAAATGAGGTACTTATGTATGAACCATATTCATTTGGCCACACAGTCAACAGAGCATGTATCAGGATGGTATAATTTTCTGTTTTATACAACATTTAATTAGTGAAGGTGAGTGTCAAAAAGTGCGACTCAATCTACCATTATAGATTTTCCTCTTTACTGCATATCTTAATATCATAAATTAATATACAGCTGCAGTAAGTATTTCAACATAGTCAGCCAATGCTTTTGATGTCCTCTAAATTGACTTACTTTCTAAGGCATACTGATGCAACTATGTAACCTAAATAAAAAGTTGTGTGTTCAGTAAAATACTTCAGTAGTATACAATTACTCAACTATTTGAGTTGTTATAAAAACATTTACTCCTTAAGTTTTTAAAAAAGACAGGAATTTGCAACTATAAATATATTCAAAACAAGCTTTTTTATAAAATTTCTAAACATAAACAAAAAAACAAAACTAAAAGAAAGAAAGAAAGAAAGAAAGAAAGGAAGAAAGGAAGGAAGGAAAGAAAGAAACAAAAGAAGAGAAAAGAAATCACAGAAATAAGTACATTAGTGATGTGAGAAACCTCAGTTAAATTCCAGCAGCTCACCTTTCATCCTAAATTCTTTCGTAAGTTTGAGAACATATTAAAATATTTCAATATCAAAGTGACACCACAAAGTACATAAACACTGCAAATCTACTTAACCATTCCTTAAAGAATAGCATGCCAGAAACAAAATTATCCAGTTTATTGATGAATTGCAAAACTTTTCCCAAAATGAACATTGGAAAAATCAAAAGGAATTTGGAAACTAGAATGAAAGAGCCCCTTAAGAATGTAAAATTTACACAAACAGAAAAATCTGTTGTGGCATATAATTTCTGGACTCATAATCATAATCTAAAACATAATATCAAATTATCAAAACACATTATATCTTTAGATCTTAACAGTTGGAAGTGAGGACAGAATTTTGAATTTTGAAATTCTGACAGTGGATGTCATTAGACCTACCTATATGAAAAGAGAGGGCCACACAACACAAATTATTTGACCAACCTATTGCATTAGCACCAGTTGACCACCAAACTGATGGAGAAGTAGTTTCCCTGAAATATGCCTTCTTTTAAAAAATTGACAGAAGTGAAATTAAGTATTTTTATGTCTACTCAAATTTCAAAGTTGAATTTGTTGCTCCATTGTATAAACTACTTTGTTTAAATATACATATTTACTTTAGTTTGTTCTCAAATAAGATATCTGTTGCAAAATAAAATCTAACCTTTATAAAAATATTGTTTACAATTGAATTTATTTTGAGATGCACTACTACACTTCTCAAGCAGTGCTTGCTGGTTGGAACCCACGAAAAGTGTAGGAGACCTCTATTGTGTCAGGGTAGTATGGCTACCTTCCATAAGGAAGGGCTGGAGTTCGTTCTCAGTTGAAGTTGCCTGGTTAAGGTTTCCCTTATCCTTATATAACAAATTCTGAGTAACTCTCAGCTCAGCACCTGACTCATTTGAGTATTCTACTCTTTCATTCACTGTTTCTGCAGATCTAAGTTATTAAATAGCATCTGCAGCAGTTAAAAGAATAACTATAATTCAATAATGAGTCAGATTTAAATACACAAACTTCACTGAAACTACACATTACCTGTGTAGTTTTAATGAAGTTTGTGTATTTAAATCTAACTCAATCTATTAGTATTACTCATCACTTCACTTTATTAAGCTCTGCATATGTATATAGAACTGTAATTTGTTTCAACCTTGCATACAACTTAGCCCCAGGATTTTAGATATAATGATAATTACCCTGCCAGTTGTTCCAAGTATTGATTTTCTTGCTTACACATTTTTCCTGATATGCTTAGCATTTTCTTTACAACTCATTTGTCATATAATACCTGTCTCCCTAAAACTCTTTGAAGAAATACTATAGAAAGAATGGAAGAATAATACAGCCAGGGGTTTTTGAAATTAACATTTTCATATAAAAATACAGATTCTTCCTCCTATACTACCTACTACTATACTTTCTAAAGCAAAACTGAATGTGAGGACAATACACATAAATGCACTTAACCTACCAAAGCAACTTTAAAAGGTAACTATTGATAAAAAAAGAAAGAAAGAAAAAAAAAAAGCTCTTATTGCTTCAAACAATTGCACTGCATTACAGAACATACAGAACTTATTGTTACATATATTATCAAAATAGCATCTGTGGTGGTCCTCTATCCTAGAAACATTTGCTTCAAATAAATGGTCCATTAACCTGCATTGGTCGGCATGTGAGCAGTGCGCTCAGTTTGATTTTGAAAGTTATCTTGTCTACCTTTAAAACAAAACATTGCAGACTACGTATACCTTTCAGAGGATGGTAATAGAGCAAGTTGATGTACACTACAGAGGTTTTTGAAATTTCAGTACTCTACAAATGAAAGACGAAGTAACACGTGTACCGAAATGAACGCAGCACTCACATGTCAACCATTGGCAGTACATCACTGTTGGGTTATGTTATTCTTTCTGGGGCTCGGAGGTAAGAATTCACATTACTGACATGCTTTACATTGTCAGATCACATTGTAATGTGTCAGTCTTCGCTATAATAGTACGCATTCCAAAATGAAACACCAAGAACAGCAAATATTGAAATGGCTTGTGGAGAGTGAAAATGAATTTCTCTCATCATTTGAATTTGCTGATGATGATAGCGAATCTCGTCATGTGCAAACCATAGGTGCTGGCAAGGAAAATCATATATACAATTAACAAAAGATGCAGTGAACATTTTCAGTAACAAAGTCTGTATTAGAGTGTGTGAAATTGGGAAGAAAAAAGAGTATGAAAGTGGTGAATAAATTGTCTTATGACTAAGGTCATATTACGAATGATCTAAGAGATAAAAACAAACCTAACAGGACATTTAGTGCACCTATTTTAATTGTAAACTGTCTAATTCGGATTTTGTCATGTTTTATAACCACTTTATGCATCTATATTATTATGTTTTGTAGTAGCAACAGACCAAGGAACTCCAGATATATTTAGTATATTATATTGATTATTAAGTGTGTTGCTAGAGTAAATATAATTATGTGAAGAAATGTAAAATATCTATAAGAATTTTGTTATATTGAAAAGAGCACTTTACTATAAGTAAAGAAAGCAAGTTACATATTAATAAAATTAAAAGATAATTGACTTGAAGTAAAAGTTATGTACTGGTTATATGTTGTATACCTAAAGAAAATCCTGAAAAGGCGTTTAAAAAAGAACACATTCGAATTCACTAAAAGTTAACCTTGAATAGCATGCTAAAACCTTGATCAGTACTGTGCGGCCATGCGCTCATATGTTGACCAATGTCAGGTTAATATTTAACAGCTTACTTTGAAAATGTAGGTTTCCTAAATTGGAATGAAACTGAGCAGGTCACAAATTCAACAGAAAATATCATTCCAATGATTAAAGACATCAGCATGGATCTTTTCACATGTCAAATAAATTCAGCAGATCTAAATTAAGATAATATGAACATATTAATCCAACTTATAACTGTTCTAACAATATAATCCATGTATTTTCAACAAATATTTTCCAACAATATGGCATGAAGTCAATAATAAGCTGCATATATATATATATATATATATATATATATATATATATATATATATATATCCCTCTCTCCCCCTCTCTCTCTCCCTCCTCCCTCTCTCCCTCCTGCCCTCCCTCTCTCCCTGCATGTGGTTTTTCTTTATCCAATTTTCACTACGGCACTTACCTCATGAGGTACTTCTTGAAGACGATCTAATGCTCGGATATGGTCAAGCGTGTCTATTGAGGGTGAGAGACCACCATGTAGACAAAATATTTGTCCATCCACAAGGGCTGTCAATGGCAAATAATCAAATAAATCAGTAAAGAATTTCCATACATTAGCATTTCCATACTTCCGTAGACATTCATCATAAAACCCGTAAACTTGTGTAATCTGACGTGATTCATGATTGCCACGTAAAATTGTTATTCTTTCCCGATAGCGTACCTGAAATTTAAAGAAATTACTGTTAAAGCAATTCTCAGAGGAAACAAGAAGAATATTTCAGTTACATGCTTACTGTATTCAGAGCACTGAACATAAAAACAATTATTCTTCCTGAATATGTGGGAGAAAACTACATCTGATACTACATAACATGTAGACTTGTGTGGACCAATTGAAATAAGAACCTCCAGTGTACCAAAGGTGTTCCTCTATTCCTCAAAGCACTTTTGAACTACACATGCTAGATGACACTGTGCATCTTGTGTGTTTTATGTTTAAAGCTGCTAATACAATTACGCTAGAGGTCTGTGTTAAATTTTATATAGTTTTAATAATTATGTCTATTTAGGCAAAAATTTTATATAATCTATCTGTTTCTCTGCATAAAGTCATTTTCATAATATTGGTAAGCCAACTTGTTCTATGTTTGAAGATGTGAAAAAATATCAAGTTTGGTTAACTATATCTGATATGAGACATAATTTTATAGCTCAGAATAGCATTTTAAAGTTACAAGGGTTAATCTGGAATAACAATTTTTGATTTAGCAAAACTGGTAAGATTTGAAAGGCATCCGAGAGCCCATAAGTAGCAAGTAGAGAGCAATGCTATTTTCTCAAAGGCTTGGTGGTAAGTAGGATGTATGAAGTAATGAATAACATAGTTGTGAGATACCCTAAACTAAATCCATTACATAACCTGAATTGCATTACATATAGGATAACATAGTCTTACATCCCTTTAGGGCAATGGCCTCCTACTCTAGGTAGGGTAGCTCATGTAAAAAACTCCCAAAGTGAGCCAGTCCATGTGAGAAGCATTACATATATATTTTAAAAATAAAATTGAATTGACAAATCATGAGATGTATTTTGCAAGTCAGCTATAGTCTGAATATGAGCCTTTTTATGCATGCAAACAGTAATAACACTGTTAGAAACTGCTTAAAGGGGAACAGAATACAAAATGAATATTTCATTCACATTAGTTTATTTGTCGCCAGGAATAAATAACAATACAAGCGGTTTCACCATCCCAAGGTGAATGGTTATCAGGTTATGGCCTGTTGTTCAGTTGACGTGTGACATCATGAGAGCCACACTGCACCCAGACAAGACGTATGCAGCATAGGTGTTTTAAATGACTAACAAGTTTACGTGTGAATTTCACTAGAAGTTCATAACTTCTCTGAATAACAAAGAGTAGAGCTAAAGCTAGTCTATCACTTTTCATAATCCAGTTAGTACCTACTAGGTGATAAACAGTAGTCCAACATCTGCTAGGAAAATGAGTGAACGTGGTATCCGACCTTATCAGTTAAACCAAAACAGAGCGATTTTGAAGATTTACACCATTCTAAACCGATTCCGAGACAGCATTAACACCAAAAACCATGCTGGTTCCATCCATTTGTGTAAGAGTAAGGAATGTATACCGATGGATAATGACGAGGAGTGTGTTGCTTGGACAATGAAAACACAAAATTGATGAAGTGTGATTTTGTCTGTATCACAAAGCATCCTAACTTTCACAAATTAGTTATAGATCGCAATGCTTTGAATATTGTGAGGCATAATTTAGCGTTAAAAACAAGAAGTCGAGCTAAACAGAAATAACTCACCGCCAACAATCCTGCTAATAAGACCTGGCGATATTCCTGCTGCACACAGTTTACTGGATTAATTCATGGACTGCTATTGGACACAGAAGAACAGTTGTCATACATCATGTATAGTGCTTAGTACAGATATGCTTTTCCAGAGCCCAGTGAAGTATATGTATGCTCCACTAATAAACACACAAATTAAAAATAGTAAGTTTTAAATTCAACCATTATTTATTCCTATTATTTAAAATTGTATAACGTGTCTGTGACGAACCTTCTTATGTTGACTGAAAACATGAGAAGTGCTTCAATCGTAGCAACTCTAATGGAGATCGAAGCATGGGAGCTATATTCTTCAGTAGTGACAGATCAATTGCTGCGTCTGATAATGGATCCACACAACGTGCGTGCAGGATTTTTTTTTATTTCACACACTATCAGCAGTTTCCATCATTCGCTAGATCCCTCATATTTATTTTTCATGATCCAAGACCCAGATGCTTTGGAGTACTGGGTTTTGACATCATTATTATTTTTTTTATTTACATTGAAATTGTGATCTAGTGCTACTATCATGGATCTAAGTTGAAGGTTATTAATGAAAAATGTATTCTTTTCGGAGCATATCTGAGACTAAGACTGTGATAACTTTCTAAACTGCCAGTATGTACACTACGTGATCAAAAGTATCCAGACACCTGGCTGAAAATAACATACAAGTTCGTGGCACCCTCCATCGGTAATGCTGGAAGTCAATATGGTGTTGGCCCACCCTTAGCCTTGATGACAGCATTCACTCTCGCAGGCATACTTTCAATCAGGTGCTGGAAGGTTTCTTGGGGAATGGCAGCACATTCTTCACGGAGTGCGGAACTGAGGAGAAGTATCGATATAGGTCGGTGAGGCCTGGTACGAAGTCGGCGTTCCAAAACATCCCAAAGGTGTTCTATAGGATTCAAGTGAGGACTCTGTGCAGGCCAGTCCATTACAGGGATGTTATTGTCATGTAACCACTCCGCCCAGCCTGTGCAGTATGAACAGGTGCTCTATCGTGTTGAAAGATGCAATCGCCATCCCTGAATTGCTCTTCAACAGTGGGAAGCAAGAAGGTGCTTAAAATATCAATGTAGGTCTGCGCTGTGATCGTACCACACAAAACAAGGAGTGCACGAAGGAAAAACACGACCACACCATAACACCACCACCTCCAAATTTCACTGTTGGCACTACACACGCTGGCAGATGACGTTCCCGGGCATTTGCCATACCCACACCCCCTGCCATCGGATCGCCACATTGTGTACCATGATTCGTCACTCCACACGTTTTTCCACTGTTCAATCGTGTAATGTTGACGCTCCTTACACCAAGCGAGGCGTCATTTGGCATTTTCCTGTGTGATGTGTGGCTTATGAGCAGCTGCTCGACCATGGAATCCAAGGTTTCTCACCTCACACCTAAATGTCATAGTACTTGGAGTGGATCCTGATGTAGCTTGGAATTCCTGTGTGATGGTTCTGGATAGATGTCTGCCCATTACTCTTTACGACCCTCTTCAAATGTCGGCGGTCTCTGTCAGTCAACAGACAAGGTCAGCCTGTACGCTTTTGTGCTGTACATGTCCCTTCACATTTCCACTTCACTATCACATCAGAAACAGTGGATCTAGGGATGTTTAGGAGTGTGGAAATCTCGCGTACAGACTTCTGGCACAAGCGACACTCAATCACCTGACCACGTTCGAAGTCCGTGAGTTCCACGGAGCATCCCATTCTGCTGTTTTACGATGTCTAATGACTACTGAGGTCGCAGATAATGAGTACCAGGCAGTAGCTGGCAGCACAATGCACTTAAGATGAAAAACGTATGTTAGTGGGGGTGTCTGGATACTTTTGATTACATAGTGTATATGTCAAATATGAGTCAAATCTTTTAAGAAGGTGCTAATCAAAATAATTTTCTTCAGAGCATGATAGGCATTTGATTCACCTTTAATCCATAAATAGTTTCTTTGGTCTTCTTCCAACAATTCATAATGTTCACAAGAATTCCATTTACCATTTTCTAGTCATTTATATTCATTTTTTATATGATGAAGAGTTGATGTGAATTTTTCAATTATTATGGTACTGCTCTCATTACAATTTTGTGCAACCCATCATAAATGGTTATTTATATGGCTTTCCATTCTATCAGCTCTGGGTATTTTTTTTTCTATTATTTTAATTTTTTCATTAGACTTTTAAACAAGCATCATACGTCAAATTCATGTTCAACTTCCGGGTACTGAGTTCTTAACATGTATCTTACACCTTTATGTCTGTCTGAGAGAAAAAACTTCAATTCTACACATTTCCTGTTTTGCATGCCCTGTCATTATGTTGTCACAAGCAGCCTTTTCCAAAGCGCCTTTCACCATACCTTTTTGAACAAGTTCAAAATCAATAATTTTACGGGAATTAAATCCATGACAGAATAGACCAAATATTTGGATGAAAATCCGGGGAATTCACACTGCCCATCCCCTGCCAACCACATAGGTACACCACAAACGTTTAATGAATTCAAGTTCTTTTTTCTTTCTTGAATCCAAAATGCTCAAACAACTGGTGCTGTCATGTTTTGAATGGTTTTAACGAATGTACGCTTGGAAACATTGCCAAACACAGTGATTTGCAGAAGGACTTAAATTGCTAAAACAATATAATAAAGAACTTGCAATTAAAGCACTTCCTTTTGGTTTCTTTCCTGATAAATTCTGAGAGTTTCAAATGAATGTATACTACCACAATAACACATTGTTTTAGCACTTAGCATTGTCCCTTTAATGTAAAGAGAAATTGTTTCAACTTCATTTCTACATAAAACACATACCTTGAAAAATAAGAGAGATGTCCAAGCAATAATGAAATATTCTGCTGTAGCTTCATTTCTATGCATGGTTAAAGTTGTTGTTGTTGTTCCTCCTCCTTCTTCTTCATCACTTGTATCAGAATCTGAAGTATCAGGTACATAGAAACTTTCATTCAGCTTATCCTGATGTTCATCACATTGCTTGTTTAGTACATTTTTCAGGTTCCAACAATACATATTTCCTTATAATTTCAGTACTTAGTTCACATTGTACTTCTGAATTCTTGGTTTTTTCATCTCCTTCTATTCTGAATTCACTTTCAATACTTTTATCATTGCCTTCTTTGCCACTTTTATCATCACCTTCTTTGTCAGTCTTATTGCACGTAACACTATTGCATAGCTCAGAAGTCATGCTTTTACGATTTCTAGCCTCATATCATTCTGTTCTTTGCCGTTTGCTCTTGGATGAAGATGGTGAAGGATCAATTGTCTTACGAACTTGATATCTGGAAATTGTCTTCATTTTTCCTTATAGTAGGAATAGTTGCAGGTTTTAATGAAGGCCTCTGAAATTTTCATCCAGCATAAGCTGCTTTTTTAATAACTGTGTCTGTTCACAATCTGTGTCCTTAAAATGGAAGGAACATATACATGCACTGGGACCAGGCAAAAAATCTTTTCTTTTGCAAAATTCTACCCATAACCTACATCTTTTGGGAGATTTGTCTCTGTTTGGAAACACGTGAAAATGAGTACCCTTGTCTCTTCCCTTCTCACATTACAGGCATATTGCACAACAGTGAGGCATTTTATTTTTCATAATATTATGTTGTTTGTATAATACTAAACTGACTGAGTAACACCATCACCAAAACATCACCACAAAGTACACTACTCTTGAACTTAAATACTAACAAGAACAATCACTGAAAACCTATTACTGCACATGCAGCAATGCCTGACTTGTGATCTGCTTCCAGTGCATGGCTGCTCTGATGACGTATAAGGTGGTTATTATTTTGCTTGCTCAGCAATAATGGTGTAATGAAGTAAGGAAGCAATGTTACCACTGCATTTTACAGGTTATATCCTTTATTTATGAAGAGACATGATTTTTGTGTTTTGTTCCCCTTTAATAAGTGAAATATTGGTGAAAAATACAAATTTCATTTGCTATCTTGGTTAGACTTTACAGTCGTTAGAAAGCTAGAATTTAAAGCCTTTACCTTCTCATTTAAATATTAAATTGACTTTTGCATTCTTTGAATATCAGAACTATGCATATCTTTTGGGCTGCTGTAGTGCTTCCCCTGCTTAACAACTCCAGAAGTAAAGCTTGGCACAGATTTCCTTCCTTTATTTCAAGCTATTCTGGTATATTCTGTATTTTGTTCTCATTAGCTAACAGCAGAGAGAGCTGCCACTACCTTCAAGAGCCTGGCACAGATTTCCTTCATTCATCATTTGAAGTTATGTTTGATAGATTTTGCATTTTGCTCTCATTAGCTAATAGCAAAGAGAACCTCCACTACTACTTTTAAAAACTTGTTATGGATATAGTAAATTTAATATTGCCAGCACAACTTATTTGCATTGTTGGGACAGCATTTAGTTATGCAATGACCTAGGACTGTATGCTAATCATATTAAACACTATTGCAAACTGCACAAATTAATACTGCTGTTTATCAAAGAAATCATTTAAATTTGCAAACTGCACAAATTAATACTGCTGTTTATCAAAGAAATCATTTAAATTTCCAAACTTCAACAAAGAAAGATGTGGTAAAGCATTTGGTATTGGATGCTTCATAAGTTGTTGTAATGTTTGAGTCTGCGCTATCATACCATTGGTTTATTTCATATTTAGTACTAACTTCTACACAGCTCATGGTGTCTTCACACAGAAAGTGATTTCTTTATGGAGTTATTTGAGTTTTCAAATTAATTAAAACAACTAAGTAAAATAACTACTGTATTTACAAAATTAGATGAATTTTTGCTCTATGTTGCTGAATAATGCATATACAATAGTTGCTGAGAATGAAAAGAGTGTGTATTAAAAATAACAGTGATATTTTATAGATAAAGTTCTTTTGATTAACATGGTGATTAGTGCTGAAATGCCAGTCATAGATGCTGTAGATGCAAAAAGAATTGCCTTCTAAGTACTTATGTTAACCTATTACCTAATTACTGATGAGGTATTTTCCCCATTTCTTTCGTTTAATGCAGTCACCATCTCAAGCTATAAGAACTGTGATGGTAGAAATCAAAAGTATACAGCCAAAGGAATTTGGTGGTGATTTGGGCACATTTCTAGTTTTCATGGAAGTGCAGTAACTACTTTCAAGGACATTATAACATTATTAATGGTGTATGAAGCTTTCTCCCTCACCTATGTAACAATTTATTGCAGTTTTCTGAATATCACTGAACATTCATTACAGTTTGGGGTTTCATTTCAATTTCAGTCAGAAAATTAACTAAAGCATATAGGGATATTGCTGAAAACATGTTCTGAATTTTTATAAAAAGTAAAGTTGGTGTTACACAGATACTTAACTGTATCAGTTGATTTTCATGCTTCACTGTTAATAGCTTCAAACATTACATTTATTAGAGTTAATGTTGTTAATAGGTGAATCTTGCTGCAGGTGCACCTTTTCCTAAATTGTTTGCAATCCACTTAATAAACAAAATAATAAGATTGCAGTAGACTTTGTTATATTTAAATTGCAATTTTTTAACATTTAGATATCCTGAAGTGAATGTAAAATGTCACTATTAACAGGCCATTTAATGAAAAATTCAAGCTTAAATCACTGCAACAAGAGCTTTTATAAATTACAGCTATTCTCTGTGGCATGTGCAACAAAGATTTGCTTTCATTGACATTTAGGCAAACTGAAACAAAAAATGTACACACTGTTTGTCAAGTTTTCATAATATACCATTACTGCCAAATTCAAACTAGACTGCCTGATTAGGATTTAGTGGATATTGTGATAAGGCAACTATGGCCCAAGGTTATTGGGAGGTCCGTGCTGCCAAGTCCAAGGTAAACAGAAAAAAGCAACGCTCTCACTGGCATAAACACAGAAAGCGCCATTGGCAGAAAGCCAGAATTTTCTGGAAGTTTCTCACCTCCTCCAGAACGTGTGTTGAGATAGTTCTAGAATGTTCTGTGGAAGATTCCACTGGCTATGTAAGTTGAGTTAGTGAGCAAGTGTGATTCTGGTGCAACATCAAGTGCGGTTCAATACAAGTGAGTTTTTGATAACATTGACGTGTAGCAAATGCTGCCGCTACTGCAGGAGAGATTGTAGAAGTCTTGCAAGTGAACCATCTGGAAGAATTGGCTACATTGTGCATATTACATTATGCTGCTAAGTCAAGGAAAGTGAAGTGATGGGGAAATTGAACTAGTTCACTCACATTAGTGAAGTGACAGTGTGAACTAATGAACGCCCATTGAAGTTGAACTAGATAAAAACAATGAAGTGGCAGCTGAAAAACTGGACAGTCACAATATGCATGAACTTCCTCTTTGAAATGTTTCACTGAATTTCATTGGCCATAGAGTTTACTATTCAGGACATAATAATATATCTGTAGCATTTTTTACTTGCAACCAACGCAACAAGTATCCCTGTTGTATATAATGAGTACAGGCTACTTTAATGTAAACACAACAGAGCCACCAAACCGGTGCGCTATTACTAAATTTCCCAAGTAATACTAACTGTTGTTAATGATGACTGTAGAACAGACATCATAATCGGGCTACTAGTTCAGTTTGAGCTTTTTCATGCTGTGAAGTCATGCAAATAGTTCTCTTATATACTCAGTTATTCTGTTATGGCATCAATTGGAGGAAAAGACAATTAAAAAGATCAGTAGCTTTATTAAAAAATTGCACTCATTAGTTTGTCTTCAACATGTTATAGTACAAGGGGGCAGGGCCAGCAGCAGGCATTAGTTGATAATGTAGTTAATTGCATTACCAAATGCAGCTTTAGTTTCGCTAAAAATTCACCGGAAATATTTAAGTACCCTATGTGACACCTTGGCCCCACCATTAAGTTGGCAATCTGCTATTAATCTGTGATGTAGACTAATTGAGAATAGCAATGGGCTCTCTCTCACAGGCATTTTCAGAGCACCCGAAACATAGCTTTACTATCCTCTTATTATTTCAACTTGGTTTAGCATGTGGAGATAGGTGCACCCACTAATATGAATCTCACAAATCCTTTAGTAAATAAAATGTTAAATAATTTGCTTGTCATTAGTAAGGCACATTGTTCAACACCTATCTCTGAGCATTTTTTTTTCCTTTCTTTCTTTCTTGAACAACACTGCATTTGATGGTTTCAGAGAACTAGGATTAAAGTTTAGTCCAATAATAATCAGGTTGAGTCTTGACACTTCCTGTTTTTACTTATGTTAATTTATTATTAAAGGATCAATGTTGTTCTGCAGCATTCATTTTCACAAACCTGGGATTCCCTGTTGTTTTAGTTACTTTCAATCATAGTTTTTGTTTTAACACGAGAAAAGACTGTAAGAGGTACCCAGCCACACTTGGCATCCTTGGGTGCATGTACTGAGACTTTAAAAGAAAGGGCTTTAATTATGGCAACAATCATAAAATAAAGTGGGCATATGATTATCAGCCAACTTACAGATGATTAGGAATATGTTCGATACATTCAGGGTTGATAAAAATTACACCCACTGGTAGTGCATTAAACCCCTCTCCTACTTGTGAGTTGGACATGCTAACCACTACACCACTGAGAACCAAAGGGCTGCCATTTTCTACTAGCACTCCATAAACAAACCTACCATTCAGAGTAGCGGCCAAACTTTTATACCATGCTTGTATTCTACTTCTAATAGTAATAAAAATATATTTAGTTCCAACTTGCAGTCACTTCTCATAGGATATGTTTGGACAATCTCAAGGTCATGCAATGGGACTCGTAAAGTTCAACAGTGCATTACTTTATTTTTAAAGTGTACACAAAGACTTGATATTCAGGTACAAAAAATGTATCCATAAGAATGTCTACTGCAAAGAGTGTTTCAATATTCCTCTTTATTGGTTCAAATTTAATGTAATACAGTGAAACCAAGTTTATACGTTTCTCATCTCTACATCTTTCGCACTTGTACATTGTATATCATGCACTTTTTCGACTTTGCATGCAAAGTTATTCCAATTTCACGCTTTCCATTTATACATTTTTGCATAAAAATGCTATTATTTTTACTCCGCCACAGTCATTTTTGTCGCACTTATACATTATAAAGACCAAGAAATCATCACAAAACAATTTGTATATGGTGTATTTCGTCAAGTAAACATTTTGTATATGGTGTGACCAGCTGATTGTTGGTTTGCTGTTTGTATGCTAACGCACTGCCATTATTGCAGGCTGTAGTTAAAGTACACATGGCAGCGCTGTTGTTCATGATCTTGTGGCAATCGGTTTCAGAGATGAGGAGGGGGTTGAATGTGACCGCAGTCCAACAAACACAATAACAGTGATATGCAGTTGATGGTAGTGTGAGCAGATGCACAGTACATTGAGTGAAACTAGGAGTGTTTTTGCAAGGGGTGAACCCAGATGATTTTTTTTAGTGTAGTTTTCAATCTTTGTGCATGTGAAAATTATGAGTTTGCCACAAAACAAAAGAACATGTCTTTCCATTCAAGATAAAATAAACATAATTGAAGAAGTGCAAAGAAATCCTAATGGACCTAAAGAGAGCATTGCAAAGCATCTCAAAATCCCATATTCTACCTTAACTACCATACTGGCCAATGAAACGCAGAGAAGATGTAGTGCTCCAAAAGTCAGGCCAAGTGGTGAGAAACACACGTATATCCAGGATGAAAAGTTTGTGGACTTGAAAAAATGCCTATAAACTTGGTTTCAGCAGTAGTGTGCAGCTAATGTGCCATTTTCAGGCGCAATACTGAAAGAAAAGGCTTCAGAATTCGCAAAAATGTTAAATGTTGAAAACTTTCATGCTGCTTCTGGGTGGTTACACTGCTTCAAAATAAAATCTGGCATTACTAGCCGCATAGTTTGCGGGGACTAACAGTATGGTAATGTAACCATAGAATGTTTGAAAGAGCGTGATTTTCCAAGTTTTAGCTGCAAAATACAGTCTGAAAGATATTTACAACACCAATGAAACAGGACTTTCTTTTAATTATTGCCGGACAAAACACTGGCTTTTAAGGAGGACTCCTGCTTTGGGGAAAGAGAAGAAAACAAAGAGTGATAATACTCTTTACCACAAATGCAGGCGGCTCTAATAAATTTGGACCACTAGTGATTGGGAAATCAGCGAAGCCTCAATACTTCAAGGGAGTAAAATCGTATTCCACCGTCTATGAGTCAAGCAAGAAGGCATGGATGACTGCAAACCTCTTCAAGAGGCACCTCAAAAAGCTTAATGCTCACGAGAAGAGGAAAATACTTTTGCTTCTGGCAATTGCTCAGCTCACCCTCCGGCACTACTGTTCAACATAGAACTGGCATTTTTCCAGCAAATTGCATGAGCCATCTTCAACCTCTGGACTTGGGCATCATTGCTGCCACAAAAGCAAAGTACAGGAAGATGCTGGTTCAACATGTCATCACACATCTCGATAGTGGGAAGGAAAGATCTTAAACTGGACGTGTTGCAGGTAAGCCAAAGAATGACACTGTAGGTTAAGATATTCTTTATACATATACTGCATATAGCATTCTCTGTGATTTCCCTCTGAACATCAATAAAATTTTCAGAATAGATCCATAAATTAAATTAAATACTGTGCAGTTTTGTCTTCTTCTATACATGTACTGGGCCAGTGAAAATACAGTACACTACAGTACAGAATAGATTTTTAATTCATTTTTAACTAGGCAATGCAGTACATAACGACTGCTTTGGAACAATTAAAGCCAAACACAATGTGCAAGCGCTTTCGAAAAGCTGGCATCACAAAAGATTAAACTGAAGCTGAGACCAAAGATGTTGATATTGCGCGCGCACGCGCACACACACCAAAAAAAAAAAAAAGTTCTGAGGAATCTGAATAATCAGATGGTGAATCTGTGGACCCTCCCAGTCTGTCAGAAGCACTTACTGCATTGAAAGTAACAGAATGTTACATAGGATCAAGAAACATTAGTGATGACAATACGTGTACAGTAATTGCATATGAACACTTGAACTATAAGCCTAAGGCTGAAGTACGTCTGGAGCAATGATGGAAATCTGTATTGTATAAGACAAGAACACTTGATCTATGAATGCCATGTTGCTTCCGAAAAACAAACCGCAATTGATTCATTCTTTAGGCCTAAGTAACTTTGTGCACAATTTAGGCATAAGCCTGTATTGAACTACTGTAGAGTATATATATCTTCTGTTTGCATGCATTAAAAGCTAAAACATATTAAGAAGTTTCATTTTAACATTAATCTCATTTGTACATTTATTTTATGTTGAAAAATGTATAAACAAGGTTCTACTTATTTAGTTGCTTTCCTACATGCTGACATTCTAGTTTTCTGTTGTACTGCATCAGTTCTTAGTGCATAAATTACTTTACTCTAGGTTTCCACCCCTATAATTTTATCAGCTGAAAGGTATATTGCATTAAGGAATGACAAGAAGAAACAAACAAAAGGAAATTCTAGGCACAAAATGAGCCTAACAAGTGTTCAAATTCAAATTAAGTGAAAAAGCACTGCCTCCAAGTCTCAAAATAATGACAGTTAATCTAAACAGGTCACAAAATAGTCTTAAACCTCAATGCTTAACCCATTGCCCGATGGCCATTTAAACCCCATAATGGTTGTTCCCAGATACCCATTAACAGATTTTGGCCCGCAGTGTCAAGTTTCTGCTTCGCAGAACAAGCCTTTATATTTTGCTTAATTTTTATAATATTTTAATGAAACAAAAACTGAACTGAAGGGGTAAAAAAGGCAATCAGCCACAATAAGTAATAGTTACTCCTTGCTAACATGATGAAAAGTTTTTGCTTTTATTGTGTAAAAACCATTGGTGTTCAATAATTGCTTATTTTAAGTTGCTGTATGCATATGTTCATCATGTGAATATTAGCAATACTGGACTTTCACTGGTACCTAAGTTACATATGGATATATTGTACTATGAAGTAGCAGATCCTTCATGCAATGGCTGCCATCTGTGGTAGTCAGGGAACAAATGAGAATCATGAAACAAAAGGAAGTAACAACATGACACCAACTTATTCAGCAATAACCCAAAAACGGACCAAGTAAAGAGCAGGCTATCGTTATAGATTCCCACGATGGAGTAGTAATAAGGGATTATGTTACTGCAATTGGTGAAATTACACATCCTTCCAATATATGTTTCATTTCCTGTATTTCTAATGAAAGAGTTTGTATTTGGTCAGTAAACTAACTGCTGAGGAGATAACTTCTAAAAATACAAAGATAACAATAAACAATGTGCCTCTAGAAGCGAGACCTTTGTTCTCAAAGAATAAGAGAGTAATTTTATCCAACATATGTCCTGTAATTCCAAATTCAAAGGTAAAAACTGAATTACATAAATATGATGTTAATTTCACTTTCCCATTTTCATATATTCGAGCAAGAATCTCCATTACTGGGTACGCTCACATTGATGAGCTTTGGAAAGGAGATGTATGTAAACTCTGAAGATTTTGTTAAGTTACCAGTTACATCTAATTTGAAGGCATCTCATATTGAATATTGTCACGATGCATGGATTTACTTTATTAATTTTGTAGCATTGTTCTTGTGCTCAGTAGCATTGGAAATTATTGCACCATAAAAGTTAAAAAGGCTGACATGCAGAATGTATATGCAAGTGCACTGTCGTTGCTAGGCACAGCATCAGGTTTCATTCAAATTAGAAATGTTGTACGAATTTTGCTGATTCAGATTGGAACATTTGTCCAAGAGGTAAAGGACTACTGAGGTAGCAGTGGTGCATCTTTAAAAAACCTCTGGCTTTTGGGACAAGGGGGGGATTCGAAAGGGACTGCTACACGAACCTGTGTGAAGCCGGAATTATAAAGGCAATAATTATCATAATAATCTGAGAAGGATAGTGATATAAAATAAGTAATAACATTTAAAATCAGTGTATGTATAAAAAGGAGCATTGTGAAAAGTGTGTGGATCGTCGAGATGGGACGAAGAGGACTAATCTCTCTCTCCGTCAACAGGGCCAAACGCCGGATTTCGCTAACGCCTCGCGGACGATCATTGGAGACTGCCGAACTCTCGGGATACTTCTGCCGCGGTGATTACATGTGGCGCCAGCAACTCAACACATGGCTGCGGTCTCGCGGCCTGCCCCCTACTTCGTCATCTACCTCCAGCGACTCAACTGCAGCACCTCGATTGAGCTACACCGCCGCTGTTGCTCGATATAACCGCACCGCTGAGTATCTCAGCGCCTTATCGAAGCAACAGACTGTCTCATCCGACAACGCAGATGCCTCTCCGGACACCACCCCCGACCAAGAAGGGTGCTTCAGCGCAGTTGCGGTCGGGGTTCAGAGAAACCTAGCAACAGATTCTCCTGGAACAGCTCCAACAACGCTGGCCTTCAATGATGAAGGTGACCAGAATTGTTTCAAGGAACGGACCGACTCCATTGGTGCGCCTTGCTTTCCTCAACAAGGCGCATTACGACGCTGCTCTTCAGACGGACGTGGAGCTCCTCGGCACCACGATCCGCTTTGAAGCCAGCCGCACACAACGGACACCACCGTGCCGTCGATGCTGCCAGTATGGGCACTCGGCGGAACAATGCAGCAACTCACCACGCTGCCACTACTGTGGCTCACCGGGCTTGACACCCACCTGCAAGCAGCATGATCTTTCTCGCCGTAGAAGGTTCTGCGCCACCTGCTGCAGGATGGATCACTTCACGGGCCAAGCCTGCTGCCCGCTTTACCCAAGAAGGGCAGCTTCACAACCGCCGCAACAAGATGCACCATCACAACCACCACGCTCTCGCCGGGACCGAAACAACGAAGACGTCACCAACACGCACACAGCTTCTACACTGACGGCCATAGAGGCCTCAGTCACCGAGCTTCTAGCAGCCTCAGCAACCATACAGGCAGAGATCGCCAAACTTAACCAAAAGCTGGAAACGCTTCGGCAAGCCGCCAACCGGCGGTTTGCAGGCATTGAAGCAAAGCAGCGCACATCTAACAGGAACTACGCCAGCGCCACTGGTAGTCTCAACAGACTCAGGGCGTCAATTGAGGAGTTATCCTACTACGACGACCCAGACCTTCTGCCGTCAATACAGCGAAAGCTGTACCGAATAGAAAACTACCTGGAAGAACATGACACTGACACAACCGACGACCGGGCCGAGCGGTTGACGGCCATTGAGGCCTCAATCGCCGGTATCCGCGAAGAACATCTACGGAGCAATGCAGACATCGCCACCAGCCTACGCCAGCTACAGGACAACCACCACAAGCTGGAGGAAGGATACCAACTAATACGAAACTTCATGGAGCAACACGTCCTACACCAGCCCGCTCAACAACACAGACGCCGCAACAGATAGACACCACATTTCCACCGACACAGATCAACATCCACTGCCCGGAGGTAACAGGCCCGGGCACGGAACCAAATCACACTCTTATGACACCACTGTTCCAAGGTTACTGTTCAGGGCCTCGGCCATGACTCTTTACCTATTCCCCACTGAGGAGTTTCTCCAATTTTGGAGTTCTCCGTTTTCAAGGAATCACCCACGAACCGCAGGTTTGCTACGGCGGTACCAGCCAACACAACACCAATTATGCCCCAAATATACAGTGACACCACAGTACAACAACCTTTCTGTACCTTTTCCTTTTCCTCTCAAATACCTCTTTATGTCTTGTTTTTCCTAAATCCTTTATTCCTGTTCCCCCCTCAAAAAAATTGTTGACTGTAAAAACGACAGAAAGACAAGACAGGCAGTTTTGTTAATTAGGGACCAGCCTCAGGTAGAAAGGGTAAATACCATTGAAGCAAGTTTTTCCTGGTACCAGCCGAGTACAGCTGCACTAAGCTTCAAGACGCTAAGTTTGAGGAGAATGTTTGAGGGGAGAGAGGGGAAGTTTAGGCGTTGGTTTTCCTTGTAGTAGCGTGGGTAGATCAGTCTGTCCTGAGTGCCTGCCGAGGACGGGACGCCATTCTCGTCGAGTTGTGAACATTGGCGGCGAACATGCTAGAGGGTAGAACGCTTAGCCGTAGTTAATAATTCTTCGGTCTTGGTAAAGACAAAGTAACTTTGTATGCATTAAATAGTGATCGGCAAACCGCAGTATTATTTAAAATAGTGAATAAAAGTGTTCCAAGACAGCGTTTGTGTGTTTCTCTGTACACACCCACGCATACCCTGAGGTTAAGGTTTCATGCTGGAGCAGCCGTGGCAAAAGAAGAATCAACTGGGAGGAAACAAGCAGCAACCGTGAGGCAAAGGTATTGCTTCTGTGGTTGGAGGACGTAGCGTGGCCGCGTCATATTGCGCCTAAACGTGGGCAGAAAGAATTACCTGCGTCATATGGCGTCCTAAGCGTGGGGCCTGAACAAAGGAGAAGCTGAACGACGGAGACATCGAGGAGACCGGGACAACGCGGAGGACAACAGGAGCAGCATCGAAGCAGCAGTTGCAGGCAGCAGATAAAAGGGTACTGAGTGTAAATTTATTTACGTGTTCCAGTGGCGAATGCAGTTATGGAACGGCAAAATGTTTGAGCAATCAGATTCAAACATGGATATTCAGGACGGTGATAGTAGAACTGTGCAGGACGCAAATAATAGTGTAAATAAGGTAGTAGAATCAGTAGAAGATAGAAATGTACAAAAACAGGTCGAACAGTCAGGGGGAAGTACGGAAACTAATGAGATGTTAAAGTTAATTATGTCAATGATACAAAATGGTAATTAAACCTTGAGAGAAGATTTAGAACAGGGTCAGAAAGAATTAAGGGATGAGATGAAAGCTAACCGGAGTGTAACAGAACAGGGTCAGAAAGAATTAAGGGATGAGATAAAAGCTAATAATCAAAGTTTAAGGGAGGAGTTAAGAAGCAACTTAACTGAAATTGGTCATAAAATTGAGAACCAGCAGAAAGTGTTAGAAAATTTCAAGGAGGAGGCTAGAAATGAATTAGAAAATGTGAGAATTGAGGTTAGGGAAAATCAAGAACTGATTAGAGAAGAAATTAAAATTGTAAGGCAAGATATTAGTGAAAGAGTACAAAAAGAAAACAGAAAATTAAGGGAAGAATTAAGTCAAGAATTAGTTAGAGAAAGGGAAGCTAATAGCAAAGAACTAGAAATATACAGAAACAGGTTAGAGCAGTCTGAAAGAGAAAGTAGGAGACTTGCTATAGGAATAGATGATGTAAATGATAGACTTAAGGAAGGATTAGAAAAAGTGTGTATATCTGACAATATTGGTAGCTCAGCATGTAGCAATGTGAGCAGTGCAACAGTAAGGAACGATGCAGCGCAGAATGCGTCAGCTGACCTTCCGATGCTGAATTTAGGTCCGAGTACCTCCAATAACAGTAATAGTACAAATGAAAATAGAAATGGCGGCCCAACTTTTCAATGTTAGACTTTTCAATGTTCTCAGTGAAATTTCACCACCGATTTTTGAAGACGAAGAATCAGATAATCCGAAAGCATTCATAAATAGCATGCAGGAATATTTTAATTTTAAGGGTATACCTGAGGAATACAAGATGACTGTAGTACGAAAATGTTTTAAAGGTAATCCTTTCAATTGGCTGGAATTATCTGTAGGGCTAGACAACAATTACGGGGCCTTTAAAGAGCTATTTCTGAACAGATATTGCGGTGCAAGCAGGCAAGTGAATATAAGATTAGAACTCAGTAATGGCAAGTACGTTTCCCGTAAGGACCAATCTATGGTGAATTATTTCATGGTAGTGGCCAGAAAATCTAAGATGCTAGATCCACCGATGGGAGAAAATGAATTAATAAATCTAGTAACCGCGCACTTTCCGGAGACAATACAAAACTACATAATTATTGCAAAACCGGTTACGATAGCAGCCATGATAGATTTGTTGATCGCTTTGGAAAGGAAGACAAATCAAGATGGCGTGCTTAAGGATAGGAATTTCACTCAAAAAGAAAGAAGTCCTACAAAATTTTTCAGAAAGGGGGCATATCCAGGAAATGATAGAAATTTTGATGTGAGAGATAAATACCATGGGCCTGTACCGAAAAATAACTACAATGATAACAGAAGGAGAAATAACTTTGAAAATAATTATAGGGGAAGAGGCGAAAACTACCGAAGACTGAACGCACAAATAAATTATGTACATACTCACAGGTGTAATTATGACAGAATTAAAAGGTATCCTAGAAACAGACGCTATTCTGGAGATGATTGTAGCAATAACTATGACCATAGGTATAGACCAAGTTCTCCAAGACAGGATGCAAGATGTAGAAGTGGGAGGAATTCACCAGTTCAAGAAGATAGGATTGACGCAATAAACTCTACAAGACAAATAATGGGAAACAATTACCGTCATGAAACGAAAGCAGGACATTCGCATAACGATATTGGGACAGGAGCAATTAGTAAAGTGTCGGAAAACTCCAAACCCAATCAACTTCGCCTTCGGTGAGGATTGGGAACAACAATTCCTATAATGAGCGGTACACAAAAAGTAGGAATAATGGAAGGCAACTAATGATAGAGAAACATCAGCAAGGGAGAGATACGCCAGAAGAAAGCGAAGTCTTAACTGATCCACCAAGGATAAATATTGGCATTAATGGCAAACAATTTTGTGCAATAATAGACACCGGCGCCAACACTACAGTTTGTTCACAAAACTTTTATGAAGAATTAATAAACAGTGGTTTAAAATACATGTCTTTACCAGTACATGGGATATATTGCTCAGTAGCAGTGGGCAAAAGAAAAGAAAAGAAAGAGTAAGATTTCAGGCTATGATGAATATTGAAATCGGAAAGCAAATTAGTGAGATGTTATTTTTAATAGTACCTAGGCTTGTAACAGACATAATAATAGGTTGTGATAGTCTATACGCATGGAACTCCATTATAGATTTTGAAAACAAAATTTTGAAACTCGAAACAGAACAAGACACAATAATCGTACCATTATTGGAGGACAGCAGTTCAGGAATAATTGCCTGGGATCAGGTAGAGGAAGAAATAAAAGGGGAAACATTCTTTGTGGAAGTTATAAACATTGGAGCTATGAAATTAGCCAAAGTAAGGTTAGAGGATTGCCATGAGATTAATGAAGAAAATATAATCTACGGAGAACATGAGAAATTTTGTATGAATAACGGCGAAGAGAAACCCCAAGAAAATCCCAGATTAGGCTTGAATGATAACAATGTAACAAAGTACGATAAAGTGGATGACTGTGTCGAAATAGAAAATTTGTTGAAAAATAAGGTGAACCAGGCTAGTAGACTGAATGAGAAACAAAAGAAGCAATTATGGGAAATTTTAATGCAGAATAAGTGTTTTCAGAAAAGCCGGGAAGGTGCATAAATTACACTCATTCGTTTGAAATGACTGATATTAAACCATATGCTCATAAGGCTAGGCCAATTCCATGTGCTATTAGGGAGGAAGTAGACAAAGTTATACAATCTAATGCTACTACACATTGCAGTAAGATCTTCAGGGAAACTTTAAAGAATCAGAACATAAAACTCTATCATTGTTCCTCTTATTTTCCATCTGGGAATCCAGCAGAACGCATATTGAAGGAAATTGGAGTATTTTCGTGTACTGACTCATAATAATCACAGAAATTGGGTAAGGTATTGTAATGTGATAGAAAGGATAATAAATAAAACCATCAATACGACGACAGGATTTGCACCAATACAATTAATGCAAGGAATTGAACCTGAACCTATTTTTAAAGGAATACCAAAACGATTGAAGGAAACCAATCACCATTATCCGAAGAACAAAGGGCTAAAATTGTTGTTGACAGGTTAAAAGAAAATGCAGAAAAAAGGAAAGCTAAAGTGAAGAAGCGAAAGCATAAGTGGGAACCGAAAATAGGAGACCTTGTGCTTGCCAGAGATCACAAATTATCCAGCGCATTCAAAGGAAGAAATCATAGGTTAGAGCTCTTATTTAAAGGTCCGGTAATTATTACTGATAAATTTAGGGGAACATACTTTGGAGTTAGTAGATGTAAAAACTAATAAATCTATTGGTAAATGGCACAAACAACTTATGAGACCTTATAGAAAATCATTGAATGTTCCTGATAAAATACAAACGGTGTGAATTTTCTGAAAAACATTAACATGAATGTAGAAATGTCATTAGGTTATGAAAATTGTAAAATAAATATAAGAGAAACAGTGAAGTGAAAGTGATCAGTGAACAATGTGAAAGTGAAGTGAGAAAGAGAATAATATTCTCAAAGAAACAAAAACAAAACAAAAACAGATACTCCAATCAGAGTAACATAAAACAAAATATAATAATTGTTTAAATTTGAATACTGTAAGTTATTGAATGTAAATTCTGTATAATAATGTTTAATTTAAATAATGATGTTAGTGAATGTAAATTTTGTATAATAATGGTTAAGGTGAATCATGTGAAGGGTAAGTCATATGTATGACCAACATATTTGTAGAAGGAACATAATTGTAAACAGTGTAAAGAAAGTTATATGTTGACGAATTGTAAAAGAATCATGTAACCAATTCAAGGTTTGCCGATCAATCACGAAATTACTGAGAGGAAATTGTTTCGGGCAAGACATACACATTGTAATATTATTGTATAATATGAAATGTATATGGGGGGCATTTGAAGCCGGAATTATAAAGGCAATAATTATCATAATAATCTGAGAAGGATAGTGATATAAAATAAGTAATAACATTTAAAATTAGTGTATGTATAAAAAGGAGAAGCATTGTGAAAATTGTTGACTGTAAAAATGACAGAAAGACGAGACAGGCACAGTTTTGTTAATTAGGGACCAGCCTCAGGTAGAAAGGGTAAATACCATTGAAGCAAGTTTTTCCTGGTACCAGCTGAGTACAGCTGCACTAAGCTTCATGACACTAAGTTTGAGGAGAATGTTTGAGGGGAGAGAGGGGAAGTTTAGGCGTTGGTTTTCCTTGTAGTAGCATGGGTAGATCAGTCTGTCCTGAGTGTCTGCCGAGGACGGGATGCCATTCTCATCAAGTTGTGAACATTGGCGGCAAACATGCTAGAGGGTAGAATGCTTAGCCGTAGTTAATAATTCTTCGGTCTTGGTAAAGACAAAGTAACTTTGTATGCATTTAATAGTGATCGGCAAACCACAGTATTATTTAAAATAGTGATTAAAAGTGTTCCAAGAGCGTTTGTTTCTCTGTACACATCCACGCATACCCTGAGGTTAAGGTTTCATGCTGGAGCAGCCGTGGCAAAAGAAGAACCAACTGGGAGGAGACAAGTAGCAACCGTGAGGTAAAGGTATTGCTTCTGTGGTTGGAGGACGTAGCATGGCCGCATCATATTGCGCCTAAACGTGGGCAGAAAGAATTACCTGCATCATGTGTCAGTGTAATTCCTGAAATTCATTACGAAAAGTAAATCATTAATTGGCAAGACAACACTACGTATCAGGCAGCACCAGCTTTGTCTCAGGTAAACATGCCATCTAACTAAACTATTTGTACCCCTGTAGGCAGCCTCCAGCCATGTAGTAATAAATCTATATTTTTACACACTTGCTTGGTCATTATGTGAATGTTTAGGACCTTGCTAGTCATACTGACACCTTTCCCTTGGTCATGTACTTTAGATGCTCGGCACCCTTTAGAACCTTCCCTTAGTTTGGGACTTCCTTCCCATGTTAGCCGCTCTACCCAGTGGTTTGAGATGTGCAGGTCTCTTGCCACCTGTGAATTAGCTACCCCCTTTATCTGTCATGTGTGTTGTTGCCTGAGTCTTAGTCATCACCCCACATCCTCTCACCCCTTCCAACCCTCTGTATTTCCCCTGTGACATTTGGTTAAGGTGCCCTTTGAGCTCCCCACTGTTACCCCTCCAAACATCCCTTAATCCCCCCACCGCGACATTTGATTAGTTTCTATTCTATTCATTCTATCCCCCATCGGTAGTGCCACTTCATTTATTTCTGGAGGAGCTTCGAGCTCTGCAGTCTCAACTAACAAATACCTCAGTGGAGCTTGTAATTGACCCACAGGAGGCTCCTAAATATTTTGATTTAGAAATTACTTCTTGCTCTTTTAGTCAACATTTTCTTTTAATCACTATTAAAATTCCTGTAAGACGAGGAACGTCATGGAAGGTGTACAATTTTATTGACACCCCCTTTGCTTGGAACAATTCTACCTGCACTATTTTATATGATACTACTCTAGTAGCAGTTAGCAGTGACTTGATTCGCCCTATTACAGGGAGGCCCCTTCATGAATGCTACCCCTTTCACAGCAGGCTCTGTTTCATTCCCAGAGTTAGCACTGATTTATTGTTTAGTCCTTTGTGTGCCACAAAGATGTTACAGGGTGTTACAGCTAGTGAACTTACCGATTTTTGCCCTTTCCAGTGTCACTTGTCCAGTAAGATGATCACCGAAATTATAACGATGAGTTTGTTGTGACACATCCTGTGGACCCTCTTCAACTATTTTGCAATGGTGCTTTCCAATCTTTGCCTTTTTCCACCCCCAGGGACGCCTGGAGCTTTTAGAATAACTTTGCCTTGTAACTGAAAGTTATACACTGGCCGTGTACTACAGATTCCTCTTTGCTTTCCCTGCTTTCAACAGCTGTTGCCAGAACCTCAACTTCATCTGCTACCTGCAGGGTGGTCCACTTTGTCGTCTTTGAAAGTTAACCCTATAACCCAGTCGGATCATGTTATATTTACCAATTTATCTCAGTGCCTGAATAATAATTAGATCCTTGATATATCTCATGGCCCCTTTCAGTTTTGCCTACAACCTCATTACCTCACTTAGACAATCTCCCTTATTGTACTCTGTTACTTTACATCTGGTCGGCTGTGATAACTTTGATTTTGGCTTTAATTGTTTTTTGGCGACCTGAGCTTGTAATGGTAATGCATGTCTCTGGAGTTTCCGCTGTGGGTCCTCCTCATCTGGAATGTCTACAAATTTCAATTATTATATCTATCGTTCTCTTTTTATGTGTAGCTGGAGCTGTGGCTTATAGACTGTGTAAGCCCGGTTTACCACCTATGATGCCACACCCGAACCTTGAACTCTGGCGAGACCAGCAGTTCCCCCGGGAATGGGGTAATTCTGGTGATGTCGGCTCTGCAAGCACCACCGCAGCCCCTGTCATCCGCCACCTCAGTGGGGGGCCCGTACATTAGCACCACGGATGACTAGATCTTCTCTCCAGTTACTCACACGATAAAGAAACACACAAATTTATGCCTACGAAAGAAATACACCTTGACCCATTCCATTTCTCTTTTGCGCATTTCATGTCACTATCTAAAAGTTATTTGTGGTAGCTCGTCAATGGAGCACCATTACATTGGTTCTAATAGTCAAACATGTGTCTTGTCTCATAATTTAGAACCAAAATCTAAAGATTGTTATAAACATGGGCAAAAGCCTTCAAAACAAAAGATTTTCTCTCCTAGTTCACACACTCGTCGCATTTGTAATACTTATTTCTTAATGATAAGTTCATACCATTCACCCCATGTTTAGTTTATTCACTTAGTTATATATGCTATTACAGTTTGAAATTCTATCTTTCAGAGATATAGATATTGTTTTTGTGTATCTCTTGGCACCTACTGTGTGGTGTTGGCTGCGAAAGCCCTTTGTGCAGTTGTTGAACTGTCTGGGTATTTTTATGGCATTGAGTTTCACACCGCAAGGTCTCATTTGCTAAGTTACTTGATACAGTTGAAATTTGGGTATTATTGTTGCGTGCGCGCATATAATGTGCTCTATACTTGTCCAGGGAGTTATTCTGTGTGTCTCAGTGTCCTCCATTTACCACCACAAAGTTTTGGGGAGTAATGGGATGTTCAGCTCTATTGAACCGTAATGTCTGATGTATACACTTTGAGTTTAGGGGAGACCCTGTTTTATGTTTCTAGTTCTATATGTCTATGTCTCTGGTAATCTCCATGCTTTATGCTATTTGGAGAGTGTGTGAGAACATAATTTTTGCCATTTACTGTAGCTTCATATGTGCTGCTACACTCATGTGTCTGCTGTGGCCTTGCACGCACCATTGCTCAGAAATATATAATATGTCTATTTGTCTGCACTACAACTTTTATTCATGCATTGTTCTCTTTCATCCAGTATGCTACAGCACAGCATTTCTCAGTGTAGCATTGTGATGTGATTCCCGCATACCACAATTTGCGAGGTCAGTTACAAAGCGCACTTCAGCCTGGAGACAAGCATGTTTCAAAGTATGCGCCATCAGCAGCTGTGAATGTGTGTCACCAATGGACCATATGGTCTCTCTCGCCAGCAGACAACCGCATTGTTGGTCCACACCTATGTAATTTTTATTTGTTTTTGTGTGGTTCCCTCCACCTAAATACAGCCTCTGGCAATCTGCCCTAGATTCTTTTCCCTTTGTTGTCAATATTTCCTTTCTCCTTCTCCTTTCCTAGTATTTTATGCTACAGTGTACCCCACTACTGCTCCCTTTTTGTTTTTCATGCCCCCCCCCCAGTGTTCAATCTCTGCTCCACATACGTCAAGCACTGGTGAGAATGGACGCATGTGATCTACGATATTTAGTGTCAATGCGGTTCCTAGTGTCCACCTAAGTTGCTTGGGTTCATCTTGGTCCCGCTGCATCTCCGGCCTCAGTGACAGGCAGATATAGACCTTACATTCTGAGTTTCTGGGTGTTTATGATGTATACACCTGTATATCCTATACTGCACCTCTGACGGCCCTTGGTCAATCATGGATGGCTGCCACATACTTCTTGCTGGTGCTACATCGTTTTTCTTGTCTTCCAGCCACTTCCTCCTACCGTCGAGAGTTCTTCAGCGTCCCTGCATGGCTTTGCCTAAGCTTTCTACTATTCCAAGATGTCCCTTCAGACTCTGTACATCCTTTTTTCAATACAGGGTGTTCTTCCAGTGCGTGCGTGTCTCTCCTACCTTAACCTCTCTGTGCGTGGATGCTCCAGTCTCTCTAGTCGCCTCCTTACTGATATTCCCCCTTCCAAATTTTTACTCATTTCCTATCCTTTCTTAGGGTATTCATCCCTCTCCCTCCCTTTGCTGCTGTCCTAATCCTCCCTTCCCCAATGGTATATTATTCAACCCCTGGATTTTCCTACGAAGACTCCTGGCGAGCGAGCACCTTCACCTTTATTGTAACACAAGAATTAGCAACACTACCAGGCCTTTTGTTTTTTTGTTTGCACTCTTTTGGTTCACTGTTTTATGTTACATTTGTAATTCTTTTTAGCTACTCCAACTGCTCAGCTGTGGACGGCTGTGTTTATCTGGGAGGGTGGTGATGTCACGATGCATGGATTTACTTAATTAATTTTGTAGCATTGTTCTTGCGCTCAGTAGCATTGGAAATTACTGCACCATAAAAGTTAAAAAGGCTGACATGCAGAATGTATGTGCAAGCACCCTGTCATTTTTAGGCACAGCGTCAGGTTTCATTCAACCTAGAAACATTGTGAGAATTCTGCTGATTCGGACTAGCACATTCACCCAAGAGGTGAAGGACTGCTGAGGTAGCAGTGGTGCACCTTTAAAAACCCCTGGCTTTCGAGACAAGGGGAGATTCGAGAGGAACTGCTACATGAACTTGTGTCAGTCTGATTCTTGAAAATCATTACAAAAAGTAATGATTGCTAGGCACAGCGTCAGGTTTCATTCAACCTGGAAACATTGTGAGAATTCTGCTGATTCGGACTGGCACATTCACCCAAGAGGTGAAGGACTGCTGAGGTAGCAGTGGTGCACCTTTAAAAACCCCTGGCTTTCGAGACAAGGGGAGATTCGAGAGGAACTGCTACATGAACTTGTGTCAGTCTGATTCTTGAAAATCATTACAAAAAGTAAATCATAAATTGGCAAGACAACACCATGTATTGGGCAGCACCAGCTTTGTCTCAGGTAAGCATGCCATCTAGCTTAACTATTTCTACCCCTGTATGCAGCCTTGAGCCATGTAGTAATAAATCTATATTTTTGCTGCGTCACTATGTAAATGTTTAGGACCTTACTAGTCATACTGACACCTTCCCCTTGGTCATGTACTTTAGGTGCTAGGCACCCTTAAGGACCTTTCCTTAGTTCGGGACTTCCTTCCCATGTGAATCGCTCTAACCAATGGTTTGAGACGTGCAGGTCTCCTGCCACCTGTGAATTAGTCACCCCCTTTGAGATCCATCTGAGCTACCCCTCCTTTATCCGTGACATGTGTTGTAGTTGCCTGAGTCTTGATCATCACCCACCCTCCTCTCATCCCTTCCAACCCTCTATATTTTCCCTGTGACATTTGATGAAGGCGCCCCTTTGAGCTCCCCACTGTTACCCCTCTAAACATCCCTTAGTCCTCCCACCGCAACATATACTTATCCTCTGATACCCTTAACTGTTTACTATGCAAGGATCTAGTAAAACAAGGCAAAAATCTCTCTGAAAATGCTCCTGAGCCCTAAAAAGAAACTCATTCCTCATACAAACCTAATGAAGAAAATTTCCCTGCATTAAAAGCAACACATACAGCTGACCTAACCACATAACCAAATTCCCAATCCAAAAGTCATATTACAGAAATGCTCACACGATATCATTAATCACAGCCTTTAACAATCACACTATGTAGGTATCATCAATCACAGTCTTTAACAATCACACCATGTAGTGTCAATCAACAGGAATTGAAAGATCCTTATCGTTAACGGATCCATTAATAGATCAGATGATTGTATCTGCCTGTTCTTCCAGATCTGCCGAGGCAGAAAAATGTCACTTGTTTTCAAGGTCAAGGAGAACAAAGTTAAGCAATTCCCTCCCTGCCAAAAAAAAGAAGAGCTATAATACCAACAAGTGAACAGCTCTCAGTTTCCAGAAAATTGCGACTCACCAGAGGACTATACCCTCACTTATCATGAATTCAGAAGTTTTATGGAAACACAATAGAAATAGATGATAGAATCCACACCCTTGAAAATGCACCGCAAATCTAGGTCTAATAATAGTGTTGAGAAAATTGCACCCCAATTACAATGATAGGGCCATTAAATCGAGAAGCTCCCGTATAGGGAAAAAATTAACCAAAATAATTAAAAAGCAAGAGTTAAAGAACTTAACTATGACACAAAACAACACATAAATTATGAGATAAAACACGGATTCAGCTAACTTAAAGTGGAATTTCAATGGACTTTGGCCTAAATATTAATATCTAGACATATTACTAAAAAGAAACCCCATAAACCTCAAAATGTTGTGCATACAGGAAACCAATTTGAAAAACAACTCAGAAAATTAAGAAGTTACAATTACTTTTATACAAACTGCAAATATGCAATTCAAATAAGTGTGGAGTAGCAATTTAAATTAAAATCAATATTCCACAAAAATGTGTCTCCCTAAATACCAAATATGAAGTAATTGTAGTATCTATCACACTAAGCATACATATTTGCATATGTAATATATATTTACCAAATAGCAAAGACATCAGCCTCTCAGGTTTAATGAATTAATAAAACAATTATCCAAACATTTTTATTAAGAACATTGCAGCCCTTGGGAAGACAAATGCACTGACTCAAGAGGGAAACTATTGAATCTTTGCTATTCAACTCAGATACTACTACTTAACAATAGTAAACTCACACACTATTCTATAGCAAATAATACAGGAGTATCGATCTAACAATCTGTTCCACTGATATAGCTTATTTATTAATCTGATCAGTTTATACATTATTTGACAGCGATCATTTTCCTATTTTAATACAAAAGGAAAACATACATTTAGTAGATTCTTAAACATCTAAATGGAATTTAAGCAAAGTTAACTAACATACATATCTATAATAAACGAAAACACCAAATTACTACCGCAGCAAAATCACTGGCTAAACCTGCACATAAATGATACATATGAAAGCTTCTAAACTCTATTAACAGAGTCTGCTCAGCTCAATATTCCTAAAGTGAAAAATCTGCACAATAAAAGAAAAGCACCATAGCATTACAGCTTGTAAAACTGCAATTACTAACAAAAATAAAGCTTATTACACCTATAAAAGAAACACTTCAGTCAAAATTAAAATAGCATTTATAGAACAGCTTTTTGAACACTTTCCAGTGACAATTATGAATAACAAATCTTGAGAAACATATAACTGACAGAAACATTCCATAACCATACACCTAAAATTCCTGGACCAGGTAATGTTCCTTACACAATGATCCAACAACTCCCTCCCATTGCCTTTAATTATCTTAAGGATATCAACATTTACATTTGGATCAAAAAATTATTCCCTAATCAATGGTATAATAAAACCATGATTATACCAGTTCCAAAATAAAATAAAAGACCACACTAAAGCAGATCACAACTGAACGATCGCCTAAACATGCACACTATGCAAAATCATGGAAAAAATGGTAAACAATCTATTATGCTGGTCTTAAGGAAAAAGTTTTTCAAAATTGAGCAAAAATGAATTTCGACAACATTGCTTTACAACAGTCTAATAATCTTAGAATCGGAAATAAGGAATGCCTTTTTGAACCACCAGCATATGAAAGCAACTAATCTTGATATTGAAAAGGCCTATGATAAAATTTGGAGAAAACATATATTGAAGACTAATTGATATAAAAGAAATTATTATTTAATTTATTTATAATTTTCTTATACACAGAAAAATCACAATTAGAGCAAATGGAATACTATCAAAAGAAGCAGCTCTAGAAAATGGCATTCTTCAAGAGTCAATACTGAGCAAAACTTTATTCCCAGTCCCAATAAATATCTCTTGTGTCAATCCACAAGAAGAAGTCCGAATTTTTGCAGATAATTTATCCATATTCTGCAAAGGGAAAAAATATATCTACCATCCAAAAATCCTATAAAGCATACTCCATAATCTTATAGTCAGAAATCACATGACTGAAATTTTCACACCTTGAAACTAAATGCATTACTTTCTACAGAAGTAAGCAACTTATTAATAGCCACAAACTCTATATTAATAAATGTAAAATAGAAATAGCTTATCATGGTCAAAATTCTTGGCACTTTATTTGATAAAAAACTAACCTTCCTTCTGCATATTCTGACGGTTAGGGCTTTATTTTAAAATAATGTGATAAATATGGTTTTATAAAGTTTGAGATATTCAGTACAAACTTTAAGTAAATCCAGGAAATTGGGTTTAGATTTCTTGTGAGTCATTTCCTGGATACTAAAGTAAGCAGGGGTTTGGTGGCACAATGCTTAAGGGAAAGATCACCCCATGTCTCACGAGTGGGTGAATTATGTAGTTTCTGCTGACATACACTTACGTCAGTTGCTAGCTAGGCACTAGTCAGCATTCTGTCGGGTAGGATTTTTTATGGCTGTCTCTAGGCCTATTACTTGCCTAGTAGGACCCTTGATGGCCAGTGTCTTATTCTTATTTGTTGCTCCCTTACAACATTGACATAGGCCCCAGGCACAGCGAGGATGGAATTCTGGACTACTTCTGTTCACCAGGTAAACACACAAGCTATCTAATTCTCTCTCCCTCATGAAATGTAGTTTAGTCTGTTATTAGAAAGATTAAAACTTCTCTTGGGAACAGAACTGTCACCCTTTCACCACCTTTCCAGCTACTGCAACCTCTAACCCTCTCGATGCCATCCTGTGCTACGTCCCCATCCTTTACAAGACGTCTGGTGAAGACAATGATGGTGCCGTCGCCACCCTTACGTCACAATTGTTGGAGGCGCCAGATTCATTACATCACAATATCAAAGATTTAAGAAACAGCTGCATAAGAAGAGTGAACATTCTGAAATTATTAGCTGGCAAAAAACTGGGGAGCAGACCAAAACACCTTTCACCTACTGAGCATTAATTAGATCTGAATTAGACTATGACGGTGTAGTATACAACTCGGCATCACTCACAATTCTTTAACTTCTTGATCCATTTCAAACAATTGCCCTCAGGTCATTTTATACAAGCCCCATCAGTAGCTTACAAATGAAAGCAGATGAAGTACCCCTGAAATTTCGAACACAGTTAAAACAGACCTACACAGCTAAAACATCCCCCAATCATGCATCAGCAGTGTATCCCTACATCCATGGTAATATAGAGAAGAATACTCAAATAAATCCCAAAAATAAATGCCCTTTAAAATCTAAATAGAACAGTATAACAAAGATCTGGACTTCTGCCTATTACAAAATCTAAAGTTACAGTATTGAACCTTGGTAACTTAACTACCACCATCAACACACAACTACATCTTCATAGCAAAACTGCAACTGACAAAATAATTGATTAAAAAATGTTCAAAGAATTTCAAGAGACTTATCCCAATTGAGAGTGTTTTATCAAAAGCGATATCTGCAGGTTTTGACAAAATTGAGATGAAATTGAGTTTTGTACAGTTTAAGTAGCTGCCTTTCCAATAGTTACAGTGGTTCTTGTATATTCTGATTTCCACTGCACTCAGAAGTGTTAGAAAAATGGGAGTTTCCACAAAATAGATATCTAAAATTGAGATGTTCTAATACACTCCAATATCTGTGGTGAATAAAAGATTATCGCATATTTACATGTGATAACACTGATTGTTGTACTAAATGCTGGTATCAAGTAAAGAACGTTAATGATGAATGTAAGACAGACACAATAAATGAAGATGGCAAACATTTTACCTAGATTGAGGAGCTTTTGAAAGGCAGAAACAGAATAAGATGATTCTGCAAAGACAGTACAAGAGATGAAGATCCCAAAGTCTTTGAGGGGAAGAGAAGTGAGACCTGATATAGGGAAAACAGGTGTGCAAAAACTAACCACTTCAAGCATGAGAACTGTAAGATGTAAAGAGAGATTGACACACATAACTAAAGGTTAGTTATGTTGTACTGCAATATCCTTGATGTCAGATCGGTAGCTCCAACCAAACATACAATTAATTAACAATTTTCTGTTCCAAGTTCAACATCGGCTTCAGTAGTATGAAGATGTGTGCTCTATTTGTAAAAGACTGGATGTAAAACTGAAACGTCCCAACAGTCAATGAAGAAGAGAAATCTCTATTCATGGTGGGAAACAATCGTTAGAAGAGAGTTACCAAATTCTATGAGCTCCTAAGAACTGAAGGCAATACGGCTGTAAAAGTATGATTTGATTAGGGATGGGCATTGGCATTGAAGTATGTCTAATACTTTGAGATAAATCTTCAATACTTTCACATTTTTAAGTTTTGCATTATTGAAAGTTGTTGCATTTAACTTTATGCTAGATAAGGAATGAAAGGAGTCAAGACTTCACATTATTGCCTCACAGTGCCCCCAAAGAGTTGTTGGACTATAGCTCTTGATAGACCTTGACTGCATTTTCTGTGGGTGAATCAATGCAACATTTCATATATTGTTGAGTCTAAAATAAAAACATGCAAAACAATGGAGGAAGGAGTAGAGGTACTCATGTAACATGCAGCATAAACTAAGTTGCAAATGATGCTGAAATACTAAATCACATTTCTGCAATAGCCTGGCTTGATGACCGACCCTCTGCCATTATATTTACCTACTCCAGTGACAAAAATCTGTCACTCCAGCAGAAACAAATCACAACTTAATAATACAGTGCATGGAAATATTTGGGTAGGGGTTGGGTTATTGGGTCAAGCTGCTATTCTAAGTCCTGGCGCATGCGCACATGGTAAAACATCTGTGTGATGTCATCTGGTAAGTTGCGGGATGGGGAGAAGCAGGATGACCATACGTGCAAAGTAAGCATTAAAAGCACTAGAGGAGACAGTGTAACAATCACACGATGTACGCTTTAAACACGTGTTTACTTGTACACCAAATAAAATGCGGCGTGACAGTCACACAACGCACGTATTTATGATGTAATTAAACATGGTGTAACAGTCACACAATATACATTCTTATAGCCTGTTTATCTGTCCACTTAATACTTAAGAAACGGTGTGTCAGTTACTCGACGTGCGTACGTTTTTAATACTCTCTCTTAATAATAGTATCAAAAACAGTTGATAACACCAGAAAATTGCACGCGAAATGTGAAAATAGAGATTGAAGGACAAAATATTCATAATTTCAGCGTAATAGCATTAGATCTTAAATTAGGTTTATCAGAAAAATGATAGGCAACTGACGAACTTAATGCCGTACTTGCATATTGCCATGGTAGCTCAATGGTTAGAACAACTGGACAAAAACCGGAAGGTTCATGGTTCAAATCCCACCGATGGCTTTGGATTTTTCAGTCATCTGATTCTACCTTTCTTATTCTTACTAAAGCTTCTTACTTTCTCTACTATGTATAGTAAGCAGAGGAACTGTTGCATTCCACCCAAAGTTTCAATATTGAGATTCCACCGGAAATGCACGTTTTGAGGTGCCCTGAATCCAAATAAAGTATTTTTGAAATATGTCTGTCAGTCTGCGAACAGCATAACTCAAAAACGAAAAGTCGGATAAATACGAAACTTGGTACTTGGAGTTTACTATCTTTCAAGGATGCGACACGAAGGTTTTAAAGGAAATCCCCCACCCCAGACTACTCTTTACATAGAACAGTTTTCGAACATTTTCATTTTCTCAAACACAAACTTAGTCATATACTTTATTTTTTCCTTTTGGTCGAGTGAACCATTTCCGAGGTATTCTTTGTTATTTGTTTGAATTTTCCGATACTTATACTTTTTCTCAAACGGAAATTCGTTGCTCGTTTTTTTATGTCCGGACATGCAAAGAGAATGGAATGCTCCACATAGCAACCAGCTCTTAAAACATGTGACTATCGCTTAAAGCCCACCATATTCCCCTTGTACCTACAAGAAAATTAGCAATGAGATTAACATGAAGTAGTTGGAGAATAAACATTTGTACAAAAGTGTGACAAGAGTAGAGAAAGTCATGTCAGTGCAATACATCAGATTATTTTTCTGTCTATACATTGAAATACAAATAAACTGTTGTAGAAATAGCTACGTTACACATTACGTTATAATGGGAACAGCGATAGCCAAATGTTTTAGAACTGAACGCTATACACTGGCCTTAAAATTGCACACTGTTTCCATGCAATCACCAGAAACACCGAAAATCTATAGGACTTAAAAAGAATGACAAAGCATTAAACAAATCCAACATTAATAACAAATATCTCGGAAGTGGTGATGCCGCCGCCAAAAAAAAAAAAATCTTATATGAAATAAATTGGTTATAAATCAGTACACATTTGTTGTGCAGTACAAAATGTTCCATGAAAACAGTAGTTTGGGATGAAGGTATTTTCTTGAAATTCTTTGTGTCGCATCTTTGGAAGTTACTGAGCCTATATATAATGTTTGGTATTTATCCGACTTTTCGGTTTTGAGTTATGCTGTTAAAACACACACATGCACGCGAGTGCGCCGACCTTTTTCTAAACATGCTCTTTTTGGATTGAGGGGCTCTCAAAACATGTTTTCCTCTGAAATCTTGGTATTGAATTTTTGGGTGGAATGCAATACCTCCTCTACCTACCAGGTATGTGGTGGAGAAAGTAAAAACTGAACTTCGAAATCTACCTCCACTTATATGCTGAATAGAAAACGTGGTCCCTTCCCATAGAATATTCATACAACTTCTGCATTAAACCACTTAAAATTGAACCAAATATTTTCGGGAGCAATGTGCGTAATTATGTGGAACCTGGCTAACGACTAGTTCCTTACATTTGTCGTCCATTAAAAACTATTTTATACCCAAGTGCCCAACCTCACGAAGACGGTGCTAGCAAATGTGAAAGTCCCAGTGCATGCGCACTGGCTTGGCCCAAGTGCCCAACTCCGGGTGTCAGCTCTGTTTGCCAACGGAAATGTTTCAAGATCCTGCGCACTATAAAAGAGCCTCTCTAGCATTTTACATCATTTGTGTATGTCCAGCACCTTAAAAAAATTCAAGGCAACTTTTCTGTTTATTGTCGCCCAATGAAACGGTATTTTTACACATTCCTACAATGTAGGTTTTTCTTTTTATATTTAAATAATGTGGGGAAAAAATATTTACTGCGTTTAATATGGATTTTATATAGGGATGGAGAGGAATTACATGCTTAATATAGATTTTATGTGGGGATGGAGAGGAATTGTGTGTTTAATATAGATTTTATATGGGGATGAAGAGGAATTATGTGTGTTTAATATGGATTTTATATGGGGATGGAGAGGAATTGTGTGCTTAATATGGATTTATATGGGATGGAGAGGAATTATGTATTTAATATGGACTTTATATGGGGATGGAGAGGAACTGTGCGTTTAATATGGATTTTATATGGGATGGAGAGGAATTGTGTGTTTAATATGGATTTTATATGGGGATGGAGAGGAATTATGTATGTTTAATATGGATTTTATATGGTGATGTTGAGTAATTGTGTTTAATATGGAATTTTTATGGGGATGGAGAGGAATTGTGTGTGTTAATGTGATATATGTGGAAATGGAGATGTGTATGTAGAAGGGAATAGGATTTTCAATTTTTTTTGTAGTTGGGAAAGCATACGTGGCATAAACAATTGTACAGATCAGCAGACATGGCTGTTTTCCCTACACCTGGATAGGCCATGGAGATATCCTGTAGAAGTGTTTCAAAGTGCTGGGTGTTGCTCTGGAGATGATTTAATTTGTTCTGCCGGTACATTCATTCTCCAATGTACCTGGTAGCACGCTCAACACCGGTACATGTAGAGAGTACCTGCTTTAAAGTTCTCCATGACCTTTCTTTGTTTTGTGTGTGATATCACAGTGGGCTCACGTTAGGGGCTGGTGCAGGTCCAACACATTGTTTATCCAGGCATTCGGGATTAAACTGCCCTTCTGGCAACCAGAAAGGATCACTATTTCTGGGAGGATTTATGAAGTTTGTGCTTTGGTTTACCGTCACATAGCCACTGAATACAGTATCACATATCCTGTATGCCCTCCATTCGCCCGTTACAATGAAAGTCTCATCAATGTAATCTTGCAGAATGGGTAGCAGAGTTGCTCTGGACCGGTTGGGCACCAGGAGTTCAAAGCGCAGCTTAGTTGTCCAGCTTAGCCCTCTGACCAACCAGTGATTCCGCCACATCACCTGCCGTCCAACATTATACTTCCTCTTGAAGAGGTGCGTCTTGTCTACTTCCACAATGTCATTGGGACCACCAAGTTGACGAAAATTGTGCCAGGCTATGGTGGCCACATCACGGAAGTAGCCACTCCAGGCTACGGCAGTATCATGTGCTACTCCCAGTTCTTTCTCAATATAAGTTAAGGGACCATTCTGCAGCCACATAAATGCAAACTGAACAATGACATTAGTTCCCAGTTTGGCATTAAACCGTACATGCTGGAGAAAGATATTGCTGGTAGCTTCTAGTCGGTGCCCGTTTGAACACCTAAACCTCCAACCAACGCCTCAATTGGCCAATGCTACAGTGCTCAGTGAGGGCACCTACGGCCTCGGTTGGCACGGCAGTTTTCCATTTCTGCATTCCTATCTGGTACAACTCCATACAATACAGGAAACTCCATACCTTTCTGGTTTGCCTGTCTTTTCTGTTCAGCTGTTAAACAGTACCCAAAAGGAGCATTTAAATGTCTGCTGCATAGATAACCGTTGCCAGTAAGTTCAAGGGCGTCCATCCTGAAGGCACGCTGAAGACAGAATGAATCGCACTGAACATTTGCAATGCAATAAATACCCAAAACAGATGTTGTTTCTGTGTTTACCGGAAATGGTCAGGTACTGTTGCGTCTTATTGCTAATGGTTGCATGATGTGGTGGATGGGGGAAGGGTGAGATAAGGAGAGACAAGAATTAAAGCCGGCGTAAAACTTTTGGAATCGTGACCCTGATTGCCACCCCAGCTGCCAAGCTTAGGAATGGTTTGTTTAGCTTAATCAACAAAAGCGATATAATACCTTTGTTTACTCACAGTGCGTAACGCATACAGTCTGTGTAGAAAGAGTCCGCATCTAGTTGTAATTTCAAAGAGTAGTACCTAAATAGTGCTTATTTTATATTTGTTATATTTATAACCATGGCTCCTACGTTTTCAAAGTTAAGTGTAAGGTATTATATAATCAAAGCAGGGAAATAATTGCAAATGTCCTCGACTTCATGAAGCAAGAAGCAGAGATGAAGGAAGAAAATATATGTTCACCCGAGTTCCACAAAAGCCTTAAGAGAGTGAAAGAAAGAGTAGCCAAAGCAACTGGTGTTTCACTGAGTTCCGTTTCCAGAGTTCTCAAAGATAAGAAAAAAACCTATTGATGAAAGAGTATAATTGGACACACTTGGGAAGAAACATAAGGTCCCTAAACGCATTAGAGAAATAGAAGATTTCGAAAAATGCATAATTCAGCGCACGATTCACAATTTCTATGTGGAAGAAAATAACAATAAGCAGACTGCTCATCAAGCTGAAAGACAGCATAAATTTTCAAGGTGGTGCTACAATTCTCAGAAAAATTATAAAAGATTTAGGGTTCAAGTGGGAGAAAACGAAATCAAATAGAAGAGTTCTAATAGAAAATATATAGACAGATATAGAATAGAAGCATACAATCTCAGCTGGAAGAGTACCTTACTCAGAGGTACAAATTAGAGGGTCAAACTATAGTGTATGAAGATGAGTCATACATTCATAGCAGTCATACAGCATCTAAAAGTTGGGGTGGTGATAGCGAATTAGGTTTGCAGGCACCTGTTGCCAAAGGGCAAATACTTATTATCATTCATGCTGTTGGAAAGATCGGCTTCGTTCCAAATGCCCTTCTTTTACAAGTCTCAACAAAAAACAGGAGATTTTCATTAAGAAATGAATACAGAAAATTACATGAAGTGAATTAACACCATGCTGATACCTAATATGCCTACTGGGTCTGTTCTGGTTATCGACAATGCTTCACAATGCGTCAACACTCAAATTGACAAACCACTTACCTCTAATTCCTTGAAAGAAGAAATGAGAGCTTGGTTACTTAGGGTAATATAGCTTTAGATGAAAGCACGAGTAAAACAAAGCTATATAACTTAATTAAAGCCAACAAACCGCTTCAGAAGTCATACGTACTTGGCCAGATATTAATACAACATGGTCATAATATACTTAGACTGCCACCGTATCACCCAGATCTAAACTCAATCGAATTAATCTAGGTGATGTCAAAAAATGGGTGACCTGTAGAAATATCACTTTTAAATTAAAAAGATGTGGAGCAGTTATGTCGCCAGCGATTTACAGAAATTGGAAGACCAGAATGGGAAAATGTACGTAACATGTTGAATAAATTGAGAATCATTATTTCGAAAAAGATGGAATTGCAGAAAATCAAATAGAAAGAATTCTCACCCAGGATAATGGTGCAGGAAGTAGCGACAGCACTGATGGCAACAATGATGTGAGTGATTCCGCAGAAGTGGAAGGGCTGTCAGGTGTGGAAGAATTGGAGGCAGATTGACAGGTTTTTATATTAAGTGCTTTTTACAGCGGTGGATTTAAATATACTATATATAAACTATAAGTTTATCAGTGCAGAACAGTGTAGTGCAGTGCAGTGCATAACCGGTGTATGGATATTTGACAATGACTGTCACACACACTCCTGCAGCATGCAGACGACCGGTCACCTCCTGATCTGGTAAGCAACTCGCTTCATAGCTGTCATTAAGATTTTGGCATGTCTAGAACTGTTGTGCCAATTATAACTAAATTCACTCATGCAGGCTTAGAGACACACAACAAAAACTGTTCTACAGTAAATTTAACTTAATTTAAAACCTTAAACCTGAACTATTGTTGAGGAACAAATAATTGTCGGTGCAGTAGTCTGTGTACATGAACAGTGGTAAACATAACAAAACCAATATTTTCTTAAATGTTAAACTTTTTATTAAAACATTATACCACAATTAAATATTTTGCAATTGTTTTATTCATGATTTTGTATTATGTTTCTTAATACGAAAAAATTTCTCCTTCTAAATGCTCTCTAGTATTATCCACAATGGCGCTGTATTAGGAAGATTGCTAATAATATTACACCATTGTTGCAGTTGTACATTTTGTAACACCATACTGACAAAAGTCGCAATATATTTAAATGTTACTTACCTCAATCTCTTCATATACACCGTTTAAATTTAAATATATGTAAATTAACCTATTTTGATTTTCAACATGTACTTGCTACACATCATAGCTAACGCTTCAACATATAATTTACATAGTGTCTCAATTTCGCCGAAAAGGGGACACTATCTCATCCTTTCCCTGTGAAATTCATGTGTTAACATTTAAACATTTATGACGTACATTCACAAGACTTTCTCTACCCCTTGCTATTTTGCAAGTATACATAATACATGGGAGAGAAATAAAATGTTGTCCTCCATGGTGTAGTGGTTACCATCCTAACCTCTAGTTCCCGAGATTGCGGGTTCAAACCCGGTGGAGGGCGATGGATACATTTATGGCACGTAAAAGAAGCTCAACCCTGATAAAGAGGCCTCTGAGCAAAATTTCCGGTTTTTCACCCCAATATAGAATGGGACGCTAAGGACCACAGCAGTTAAACAGCGTCCATAAATAAAACTCAATTTCAATTTGAGAAATAAAATGGCAGTGGATGACTCAGAAATGCATACAGAGAGCGAGGGAAGGAAAGAGTGAATGTGAGACACCTTTGTAAGCAATCTGTACACAAAATGATTCTAAGTTCTGAAAAGCATACAGCCAAAATAATTTTGGGGTGAAAAATTCTGATGCATTACATTCACATTACTTTTTTTCTTACCCCTATCGCTTATTAGTTTGTATACAAATATTCTTACGATAGTTTATTTTTCTTTCTATTTAATTCATTTTCATCCAGATAAACCTTTGCAGAAATAGCTACATTACTTTATAGATACAAAGGGGATAGCGATAGTCAAATGTTGAAGAACTGGACGCTATATGCTGACCTTAAAATTGTTAGTTCAAACTGAAGTATCCATTTGTTTTCTATCGTTGATTTACCCTGTAGCTTTGGACCTCCATAAATGCCCCCTAAAATGCCATGAAATTGCGAGACACTACTGAATTTTGACAGGACTTCAAGAGAACTACCAAGTGATGAATACTTCCAACCTTTAATAACGAATATCTCGGAAATGGCTTATGAAAAATAAACAAAAAAAACTCATTTGAAATAAACCGTGTGGTTTACATGAATCTACTTTTTTTCTTTTTTTTTTGGTAGCACGTTTTTGTATTATATTCTTTAACATTTACCACTTCTACAACATTATACAAAATTCATTCCGAATGTCTTAACAGGCTATTCACAGAAAATTGTATTTGTCATGTAAATATCTTATGGTATTTTAATCAATATCGTTAGAGCCGTTTTTAAAAAACAAAACATATCGAAATATGTTCCATGCAAAGTATAGTTTGGAGTGGAGGAATTTTCTTGAAATTCTTCGTGCCACATCTTGCAAGATATACAACATACCAGGTATTAGTCCAACTTTTCGGTTTTGAGTTATGCTGTTCTATACCTTTTCTGCTCTAATATTTCATAATACAATACATGTATTAAGGAACTATTTACGTTGGCGTAAGAGTGTGTTCTTGGGTTGGTGACAAGCAGAAGCATGTGCTTCTGTTTACATCAGAGAGAACTCTGGTTTGGAATGGACAGTAGAATACCGTATCGTATTTGAAGGAAGATATTTTGACGAGTTCATGGGTTACTTAGATTACATTGATGATCTCAATGAAGAAAACAGCGATTACTTAGGTTACATTGATGATCTCAGTGGAAAAAAAAAAATGGGAATGCGATAGTGCTATGTGAGAACCATATGATACTTGTACAGAGAGAGAAAGAGAAAATTCAATGAAAATTTCGGTATTAGGAAAGAATCTTATACACGCCTTTTGAACCTGCTTGGAGAACATTTCAACAAAACTCAGACACAAATTCAGCTCTATAATTCAAACTGCAATTATTGTTATGCGTCCTATAAGTGTTTCGTACCGGAATATTTCAGAAGCTTGAGCCGGCATTGCGATGAATTTAACGTAATGTGACAGTCTTACACTGTATTAAATGGCGATATTTAAGTTTGACTAAAACTTTTCCTTCCCGTTACATCAAGTTTGATTTCACATGGTAATTATAACGAATAGGCACTAGCTCGAAATAATGAAAGAACTTATGAATCAAGAGTCACTCCCATTACGTTAGGTGCATGCCAATTATACCTTTATGGTTTACCATTTTCATGTCACGTTAAGTAAGGTTCATCGTAATCCCGGTATTACAGGCGATCGCTAGGGGTTGGGTATTGGGTCAAGCTGTTATTTAAGTCCTGGCTCATGCGCATAGGGTAAAAAATCTGCGTGTCGTCTAGTAAGATGCGAGAGGAGAAGCAGGGTGACCATACGCACGGAATAAGAATTAAAAGCGCTAGAGGAGACGGTGTAACAGTCACACGATGTACGCTTTAAACACATGTTTATTTGTACACCAAATAAAACGCGGCGTGACAGTCACACAACGTACGTATTTATGACGTGCTTAAAACAAGCTGTAACAGTCACATAACGTACGTTTTTATAGCCTGTTTATCTGTCCAATTAATACTTAAGAAACGGTTTGTCAGTTACTAGACGTGCATACGCTTATAATACTATCTCTTAATAATAGTACCAAAAACAGTAGATAACACTAGAAAATTGGGAAAATAGAGATTAGACATAATATTCATAATTTCAGCGTAATAGCACTAGATCTTAAATTATGGTTTATCGGAAAAATCATAAGCAAGTAACGAATTCAATGCCGTACTAGCTCAATGGTTAGAACTGGACGACACACACACAAATGGCTCTGCATGCATTCACATAAACACTTTGCAGGCCTTTTTAATCATTAACCCATTTCCTTATATGGGTGTGTATAGGTGTTATATGTAAAATGCGCCTGAGTGATACGGACATGTATAGATGTCCAGCAAGAGCTGCAAATCTAACCAATTTCAACTAATAATTGTTGTAAGACTTCTTAAAAAATAAACTTAAAAAATTCAATAAAATAGGTCAACCTTACCTTCAAAAGTTGTATTTTGAATGATACAACTCAAAGCATGATAGTGACATAAGGGCAGATCTCAGCAGTCATCACAAATGTTGATTTTCTTACGTTTTTCCTTAGACAACATCCTTTTAGGAAAGCGTGTTTCTGCTAATCTGAGAGTGGCAGGTGCTTTAGAGTTTCTACCCCCTTTGTATACAGGCCTCTGAATTTGGTGGCTTGCAATTACATGGCGAGCAAGTAAAATACATAATTCCAAATATGTAATTTTTACTAATATATGTTTAGAGGCACCCGGAATAAAAAAAAAGCATTTGTAAAAAAAACATCCATGGTGTTTGTGTACGTGCATTTTTTTTTTTTGTTATGAAATGTTTTGATAAGTAATCTTGGTGTTCAATTTCTTTACCTTCCAAAGATAAGATGCAAGGTTTTCAAGAAAGTTCCCCCACTCTTCACTCTAAACTACTCTTTATGTGGAAAAATTTTCAAAACTTTTGATTTTCTCAAAAATAGCTCTTAACATGATAATTTCACAATAATAAGTACTTCTGTTTATTATAAGCTCATAACATATTAAAATACCATATGTTTAAGCTGTTTATATGACAAAATGTATATCTTAAATTTTCTGGGAATAGCCTCTGAAGTCCTCTTTATTTGGAAAACAGCTATTGATTCACTATCCTCTATTCTCCTTGTACCTACAACAAAATTAGTAATTATACTAGTTTTGCAATGGTTTATCCTGAATAACATGAAGCAGATAAAAAAAAAAGCTTTTGTAAGAATAGTTTATGGAAGCTATATGAAAATAAGTGATAGCGGGTAGAGAAAGTAATTTGATTGTAACACAACAGTTTTTTGGTTTAGAACTCTTCAAATTGCCAAGCAATTGTATAGTGACATCCAACATGTGAAAAAATAGTTTCTTGTACAATTTTACAATTTTTTGTACAGATGATATGCCTGCAATACCTGATACACTAAGTCGACACCACCCATATGCATATTGTATTCATGTATAATATCAGGCTTGAAAGTTTTTATTTTGATTTTTGCTTCTGGCTTTCTTTAATCATTCATTAACATTTTAGAACTGCAGTTAGATAAAACCATAACTACCTTCCTATCATGCAAAGCAATGTAGGTCAAAGGTGGAAGCTGCTGCACCTCTATTCCCCTCTCTTTAGAGCCTGTCCACTCATGTTCTTTGGCAGTCTAATATGATTTAAATGTACTATTTTAGTGCTGTTTGTTATTCTTTGATGTAAAGCAATAAATAACTTAGGGGAGCTGTACCAGTTGTCTAGATACACAGTCTGACCCTTATCAAGCACAGATTCCATGAAGTACATGACTATGGAGCCAGATAACCCCAAGTCTTTTGCTCCTGTGTTGTCAGTTCCTTTCCTTTTGTAGACATATCCTGATTTAATTTCTTAAAGGTCAAAACTCATGCCAAATCTGGCCCTCCAGATTTGATATACTGCTTCCAACCCAAATGCCCTCCCAGAACATCAAGCTTTCATCAAGAAAGACCTTTGCATCAGGAATGTAATTTTCTTTGAATTTTGAAATGAGGTAATAAAAAATGGGCCTAATTTGGTGTAATTTATCACTTATGTTTTCTGTGCTGGTGAAATGAAGAAACCACAGCATAGGTGAAAACCCATCCCATTCTGTGTTACATCTGACCACTTCCAAATCTTACTTTTAGATCCTAATTTGCCTTTTGAAGTCAGATCTTTGTGAACTTTATGCTTAAATGCAGTTGTTTTGAGCAACTATGATGGCTGCTAAATCTGCATTAAAACGCTTTGTGAAAAAATCAATTGGTTGACTATCACTTGTGAGCTGGGTATGATGATGTACACCAAGGGTGGCGAAAATGACTTCCTTCCACGAGTCACCAAATATGCAACATGCACTGCATCATTCAGCAGCATGTGAAAAACAAACGGGCGGCTGCAGAGAGGGAACAATGCCTGCGAGTCAAAATGACTAGCGAGTCACGTTTTCGTCACCTCTTCTGTACACCATAGGTTGTACTTCCAAAAATGTGGTTTTCGAAACTTCATAACCCTGTCTCTGCACTAATATTTGCAGGAAAAGACACTTTAATCTTCACTGCTGCCCACAACCTCGTCACCAGCTTCAAATTTGGAACTCTCCCTGTCAATATACAAATCATTCACTCATCAAAAGTTCAATGTTCTCCGAAGTTATTTCAGAAGCTCCAATACTTCCTACACGAGCTAGTTTAAAAGCTATACCAGTAGTTGAAGCTATTACTTGAAGTGGGAGTAATAAGTTTGTAATTCCTACCCAAGTGATTCTTGCCTCATTAATATTTGGCTGAAGTGCAAATACAAAAACCATGTGGTATGTAGAACAGCTTCTCGTATCAAGTTGCACATTTATCTATCTCAACAGCTGAAAATTATAGCTGACTTGAGCATAACAAGCTAAGCTAATTGTGACTAAATACAGAATCAGCACGTGCGCGCACGCACACACACATGCCCACACACACCCACACCCTACTCTCTTTGCACAGGATGAATGATAAGGATGCGTATGTGTGGCTGATTTGCATAATATCATCAAACACTCCTCTCCCCTTACGAGCTTTATTACTTTTTTGCAAACGAGAGTTTGAAAAGAATTGAGTTGCTATGTACTAATAGCTGCTTGCTTGCAATACAAAACAAGAGTGTTGAATCGTGATAGCATTCAAAAGGAAAAAGTAAGAACTCTTGTAGCTTTGCAAATCAAATTCAAAGACATACAATACACTCCAAAACTGAAACTTTTGGGGGGCATTTTGTAAATAAATACGGTATTGCTTGTTGTAGTTGGTGTATACTGCATGTAACATCCTTTAATTCAGTTTTACTTTTTATTAACACTATTTATTAGAACTTTGACTGCTGGGTCTTATCATGACTGTAAACATTAAATTTGTGTGTGATATAATGAGCTTTATGTTTTCATATTGTATCAGAAGTAAACATTAAGACTTTAAGCCATTTTTACAGAATCTAACAAAATTACAATATAAAATTTGAGATTCTGTTTATATAGTATACAGCTTCTTCTCTTCTTCCATACAAGTCTTAGACCTGATGGCCTGTTACAATCTCACAGACAGGTTTTGTGTCCAGTGCTTCCTTGGACAGCCAGAGCTCTCTTCCCTGTTGGGGAATAATGAAGCATGACTTTGGGAAATCCTCTGAACTCATTCATTGCAAATGATTCACCCAGTTATTCTGGTATTCTAGTATGTACTAGGTGACTGGTTTCAAGTGTAGTTCCTTCATCACATATTGCGTTTGTGATCCCACTTGGTGTATCCTGCTGTGTATCTCGTAAGCCTCATTTTACTAGCAGTTATTCTTTCCTCTCTTGTCCATGAAAGTTAATTTTGTTTGAGATGTCTAATTCATCCAAATATGTTAATGTATATTCAAGATAGGTGAATGAATTTACTCTTTTCAATATTTTTTAATCTAAACCAATTTTGCTACATATAGGGTATTTTCCATGAAACATTTTTGTTTCAGCTGATTAATTCTCATGTTATAGTTGATGCTATTTTGCTGAAATTATGTACTGAATATTGTAGTTCAGTGTGGTTTAACCTTTCATTAGCTGAAGGCCAATAGGAACTTTTTGTTATGGGGTGACGACCACCACTTCAACTATTCCAATTGAAGAGTACAGAAAAATAAATGAGACATTACTTTTATAGAAGCATTTAAAGTTTTATCTGCATATTATTTATGAGTAAAAGCTTCAACTTACTCATTAATAAAAGACAGATAAGAGATCTATGAAACACAGTTCGCCCGTTTAATAAGTAGGCAGGCAATATTTTAAGAAAGAAAGAAAAAAAGAATATTTACAGAAAAAATTAATTTATACATCTGACACACTTTATGATTAGGAAAGTTAATATGAAGATTGGCGCTGCTATTCAGACATAAGTTTCTCAGTGTCCACTTTTAAGTTCCGCCAGGGAAAGTCTCAGGCTTGATTCTAGTGAAGTACTTTCAATGTGATTTCTCGTTTTTTATTTAATTGCTTTAAGATCTAAAAAGACACCTTCACACATATATGTACTGCCAAATAGTGACAGCATTTGCAGTGAGAATTTGTGCAGTTTACGAAAATGCTCTTGATATGTACTTCCAAACATTCTCAGAAGCATACTACTTTTTGGCCTGGAAGAATGGATCAGCCTGAAAACCTCAAATCTCCATTTGAAGGTCAGAGAGCACCTGGCTCACATCGGTTTCCATAGGGTTGTTGAAGAGAGCAAGTTTTGGCTTCAGAGCATCAAAGTCTTTGAATTTGCTGTTGAACTCCTCTTCACTTATAATTTCCTGAAATTCGCTGAAATTTACATCCTTTTCTTCTTACTGCAGCTGTTGGCTAGATGGGAAGCATACTGTATCAATTAATCCATTATTTGAATTTATTTGATATATTGTTTTTTTAAGAATGTAAAATTTTTTTAATCCATAAATTTATATAAATGGATGTTTCCTTTGAATCTAATTTGTATTAAATCAAGTTTACTCTGGAATCCTTATATGGCCATAGAGCTGGGAGATATTTTGTTTTTTACCTTGAAGTTTCAGTTTCAGGGTATTTAAATGTGATGTTAAATCAGCCAAAAAGGCAAGTGTATGAATGAATTGGCTATCTTGATATTCATACCCAATATTTTGATTGGTGAGAAAGGTAAGAATTTCATTCCTTAACTCAAAAGAGTGCTTAAGGCAATTTCCAGCACTAAGCCAGCACACTTCACGGTACAGTGAAATGTCACCATATTTAGGGTATTTAAGAATGCAACAAATGCTCTGTGTCTGAGCTTTTTTGCCGCTTATTAGATTTACAGTATTTACAACTGTCTTCATTGTATTACCGAGTTTTACAATTTTCCCACAGAATGCCTCTACAATGAAAAAACAAGCATCGTATCCCCTTGTCTTTCGTGAGTCCAGCTAGCCCAATTTTATGACCAACCAAATTTAGCTATTTGTTACTATGCCAGAGCATTTACCAAAACCACCATATTGAGAATTTGCACCATCCAGTGCTCTAAATATGTCAATGCCTTTAGTACAGAAAAATTTGAATATCTCAAAACTACACTTTACATAAATGTTGGTTTTTGGAAAGTAAGAAAAAAGCTCTTCAATTATACTTCAGTCTACACTGATGCCCAACACAAGCATTCATACCTAATTTCCAAAATGTAAGGTGAGCTTTCCCTTTAATAAATTTATGTGTGTTCTGAGTTAACCTACCGTTCTTTACATTCATTACATGTGTGTGTGCCCTGAATTAATACATTGTTCTTTTCATTCTTCATTTTATAGGCAACTGGTAATAGCTGAGCAGTAATCTACCCACCACACAAAGCTTTACAATTTACCACTATACTACAAAATTTTTTCTTGTGAATTATTTACAATCAAAGAAGGCCTTCTAAAAATGGTACAATCTAAATAGCACACCCACAATTTATCTTCACTGATTCACTAAGTGCAGTAACAGCAATTCAAGACAAATTAACACACAACTGCCTAGTTCAAGAAATACAGATACACCTACTCAAAGGCAGTCTGAGTTAAAAAGGCTAGTAATATTGGTGTGGATACCTTCACCTTATAGGAATTAAATGGAAACAAACAAGCAACACTGCAGCTAAAGAAGCCTCAAGACAACCATTCAGTGATCCTACAACCACCATCCACATCAACACACCATGAAAATATCTTGAAAACACAATGGCTTAACAACCCAAACACCAAATTACGCCATAATACAGTGACAACTCAAATGCCACCACCAAGTTGCTATTACAAGAATGAGAATTAACTATATTAACATCACTCATACTTTCTAAGAAACCAGCTCCTATATGTGATACCTGCAGTGCTACACTAACTACTGAACACACCATCACAATGTCCTGAACATGAAAACTGGAGTAAAATGTACAGCATATCAACAAGACACTCAGAAGTACTCCATCCTACAACAAATATCATAAACCTCAAAGTTTCAAGAAAAAATAACTATACTATTGAGAACATCAGTTTAGCTTCACTACAGATTTATGTATTCATATACAGCTATTGTCATACTGAAACTGTATAACAGTTATTGCTATTTATGCTGTGGTAGAAGATGACGAAGCTAATGACCAGTTTTATAAAGATTTGCAGCAAACATTGAATAAATCTGACATGTTGATATTGTGGCATTTATAATTATTATCTCTAATGTTTATAGCCATTGTTGTGGGGTTAGGAATTCTGTGGCAATAGTCATAGGTATTGCTAGTGTAGTGATCGGAAGCTCTTTTGTTTTTACGATGTATGCATGCACTGTGTGTGGTCACGCGATACTTAGCATGGGTATACCGTCAGTTATTAACTGGACCTGAATGAGTGAAGACATAGTGGTTGGCTCCCTGACTTGCAAGGCACGGCAAGGCAATGACTCCAGTTTGGTTGAATCAGGTGGGAACTTCATACCTAATTTCCAAAATGTAAGGTGAGCTTTTCCTTTAATAAAATTATGTGGGTACCCACTTAGCGGGCAGTTATTAGCTGGACGTGACTGAGTGAAGATGTAGCGGTCGGCTCCCTGGCTTGCAAGGCAAGAATGCGACTCCAGTTTGGTTGAACCAGGTGGGAACGTCATACCTAATTTCCAAAATGTAAGGTGAGCTTTTCCCTTTAATAAATTTGTGTGTGTGTTCTGAGTTAACCTACCATTCTTTACATTCATTACATGTGTGTGTGCCCTGAATTAATATATTGTTCTTTTCATTCTTCATTTTATAGGCAGCTTTAAGTGCATTCCTGGAAATCCTCAGCCTGCCAAACAAGCACTTGCTATTATGATGCAGAGTCCCTTGTTTCTTATTTTTTCCTTTCTCCTTAGAGATATGTATTAGGTAGGTTTCACCAGCTCCTGATTCGATGTCCGGCCATGGCAGTTGGAAGGATGGCTCCAGAAATCACACCATGTCTCCTGCCGAGCAAGGGCTTTGTCTCCTCCTCCCTCTTACTTGTAGCATAACATTACAATATTGTGGCATTTATTGTATTTTGGGGTTGGTTTGCCACACCTATAATAGTTAAGTATTCATGTGTTGGTACTAGTGTTATTTGTGATGGAGAATTGCTGACTGGTCAAACAGGTTTTTTTTATCTTGCGGGTAAGCCAGTTCTCACTCTCTTTAGTAGCAACAGACAGACAAGCAACATGGGTGGGAGAAGCTGTCCTCATTGGAACAACAAGTAACCTCATGTATCGCTTTTAAACTTTCGTTTATACAATAAATCCAAATTGGTTTGAAATGTGTTGATCTTTTGGCAGTACAAACCACTCACTTTTAGTTCTTGTAATACAAATTGTATAAAGAAAAGCAATGTACCTAATGAGTGCCAATTCTAGTATGCATGTTGCTATGCCCCACTGTCTGCCTCAGTTGAAACGTAAATGGAGAGATCCCGAGTAGCTCTACCCCCTGAGAATAATTGTAGAGGCATGACAATTTGGTGAAGGTGCAAGGCAAGATTGTGATTTGAATATTTGTTCGAAATTTTTTTTCTTCTCCACCTTGAAATTCACCTTCTGATGTGTCTCTTGTGCCACTATGTGCTTGGTTAAGTAACATGTTAGTTTGCTTTTCAGTGCCTTTGTGATTGCTAATCTCTTCAAACTACCTGTTTTATTACAATGTGATAAATTTTGAAAGCATTTGGGGCGAAATTCCTGGGTTTCTGCTGTTATTTTGGACTTATGAAATTTTTGTGATTTCCTTTGTTCCAACTGGCATCATAAGTTTTATTGTGAGATTGGCACTGTTTTTTCCTTATGATGGTTTAAATTAATTTAGATTACAACCTTGCACAGTATTGGCCTGTTTATTTGCTATTTTGTGGTGCACTTTTATTGCCTGTGTGACTTTCATCACTATTTGCATCTTAGAATTTATACTCACTGCGTCATCACGTGTTGATCTGTTTCTCAATTTTGGTGTAAATTTCTTTTGGTTTTAATTTCGGCTTTTGGGTATTAATTCTAATATTTCCTTGAAATTTATAGTGTCTTTTTGATATTGAGTGCAGTTTTTTAAATTTTTACAATACTTCTGTGCATTTCTGGTGTTTTTAGCTACTTAACTTTGCTTTTCTTTCCATTTTGTGAATAAATAGAAGACTGAACGTGTGTTAGTGTTTACATTACCTAATGTACTTACGTGTGATCACAAACAAAGTTAAGTGAATTTGTTTAGCCACACATAGGTGAAGTGTAATCATATGTTTTTGTGGGTTGCATTTGCTTAATGGACCAACAATTTGTGACATGATTTTACCAAGGTAGGTGTAATGTGGTGATTTTTATGTGGTAACTGAGTGTTTGTCGTGGTAGGCACGACTGTTTTTTCTTTACTTGTAAGACAAGTGTGAAGACATCACAGTTGTAATTTGTTTTATTTCCACGTGTTCATTCTGTATAAAAAAATCTTGATTGAAAATCAAGTGGTTTATTTAAGTCTGTGAATATATAGCACTGTGCTTAAATCACTTGCCAGAATTTTGCGGTGGGCGCTTAGTTGTAATAAAAGTGTATTTTGTGTCATTCTTATAACTTGGGGGTGGCTATGGCCATGAGAGTGCTGGTTTTTTAGTGAAGTGTATTTTTGTATTCCTAAAAAATGTTGCATTTTGTTAGTGGCCAAGGGTATAGTTTATAATTTGTAAGGTGACCTTTTGTGTTTCCAGCATGCCTAAATGCCGTACTAGACAAAGTTCTCATGTGCCCATTGCATCCATTATGACACAAGTTGAAGAAGAACCTATCTCTAGTAGCAGTGCCAGTGCTCCTTCTAATACACAAGTATTACCTGCATTACCATCTCAGGCTACTCCTGTTAGCACTATGTAGCCAGCTGCTTCTCGACCTGTCATTAAACTTCATATTTTGGAAATTCTCGTACTGTGTCGGCATTTGATTTCCTTCAAAACTTTGAAATGGTTGCTACTGCGAATGCTTGGTCTGATGAAGTGAAATTGAAATTTTTTCCTTGCTACTTGAAAGATACATCAGCCTTGTTGTTTCAGACTTTTCACCATAGGTACCCCCATCATGTCTGGTTTTTCTTGACCATCAGTATTTTAATGCATTTCAGATGACTAATCAAACTGACATGTTGGAAATGAAACTCAGACAGTGTGTACAATTAGATGCAGAATCTGTCAGTGACAATGTTTACGATGTGTTGTACTTGTGTGACCAAGTGAATCCAACGATGTCACAGGCTGAACAAGTTAAAAATTTGCTTAAAGGCCTTAAACTTTTGTATGTTCCAGCCTTGTTGCTCCTGAACCCTCAAACTGAAGAGGAAGTTTTACAAATTATTTGCAGAATTGACAGGGCACAGTTTTATATGCAACACCAACATCACTTAGTGTTTGCTCAAGCACAAGCTGAAGTCCCTCCGCCAGTAAATCCTGTGCCACCACCAGCACCTTTGTCTACCACTTCTTCTACCCAGTCAGCTAGCCATCGTCACCTCCACTAGTAACTCACCTGTTGACCCAATGATCGTGTTGAACAGTTATATACACAGTTTACTCAGTTTCAGCCACCATCATCTGTGCCTGTACCTTGAGTCAGTCTTGCTTTCAACAACCAGCTGATATGAACAGGCGTAAGTCATCTCTTAACTGGTACAGATGTAATAGGCATGGCCATGTGGTTCGTTTCCGCCACAGCAGACTTCCACAGTCAAACACCAACTGGCGCCAGGGGTAAGACAATGAGACTTAGCAGTCCCACATCCACCCACCACCTCGCCTTCAGCTCAACAGAATGTTGCTGCTATATCGGGTCAGATCTTACAAATTATAGGCTCTGTCAACAACACAGAAATTCCCATTTTGCTTGACACAGGAAGTGCAGTTAGTATCCTTAATGCTGCCCATATAAGTGATATTTCAAAATTGCAACCTATTGACATTTTGCTTAGAACTGCTGGTAAGAAGTGAGACGGTAATTTGTATCACAAATTACTCAGATGTAATTAATGATAATAATATGAATATGCATTTTTATGTGACATTGATTTCTGATGTTTATTAATTGTAATTATTATTGGTAATTAATAATATACGGCTTTACTGAAACTGTTAACAATAACGCAAGAATGCAGCGGTGGAGTGAGTTGTTTATCGTTACCGGGAACCAGGAAGTTACGTAATGTTTCGCGCCTTTTCGGTAAAAAAGCTTCCAGAATGTTCTCTAAAAGAAATATGTATTAGTGGTTTTCATTGGATGTTAAAATAGACGCTAATGTTGGCGCGTTTTATTAGCCAATAGCATTTCATTTATAATCATTAGGCGTATCTTAAGGCAAGCCTATAAATAGTGTAGATTCAAGAGAGCGTCCCCCAGTGTTCAACAAGATTCTCAACACATAACACGTCAGCTCCCAGTTCAACAAGATTCTCATGTCGGTCTCTCAATTCGTAAAGTTACGCGCAGCAGAAGTACGAGAAATCTTATAAAGTATTCTACAGTTAAATATACAAATTTGAAGTACGTGAGTTAAAAGTGATAAGAAGTTAGTACAAACAGTTTCAGTATGGCGATTATCCAGATAAATCTGTGAAAGTGTTCGTGAACGTGTTCTGCAATAAAGATTATAAAACCAATTTCTTCGTCAATATCATTTCTAGACAAAAGATTCCTTTCCGCTTCACACCCTGCAAGAGAAACATGTTAGATCCCAAACAGCTAGCCGGAGGACATTTAAAATAAATTATTTCAAAAACTGATACAAATTGCTACGCCAGAGGGAACTATGGACCAGACCAACGAATGACGTCACACAAGATGGCTTCGCGTGAAGTAAACACATATTTGCTCTCGTAAATTGGCTTCCACAACGTGGTGCTATAAACATATATACAATTTGTTCTCTCGCAGAAGTTGCTAGATGCACCCTATCATACAGTGTTGAATTTTCAAATTAATGATGTACTTTTTCAGGAAGATGTCCTAGCAGTAAAAGATTTGTCACATAACTTAATTTTAGGTAATGACTTTTTGCATGCTCATGGTATTGTAACTGATTATGTTCAGAATGTGATAACTGTGAATTCCTCGGAGGGCCATTCTTTTAGCATACCCACTGAGCAACTAACTCAGGGCCCCCCTTTGTAGATATGGCAGCAAACTCTTTACAAGATAATGAATGTGATAGGAATCCGAATCCTTGTGTTGAAATTGCAGTTGTTAATGATGTGAAAATTCCACCCTTGTCCACTTCCTATGTTGCAGTTCAAACTTCTTCGGACATTGTTAACGATCTTTTGCTTGAACCATCTGTGAGCATTATGCAAAAGAAGAATCTTTGCTGTGTCAATCTGCTTCTGAACTTGTCATACCAGTTCATAATAATACTGCTGCTCCTCAAACATTGTTTGCTGGCACAGTTTCGCCAAAGGCTACGATGTTACTTTAGTTCAAAGTAATTCTGTCTCGCCTCCAGATGTTACTGTTTTGAAAGGTCCAAACTTTGTTTTTAATGTGAATAGCAAATTGTCCAAGACTTAGAAAACTGAATTACATTCTTTATTATTCAAATATGCTCACAGCTTTGCTATTTCACTCCAAGAATTAGGAACCACTGATGTGGCTGAATTTGATATCAAGGTTATAGATCCCAAGCCAATCAAACAAAGACCTTATAAAGTCCCACATTAACAAAATGAGATAATTTCAGAACAGTTAATCAAATGAAGGATGCTGGAATCATTCAGTAATCAGTCTCCTCAGGCTTCTCCTGTTGTGTTAGTTAAAAAAGGATGGTTCAATGCGATTCTGTGTGGATTATAGAAAACTCAATGCTGTCACAGAAGCCTCCTCGTTTCCATTACCATTGATAGATGATTTGCTGAGTTATTTTGGGGAGGCTAAATGGTTTGTTTCATTAGATTTGTTATCAGCATATTTTCAAAAGCCCATTGCAGAGGATAGTAAGAAATACACCTCTTTTGTTACGTTTCAAGGTCAGTATGCATTCACACATCTTAGTTTTCACTTACACTGCTGAAAAACTTTTGAGTGATCTTAAATTAAAAAAGGCAATTGTTTATTTAGAAGACATTGTGGTCTCTGCTAAAACCTTTGATGAATTATTGCAAAATCTTGAAGCTGTTTTTCAACACTTGGAGACTTATAATTACAAACTTAAACCAGAAAAGTGTTTTTTTGGTACACAGAAGATTAAATTGCTGGGTTTTGAAGTTTCTAAAGATGTTATTTTCCCAGATGGTGATAAAGTTGTGTCTATTCAAAATTTGCCTCGTCCTAAAAATGTCAGAGATTGAGGAAAGTTTTGGGTTTGTTTGACTTTTATAGAAAGTTCATTAAAGACTATGTTAATATTGCTCAGCCTCCCATTCAATTGACCAGGAAAAATCAAGACTTTGTGTGGGGTAATGATCATCAGATGGCATTTCAATGTTGAAAATTCTTTAGTTTCGCCTCCTGCGTTAGCCCATTTTACTCCTGGTGCTTATACTGAAATGTTTTGAAACCAGTAGGTTATGGTTCTAGAACTTTGTCTAAATGTGAGAGAAATTACAGTGTCCCAGAATTAGAACTTCTGGCTATTCTGCTTGGTCTTACTCACTAGAAAATTAGTTTTTGGCTATAAGGTACACATTGTGTCTGATCGTCATGCCCTTTGTTACTTGAACTTCAAAGATTTGACTGGACGTTTGGCTTGATGGGGTTTGAAGTTGCAAGAATTTTATTATACTATATGTTACAAATTGGACAAGAAACATCATGATGCCGATGCTTTATCGAGATTTACTGTGTTGCAACCCCAAGATCATGAACCGGAACAGCTGGAGGAGCTTCCTACTTGTTTATTATTGCCAGTTGAAGTAGCTGACAAACAGAAACAACATCCTGCTTTACTTTCAACTAATGCACTTAATGATCCTCCATCAGCTCCTGCTAAAATTCAAAGACAAGCTTCAACCTACACCTTCAATTCAAATGAAAAAAGACATTGAACATTTTATGTGCACCTGTTCCATTTGTCGAACTAGAAAAGGACCTTAAAAAAAAAAAATACAGAAACCTGCTGATCTTTTACAACCAATTTCTATCACTTCTGTGGGTGAGCATTGGAGCATTTATCTTCTTGGTCCTCTCCCATACTCAAATTCTGGACATAAGTATGCCATTGTTGCAACCAAATATGCTTCTCGCTGGGCCGAGGCTGCCTCACTGTCTTCAGCAACAATTCCACAGGTTACTAAGTTTATTTTGCATAACATCATCTGTAGCCATGGAGCTCCCACTACTTTATTATCAGATCGAGGCTGTTTTTTTTCACAGTGAAGTGACTCAGGAACTTTTAAGATTTTAAGATCCCATTTAGTGTCTTCTAGTTTTACTAGTGCTTACCATTCAGCTTGCAATAGTTTAACTGAACGCTTTAATCAAACTTTGTTGAACATGCTTAGTCATTTTGTTGACAACAATCAAAAGAATTGGGACTCAATATTGTCATATGTCATTTTCTCCTACAATTCCAGTGTTCAAGAATCTACCAAGTTCTCTCCATTTTTCTTGATGTATGGCCGAGAACCATTTATGGCCAATCAGGTTCAACTGCAAGCCATGTCTAATGATCTCTTTGTGAAACAAACTTTGCAGGAAATACAGAAGGCACCTGAGGTTGCCATTTCCAACATTACTCAACAGCAACTGAAACAAAAGGAAAGATTTGATGCCAAACATAGAGATGTTGAGTATAATGTGGGCCAGTTAGTGAAAGTGTTTACCCCTATCAGAAAGAAAGGAAAAGGTACTAAGTCGTTACATAGATATTTTGGACCATTCAAAATCATTAAACGGTAACTCCAGTTACCTAACTTGTTCGTCGACCTCATGCTCCTCGTACCAAACATAAAAGTGTCCATGTTTCACATATTTACCTATACTATGATCCTGTGGGTCCTTATAGATTGTAGGTCTTGGAGACTTATGTGTGCTTTGTTTTGAAATTGACTTTGACTTCGATTTTGTCACGATTTGTGTAAACATTTTTTTTCTCCCCACATTGCTCAATGCATGGAATTTTGATTTTGGCAATGCAGTGTATTTTGTGCTTAAGTGCTTAAATTTTGCTGTTTTGATGTGTCATTATGGTTTAATTTAGCTTGTTTTTCAGGAGTAATGTTTTTGAGTATGTTAATTTGCTTATAACGATGATTTGATGTGCACTGCTGTATCACTGTTTTGTTTTTATGTTTCATTATGATGCTGTGATGATTCTCTTTTATAGAGTTGTTGCATAATTTTGTTTTGTGAGCATTGTGTTGATGAAGTTTGCCTCAGTGGGATTGTGACAGAGTAATGGTGTGAGTGTTTGTGTGTATGAGATTTTAAGAGTGCACTATTTTGTTACAGTGTGGGGTTTGATGGGATTACTACAATATACCCTTGAGGCATTTTCAGTGTTTTGGGTTAATTTGCAGGGTTGCTGTATGTGCCTGTGAATATAATGAGATGTAAATTATATATATTTGGCTTGATGGTGCTGCTGTGGTGTACCCATCATGGCTGTGTATGTTAACTGTCTATGTTTTGGTGTTTTGAGCTGCTTTTATTGAGTTTTAGTGCAACAATTTTTGTGGTTTAGACAAGTTTTTCTTTCGCAGCTTCATATTGACACTGATTCTGATTACTGATACAACAGTGCAATGATATTATCTAGTTTCTGCTCCTGATCTCTTAATGAGTTTTGTATCTGTGCATTTTATTATGATTTAATGATTACATATATGCTCGAGCTATAGGTTTGTGTTTCTTATGAGTTTTGTTCCAGATGTTATTCCCATGGGGTTATATTATGAAATGATTTAATATCTCCAGCTAGGATTTTTATATCACATGGTTGATAGATACTTACATGTGTAGTTTACATTTGCATTGCCTGAAGCATTTTATGTTGCGTGTTGTAGTATTGAGTAATTTTAATTGTAGTATGGTAATAATTATGGTCATTGTTTTTGCATTTTTGTGAACAATAGTAATGTTAAGTAGTTCTTTGTTATTCCTCAGTATGAATGTGTATGAGTGTGAAATGCACTTCCTTGTTTTCAATTATTTTATAAGTTTATAGGTTAATACCAGCTGGTTAGGGTAAATTTTTGGGATCCATATTATTTGTTATGTTTTACTTGTAATTGCATTGTTTGTATCTTGCTTTTGTATTCAAATGATATCAGTGATGTATACCAAAGCTATATGTTTTGCTACTGTTGTATATTTCTGTCATGTTTTTTTAGGCATCTACTGTTAAAATGCTTTTAAGCTGTCTTTAAATTCATTGGTTATGTCATTGTGTAATAATTTTTGTCTGTATATTGTATTCATTTTTTTGTAAAATTAATCTATTTTTTTCAAACAATTTTTTCTTATATTTTCATATGTTTATACTCGATGACATGCTAATTTTTCTTTATATTTGTAACTTTGGCTTTTGAAGTACATTTTATACACTCTGACACAATTACTGTTCTAGTTATATCTGCTATATGGGGAGCACGAGTGCCCAGCTTGGATGAGCCCGCTTTTGGAAGACATGCTATCTGCAGGGAGAGTTCCCTGCCTTTACTCCAATATCTGTCCTGTTGTACCAATCATGTGCCACTTTGGGGGCACAATCCAAGCCAACAATTGCCCTCACTTTCACTACAACCACTCAAGAATATCAATGCAACCAGATATGGACTCAACAAACATTATACCCTCCAGTGTTGTGATTTCGTGTAGTGACCATGGAGTGTGCTTGACGAGTGTCAATTCTCGTATGCATGCTGCTATGCCCCGTTGTCTGCCTCGGTTGAAATGTAAATGGAAAGATCCCAAGTAGCCCTACCCCCTTAGAATAATTTGTAGAGGCATACAACATTAATGCGCAATTTCAATGCTAGAGTAGCAAATGTCAAGACATTATCAGAACACATGGAGAAGACACTTGTAATAGGAATGGTTATAGGTTGATTTTTCTGTATAAAACAAACTTCAAATAATGAAAACCATGTTTGAACATAAGAATAGCAAAAATTTAAATGGGAGGCTAGAAATTTGAGATCAATTGTTGATTATATAATATGCAACAACAAAATAGCAGATATATTAGGTTCAACAGTATTTCAAGGTCCGGAAATTGAATCACATCATTATCTTCTAGTTGGCCCAATAAGGATAAAACCAAGATGGTACAAAAATAAAAAGTATCTACATAAGAACAATAATGAATTTTTTCGAGTAAGTCTTTTTAAAGACCAAAGTGTGGTTTGGCTATGTCAAAGAAGATTAGATTTAACTATGAAAGAAACGAATTCATGAAAATATAGAGAATGGATGGGAAGCTCTCCAAAACATTTTAAAGCAGGCTGCAGAAGAAAGACTATGCATAAAGAAATACTGGAATAGAAGAGGACTAAGAGCATGGGATGATAAAATCAAGGTGGTCATATAAGGAAAATGAGAAGCATATAAAAAATATATTTTTAACCAGAGAAAAGAGGATAAAATAAAATATCACAGAAAATGAGCAATTGCTAAGAGAGAAGTTCAGAAAAAAACTAGAGGAAGCTGGAAAGAATTTGTAGCATATTTGGAAAATGATGTATACAGACCTCAATCACAGACTTACAGAATTATTTAACAGCTAAACAGTAAATTATTAAAAGCAGAAGCACTATAAACAGTGAAGTTTTCTTCTTGTTGAATTTGGAGTGTTGAGTCTCACTATCTTCACACAAACCTTCACTTACTAACTTTTAAAAACTCATTCCAAATTCAACTAAACAGTGAATTGCAAGAAAATATTAAGGTAAATGTTGTTGCATTAGACACTAGGCTACAATATATTCAGACATTATGGTCTGAAACAGTACAATCCCTTCAATCCCAGAGATGCAAAAACAAAGCAATCAAATCAATATCTCATTTTAAACTTGAACAAGTCTTAAAGAAAATGAAAAGCAATTAAGTCACAGGAGAAGATTCACTAAATATTGAACTATTTAAATATTCAAGTAAAACATTCCTAGACAGACTCCTAGTTTCTAAACACTATTTGGAGCAGAGAAGATGTACCCAAAAGTTGGACTAAATAAATAATTCCTATATTTAAAAGAAAAGGAGGTATAAAATCTTGTGAAAGTTATAGCGGTATAAGTTTATTACATGCAGGATATAAAATACCAGCATAATTAAAAACAAACTATGTAAATACTATGAAGAACTTCTTGGTGAAGAATAAAATGGTTTCTGTAAAGAAGGATCTCGTGATGGTTACAATAACATTAGACAAAGAACCAGTTCCCGCAACAAATTATATTTACAAATTAAATCTAATTGCAATAAGAGAAATCAATAAAGTATCACAATATCAGGAAATCCATACAAGGGTGAGACAAGGATGTCCTCTATCACATCTTGTATTTATCATATATATGAATCAGATAGTTAAGAGAATGCACAGAGCAACCCCAGGGATATGTACAATTAAATAGAAACATGAAATTAAACACATTACTTTTTGCAGATATTGTAGCATTAATGGCACCTTCAGAGGTTAAATTACAACAGTATGGTCCAAACCGCAGCCCCTGTACAGGATTTTCTGGCCCTTGGCCATCTCATACCTGATACTCAAATTTATTCACCGTTTGATTTCGATACAGAAATATTGGCTTCATCAACAATAAAATTATTAGTACAAAAAGAACAGGTTTAATTAGATGTAATACACAAATAAATATAGTTTTGTAATTTCAGTGCATAAATCAGTAGGCGAAGTTGTGCATTAGATATTAATACAAAGTTTTGAAGTTTCCATTGGATAGCAGTTCAGTCAATGACATCCAAGTAGTACATTTTCCTCTGAGAGATGGCAGCACCTTATGTCTGCTGTATCACAGCTTTAAATCACAGTTATCTCAATGTAGACCTTCACTCTTCAACGTGTATCTTGTTCTGTGCTCTGCAAGGTTGTCATACCTGAAGTTCAAAATGGTGGAACCAAAAGCACGTCATTTTGCAGATGAAAAACAATTTCAGGCTAAGTGGCGAGACAGTTATTTTATTGAGCATGATGGTAAACCACAATGTGTTATTTGTGCACAAGTTATAAGTGCTGCAAAGGAATACAACACAAGTAGACACTATACTAGCTTGCATAAAACAAAGAAGATGAATTGAAGATTAATTGTGGGTGTGCTCTTTAGATTGTACCATTTTTAGAAGGCCTTCTTTGATTGTAAATAATTCACAAGAAAAAATTTTGTAGTATAGTGGTAAATTGTAAAGCTTTGTGTGGTGGGTAGATTACTGCTCAGCTATTACCAGTTGCCTATAAAATGAAGAATGAAAAGAACAATGTATTAATTCAGGGCACACACACATGTAATGAATATAAAGAACAGTAGGTTAACTCAGAACACACATAAATTTCGTTGATATTGTAATGAAAAGAAGCTAGAAACAGTGATGTGTATTGAAATTTAAAGGTGAGTCGGAATTGTAACACTAACATCACTTAAGTTTTACATCAACTTAAGTGATGTTAGTGTTACAATTCCGACTCACCTTTAAATTTAAACACATAAATTTATTAAAGGGAAAGCTCACCTTACATTTTGGAAATTAGGTATGAATGCTTGTGTTGGGCATCAGTGTAGACTGAAGTATAATTGAAGAGCTTTTTTCTTACTTTCCAAAAACCAACATTTATGTAAAGTGTAGTTTTGAGATATTCAAATTTTTCTGTACTAAAGGCATTGACATATTTAGAGCACTGGATGGTGCAAATTCTCAATATGGTGGTTTTGGTAAATGCTCTGGCATAGTAACAAATAGCTAAATTTGGTTGGTCATAAAATTGGGCTAGCTGGACTCACGAAAGACAAGGGGATACGATGCTTGTTTTTTCATTGTAGAGGCATTCTGTGGGAAAATTGTAAAACTCGGTAATACAATGAAGACAGTTGTAAATACTGTAAATCTAATAAGCGGCAAAAAAGCTCAGACACAGAGCATTTGTTGCATTCTTAAATACCCTAAATATGGTGACATTTCACTGTACCGTGAAGTGTGCTGGCTTAGTGCTGGAAATTGCCTTAAGCACTCTTTTGAGTTAAGGAATGAAATTCTTACCTTTCTCACCAATCAAAATATTGGGTATGAATATCAAGATAGCCAATTCATTCATACACTTGCCTTTTTGGCTGATTTAACATCACATTTAAATACCCTGAAACTGAAACTTCAAAGTAAAAAACAAAATATCTCCCAGCTCTATGGCCATATAAGGATTCCAGAGTAAACTTGATTTAATACAAATTAGATTCAAAGGAAACATCCATTTATATAAATTTATGGATTAAAAAAATTTTACATTCTTAAAAAAACAATATATCAAATAAATTCAAATAATGGATTAATTGATACAGTATGCTTCCCATCTAGCCAACAGCTGCAGTAAGAAGAAAAGGATGTAAATTTCAGCGAATTTCAGGAAATTATAAGTGAAGAGGAGTTCAACAGCAAATTCAAAGACTTTGATGCTCTGAAGCCAAAACTTGCTCTCTTCAACAACCCTATGGAAACCGATGTGAGCCAGGTGCTCTCTGACCTTCAAATGGAGATTTGAGGTTTTCAGGCTGATCCATTCTTCCAGGCCAAAAAGTAGTATGCTTCTGAGAATGTTTGGAAGTACATATCAAGAGCATTTTCGTAAACTGCACAAATTCTCACTGCAAATGCTGTCACTATTTGGCAGTACATATATGTGTGAAGGTGTCTTTTTAGATCTTAAAGCAATTAAATAAAAAACGAGAAATCACATTGAAAGTACTTCACTAGAATCAAGCCTGAGACTTTCCCTGGCGGAACTTAAAAGTGGACACTGAGAAACTTATGTCTGAATAGCAGCGCCAATCTTCATATTAACTTTCCTAATCATAAAGTGTGTCAGATGTATAAATTAATTTTTTCTGTAAATATTCTTTTTTTCTTTCTTTCTTAAAATATTGCCTGCCTACTTATTAAACGGGCGAACTGTGTTTCATAGATCTCTTATCTGTCTTTTATTAATGAGTAAGTTGAAGCTTTTACTCATAAATAATATGCAGATAAAACTTTAAATGCTTCTATAAAAGTAATGTCTCATTTATTTTTCTGTACTCTTCAATTGGAATAGTTGAAGTGGTGGTCGTCACCCCATAACAAAAAGTTCCTATTGGCCTTCAGCTAATGAAAGGTTAAACCACACTGAACTACAATATTCAGTACATAATTTCAGCAAAATAGCATCAACTATAACATGAGAATTAATCAGCTGAAACAAAAATGTTTCATGGAAAATACCCTATATGTAGCAAAATTGGTTTAGATTAAAAAATATTGAAAAGAGTAAATTCATTCACCTATCTTGAATATACATTAACATATTTGGATGAATTAGACATCTCAAACAAAATTAACTTTCATGGACAAGAGAGGAAAGAATAACTGCTAGTAAAATGAGGCTTACGAGATACACAGCAGGATACACCAAGTGGGATCACAAACGCAATATGTGATGAAGGAACTACACTTGAAACCAGTCACCTAGTACATACTAGAATACCAGAATAACTGGGTGAATCATTTGCAATGAATGAGTTCAGAGGATTTCCCAAAGTCATGCTTCATTATTCCCCAACAGGGAAGAGAGCTCTGGCTGTCCAAGGAAGCACTGGACACAAAACCTGTCTGTGAGATTGTAACAGGCCATCAGGTCTAAGACTTGTATGGAAGAAGAGAAGAAGCTGTATACTATATAAACAGAATCTCAAATTTTATATTGTAATTTTGTTAGATTCTGTAAAAATGGCTTAAAGTCTTAATGTTTACTTCTGATACAATATGAAAACATAAAGCTCATTATATCACACACAAATTTAATGTTTACAGTCATGATAAGACCCAGCAGTCAAAGTTCTAATAAATAGTGTTAATAAAAAGTAAAACTGAATTAAAGGATGTTACATGCAGTATACACCAACTACAACAAGCAATACCGTATTTATTTACAAAATGCCCCCCAAAAGTTTCAGTTTTGGAGTGTATTGTATGTCTTTGAATTTGATTTGCAAAGCTACAAGAGTTCTTACTTTTTCCTTTTGAATGCTATCACGATTCAACACTCTTGTTTTGTATTGCAAGCAAGCAGCTATTAGTACATAGCAACTCAATTCTTTTCAAACTCTCGTTTGCAAAAAAGTAATAAAGCTCGTAAGGGGAGAGGAGTGTTTGATGATATTATGCAAATCAGCCACACATACGCATCCTTATCATTCATCCTGTGCAAAGAGAGTAGGGTGTGGGTGTGTGTGGGCATGTGTGTGTGCGTGCGCGCACGTGCTGATTCTGTATTTAGTCACAATTAGCTTAGCTTGTTATGCTCAAGTCAGCTATAATTTTCAGCTGTTGAGATAGATAAATGTGCAACTTGATACGAGAAGCTGTTCTACATACCACATGGTTTTTGTATTTGCACTTCAGCCAAATATTAATGAGGCAAGAATCACTTGGGTAGGAATTACAAACTTATTACTCCCACTTCAAGTAATAGCTTCAACTACTGGTATAGCTTTTAAACTAGCTCGTGTAGGAAGTATTGAAGCTTCTGAAATAACTTCGGAGAACATTGAACTTTTGATGAGTGAATGATTTGTATATTGACAGGGAGAGTTCCAAATTTGAAGCTGGTGACGAGGTTGTGGGCAGCAGTGAAGATTAAAGTGTCTTTTCCTGCAAATATTAGTGCAGAGACAGGGTTATGAAGTTTCGAAAACCACATTTTTGGAAGTACAACCTATGGTGTACAGAAGAGGTGACGAAAACGTGACTCGCTAGTCATTTTGACTCGCAGGCATTGTTCCCTCTCTGCAGCCGCCCGTTTGTTTTTCACATGCTGCTGAATGATGCAGTGCATGTTGCATATTTGGTGACTCGTGGAAGGAAGTCATTTTCGCCACCCTTGGTGTACATCATCATACCCAGCTCACAAGTGATAGTCAACCAATTGATTTTTTCACAAAGCGTTTTAATGCAGATTTAGCAGCCATCATAGTTGCTCAAAACAACTGCATTTAAGCATAAAGTTCACAAAGATCTGACTTCAAAAGGCAAATTAGGATCTAAAAGTAAGATTTGGAAGTGGTCAGATGTAACACAGAATGGGATGGGTTTTCACCTATGCTGTGGTTTCTTCATTTCACCAGCACAGAAAACATAAGTGATAAATTACACCAAATTAGGCCCATTTTTTATTACCTCATTTCAAAATTCAAAGAAAATTACATTCCTGATGCAAAGGTCTTTCTTGATGAAAGCTTGATGTTCTGGGAGGGCATTTGGGTTGGAAGCAGTATATCAAATCTGGAGGGCCAGATTTGGCATGAGTTTTGACCTTTAAGAAATTAAATCAGGATATGTCTACAAAAGGAAAGGAACTGACAACACAGGAGCAAAAGACTTGGGGTTATCTGGCTCCATAGTCATGTACTTCATGGAATCTGTGCTTGATAAGGGTCAGACTGTGTATCTAGACAACTGGTACAGCTCCCCTAAGTTATTTATTGCTTTACATCAAAGAATAACAAACAGCACTAAAATAGTACATTTAAATCATATTAGACTGCCAAAGAACATGAGTGGACAGGCTCTAAAGAGAGGGGAATAGAGGTGCAGCAGCTTCCACCTTTGACCTACATTGCTTTGCATGATAGGAAGGTAGTTATGGTTTTATCTAACTGCAGTTCTAAAATGTTAATGAATGATTAAAGAAAGCCAGAAGCAAAAATCAAAATAAAAACTTTCAAGCCTGATATTATACATGAATACAATATGCATATGGGTGGTGTCGACTTAGTGTATCAGGTATTGCAGGCATATCATCTGTACAAAAAATTGTAAAATTGTACAAGAAACTATTTTTTCACATGTTGGATGTCACTATACAATTGCTTGGCAATTTGAAGAGTTCTAAACCAAAAAACTGTTGTGTTACAATCAAATTACTTTCTCTACCCGCTATCACTTATTTTCATATAGCTTCCATAAACTATTCTTACAAAAGCTTTTTTTTTTATCTGCTTCATGTTAATCAGGATAAACCATTGCAGAACTAGTATAATTACTAATTTTGTTGTAGGTACAAGGAGAATAGAGGATAGTGAATCAATAGCTGTTTTTCAAATAAAGAGGACTTCAGAGGCTATTCCCAGAAAATTTAAGATATACATTTTGCCATATAAACAGCTTAAACATATGGTATTTTAATATGTTATGAGCTTATAATAAACAGAAGTACTTATTATTGTGAAATTATCATGTTAAGAGCTATTTTTGAGAAAATCAAAAGTTTTGAAAATTTTTCCACATAAAGAGTAGTTTAGAGTGAAGAGTGGGGGAACTTTCTTGAAAACCTTGCATCTTATCTTTGGAAGGTAAAGAAATTGAACACCAAGATTACTTATCAAAACATTTCATAACAAAAAAAAAAAATGCACGTACACAAACACCATGGATGTTTTTTTTACAAATGCTTTTTTTTTATTCCGGGTGCCTCTAAACATATATTAGTAAAAATTACATATTTGGAATTATGTATTTTACTTGCTCGCCATGTAATTGCAAGCCACCAAATTCAGAGGCCTGTATACAAAGGGGGTAGAAACTCTAAAGCACCTGCCACTCTCAGATTAGCAGAAACACGCTTTCCTAAAAGGATGTTGTCTAAGGAAAAACGTAAGAAAATCAACATTTGTGATGACTGCTGAGATCTGCCCTTATGTCACTATCATGCTTTGAGTTGTATCATTCAAAATACAACTTTTGAAGGTAAGGTTGACCTATTTTATTGAATTTTTTAAGTTTATTTTTTAAGAAGTCTTACAACAATTATTAGTTGAAATTGGTTAGATTTGCAGCTCTTGCTGGACATCTATACATGTCCGTATCACTCAGGCGCATTTTACATAACACCTATACACACCCATATAAGGAAATGGGTTAATGATTAAAAAGGCCTGCAAAGTGTTTATGTGAATGCATGCAGAGCCATTTGTGTGTGTCAGAATTTGTGCACCTTGTGTCTGAATTTTATCCCTAATTTATATAGCTAACAGGTATATTTCAGGGGTTAATATGAATGCATTAGTTTAATCAGTCATGATATTGATTTTCATGAAAGTTTCATTTTCAGCTAATTAAATTCCACTGTTTTCAGTGCTGTTAGTCATCATTCCTAAAATTCTCAAATACAGAGCTGTAACACATTTATACATAGCTATGTGCTACTGTTACAGACATGCATATGATATACTCAGAAGAGGGAAAAAAGAATTATAAACTAATGCTGGTTTCTTCACAAGAGAAACCAGCTTGTGGTTATTAACCAAACTTCCTCTTTTTCATTCGTGAGCAAGAAGTTACAAATTTTTATGGAACTGTTTAAGTTATCTTTAGCACATGCTGAAAACCTATAAAATACATTGTGTGGCGCTACAGCCCATGAAAAGCCTGGACCTGCCAACCTGACTACTGGCCTCAGGCCCCCGCGCGCACACCAGAGCTGTGCAATAATCCAACCAATATGGGGAGGTGATGTGGCCAGCATCACGCATCCCCCAGCTGGAAAGTTGGCTCAAGAGGCCAGGATCACTGCCTATCGCAGCTCCTCACTTTCCTCACAATGCTATTTGGGCACCGTTCCTATACCTGGACCTAAAATCTGCACCCCCATGGGTGGTATCGAACCCAAGCGTATTTCAGCACCAGACTCCAGCCCACTGTGCACAGCACAGGACTGCTGAAAACCTATACGAACTTGAAACGCCTAATTAATTTCTTACACATCCATCACATCAGACAAATCTTGTTTCAGATCCTTATATTTATATACTGTTTCCATATTTGTTGTAAATATACAGTATATATTTGTGGGTTTAGTCTGTCTCTATATCAATTTTGCCAGTGTTTTTGGACAGTATACAAAAGGACTCTGGTTCACTTTCCTGCCCAGGTAAAGGATTTTTCAGCTAGGGTAAGTTCTCCATTATGTAATTAAGAATTTATTTGTGTGTTGTAACTTCTTTCCCCATGCTGTTCTCATACATAGTGTTACTATTCCTTCCCAGGGCATTAAGGAGGTTGGACCAGCCTTTAGGCAGATATTCAATACCACCATCATTTATGGGCTTGTTACAAACTTTTATTGCCTTAAATAACAAAATGCTTCTTTTTTGCTTTGCTGATGTGGTTACATAATTATTTCTTTTGAATATTGGGCTGTCCATAGATTGTTTTATATTTGTTTTCCATTACTGCTTCTAGATTCCCTTTTTTTTTATTTTTTTCCAGCAATCTTGTTTTCCCATTTATTGTCATTCTTTTTAATTCCCAACTCATTACTTCATTATCTTAATTTCAAGTATCCAATGTGGTCACTGATACTATGATTTTTATATGAGGAATCAGAATAAAGTTTTGGCATACATAAAAAAGATACACACACACACATTAAAAATGGCAGCTACAACCCCAAGGAACACAAATACGCAACAATAAACAGCCTTACCTTCAGACTGGTAAACATACCGATGAACACACAAGAGCACAAAAAAGAAAGCAACATCATCCTGGAAATCATACACAAAAACGGTTTCACCAAAGAGATACTACACAGGAAGATGAATAAATTCAAAAAGAAGAAACAAATAAAGGAAATCACCACACTAAACAATATTAAAGAAACTAAAAATTTCAAAAAACCTAGCCGCAATTAAACCCTTAAAAAACATACTCAGGACCAATACAAAGAACAAAATTCCCGAAAGTAAAACTTCTGGTATTTATGAAATTGGATGTCAAGATTGTAAGAAAGTGTACATAAAGAAGACAAAGAGGAATATACACACAAGGTTTAAAGAACACATGTGAAATGTAAAATATAAACAGACAAATCAGCAGTTACAGAGCATTTTTGGTCCATAGTTCATCAACTGGAAGAGAAACCAAAGCTCTTAAAGCCCCTTAGAAAACCAGCAGAATTCTCCATTTGGGAAAAATGATTCATACATAAGAATAAGCACAATATATTAAGCTTTTATATCCCACAGGAAAAAGATCTCATTATGCAGTATGTCCAGCAATAAAATGTCATCTACAAGAGGATGCGTGGCAGTGAATACAGGCTGATGGTGACAACAGTCTCTGAAACATGTCCCAGTAAGTTCTGTTGTGAAAGTGAAGCTAGATTAATAAAAATCTCAATTTGTACATAATTTAGTACTTTTCAGACATTACGTAAATACATAATTTTTATAGCTTTTATATAAGTACATACTTAAGCAATTTCCTAATTCTCTTTACCATGCAAAACTTGAACTCAAAGCAATTCAATAGCCATGCTAATTGATTTCTGCTGACTCCATTGTATGTGCGAACTGGGGAGGTACAGAATTCCATCCTGTGATTATATTATGCATTCACCTCTTTGTTACTGCTGGCCAAGCAGTGATGTAATATGCTGACGAAGTTAAGCATTCTTCATTGTGTGTATTGTTACATTCATATCACTAAAGTAGTAAGGTATTTTAATTAGCAGTTTGAATTAAAAATGTCAAAATGGAAACTGAGTGTATGTCAACATTTGCAGTAGTACGAAGTTTATAGAGAATTGCTATTTTGCCCTGCGCAAAATCTTTAAGTGCAGATCAACGTTTTGCGCAACGGATTTTGGCATGTGAAAATTTTAATGGAACGCTACGATGCGAGTCATTTACCTTATAGATGTATGACACATACGGGGCTGCAGCTCGAAGAATGGTGCAAGTGGAGACGGGAGTTGTATACAGTGGAAGGAACTGCAACACAACTGGACAGAAGGAACCACATGCTACTTGCAAGGGAGGTATTGAAACATTGGAGGGATGGCTGACTGGGCCAGCCCTGAAGGTCATATGCCAATATCCCTGGCGAGACCTATACCTATTGCAATAAGTTGTGCGTAACTTAAATTGGACTGCCCATCTGAACAGTGGGCTGGGCCAAACTCTAATGTGCAGTAAAATACATGTATTTCTTAGTGCTTCAATAAGCTTAAAACTTAATATTGTGTTTTAACTTTTTTTTGCAATATAAGAAACACTGTTAAATAACATTTACACACCCAGAAACAAACTTGATGTGTTATTACTTATTGTAAAATGGTAATAATAACAATTTAATGCTTTTTGGAAACATGCAGAAAGTTGTAATTTCTCAACTCTCCTCTCTCCTAAATTATTTCTGAATTTTGACCAAACAAGCCCGTAGCTGGAGAAGATTCTCTCAATGGATGCAGTGCTGATTCAAAAAATTAGTTACTTATCACAGAAATTTGAACTTCTAAAATTCAATTCTGTATTATACATCAACAACCTAAAAATATTTTTAAACACGCATGTATTCTCCATTTAGTACAATATATATGTGCAAAGTTTCAGGAGGGCACTCGTTCAAATATATTTATAAAACACTTCCTCAGCCGGAACCCTGCTCACGATAATGTAACACAGTGGCTCCTGCTGGGAGTGTGAACAGAAGGCGTGGAGCGGTGGCTTGCAGCTGTTATGAGTTACCCAAGGTTATTCTGCTGAATCACTTCTGAATTTAAAATACAAACAAACCCTTATTACAGGAAACCAGATTAAGCATTTCCTTCCACAGAGGACCAGTCCAGAATATTTAGTTTGTGGGGAGAGAACAAGGTCTGTGTCGTTTGCGAGTTTAATCTGTTAAATATTTAATGAGTAGAACTGGTACCGCTACATACTGGTATGACTGTCGCTTTAACCCCTTCAAAATTAACAAACACATGTTCAAGAGAAAAAGGAATTTGCCACCACTGAATCGTAAAATGCATTTTAAACTGAAAATGAAGGATGTAGAACTGTCCCCACAATGAAGAGAGTATGCCTCATGTCATAAATAAATTTCTCAAGTTTCAGATACAACAGAAAACAAGAGTGATGTTTCTGAATCTAGTGTTGCTGAGCCCAGTACCTATGATATCTAGATAGGCAAGTAAATAAAAGTAGCTCAGAAGTTGGTAACTCACCTTCACATCAGAACAGTGATGTGAATGGGATCAAGGAAAGTGTAGATGTTTTACTAGTTTAGTATCAATCTCGGGCGAATCACCCATAAAGAATAGAAAACTGCTTCCAAAAAGAGTATATCACAGAAATTATACACAATAACAGAAAAACTTCAGAAGAACGTATTTCATATTGAAGCTCAATCAGTCCCAAAAGAAAAACACGATTCAGAAGTAATTCAGAAGCCGACAGATTTCATAGTACATGAACTTTCACAACTACCTCTCTTTACAATCATGTGCTTAAAGTATTGTGATAATTATGCAAGCCAGTGATGCCAAAACAATCATTTAAAATATAGCCAATGCACAAGTTACAATGTTACCATTAAAAACCAGTATTATTTACATAGCTAAAGGCTTTTGAAAATTGTTGAATCCATATCTCTGTAATAAATTGTATTATTTTCTATAGATAAATGAAAGCTCAAACAGCTAGATTTAACCATAAACTAGCTAAAGTGGCCACTGGTTGTGGCTGCCAACACAAAAATATTTAATTTACTAGTTTTTGCCGGGTTTTCTTTCTTGTTATTAATGAAATAGTTATATGAATGGGTTAGTGTTTTGAATACATTAATAAGATAATTTAACGTTGATATTGCATGAGTTAACTTAAGTGATGTTAGTGTAACAATTCCGACTCACCTTTAAATAAAAGATAATTTAAATTCAACTATTTAATTGCCAACACAAAAAAAAACCTGCAAAAATCAATAAAAACCCACGGGTTGGGCTTTTTTAAAATACCTGGATTTTTCTCAGCCCTGGTTACAAGGTTAGCAATCCTGAGCTCAGGAAGTTTGTTATTGACAGGGTTAGGATTTTTAGGTGTGCACCTTTTTCTTAGGGTAAGTTAAAGCTGTGTGGAAAGATATCACAGTGCGAAATTGTATTTCTAGTTGCGAAAAGAGGCATTTTTTCTTGGACTTTTTCCCCTTTTTGGCACCTTTATCCCATTTTCCCCCAACCATGCCCATAATCCCCTTTTTCCCCCTTTTTTCTTTTAAGTTTCATTCCAATTTATTCTTTAACTTTCAATTAACGTCTCCTCAGCTTGCTGTGTGCATGCGAATAGAAAGCCTACCTCTTTCAGTAAACGCCACGCCGGAATTGAAAGCACACCCGCAACAATGGAAAATAATTGTGTGTTCGACGAAAACCTATTTCTCTCGCTTCACCGCTATAAAGTAGCCCGCAATAATGCAATTGATGAGTGAATCTAACCCACCAGAATCAGTGGCCTGCTGTTCGTGAATGTGAGTTTGTTACTGTGAGAGACGTCATCTGTTTGCGTGGAGGCGAAGGCTGGGTGGGCACGCAGAGACGGCAGTAACCTCACCCGCGCAGTTCCGAGAATTATTAAGACTTGGTTCTGCTCGAAACTACTAGAAATCGCTGAGACTGAAGTTCCAGCATGAATGAGAACATTCTGGTAATTGTCGCGGTGTTATAAGAGAATGTGGACAGCGAATGGGCGCAAGAGTGAGTTGTGTGACAGTTGCATTGTGTTAGCAAGTGAACTAATGTTAGCTCTATGTTACATTACCAAACGAGTGTACTAGTACTAGATTTTACCATGCCAAAGGTGTCCAGTGCTCAATTTATTGTTTTGGCTGAGGAATTCAAACTAAATTTCATAGACACTGATGGAACTGTTATGTGATGTACTATTTGTGATTCAGGAATTTTGTTAGATGAAAAACACCAGCGAGATCACATCAAACAACACATTTCCAGCTCTAAGCATCAAATGAACAAGACTCTTATAAGCAAATAAATCACGGTAACCTCTATTACGAAATTTGTTTCAACAGGGTTCTTCAAAAAGCCAAAATTTGAGGGAATTAAACATTGATTTGTGTGCAGCTCTTACACAAGCAGGAATTTCACTCAATAAGGTTAACCATCCAGCCTTCAAGGGATTTCTTGAAAAATACACAAAGATGTCAATGCCCGATGACAGTACTTTAAGAAAAAACTACATGAAGCCTGTTTACCAAGAAACCATAGAAAGAATCAAGGAGAAAGTGTCTGATTGCGATGTGGGAATCATTGTGGATGAAACTATAGACTCAATGGAACGATATGTTTTGAACATTTTAGTTTTTCCCTTATCAAGTGAGATAGTTAAGCCCATGTTGTTAAAAAAAATGTACGAGTTGCAGAAAGCCAATGCCAATACAGTAATGCAATTCATTATGGACTTCTGCCAAAAACTCTGGCCTACTGGTATCGAGTTTGAAAAACTTCTTGTGGTTACGGACCAGGCTCCATACATGGTTTAAGCTGTTAACCAACTGAAACCTTTATTTCCTAACTTGAAGCATGTGACATACTTGGCTCATGCCCTTCACAGGGTTTGTGAATCCATAAGGAACAAATACGACATCGCCAATCAATTCATCTCTGCCCTGAAGTAGATTCTACTGAAAGCTCCAAGCCGTGTTGTTTACTACAGGGAAATCACTCGCCTGCCCCTTCCAAATTTCCCGGTCATTACTCGCTGGGGATCTTGTATTGAGTGTGCTGCTATGTTGTGTGAGAATTTTGACAAAATTAAACAGTTTGTGCTTTCTTTGGATCCATCCGATGCAGGTGTAATTTCCAAGGCACAGCAACTTCTGTTACCAGAGAAAATACATAATTTGCATACCGAACTATATTGTGTCCATAGTTACAAGTACCTGCCTGCAGCTATTAAACGATTGGAAGAACAAGATCTGGAAAAGGAAAAACAATGGGATATTTTTACTTCCATGAGGGAGCAGTTAGATGGCTTTGCAAATGACAAACTTGAATCTAGTCTTCAGAAAAATGCAGACATTGAGGAATTTGCCACATCTGTAGAGTTAACGTTCCGAGTGAATACAAGGTTTGCCCACTGGTTTCTGTGGATGTTGAAAGACGTTTTAGCATCTACAAAGACATTCTATCTCCTAATAGAAACACACTTACTTTTAAAAATATGGAGATGCTTAATGACTTGAAGTACAACAGCTTTCATGTTTTTTCCTTCTTTTCATGAGTGATAATTTGATGTACTTGTTTGTAGTTCAATAAATTAGAATAGAGGAAAGAGAAATCGTTGAATTAGTTAAGGGAATGCACAACTGAAATTAACCCAAAATCTCAAAAAATCTAAAAAAAAAAAAAAAAAATTATGTTCCCAAAAAATTCTCCATTGCTTGTGGTTTTTAGAATCCACTTTTATTTTTGACCTAGCGAATGCTTCAGGATCGTCATGAGACTTTTTAAATACCCTTGCGCATTTGGTTGCTAGCTGTTTATATTTTTAAAATTTGATTTTAAGGTTTCTTATTTTCAGCATTTCTGCATATTCAAAATGTTCCACAGGATGTAGTTTTCATCCATTCATATTGACATTTTTTATGCTTATTTCAAAACCACAAATAAATAAAACTGTCCTATAATTTTTCTGTGTAATGAATAGTGTTTGAGCTACTAAATTTTTGAAGATGATAATGTATACAAAAAAAAATGAAAAAAAATGCAAATACAAAACTGCAAAACTTTTCTTTCTCTTAAACTAAGAATGGTAGAAAAAAAATTACATGACAAATTTGTAGTTCCTTGACATAGAAGCAACATAAGATTTTTTTTTTTTAAAAATGCATCATGTGTTGCATTTTGCATATACCCATAATTTTATATTAAAATTAATAACTTGAAAACTAATTAAGATTTTGGATTGAAATTCACAAAACAATTATATCTAAAGAAGACTGGCACGTGGTTAAAATTTCAGCACAATTTAATGGATAGTTTAGAAAATAGCAATTTCAGTTGTGCATCCCCTTAAATAAACCAGCACTTTATTGTCCCTTTTCCCCCCTTATTTGAGCACCTTTTCCCTTCCTTTTTTCATCTGAAATTTGCACCTAAAAATCCTAACCCTGGTTATTAAATATATGAATATTAGTCCTGATGTGGCAACACCAAGAGCTATAAAGAAACATTAACCCCTGTTAGGTCCATAATATGTGAAAATTAAAAAATCTGGGTCACCATTGATGAACTACCAATACTAGCCATAGAAAAGTGGTAAATGCAAATAGAAGCTACATTAAAAACTGATGAAATCATTTCCAAACCATTTTTCTCGCTAGCCCATAAAGAAATGTCAGCTGTAAAACATGCAACAATAGCTAATTTATTTCATAAATCTTTGGAAACTTTATTGCCGAATGGTGTAAAACATGACAGTGCATTGCTTACGAATATTGACTTTGCAGCATATATGAAGCTGCTCAAGGTCTCAGTGCAAGTTACCTGAATATGGTAATTGTAACATGCATTGTTCATGCTCTGTATAGATTGTGTGAAACAATCTGAACCCTTCATCCTAATGTGGACAGGTTAGTCTCGAATGGGAAACAAGCATTTGTAGAATTGCCATCAATCTTCCATTGTCAGTAATTAATGAAATGGACAAAGAAGATGCTTCTGCAATTGAGATTATCCAGAATTTAATATGCGATACTAATTTAAAAAGTCACTAGATTTCATATCTGCCAATTTTAGTTTCTTGACTAACTCAATAAACAAATTAGAAAATTCTGCTGACTTATTAAGACTAAAGTTTGTTGTAAAACAACACTATATCATGTTTGACAACAGAAGTTGTAAGAAACAATATTTCAGGTTATGTTTGAGGAAAAAACAGTGGCTAGCAAACCTTCTGTAAAGTCCCTCAAACCTTGGAAGGCCAAAACATAAGTGAAACTACTGCTTTGTGACTGCATGGCCTTTTAAATTTCTGTAATTTCAGATTTTCACACCTCAAAATAAAGAAATAATATATTTTAATAATAAAAATTCTGTCTATATAAATATATAATAGAATTATAAGCTGCCATATAGGTACACAGCTTTTTAGTATTATATAAAATTGGTCTAATATTATTAACAAATACTATTAATAAATTACAGATGTTTTGAAATAATACAATATTTTTTTCTTCGATACACTCCATTTATTATTTTTCCCCATCTATCCTTTGACCTGCAGGCTGTTTCTTTCTTGACACACACTTACTGGTGCCAACTACAGTTTTTTCCATTTATTGTGTTTTGTGTTACATGTAAAAATGTTGAAATATTCTAACATGAACAGCTTATATTCGAAGCAGTGGCTAGAAGGAAATACCCAGGAATTGGTTTACCGACCTTGCAAACAAGCTTATACAAAGGAAATGTTATTCAAAAAAAGGGGGCTGAAAAGGCTCATGCTATGCCAACTTGGGGTGTGGAGGCTGGTTAAATGGAAGTGGTAGACAATGTATTCCTTGAGCCCCTTACAGATGTCACACAGTTATTTACACAATAGGAGTTTGGTTCTCGAAATAGCTGTATTATCCATATTTCTATGTCCTGCTGTACATAGAATTTAAGTTTAGGGATCCATCCTATTTTAGACTTTGTTCATAAAACTCTGTTCCTAAATAATAGCCATACAATGAGAAAAGCTTCAGTTCCTGTTATTTTAAGAGGTGTTCACACATAAATTAGGTCTGGATTAGCTTTAAGCTTCAAGTTCATTTTCTCCATTATTTTTTTCACATTTTTCCCTATCCAAACAAAATGTGCTACGTATTTTAATTTTTAATTTACATGTTTGAAATTTTCAGGACAGCTTCAGATACTAATAAGTTAATAGTTGTATAGGTATTAAAAAGTATTGAGTAGTACATTTCCAATTACATATTTTCCAAAACTTATATTGATAAAATCGAAAAATTCAGTACACATATAGAACAAAATTATTTTCTAGCATACTAATTATGATTAATCAATACTTGCACAACAATTTCTGTGACACAAGACTAAGCAAGTGTTTTTTCATGCCACTTACGTATATCCTATAAGGTAATTTATTAAATATCTGGGTATAACCTTTCAATAACACATTAAACTAAATCCTATTCCACAGAGTTGCACAGTTCAGATTTATGCAATATAGCAATATTATGATTAGTGATAGATTACAGATATCAACTGTTTTAATAGAATACCATTAATCATGCAGTAGATGTATGTAATTTCTTTTTAATGGTACTGCAACATTAAAATTTATGGCTAAAATTTACAAAATTTTATACAACAGTTTTGCACTATACTGTAGGCAAAATTCGTTAGTGAATGTTAGGTTAGGTTACATTAGATTAAGTTTTGTTCTTCGCTAACCTGGAATAAATTGGAGCATGACACATGAAGCAGAAAAGCAGCATAAGTTCATTCCGCAGTATTCTGCACTTGTCCCAAATTTATTTCACAGGGGTCACTTTATGCATATTAATTTTATTGATCCATTGGCTAGTCATTAAACATATACTATGTTTCCATGCGGAATTGAAATAAATTTTAGTGCACGTTCCATATTGAATACGCATGGAAATGCGGACTCAGAACACATTGAATCTTGGATCTACCCTCTTAGAGAGCAGAATCAGATAGAAATTTTGTTGCACGGAAACATTTAGTTTATTCAAACCATATTAAATACAACAAAGATACTATCTTCTACTGTACTCGTAACACGCTGCATGCTCGTCATTCTGTTTTCTTAGCAGAAGTCATTAGTCGCATGTATAATAAAACACACAGCAGAGCCACTTTTATCACTTCCATAATTTGCAATCCGCTCTTCTCAAAAAAAATTCACTAAGCTCAAAACCTGCTTAAAATACACATAAAAACAAACTAACATATGTTTAACAGGTTTGACAACATAAATCCAAGTCGACCAACATAAAAGCTTGAATTATGTATCAAATCGATTTCAATAAATATTGAATTTAACATGGAAATGCAGATCACATTCAGTATGGGATTGGACTCAAATCAATTTCAATTCCCCATGGAAACGTAGTAATAATAACCAAGAAAATGTATCCTTGCACAATTATTCCCACTACATTTGTAGCTGTGCACTTTAATGGCATACAACACAAGTAAAACAGTTTTCTCCTTACTGGCCAACTGTTACAGTAGTCCAATGGCTATTGCTTTTCAGTTTTCTTTCTAAGAAGTATTTGTCATCCCTTTTAATAAATCTGCTTAGACAAAGAATGAAATGGATGAAATGATGCTCAAATCAAGACTGGACTAATGGGTTGTGAGTTACTTGACATGTCATGGGGGAGGGCAAGCAAAGACCCTGAAAAAAAGAGAACCAATTGAAATTCAAGCTCAGCCTCTCAAGTTTAAGAAGCAGGACACACACTCCCACACCACAAAGATGAGTATAGATAATGGGCTAATGTGGACATATAGTAGAGTTACTGAGGAATTTCAAATGTTGTGCAGGAGAAAATTTGAGGTTCTGCAATTTGGATAAATATATTCCATAAAAATGTATCATGTGTGTTTAAGTTGAATGAAGAGGAAAGAAGATGACATATTTACCTTTTCCCATTTCCTTTATCTCCCAGTTAAAAACAATTTCCTAGACTGGTGCTGTATGTGCAACACAGGCTTATATTATACTCCACTGCAGTGAATCTTCATCTTATATAAGTTTCATCATAGACGAGTGACACTTAGACATTTCTTGCCCTCAATTACCTTCAGTTTCTGCTTGTTCAATGGTGTTTACATGAGGATGGGGAGAATCACTGCTTTCCCCCCTGCTCCAACTGATCAAAATCACATATGAAAATTAGGTGATAAGTGAAAACTAATATATGTGACAGCTGTAGAGTGATTTTTACATTAACAAACTCAATACAACTCATAAGTTAAAAGCAAGAATAATCATGCTACTTGCACCTCAAATATTCATTGGAAAAATATCAAACTGGTGACAGTTCCATATTTACATTGTGATTGAAATGCAGATGATTTAAAGAAGGAAAATGCAAAATTGCACTGTATAAAAGAAGAAGTGAACAGTTCGAAAACCCATAAAACACCTACCCTCCCTAAGACACATTCTTATACACAAAATAAATCCCTAAATGTTAACAAAGTACTCCACTTTGTTACCACTGCACATGCATGGAAGACAGTGCCAACCCACAAGTACTAGCAAAATCTGCAAAAATAGCAATATTTTTAGTTCTTCTTCTGCCTCTGAACACACACTTTACCTAACGTATCTATCCCCACCAAATAAAGCACAGCCTACTACATATCCAGCCTGCGGACTCTGCCGTCAAGGCATGGTCACGTGGCCTAGTGCAGGCGGCGAACGTTGGAAATGCATGTTTGTGTTGCAGATTTTTTATCAATGAATAAAGCAGTTCTCCTGTGCATATTTTGAGTTATTTCACGTGTGAAAGTATTCAATTTTTACCCGCACTTCTACGGATTGCAAACCACATTGGGGTGAGTAAAATATCTGGTATTATAGTTATCATATCTGTTATTGTAGTATGTTGCAGAAGTATACTTGGTTATGTCTGGCACAATTCTGAAAGTAACTAATAACTATTTGTATGCTTTTATCAGAGAATTATGTTGTAAATGTATAAAACAACACTGTTTTCTTTGTATTTTCAGAGCTGCAATGCCTTTCAAGTGTTCAGTACCAGGTTGCAGATCGAATTATGAACCTCCGTATGTAACCTGCTTTACGTTTCCCAGAGATGAGGAACGGCGAAAATTATGGCTAAGCAGAATACGCAGGCAGAATTTTGAGTTCACTGAAAATACTAGAGTCTGCATTAGACACTTTCCAGAAGAAATGGTTATTCGAGAGGATAAATGGCAGTATAAAGATGGACGAGTGCATTTCATTCCACATGCTAATACTTGCCTTACTGATGATGCTTTTCCTACAGTTGTTAATGAAAGCACACCCCACTTAAGCTTTTCACTTCAAGAGAAAAGAAGAACAAGAGAGGAAGTGGAAGATGAAGCACTTCAAACAGCCCTGGATCAAAGTTTAGCTTCATATGATAAGGGATTACAAAATAACAAGTTACTCACATATGAAGATGTAACAGTTTATATAAAAAAATGTGTGAATGAGAGAAAAGATTGGGCACTTTCAATTAGTGTTACTGCTATTACAGTGCTAAAAATAAATACAGTATCAGTGCCTTATATTGTTAGTAGTTTTGTGGTTTCTAGTGATAGGTGCTTTAAAGTGTATATAGACAAAGAATTGAATCCTAATGAACTGAATCTCGAATTTAGTGTTATCTTGGAGAAATCTCAGGTGGATGCATTATTTGAATTGTGTAGTGTGCCTATGTCAAACTTTAAAGAAAATAAACTTGCTGCAGCAGTGAAATTGTTAAAAGAACATGAGGTGCTACATGCTGGTAAAAAAGTGAGGTTAAGTGTCCTTACAGGCAGATAGAATTATTCTCCTTTAAGGAAAGGTACAGATTTTCATCAGATCTTCTTTGGTTGGCTCTGAGAACGTTCCTGATATCTCCTGCATGTTACAGAACCATACGTCAGTCACAGGTACTAACTCTTCCACATCCAAGTAACTTAAGAAAACTGGCTGCCAGTCTAAATGTAAGTGACAGCAATTTTAATATTAGCAATTCCTACATTGTTGGTCGCATTTGTTCCTTGAAACCTGAGGAAAGATTTGTTAATCTTTTGATGGATGAAGTTTATATTTCACCAGAGTTAACTTCTAAAGGTGGTGAATTGGTAGGAACTAGTGCAACAAATACACATGAGCTTGCTAAAACAGCTCAAGTGTTTTCAGTAAATGCTGCATTTGGTAATTATTCAGATGTCATTGCCATTTTGCCAGTCAGTAGAAATTCTGGAGACTTCTTACATGCTACTGTAACATTGTCTGCGAACTTGGCAAACTTGATGTAAAAGTAATCGGTCTCATAGCTGATAATAATCAGATCAACAAATCTTTGTTTCACAAATTCACGCCACATACATTTGGTCATTCTTCAGTAGTAAATCCCTTTAACCAATCACAGCCTCTGTTTTTGCTCTATGATACTGTGCATAATTTCAAAAATATAAGGAATAATTGGATAAACCAGAAATATCTTATGTTTAATTTTCCTGATTTTGAAAATCCAGATATAATTAAAAGTGCTAATTTTGGTCACCCCAGATCACTTTATCACAAAGAAAAGAATCAATTGCTGAAAGTTGGTCATAAGTTAAATGCAAAAGCTGTCTATCCATCAAATATTGAAAGACAAAAAGTGAGTCTGGTGGGTAAAATTTTCAATTATGAAAATATTAATGCCCTCTTAGAATGCAATGATGGTTATGGAGAAACAGCAATTTTTTAAATATTATCCTAAAATAGTGGAATATTGCAAATGTTAAGTTTCTATGTAAGGATGTAAGGTATAAAAATGCTGATTACAAAGCAGTCTTTGCCATCGAGCAAGAAGAGTTAATTTTCCTGAATAAATTTTCAGCATGGTTGTGCAATTGGGAACATCTCTGTAGGGGAAATGTATACCAAGGGCTGTCTAGGTGCAAATTTGATGCAACAATGCAGACATGCTGAGGCCTTTATGGTTTAGCAAATTATGCTCTAACAGAATTAAAAGTAAACTATGTTCTGTTTGGCAAGTTTCAAACACATCCTCTTGAAGAGCGATTCAGTCTTTACCGCCAGTTGTCTGGCAATAATTATTTTATCTCTCTCCAACAGCTATATGAGAGTGAGAAAAAGATCAGAATTAAAAATTTGCTTTCATTTTCATCAAAAAATGGTAACATTCCAGTAAGAAGCTTAAATGTGGGCGCAGATTCTGAAAACAAAAATGTTCCATCATTGCTGCCTTTTTGTGAAATAGAAATTGAAATTGTAAAACCAGTGGATAATGATGTAATGCCTATCGTGTTTTACATTGCAGGTTATGCTGCTTTCAAGGTAGCAAATGGTATAATATGCCCCAAATGCATTGAGTTATTGATTTTAAATGACACTTTAGAGCATGAATTTTAAAGGTGCAGCAAGGCTGATTGATTCCTTAAGTAGAGGTTCTATAAAGAAACCCACAATATATTGCATAAAAGTAATGTGGTTGTGTATCCAACTAGTCAAAGTGTGTTATGATGATTTTATTAAAAGCAGTAATCATCTTACCTTGTTGAAGAATTTGTGCAGTCCCTATATAGTAAACATTATGGATGAAACCAGAGAAACGATCATCAATCAATGCAACCATAAATTTGAAGACTATTTTCATGATGTGTGCTCAATTATTTGCAAAATTATTCAAAATAATTACTCCAAAATGGTAACTGAGGATAAGAAACAAAAGTCTTGTGATAAAATAAAAATAAAAAAACTGACCAGTGTGTGAATTCATAACAGCATTTTGTGCTTGCCATGAGGAAGGAAACAATACTTTCAGTATTTCTATTATATTTACAAGGAATAATTTGTGTATTAAAAGCCACTTTTTTCTGTAACATGAATTATTGTATATATTTTATAATGAACAAAATGAGGTTATCTGACTTTGTCTTCATAACATATATTTCAATAATTTTACTCTTTTTACTAAACTAATAAGTAAGTGGCAAGCTTTAGTATATTACCAGTAGTAACATTAGCAGATTTAGTGGATGGACTGTTAGCTTTTATGTTGAATTTAATTTTCAGTAAATACAAAAGAAATCTTATAAAAGTTTGTCAGTGTGTACTGACTTGTACAGTGGTAAATGAGAAAAATTGCTCCAATGTATTAAATTAGTGCAGAATATTTTAATTTTTATTGTATATTCACAGCTTTTGTGTGGAATAAATATAATCATATCCCAAAAATGCTTCCTTGTACAATTTTGCAATCCTTAATTTTGCTATTCCTGTTGTAATGAAATATATAAAGTATGAGAATAAGTTCCTACAATAGTGTTCAAAGGTAGGTAACCCCTAATAAACTGAAATGTTTGATATTTGTGTTATCTAGCTGTTTATTTTCATTCCATTTGAAGCCGAGCTTGTAAACATATGATTATATAAAGGTAAGGAGTTTAGTGAAAATAATATTTTGTCCCAAAACTTAACACAGATGTTCAGAGCATAATTAAATTTAAAACTGTCATTTTTGAGCCACTTTCTTTGTAATAAGGTGAATTGGCTTTTATGTGCACCTGTATAACTTAATGCTGTTTAACTTAACTGCATAGTAATTATGTTCTGTTTTAATTTCTTCATTTATTATCATTCTTAAAACAAAGTTTCCATAATTCTACTGCAGTTACATTGATAGATTCATGACTACAGCTACATATTCTACTGTGTTTATTACTTATAGCACTATTTTAGTTTTTTCAAATCCAATACATGTACAAATACTTAAAAGTCATTATTTCTTTAATGTTATTTTTGTGTTCTAGTGGTGTCAAGTTGCTATTATTTTAAATTAACTTAGTTCTTTATTTTTACGTTCCTCTGTCTTTTTGCTTGGAAACTGTGGAATTCGTTGCCCACCGTCTTCGACTGCTGCCATATTGAAATCAGCGCTCAGGCCTGTAGTGTAGTGGACTGTAAAATAAAGTGTCACAATTCTTCATTGGGGTTTAGCCTCACAGATCCTAAAATTACCATTTATCGTCATTCCACAGCCAGCTGCAACTACTTCATTCCTCTTCTTATAAAAAAAAAACCTCCCCTGGCTACACCTTGCGGCTTAAGGCCCTAAATCAGTCATTTGCAAAAGGGAGACTCTCACTGTATTTTTTGTTCAGATGTTGACGGCTCTTCTGTGTGAACAGCACAGCCGCAAAGTGCCTGCTACTGCCCAAAGCATGAATTAATTCTGGAGGGTAGACTTGGAACATAACCCACAAAACTAAATATTGTTATGCATGTACCTCTTTACCCTTGCAGCATTATCTGTTGTCAGATTTTAGCTGTGCACTCCATGGCTCAGGGGTATTGCCACAGAAGTAGTCATAATCACATCCAACACAAATACAGCATCTTTCTCCTTCTGAGCCAACAATTAAGGGTAGTCAAATGGATATTTTTTTTCTAACTCAGACCTGTAGAAGCAGTGAATAAAAAGAGTGAAATGCCTAAATGAGCCCAGGGGCCAATTAGGTGTGACCTTACATGTCTTATAAGGGTAATGGAAGAAGGAAAATTATTATTAATAATAGTAATCATCATTATAGCTAGGCAGCTCACCTGAAATTAAAACTCAGGCCCTCCAGGTTAGAAGGCTGGCATGCTACTCTGCAACATGAAAGTGCATTGTACAGCATGTTGTTTGGAATACAGTTGGAGATACTGTGAAATTTCAAACCATACTCAGGAAGTGAACATTTTTGGTTGTGAAATCCAAATAGTATGTTCTGTACAATGCATCATAAGCGCTAAAGATGAATGTAAAAATTATGAGCAGGAAGATAAAGTGAAGGTAAGACATTTAGGGGAGAAAAGATTATATTCTACATTTTCCAGCGTTCCTTCTCTTCTCTTCTCATCACATCTCTCTTCACACAACCCCGACCACACCAATTTTCGGGCTGGTCCTGGATGTGCAACAATGGTTCATAGTCCACTTCATAACAGTGAAACTTCACCATCACATTTTACATGGTCTGTATTATGCTTTGTCACAGTTTTCTCTTTAAAATGGGTTTCTTACAAAACAGACTTTATGCACAAAGAAAATTAGAACTGTGCAGGTAAGCTAAGTAACATTGTTTTAATCTTTGTGCATACAAGAATTACTTTTTTTCTCCCATCTGTAGGTCATCTTAAACCAAAATGACTACACTGTTGTTCGTGTGAAGGATTCAATTAGTAAACAAAACTTTTTATTCATATTTTTATCCTTCTAACAACTCACATTATGCATCAGTATGTTATCTGGGTTTTGTATGAGATACTGTGAAATTTCAAATCATACTCAGGAAGTGAAAATTCCTGGTTGCGAAATCCAAATAAATATGCTCTGTACAATGCATCATAAGTGCTAAATATGAGTGTAAAAACTATGAGCAGGAAGTGGAGGAAGCATTTATGAGAGAAGATGACATTTGCATTTTCACAAACCCCCAATTTCCAGGCTGGTCCTGGATGTCCACTTCATAACAGTGAAACTTTACAATCAAATTTTATATGGTCTGTATTATTCTTTATCACAGTCTTCTCTTTAAAATAGGTTTCTAAGTAACATTGTTTTAATCCTTGTGCCTGTCAGAGCTATCCCCCCCCCCATCTGTAGGTCATCCTCAACTAAAATGAATATATTGTTGTTCGTGTAAAGGAGTTAATTAGTAAACAAACTTCTTGATTCATAATTTTATCCTTTTAATAACTCACATTGTGCATCAGTATGTTATCTGGGTTTTGTATGTTTGGTTTTATTCATTAAGTCCACAGTGAGCAATGCTCGGACACACTGAACACATCATACAAAATCATATCCTATCGAATACATGCAATTATTCACCCATCACCTCTTCTCTTCCCCATGCATTAGGTAAAACAGAAGAAACTGAAAGTTGCAACCACCACCTATTCCAACAGCACATACTTCTAATGTAAAGCTTTATCTTTTATTTGACATTAAAATATTCTCCAGATTATACGGGGAAGTGTATATATATATAAGAATGTGTTTAATTCTTTTTTGAAGATTTTGTGGTTCTTAGGATGGCCTAACAACTTTAAAAAGCAGGGATGTTGATTATAAACTTTCATTGCAGAATAGTAACCTCCATTTTTGAAAGTTTTAAAGTCTAGTATTATGGTCATGCACAGCAAGTTTTATTGTAAAGCCATCATAATTATTTACAAGATAACTAAGTAGTGAAAAAATGCACTCTCCAGTAAGCGTGAGAATTTTAAGGCTTTTAAGCATTGGCCTATAGAAATGATGAGGCCCAAAACCACAAAGGATTTGCACAGCTCTTTTTTTGTAGCACAAACACTTTCTTACTATGCACAGAATTACCCTCAAAAGAAACAGATCATTCCATATCACAAGAGGGAGTGACAGTAAGCAAAGTATGCTGATCTTGAGGCATTTTAATTCAGGAGATTGTTGAGGTATCTTAATGCAAAACATGCTGAGCTAAGTTTCGGTAGTATGATTTCAACATGTTTTCCCCATCTAAGATCTTCATTTATGTGAAGCCCCAGAAATGCTGTATGAGGAACTTAAGCAATATTGCAATGGTCATAACTTATGCCTAGTTCTCAACAGAATAAAAAAATTTGTTTTATTATAGCGTAACGACAGTTTATTTGCATCAAACCAAGTACTGAGTGGCTCAAATGCTCTGTTTATTACTAGAGACATTTAGCAATAGCACTGGCTTTGCGGGGGGCCCTTATGTTTACATGCAAATGGCTGTGCTCCCACATAACAGGGATAGTTGCTATGTTGGCCGCAAGTAAACAATGCTAGAGATGTATGTCCTGAGTAACTCTGTCAGTTACTCATGCATTTTTCAGCTATAAATAGACCGGTATCATCTGTCAAAAGCACTGCTTTTGTCTTCTTGTTTAAATAATGTGTCAAGTCACTAATAAATATTAAAAATAAGAGGACTTAGTATGGAAGCTTGTGGAATACTTAAGTAATAACCCCAGACTCAGAATTGCAGCCATTGATTCTGGTTTTCTAGGATCTATTTGTTAAGTGTGACTTAACCAATTAATGGAAATCTTGTCAAAGCCAAAAGAATGCAACTTTTGTAGCAGCAGATAATGGTCTATGCCATCAAAAGCCTTAGCTAGATCACAAAATATTCCTATTGGTAAGTCTCTTTATCTTAGGCTATTAATACTTCAGTAGTGAACATGCATATAGCATTTCCTGTTGACACACAAGTCGGGATACACAAACTCTTTCGATCATGCATGATTAAACCTTGAAAGCCTTTTCTTCACCATTTCAATTAATTTTAGGCTATCAAAGAAAATGCAGAATTCTAACGACTATCAAGAAATACCATAACAAGGCAAAAGCACTTTTAGATGCTGATTGCATCAGGCATCATTCAGAATTAAACTTCAAATGATTGGGCAAACAGATTTACAACATGTGCTCATCTCAGTGCTCAATGATTGTAATAGCATTTTAAATTGTCTTTGCTACAGAGATTTTTCAATTATATTACAAAAATTCAGGGCATTTGCAAGGAAATAAAAATTCAGGCAAATCCTGCTTTTGCAGGACACATAGCAATCCCAGATGCTGAGTGTTTTGCATAATACTACCTGCACAACATGCTACTAACGTTTCACAACTCAACAAATAAAACTGATACAGGCCCTTAGATTACACTACTTCGTGTTCCATGTCAGCATTTCTGGTCCTGGTGACATTAGGTATAAAATGAACCACAGTGCTAGAAAAAAATAAACATTGAAGCAAACACAAACAAACAAGGCGAAAGGAAAACATCTGGGTTGCCACTCTCCCACTACTCTCCTTTACAATATATTGAAAAAAAAACGCCCTCTTCCATACTGCACCACAGTGCAAATATGACATATAACTATTCCGCTACAATGAAACTATTTGGTATAGCTTTAGCTTTAATACCTTGTATTTGTATCACATTATTGCTGAAATGTAAACAGCACCACGAGATAATCCCAAAATCTATATGTGAAAGACTGGTGTAATCTTAATGTACTTTAAAACCATACTTACTTTTAATGCAACTAAAAGGGTCACTGTTTCCACAGAGTAATAACCCCTGTCAACATAATCGCCCATGAATAGATAGTTTGTATCCGGCGATCTTCCACCTATTCTGAAAAGCTCCATTAAATCATGAAACTGCCCATGTACATCACCGCACACAGTAACTGGGCATTTAACTTCCTGTACATTAGATTCTTTAGCTAGTATTTCTTTAGCCTGAAAGAAGTAAGCAAAATATTGATATATATAGTAGTGTTACTAAATGTAAATCTTGAACCATTTTGAAACGAATTGATCTTGTTTTTTAAAACTATTTCTGCTTCAATGAATTAAATGTTCCGAAAGGAGTGTCTTTTCTTGGTTGGTTACCTGCCCAGTAAAGTAAACAAATACACCTTACCTTGTCGCACAAAGTTTTAACTTGGCTCTCTGTCAACTGCTTGCACTCATTCAGCTGCTCTATCCACTGATCCAGCTCTTTTAAAGACGACTTTTCCTCCATTTTTAACACAATTCCCTACTTCGAGACACAACAAAAGATGCAGTATTTCATATACTGTGCCAACACATACAAATTTAACCACCTCCTACCACTTTTGCACAATTTTACTCAACTCCCTGTTATAGACAGATTGACCAAGATGGCCGACAATACCCTACAACTACAGCTTGTTCTTTACAGTTTCGTTAGATGTCACGCCTAAACTTCCCTTTCCTTAGTCATGTGCTTTGCTTACTGCTTACAGCGAAAGGTAAGCCCATAAACATATTGGAAACAGAATGAGTACGGCTATGAAATACTCAGCGACTCATAAATTTGTCCTCTAGTATCCATTTAATTTCATCCCTAAACTTAATTTTGAAGGAAGATGAATTAATTTGGTTAAGACATTTAAATATTTCCAACCGTACGAGGTTCAAGCGTGTTAATTTATTATTATTATTATTATTATTATTATTATTATTATTATTATTATTATTATTATTATTATTATTATTATTATTAGTAGTAGTAGTAGTAGTAGTAGTAGTAGTAGTAGTAGTAGTAGTAGTAGTAGTAGTAGTAGTAGTAGTAGTAGTAGTAGTAGTAGTATCATTATCATCGTCATTAAAACTCGCACATTGTGCATAGCATATAGTTTCCTGTTTAATCAGTGCTTACTGTGCGGTCCAAATCTCTTGACGTTTCATGACAAGCAATTCAGAGTGACCGCGCGGTTGCCAAACTCCACTTAACGAAGTGTCAACACCCGGCTCTCTGAAGACTAAAGATGCTGTCGGCTGGGCCAGACGGATAAGTCCGCGGTCGCAGAACATGCAATATATGCCGACGGGGAACATATAATTCAGTACAATGAGAAAACTGTTCTTTCTTCAATATCGTATTACCACGACAAACTACAACACGAAGCAATTGAAAGTTCCAAACAACCTAATAACTTCAATAGAAAGTAAGAAGCTTTCAAACTGAACGACTCCGACTGGCTGCTGGCAGGCTAAGTTTTAGCCCAAGCGAATTTTTGCTGTGTGCCCACCCTTAATACTTGAGCATACAAAACGAGCACTAACACGGAGAAATCACGCGAACCAAACAACGATCATAGCGGAGAAGGCCCGCCCACCGAACATAGACACCTCGCTCCAGCCGAGCCAATCCCCTACGAGCGGTCCTCCAGCCATCGATTCTGTTGTGCTTGAACCTTCACCAAGAAGACTTAGACCACGCCACTGATGATATCCACTGCAGGTGTGGACGAAACGTCTGGACATCAAAACTCCAGCAGACCACGGCTTATAAGTCGGAAGAAACTATAGCTATAATTCTGACTCCAGCTGTGAAAGCTTCCGACTACTCAAAACTTCTCTTCGCTAACGTCAGAGCGTTACGCGTTTGTTATAAATGTCATCGTAATGTTCACTTAAAAACTACAAGAAAACAAGAAGAGACACAATAATGGAAATGTAATGCACAAATAGAGAAATAAACACCGTACCCTTCTATGCGTCCTTTGTTATTCAAGTGGCACAGGTAACGGCATATCCACATCGTCCTCAATATCACGTTTATCATAAAATTAAAAAACACTGCGCCGTACATCTTTTTGGAAATTGTGCAGGTTTATTACTCCCTTAGGTAAGCATATTTTCTCGGCGATGACATGGTAACTCGAGTTTAGGAAAGGTAGGCCATTCCGAACATTTTGCTCTCATTGGTTGTGCGACTACGACGTCATGTGGAAGGTTGAGCACGCGCTCTCTTTGAATAGTAATTGAAAATGAATGCTTTAAACCCGTTTTAACATGTACAATTTAAGGCACGGATTTGGCATAACCATTGTGTAAACGGTTAAGCAGTAATTAAGGAAGTGTAACGTAATGCAATAACGTATGTTACAAAAGATACTTTAATTGAAAATGCGTAGGAAACTTTCGTCATTACATTCTACCAATTACAAACAAATTTTATCACCACTACCAAAACTGTTACCAAAATAAAAAGTAACAAATTATTTGTTTAAGATCAGTTAACTTTGTTTTCTTCAAAGGTTCATTTTGTACACGAATGCACACAACACTTGTATTTCCAAATCCCAACCTTAACTAAAAACAACTACTAAGTAATCCGAAAGAGATTTGTTGTTTGGTGAGCATGCATTTGCACCTGTGCTGGGGCACAAAATCGGTACTCAGAGTTGGTCAGTACAACGCATCACAGAAAAATATTATTTGAAAAATTGTGCTGTGATTCGTCGAAATAACTCTATAGGTGTGACTTTTTTCAGCAAATAGGGAATATGCTGTTTTAGAAATTAGTGCGCGAACACATGCAACAAAATACACTCATAGGGCAATTCGGTACGTTTTACGACACCTGTTCTTGCTGTTTTAAATGGACAGGGACTCAGTCACGTCTCCAAAACTTTTAAGAACCACTCTGGCTATAGGTATAGAAGAGGTGGCTTTTTACCGCCTCACTTCCAGACCCATCTTCTACATGCGACACCTACATCTATGTGATGTGGAGGTGACCAGTGAGATCTGTCGTCCTCCGTGGTGTAGTGGTTACCATGCTAGCCGCTAGTTCCCGAGGTCGCGGGTTCAAATCCTGCGGTAATTTTGCTCAGAGACCTCTTTATCACGCCTGAGGTTCTTTCACGTGCCGTAAATCTACGACACGGGACCACCGGCTTTACTTCCCTTCCGAAGGAAGCCATGCCAAGGATTTTTACGCCCGAAAAATCCATCGCCCTCGGCCGGGTTTGATCCTGCGACCTCGCGAACTAGAGGCTAGCATGGTAAGCACTACATCACGGAGGACGACTCCTGGCGCTTTTCCTGGATGTATTGGCGGCTTATGAAGATGTTGTGTTACAGTTCCTCATAGCTCGGCTCCGTTTGTATGGTATCCCACCCATTTTATATGTTTTGCTCCACGCACTCTTTAGTGAACGGCGTTACAGTCTTTCGCGATATTTGCACAACCCCAGTGTCGACATACCTCCCGCGGTCTTATACAAGGTTCGGCCCTTAGTCTTATTTTGTAAGCCTTGTATGTAAGAGACATACAATCGACAATCCTATGACGACGCGAGTGTTACAATATGCCGATGATACACGCCGATACAACCGAACGCAAGGACTGACTTCCGACTGTTTGAACATGACTGAATACATATCATCCAGTACTTGCAAGATCTGGTATGTATGTGAACATACGGAAAACCAGATTTGTCCATTTCCGTAAATCTACCAGGTCCTCGCCGTTTACCTTGCGGTTACAAGACCACGACCTTAGCCCGAAATCCGCTCTGAAATGTTTGGGTATAGGTATTCAATATAATCTCTCTACTACTGCCCATTGCAAACACATTTTGAGGACCCTGACTAGATTCAAGACCTTATTCCTAGCAATGGCAGCCCGACACTTGGGTATGCACACACTCCTGCTCCTCTGCCTCATTCCGCCACTTATACATACCTGACTAGAATATGGCCAACTCCTCGCCACACCCCTATCTCGCGGGACAAGTCAGGCTTTGGACTCTTATTTTTACCAGCTTTACAATATTATCTTTAGTATCCCAAGACGACCGGCTAAACGTCTATCTCACAGATTCTTTCCGACCTATCACTTGAACCGCAGGATATTTACTCTCGGTATTCGCTTTCTGGATGATCTCATGACCCACTATCAGAACCCTTTACTACCTAAACTCACTCGATTATACGATATACTGTGCGGAAGGCGCGGAGAGGTCGCCCAACCACCTTTTCCACTTTTACGTTGTTTCGTGATCTTCCGTCGTTTCGACGACCTTTACCGTAGCCCTTTTCTCTTTTAATTTGGAGCAATTGTTTGGAAAATAACTGGAATTAATCAGTTAGCCTGTTTATTTTCATTCCGCGGTACATAGCTGTTTCAATGTACCACAATGGTAACGTATACACTTGTATTTGAATTTCTTGTTATGATACCAATTATGTAAATAAACCGAGCGAAATTGTATTTTAGCTTCGTTTTGGAATGTATTATCTTTCCTTTTTATTTATACAAGTGAAAAATCTTACACCTGTATCATTTCAAACCTTCCTTTAGATCACGTGCTCAAGAAAAAGATAATTCTTCATCAGTTATGAAAGTGTTATGCAGGTTTTGCAGGCTTGCAATAGTAATTACAAAGATAACCTGTTACTAGATGAAGAGGATAAAATGTTCCTAGAAGGAGATATGGAAAGTGGAAGCGAACATGTTATAAAAGATCCCGAAAAAGACATACGTAATCTGCCTTGCAAAATAAGACACACAGAAGAAATCACATAAACCAAATGCTGATGTGCCTGAATGCCTTCCAGTTTTACCATTATTTAAATGGATCAGAACTTACTAACCAAGACAGTTTAGTGATACTGTAAATCATGAATTTGGGAGAGTGCTTTTGCTTAGTATCAGTGAAAATTGCGAGATATCAAAGCCATTTGACATCTTTTCTTCAATAATGGCCCTAAGAGCCTTGTTGTATGATATACTATATCCTGAATGTACACACTATGCAGAACAAACTGACAAGGCATTGAGCACAAATGCAGATGAAATGACGGCGTTTCTGTGTATGAACCTGGCAATGGGGTACCACATATTATCCATCTTTAGAAGCTACTGGTCAACGAGCCTGATTTTGAAGTTCCTTATGTAGCTATGATTATGCCACTACACAGATTTGAGGATATTCGAACATACTTACATTTTCCCGAAAATGCAGATCATTAACAAAGAAAGAATCGTGCACACAAAGTGAGAACCGTAATTGCCCATTTGAAGAAAATCTTCCAAGCTCTCTTAGTACAAACAGGGCTTAATCTGTAGATAGGCACATGATCAGGTTGGAAGGTCATAATATATTGCGACAGCACATAAAAATAAACCAATCAAATGGGGTTTCAAAATGTGGTATGGATGGGATTCCGAAATTGGTTATCTATTTTACTTTGTTTTGTAACTGGCGGAAAAAGCGCAGGGTTCTGAAGGAAGACTCGCTGATTCAGTAGTTCTACAACTGGCAAAATCTATATCCGGATTGGGATGTGAAATTTATATAGATATTTTTTAACTCCCCAGCCTTGCAGTATTATCTTGCTTTAGAAAATATCACATCCTGTGGAACAGTATGCACCAACCGTAGAAACATGCCAAAGTCATTCCCTCCGGACAAGGAAATGTAAAGGGTTGATATATACAGTCTTAGTAGCAATGGACTGACAACCCCCAAATGGATGGATAACAAGCCACTTTGTCTACTGATGAATGAATATTATTTCCTCAATACCATGTGCAACTGTGAAGAGGCGTCATTCCGGTTCTTCTGAGAAGATGAGTGTTCAAGGTCCCTTTATATTAAGAATGTACAAGTGGATGGGAAAAGTGAACCTCATGCACCAGAAGAAAGTGACTTATGAGGTTGTCAGAAAGGAAAAAACTAAGTATTATCTGAGAGTTTTCCTTTATCTACTCGGCAATCGGCAATTATTCAAGTCTACAAAGGAATTTGTAGCAGGCAAGTAAGGGTTCGCACGTGAGTACCACCTATATTTCACCTGGATGCTATCTCGGATCCCCGAAGTTACCTTGAAGTTCCCTGCCGGGCCTCTTGTCGTAGAGCTGAGGAGAAATTCCTATCCAATTCCTATCCTATCCTAACTTGATACTTCTCAGGATTATGTAGGTTAATGCGAATAACAAACTGACTAAATTTATTCAAATTGCTTAATTTATTCAATTACAATGCCCATTGAAGCGGTTAGCAGCTTTCCTTGCTTAACATTGAAAATTATATAAAAGTTGTACATTTAATCTTCCCGCCACTGCAAATTATTCCGTGGACCTATCTAACTACGTTACACGATATTTCCCAACCACATATACGCAAAAAAGCTTCCGTCTGACTTCACGTGACAATCACCAAGACTGTTAGAGAGGGAGAGAGGGGGGGGGAGAGTACCAAACTTGGGGCCTCCTTTCCCTTTTATATTCTCCTACTATGCCGCTAGAATTCGCGCTTTTATAGTCATGTAACAAGTATTCTCATTGGTTATCTATTTAGCGTGCTATGAAGATAAAATGCTTCAAGTTTTAGAAGTCGCGCTTCCCTTTGACTTTTCTGGTAAAATCCACTATCTCAGTCTCACTCTACATCTCTATTTTCTCTTTCTCTTTTTCCAAATCCCTTGACTTCTAGGAAATGAACCACTACCTCTGTCTCCTTCCTATCTCTATTTTTTGTGACTTTGCTTAACCCTGTGTGCATTGGCGTGTATGTGCCGGTGGACTTTACCCCTATTGTTATTTCTCGTGGTTGTTAATTACAGTTCTTTACAAACTTGGCTTTCTCGTTAATTTCATTGTGTGCTACAACTTATTTTACAGTAATGCTATTTCTCAAAATTATTTTACATTATTAGTTACGCCTGTTATCTTCAATACTCTATTCTATTGGGTTTCTGTCCCCTTATAAATGTCCCGCACCTACCAGCTGAAAATTGTGATCTTAATCATTTTTAGGACGTAGTTAACAGTCCCCACAAAACGTATGCACAAAAACATTAAAGCACAGTGAAATTGTATGAACAATAAAATGAAATGAACAGTAAATTAGCGTGCAAGTACTTACATAATATTTACATGAGATACACATGATATTCATAATTATTGTGCTTGTTTTGTTTGCATCTTATGCCGTCCGTGAGGTTTTAGCACAACTAGCTTGACTTCTTACTGATGAATGCGAGAAAAGAATAACTAAGCACTTTCTTGTTTTCCGCTGTTGGTGCCACTGTAGCTTATTGTCCCAACTTTCCGGAAACACTTTGTTTTCTTTATTTCTGCATAGCCCGTATGTCGGTATGTTCAGGCCACTTATGGATTTTTTCGGGCGTAAAATCCTTAGCATGGCTTCCTCGGAAGAGAAGTAAAGCTGGTGATCCCGTGTCGTATATTTACGGCACTTAAAAGAATCTCAAGCTTGATAAAGAGGCTTCTGAAAAATGTTTCCGGTCCTTCACACCCAATCGCTAAGGGCCATAGTATTTAAAAAGCGCCCATAAATAAAACTCAGTTTAATTTTTATTTTTAACTCACTCGTGTTTTATTTCAGTGCTTAAATCTAATCATAAAGAAAATAATTCATGTTGCAATGTTCTCCAGCGGTTACCTGCTTTTTCTGGATTTTGTTAAATATGCACCATATAAAATACCACATAACATACTAATGAAACGAAATATTCCCTCCTTGAATTAACCTTTTAAATAGGTTTTTGGTATATTATTATTATTATTATTATTATTATTAGTAGTAGTAGTAGTAGTAGTAGTAGTAGTAGTAGTAGTAGTAGTAGTAGTAGTAGTAGTAGTAGTAGTAGTAGTAGTAGTAGTAGTAGTAGTAGTAGTAGTAGTAATATTTTGAAGGGCCCCCAGTACACAAACTATAGCGACATGCTAAATCCCCAAATGTTGTGTGTCTTCAATAAACAATTAGCTACTCAAATATTGAATTCCATAATAATTATGTCTTCAATAAACAAATTACAACGATGCAAGATTACGTTCTCAAAATTATGTGTCCTCAAAAAGCAAAGTATGCTACTAAGTGTTAAATTCTCCAATAATTATGTGTCTTCAATAAAAAAAATTGCATGCAAAATGAATCCTAATATAATTAGTGCACTCAATTAACAACTGTTTCAAATGAATGCTAACTTCTCAAATAATTAGGTGCCTTTATCAAATAGTGGCATTCTTCAAAATTTGTGGCAAACATTACTAATTGTTAGTAATTACCTTCGTCCTTAGGTTTTGCACACTGGTATGCAAAACCTAAGGACGAAAGTAATCTTCGCATGCTGTGACACTGCCGAGTAACATAGCTCGATGAAACTTGAATCATACATAGAGGAAACTGCTACGGTATGCTACAGTAGGCAACTAAATGAAATATGCAATGAGACGAACAGAAATGCAACTTTTATTCATAGACCATAAGCTACACTAAAGTTAATACGACATATGATGCCTCTCTAGATTTACAGAAACAGATACATGGTGCTTGAAAGGATGTATGATCACCACGTACAGAAATGCATGCTCTGCATCGTGCTCCCATGCTGGCCACAAGGTTGGTAAGCAGTTCTTGTTATAGGGCGTTCCATTCCTCCACCAGCGCTGTTGATAACTGTTGGATGGTCTTTGGTGAATGTGGATGTGCTGAAATGAGTCTTCCCAAAACATCCACACGTGTTCGATGCGATTTAAATCGGGGGAACGGGAAGGCCAGTCCATTTGCCGAATATCCTCCCGTTCCAAGAGATCCTTCACCTGCGCCGTTCGATGCGGTGACGCATTGTCATCCATAAAAATGAAGTCAGTGCCGACTGCACCCCTGAAAAGACGCACATGAGGAAGGAGTACAGTATCACAATAACGTTGACCAGTGAGCGTGCTGTGTTCAAAGATTTGGAGGTCGGTGCACCCATGCAACATTATGTCTCCCAAAACCATAACACCCGGACCAGCAAAACGATCATGTTCAAGGATGTTCCTGGGTTCATTACGCGTCCCCACCTCTCGCCAGATGAGGGTACGTCGAGAATCACTACTTAGATTGAATCTGCTCTCATCCGAGAAGAGCACGCGACCCTATTTCCTCGGTCCAATTTTGATGCTCTTGGGACCATTGCAAACAGTGGCGCCGATGTGTGGATGTCAATGGAACACAACATATTGGCCGTCGGGTAAAGAGACCACCTCTGTGTAGTCGCCGTACCCTGTGTATCGTGAGATTGCGTGCCCAGCTGTCCTGTTAAATGTGGTTGCAATTGCACCCGCTGTTTGGCGTGGATCCATTCTTGCCTGTTCCACAATGTAGCGGTCATGTGCCGCTGTAGTTGAGCGTGATGGACCACCACCTCTCCTTGGGACAGCAGTGCCTGTGGTTTGGAAGGTTTCCCATGCACGTGAAACAATGCTGTGAGCAATTCCAAAGTCCTGAGCAACACTCGTCACACTTTGCCCTTCTTCCAGTTTCCTGATGATTCTTCCCTGTGTGAAGTCGTCCAAATGGTATCTACGGGCCATGCTGCAATGAAGAACACCACTACAGTGCACCGTAACAGCTCGCTAATTGCCACACACCGTCTTGTCCTGTTTCGTCAACTGCCCTGTGTTGCGGGACCAGACCCATTTGGCACTATAGCCTCGCTACATTCACGCCATGTGATGTCCAGCTTTCTGTGTACGTGTGAGAGACCTCTGGCAACATGCTCCCTCACCTTCACCTACTTCTACCAAGTAGTTCATTTGTTATGTTACTTTACCCATCTCGTCCTTAGGTTTTGCACATCAGTTTATGGTATCTTCCCCAAATTCTATCACTAATACCTCTTAACACAAATGTGTGTGTGCAAAAATGAGCTGTGGTAACTCCCTGTCCTTTAAATAAGTACATCCAATGATAATGTTTACTCCAAGTATCTGTTTTCTATTTATTTCTTACTAAAACCAAGTTTCCCATCCGGGTATCCATTTTACAAATCTTTCTTTCGACCGGCCGTCTAATTCTTTGTAAAACATCCATTAGGGGTCATTTGTTTATAGCCATAATCATTATTTTCGGTCTTTTCAACGTTCTTTAACACTTAAAGAAAGACCGGAAACTTTGCTCAGAGGCCTCCTTAGCAGGCTTGAGGTTCTTTTGTGCCGCAAATCTACGAACGGGACCACCAGCTTTACTTCCCTTCCGAAGGTAGCCATGCTAATGATTTTTACGCGAAAAAAAAATCCATCGCTATCCGTCGGGTTTGAACCTACGACCTTGGAAACTAGATGCTAACATTCTACCCCTAGACCACGGAGGACAACGCCCTTCAAGCAAGGATTAATGGTTGAATTCTTCAGTCTGTTCAATACACGACTTTTAATACATGCGCATTTTATTGGCGTATGTTGTGTTAAGAGTTAGGAGTTTGAGCAGAACTTACAAGTTTTGATATCTAAACGTCACTTAATATTGGGCATTATACATCAATACCATCAGAATTTTTGAATACGTTACCCATTAATGCTAAAATAACTCCGATTTAACCTAATTGTTTCATAGCTTTCACAATCTACATAATATAATCACTGTCAATCCCGCAATATTTACAAGCTACATTAGCCTCTTAATACATGACTTAATGCTGGGCCCATTATACATCACAATACAGAGAACGTTCGAAGGTATTTTGTCTTAACACGGTTACTAAACCTAAGCGAACACAAATATACTCGTGAATTCTTTCCAAGTTTCCCAATGTAGCTACATCTAGTTAATGACTCACTTTGATCATTATGCAATTTGCAGCAGTCTGCAATTTTTTAAAAACTTATGGACACTCTTTAGCTTCTATGGTCCTAACTAAATAGCATGTTGCAGTGATAATGTTAATACCCGTAGATGCAGATCATACAAGTGATACTCGTGTGTTGTTTAAAATGCAGGATTATTGACGGACTATCTGACATATTAACTGTAAAGCATAGCTTACCAATAATATAGTTATTCCTCCAAGGCAATGCACAACTGAAATTTTCTAGTGTAAAATGACGTAAGATATTTTATATAATTGACATACATGCATTTCATGTAATAATATTTCAGTAATTCACTTGCCTTTGGGCATTTTTATCTAATTGCCACTATAATGTACTTTTATGAACTGGGTATGGTGTATGAACATAGAACTTATTGCAGTTTGTTTGAGAATTGATGTCCTTATAATCTGGTAGTACAAGTGCTCAAAAGCACTTACTTCTAAGAAAAAACCTGAAGTATTTGTTCTGAGTGAAAGTAGCAGCTTCAGTATGTGTTCTGAAGTTTTGAAATTCCAAAATGATTGCAATCTTTCATGCTGGTTTTCTACCATTTAAAATTTGTGGCAATTTTGATGTGCAATAGTAATCAAGTTGCAGGATATTATAAAAAATGTGTAGGTAGTTAATAAATAATGTGTTGGTTATGTGCAAAACCCAATGATTTGAAAGTGATGGGCACATAATCTTTTTAATGTATTGAAGACTCTTAAGTTAACATTTATCATGATAAACGTGAAGTGGATAGAAAAATGGAGTTTTCATGAATAATAAGTAGAAAATTAATCACAATAAACTATAGTGAGAAGAGAAAGCCTTAGATGGCAGAGCAGTGGTATGGTAAGTCAGCGTTTGGTGGTTTGAAACCCAGGCATGGCATTGAATTTCTTGTTTGACTCTTCACACCTCTGAAATGTTTTAATTGTGTCTTTAGTGATGGGATTTTGTGAAAAAGATGTAGGCATTGCCATCGTATTTCTTTCTCTACCCACTGTTTATTTTCATAATAACCTTCATGTTCATACAATTTATACTCGCAGCTGCTCATCTTAATCCCGATGAATATTGTCAAAAATTATTTCAATACACAAGGTCATACACAATGTATGTGCACATGTCTAGGGTTGTTAGTATTTGTTCCTTCCCGAGAACTGCGTTTGCTGATTTGAAACAGCGTCTGTTTGTTCAAACTGGTCCAAAAAGCTTGGGACAGACAAGCTATCACTGTGCATTCATCAGTAGTCTTATATGATTCTGAACCTCTTTTTGTGCCTAAAATTGTTCTTATAAGTAACACAAAATGGTGGTTATTTTACCAATAAAGGTGTTATCTCCTTCTTAACACTTTATTAACCAAATAGGAGCACAGAATTCCAGTTATCTCATTTTATTTCTGTGTTTCTTCACACTTCAGGGCATTTCTAATGTGTTTCACTCAGTTAGCTGACTAGTTAATTTACTCATATCAATATTTTTGCATAAATGTTTTTATAAATATAATGCTTTTTCTTTAAATTCTTTAGTTATGTTATCTATCACTACTTCACATTTTCTAAATTACACTTATAAGCAAACACAGCAATAACACAGCCACATCAGAAAAGACGAAGGGGTGCAACAAGCTGCAGATTACTCGCAGCTATCAGAAATAAATGTTACACGTCACAAGCTATTGCTTTCAGCAAATCCAGGATTGAGTATGCAACAAAACGTTTTCAAAACTAAGACATCGATATTGCCTTCAAAATTTCAGCTACTTGTATTTGTAGAACAAAACTAAATTTACACACAAATTCGGATTAACATTACACAGAGAGAAGGTAAATATGTGTTGACAGTTGTTATGCATAGTTCAGTTAACACCTATAAAACGAAAATCGCGCTCGAGTATTTGCATAGTATCGAACTCATAAGTGTTATTTGCTAAGACTGCTTAGAAATGAAACGTTTAAAAACAATATTATTAAATTGGAAATAACATGGGTATTTTGTACATTTTTAATTGCGTTTATATCATACAAGTATCATGACATAGCACAACCTTCTACATATGTCCTTTAAAAAAGTTTTGTTTCTTTAGCTTACAAAACAGAAACAAAGCTTACAAATCAGTGTATCAGGTAAGACAGTCTCATTTAGACAAAATTTCAGTGATAGTGTTCGACTCAAACTGACATGGGCTGTGATTATTGGATTGTCAAATTGAATGATGGACCATGAATTAAATAGTCAAAATAATTTGCTCCATACTTTCTACCATCCCTACAAGACACTAGTAATAAGGTTAAACATGTCACTGAATGATAATGGTTTTCTGCACATGCCGTGTGTAGGCTAAAGTTGGAAAGGTAGAATTGTACTGAAAAATTCAATACCAAGCCGGAATTTGAACACAGATGCTGGCCTTTCCATGACATTGCTCTAGACAATTGAGATACCATGGCAACATGGCGATACGATATTAAACTTCCCAAATGACTCACGTTTTTTCTAGTAAACCACAAGGCGTTCTCAAATTCATTTTTAAATTAATGTACCTCAGAGGCAACTTACAATATCATAGGCACTTAAGTCCCTGGCTTCACAGTAAACCCCTATTAGATCAATCAATCTTAATTGTTCTTCACGCATGCCGTGTTTAGGCTAGTTATCACCTGGGTGACAGGATTGGAAACATGCTACGTGTAGCACAAAAATGATTATTTGCTATATTAATCATTTTTACAACTACTAAGTTGATTATAGTCCGTTTAAAGTTGTATGTATCTTATGTAAGCAGGAAATGACATAGCTCCCCTTCACCCCAAACCACTCGTTATTTAACCTGCTGGTTGCACATAAATGCTCTCACACAATTTTTAGCAATTCCTGACTGATATATTAAAATTCCTCTAGGTGTACTATCAATAGTGGACTTAGATATTATAATTACAAAGTATTTGAAACCACAAATTTTCGCTTGGTGCAAATTGATTTCTCTTCCCAAAATCTTACTTTTAAGGGTGGTTTAAACATGTATTTTTATTTACTTCTAGAATATGTACAATGGAAAGTTGGCGTTAAAGTATTCCTACGATTATGAAGATAATGGGTGTAAAACTTTAAATAAATTGTGGCTATTTGTATCCACTGAATGTGTTTCAAGTCAGAACAGAGAAATAATGGTATTGATAGTGTTAAATGATTTAGTGAAACTATTGTTAATGTAATTTGTTGCATTGTTAATAGCGATCTAGTTAATGGCAAACAGGTGTTGGCATATGTAGCAATAGCTACAGTGTTGCATATAATGTATGCAGAAGTTTCTTTGTAAGAAATGGAATAAAATTATTCACGTTAGTTACGCAAATATGTCAAATTGTGTTGTGCGATCAGTAGAACAATAAAATAACAATGTTAAACATGTGTTGTTCTTCCAATTTTCCTGTCAAATTCCACAAACTACTGTTAATTGGTTTGCAACTTCAAACAATTAAGTACAAAAGATTTTCCTAAGAAGCACGCAGAAAAATTATTGCAAGGTACCTGAACTTTTCGTTCAGCCCCAAAATTTAGATTAAATGTGACACAATTATGTATTATGGCCTAGAAACATTTCTGTTAACAGAATTAGTGACTTGAACCAGCAACCACGATAAAACCCCGTAATATTATACAAAAGCAATTTATGTACCACTATTGGACAATTCAAATAAAGAAAATTATACAAAAATAAACAGCCGTGCTTTTCATACTAGACTAGCTGTTAGATGTTCAGCTGATCATAATTATATTCTAATTACTATGACAATGACAAGTTATTCTATGTGAGCTGTAATCGAAACCTTTAAAAGAATAACTCAAAGTGCAATCACGACTACCAAGCTCACGTAATGAACTCTGTACACCATCTGTAGCGATACGGCATTAGAACATATGATCAACTGATGGAGGTAGAGTATTTACTGCAGAAAGTGCTAAACGTACGAATGAAATCGAGCCGTCGTCTGCACAGAAGTCGCCATATTGGACGTGTAGATTCCATTGTTGTCTATATGATTTTACGTACTTTAATGGAATTTGAGGTAAAATTATGAGTGTAAACTGTGTTGTGTACGGTTTTAATAACACGCAAATGTCTAAGAACAAAAGTTTTTGCAAGTACGTAAATACCACAGTTCTGCATCTTTTAAATTATTTCCACACACTTCCCATGTGTCAGTGTAAATCATAAATAGTTAATTTAACATGAAAACAGGATACATAGTGCTTAGCAGTTTTTATGTCATTTTAATCTTTAAACAGGTTTCCGCATTCAGGGCCTGGTGTCTTAAATAAGCGTGTTAAAAGTTTCTTGAAGGGAAAACTGGAAACCTTCAAGATGCAGTAGCCTTTGTAGTATTCATTTTACATACGATGGTTACAGTTGAGGCCTGGAGAAGAAAATATAAAGCTCTTAAACAAAGTGAAATCCTCTGTATTAAACTTTCCTTCCCACTTGTTAAAAAAGACCGTTAAACGAAGAACACAGAATGGACCACCAGCTGTTATTCGCACCACTAAGCATGATATTTGTGTGAAGGGAGATAAATACTGTGGTAATTGTTGAATAAGCACCCCATTAATAACACATATTAATGCTGCGCTAATCTCAAATAGCATTTACTCACATTCCTATTCATGCCTATAATACTGATTTGATTTAACTTTCACACAGGAGTGAAACACGTTCTTATAAATCTAGAACACCAACTATGAACATTAATTTTTTTATTTCTAAACATAATCATCAGGATAAATATTTTTACGGAACTTTCAATTTTAGAAATCTTATGACAAACAAAGGTAAAGCTTATTACTTTTACTACTGATGTAGTTTAACGAGGAAGGAACAGGGAATTGTTTACTAAAACTACACCAAACAATGTCTCCTTATGGTGTAAAGCACATAGAAGTTAACACTAAGATCACGGCTGTGTATGTTGAAGCGGTTAGTGCTGTGCCGGTTTTGGTGATTTTAATCAAGAGTACTGTATTATGGCGGTAAGTCTGGTATAAGTTCATCAACAAACATTGGCAGAGTAGCGGAAACGAGGATTTATATTTTACTGAGGATAACCGGGATGAATACAGTAATTCCAATTGCTGCGGAAAAAATGTGGGAACAGCTAGCGTCGCTTCACTATATGACTGAATTACTTAACAGAGAGCTTAAAAATCGCTAGTAGAAGCCGACCGTTTAAAGGATGAAAATGAAAGTTTCAAGAAACAAGCTTTAGTGTAGATAAAAGAATGTGAGAAGAAAACAAGTTACAGAAAATTAATCGCATCTTGCAGGAAGATGAAGTTAGTAGCAGTGCGAGTGCAGCACCATAGAAAATAAATAAGGTACGCTGCAGTAATAGAATTACACAGCAGCTTGGTGATGTAATAGAGCTAAGTAATGGATTTGATGTCCTCGGAGAAGCTGAAGATGGAAATGCATTAACTTGCAGTTCTGATCTACGGAACAGATGCGAGGTACTCGGGGAAGTTGGTAACGGGAAACGTCAGTATGCAGCTTTGATAAGGAAATATATGAAAAGAAGACTGCAATAGTGATAGGTGGCTCGATAGTGCGACACACCAGCTAATACATAGACAAGAGGTCTCAGTATACTGTTGCCCAGGTGCACAAATTAAGCACCTTAAGCATGAACTTCAAGAAAATAAAGATGATCCGGATATTCTAATAATCCATGCTGGTACCAATAGCATCCATACTGCACTCAACCCAGGAGAAATCATGGATGAAATGAAACAGCTTGTAGAGGTGAGCAAGGACCTATTCACTCGAGAAAAACTGTACATTATTGGAGTTCTGAGAAGACATGACGAGGACCATCGCTACACTACTGCTATAAACTTCACACTAAAATGGGTATGTGATCAAAAGGATCGTATATTTATAGATAAATAGATAGACAGACAGGTAGGTAGGCAGGCAGACAGACAGGCAGGCAGGCAGGTAGGTAGGTAGGTAGGCAGGCAGGTAAGCAGGTAGGTAGGCAGGCAGGTAGGTAGCTAGGTATACGTGGATTAATGATAGGGATTTGGGGAGGGTTGCGTTACACCTTAACAGAAGAGGTTTTTGGTAAGCTAATTAACAGAGTAATAGCATGCCTCAAGACAAAAAACGCATATTAAAGGTTAGCGGTGAACATTCAAAGTTCACTTAATCAAATCCTAATTCTTCCTCATTAAAAAAACAATGCAAAGAATTACTTTGAGATATTCAGTAATCTTACAGCAACAAATGAAGTAGGTTGCATTTTAAGTGACCTTGAACCACATGTAGTAGAAAGTGATAGTGTAAAACCAGTATTAAGTGAAAACTACAAGGTATCTGTAAGTCAAGACTGTGATTCTTTGGAAACAACAAAAATTATTTTAATGTGTTGTATCAAAATGTACAGTGCCTCAGCAATAACCTTCTTGAAGTTGAAATCTTCTTAAATTTAATGGAAAATATACAAGTCTGTTGCACTGTAGAACACTGGATTGAGGAATCCTCCATCTGTGTAGATTCACCTATTTTATCAAACTTTGTAATTTCAAAGATGTTCTGCGGGAAAAATCACGTTCATGGAGGAAATATGGTACCAGTAAGGAAAGGAGTTAATTATAAGAGGTATTTAAAAACTGTCACATTAAATGAATAATCAGTATTTGAGCATTCGCTGATTTAAATCATATATTTAAAATTATTTATTTATGTATTTATTGGTCACCAAATGGGAATTATTTAACATTTTGATAAATCTGAGAGTGTGATTAACATACTCAAAAAAGGTTCAAAGCAGATTTTAATATGTGGGGATTTTAACGTGGATTTTCAAAAAGATAGTATAGCTTTACATAGACCAAGCAATCTATTAACTTCATTTAATCTTTCAAACAGAATTCAAAATCCCGCAAGAGTAACGGACATGTCAAGCTCATTAATTGACGTTTCGATTTTTTATGAAACCACAAATACCCTCAATCTATGGAATATTAACGATCGTTAGTGTGACCAGAATGCCAATCTATTAGGTATAAATAATATCACAAGTCCCAATGCTATGATCAAGCCCCTGAAACTTTATAAATGGATATTCTCTAATGAAAATATGCAATATATTAATGAACTAATTAGGTCAAGAAGATTGGTAAATGTGTATAACGCATCCGCCGTTGATAGAAAATATAAAAGTTTTTTGGCCACATTTCTGCATAACTTTAGCATTTCTTATCCCTAAAAATTGATAAAACAAAGATACACACCTAAAAATAACAAATGGATTACAAAACGAATCATTATTTCAAGTAAAAGGAAACCATATCCTACTAAATTTAGTAAAATGAACTAAACAGAATCTTTTATGAAACATTTCAAGCAATATAAACAAATATACAGTAAAGTAATAAACGCTGCAAAAAAACCTATACATCGATACATGCATTTTTAATGCATTCAATAAAAATAAGGCTGTATGGAATGTGATAAGGAGTGAAACTCTAAACAGCAAGGTTATCACTAGAAATAAGATGTCATTAAATGTTAATAAAGTAACAACTGATAACTCCATTGAGATATAGAACGTGTTCAATAATTATTTTACATTTTACCAGTATAGCAGACAAAGTGTTCTTATCTCAATAAAATTTAACAAAAATGTGACTAACAAACTAAACAGAAATGCAGAGGGTGTATATTTGAAGCCAGTAAAACAAGATGATATAAATAATAGAATTAACTTTAAAAAGAAAACGTTTTCAGCAGGTCCCAGAATGTATAATTAAATCATGCAAAGACAATATTGTAATACCCTTAACTGAAATTTTCAATAATTCCATAACTGCCGGAACATTTCCTGATATGTTAAAATTAATAAAGGTAATTCCAATATTTAAGAAGGGTGATGCGCAAAATGTTGATAATTATAGGCCTATCTCAGTTCAGTAAGATTTTACTAAAATTCTGGAAACAGTCATGCATAACAGAATCTCCCCCCTTTTTTGTTGAAAAATAGGTATTCAGTGAATTGCAAAATGGTTTTAGGAAAAACAAATATATATGGCAAATGCCTTTTACAAATTCATAAAACAAATATTTGAAGGGTTTGAAACAAGCGACTCTACTATAGGGATCCTTATGGATCTAAGTAAGGCATTTGATTTGGTAGGCCACACTATCCTGTTATCAAAGTTAGAAGCGTGTGGTATAAGAGGGGTGGCTCAGCAGTGGTTTGAATCCTACGTTTCTGATAGAAGATAAAGCACTGACATAAGAAATGATATAAATGGTTCTCATATTAACTCGGATATAAAGGTAGTAAGCTGCGGTGTTTCGCAAGGTCCTATTTTGGACCTCTGCTTTTCTTAATTTACATAAACGACTTACCACTAAATATTTCCCACGCTGGAACCATATTGTATGCAGATGATACTAACATTATGATTCAAGGATGTAGTTAGCAATGTCAAGCGGATACTGTAATCACAAATATGATGCAATGGCTCTGCAACAACAAACTGAGCCTTAATAATAAAAAGTCGCACTGAATGCGAATAGCATGATCTGGTAGAAGTGACACAAGTGTAGCCCCTAAAATTGCATATAATAATGGTGAAATACTTTATTTCCATTAGACCAAATTTTTGGTGGTAACAATCGACAAATTCTTAACCTGGAAACCTCATATTCAGAGCATTAGTTCAAAAATTAACAAAGTACACTATACATATAATATCTGTATTAAAATGTTTGTAATATATAGACATATAAGTGATATACGTTTCTTATATAGAATCTGTCTTGCTTGCGAAATTTTCATATCGGGTTCTGCCATAGAAATAAAAGCTTTTTAGTAGCACAGAAGAAAATAAAACGAAACATGTTTACTATAAATAAGATGACTCACTGTTAAACTCATTTTAAGGAAAACAACATACTAACCTTGCCCTGCTTGTATATTTTAGAAACTGTTTATTTCGTAAATAACAACATTCAAAACTTCCAGACAAATAATACAATACATGATCATAAAACAAGGAACAGCAATAAAATACACTTACAAGGTTCCAGATTTACTACAAGAGTTAGCCCCGTTTTACATAAAGGTATTCACAGGTACAACTTAATTGCTGAAAAAATAAAATCTAAGGATAAGCAAAACTTCAGAAGAGATGTAAAATTATTTCTAATAAATCACAGCTCCATAGAACTAAAGAATTTTTTCAATATTTCGGATGACGTTGTTAGTTGTATTATTGCAGACTTGTATTTAACCCTTTGTTATTATATGCTACTTATATGAATAATAATTACAGATTTCACTTTTAAATTGTATTTGTACCAAAACTCTTCTATATGTACAATAGCCAACATTATGATTGTACCTTTTCCTGTAATTTTCTTTTCTTTTTTTCTGTTTTTGTTTTTACGTTTATATTTTGTATGTTATTGTATTCATCAACTTATTTTATCCAATATATTGTAAAGGATTTATAGATTCTTATTCCATTCTGGTTTAACTACATTTTTACTATGTTAGTACTTTATTTGTTTAAGGCTATTAAATTCAGTTTTATATATGGACGCTCTTTAACTGCTGTGGTCCTTAGCGTCCCATTCCATATTGGGCGTGAAAGATCGTAATTTTCCTCAGAGGCCTCTTTATCAGGCTTGAGATTCTTTTATGGGCCGTAAATCTACTACACGGGACCTCCGGACTTACTTCCCTTCCAAAGGAAGCCATGCTAAGGATTTTTATGCCCAAAAAAACCATCGCCCTCCGCCGAGTTTGAACTCGCGACCTCGGGAACTAGAGGCTAACATGGTTTAAGTCTATGTTACCATATTTCCTATTAGATAACTTATAGATATAAATTTTGACGAAACCATGAAACTTTAATATGTTCTGATAGTGAATAAAGACTTACTTACATAATTGCTCGCATCTGAAAACACGCCTATCAAACCAGTATTAATGCTTAACATTTAACTTAGAAGTTTGCAAATTATGTGTAAATAGTTTCAGATCTTGCACAATGTTAAGGGCATAATCCAGTTCCTTTACCTGTAAAATGTCGAGGGCATAGTTTATTTCTGTTGTAACATTGTCACAACTTTTGTAGGGTATTGTCAGTGAACAGAAATGGGGCCAATGCTTACCAATTGTAAAATATACGCCTGTAATTTCAAAATGTTAAGGATAGAGTATTGCTTAAATAAAAAAAACGGCGTACTGGTTTAATATTTCCACATTTGTATTTACTCTGATGCTAGCGGTGTATATTTCTTTATTAAAGCGCTACCAGAAGCATTGTATTGTGAAGCTTTAAAGCATATATAACTATACGGTTCATTATCGCATTCTCTGATGGATCCGTCCAGTATGGCGGCCGAGCTTGCAGACGACGGTTCGGATTTTCAATACATGGTAAGAGATCCAGCTGTTATAAAAATTAAGGGATCAGCTAAGTCAGGCAGCTATGCAGGTATGAAAAATACAGCTATATTATCTACTAGTGACGCCATCATTCGACAGCGCGATTTTTCATAGTTTAGCTCCGTCCCAACTCACTACTCACGCTGTGATCGTCATCGTGTTGCCATCATTTAACACTAGAGTTATACTTCTATTAGTTTGGTGTTGTGTAAGTCTTCCTTAACTGGTCTGGTTGCTATAAGACGAAGTTGTATACATAACGATTATTGAAGGGGTATAATTAGGATAAAAGGTTTCTGGCAAATACTTTGCATCGCACATTGCCATTTAGCAGACGAAAGCTATAAACAAAATCCCCGTTTGCTTAATGCATAGCTGTTTTAATAGCTCGGAGCAATTGAAATTTAACGGCTTCACTCGAATGTTTGGTAAATTACAAAAGCTTAATCCTGTATTGTTAATCATAGAAATTACAATAATATACTTTTGAGGACATGAGAAATAAATCCAGGATGAAAAGATTATAAAATACCAAAGCTTAAAACCGCTTAAAAAATCTTATGTAAATGCTGGTTACTGCTACAATACTGAATAATGGGGCAATGCCTAATTCAAAATAGTTTGAACATATATAATTGTAAATTATGTAGCATAAATATATCGCGTTTTTTATTATTAAAAACAAGAGCTGATTTTGTCTACCTTTGAGGTTATGGGAAATCTATCTAATCCAGCATGGAGAAATAAACAATACGGAATGAAACTTTTCCATAACAGAGAACGCATTTTAGAACAGTTCAGACTACTCTGAACTATTCTAACAACTGTCAACAACTTTGAAGTCCAATTTCCCAAATATCATTTGAAGTCTTCCTAAAGGAGGAAATCAAATCCTCTACATAATTTTTCAAACTAAATGTAATTTTATAATTTGCATTATTTATGGGGCTTCAGAACCATTTTAGTAACCTCCAACCTTTTTGGTCGCCATCAGTTTTAATTGTAAATTTTTCTGAAACCGTCACAATTTGCCTCAGTGCTGAGACGATTATACAGTACTTGCAGTTACATAACATTCGCGCCAGTAGATTCGTAATGCTTATGATCGTCTTCAACTCTTTGAGGTACATTTAAAATTAACTTTACAATAACCAAGATTCCGTTCCCAGAATTTAAAGTTCACTATTCAATCGAGTTAATTTTACCGCGGAAATAGTGTAGCTTAAGCCGAGTATGAAAGCCTAAGGGGGTCAAAATCATATTCTGTACCATGTTAATATTTGGAAATTTCTGTTTATATTGATATGATTTTCAGCTATGTTCCATGGTTATAAGTATTTTAATAGAATTTTAATTACACCACTGCAGAAGTCATTATTTTTTAATTTGTGAGCATTTGTTCAGTTAAAATTCTATATCACAGCAACTATTTGCTCTAGAAGGCTGTGGTTGGTCTTGAATCATGGAAAAGGTTGTCTTTCACAATTTTGCAAATTTGTTTTCATTACGTCATTATTGTTGTTTATACGTAGCGACCCTCTGGAAACATGGCGGGGGTCGAGTGCCCTTCGATCTTCCTTCCTATCAAGTCATACGTTCCGATCGAGTGAATGTCTGCGGTGGCGTTGCTATTTTAATATACCAGTTTCTGACATTTACCCAGCTGGCACGCTCCTTCGTTCCGCCACATATGCAGTCTCTTGGGATAGTTACAGGTCCCCACACTCCTGTAGCAGTATATAATCCACCAACCCCTCGCCCCACTGAGACGCAATTGAATCATTTTCCTCGACAAATCGGGACACGCGAGAAGGAGGCGCTCTGGCATGCTGCTTAATTCAACATGCCGTCGTTTGTTTGAACCATCCGTTTTGAAGTTGGAACAGCAAACTAAAGTGAAACCAACTCCAAAAACGAAGAGCAAAAAGTGTATTTTTCCCTCTCTCTTTTCTTTGTGCTATTCAACAGAACACAAACAATCACCAGTTCTGCTGGACACTCAAAAACAATGTGAAGTTACTTCAAATTACAGTACACTAAATTGTAAATATGTATATAATTGTACATACTTGTTATTCCTTTTTTATTGTTTATAGGAAGCAGATTATTTATGTATTGTACATTTGTCATGTTTTGTTTGGAGACATTCATCTACGTTACAAAAATGTCCATGCTGGAATTTTAGCAACATAGCTGCGGGGCATTTGAAAGGGGATATACCACACACACGCACACACATAGACATGTAAACCAATATAAACAAGAATTGTACATAATAATAATATTAATAATATAATTCAGCAAGAAATATGTTAGAATATTTAACAACCAAAAATTGTAAAAAAGCATATTTTAACTCAGATAAGTAAGGAACGGGCGAGCTAGCTAGTTCCACGTAAAAGATCATTCTAGGTAGAGCCTAACTTTCACCAAGCTAATGAGCAAGAAACTGTAAGCAATAAGGAGAAATAGAAAGAAACGGATATAGAAAGGAACGAGACAGAGATATTGGATCTCTGTCTCGTACGCGTATGCGAAATCTTTTGGAGCATAATATTCTCATACATAATAAGGTAACGCGGCTGAGGACCAATTAGAAATGTCGTTACATTTTGAGACGTGGAGATGAGCGTCACTAGCCTTAAGTATAAAAAGGTGAAGAAAGTTCCAGATTACACCCTCTTATAGAATCTCGGCGACACATTGATACTCTCTGGACGACGGATGCACGTGTGTACATATGGGTGGGAAGCGTGTGCAGTTAGAATAGAATCCTAATTATTATTATTAATAATAATATTATTATTATTATTATTATTATTATTATTATTATTATTATTATTATTATTATTGGAGATGTTATAATGGGAAAAGCTAGCCGCTCATAAGTATTTATTTGATAATGACGACATTTTTAAAGGGAAACGCAGTGTATTTTAATTTGCCTCACCTACGAAAACCCTGAGACCCGTGAAGTTAGTTAGATAGGTAATTGATTAGGAATGGAGAAAACAGCAGCCGACGAGCAGTAATAGCCGAAGACAAGGACACTGCAGCACAGGGTATCAAGCAGAGGAACAAAGCTTTCCAACTACAAATGGTGCACAACACTTTCCCGCTACAGTTTCCTATGCGTGCTCCTGCTCCTGGCACAGCTGCTTCTGTGTTAGATTTATCTTGTGTAATAGTGGGCACTTTACTCTTTGGAATAAGTCCATTTTGACCGATTTTTGGGGCAGTGACCATTTTCCTATTTTGCTGCAGTACCGATCCTCTTCTTTCCATTGTGTGGCGCCACCTCCCTTGCCGCGTCGTAATCTTTCTAATTTTAATTGGAATAATTTTTGTATGCATCTTTTGGAACGTCAGGGGTTGTTATCTGGTTCTATAGGACCCCATAAATACGTTGCGTTTGTTGATATACTTCATGCGTATTTGGATACTTTTCATTCGCCTTACGTACCTCGCGCAGGACGGCGACGTTTCCCTGTTTGTTGAAACGCGCAATGTTCGCTTTATATCGCTTTTTGCAGAAGGGCTCTTGCGGGTTGCCACCGCGTCCTCTCTTTCGATATTATCTCCATTATAAGCAGACAATAACGATGGAAAAACCATATCTCCGTTCTCCAAAACGGCTTGCCCGATTACGGAGGAGTAGTGCCTTAAACCGTGAGACTACACTGAAGGAACTGTGGACTTTGTATCGCTCCTTTAGGGGGTGACTTTCCTGCGTGTAGCCTCCCGTGTTCTGTGGATCCCGATATTCTCACCAACTTTTATATTAGTATACGTCTAACTCTGCACCGTCTGCTGCAACTGTGTTTTCGCAGGCTTCCATACCAGCGGATTCTTTGTTGATACCCTTCACCCTGATAGGCCTTGCCGTTGTCTTATCTGGTACCAAATCCAGCTCCCAAGGTCCCGACAAGATATCCTATGCGATGCTCCGGCAACTGCCGCCTTCTGAGAAAGAGCAGCTTCTTCTTTGTTATAATTACTTTTTACCACTGGTGCTTTACCCAGCACCTGGCAATACTTAACGTGCCACCCATTTTGAAACCCGGAAAATTTCCCACTGTTCGGTCGAATTATCGACCTGTTGCGTTATCTTCTTGCCCCAAGAAAATGTTAGAACTTCTTCTTGCCCAACGCCTGTATCACTCACTGGATGGAACTACGTAATTTGTTTCCTAAATGGTACAATGCCTTCTGCAGGGGCCTTTCTACTCTCGATAGCCTATCTATACTGGTGATTGACGTTTAATTGTCATTTCAGGAGCATGCTGACCTCGATGGTTTTGACTCCGTCCCCCTACCTTTACCTTTTAGTTGTATGGCCCATTTAGGTGTAGCGGCTCAGTTGTGTAACGTTTTATTTCGGCTTTTTTAGGATCGCCGTATTATTGTGTGTTCTGGGAATACTGAGGTCGGTCCTCGCACTACCGATGAAGGTCTGACTCAAAGTTCTTGGCTTAGTCCGCTCGTATTTGTAATTTACATCTCTGAATTGGAGGAGGTGGTACTTCCCCATGCCTGTCTGCAGGTGTTCGCAGATGATATTGCCATATACGCGCCCGGCGGCACTGCAGGCAATCCTCGTGATTCCTGGATCAAAGCTATAACAGCTTTAAACAGATGGACGGACTCCCATGGCATCACGGTGAACATCGAAAAAACCGCTCCTCTTCGTTTTTCTCGTACCTGACGACGACGGATCGACTTACTCCAGTATCCTGTGACTGATAACAGGTACGTGAGGTTACCACTTTGCATTTTCTAGTATTAACATTGGATCGACGGCTTAACTGGAGAGTGCATATTTCCCGGTTAGGTCACAGACTGGAGAGTAGGTTTCACTTCTTTCGTGCATTGTTATGGAATAACTGGGGCTTACACCCCGATGTGCTCTTACACTTATATAAGGCCGTCGTGTAGGGGATGATTAAGTATGGTGATTTTTTATGGGGTGCCAACACCAGTGGCGCTTTATTGCCATTACAGGTTTGTCTCAATCGCTTTCACCGACTTGTGGTGGAGTACGCGCATTCTACACCTATAGTGGTAATGCACACTGAATTAGATCTCACCCCCTTGTTACATTTGGCCCCCGTAGTGGCTTAACACTGTCTTTTTGCTCGTTGGGAATGCTCCACCTTTCCATTATTTCCCAGGTTACAATTGCTACTGAAACTTTGTCTGGAGGGGAGGTTACGCAGGAAGTTGTGACATTGTTTACATGGAAATTCATGAGATAAACACTAGACAAAAGGGTAACATCCATCATTCCAGTGCAAAGCTTTCTTGCTTTCAGAAAGGTGTATATTATGAGACCATAAAAAATTTAATACTCTCCCTAATGATCTTAAGAGAAAATGTGACAACTTCAATGTCTTTAAAACTGCTGTTAAAGAGTTCCTATGTTCAAAAGCATATTATTCTGTACAAGATTATCTGAATGACAAATTATCCTGATGATAATACATATATAGCTCTCTAAGTAGTATTAGTAAATATTAATGAGAATTGCCAGCTATATTTGATACCTGCTCCTAAATTAATGAAAGTATTTAAAGTTTGTATATTAAGAACTGACATTAAATGCTATGCATTACAAATCAAATACAACAAAATGATGAGACGAACAAAGGTACAAGCCTAGTGAAAGTTAAAATAACTGTTCTTGTCTATAAATATGTTAACCTTAATACGGTAGGGAGGTATTCGACTTTGTACGAAACTACACCTGATTTGTTTCATTTTATATATAACATAATTATTTTATTTTAAATGTTCTGTATTCTATGTAATATATATATATATATATATATGTAACTATATTGTACATTTCCTTGACACGCATATAGTATGTCTCTATTTTATTTCAAGTTATTCTGTGTAATATTCATATTTATATGTAATTTTTGTATATTTCCTTGACATGTTCTATGTTCACAAGCCTTTATATCTGCTAGTGAACTCACAGAATGCAATCCAATCTAATCTTGTCCATCTTGAGAGGTTACTCTTTCCTTTCTAGTCACGCCAGGTATATATTTCGTGGCATGACGTTTTCTTGCTATTCCTTTTTACGAGTATGCTACGGGTCTCCATACAATTTCATATATATTAAGGCCTGTGCACGTGTCCTTGATTACCCTGTAGCATTTCGGGCATATTTATTATTCCATGCTACTATTCCCACCATAGGCGACGGTCGCCTGACTTTCTATACAGATGGTTCTCGACAGCTAAACACACCAGAGTGGGATCTGTATTTTTCTCAGTTGAGTTGGATGCCCGTCGCATTTTTCTCCTTTCAGATTTTTGATCGAAACATTTTGCTGAATTCTTTACTATATATGAAGTGCTAGAGTTTCTTCAGGATACAACTAACAGCGATTGTTTACACTGGCTCCATGAGTGTCTTGCACACGCTTAGTTAACCCACGCTTTTACCACATACTAGCTGGTATGTACAGGCTCTTAAGCCGCTTCACCTTGCTTTGGTTACTGGGAGGGTGCTCTTTCCTGGATTCCGAATCATTCGGGCATCTTCGTTAATAAGACTGCTGGTCTCATAGCTAAATCATCTTGCGCGCTCTGTAACATTTTTCCGGTTGCTGTACCACCGCAAGATTTGTTATGCGCTGATCGAGGTTTTATTCTCTCCGCCTGGCTGCAAAATTGGGAGGACTTTACTCGTGTGGAACATGTTTTTGGCCTTATCTTCCACCACCGTTACCCCTAAACCGCCATTGGTTTGCTTCTTTTCGCTTTCCTGGGCACATTCTTTCCCAGATTTCACGGGTGCGTGTGGGACATTGTTACATCCCGGTGTACTTGAATTGCTATCGTTCCGGGTCGACACGTTATTGCTCCTGTGGTACCAGGAGGCCACTTTGGACCACTTCATTTTCGGTTACCAGAGAGTGCTGCACTGTCACAGGTTTTATGCCGAATTATATTCCCTCCAGTTGCGTTTTCCTGCGTCAGTGAGATACTTGTTGTCCTTAAATAATAAGCGGGTCCTCCAGGGTCGTCCTCCATGGTATAGTGTTTACCATGCTAGCCTCTAGTTCCCGAGGTTGCGGGTTCAAACCCGGCTGAGAGACTTAGCATGGCTTTTTTCGGAAGGGAATTAAAGCCAGTGTTCTGGTGTCGTAGATTTATGGCACGTAGAAGAACCTCAAGCCTGATAAAAAGGCCAATGAGCAAAATTACCGGTCGTTCACGCCCAATGTAGTATGTGACGCTAAGGACCACAGCAGTTAAATAGTGTCCGTAAATAAAACTGAATTTAATTTTTTGTGTACTCCAGGCGCTTTTTCGTGACCTACAACGTTGCTGTTATAAGTTTTAACTTTTCTTTTGGTTTTCTGTAATACTCATACGTCCACCTATTTTCATGTCATGTCTGTGTGTGGGTAGATATTTTCTGCTGACACGCATCTTGTACCTTTCCTTTTTCTCTTTCATGTTTTTGTTTCATTTGTTATGTTTTTCTCCCTCCCCGTTTTGTTCCACATTTCGGTTCCTTGTGCTGCAGTGTGACCTTCATCCCTTGTCTGTTTCTGAGAAATTGATTCTTAGTATGAGTGTTTTTTCTATTAACGGTTTTATATTTCTTCTTGTCTAATTGGTCACATTTTCTGTAGCGTTTAACGGTTAGTGTGGTCGTATAGCCTTCGATAACGTTCCTGCCAGCAACAGAAAAGAAGCCTTTGTTGTTTTAATGTACAAGGAAAACTTGCCGTTTAAGTACAAATAGTGTGAAAATTCCTGTTTATTTTTGTATTTTCCGTTGTAGTGGGAGTGATCTCTTTATTTCTTCTGTGTATTTGAGTTTCTATATATGACTTCACCAAAAGGAATATTCAAGAAGGAAACAGGTTCTGCAGAGCAAATTCTGCTCCAATTGTAGGGTCAGCAAGTGAGGTTAGATAAAAGGTTACTGAATGAAGCTCTTGTGCCACACCACCTAGTAGTTCGAAAAAGGAACTTGATGCTAGAGAAGTGCACAATATTGAAAATCCAAGTGCTATTATCTTGCTATTGGAGTTTAGTACACTGAAGTCAGTGTTGCATGAAATAGTATGCTATAATTTGTGTAGAGGACAGATTAATATTACTGAAGATATCTCCAAAAGAAATGGTTTGCCTTGCAGCCTGAATGTGTCTTGTTTTAACTGTGGACAGAAAAAAGAATTCTGAACCTCAGAAAAACTAAAAAACCATGATATTTCTGAGACAAATATAAGGCTTTTCTGTGGTGCGATGCATTGGTAAAGGTCATACTACTGGCAAGACTTGTGTGCTTTACTAAATCTGCCACGTTCCTTATTAGCACCTCTAAGTATGCAGATATTTTGGGGAACGCACTGAAATTAAAAGCAGAGGACCTAACGGAGGCAGTAGAAGAAAGCGGTAGGAATACAGATATCAGCATAGCATTCGATAGATCGTGGCAGAAAAGAGAATACCAGTCCAATCGTTCGTGCTCAGCTGCCACTAATATTAAAACTGGCAAGATTCTTGATGTAGTGGCATTGTCAAAGATTGCCATGGTTGCAGCACAGCTGGAAATGATGCTGATAAGAAAATACTGCATGAGCCAAAATGTCAGAAGACTTAAGAGTAATCCAGTGGAAGGATGGAAAGTGCCTTTTCTGTGAACATTTTCCAGCACTCTCAAATAGAACGTGGGGTCCGCTGTGTTGAATTCATTGGGGGTGGTGACTCAAGTTCATTCAAATCCGTAGTTGACAGCAGGCACTATGGTGATTTGGCACCAAAAGGTGAGAGTGTGCCTGCCATGTAAGGAAGAAAATGGACACGCGGCTCCGAAAAATAGGCAAGAATTTTGAGAAAAAACTATCAGATGGTAAAACAATCCGGACATTTGACTGGTAAGATAATCAACCAGTTTACTGAGTACTACGGTAAAGCCACAAGAAGCAATAAAAAGCTTGTTGGAAATTCAGAAGGCAGATTGAGCAACGTATTTCCGTAAAGCATCTACAGATGGTAAGTCGCTGCAAAACTTTTGTTCGATTGAATGGTGCAATCATCGAAAACCTGAAGCAGCATGGACACTATCGTAATACATTCACACCAACACTATCCCCAAAGCTGTTATGTTAGCAATTATTCCAGATTATAGAGATTTAGCCCATTCAGGTTTATTGAAAAAATATCTTACAAGAAAGACACAAAATGTGAGCGAGTCCTTCAGTAACGTCGTGTGGACATCAGTCCCCAAAAATATGTTTGTAGGACTAAGAACTTTGAGGCTTGGGGTGCACAATGAATTATCACCTTGAATAGTGGTAGTGGAGGCAGAATAAAAGTTTTAGTGCATCTTGGTGTGAAGATTGGTTGGAATAAGTCTTTAGACCCTCCATGAAACTGATACCCATCGAGTTTCAAAAGTAAAGATTATCGCCAGTACTATGCCAGAAGCAGCATGGTCTCTGAGAAGAAGAAGAAGAAGACGGAAGAGATTGCAGCGTTATGAGGCTCAAGGAGATGAGGATTACAGTGCTGGAGGACTTTAGCTTGTTTCCTTCAAAAAGTTTGTTTTTGTATAAAAAAAACATTTTAATTGCATTTATTGAAGAACTAGGTTTTTTGCATAAGTTTCCCGTTATGCATGAGTCTGTAAATGCTATCGCTTTGAAACTTTGCCACATATTTATGATATTATTTTGATGATGTGTACCTATTAACCCTCCGTTGGTCGCTAGAGGCCTGGGAGACCCCTGGCATTATATAAATGTTATAATTTTCGAACGAACGCACCTATGGAATTGCCTGACTAGGACATCTAACATTGCACCTTGCGCGATTATTTGCTGCAGCGATAACCTTATCTGTTTATTTATTTGGCTGGAACAATGACTAATCATCAGTTACGTGTCGCACAGGTCAATCCGCGCGCCTGCTCTCGTTACATTTTATTGACAGATTTGTTTCTCATTAGCTGTTGTACAATATTGCTTTGCTATTGCAAGGAGCTGTTACTGCTTCGTCATGAATACGAGTAAAAGGTACGATCTACAAAATCCGAAGATTTTGCGATGATGATGATGATGCCTTGCCCATGGATGACAACTTATATGAATCAGATGATTCTGAATCTAAAGATAAACTCCAAACGAGATCTTTAGATTCAGAAACTGACCATGAAGATGAAGAGGAAGACGATGAAAGCAGCTTGTGTGATAACATGTATTTTATAGTTAACATTATATGCTTATCATTATTATTATTATTATTATTATTATTATTATTATTATTATTATTATTATTATTGACAATACATTCAGTTGTTATTTACAGGAAGAGATAGAACAAAATGACAAAATAAACAACTTGGAAAATAACACAGACAAGGGCTCACAATATAGTGACCAAACCTCCTGGTGTGGTAGGAGCTGCCTAAAATGCGAAAACGGAAATTGATTGTTGGATCCTTTTATTTACCGAAGATATAGTTGATTTGATTGTTGAAAGCTCAAATACTTACATTAGCAGTGTGCAGCACACATTTGATCGTGAAAGAGACAGCAGACCTACAGATGTAATAGAAATAAAAGCATTCCTAGGCTTATTGTCCGTGGCAGGAATTTTTCGTGATGGACGCCAGAATATTCACGATTTTGGAGAACCGATTATCTTTGAACTCCTCTATTCCGAATGTCTATGTCCGAAAAACGATTCAGTTTTCTAATACGCTGTATTCGCTCTGATGACAAAAGCTCAAGACTGGAGCGACGAAGATTGGATAAATTGGCTGCTGTTAGAGAAATGTTTACATTGTTTTTGAACAACTATCAGAACCTTTATTCTCTTGAACAAAATGTTACTGTCGACGAACAGTTGCCGGCATTTCGTGGTCGATGTGGTTTTAGGCAATATATACCATCCAAGCCAAACAAGTATGGCATAAAGATATTCTGTTTGAGCGATGCAAAGCAGTTTTATACAACTAACATGGAGATTTATTGTGGACAGCAGCAGGACTGACCATATTTGCAACCTAACTCGCCAGAGGCTGTAGTGCTGAGACTAACTGAACTAATCCCTGGCACTGCAGATAATTGGTTTACCAGTGTATCACTGGTGAATGAATTGCACAAAAAGCAACTTTCTTTCGTCGGTACAGTGCGAAAGAACAAACAAGAGTTACCCACTAATTTCACTTCTCCAAAAGGTTGCAGTCAGTACGAAAGCATATTTGGTTTCACAAAAAAATGAAACACTTGTTTCATATGTTCTAAAAAGGGTAAAACAGTAGTTTTGCTCTCAATTCCACATGTTTTATCCAAACAGTTATCAGAAGGTGCTGAGAAAAAGCCTGAAATAATCCTGCATTACTACGACACTTAATCTGGAGTTGATGTAGTAGATAAACTTTGTGCTACATACAATGTAGCCAGAACAACGAGAAGGTGGCCCATGGTAATTTTTTATCATATCTTGAACATTGCAGGTATTAATTCTAGGTTTATCTTCCTTGGAAACCAAAATAAATATTCCACAAGGAAGGAGTATTTGAAAGCATTATCTTTGGCTTTACTGTTGTAACAGCTACAAAGGAGAGCAACAGCATCAAGTTTACCCGGTGATTTGAATGGTCTTTTGACAAAATACAAACCTGAAGAATCTGGCGTAGATGAATTGTCAAATACACCGCTATGCACATTGAAAAGGAAACGATGTCAACCCTGCAACAAAGACAAAATGAACTGCAAAACTAAATATGCATGAGGGAAATGCAACACCCCCTGCGTTTGAACAAACATGCTAAAATTATTTGCGATAGTTGCTTAGTCGGGAAAAACACGGGTGGGATAGTAGATGATTCTGAGTCAGTGAACATTTGAAATTACAAATTGTATGTATACCTGAAAATGGCAAAGTATTTCTTTATACTTACTGTAATACAATTTATAAGTATATATACTCATACTTTAGCTTGTATTTTTATGTTGTAAGATAATACCTACTAATGAAAGCCATGTACGCTTAATCTAAATAAAGGTAAAAATAGGAAAAAAGAATACACGAAAGAAAATAAAAATGCAAACAATAACTACAAAAATATAGCGCGGGTCTACTAGGCCCCGCGCGACGGCGTTCTACCAAAGCGCGCGCCTGACGGAGGGTTAAGGAGCTAGGACAAAATTAGACTACTTAAAAAATAAAACGTTAAGAAAAAGCTAGAAAAAACTAGCAATCGAAAATAATTTACAGTCTACTTCAGATTCACGATATGGTTACTGAAAATAGATTAGTAAATTGCAATCATATGCACCTGTATTCTGTAAACGTTTCAGTGCATTAACTTTAATGCTCCTTAAGAAAATGGGAACTGAATTTGGTAAATTTAAAATTACAAGGATAGGCATTTCATGCTCCTCTCACAGTCTTTTAGTAGGACATACCCTCCCTACAACGAGGTTAAATAGTGGGCGGTATAAATAAAAGCAGGCATTGGCTCATAGCTCAGTATTTCCAAGCAATGTTTCGGTTTCGTATAAATAGAATGTGTCTCCTCAACCTCCCCGCGAGCAACTGCTTGCTGGCCTTAATCGTTTAGTTGCGATATGGTGTAAATAAGAAGAATCTCTGCTGCACAAAAATTTTCTGACTATCCTTCATAAACGTCAATGACGCCACTTTACTGACTGACTAACTGATACAAACAAAAGCATCGTCACCTCGTCGGAGCGATCTATGAGTCACGGGTTTATCTCTTCGGAATATCCTATTTATTTAATCGGCAAAATCCCTGATTCAAAAACAACGTACGTTGCGAAAGCATTCACATAGGCGGGGATAGCTAATGAAAAATGAGAACAATTATTTCACTTTTAGCCAGCGTTAAATTATTTTAAACATTTTATGTGCATTGTACGTATTCAAGAATCTCCTAAAAGTTTATCAGAAAGCAAACTTCCCCTACATTACCCTCTGAAACACTTATCGCTCCAAAATCCCCCTAGGGCAGGTGATTATCCCGGTTTTTATTTTGAAACCACCAAGCTGGCAGTGCTGGAACAGATATGGATTTAGTGTGCAGTAGTTCAAACAAATGGCGCACACACAGAGGTTTGTGCCTTATTTCCAAGAGGTTCACCAGTCACTAACGCATACCTTTGCCAGCCATTACTGTGTGGGGGGGCCAGGACTTATAGGTGTATATCTGGATGGATTAGTTTGTTAAATTAAATTGAGTTTATTTGTAGGCGCTCCTTCACCTCTATGGTTCTTAGCGTCCCATTCTATATTGCGAGTGAAAGACCGGACATTTTGCTCAGAGGCCTGGTTATCAGGCTTGAGGTTCTTTTACGTGCCATAAATCAACGACACGGGATCGCCGGCTTTACTTCCCTTCCGAAGGAAGGCATACTAAGGATTTTTACGTCCAAACAAATCCATCCTCTTCCGCCGGGTTTGAACTGCAACCTCGGAAACTAGAGGTTTTATTATGTGATATTTAGCATAAGCTCTTGTTGCATCTTTTTCTTTCTTTTTGCCTTGAGAGTTCTCTTTGTTTGGGCTGCTTAAAGGTGAGATCTGTTTTATTTTCGTTTGGTTTCCCTTAGGGCACATAATACCCATGCCTGCGAACCCATTCAGGAAGTACCGACAGAGAAATGGAAACAGTGTTAGAAACAAGTGATTTACTTTCTGAAATTATAAATGCTGAATCGTTCAATGCCGATACCCACTCCAAGCCTAACTCAGGCTGTGCAGTAGAATGGGGACAATGTTGTGCAGTAAACTGCTGCTAGTAGCATGCAGGCGAAAGCTCGTCTTTGTTATCAATATACAGAGCTCTAGCCTTACTTTGTTATTGTACGCAGCAATTATAAGAATATCCGAAGCTTTCACTCTTTTAAAATATCAAAATGTCTGTTTTCCAGGCCAAAGGGCTGACGCACAGGCATAAGAGTGGTTTAAACTGTTCGAAGTGCATTTCAATACTTTCTAACATGCCAATAAGTTTCTTGGCTTTAACTTTGATATTGTTCATGATACGCGATCCCACATACCCTTTTATAATTTATCACGGGGTTTTACATGGCATGGACCTCGACATCACTGCAGATGAACACACTATCATTCACAAATCAACTAACTGTATAAAATGCGTACCGTTTCGTCGCCATCAGGAAAATGGGCTACTCAATATATTCCGACAAGCATTCTTAAAGTGACTTTCCCGGGCACAGTTATTGCCTAGCGTTGTCTATATTTATTATCAACGCTTCCAGGTAGAACCTCAACAGAAAGGTTCATAATACGCATTGATTATGGTAAATACTACCACAGTAAGAAATTTTGTCGCTATATGAAACGCTGTCTGAAGTGTGGCCAGGATCATTTGGTCGCGCAGTTGAATTATCTTTCAGACAATTTACATTGCGTTAATTGTAAGTAGGCACATTCTGCAGCGGAGACGCGTAAACGACCGGAGTATATGTTAGAGACGGGAATCCTTGTTAAGATACCGAGTTGCCGATTTATAGATTCGAGGCCCGCCAGCTACTTACTGGCAAAACGTATAAGCCGATATGGTTCATGTACAGAGGTTTAGAAACGATTCTAGGCAGGAGTAAGTGTTTTCGGTGCTGTCTGAGAGGTCTGCACAGCATCCAGGACCGGTAACCCCTTCGCATTGAATTTGGGGGGATGCCGACAACCTATCCACCAAACGTAAAAATGAACCAACTACGGAACCCGCATCACAAGATTGTGCATTGGCTCGCGGATTCCCCGTCTCTTTTTCTACGGCATCTTCTGAGTTTCGAGAACACGGTGCAAATGCACGGGTTGTAGGAGTGGCTTCTGCTTTTTGTCGCAGGATAGACGATATTCGTCGGCGATGGCCGAAGTTTCAGACAGTTGTAACTCACGGGAAATACATGTCTTGTATCCGCCCCGCAAGTGCCCCTTCAACATCCCAAGGAACGGACGTTCATAACATTAAACGAAGCCTGGAAAAGCTTTGGGCATAAGAGCAGGTGGGGAGGAGGCAGTACTGATTTTCTTCAGTAGAACCCCATTCAAGGCCGAACGATGCTTCTAAGCGATACGAAGAGAGCTGATGGTTCTTTTGGAGATCCTGGTGCAGTTCCACAAGTACTTTTATGGATACGAATTTCACCTCCGAACAAACCATCCCATAAGTTGTCTTTTGGGATTTCGCAAGTTGGAAGGACAGTAGGTCCATTGGGTCTATCGATTGCAGGACTGTAACCTTACCTCGGAGCACCGGGCAGGAGAACGTGATTCTAATGTGAACGAAGGCCGTGAGAAGAAAATTGCAACCGCTGTGCGCAGGTCGAGGCAAAAGACAGTTCGCAGCCTTACTCCCGATCACTGTGCAACTTGCAGTCGGTTGGGATGAGGAGACCTTTTAGATGGAGCATCTGGAGGATCGATATATAGGGCTGATCCTAGCGGATAAAAAATCTGGCGAACGACCTTAATGGGGCCCAGGTCGCTTCCATAGGCGCGATCTGTGTGAGCTATTGGGCACAATGGAACTCCCTGGTGGTCATGAATGGTGTGCTAAAGAGAGTGCGAGAGTCCACAGACGGGAAAACCAAGGTGGAACCACTGATGCTACCGAGGAGCACCTGAGGGAAGTCCTCGAGGACACTCATGTCGGTACTATCTGAGGGTACCTGGGTGTAAATAAGGATTTGGAGAAGCTACGTCGCTGATGTTATTCGTTGTATCTTCGAAGCGACGTGGAGAGATGGTTCCAGCTATTCGACATCTGCGTTGTATCCCATGGGTCCCACACCCGCAGCTGTGCCCGAATGCAATAGTACAGTGTCGTAGCACCATTCCAAAGAAATGCTATCTACTTGGCAAGCCGTTTGCTTAAGATAGATGCGGGAAATCTCTACATTCTACTGCCTATGGTCTATTTCAACAAGTGACCGGAGGTTTATGCGATCCCCAATCATGAGTCTTTGACTGTGGCTGATTCACTGGTGCACAGCTTCTTCTGTTGGTAAGGAGTACCCCATGAGCTTCATAGTGATCAGGGGATTAATTTGAAACTCAGTCTTATGAGAGAGTTGCTCCAGCCCCTCGGATACACAAGGCCGGTATAACCCCGCTTCATCCAAGGTCGGATGGAATTGTGGAGTGCTATATCAAGACGGTCAAGGACCACCTCCGGAAGGTGGTATCCAGCCATTACCGAGATTCGTATGTGCACGTGGCATTATTCCTTCTGACCTACCGAACATCATTATACGAGTCCACTTGTATGACACCAACCGGTCAATATGGTGTTCGAATGGGAGTTACAATTACCATGTGATCTGCTGCTTAGCGCCGCGGGATACACAACACCCTTATAACTTCGTTTCAACCACAGTCAGACGGAAAAGTGGAGTGCTATATCAAGACGGTCGAGGAGCACCTCGAGAAAGTGTGTTCGAGCCATCAGGAGACTGGTATTTGCAGGTGCGACTATTCCTTCTAACCTAGCGAGCGTCATTATACGAGTCCACTTGCATGATGCCGGCCAATATGGTGTTCCGGTGGGAGCTATGACTACCATGTAATCTGTTATTCTGGCGCACCTGTTGATGCTGACCAGTCGGTTACGGATTATGACGTGACTAACGGACAGGCTGGAAAACAATCACCAATTCCCAGGGAGAACCTGTACCTGACAAATGATAGGATAAAGGCACGCGCTATGACCGTCTAACGAGCAGTGCCGGATTTCAGGTGGGATCCTGTGTGGCTCTATCAAGAGGACTAAAGGCAAGTCGTCGAAGTTGCAGCGTTCCTGGGACACCTCATATAAGATAACTACTCGTATCAACGATGAGGTATATCGCATTCGGCGCCAACCCCATGGGAAGCTGAAAGTGGTCCATTGCATGCCTTGCTCCATATCATGGAGATACTCAGGAAGACCAGGTCTGAGGAGAGAGCTATGTGCCGAATCTGGCGGCTGCAAGCACTGGGGAGCAACATGTGCTTCAGTGCTCGCCAGCGATTTGTTCGAGAGGGAGAGGGACCGGTGCTCTCTGCCCAACATAAGTACCAGGAACGCTTTCGAGAAGCGACCAGATATCCTTGGCGCTTCTTTTAACCCCACCTCTCGCGAATATTTTGTAACCCTCCGACTGTTATAGATAAGCGAGAGTGTTTGCGAGTGCGTCAGTTAATAAGTAAATAAGTGAGTTAATGAGTTCCTGTTGGTAATTCGACATAAAATGCTGTTCTCCGAGTTATGATTTACAGTGAGAACTGCTACTGTGAGCGATTAGAGATCTTGTTTTCGATGCTCCAGTGACAGAAGTGGAAGGGAGCAGAGGCTCTTCGCGGGTGATTCATTTTAGCGCTACGAGCAAAAAAGGTGAAGTGACAGTGAAGACAAACTATGGCACACTGGTAAAGCAAAGCGATAGTGAAACTGAACTAAGCCAGACCAGAAAAGAAGTCTCTTTGAAAACTGAATTAATACACACTATATCTGCGTATAGCATCTTACTGGAAAGGATCTAAGCTCGTAATACCCTTGCACTGTTTTCTCTTCTTTCCAAAAGTTTCTAATCTTGACAACGATTGCTAATTTTATTCCTTTTCGTACCTTTGTTTCTCTATCCTAACCACGTCATTCTTACCGATTCCTGCAGCACGCGAGGTTCTATCAAGTACCTTGTAAATCGAAATTAGCTCTCCCCGCCGTTTAATTTTTCGTCATCAAAATATTCCTATTGGAGCATGTTATTTCACACGCCTGTCGATTACCAAATAAATTTTTGTTTCGTTCCCGAGAACGCTTATTTTTTCTGGGGGGGCTGTCTGACCTCTGCTACCATTCTTGGGCACCATTAAAAGTATATGTAATTGTAAATTCTCACAACACAACCCTAAAACGTGTAGCCTACAAGGCAATTACCATACTCAAATGGAATGATGCAAGGCACTTCTCACTACAAAAGAAGCTTCTAAACTGGTGCAAGAATGCTACAGGACAGTAGGATATACGAAAACTTATTATTTATACTGCAATAATAGTAGATAAAAGTCCGTGTTAGTGTAACCTATGCATCTCAGGCACATGCTAATCACGTGTTCCGAACTGGCAATACGGAGATAGTGTATATATTGCTATAGAAACGTCCTAGCTCTAATTGGTTCATCTACACGTTGTTATGAGCATCGCTGTGGCGTTTCAATCCCCCTCCATCATTTTAAAGCTCCGTCCCATATGTCAATCACTCCCTTAACGTGCGCGGATTATACCGGTAATAAGAATACCTTGAAATCCTTTAAAAGTGATCTCAGTCCCTAAGGTTAATGAAAGCAAGGAATTTACTATAGCATTTTCTGCAACACCGAAATTATTTACAACATATGTATGAAGAAAGTTGCAGCATTCGACGAGGTTATCGCTTAACGATTTCTGATTGACATAGTTTATCTTATTTAGCGTTGCGTATAGATAACTACAAAAAACGTCGTCTCTTTGATTAATGCTCATTATTAATGTTTTCACTGCATTCAATTAGTCCATAATGCTTAAATAAGAAATCTTAAGATGCTTCGAAGTTTCTATGAGAAGGTTACTAATGTAAGAAAATTAATTAAAAGACGCTACAAGTATAAATACTTATCTGCTTCCTGATCACTAAAGTTTTTGTTCAATACCTTAGTGTCAGCAATTCCAAAATATAATTTTAGTCCATCTCTTCAGTTGGCAAACACTGAAAGTTCGCATTCATTTTCATAAATCTCATTTCTGCGCAGAACTATTTTTGCCATAACCAACACCGCTATTATGTGCACAATAAGCAGATATGCCATTTACATTCAATGAACTGCTTTTCAGACTAGTCATTAGACTGCGAATTCCACAAACTGTCTCATTAGATGTTCAAAAGTCTAGCAGTTTGTTCTGATTGTCATTTTCACGTTTAAATGATGTTACATTACACTACAGGAAATATTTTTCTGTTCCAGTAACGCTGGTCGGCACCAAAATCCTCTTGAAAAAGGTGATTCTTATGGTTTTCAAAAAGCTGAATCTGAATTTGAAAACCAAATTGCTCTAGCCCGTACCATTTTTAAAAGAGTCATAAATTTACATAAATAAAATTAAGATTTCGTCTGTGCATTTGAAATTTTGGGCTGATACTTTGTTTTTATCTCGATTGAGCAAGTAATGACGAATGATAACTTCGTATGTAACTGTAAGAGATAAATGTGCATTCCAAATATGCGTAAACATAGCCAAGTTCACTTTTATCGCTAAAAATAAAACCTCGTTACTTGCATTCAGAAAGAAGCTGCTACCGATGCCATGAAAAATCTCTCAACATCGTCATAAATAAAGTAAGTACAATAATTAAATAACACTCATAATTCTGGAAGCAATGATAAATCGCTTAGCTGAATTATTTGAGTTATGAATTTTCTGGTTAGAATTTAACATGTCGATACCTCAGGACAAGAGTGATACAACTCAAAAAATGGCAATTTTGAGCTACTTACACCGTTATACTCCACATACAATGCCCTTCATTACCTAAAAGTGTTGTATCTCCAACTCTTTATTAACATGGTTGTTTTTGACATAATTCACTATAGTATTGGACATAATGTGATCTTAGTTCTGTGCAAGAGTGTAACTTTTTGAGTAACACTTTAACACCCATTGGAGCAACATGATTATAGTGCAACATTTGTTTATTTTAAATTGTACCAGTTTTGGATGAATAATCATGAAAGCGTGTTCACACTAACAATGGATTTGAGCTTGCTGTACTCCGCAATGACTGTTAAGAATTACTGAATGTTTGGTTTCTTGCTCACATGTAAAATGGATTGCTACAGAGGTAGAGCATGGTGTCTTTGTGCTTAAACAGAGATACTAACTTTCTGGATGAAAGCAGATAAAGCAGCCTTGCTCCATCTTTGATTGAATTAAAGGTAGGTATGGTTTTGGTACTAATTATAATTATAGGTTAGTATCTGAATACTTTATTTGTATCAAATAATGTATAAAATGCCTTACTGAATATGTCTTAATCTTTCCTATTTTTCGGACAGTGGATCCTGATTTTGTTAATGATTTCCTCACCAATTAATTTGTAACAAATGAGGTCTATAGCAGCTAAGCCTTACAGATACTATTGATTTTAAAGCATTTCTTTGTTCTCTTTTGAAATACCAATAAACTATTTTACATGGCATTTGATTTTAACCTTTACATTGTGGACGGCAAGTGTTTTAACAAATTACTTATAGTATACGTAAGCCATACACCCAACACACTAAATTATAAACCGATTTTCATGCAATAGACTGAGGAAAACTCATAAAATAATGGAAATGTCAGCAAGAAGCTCTATAGGGTGAAATTAAAAATCTGGCTACACTTATAGACCAAGGGTATCCAAATACAACTAACGCAACTAGTGATTGTTGTTAGTACCAGCTTAAAAGTGGTGGATTTTCTTGTGATTTCGCAATTGGGAATAAGTTCCTAAATGTTTCAAGAATTATTTTCAGCTAATTTGAGAGGATTTAATAACTGTTATATAATTTTGGCCATTACAGGTTCCAGAATAATGTTGCCGCAATGATGTAATGATTCCTGAGCAACAAAAGAAAGAAAATGATGCAAAGCATCAGGCAAGTGACAATATAGAACTGAAGAATGCAAATAAATTCAATACAATATTTTAACAGTATCTAATATACAAACCTGCGTTTCAAATAATCAGTGCGGCAATCCAAGATTTACATGAAATTCCGCAGGAATTAAATGCCAAAGAATGGACAAATGATACTGAACACTTGAATACATAAAGCAATAATTGTTGCTACCATTGACATCAACAATATAATTATTTTTATTAGATAATTTTGTTTGTAAGAGTAAGACCTTGGTCTACAAGAAAGAGATTAGAATTCAGATCATTTTAATTGCATGCTGTAAATTGATGAAGATACCTATATTTTTACAACTAATGTTCCTGTTTATTAATTTTACAGCCTCGAGTAACAAATCCTTGATACCTGAGGAGTAACAAAAATCCATACGTGGAAAACGAACATTCGGAAACACAAATTGAATTCTGGTAAGCAATATTTGAACTTTAAAGGTAATCGTATGCCACCTTGGCAACATAAACCAGGTAGGGAGAAAATTCCATGTTGAAGTACCCCGAAAAAATGACAACTCTGCAAATAAATTATACAAGTTGAAACTTCTGGAACATGGGTGGCATTCTGCTGCAAAGAGAATTCATTGCAAGACAAGCAAATGTCATAGATCCTAAATATCGATATCCCAAGTATAGAAGTGAACAATCTAAAAACTTTTGGTACTATTTTCAGACAAATGACAAAAGTATTCGAGTTTGTAAAAAAAAAAAAGGTTCTTAGAAACTTTTGGTATCAGTCATAGGTACATAAATACAATGTGGAAGGAGATGAGTGGTGAGGGAATGATTGAGGCAGATAAGAGAGGAAAATATAAGCATAAGAAAATATTGAATGAACAAAGGAAAAAGGCAATCACAGAGCACATAAGTTCATTTGAAGGAATAGAATCCCATTACTGCAGATCTAGAACAAAAACGGATATCTTAGTGGGTCGCTAAATATCTCGCAAATGTATGAACTATATAAAGAAGTGTTTCCGAGGAGGTGCTCAACCTATTAGGAAACATCACGATGTGTCAGTTTTTGATAGTTGTTTTTACATTTGATTTTATAAACCGAAGAAGGATCAGTGCACTCTTTGTACAAATTATAAACAGGGGAATCAGGTAGAGAGAAAATAAATTGAAGGTGAATATGAAAAACAAATGAAAGAAAAATTACTCTGCAGAGAAGAGAAATAGAGGGATAAGGAGCAGTATAGTAGTGACCACAAAAGTGCAATTCATTGTTTTGATCTTGAAGCAGCACTGCCACAACCTTGTGGAGAATGTTCATCGCTCTATTATAAAAAACTATCGTTCTTTTAATTTAAGTGTATTTGGTGTAACAGCTAAAGAGGCAAATTGATTTTATTGGCATGAAGGGATAGCAAACAAGGATTCTAACGAAGTAAGTACATTCTGATGAAGTACATTCAAACGAACAGGAAAAAAGGTATCCGTAAATTTGTATTTTACTCTGACAACTGCATTGGGCAACACTAAAACAAGAACTGTGCAGCTTTACTAATCTATGTAGTTAGGCACATAGAAATTGATTTCATTATTCAAAAATATTTAATAAAAGGCTATACACAAAATGAAAATGATTCTGTACATGCTAATATTGAAAGATAACAACAAAGAGTCCTGAAAGCTGACATGACCACACATCCTTCACAGCGGGTAACTGTACTGCAGCTTGCCAAAAAGAGTTACAATGCGCACAAAATGACTGAAATGCCTACTTATGATTTTATCAATTTCAAACATTTTGCAAATTCCTTGGGCAAAAACCACAACATAAATGAGAAAGGAAAAAATGTTGTTTGGGCAGACATTAAGATAATGCATATGAGAGAAGTGAACCTTTAAACATATTTTACAGAACATGCTACTCTGTAAAGGAGGTGAAGAATCAGTGTCAGAATACTTGCCAGAGACATAAGTACAAATGACATGACAGAATTCAAGAAAGGCTATAATGACGCTGCCAAAATTGATTTAAAGAAAGATGATTTAATTTTGTTGTGTGATTAATATATACTTTCTAGTGTACACTAGGATTTTTATAAAAACTTAAAAACTAAATGAGATCATTCCATTGTACTTAATTTTACTTTCTATGCAAAATGGAAATCTATTCTGACCTGAGGAATTTTTGTGCAGACTTAAAATATAAACTTGCATTTTTAAATCTATATTATTTTTATTATAAAAACATTAGAACTGTATTCGTTTACATTTAGACCACTTCAAATTAGCAGTAAAGTTGCACATTAAAACGACTATTTTGTATTTAAGCTATAAATTTTATAGCTAAATTCAGTGTCAGAGTGGTAACTATAAAAATGGAATAAATTGACAGCGCCATACTGTAATAACTAAAACATTGAAGGTTGATAAAGTATGTATGATTATTTTGTTGTAATAATTTAATAAATTGTGTTTATTTGTGTGAAATGTGAAAAAGTGAACATTTAATTGTTAACAGTCCCTTCACAAGAAGACTGAAAGATCAGAAGGAAACGTTTTCTGCTCCTACTGAAAAATTGTTGATTTTGACTTGCAACAGACTTATCCTGAACTATCGATGCTGTACACTTGAACACCACTGCACACACTTAGTAACACTCATGTACACATAATACTCACTGAGCTTCCATCTGTTTTTATTTTAAACGTTGATTGTAATTTATCACTATCTTAACTGTGACAGTATTACAACTTAAGAAAATGTCCCCTTTAAAGGAAAACTTATTTTGTTGCGCGTTTTCTTTATACACTTCTGCAGGTGAATCTGGACAAGAGTCCAACAGTAGTCGGCGAATATGTTTTCGTTCCATTTCTCGTTGTATCTTCTTTCCCTTTCAGCTATATCTTGGTGAATCTTTCACCGTGCTCATCAGAAACATCTCCCATATTTGCGGGGGGAAAGTCAAAATGAGAACTTAAAAAACTGCAGCTTCATTTCAACCCAGTAGCAGTAGATTAGTCCCCTAGGTATTATCAGGTTATATACATACGAGGGCTGTAAAGAAAGTAGTGGCAACATGGTCCCCACATTCACAGGAGAGCGGGTATGAGCGAATAGGATATGGGAGCGATCAGGTGACTAGTGTCGATGTGTGGTGTGCATTGGTCGGGCTGCCAGTTGAGAGTGTGTTGTTGCTGTGTAGCGCTGAAGTGAACAGTGTCAAGTGCACCGCTCTAAAGCATGTTTACCAAAGGCGTTTAGCGTTCGTGGATTAAAATCGAGGTTGCCCGTGGCAAAAATGCATCAGCATGTTATCGAGGATTACGTAAAGCCTGTGGCGGGAATGCATTGCCGTACAGGACGGTTGCAAGATGGGTCATGGCGTTTCGTGCAGGTCGGACTGAGACTGCGGATTTGCACCACACAGGTCGGCCGTCCATTCTGCAAGATCAGATTGACATCGTGAGTGGTCTAGTTGCCATGGACCACGGATGGACTGTCCGGGAGTTATCCGTAGAGGTTGGTCTCAGTCATCAAACTGTGTGGCATATCCTGACGAAATGTCTTCACCTGAGGGAAATTGCTACCGTTGGGCTCCACATCGACTCACTGAGGTACAAAAATAGCACCGGTATGCACTGGCTGTCATCCACCTGGACAGATACCGCAACGAAGGAGATGCATTTCTGCAGCATATTGTCGCCATTGATGAGACGTGGGCACCAGCCTATGAGCCGGAATTGAAGCGTCAGTCAAATGAATGGCGTCACCCAGGTTCACCACGTCCACAGAAACTTTGACAGAAACCCAGTCGGGTGAAGCTGATGCTGATTGTGGCATACGATTACGAGGGTTTTTTTTCTTACGCATGCTCTGCCTGAGGGACAAACCGTCAACACTGACTACTATTGCCGATTTCTGGAGCGACATCTTCATCCGGCTATGCGGCGCAAACGTCCACGTTAATTGCTAGACGATCGCCCCATAATGATGCATGACAACGCAGGTTGTCATGTCGCAAACAATGTCCAGCTCTTATTGCAACGGTGGCATTGGGAGGTTTTGGAACATCCTCCGTACTCACCAGGCATGAGTCCTTGTGACTTCCACCTGTTTCCGAAGTTGAAGGAGCCCCTCCGAGGCCTAGCTGATTTCCTGACGTGGCATCTGTAGTCCGCGCAGTAGGGCGCTCCGTCGCAGTCATCAACACAGATCGCCTTGCCAACGGTTCCCAACGGCTGCCCTACATTTGGCAAAAGGTCAGGGACTTTGCGGGTGACTACATTGAAGGAATGTAATGCAATTGTACTTGTGAGTTCAATAAATATTGTGTTCTATCAATGTTGCCACCACTTTATTTACAGCCCTCGTATATAAACTTTATTAAATTTCATGTTTTAATTTTAGAAGACATGGCAACAATAGTCTTTTTCGTTCGCTCAGCGCCTGTACCTTAGCTAACACTCTAGCTCTCCCTTGCCGTCAGAAACAACTAATCAGTTCTTCTAGGACTAGCTGCACTGCATGGGTTCGTAGTGCCAAGTTAAAATGCCACTCGTTCAGGTGGTCACTGGTAAAAAACTTCTGTGTATTTATTTTTGTTAGAAAGAATGTTTATTGTTTTTGTGTGTTATAAGTTAAGTGTTGAAAGTGTGCCTATGAAGTGTCACGCGGATTAAAATAATGCTGTGTGTTTTAACGCTGTTTAGTATTCATGCAGAGGGACTCGGTTAAGAATACAAGTCCTCTGCATCTTACATCAGCTGAATCGTCATCCGGCAGCGCAGCCAACCAGGCCTGCCAACATTCACAATGTTGAATTTTTTCTCATCTTCCGTGGTATAGTGGTTATAATGGTAGCCTCTGGTTCCCGTGGTCGCGGATTAAAACCTGGCGGGGACGATGGATTTTTCGGGAGTAAAAATTCTTAGCATGGCTTACTTGGAAAGGGTAGTAAAGCCGATGGTCCCATGTCGTATATTTACGGCACGTAAAAGAACCTCAAGCCTGATAAAGAGGCCTCTGAGCAAAATTACCAGTCTTTCACGCCCAATATAGAATGAAACGCTAAGCACCACAGCATTAAAGAGCGTACATAAATAAAACTTAATTTCATTTTTAATACTGTATTTTGGATCATTTATTAGGCGCCGGTTCTTCGTTCAGAACTTTGGGTTTCAGGAAAAGCAAGACATTATAGTAAAGGGTAGGCCTACTACGGACGTTTCTATGAGTACACAACTGAAAAACTATGCACGTCATTTCAAAATTGAATAGTACAATTCTTAAAATGGCTAGCTGCATGTAAATCGAAAAATAAATTATTTTATTGGTCTTGTATCCTTTTTGAAACCGACAGAGAAGTTTGTAACAGTGTAGGTTTCTCTAATGTCAGTAATTTTCACAAAGCAAAGATTCAACATGAGATAACCCAATCGCATTTATCCTCAATAACGAAATTGAAAACTTTTGGTAAAACAAGGATAAACTTGCAACTGATGAATAATGCAGGTCGGATGTTTTGAAACCCAGTACCGAAATTGACTCTAAAGGAGAAATAAAGAAGCGATTAGTCGATGTGACTTGCCTGCTGGCAAAGCAAGAGCTACATTTCGTAGGTCATAACGAGCATAATGAACCCCTTAATCAGGGAAACTATATAGATTTCTTGCCCATGCTATCCAAGTATGATATTGCCCTTGTCTTATTTAAAATACAGCGTTTATACAGTACCGTATCTTAAGTGAAATGATTGGCGAAGTAATGTCGAAAGTAAAGTCAAGAGTTCTTTCTCGTTTACAATGTGTTGCTGTGTCGTCCTCCGTGGACTAGTGGTACCGTGCTAGCCTCTAGTTCCCAAGGTCGCGGGTTCAAACCCGGAGGGCGATGGATTTTTTCGGGCGTAAAAATCCTTAGAATGGCTTCCTTCGGAAGGGAAGTAAAGCCGGTGGTCCCGTGTCGTAGACTCACGGCACATAAAAGAACCTCAAGTCTGATAAAGAGACCTCTGAGCAAAATTACCAGTCTTTCACGCCCAATATAGAATCGGACGCTAAGGACCATAGTAGTTGAGCGTCCATAAGTAAAACTCAATTTGTTTATTTTATATGTTGCTGAATTTAATGGAATCCGTACAAGTGCTGGAAGAATTCTATTCGGTCAAAAATGTGGGAAATCAATAAATACGAATCAGCTATCTTAAGTCTTGCAGCGTTTAGCAGGTAGTAAACATAGAATGGCCGCTTCACGAACAACTTTTAGACAAGTTCTTTTACGTGAAGCAGGCTCCTCTTCACATACCCTAGTTTCAAAAAGTTGCGAAATTTATCAGATTTATGCAAAACTTCTCCTTCGTGTGATATTACTTTATGTAAATTGAGAAGTCCAGAAGTCAGAAAGTTTGTTACAAAATACCCAAATTTTGAAACACTAGAAGAATCAACATCAAGAAAATTGTATGACCTTACCTGTTACGAAGAAATGTAGAACGTTTAGAGCATGAAACGAAAATAAAAAAGTATGGTTAAGCACTGACGAATCACCAGACTCTAGCGTTAGGAAAGTGAGAAATGTTGTGGTAGGTGTCAAGTGGTTTTTCCTATTAGCATATACAGAAATGTCAGCACCGAATCATGTAACAATGGCTCCCTTATTCAATGAATCTCTACAGTTGTTTATGGCCTAAAGGGGTGAAATTCGATAGTGTTTTACTCTTACTTACCGATGCGGCTCCGTATACAAAGAAGATAGCCGAAGGCCTTTCTGTAAAATTCCTACATATGATATACATAACTTGTAGAGTATATGGTTTACACAAAGTAGGTGAGCAAACGCGTACATTGTATCCTATAGTTGACAAATCAACCTAAAACGGTAAATAGGTATTGTAAAGCGCCAAAAAGAATTAAGTTTTTCAGAGGCAAAAATCCAGACCTTCCACTTCCAACTAGATCCATAGTCATTCGTTGGGGATCATGCTTGGAAGCAGCAGTGTATTATGCAAACAATTTTGAAATTTTTAAATCAGTGATTGATGAAATGAATAAGGATGATGCTTTATTAAATCAAATTCTTCAGAACTTATTCATCTAAATACACAAAAAATGAATTATAATATATCCGCAAATTTTAGTTTTTTGTGCCACTCTATAAAAATTAGAAACATCAACCAACTTGTTAACTGACAGAGTTAATGAACTGCATGACATTGAGAAAAAAAATGCATTACTTAACGGTTCCAAAGTGAAAGCCATTAAACAGAAATTTAAAGTGTGTTCCAAAAAATGGTGAATTTTGTACTATGTGTAAAGGTGCCAAGGTTTTGGAAGGGCAAGTAGATGCTGGTGAAATTGAAAATTTGTATTCCATTGACAGTACTTCAATGAAATATGTAAGACTACCTTCATGTGATGTTGAACGTCCCTTCTCCTGGTATCGTGCATTGTTCCGAGACAACCGACATCGGTTTTTGATGGAAAACTTGGAGAAAAATTTAGTAGTTCACTGCAGAAGCGAGATGTTTTAATCCACCTTTGCTTCAGCATAATTGCTGAGTGATTTTTACATAATTATTTAAATTTTGTAATTTCGAAACGAAGTATTTTTGCATTTTTATGCATATTTTGCAGTTTTACTACATTAAACATAAAATACTTTCAAGTTTGTGGCGTATAAAAGTTCGCTCCCTAGTTATTAACATCTTCATTATACTCCTCCGAATACTACTACTGCTTATAGATACAGAAATAACATCATAATTTATATGAAAAACATTTTAAATAAGTCATTTATAGCAAAATTGCGAGGATGGTTATCATAGTAATTGAAAGTATTAGTTTAGTTTAGGAATAAAAATCCGTTTTCTGCACATTAATAAAATATTTGAACACACAACTCTTAAGAGGGAGAATAATTATGTATATTAAGTATTAAGAATTAAACAAATCAAACAAAACAGAGGAAGAAGCGACATGTAATATTGTGCTCAGAAAATATTGTCTTCATTTTCACAATCACTGTAGTAGCTATTACCCAATCATTTGTTTCTGCAGTCCTAAGAACTGTATAATCCAGAGAAATTAATCAATAATGTCAATACATACAAATCCTTAGAATACATTTTAAGCACAGTTCTGCTGAGTATAATTATTCCAAAGTGAAGCTGAAAAATAATTAATTTCTTACATCCTTTTTTTTCCTCCTTCCTTTCTACATATGTGTTATCTCGGACACCGATTTTAGTAAATGAGTACTTCTCAGTGCGCCATAAGGCAGCGAGTTAATGGCACCATATTAACAGTTTCTACATTTAAACTAGACTAAAGGTAAAGGCAATTTGAAACTTCTTCCGCTTAAAAAAAGTAGATAGAATTCTAAGGGTTTTGGCATTAGATAATACATTAGATTGAGCAAAGGAAATTGTAAGTAAAAGCTATTCACACAGCAATAACTAATAACAAAAAGTTATGATTTGGATAATGAATGGTCAGCTATTAAAATTTATTAGAAACTGTAGTTTTTTATACCTGCATCAAGGTATGATAGCGTATGAAAATTTTCTCATTTTGTGAGACATAAAATGCTGCGGTTTTTAGAATGCCTTTGTTGGAATAATTACTATTGTTTTATGCTGAAGTATATTTGCAACTCCACAGCTCTTCGTATTTTCCCACCTTATTAAAAGAGAATAAACTTTTACAAGTCTAACTAAAAATAAGCTTAATATTCCAGCAGCTGAGTAACACAAACTGAAAGAACTGTAAGTTTTGATTAAAGCCATCCGTATGTTCAATGACTTTCTTTCCAAGTTCCGTAACAGAATTGTTCTATTTTAACATTGCGTGGACGACAATGCCATTAAAACCCTGGTGATTTTATGCGAAACTTGCCCTCCCTTTAATTGACGACGGCGAAGCGCTCGCACGCTGAGGGCAGCTGAGAGAGTGATAAACGTGTACCTGCCTTTTGTAGGGCTTAAACATTTAATTGACAGAATGGGGGGTTGAATGTTGTGGGTGTGAATGTGGTATGTGGAATGAAAGGATGTAGCAAGATTGATCCTCGAGTTTGCTGGTCGGGGTAAAACGGCGCTTCTGTAGCGTTGATGTTAAGTATTTGCTTCATTTTTTTTATTTTTGGAGGTTGCTGTTATAATTTTGATATCCAAGAATTTCTTGGAGGATTGCGTAGCGGCATGTGGAATTTCTGATGGAGCTTTGGTGCGGGTGGAATTGTTCCTGTGTTACAGGATGTGGCTACATGTCATGTAAAGAACCCGGTAACACCTGAAGCAACGCTGTCTGAGGTTATAATTCCCAAGATACCGAGCGAGGGATCTCCGATTTTGCGACAAGTACTCGTAAACATTTTCTGTCCCCTAGTCCGTTTCCTTTTTCTGCAAAAGGAAGAATCGGCGCTTGCAGCAGTGGACGGTAGCAGGAGTGGAAGTTGATAATGTAGTTGACAGGATTACCACCGGCAGCGTTAGTTCTGCTAAAAATCCTCCCGAAAATTTATAAAAAGCGCCCTGTGTGACACCTTGCTAGATTGAGTGACCTAGTATATGGAGAGTACCTACACCATCCTTTGCGCCGCTAAATGCCGAAAATTTTGCTATTTTCTCTCGAAAGTAGATAGCGGACATGTGTATTCTAATGTGAATTGACTTGTGATCAGGAGCGTCATTTCAATTTCTGCTTGTGGGGGAGGGCAAAATACAGTTGTAATTTTTCTTTTGGTAGAACAATATAACCAGTAGCCTAATAATTTCTCGTAACCTAGAAGGGCAATTAACCCCTTGCCCCTGCTTGTGATTTTCACTGAAATGCCTGGCTGTATTGCAGTGAATTGTTTCAACCGTTCGAAAAAGGGATACAGACCTATTAATTGCCTGAAGAAAGCAGAAGTGAAGACAGGATAAAGCTGTGAGCTAGCGAAAATGGCAGAACAGACGTATCACCAAACACACACATATGCGAAGCAAGGCACGTTTACATTAATTCCAATAGCCCATCCAAAGATATTATAACTTTAAACGCTCTTTTGGACAGTATAACAGCGCGTAGATACCAAGGAATCTAGTGTGTTGTGCAACACGCATTTGCTATGTGTAAACATAGGCTTTTTATTGCCGAACATTAAGTTAGGTTGGCACCCATCTACCTTAAAGTTTTATATTATATTCTTTGATAATATTTAAAGCCTGTTGATAGATATTGCTCTTGTTACAAATGTTACTGATAATGTGAATTAAATACAAATTATTGTCACTAATTTCTTTTAAACATAATCGACTTTTACAGGTAGAGGAAAGATTGTAGATCACATGTATTAGATGTGCTTAAGCATGGATAAACGTGTGTTCTTGACATTCTAGGTGAATTGCATTGATTAACAATGTGAACAAAATATGGTCGATGGAAAAAATTACTCGGATGGAATGCATTCCATATCCTATTCGATCATCACAAGCTACCAGCAGCAAGGAAACAACCCGCTAAAAGACATTGTCCATATATAAAATAATTATCACTATACACTACTTAGTGCAGCTATATAAAATGTATGTAATGTCATTTATAACTTTTTAAATCATAATTTTATTGTAAATGTTTAGCTTTTCCTAAGATTAAAACTTAAGAAATATAAGTGATATTCCACACTTTTGATACACAATTGTATTAATCACTAAGGTTCAGAAAGCCTGAAATATCTGAATGTAAACACTCTGAATTTTAAGTATTAAGTAGTAATTATTTACTTTAGCTGTCATGCCCAGTTCATGTTATTGGGTCATGAAGTGTACGTAATGTGCTATTACCAGAGCGAGCATTTTGTTCCCGAACGGGTTTGGAAGCTAATCGGTTAGTATTGCCTGTAAGGCGGGGCTCAAGCTCGGACGCTGCCACCATGTTTCACGAAACTATAGAAGGTATGTTTCGGCACTGGAACATGACGAACATAAACGTAACTGCTACTAAATTAAATTTGACTGTCCAGCTAAATGTTTAAACATATCAATGCACTAGCATTTCTACACCACAGAATAAGACAAAATATTATAATATCTATAACACAAAATGCACTATGCACGAAATGTAGCAAAACACAGTATGCGACTTCACTTGCAATACAGTTACTCTTTATACTATATACATATACATATGGTTATATACATATAAAACCAAGAACATTCTATTTCACAATACGAATCCTGTTACGCTGAACAAATATATATACATATTCTGAGGTTATGAAAAGCACATGATTTCCGATTGTCACTTAAAACATGCTTAAACTGTGAAAATTTTCTCTCTACGCCACATGATATCTCAGGGGCAAATTTAAAGTATTCTATATTCTTAGGCTTCTTATTATTTAATACCTGGCGTTTACCTTTCTTTCTGTAATTTAAAATATATTTGATTTCACACATCAGTAGGGCCAGAATTTTTCTGAATGACACTGTTAAGTTTTTTTTACGCGATCAGCAATTGTCCCATAGGCAGCTCTGTTAATTCTTTCAGAGGCTTTGTGGAACCTCTCAAGAGCATCAGATATTTCACAGCCAGACTTCTCAAGACAATTTTTTTTTATTTATGGAAGCTCCTTAACTACTATGGTCCTCAGTGTACCATTCTATATTGGGCGTGAAAGACCGGTAACTTCTCCAGATAGCTAATGTTTGTAGTAAGGTATTGAAATTAAAATAAATAAAACGTTTTTGTAAATTTGTTCTGAAACAAGTGACTTTACAGCTTTAATGGCAGAGGAACTTGAACTGTCAAAGGGATTAACGACATTAACTGCATGTTCATAATATTCGGCATAATAGAAGCAAGCATCCAACCAAGTACACCGGCGTGAAACAAATGGTTGTGGAGGCATTGGAGTTTCAGGTGCAATTTCCTTAAGTTTAGACACTCTATATGGGGCTTTCAAGAACACTTTTCTAAGATTCGATATTAAAATGTCAACATCACTGAAATTAGCAAGAACTTCCTCTGAAACCCTGTGCAAAGCATGTGCTAAAAAAACAAAGTGAGTAATGTTTGGATATAGGTTCTACAGCTCTTTGCCAACTTTTAGCACTGTCAGTAATAAAAGTAACACAATGTCTCGTTTTATGCCATCAGGCCACAAGAGAATCATAGAACTCCCAAAAACTTGAACAATTGATGCATCGTTAACCTTCTCTAACACTTCACATGTGAGAAGAAACTGTTGTTCGGATCCATCGTGTGACATAGTTCCAACCACAATATGTGAGATACATCGGTCCAACAGTATCCGTGGTCTCGTTTATGGACAACCATATGTTGTTATCCACAACAAATCGTATGCTACAAGAGTTTTGTCGTCGCAACATTGCAGATAATGCCCACGCATTGTAGACTTTCCTGTTTGTATATTTCTTAATGAAATTCTTAAAATATTCATTTTCTAGTTTCTTAAAAGGTATGTTTGTACAAATCATCATTTCGCACAAATCACTAAAACATTGTGACTGGTCATTAACATCTGCGTCCAAAGTTCCTGCAGCATGAAACAACTCCAAATATTTCATATGTTTTCTACTGCCAAAACGTATTTTTATACCAGTGCGCTTTCTAATCCTCAGTTATACTTTACAGACCTTACAACATATACTTTTATTTTTAATACAGAAATAGTCTTTCCCAAATTCTAATTCAAACGTTTCCAGTGTACATCTTGTAGCAGACATTGTTTTGAAAGGCAACATGCAAAGAGAAACAACGTAATAAAGTTTGATATGCGAAAGGGTTAAATATACTCTATAAATTAAAGTCTATTGATCATCTGAATGAGACAAATTTATATTCAGAAAGTATTTTACTTAAAACGTATGCTAAAAGTACAAATGAGGTGTAAATTAAATAAGAAACAATGCAAATAAAGCGTGCTTTACACACATAAATCTGTAATATAGCTTTATATATCGTATAATTATACAAATGCAACTTACATGCTATTATACTCAAATCATAATGAAGTTGTAGACTATTTCGTAACTTGCTTTTCTAAATACACAACTTTCACAGAGGGAGCACCACGCTCTATGTACAGGATAACTCTAGTCTCGATTGCGTCACTGCTAAACCACAACAAACTACTCGATCAGCTATACGTTTGGGAACAAAAATGCTCGCTCTGGTAATTACATATTTGGCAGACTTTTTGGGGGGTTAAGTTTAGTCAGATAAACTAAGGATAACTGTGAGCAATGACTCTTAAATGTTATAATGCGTAAGCGTAAATCTTAAAAACACTACCAATATAGCAAGTGTATCTTTACAAAATGTGAATGTTGTATGAGACATTGCATAATACGTATGTGTGTGCTTCTGAATTTTGGCCGTTAGCACACTAGCCTCAAAATCCAGAGGTATCGGGTTTGATTCTGGTCAGAAGGGAGGACTCTCCTTAATTAAAATTAATCCATATCCTCCTTGGAACCTGAAAGTGCGTTAATGAGGCGAATGTATGTGAAGTTTAAAGAAAAAACTGAAGGCAATAAAATCCGATAGATCATACCAAATTTATATTGTTACTGATGAATGTTTCCAGATTCAATCTGGCAAATTTGAACTTGTTTGTCAACGGTGGCAAAAGAATACAACAAAAATAAATATCTGAATTTTATTCATAAATACATGAGTGATAACCTACAAAAACAACAAAAACTAGAAACCAAATAAACGCCATACTATGCAGGAAAAACACACGTATGTGAAAAGCAGGAACATTGTGAAAGACGAAAACAAACCAAATACATATACTTAGTGTAAAATATTTAGGAATTACAGGTGAATTACCTCTGTGTTGTCCTTCGTGGTCTAGGGGTACCACGTTAGCCTCTAGTTCCCGAGGCCACGAGTCCAATCTCGGCGGAGAGCGATAGATCCTTTTCGGGCATAAAAAATCTCTAGCATGGCATCCTTTGGAATGGAAGTAAAACCGTTAGTCCGTGTCGTAGGTTTAGGGCATGTAAAAGAACCTAAAGCCTGACAAAGAGGCCTCTGAGGAAATTTCCCGTCTTTCACGCCAATATAGGTTCATTTAGGACCATAGTAGTTAAAGAGCGCCCATAAATAAAGCTCAATTTAATTTAATTTACAACCAAACGTGAGGTCATCTACATCCAAAATAACAATTTACTCAGAATTTTAATGATTGGTGTAATCATCAGTATTTCCGGATGACACATATTTTATAAGATACTCACTGCACAGCTTCTATGCTTTGAACTCATACTGTGAAAGAGTAATTAACCATAATGAAGTTTTGAACCCTCTGGTACCTGTCATTGGGCTTCTTGACCTTACAATGGAAAAATAATTCTCTAGTGCATGTTGGCTAACTCTTCCAAGTAGAACATACTTGAATGTTCCATTTTTAATCATATAAGTTCTGGAAGTCAATTGCATTTTGTTTTCTCAAAAATATAACTTCAATGGCTTCCATAAATGTCTCTTCCCTAGCTTCATATTCCTAGTAATTCCAAGAAAATCTTTTATAAATGACTCCGATTCCTGGTAACGTTCTTTATTGTTTGGTGAAAGCATATGTTTAATAAACTTTGGAATTTTTGTTATTCATTAGTGGGTTATTCATGCAAGAGAGAGAGAGAACGTGGGAATGAATATGTTTACATGTATGTACATTTAAGAGAAACATACCAAGCATTTTTACCTTATCATTGCCTGATGCTTACAATTTTCTTGGTATGATCTAAAATATGGTTTATTCACAAAATTCCCCAGTGTGATATTTAGTAACTTATTAGCAAAATTTTTTTATATTGTTTATAATCTGAAGAACCAATTATCAGCTTCTGATTCCAGTAGATATCTGCACCTGAGAGTCAAAAAGCAAGTCACAAGCTGCAGTTTTAAAAAAACATATGAAAACCGACATAGGTAGCTTCTTAAAATGTTTTGCTTATTGAAATAACTCTGCCATGATATTCTTACATTTGTGCTTTACAAACCTAGTCGATATGTATGTACAATAATGGCTTGAGACTTCTTGTTATTTATATTCTAAAATATAGCGAACTTATGCCAACTTGGCAAAACAAAGTTAATTTGTGACTTACAATTTAATGTGGTAAAAGGAGTTAATCTTGTATGATAATAGTTATTTCGTTTGTAAAATTTATATATATATATATACACGTCTAATCAAATAAATGAATTCTAATTCTTCTTATTGTGTCAAAACATGAAGTTTTGTATTTCTTTACTATCAAGTAAGACGCCATCATTACTGATTATCGAAGGCAATGATGTACTTTCCCAAAACAGCACGTGTACTGTTTTAAGACCCACTTGACCAGCAGTATCAAATACTGATATTTCTGCTTAGTAATTTTCTTTATATTCCAAGCAGTGTAAGCAGTATAATTTAATCAATTTCGTAATACATCAAAACTGGTTCACTATTTAGTACTCGTTGTTAACAACAGATGATGGGAGGAAAGCTTGCCAGCATGTTGTTGGTGATACATCAGGTGGTCTGAACATCTATTTGGCACTACAAAATGTTGGTACTCGATACTCTTAAATTCGTATATTTTCCCCCTAGCATTCTAAAGATGTAAGATGCTTTAATATATGAGAGTAAACAAAATCTCCTTCGCCTATGATTTCCACTTCACAAAATTTGGATTTGCATGATTTTATTTTTGATGTACAGATATGTATACTTGTAAGGTAAAATATGTAACATTTTATAATAATATATATTTCCTTGACATTAGCATGCTTCCTGTAATAGTACTAATGCTTGATCTCCTGATCTATTGTAGTTTATGGTAATTCTTAATTTTACACGTATGTTATTTTATTTATTGTTTTAAAACATTGTTTTGGAACTGCTGAGAAATAACGAAAATATAGTTTTTGAATTCTAACTATATATTTTATTCCTGTGTTAACCTTTAAGCTTTTACGTTTTGTTATTTACTTAGCCGGCTTACCCTCCTCGTATGAAGGATTTACACCCCCTAAGACCTACACCCGTGCCTAGGGTCAGGGACGTGTTGAGGAGCAGACGAACATTGAATCAGAGAATGGAGAACTCGGAACGGGGGATCCGCCCGTATCCAAGTATATGAGTGAGGAAGTAGATGTGGAATGAAGGCGAAATGGATGAAACGAAGAGTGATGATGGAACAATTAGGTGAATGAATGACGGGATAAACCGGAGAACCCGGAGAAAATCCGCCCAGATTCCACTTCGTCCACCACAGAATCCTACCTGTCGGCCCCTGGGATTGATCGCGGGGTCTAACCACTCGACCACGGCGTCGCCACTATAATGATGATGATGATGATGATGATAACACTACTAATAATAATCTTTATTTGCTTAGAGACTTAATTTGTGTAAAGCTTTAAACCTTCTATATTGGGTTTTATTTTCTCTTCCGCTTACCTATAATAAGAAGATGAAGTATTACATTCCACCATTCGATACCATGATTTCATCGGAAATACACGTTTTGATACCCCTCAATCCAAAAATAATTTTTAGAAAAAGATCCATGTGTGTGGCTGTGAACAGCATAACTCAAAAAACCAAAAGTCGATTAAATACTAAACTCGGTATTTAATTTCAGCGCTTCCAAGGATGCAACGCGAGGAGTTTCAAGAAACTCACCCTACCCACAAACTACCCTTTACATTGAAACTTTTTCGAACATTTTGATTTTCCCAAACATGGCTAACGATTTCGATTAAAACACTACTTGTTAAAGATGTTTACATGACAAATAAAATATATAACCTCTATTTTTGGAAATAGCCTCTGATGTTCTCTTCATTCGGAAGAATTTTGTATAATCCTGTTTAACTGGTAAACTTTAAGCGATAGACAAAAATACACTGCACAAAGAATGCATATCTCTTTAAAGCAAAATTTATTCCGAATAACTTGTTTGTACCATAAGCCATTTCCCGGACATCCGTTACTAATGGTTCAAATTGTTCTACGTTTTATCGCTCTTTTAAAGTCTTGTCGACATTCAGTTGTTTCTCACGATTGTATGGAAAGAGTATGGAACTTTAAGACCAGCTTATAGCGTCCAGTTCTTAAACATTTGACTTATTACCTTTGTATCTCTAACGAAATGTGTAATGCAGCTATTGCTGGAAAGGCTTATATCAATTAAAATTAAGTAGATGGAGAAATAAACTTTCGCAAGAATAGTTTTATACAGACTAATAAACGATAGAGGGTGGAGAGTCATGTGAATGTAACACATAAGATTTTTAATATTTCATTAACCCACCTTTGCCATTAGGCCTAAAGCTGGATTAAAACAGGAAAGCTTGTGAGATTCATATAGCACCACAAAACGTTCATTGAAGGCAGGCGAACAACAAAATTTTTCATCTCATTGAAACCCCTATCCTAATTTCAAAGAAGTCTTTAAATACAGTATTGTGCCATAGAAAATTAGAGAGAAACTTGGCAACACTGATGAGATTATGTAAGCTATTTGATTACCTTCTAGGCACTTACGGAAATTAAATTTCGGACCCCCTTTCTATCCATATTGCTGGAATTTCTTTAAATGCAGTTCATATATTTGAAAATTATAAACAGTTCTCATTTTCATCCATTCACACTCAATGTAAGACATTTTGAATCATCGTCTTTCTTAAAATTATTGAGAAGTGACCTGCTGAATGGTGAAAATGATGCAAATGTGTTCCAAATGTTTGAAGAGAAGTTTATCAAACTTTTATGTTTATTTGGGTACCTTCGTTTAGAACTGCACTTTCCCAGCACCATTTAGCTACGCTACTGTATATTGCTATCAAGGGACCAAAACGTTCTCTGAAGCACCATCAGGTGATTGCACATTTATAGGTAACATGAGCCTCCAATTTAAAAAAAAGTTATGGAAATGCCATATATTTTCTTAGAACATTAATGGCAAGAAGCATTGAGTAGTTTTTCAGGTAAATGAAGGTATAATAAATGAATTTAAAGAACCAATCTTTTACTTCTAAGCACTTGAATTTTGTAAAAATGTCATACTGATCATAAAATGAACTGAAGGAGTTTCCTTGCATCACTACCGGTGGATACTGCAGAAAAATATCCGAATATATAAAGGGAAGGACGCAACATTCTAAGACCTAGGTGTATTTTAATATGCTTTAACGCGAGGTAACCTATAAGCAATAGGAATAAACATGTTTCTTATTTGTAAGTACCTTATGAAAACTGTAGTAGTTTCAGTTAACTAAATCATGAATTTTAGAACTTTGATCTACTAGAAAGTTATGAATTGAAATGTGTGACGTTTCAAAAACAGGGTATCTGCTAGTCATTAAAGAAATAAAACAATAAAAACATCAGCTAAGTGAACATGCAAGTCATGAAGAATTCATTAAATTGAGTTTGTGTCTCTGAAATATTTTTTCCGGTTATAAGCACTTAAGACAAAGTTAATACCACTAACACATTGCTATTTTAACTGAAGTTAAAATAGATACATTATTTCTGCCTAAGCTACCGTCGAATAAAATTTTAGAGCTTCTAGAATAAATTATAGATCGGTATCTTAGACCAAAATTATTGGATTACTGAGTCCGAAATGGTTGCAACTGTGCCACATATACTATGGAAATCATTAATTCAAATGAAATATGAAAAGGTCATAAATCTGATTCATTGAAAGTCAGTGGACGGTGATAAGGAAACCAATTTGTACACACGGTCTTTTGCTTATGAGACACCTGAATCCAATTGGATCGCGGGAACATGAGCATGCTTATCCTCGCATTTGAAATTCTCGCTTTTCCGTGCAGGATTAATATCACATTTTCCGAGCATTTCTTCCAAACGACGTTGTTAATCATCTCATTGTCCAGTATGCGCAAAAGCTACAAAGAAACAAAGTGTTTCTTAAACTTCCCGCATTACTCCATAAGGCTACGTGTTATTCACTCTGCTGGCTGAAGGGAAAATGGCGACCAGTGCTCAGATGGCGGTACTCTCTAATCAAAAATCGAATGCTAACGGAAACTACCGATTAATTCGGTTGTATGCGACTATCGAATAATTCGATCATTGCTACCAACTCTACCGTTTTTTTTTTTTTCAGTAGATTGACCGAAATAGCATATGTCTACCGATCCAATAAAATGATTTATTTTCTGCCGATAATTGGTAAATTTCTTCATTTTAACCTTTATTACCTTCTCTAGAACTTACCGGTACCAAATAGGGGAAGTATTACAGTGCAACAAAAAATCGATACCGAGATTTCACCTGAAATACAGTTTTGAGACTCCCTGAATCCAAAAGAAGCGTTTTTGGAATAACGTATGTGTATGTGTGTGGACGTGTCTGTCTGACAGTGTGTTTGTTTGTGTGTCTGTCTGTATATGAACAGCATAACTCATAAAGAAAAGTCGGTTAAGCAACAACGTTGTATTTAAGTTCGGCGTATTTCGAGGATATGACACACGATTTTTAAGAAAATCCCTCACCCGAAACTATCCTTTATTTGGAAAATTATTCGTTATCTTAGATTTATCAAAAGTGCCGTTAATGATTTTGATTAAAGTACCATTTTAAGATATTTCCATGTCAAATAAAATGTATAATTTTAATTTTCTGAGAGTAGCCTCTGAAGTCCTCTTCATTCTGAATGGCATCCAATAAGTAGTAAACCGTAAGATATGTGCAAATCTTTACTATACAAAAAGGTAGATCTCCCTAGAGCAGATAACTTATGTAAAATAAAGGTTTGTGTAGCTTTCACCATTCCGAAGCTATTCTTTGTTATTAGTTTGAATTTTCAAATATTTTAAACTATTCTCATTTGAAAATCGCTATTGTTTTTTCCTCTTTCTTGTTTCTTTCTTTTTCGCGTTCATGCAAAGAGAGTAGCATTGCAAAGCCATCACATAGCGACAGGCTTTGAAAATGTTTGACTATCGCATTAGTTTACTGTATTCTTTAAATGCATTCGACGGATTGTTTAAATGAGTAATGTAGGATTATCTGCATTAACAAGAAGTAGATAGAAGAATAAGTTTTGTATGAATAGTTTGTAGAGTAGTGAGTGGAAAAGGTCATGTGAAAGGAACACATCACATTTTTTTTCTCGAGGTCATGCAAATAGTAGGGAATTTCAAGGCAGCACATAGGGACCCGCTCTTAAAAGATTAGATTATCGCTTTAGCATGTTATATTTCCCTAAAACCTTTGTTACTTCAAGGGAATGTATAATAAAATGTTCTACACATGTTTATATCGATTAATATTAGGTAGAGCGAAGAATACGCTTTTGTAAGAATAGTTTGTTTAGTAATGGGTAGAGAAGTATAATGTTAATGTAACATAATATTTTCTTAGCTTCGCTACCACCAACCTAGAGTAGGCAAGAGGAAATATTGTAATCCCTCTTAAAATTACATTACATGATTTCATCGGAAATACATAGTTTGAGGCTGTTTAAATCCCTCCCAAATAGAAAAATACGCACGTGCGCGTGTGTCTGTGAACATAACTCAGAAATAATATGCCGCATGACTACCAAACTTGGTGTTTAAGTTGAGTAACTTCTAAAGATGCGACACGAAGATTTTCAAAGAAATCTCTCATGCCAAACTATCCTTTACATGGAAGATTTTTAGAAATAATTCAAAATAGCTTTTTCTCTGCCTTCAGCCATTTCGGAAATACCCGTTATTATTTTTGTGAAGTTTTCAAACTTTTATCATGTTAGTTTTCTCTAATACACAGTTATAGTAAATGAATGAAGTCTATTTTCCACCCAAAGAATCAATATCGAGATTTTACCGGAAATACATGCTTTCATGCCCCCTGAACCCAAGAAAGGAGCAATTTTAGAAAAAGGTCCGTGTGTGTAACTCAGTGTGTGTCTGTGACCAGTATAAGTTCGAAACCTAAAGTACGTTAAGTACGAAACCTGGTATTTAAGTTCAGGTCCTTTCAAGGATGCAAGATGAATGTTTTCAAAGAAATGCCCTCAAAAATAGCTCTAAGGATTTTGCTTATAATGCGTTATGTTTAAGATATTTGTAAGACAAATAAAATGCAAATCGTTAATTTCCTGGTAATAGCCCGTGAATTCTATATTCTGAATCACTTTTGTATAATTTCGTATAAAGGGTAAACCTTAGGATAGAGACAGTACCTTACTCCACAGAAAATGTAGATCTCTTTAAAACACACAATATATTTCAAATAAATGTTATGTGACATCAGCTATTTCGGAGATACCCGTTATTATTAAATGAAGTTTTCAATGTTTTGTCACGTTTTAAATTTATGTCGCTATTTAGTTGTTTTTCTCTATGTCATGGAAAGGATATGGGATTTCAAGTCCAGTATATAGGGACACCGGATTATCGATTCTGTTTTCTATATACCTCTTGTACCTACAACAAAAGGTGTAATGAAACCATTTCTACAAATGCTTATTTCGATTAACATGGGGTAGACAGAAAAGCAACATCCCGTAAGAAGCACTGTAGTTTCTATATAAAAAGTAAATGATAGAGGGTAGAAAAATGCGAATATAACACATGCGAGCTTTTATATTATATGCTCGACAAAGCACTGTCATCAGCAATGAATGCATGAAGTGAAGTGAATGACAATGTGGCAAGTTTCTTTAATTTGCTGAATTACTTGTAATATCTTCCATCTACGAATACAAAAAGATTATTTTTAGCAGTCAACTGAAACTGTCTGAATACTGAGTCATTAATATTGGACTCCTCCAAATCATGAGGTACGTAGGCAAAAATAACTCGTTCTATTTCCAAGATACTAATCAATAAAATATCAAAAGGTAAATTGTATGGTGCAGAGAAACAGGACAGCGACGATGAGAGAAAATAATGCGAAATAACTCACTTCAAAACTATTTGTGGATAACAGTTGCGTAGTTTGTAGTACGCTAATTTTATTGATTGACAAACTTACCCAAACGTTGCACGGGCACCTTTTTAAAGTCGATTAACGAATTAATCAATCTAATTTGCTTCTCCTGTTCTTTATGAAATTATTGTTCAATGATCCAAAAGATTCCTATATTGAATCCTCATATTTACCCCTTTATAGTTATAATTTCTTAAGCCTCGCCTATTCCTAATTATGGATGAAACCCCCTGCTATTCACGAAAAAAACGTTGTGAAACATCAGCGGAACGTCTGACTTCCTCAACCTCCACATTCCCATTCTTCCAAATTCTGAAAATACTGCTATGCCTATTTTCTTTAGTGGTTCTCGTAATGTTTCTATTCGTGCGCATCGCAGGTGAAGGCTCTGTGTTTGAGAGGGGCGTCATCTGTCGGTCTCATGTTTTGTTTTGCCTGGTGGCGCTATAGACCCGAGCTGAGGTTAGTTGGCTGGTTCGACTGACCGCTTAAAAGACTTGGCTCTGAACTTTCACGTATGATAGGTGATGCAGTAATTTGTATCACAAATTACTTAAATGTAAATAATGATTGTAATAAGAATATGCATTTTTATGTGACATTGATTTGAGATGTTTGTTGATTGTAATTATTGTGGTGAAGTAAGTTTATACCGCCTTACTGAAACTGACAATAATAGCGCAATAATGCAGCGAGGGAGTGAGCTGTTTATCATTATTGGGAACGAGGAAGTTACGTAATGTTGGCGCGTTTTTTTTTTGTTGAGAATATTCTGGAACGTTTCCCTAGAGCATATGTATTCATAATTTTCATTGGATATAAAAATAGACGCTAATGTTGGCGCGTTTTATTAGCCAATTGCAGTTCAGTTATAATCTTTAGGTATATCGGGGAGTGGGAGTATAAATAAAAGCAGTAGGTTAGAGGTAAAGTCCACCAGTTCATCAAAAATCTGTGTACACTACACGTCGTCTTCAGTCGTTCAGTTCATCAAAAATCTGTGTACACTACACGTCGTCTTCAGTCGTTCAGTTCATCAAAAATCTGTGTACACTACACGTCGTCTTCAGTCAGTCAGTTCGTCAAAAGTATTTGTACGGCAAACGTCGGGTATCGATTCACAAGTTACGCGCAGCAGAATTATGAATAATCTAAAGTGTTGTAAGGTTAATTATACAAAAAGTTGAAGTACGTGGATTAAAAGTGATCAGTAAGAAGTTATTATAACAGTTTCAATTTGGCGAGTGTTAAGATCAATGTATAAATGTGATAGTGACTGTGTTTCGACAATAAAAGTGTATAATAAATTTCTTCATCAGTGTTATCTTTGGATAAAAGATTCCTTTCCGTTTACACACCCTGATCAAGAGATATCTTCGACCGAGAAATAATAGCTAGCCGGAGGACAGTAAACCAAAATTCATTAAGATAACAATAGCGTTCTTTCAAACGAACACTAACACTGCTGCAAATTGCTATCACCAGATGGAGCTACAAACCGAACAAATGAATGACGTCACAAGATGGCTTCACATGAAGTAAACACACATACACAAACATCACAAGTAATAACATTATAAAAAGTACCGTAACATAGGTCACTGAACTTAAAGGGGCTAGTTTATTTTTAGATACGTAGCCGTGTATTGCTAGGGTAAGTAACTTGTGCTTTGAGTATTCTGATCGTTCAGCTTTCTGTACTCCTTTCCGTACTTCTTTTAATGGTTTTGTTTATTATTCACAAGTGGGGAGAAATGTCTATTCTACCTTTTAAGCGATTTAATGTCTTATTTTGGTGTACATTTTTTGGTCATGTAATTTTAACTGTTAATATTGTAGTCATGTGTTAGTATCTCGTTCGAGTGTAAATCCTAGATGGTTTTGTATAAGCGATATAATATGTCTGTGTGTATGTATGTATGTATTAATGTATGTGCGCACGTGTGGGATGAGGTAGTATTAAATAAAGAAGTAAATAAATATCGGTATTATTTGGTTATTTACTTATTTATTACTAGTTCATGCTATCCTTCACCTGGAATACAATTGCGAGTGTAGTTGTCACATGTGTAATATTCAAGCACAGAATTAGATCTTCAGTTAAGAATTGTGAAGCAATATATTGCGAGGTATATTCGTAACTGCATTTACAAATTCCTCTACTGTGTTACTGTTTCAAAATATAATGTTGTTAAAAATCTTGAAATCGAGACAGTCTCTTGTCAGTAAGTTGACTTTGTCGACCCTTACCTTCTTGGCTTTTCCAAGATTTCCTTCCACAATGGAATAATAATTAAGAGAAAAACTGTGGGGTTGCAAGTGGAGCAATCGCGCGGTTAGTTTAGGACTTGTGAATGGTGTGATGGATACGACTTATATGGTATTTTGTGTAAGGTTCTATATCTAACATGTCACTCTTTTGCGTGCTGCATTTGATTTTCATAAAGCTTCTAATGCTATTTATTTCTCTACTTTATTCATAATATCGTCACCTTTGGCTCAATTGCATAAGCTTCAAAAGTATGAATTATTATTTGAGCTTGCCATTGGGGCGGTCAGCTCAGATACAACAGCTATATTGGAGGCTTTAAAACTGATTAGGGCAAGCATTTCATTACACATCTTGAGAAATATGAGATGGTAATTAACCCTGTTGTAATGAATTGTTCTTCCACACAAGCCGCGTTTAGGACAAAATTGGAAAGGTAGAATCAGACGACAGAAAAATTCAATGCCATGATCGGGATTTCAACCACGAATCTTCCAGTTTTTGTCCGGTTACCTTAATCAACTAGGCTACCACGGCAACATGCCGGTACGACATTAAATTCCGCAACTGACTCGCATTTTCTCCGGTAAATCACAAGGAGAGCTCAAATTATTTTAAGATAACACACTCCAATTCCGATTTATAATGTCGTAAGTACTTTAAGTCCCGGGCTTATAGTTTAACCAACTATTAGATCAATCAATGGTTATTATTTGTTCTTCCACACAAGCCGTGTTTAGGACGAGGCTGGTAAAGAAAAATTAGAAGACTGAAAAATTAACTCTGTGCCATTTTGTGTTGAAACTTTATCGATTTTACAGACACACTTAAAGATTTGGAACGCGATGGGATATTTACAAAAAAGAAATGTGTGCGCTGTCTCACGCGTGTACAGCATTATCTTCAGCGCGTAGAGTATTTATTCCACATTTAAAGACATCATGTGTCATTTGATGTTTTGAAGCGAATTTTTGACCTTCTACTAGATAAATTTACAGTTGTTATCCTAAATAAGGGCGAGAGTAGGCTACTGGCTGTACCATACTAACTGAGGTTTCTGGCCTTGTGTCGGGTGAAGATGATATGCGGTTTAAGGGCGCTAAACTGCTATGGTCATCAGCGCCCTCACAAAGTATAAAATTGAAGGTCCAAAAATAAAATACGCGTAAAAAACAGCATAGTCAAAAATACCCTAAAATCAGTCATCGATAGTTAAAACCACTACAAAAGCCACGTGAAACAATTCAATAAAATAGTTAAACGTGTCAAGAACTGTAGAACGCATAGGACATGAGCGTCATATGTCCACAGGGGAGTAGAGTTCCCATTAAAACGGCAATATAAGATCATAATGTTAAAAGACGCTCAACGCATAAAATGCGCCGATTAAAATCACTGTCATTGATAAAGCGTAAAAGACATTCTAAAGCATGCACGTCGTCGGCCAAAACGTTGGCTATGCCAACAGGAAGGCCCACACGACTGCGCAATGGAGCTAAAACTTGACACTCCGTTAAAATGTGACGCATCGGTAAGGGCGCAGCACACTGCTCGCATACTGGTGCGGGTCACCACTGAGCAGGTATCTATGGCTAAAAAGGCAATGTCCGATTCGTAGACGGGCTAAAAGCACCTCTTCCCGACGAGAAGAACGAGAAGACGTACCCCAGACTAACGGAAGAGGTTTAACTTCCCGCAACTTGTTCCCCCTAAGAGCCGCCCACTCATCGCGCCAGCGCGAGAGGATACGGTAACGTAAAATAACATAAAAATCTGAGAAAGGAACAACACAGGTAAAACATCTGGGCGATAAAATGGCCGATTTGGCAGCAACGTTGGCAGACTAGTTGCCTGAGATGCCCACATGACCTGGAATCCACACGAAGGAGACGCTGATGCCAGAAGCACCAAACGAGTGGAGCAGGTCATGAATGCGCTGTAACTGTGGTAACTGTACAGCGCGTGAATACTCTGAAGGGCACTCAGAGAGTCCGTACAAACAACACAGCGCCGTGAAATGTGCGGCTGAATGTATAAAACACATTGATATATACTAAAAAGTTCGGCGGTATAAATCGAATATTGTCCAGGTAAACGAATAGTAAAACCCTGTGCACCAAAAACAAAGGCACATCCTACTCCAACATCAGTCTTAGACCCATCGGTATATATAAAATAACAGTCCCCGAACTGCGCCTGTAGTTCTAAAAAAGCAGATCTAAGGACGGAAGCAGGGGTCTCATTTTTCGGCATCGACGTTAACCCAAGGTGACAGTGGGCCTCAGCGCGCGACCATGGAGGAAAACGCGTTTCCCCCCGCGGAAGGGCCGGCGATGGCGTAACGTCCAAATGCCGAAGTAGCAGTCGAAATCGAACCCCTGGAGGAAGCAATGCAGAGGAGCTAACTATATATTGGCGATCAAGCGAATCCTCAAAAAATACCTCGAAGGACGGGTGGTCAGGCAAGCTTGAAAGTCGACAGGCATAGCTGCACAAAAGCATCTCACGCCGGAAGGACGGCGGAGGCTCTGCAGCTTCAGCATACAGACTGGGAACAGGGCTGGATGGAAAGGCCCCCGTAGCGACCCTTATGCCACGATGGTGAATGATATTCAATCGACGTAACACAGATGGACGTGCCGACGGATAAACAATGCACCCGTAATCAAGCTTTGATCAGACCAAAGAGCGATAAAGGCGAAGAAGAACGGTCCGATCAGCTCCCCAGGATGTGCCACTTAAAACACTCAAAAGATTAAGAGAACGGTCACACTTTGCTTTTAAAAAGGAAATGTGCGAAGTCCAACACAACTTCCTATCAAAAATCAACCCCAAAAATTTTCCCTCGTCTGCAAACGGAAGTACCTCCGGCCCAAGATGGAGAGAGGGCGGAGGGAAATATTTCCGGCGCCAGAAGTAGATGCAGACGGATTTTTCGGCGGAAAAATTAAAGCCGTTAGCGTTACTCCAGGCGTAGAGACGGTCAATACAACTCTGGAGACGGTGTTCGAGTAGACAGGTCCGGCGCGAACTGCAATAAATGGAAAAATCGTCAACAAAAAGGGATGATGAAATGCCAGGTAGAATACAATCAACAATGGGGTTGATAGTAATTGCAAAAAGTGCGACTTTGTGTACAGAGCCCTGCGGTACTCCGTTCTCTTGAATAAAACGACTAGATAAAACCGAGCCCACACGTACTCGAAAGACGCGGTCCGTCATAAATTCCCGAAGAAATATGGGAAGACGACCGCGTAAATTCCATGTGTGAAGTGTACGTAAAATGCCGCCCCTCCAACAAGTGCCATAAGCTTTCTCTAGGTCAAAAAACACAGTCACTGTTTGACACTTTCTCAGAAACCCATTCATAATATGCGTCGACAGAGAGACTAGATGGTCGACGGTAGAGTGGTGGCGACGAAACCCGCACTGAGCGTTTGCTAGAAGTTTCTGAGACTCAAGCCACCATGTCAACCGCCCGTTGACCATCCGCTCCATCACCTTGCAAATGCAACTGGTGAGGGAGATAGGGCGGTAGCTGGAAGGTAGTTTGTGATCCTTCCCAGGCTTAAGGATAGGGACAATGGTGGCTTCGCGCCAAACGGAAGGAAAAACGCCGTCTTGCCAAATACGGCTATAGAACTGTAAGAGAAAGAGTTTACTGTCGGCTGAAAGGCTCTTTAACATCAGCACATGAATGCCGTCCGGCCCTGGAGCTGAGTGCCTAGAGCAATGAAGAGCGTGCTCCAGCTCCCTCATTGTGAAAAGTTGATTATAACACTCCTTATTAGCAGACCGAAAATTAAAGATCTCGGAATCCAGCCGGTGTTTGAGAGTGCAAAAGCCGGCGGAATAATGGGCAGAACTGGAAACCGCCTCAAAGGCAGCACCCAGAGTGTTAGCTATAGCAGCCGGATCCACTATGGTGGCATTGGAAACCTGAAGGCCAGAAACAGTACAATGCGACACTTTACATGAAAAGCAACGAAGTTTATCCCAAACAACAGATGAAGGCGTAAAGCGATTAAAAGACTCGACAAAACGAGTCCACGACGCCTTCTTGCTATCCTGAATAATGCGACGAGCCCTGGCGCGCGATTGTTTAAAAGTCACCAGATTATCAAGTGTAGGGTGTCGCCGAAACACCCTAAGTGCAGTTCTACGAGCACGAACGGCGTCCCGACAATCCTCGTTCCACCACGGAACAGGCACTCGCCGAGGTTGAAAGGATGAACAGGGAATTGCGCGTTCGGCGGCAGAGAAAATCGTAGACGTAAGGTGCTGCACTAGTTGGTTAATGTCGGTGAAGGGCTGGTCGTCAAAATGCACGAGGCTGGAATACAAGCTCCAGTCGGCTTTTGTGAATATCCAGGTAGGTACTCTGGAATGCCGCACGTGGTGTGACAGAAGAGAAACGATGCAGAGGTAATGGTCGCTGGAGTAGGTGTCAGCAACGACGTTCCACTGCACACGACTAGCAAGCTGGAGTGAGCAAACAGCAAGGTCCAAGTGAGAAAATGTACCGGAAGAATCAGAAAGAAACGTAGGATCACCTGTATTGAGAATAGAGAGATTGAACTGATCAAAAATGTCAGAAAGAACAGTTCCCCTCCACAAGCCCTTGGCGAACTCCACAGGGGGTGATGGGCATTAAAATCTCCCAACAGAAGAAATGGTGTTGGGAGAGCGGACAGGAGAGCTCGATGTCCGCGGGAGCAAGGGGAGACGATGGAGGTGAATACACAGAGCAAACAGAAAAGAAAAAACCGGGTAACAGCAGTCTAATAGCAACAGCTTGCAAGTCGGACGTAAAATGAGACGTTGAAAATGAACGTCGTTACGCACTAACAACATGACACCTCCATGAGCAGGAGTACCCTTCTCCGGTTCAAGGTCGTAGCGAACCGGAGTATATCCCCGGAGATCAAAAGGATCGTGAGGGCGAAGCTTAGTCTCCTGCAAACACACGACCATAGACGAATGGGAACGCAATAAAAGTTGCAGTTCCGCCCTATGCGATCGTACACCACGTAAATTCCAGGTCAGGATAGCCATTAAGAAAAAGGGATAAACTGTCTACTTAGAAGGGCGGCTTAAAATTACCTTTTGCTTAACCTTTGGGCTCGGGCTTTTTGTATGGAGTTGGTCAGACTCCATAGCCTCCTCGAATGAAGTGCCCACGCGATCAGTGCCAGAAACCGATTCAAGCGCGGAGCATCGATTCTGCAAGGTAACGGGTGAAAGGGGGCCGCTGAGCGCGGCTTGTCCCAGGAGCATCCTGGGACTGCGACCTCCGAGGAGGAGAAGGTGAACTCTGCTTACTGTGAACACGCGGAGGGATTTTTAGAAAGTCTTCTCTTCGAAATTTCTGCTTCGGTTTTTTGTCTGTGGCTTGTGACTTCATATACTTTGGACCAGGTTTAGAGGGCGTGGTAACAGTAGCTGAAATGGACGGCCGGATGGTAGTGGTGGTCAAGGCAGTCATGGTCCAAGTTTGAGTCCCAGCATCCTTCCGGGGTACTGGCGAACCAACAACAGAACTGAATGTTCCCGATCGCAGGAGCGAAGGTTGGCGCGCATGGTAACGCCTCCGGGCTTAGGCGAAGGAGAGTTTCTCCTTTACCCGGATCTCCTGGATCGCCTTCTCGTCCAAATACCGCGGACAGTCGCCAAATGAAGCAGAATGTGACCCTTTGCAATTGACGCAGACAGGGTGTTGAACATGCACCTTTGTGTGAGGGCTGGCTACATGTTGCACAGATGTTAACGGCACTCTTACATGAAACTTGCGTATGCCCAAAACGTTGGCATTTAAAACAACGCAGAGGTCTAGGAATATAAGACCTCACAGAAATCGCTTCGTACCCTGCGGAAATGCTCGTGGGCAGATCGACGCCATCAAATGTTAGAAACAGAGTACGACTGGGTACCAATACGCCGTCGCGTTTGGCCTGCACTCGATGCACTTCGGTCACCTTTTGATCCGAGAGATATTCGACTAGGTCCTCGTCCGATATACCATCGAGGCTATGCGTGGTAACGGCGCCTCCACAGGAATTCAATGTGCGGTGCTTCTCAACACGGATGGGATAACCGTGGAGAAGCGTAGCGCGCAACAAGGTCTTAGTTTGCTGATCGGACTTCGAATGTGCTAATAACGAGCCATTCCGTAGACGAGTGCAGGATTGAACCGCACCAGCAATTGCATCTATGCCCTTTTGAATTATAAAAGGGTTCACCTTCTCAAAGTTTTGTCCTTCTTCTGTTCTTGAAATGACCAAGTAACAACCAGATGTCGGCGGTGCTACTTCTGTTACAATAACTTTTCGGCGCTTGTTTCATTTAATGGAGAAAGGTGCTCCATAGCGAATTAATTCCTCCACCATTGCATCCGTCTCCGACCTCGGGCTCTGACTTCCCGAGCGTTACCCCGGCTTGGGGGAGTGGCCTATCTATACCTGAACTCACCCCAGGGTCACACCTCCCAGAACATAGACAGAGGGACCCAATCGCCGTCAGAAGTCAGCAGCTCATGCAATGCCCCCGCGGGCCTGCAGTTGAACAGTGGATACGAACACACACCCTACATGACGACCCCGGGTGGTGGGGATGACATCATTACCCACTCACCCAGCTGCGCACCCAGTGCGTGGGTATCCGTCAGGCTGTGTCCACGGAGGATTAAAATAAACAGTTAAAAGAAACTAAAAGTGTGTGGGCGTTTCGCACGCAAGGTAGGCCGGCGAGGAAAAAAAAGAGATGTGCGAATGCCGTGGAGCGAAATGGTCGGAATTGGACAAGGGAAGAAAGAAAGGATGGCGAGGTGCGGTATGAATGTAATGCAAATAACGCACGAGAGCCTACCCTGGGTCCCCCTGTCACGAGAACGAACCCACTCGACCGGACGGGGATGAAGGGATGAATATGGCGATGAGTGGCTCGGGAACCCCCGGGTACGCCAACACATAAGGTGAGCCCCTGGGGGGTTGTGTCGGGTGTAGATCTGTGTTACGTTTTGGAGCTATTAAAATTGCCACATCCTCTACGACAATTTGTAGAAGCTGTATTACCTTCTGTATATCAAAAGATTTACCAGATGTAAATTCCACGCTTGGATTCTTGCATTCCTTCGTCCACGTGCAAGAAAGTGCTAGGGTCTATCAGGTTTCTATTAAACATGTACTTGAAGTTCTTACATCAAAATTAGTTAGACTGTCTTTACATTTGGTGATTACACAAGAGAAGCCTTAGATGCTTTGGCTTCTTTTCATGATGAGGTTTTGAGGTACTTTATTCCGCACCAGGAAAGGACTGCTTTTTAGCAACAGTATTTGCATCCTCAAGGTTTAGACGAACATTTTGCATCATATATGTGGAGGGTTAGACATTTTGCATTGGTGTTGCGACTTTCGGATACGGAAAGGGAGGTGTGCGAAGTCATTCTTTCAGGTCTGAATTCGGAAGCACGTTCAAGTCTAGTATTTTCATTTAAAACCCACTCGTTTGTCGAGTTAGAAGCCCTATTGCCTATGCTGATGAATTTACGAATAATGATTATGCTCCCGTGAGTCACATTTCTATGCCTCTTCCTAATATTTTAGTACACGTGAGGTTTCTTTCAGCGCACAGCAGACACAAGCAACATTTCTCTCCACAATGCTGAAGTTCTGTTCTACCCTCCATAAATGTCAATTACAACATCTGGCAGTAAATGGGAATACATTCCAAGTTTCGACCAAAGTGGTATAAACAATTCATTTTCCGTGCTTTGCATGGAAATATGCTACACAATTTAACATATTCCGTTATTCTGGGGGCAGATTTCATGTCACGCACTGGTCTTTGATTAGATTTTAGTAAGCAGTAAGTGTTCTTTGCGTTTTCTTCGGGAGTGGCACTGCCGTTTCAGCGCAAAACTAGTGAACTAACCCATTGTTGCATCTCGAAGCCGTGCAGTGCAGTTGTTGCCTTCTATGGCGAACACAGTGTCAGTGGTTAATCAGATTTTAAAAACCTTCATCGAAATTTAGTGGCGAATTTTCAGATAAGTAGGGAGCTGCAAATCTTATTACATATAATATAGAGTTATCAGGCTTTTCTCCTTTTAAACTGTCCCCATATCGTTTAACGCCTCGCAAAATGGCGGTATTGAAAATCAAGATCAATCATATGTTTGAAAGTGAATAACTAGACCATCCACTTCTGTTTATAGTAGGCCGATGTTACTGGTTCGGAGAGGGAAATGATTTTAGTCCTGTATTTAATTATAGGAATTTAAATAAGAAATTGAAAATCGAGATAACTCGTTTACGTGACCTGCATACGACAGCTCATCGTTTTTCTGGGACACACGTGTTTAGCATGTTGGATTTGAATAATGCATATCAAAAAATTCCCTTGGTAGAAGGCTATAAACATATAATGTCGTTTGTTACAACATGAATGCTCTATGGATTTAATGGAGTTCCATTTGGTTTAGTCACTGAGGCCAAATTCTGTCGAGAGCGTTGGATGTCTTTTCCGTTGTCAAGTTTAAATTCTTGCAAAATTATTTGAGCGATTTTGTCATCTAAGTACCTGTTTGTGAGACACATCTCCAATGTTTGCCAAAGGTATTTATTTACCTGTTTACAGAATGCAGGATTGACTGGCAGAAAATGAAAGGTCAGTTTTGCTACGTCTTAAATTTTATTTCTGTGTCAAAAAAGTCAAAGTTAATTTTATTTATGGACTCTCTTTAACTATTATGGTCCTTAGCGTCCCATTCTATATTGGGCGTGAAAGATCGGTAATGCTTGCTCAGAGGCCTCATTTATCAAGCTTAAGGTTCTTTTACGTGCCGTAAATCTGCGACACGACAACACCGGTTTTACTTCCCTTCCGAAGCAAGCCATGCTAAGGATTTTTTGCCCGAAATCCATCGCCTAACGCCGGGTTTGAACCCGCGACCTCGGGAACTAGAGACTAGAATTGTACCGCTAGACCACGGAGGATGATATATTTTCCTATGTCATTTAATATCTCCCGCGGGTATCACTGTTGCTCCGGAACGCACTAAGGCTACGAGAGAATTTCCGAATCCTAAGAATCTGCGCTGTTTAGCTAGATTTATTGGCATGGCAGATTTCGTTTCGAAGTTCACGTTGAACTTTGCCGCAAGAGCGCAAGCATTGAAACTTTTGTGGCATAAGTGGATTCCCTATTATTGAGGTGCGGACCATCGTCTTGAGGACGCAGTTACTAATCTCCTTATTTTAATCTAAACTTATTTTGTAGACTAAGGCCAGTTCTGTATCGATAACCGCAGATTGTTGAAGATTTCCCTGGTGTAATCAACCTATTCACTATGGTTTTGGTAAACTCTCAACTTCAGAGTGTAAATTCGCTATATGTGAACCGAAGATTTTAGCTGTAGTTTTTGGCCCGGAGAGGTATCGCCAGCACCTAGAGCATGTACCGTTTCACCTTGAGTGTGATAACCAGACATTGACTTGGTTGTTAGCTATGCCAAAAATCCTCGGAAGTTTAGTGTGATTAGTGCGCATGGCTGCATTTAAGTTTACTCCCGTACACGTTGTATGTAATGATAACGTCACTGCGAACGCAATGGCTCGCGTATTTGCAGAGTCATCTAACTTTGTAGAAAGCTCACAAACGGATCAAAAGTGCCATTTGTGTGCCTCCATTCTGAAATATTTACAAGTATTTCTGAGTATCGGCGGTGTGACTCTCATTTCGGTTACATTATTCAACAACGTGAGGCAGGTGCTGCCGCTGCTTCAATCACCTTCGCGATCGTGTTTTGTTGATTCGTGCCAATTTTGATAGTAAATACGAGTACAACGTGGTACCGGAATATATAGTTACGATGGTTTTTGTGTATTTTCATGCCTCAGATTTTGAGAGGCCATTTTGAAATTACAAAACCTCGCAATTAAAATCACGAACACTTTATTCAGCGGGGAGTGGATAAAGAAAAAGCTACTCGTGTTAAAGCCTGTCATGTTTGTGATATTGCTAATCCGGACCAGTGCACTACTTGGAGGTGGTCTTGCATCTGATGTTAAACAACTTTAAATGGGCACAGTCTCTTGTCAGTGAGTTGTGCTTTTCCCATTGTGGCCTTTCTGGGAATTCCTTCCATTGCGTAATAATAATCATAATAAGGGGTAAGTAGTGGCGTGCACTGCATGTCCTATAAGTATCCTTTGGTGGTGGAACAATCTTCTGTCGGAATGGTCGAGTAGCTTTAGATAATTACAGTGATAGTTGAAATTTTAAAGCTTTGTACCTTCTGATTGGTCCCATAGTCATTTAATCACATAAAAGCTACATAGTTACGGCATAATACAGAACCCATTAAAAGATACGACGAAATAGAAGTGAAACCGATGAAATTTAAAATTCCACTAGTCAACATTGATTCTGCAGTATAAAGGAAAATGTGTGATTTTAATGGAAATTAGTGCCCTGGTTACAAAAACGAAGTCCGTGTTTTTTTCTTTCAGCTTATACAGCTTACTGCTACTTTTCATTATGTTATTCTAAAACTTTTGTTGATTTTCTTCCTAATCTGCTGACTTCCGTCCTCCCTTATTACATCCCTTAAACATTCCCAGAGGTTTATGTTTATATTCCCAGCACTTACCAGTTCCATGGGTCAGGTCTGCCTTCTTGTGAGGTATTTATGTTTACATTTACAGCTATCTTAGATCTTAACTTCAGTTGAGCTGAAAACTTGTGTTAATACGCATGTTACTCTTCTATACTGCAGTGCCTAATAAAAGTTTGAGTATGACTTCTACATCAGGATTACACAGGAGATAGTGTCTACAAAGTCTTCAGAAGTTCGTTACATTTGTAGGTGTTACGTTTTGACGGGAAGGTACGTAAAATAGACTCACACACAAAGAAACTATATTGCTCATATTTCAAAGAGAAAGTTGGTAATCAGAATAAACCGTTCGCGCCTCATATTTCATGCCATAGTTGTCTTAAAGGATTACCTTATTGGTATGAAGGGAAACGGAAGGCAACGCCGTTTGCTAAACCAATGATATGGAGAGAGCAGCAGAATCACCATGACGCTTGTTACTTTTGCATGTGCGAAGATGCTGGCTTCAACAAAAAAATAAGGCAGGAATTGAGTATTCAAATCTGAACTCAGCTACACGGCTTATTCCTCATTCACCCGAACTACCCATACCTACACCACCAGCAGACCTTAATTTTTGTGAATGTGAAAGCAGCTCCGTGAGTTCAGACAACGAGTTGATTTCTGATCCAGAAGAATTTGACAATTCACCACAACAGTGTAATAGATTTAAGTTAATGATTTAGTGAACCATTCAAGGCTCACAAAACAAAAGAACTGAATTATTGGGCTGAGAGCTACAGAAGAGGAATTTAAATTCCACAAGTACTGCGCGGAACATCAACTTGTGTTTTGTGTGAATATGTTATATTATTCAACAGTTGGGCAGGGAAGCATATGATCCAAGCAACTGGCGTATTTTTGTTGAATCTTCCAAACGAAGTCTTAAGGCAATGTTACTTCATAATGGCAACAAGTTAGCTTCAATATCACTTGCACGTTCTACGATCCTAAGAGAGTCTTATGAAACTCTGAAGCGTGTTCTCGAGGAAATTACGTCCCGCGACCATGAGTGGCAAATGTGTGGTGACCTAAAGGTCATTGGTCTGTTGCTAGGAGAACAGGAAGGATACACAAATTTCCCTTGTTTTCTTTGCAAATGGGATAGATGTGTGAGGCACAAACACTGGGAAACTGGCTAATGGCTTGAGAGGCAGTAACTGGAACCTGGATCAAAAAATGTTACTTATGTGCCTCTTGTTGATCGTCAAAACGTTCTACGACCTCCATTACACAAAAACTTGGCATGATGAAACAATTCGTGAAAGAACTTAAAAAAGGGGCCCTTGCTTCCAGTACTTATGCACAACATTTCCATCATTGTCACAAGCTAAAATCAGCGGCCCTGTGTCTTAGATTTACGGCACTTAGAAGAACTTCAGGCCTGACAAAGAGGCCTCTGAACAAAATTACTGGTCTTTCACGCCCAACTTAAAATGGGACGCTAAAGACCACAGCAGTTATAGAGCATCTATAAATAAATCTGAACTTAATTTCAGCGCGGGAGTATTTGATGGACCACAGACAATTAATGAAAAATGTCAATTTTACCAAATGTATGAATGAAATTGAAAGCGTGCGTGGAATGCATTTAAAGAGGTTGTTAAGAAATTTCTGGGCAACGTGAAAGACCCTGAATACAAATAAATTGTCAGAAATATGCTGGAAAATTTCAGACTGCTCGGCGGAAATATGAGTTTGAAGCTTCATTTCCTAAAGACACATCTTGACTACTTCCCGTCAAATTTAGGAGCTGTTGGTGCAGAGCAAGGTGTAAGGTTTCACCAGGATTTGAAAGATGTTGAACGAAGTTATCAGGACTTTGGGGAGTACATATGATTTTTTCCCCTTTTTTCTTGGAGTGGAGGAGAAAATCATTTAATCACTAACCCCAGCTCCAATGGGAGTCGGAACTGAGAGTTTGTGTCTCACCAATAGTCGGCATACTCACTAAAAACTCCTCCACCGGAAGGAAAATGGAAGAAGGAAAAGTGGAATAAACGTGGTTTTGTGCGGTCCAGCATAGCACTTGCGTTAGTAGTACATATGATTTTTTTCGAGTGGAGAAGAAAATGATTTAATCACTGACCTCAGCCCGGATAGAAGTCGGGACTGAGAGTGTGGGACTCATCAATAGTCGGCATACCCACTAAAACTCCTACACCGGATGGAAAAATGAAGAAGGAAAAGTGGTATAAAGCGTGGATTTGAGCGGTCCCGCATATCACCCGCGGTAGTAATTGAAGGCTGTTGACTGCCGCCCTACAGGCGGGAGCGGGTAAAGGTAGTTACTAGGTTGCAGCCATGAAACCTGACTGCAACACTAGTGGGAATGGCGAGGGTATGGAGGAGAATGGAAGTTAGGAATGAGGATGGTACTGATGATGCTGCTGTTGCTGGTTAAACTCCTTACTCCTTACATTGCTGCAAGAAGCGTGCGACTCTCCCTGGGTCTTTCTTGAATCTGGAACCTGGAGCAGAGTTCTGATGGTGTCGTCTATGGCGTTGAGTCGTGACGATAGTGTGTCGAACTGCACAGTCAGGAAAACCTGTTGAGCAGCTGATGAGATTTGAAATCCCTGATGAGTTCCTCCAGGGCTGTCAGCTTCATCGTCATGCTCAGGACCTCCTCAGGAGATCCTGAACAGCGCCACGTAGGCCCTTGACTTCCTCGATGATCGGCGTTGGTGATGGTGCTGGTGTCGTCAGCTGTGGAGCTGTCACTGGCTGCGGCATAAGTGCTGGTGGCTTCAGCGGTGCCATCCTGCGAGGATGCAGGTGGCAGAGCGCTTGGCCGGTGAAGTGCGTTGACTCTCCACAGGTAGCACAGTAGCGGCGGCGGCGTAGGTCGTGCTGGGTAAACGATTAGGTGGTGCAGGCGGAACCGCAGTAGTGGCACATTGGTTGTACTGAGCTTGTCGACTCCTCGTGCCCGTAGGCACAGCAGCGCCTGCAGGGTACCTGGCGTTCTAATCGGCTGGCCTCGATGCGAAACACTCCCTGACAATGTCAGACCCGCCTTCAATGCCGCTTCATAGTCGCCAGGGTCTGCGTACTCGATCCTGACGAGCGACGTGGGTCCCTGTGCTCCATAGATCGGAGCGGCCTTAAAGGCTGAAGGCCACTGATGGTGAGCAGTTCCGGCGAAGCTGCGCTGGATGGCGGTGAAGTGACGGTGGAGGAATAGGTAGCCCCGGGCTGCGGCGGCTGCGGCGAGTTCTATTCGGCGGGTTCCGGAGGAGACGAAGAGGTTCCTGCCTTAGCAGGAGCGGCGACACTGCGTACCTTCTTCTTCGCCATCTCAGAGCTGAGTGTCATATGATTTTTTCCGTGGGGGGAAAATGCATTGCTGCATTCAACCTCCAGCCGATGTGCAATGGCTGGGGGCTCGCCGATCAGTCGCGAAATACCCACTAAAACCACACCACGTGTTAGTATGCGAAAGCCATTAGTGATTTCGTGCACTTTAGTCGGGTCCCGCATAGCACCCCGGTTAGTCATTGAAAGGTGTGTAGCTGGCATGCATTGCATGTGAGCGCGTCAACAGTTAATTACCCAGAATTACACATGACTGGTGGGCCCTGAGTAACCCCGGGTGATTAGTCGGGCATTACACTATTAGTTAGTATAGGTAATTATGATCCTATGATAGTTGGTTGCATTCTATGAAATTACTGGCGCTTACGTTCTTGCAGATTAGTGCAATCGTTATTATTGTATATCTAAACTATGTTAGAGCAAAAGGTTTATGGAAATACACTTAGGCTATGAGGATAGCCAGTCGTTTTGGGTTCTTCTGAATTCCTTCCCTTGGGAAGAGCGTCAAATATTTCAGCCAGGAGGATATCCTGGGACGTCCGTATTGCAAGGTTATCTTGCTCGTCTTGTCGTGGTTATTAGTAGTAGCCCTTCGTCGTTGTGCCCACACAGATAAGCAGCCAACCTATCTCGGCGCAGCTGCACGATTGTGTCACGCGGGGAGGTCTTCTTCTCCCGGAGCCGCCTTGGCTGGGTAGCGTAAGGACTTGAAGGCTGCATCATGGACTGGTGCTCTGTAACAGTGAAAAGGTCGTGTAGTGAGATTAGTCTTGTTCTTGGTGATTTGCTGTTTTAGAAGTATCTTAGGAGGTTGTCTAGGAATTCTTGGATGTTAGGCTCTGTCGCGTTGTGGAATACTGTTCGATCGAAAATTGAGAGAGGACGCTTATGTTTATTCGCTCCTGTCGTGTAGTTGCCTAAGTTGTGAATATGAGCGTTGTGATGTGCAGAAAGCTTTTTGTATGTGTAAAACGTGAGCTTTTAAATAAATTCTTCGATGGTATGCATTTTTAGTTCATCATGTAGTATGTCAGCGGGAGCTATCGTTGGCACGTTTGATACTAAGCGTAAGATTTTTATTTTGGCAAGCTTGTAGTTTTTTGAGTGTTTTAGCGGCGTATCCCCACACAGGCGCCGCATAGGTTAGAATGGGGCGAATTAGTGTTTTGTAGAGGGTTAGGCCTAATTTAAGGTTTAGTTGCTTATTTAGGTTTATTAGAGGGTGTAATTTGCCCAATTGGGTATTTGGTTTTCCCCTGACTTGGTTTATATGGGATTTCCAAGTCAAGCCTTGGTCCATTTTCAGCCCTAGCCATGTTACATTCGCTTTCCAGTTTATGTTCTCACCGAAGAGTGTGAGCGGTTGTAAACTGTGTCTTGGGAATCTGTGATTTGCTCGTTTTGTGAAGATTATTGCTTGGGTCGTTGGGGCATTCACTTTGAACCGCCAGTTCGTGAGCCAGCTCTCCAGCTCTCGGAGAGCATTTTGGAGACGGGTGTGTATAACTTGTGGTTTGAATGATTGCGTCATTATTGTTGTATCGTCTGCGTATATGCAGAGGGTAGTGTTTTCAGTTTGGGGAATGTCGTTTATGTATAAGTTGAACAGTGTAGGGCCGAATATGCTTCCTTGAGGAACTCCCGGTTTGATGGGTCTAATGGAGGACCGACTGTTGTTCACTGAAGATTTGGAACTTTCTGTCCTTCAAGTAGTTAGACATTGGTTTTATTAGCGAGTCCTGAATGCCTATTGAGGCTAGCTTTTTCAGTATTCCCGCATGCCAAACTTTGTCGAAGGCCCGTTCCACATCGAGGAGTAAAGTTCCTGTGGACTTTCGTATGTTGAAACCCTATGTGATGTTCTCTGTTGCCCTTAAGAGTGGTAAGGACGTTGAGTGTTTCGCTCGGAAACCGATCTGTTCCGGAATGAGCATATCGCGCTTAATGATTGCTGCGTTGAATCTTTTTAGTATTACTTTCTCTAGAAGCTTCCCTAATGTGTTCAGTAAGCTAAAAGGGCGATAGTTATTGGGATTGGAGAGATTCTTCTGCTTTTTCGGGAAGTACAGTACGTGGGCAATTTTCCATATTTCGGGGAACAGCCCTTGTGCTAATACGAAGTTGAAATTTTTGCTAATAGATGTACCGCATCATCGGGAAGGCGTTTAACAGCTATATTAGGTATTTGTCTGGTTCCTGGGCTTTTAGTTGAGATAGATGTTTGATTAGCATTTAATTTCCGATGCGCAGGTTTTACGAACTAAATTGTGCGATTGTTGTTGGTGGAAGTCGCGGGTTTCCATCTCTGTTTCTGCTGTGAATTGTGAACAAGATGCAGTGTCGTTCGGGGTAAGAGTGTCTTGAAGCGCGTCAGCCAGTGTGTCGGCTTTTTCTTTGTCTGTGGTAGCTATTTTTCGATTGTGGTTTAGTGGGGGTAGGCGTACTTTATCTCGGGTCAAACATCTCGCAATGCGCCATACTGAATTAGTTTCGTGATCCAGACTGTCTAGCGTGTTCTGCCATTGTTGGGTGGTGTAATTTGAGTTTCTCTGCATAACCAAGTTGTTGGGGTTATGGAAGGCTTCGTGATCGGCTATATGGCGAGTTTGTTGCCATTTTCGTCTGGCTCGATTTCGTTCCGCTGCCAGCGCTTTAGGGTCCGCTGGACGTTTGGTGTCAAATGTCTTGGGTACGTATACTGGGACTACCGTAACTGTTGCCAGCTTGACATATGATGACCGATTACTGATGGTATCTTGTACGCGACGGACCTACCAGAGAGCACTCAAGAAAGCACGTACACTGTAGCTGCATGGGAAAAGAAAGAGGTTACACAAAATAACTAACCTACATTCTCAAATTCAGGTACGCTTTCATGTTATTATTCTTGTTTATTTTCTTTAGAAGTTGTATATGAGTGTGTAATAATTTTTGAACATTTTAAAATTTTATTCTCACTTAACATTGTCATATTGTCAAAACGAAATGATTTTTTAATTTTGTCCACCGAAATTAGTAAACGTCACCTATTCTTAATCGTACCGCAGAGAAAAATCTTCATTTGCAATCTAGTGTCTCCAATCAAAGGTCATCAAGTTAATCAACCGCTTTGGAAAAGTCATAATGTGGGACCACCGAGAAAAATAATCTTCTCATTTGTTAATCTTAAAATATCGGTTGACTGATTTCCAGTTAGCAATTTTCTCTTAATATATAACATGTACCATATCCTGCTAACAAATTCCGTTATAACATACAAGAAAATGAAATACAACATGTCGTCCTTTGTGATGTAGTGGTTACCGTGCTAGCTTCTAGTTCTCAAGTTTGCGGGTTCAAATCTGGCGGAGGATGATGTAATTTATAACGGTATTAATGTTATATTATTTAACATTATTGTAGCCCCACGTTGTGGTAGCCAATTTGCGACGGTATTACTTATAATGTTTGTTTACATCACGTGTGTTGAAGCCATCTTGTGACGTGATTCTTTGTTAGGTTCGTAGCTCCATCTGGTGTTAGCAATTTGCGGCAGTATTAGTCTTTTGTTTGAAAGAATTTTTAATTTTTATTTAAATGTCCTCCGGCTAGCTATTTGGTCGAACATATCTCTTAAACAGGATGTGTAAACGGAAGGAATCTTTTATTCAAAGAGAACACTGATGAAGAAATTTGTTTTATACTTTTATTGTCGAAAACTTTTACTCTCACATTTACACATTGATCTCGACACTCGCCAAATTGAAACTGTTATAATAACTTCTTACTTTTCACTTTTAATTCGCGTACTTCAACTTTGTGTATTATTAACTTTACAGTACTTTAGATTTTTCGTAACTTGTGAATCTATAGCCGACGTGTCTCATACAAATATTTTCGACGAACTGACGGACTGAAGACGACGTGTAGTGTACAAAGAATTTTGATGAACTGAGCAACTGAAGGCGACGTGTAATGTATTGAGATTTTCGATGAACTGAGCAACTGACTGACTTTACCTCTAACCTAGCTTCTATTTATACTCACACTCCCCGATATGCCTAAAGATTATACCTGAGTTACTGTTGGCTAATAAAACGCGCCAACATTAGCGTCTATCTTAATATCCAATGAAACTTATGAATACATATGCTCTAGGGAAACATTCCAGAAGGTTCTCAACGGAAAAACGCGCCAACATTACGTAACTTCCTCGTTTCCAATAATGATAAACAGCTCACCCCCCTCGCTGCATTATTGCGCTATTATTGACAGTTTCAGTAAGGCCGTATAAACTTACTTCCCAGCAATATTTACAATTAATAAACATCTGAAATCAATGTCACATAAAAATGCATATTCATATTACAATCATTATTTACATTTAAGTAATTTGTGATACAAATTACTGCATCATATGCCCCACTAGAAACATAATTATAAATATTTACAACTTGTTTGGAAATTTTATAATTGGGTTTTTAGTCTCCTAAATCTTGGAACACACGCTGTCACTTTCACTCAACACTTCACACGTATTTAACACACGACATGTTTTTCCTCTATCTTGCCACTACTTACTGGCTCTGGTTTAATGTGTTTGGACATTAATCTGACATTACAAGGTTTATAGAAAATACTATACCCTGAATTATTTATTTACTGTTACAAAATTGCTTACTTTCTTAAGTTGTTAACAAAAATTTATCAATTCAAGAATTTTTTTTTATTATTATTAAACATATTTACCAAAAATATTCACGCTCTACACAAATATATTTACATCTCTTAAATCTAGGCATTGTTTCACATGTTCTATTTGCTACATAAGTATTTGTTTTTAATTATTTTTACCCATTTTTGTTGTTTTGTACTTTATTTTAACAATATTCTTGGAATTGTATTTACGTACTTTTAATTTAATATCATATTAAGTTTCAATCTTTGCATTCTTATTTTTCAAATGTTGTTACAGTTACTAAAAATTTTTTTTTTAAACATTTCTCTTTTTTTTATAATTTATTTCTCTTTTCAAATGACATAAATAATTAACCCTCTTACGTTCCAATACATTTCTCTGCAAGTCATCTTTAACTATCCAGCATTTACTTTACATCTCATTGCTATTTACCCTCCTGGATCAAATTGTGTGTGGCTAAACATTACTCGTAGCCGTATCCTAACCTTCCAAATTTTGTTCATGAATAACCTCTTGTATTCATTTGAAATTTCATCACATGATAACATTTGAAAACAATCTAAAGTTTCCTGAACAATACATCTTTTAACAACTTTCATTTTCAATTCATCTGCTATCTTTTTAATCTGAGAATATTCTGACAAATCTGTACTAAACTGTGCTGGATTGGAGTTTTCATTTTGAACATCTTGGTACAATTTATTTCTTTGCATTACTGTCTCCTTCTGTATTTCTGATATCTCCCCTCTGAAATTAACTTGCGCCAGATTCACATCTACATTCATATCCTCTTTTATCTCTCTTATCTCACTTGAAATGTTACTCATTCTACTACCTGACTCTGTACATTCTACATCAACATGTTCACTTTTAGTATTAACCTCACTTTCTTTGTTACCTATTTCCCTGCTCATGTCCAACATTTTCTTTGAAACTTCTCCTATCTCACTTGCTATTATTTCCTTTTCATCACTCATTTTTGGCATACTACTATCTAGCTCCATAGATTTCTTTTCAATTTCTTCCCTGCTTTGATCTACATTTTGCTCTAATATCTCATTACTCCTACCAAAGGCTTCCATTAATTTCCTATTATTCTTTTGCATGTCTTCCCTTAATTGATCTATTTTCTCATTATTCTTACAAATTTCTTCCCTTAATTCTCTATTATTCTGATCTAGTTTTTCTAATTTCTCATTAGTCTTACCATTATCTTCCCTCATACTCTTAACAATATCTTCCCTCATACTCTTAACAATGTCTTTCAGCATTTCCATCATCATACTAGCATCAAAATTAACATTTCCTGCTATTCTATTCTCACTTTCTGCACTAACATTTTCACCCTCAAATCCTACATTGTTTGGGTTATTATCTGTAACCTGTATTGAATTACAGCTAACTGTTACATTATCTCCCTCCATAATTATTTCTTCAATATTATTAGTAGCCATTATTTTCTTTATCCTACCACTCCTTAAGTACATTTGAAGGTTACAATTTTGTTTTCTAAAAAAAAATTACTCTACTCTGACCTTTGTGATGCTGTCTGTTGTTGTTACTTTGATGTCCAGCTTCCTGCCCCTCTCTCCTAGATTTTTATGTCGCTTCTACGTTGTGTTATGATGAATCTACGTCGTTTTGTTGTCCTGTAGTTTGAATTTCCCTGTTGCCTTGTAATCTCGGAATTATGATGTCCAATCATCCGCGTAGTCTGTCGTCCCTGTTGTTTCTGAAATCTGCGTCTTGTAGATCATTTCACTGCTGCATTCGTTCCACATCCTGGTTCCTTTCCTGGTCACTCTGCCCCTTCCTGGTCATCGTGTTCCTTTCCTGGTTACTCTGCCCCACGTTCTGGGTGCCAATTTGCGAGTGTTTTAATGTTGTATTTATTTAACATTAATTGTAGCCCCACGTTGTGGTAGCCAATTTGAAGTAACATTTATTGTTGTTTTATTAGCCCCATGTTTGGGAGCCAATTTGTGACGGTGTTACTTACAAATGTTTGTGTATGTTTGTTTACATCACGTGTTGCCATCTTGTGACGTCATTCATTTGTTCGGTTTGTAGCTCCATCTAGTGTTAGCAATTTGTGGTAGTATTAGTGTTTGAAAGAATTATAAGTTTTGTTTACTGTCCTCCGGCTAGCTATTATTTCTCAGTCGAACATGTCTCTTGAATCAGAGTGTGTAAACGGAAAGGAATCTTTTATCCAAATATAACACTGATGAAGAAATTTGTTTTACACATTTATTGTCACACACGTTAACTATCACATTTATACATTGATCTTAACACTCGCCAAACTGAAACTGTTATAATAACTTCATTACTAATCACTCTTAATTCACGTACTTCAACTTTGTGTATAATTAACTTTATAATACTTTAGATTTTCGTAATTCTGCTGCGCGTAACTTGTGAATCTATATCCGACGTGTCTCATACAAATATTTTCGACGAACTGACGGACTGAAGACGACGTGTAGTGTACAAAAGAATTTTGATGAACTGAGCAACTGAAGGCGACGTGTAATGTATTGAGATTTTCGATGAACTGAGCAACTGACTGACTTTACCTCTAACCTAGCTTCTATTTATACTCACACTCCCCGATATGCCTAAAGATTATACCTGAGTTACTGTTGGCTAATAAAACGCGCCAACATTAGCGTCTATCTTAATATCCAATGAAACTTATGAATACATATGCTCTAGGGAAACATTCCAGAAGGTTCTCAACGAAAAAAGGCGCCAACATTACGTAACTTCCTCGTTTCCAATAATGATAAACAGCGCACCCCCTCGCTGCATTATTGCGCTATTATTGACAGTTTCAGTAAGGCCGTATAAACTTACTTCCCAACAATATTTACAATTAATAAACATCTGAAATCAATGTCACATAAAAATGCATATTCATATTACAATCATTATTTACATTTAAGTAATTTGTGATACAAATTACTGCATCAATTTTTTCCGAGGTAGAAATCCTTAGCATGGCTTCCTGCGGAAGGGAAGTAAAGCTGGTGGTCTTATGTCGTAGATTTACGGCACGTATAAGAACCTCAAGCCAGATAAAGAGGTCTCTTGGCAAAATTACCGGTATTTCTTCCCCAATATAGAATGGGACGCTAGGGAGCTCAGCATTAAAGAGCGTCCATAAATAAAACTCAATTTAATTTAAGATTTCATTTTTCTGAAATGAGGGGTTCTCTTTTGTTTTTCTGTGTCTTCTGTTTTCTTTGTTGCTAAACCGTGACCATCCTTATATTTACAATGAAATATATACATTTGCCTTATTTTTCTTATATATGCTGTCGAGAAAGAACAAATATTTTCCATTCCATGGCATTCTCAACGAAAAGTCTAAGCCTTCTACATGCACACGCTCTTTTAATACCACAATGTGTGTATTCTAGCCGTGTAAATAATTTTTGTAGCCTTTATTAACTGAAATTAGTGGGGCTCTTATGGTCCATGTTCGTCAGAAAGATTAGGCCTTTTCAATGTTGAAAAGATTATAAAAATCGATTGCTGTTTGAGATTATTTGCATTATATACAGCTTGGGGATAGAGTATTTAATGGAGAGGGTGCTAAATGGACTTCTTACGAAAGAAATCGAGCCGCCGTCTGCATAGAAGACGCCACATTGGACGTGTGGATTCCATTGTAAAATATATGATTGATGTGTATTTTCATGCAATTGAGGTGAGATTATGAGAAGGCACTGCGTTGTGTACGGTTATAATAACATCCAATGGTCTGAGTAGAAATGTTTAAGTTTTCACATGTAGGTAAACACCATGGATTCTGCGTCTTTTAAATTATTGCCATACACTTCACAATGATTAATTTCATATATGAAACATAGTACATGCGTACTCAGCAGTTTGTGTTCCATTTTAACATTTAAACAGCTTTCCGCATTCGAGGCATGTCTTAGATAAGTGGATTATAGTTTCTCGAAGGAACAACTGGAAATCCTCACGATACAGCAAGCATTGTAGTAGTCAATTTTACAGACGACTGTTATAGCTGAAGCCTAGGGAAGAAAATATAAAGTTCTTAAACAAAAACGAAGTCCCTTCTATTTTCAACTTTTTTCCTCACTTTGTCGTCCTCCGTGGTGTAGTGCTTACCATGCTAGCCTCTAATTCCCAAGGTCGCGGGTTCAAACCCGGTGGAGGGCGATGGATTTTATCGGGCGTAAAAATCGTTAGCATGGCTTCCTTCGGAAGGGAATTAGAGCCGGTGGTCCCGTGTCGTAGATTTATGGCATGTAAAAAAACCCAAGCATGATAAAGAGGCCTGTGAGCAAAATTACCGGTCTTTCACGCCCAATAGAATGGGACGCTAAGGACCACGGTAGTTAAAGAGCGTCCATAAATAAAAACTCAAAATTTCCTCCTCACTTGTTAAACAAATTAGTTAAACGAAGAATACTGAATGTGCCATTAACTGTAAATTCCACCAGCAAGGATAGTGTGGTATTTGCATAGAGGGAGATAAATAATGTGGTAATTGTTGAATAAGCACTCCATTAGCATATATTAATACTGTGTTGATCTCAAGTCGCATTCACTTGCATTTCTAATTGCATGCCTATTATGTAGCGTTGATTTAATTTTCAAACCTGTGGTGCAAGGCAGACCACCAACTATGACAAGTAATTATTTTATTTTTAAGCATAATCGTCAGGATACAGATTTCACGGGCTCTTAGTTTTAAACAATTTTGCACATTCAAAACTAAAGCTCATTACTTTTACTACGGATGAGTTTTGAGAGAAAGAAACAGGTAATTGTTTCCTAAAGCTAAATCAAACAATGCCGTCTTAATGTCTAAGGCACATTATCGTATCTGAAGACAAGTCTAACAAATCAGTATTAATGCCTTACATGCAACTTAGGTTTTTGCAAATTATATGTAAACGGTTTTAGTCCTTTTAACAGTGAAATGTTAATGGGCATACTTCAAGTCCTTTGCGTGTAAACTGTTGAGGGCCTAGTTTAGTTCTGTTTTAATATTGTCACATCTTTTGCTACGCACCTCCACTGGTATTCTCAGTGACCAGAAATCGAAGCAGTGCTTGATACAGGAAGAAATGGCAGGCTAGGTTTAATATTTAATCATTCTTAATTATGCTGGAGTTAATTGTGTATATTTCTTTGTTAAAATGTTACCAGAAACATTGTATTGTGATGTTTAAAAGCATATGTAGCCATATTATTCATTATCGCATTTTCTGATTGATCCGTCTATTACAGTGACGGACCTTGCAGACGACGGCTTGCATTTTCAGTACATGGTAAATGATGCAACCGTTATATAAATCGATGATACGCGTATTCACTTACATGCAACATATTCTCAACCAAAGTTTCAAAACAATGTCACAAGTGGTGCTATAAACAGTAACTATGTATTTTTATTTAAACTCTGCACATATTTGTTACAATGATTAGGAATAAAATAATAAAACTTCCTATATTATATGCAATAAAAATTCTTACTTTGCTTCTAACAAATACCATACAGTACCAATACAAAAAACACTTGGCCAAAACAGCGTAGACAGGGGACGCTAGCGCTCCTAGCGCAGCGGTCTGGAGGTTTTGTATCAGCTGTTTAGAGTGTATGGAGAATTAGGTGTAAAGGGTTCGCTTAAAGAATTTCAAGCAAGGACCGGAAAGCGTGTGCAGCATTTTGTTACCAGAAGTATGTTTGGCAAAAGAATTTAGTTTTTTTTCTTTTCTTTCGATTTCCTCGTGATACAATCGATTAATACTGTTATAAAGCATATGATGATTGCTTCTTCACGAGGTTACGTGTTGTTAAAGTTAAAGATATACAGGCATAGTTTGAAAGTAAACATATAAATGATTAATTATTTTAATAAAATGAATGATTTTAATATTAATACTCTTGACTAATAATTATGTCAACACGTACTATGATCTCTGTAAGAACTTCGACCTCACATTACTTAACTCAACACCTACTAGGATCACAGCAACAACTTCCTCGCTACTAGATCATGTATTGACTGAAACCACGAATGATAAGCTACCTTCAGCTAATATCTTCTCTGATTTCAGTGACCATAACATACTCATTCTTTATATAAATCCACTCTGTGCACCACCTTTACCGTCTGAAAGCATCATGCTTACTACCGAAATTAACTACAGTAAATTAAACAACTACCTATCTAGCATGTCATTTGAAAATGGTAATGATGATGTAAATTCTTTAGTTCATAGATTTGTCAATTATATCAAAAGAGGAGAAGCTAATTGTTCATATAAGCAAATAGTCAAACGAAGACACAAGTTACATAAACCATGGATAAATAATGAATTTTTGGCATTAATAAAGAGATGGGGCTTACTCTATGCTAAAACTGAAAAAATGAATGTATCTAATAACACACATACTGATTATAAAGAACTGTCAAGACAGGTAGTAAGAAAGAAGCAGCAGCTAAAAAACAGTATTATGCAAGGATAACTAAGGATACAACTAATAAAAAATGTGTAATATTGCTACCAATATACTTAATAATAATAATAATAATAATAATAATAATAATAATAATAATAATAATAATAATAATAATAATAATAATAACAATAACAATAAACCAAATCATGTATGTCCAATAAAATTATATGTACAAGATCGTGACTATAATGGCATACAGGATGTGTGCAATGCACTTAATCATTTCTATGTTAATGTTGCTACTACTTTAAGATCTAATTTAGTTACACCAACAATCAACACTCACACGCCTCTTTATAATAACTGTTTTCCATACATCCTACTGATACACTAGAAGTCAGTGATATCATTAATGAACTTAAAAACCAATGTTCTACCACTGACTATAATATAGATAATACTACAGTAAAGAAGTGTAATAAACCACTACTACCTCATATTGTTGACATTGTTAATCTATCCTTTGCTGAGGGTGTTATGCCTGATAACTGCGAAACTCAAAAGTTGTCCCTATTTACATGGGTGGTCGATTAGTGTTCTACCCACTTTTTAAAGTTAATTGAAAAAATAATGAAAAAACTATTGTTGTCATTTATTAATAATCCTGATAACAGATCATTAAAAAGTGCTCAATATGTTTTTCTTCTCCAAATTCTAGTACTTAAAATGCCGCTGTAGACTGTATAGTACCAATTCAAAAGGCATTTGATGATAATAATATTGCGGCTAGTCTATTGATCTAAAAAAGACATTTGATATGGTAGAACATGACCTCTTATATAAAATGGAAAGAATAGGTATAAGGGGTATCCACACTTACGGTTTTAAAGTTACCTAAAGAATCGCAACCAATATGTAGTAATAAATAAATTCTAATCTGACATACAGAAAATAAGTGGCGGTGTCCCTCAAGAATCAATGCTGGGGCCCATTCTCTTTCTAATATTTATTAATGACATTATCAACTTTAGCTTGAAAGGAAAACTTACACAATTCGCTGATGCTATGTCACTTTTTATATTGGAAAAAATGAAACATCACTTATTAGTGATTTGCAAACGGATCTAAATTTACTAAACCAATGGATATCCGCTAACAAATTAATTCTTAATATTAATGAAACTAAATACATGTTCTTTAATAAATCCTCATATTCAATTTGCCAACATCCAGAACTGGTGCTTTAGAATGATAACTCAACTGGAATTATCACATTGATAAAATTAAAGCCAAGATTGCCTCGATATTGGCGTGATTGTACGATTGAGAAATATTGGGTTACCTAGGGCTATTTTAAAAAATGTCTACTATGCACTTATCCATTTTCCACTTCACTTATATAAAGGTTGTCTGGCAATCATGCACAAAAGCTCAGCTACATCAACACGAAGTTCTACAAAACCGAGTAATAAAAATAATTTATAATCAGGATTTTTATATTCCTACTAAGCTAGTATACTGGTATACAGGAATTATTCCACTGTCATTAAGTCTCAAACTTTCCATTATCTCATTTTCTTTTTGAGGTCCTCAATGGGCATTTCCATACTAATACACAAATGATGAAGCCAATTAACATACACCACCATTATACTAGATGCGTGAATAATATTGTGATGACACATGTTGATACAATTATATATGTATTAAAGGGTATAATTCACTTAATGACCATAACCTATAATGAACTACCAAATAATATTAAAGAAATTACAAAATTCCCGCTTTTTAAGAATAAGACAAGAAAGCACCCACTTACAGAATATTATAAAAAATGTCATTGTAAACATTCTAGATTCTAGTCTGAAATACGTTTGTTCTTATCCTGTTAAATAATAACTTTGGAATGTTTTCATTGAACTGTCTTTATCTCTAGTCTGTTAAATAACAATTTTGAAACGTTTTCACTGAATTGTCTTTAGCTCTAGTCTTTTAGTTCTTGTTATGTAGATTCCTTATGTATTATTTATATCTTTCTTACTTAAAGATTGTATAGTTCCTTATCACCGCCATTTAATTATAAATTTATTGTCCCTGATGTGAGCCCAAGGGCTCCTTGGGACCTATATTCAAATAAATAAATCAAATAAATAATCAAGAATCATTTATAAATATCACTAATCTAAAAATCCACATTTTTCAGGAAGCCATAAAAATAGCTATGCTGAAAGAATGTTATTTCTGAGTTCTCAACATACATAGAATAATATCAAGTAGCACTTTGTATTAACCATTAATGAGGTTTTGTGTTAATTATTTCTTTGTATTAAAATTTTTTCCGCATTTCCTTCCTTCGAGAGAATTGTCTTTATTCCATCTCAAGGGGTGCCAAAGACATTTGAGGATCAAAGTATTTCATATTGTGTACTACCTAGAAGCTATTTTAAATTACTGATGGAGCTAAAACTATGTACATCTTGAAACAGATTCTGAACAGGAAAACTAAAGAGAAGTGATTTACTCAAAACTAAAGGGAACTGAAGTCCATTATCAGGTAAGTTATTTTGCCCGTGCATTCTGTCACATCCCAAAAGAAAACCTAACACATTCCTTTCAGAAACGTTTGTTTGTTCATTTGGTCCCACTGTGAGCAATGCTCAGGGACATTGAACACGTCATACAATTATGAAATATGCAGCATAACTAATAAAAATACCCAGCACCAAGAGCTTGTTTAACTAATAATATACCCAACACTAAGAACATTTGTCCCTCTCCTTCTCTCTCTCTCTCTCTCTCTCTCTACACACAATGCATTATTTAAGAAATGAAAATTTGCAAACCATCACCATTCCAAGACTAAACATCTCAACATGCATTACAGTAGGACAATAACAAATAAGTGTAAGTCACTATCATATGCCATCTGCACTATGTATTGAAATTTATATGTTGCACGACATATTAAGAAATTGCTCCACAGTATATGGGGAGTGAGTATATAAGAAATACTTTAGCTCTTTCATAAAGATGTTATGTTGGTTAGGCTTGCCTAATAGTTTTAAATAGCATGGAAGGTTATTATAAATTGTTATTGCCGAATAGTAACATTCTTTTTGGAACAGTGGTAGTGAAGTTTTAGTTGAAAATGACAAAATTTTCGATTTTGGAATTATATGATATAAATAATCTATAGATACTTGTGAATCATTTTGACCAAACGTTTTGCACTATCCGCCATTTTTAAAGCCCAGCGACATGTTTAAATCACCCGTGCGCTCCCTTAAAACTCCAGTGGATCCGCCCACTTCCTAGTTCTATATGTAAAGCATCATAATTTGCTAATTTCTGCATATTTTTCGATTTATTTTGCGCCTTTTTTGGAATCACATGTAACTGCCTGCTTTGTGCTTCCATCTAGCTCTAAATGCATAACTATTTACTGCGTAATGAACACAAGTTTAAACTTTGAAAAGAAAAATTTTATTTTGGTACTGTAAGAGTCTATTTGATTAAATTTGTCTCCATTTACCCATATCATCTTATTGTACAGCATTTTGCAGTAATTTTAATACGTTATTGGTTGTTTAAGGTTTTGTTTATATATCTATCTTACAGATCTTTTGATACACTTTGTTGTTTATGTACCATATGCTTTCAGTATTGAAAACAAACTCTGAATGAGTTGTTTGAAAACGCCTGCTGTAGTGAATGTGGGTGTTCAAATGTGACTACAAATTAGAGAACGACATGCCTTTGCTAAAAAATTATGTGTGAAAGTGCAACAATTGCGGTTTTAGCCCTACCCAGAAATATTCAAGTCCTCGTGTCATTAAAGACAAAAATACCTAGCGGTTTCCGTTTGAAATAAACAGAAAATGTGCAATGCCATTTTTAGCAAATTAACTTTTTTTACCAATAGAAATGCTATAGTAGAAAATATTCCTGATAACTGTGGTATGAAAAAGGATATTGACGCAGCCACGCTACGTCCTCCAACAATGAAGCAATACGTTTGCCTCACGATTGCTGCTTTTCTCCTCGTAGTTGGTTTTTTTATACCTTTGCCAGGGCTGCTCGAGCATGAGATCTTAATCACTGGTATGCGTGAGTGTATGTACATAGAAACACGAACACTTTCTTGTAACACTTTTATTCACCATTAAAATAAGACTTAAGATTTGCCGATCACTTTTAAATTCTTACGACGTTACTGTGTCTTTTCCAAGACCGAAGATTATCAATTACATCTGATCGCCCGACCCTCTTGCAAGTTCACACCCAGTCTTCGGACCTCGACGAGACCGTTGTTCTCATCACACGAGCGTCCCAGCGAGAATGTCCTCACCACACGCGCGATACAAAGAAAAACCTCCTAATTTCCCCTCCCTCCCCTTAAGATTTGCACCAAAACTTAGCTTCATGAAGCTTCTAATGACCTTCACATCCTGACCAGTGCAACTGCACCCATTAATTCCAAGAGAAACTGGCTTCAGCGGACTTACTTTTTATACCTGGGGCTGGTCCCTAATTAGCTAAACTGTGCCTGTCTGGTCTTTCTGTCGCTTTTAACAGTCAACAATTTTCCCAATGCTTCTACTTTTAATACATACACTGATTTTAAATATGTTATTATTTATTTTATTTCGCTATCCTTCCCAAATTATTATGATAATTATTGACTTTATAATTTCGGCTTCAATATTTATGTAACCATCAGTCGCTGCATGTCAACAGACAACAAACCCCAGAATGACAAATGTCCCACTGGCACTGACTCCTGGTGCTTTTACAACAAAAGTCTAGCTAATGGTACACAACCGGATACCAGTGATAAAATGTCCATACAGCTTTGTAAATCAATTGTTTCCAATATAATGACTGTCTACCAAAGACTAACCTGTGATGAGCTGCTGCATAAATGTGTAAGAGATATTACACAAAATCAACATGAATTGCTGTGTGCCATGTTATGGAAGAATGTCCAAAAGAAATTTTTATATCATAGAAGAGCATCACAATTGTGCAACAAATGCTGGTCATAATTTTAGATGACGTACTCAGCTATAAAAGAAATGAAATCTACTATAAAGAATTCTACAAATTGCAGCGTATCAGATGTGATTATGAAGAGATGCTACACCAGAAGAAAATATGATTGTGCTCTATCTTAAACTGAGAAGAAGAAAACAGCTCGCAGGAAGAGTAAATTACCAAAAATTAAAACCCAAATAGAAAAACTGCTCCAGTGCAGTTATAAGCACCTGATAAGCTGTAAATTTAAAAAGAATAACCATTGCTTTCGAAATATGCATTTTTTCTCAGTTTTTCATTTTTGCACATGAAATTGATTCCTTGCACTTCAGGTTTGGTCTGATTTGTATGTAAATTTGCACACATCTTCTCAAATGTAATATATAAAGAGTTAGGGATGCATTTTTATTATTGATATACTCATTCGCTCACAAAAAATTAATTTATACTAAAAATCAAGGGAAATTTTGACACCAACTTCATAAAAAGAAATTTTGTTTCTATACAAATAATAACATCGACTTCAATCAAACGCTTAGATATCTTTTCATTGTACTAAGGTATGGGGAAATGCCACTATCATACTTCTCTGAGAAATGTGAATGTGCATGGTAGTTTGAAAAGTGTTTGTTTGCTAATGAAAAATATTCCATTGTATTATCTGAGAAACTATTTGAGCGAGAGCTTTGAACTTTTGCACAGTCATTTCTCTATTTACCTATTAATTAAATGTGCCAATTTTTCAGTAAATAGCTTTAAAAAAAGTTACAAAATTCAGTCCCAGTGTCCTTAAAAGTCAGTCACACCTTGATACAACTCGACTCTACGAGAGGAGGAGGTTTGCTCCTACAGACAGGAAAGGATCTGTAGGTGGCACAAAGGGTACAAAAGTACAGCAAAAGGATACAAAGGGAATTAAAACACACAGGACCATAAATCTGGAGAGTTCTGATATGCAAAGCATATACCTAATTCATGTTTCCCAGCATAATATTTTATAAAGCAGTGTTTTTCTCAAAACTTCATTTTCACACATTCAAAATGAACCTTGCGCATGAGGTTTTGTTTAAATACAGTTAACATTTCTCAGAATCTGCAGAAGTATCCGTTGTAATATTCTATGTGACAAATATGCCTGACACCAATAATATTTTTTTTAAAAATACATTTTTTATGAAAAAATGGTGAATTTTACAGATTTAAATTTGTAAAGTATTAAAAAATTATCATAATTGACTTATCAAAATTTATTTAAGCTTTAAATCATACTTTGTTATGTAACTGATTCAAAGCTTCAACTCCAAAAAATGTCAACCAATTTTCTGAACTTCTGATGCCCGTGGTTAATTTTGATTATACGATACATTTAAATAATAACATTTATGAAATAGTTAATAACTCCCAAAGTGTTTGTCCAACTTGAATTAAATTTGGCACTCTCATTAATCTAACAGCAATAGACTCACGGTAAAGTTTGTAGAAATATCCATACAACAGTATGGAAAATTGAAAATTCACTCCAAGTGTCACCTAAGCTATTTGCTGGTCAATGTAAATCGTCTGTATTCCTTGTATTGTGGTCATGCAGAGCTAGGTTCATTGTGAAGTTATAATAATTATCTGTAAGGTAGCTCAAAAGAGAATATATGTGAGACTAAGAATGTATTTGGTTTTGATCAGGAGTTTACAGGAATGACGGGACCCAACACCACAGGTTATAGGCATGGGCTTTTAATATAAACGATTATACTCTGTGGCCTGCAAGGGTTAACTAAATCCACATTTGAAATATAGTCTTGTATCCTTGTTTGCCACCTGCTTTGAAAGAAAAATGCATAAATTGGTGTATTTATTCCCCTTTTAATAGTAATCACGGCTTGTGTCTCATCATCATTTCCATTATTTTAAATTGGCTGATGTGCGTATTGCAGGCCGCTTCGCTGGTACCAGCCATGATTTATATATACATGTAAATATTTATAATTTTAACTCGGTCTTCAGTCATTCCCACATTATCATCCGAGTTTCTTGTATTGGTACGGTATGATATTTGCATCCAATCAACCAATATTTGATTTCCTCGCCTCTCAAAATTTATTCATTTCATGTTGACAGCACTGAATTCGTTAATTCGAATGGCACTTCGTTATAGTGATTTGGGAAGAAGCTGAAGAATGGCTATAAGAGTGAAATTGAATTGTTGAATTAAATTGTTGTGTCTTTTAATATATAATCTGTAACCCAAAATGGAGGTGAACCATTTGAATTACTGGAACTTAAAGGAAGTATGTCGTCTGTGTTTGAAAACTCCGGGACGCAAGATTGGAATATTTGAAGAAGGGCAACATCGACAAATAGGATACAAAATACGTAGTTGTCTTCGTGATTTGGTATGGCATATTTTTTATATACATTATATTTATATTGATTTACTCGTAATGCACATTCGCACTAATGCACATTTACATACATGTAAATATTTACAATTTTAATTCGGTCTTTAGTCATTCCCACATTATCGTCCGAGTTTCTTGTATTGTTACGGTATGATATTTGCATCCAATCAACCAATTTCCTCGCCTCCCAAAATTTATTCATTTCATGTTGACAGCACTGAATTCGTTAATTCGAATGGCACATCGTTATAGTTAATTTGGAAGAAGCTGAAGAATGCCTATAAGAGTGAAATTGGATTGTTGAATTAAATTATTGTGTGTTTTAATATATAATCTGTAACCCAAAATGGAGGTGAACCAGTTGAATTACTGGAACTTAAAGGAAGTATGTCGTCTGTGTTTGAAAACTCGGAGACGCAAGATTGGAATATTTGAAGAAGAAGGGCAACATCGAAAAATAGGAGACAAAATACGTAGTTGTCTTCGTGATTTGGTATGGTATATTTTTATATACATTATATTTATATTGATTTGCTCGTAATGCACATTCGCACTGCTTAAAAAATGTGGGTTATGGTGCTTTTAGTTGGTCTGCATTGAAAACGCCGAGAAAAGCAAGAAGGAATGGAGTAAATTACTTTAAGAGTGAATTTATAAGTAGATGTGATCTCGTCAATAGCTGGTGCCCTCCTGCCAGCCCCTTGTAGGTGTTTTACTTTTATAGGAAAATTGCTGGCAAAGTTGTTTTAGTTGTGGCCCGTCGAAGTAGCTGAACGTGAATGATTGGAGTTTTAGACGCGCAGATCCCTCGGCTACGCCCTGTCGTCGCTTCGCAGTTGCGGCCTATCGGCCGCAACTTGCTACACTCCTCTCCTTCTAAAAAACATCCCTCGGCTACGCTTTGAGGCTGAGGGCCCTCAATCTCTCGGCTACGCCTTGAGGCTGATACTGGAGTAGATGTGCGGGCCACAAGTAGAGAAGATTGTCGAAATTGCTATATGAACACAACAAACGTAGCCATCTTCCCGCTAATACAGACCCTAATGGGAAGTGCCAACCTAAATAAGTGAAATCCGCAAAATAAGGAATTTCTACCAACTGACGCACAGATCCCTCGGCTACGCCCTGTCGTCGCGTCGCACTCCTCTCCTAAAAAAACATCCTTCAGCTGGGCTTTGAGGCTGAGGGCGGCCATCAATCCCGCGGCTACGCCTTGAGGCTGAGTATCTTACCGGCATTATTCATTGTTGCCAGCATTGCGTTAGAGCTAGAGAATGACATAGTGACATCTGTAGGATATATAAGACATTTCCATTGCTGTTGAAGACCAACTAAAGCGCCTTACCCAAAATGGGTTTACTTTCTACCTATGAATTAATGTTTGAGCGAGTAGGTTGGACTGACTGCATGGACGGTTACGTTTTCTAAGAAAAAAGATGGTTTTAATCTCCTAAAAGTATCTGCAATCGCAGGTACTCTATGAAGAAATTCTATGCTACAGGTTCATATGTCCGTATGGGGTAAATTTGGATATGCATAGAACTTATATTGACCTAATTTGTTTTATGGACCTCAGGATACTCTTGGTGAGATAAGGTCGTGTAAGTTCTAAGCCGTAACACTTAATCGGGATTATCTTAGTGGCATAGAACTTCATCACGGGGTAGGGTTTGGGCTATTGGGTCAAGCTGTTTAAGTCCTGGCGCATGCGCACAGGGTAAAACATCTGCGTGACGTCGTCTGGTATGATGCGGGACGGGGAGAAGCAGGGTGACCGTACGCGTGAAGTAAGCATTAAAAGCACCAGAGGAGACCGTGTAACAGTCACACGATGTACGCTTTAAACACGTGTTTATTTGTACACCAAATAAAACGCGGCGTGACAATCACACAACGTACGAATTTATGACGTATTTAAAACGTGGTGTAACAGTCACATGACACGTTCTTATAGCCTGTTTATCTGTCCACTTAATACTTAAGAAACAGTGTGTCAGTCACTCGACGTGCGTATGTTTTTAATACTATCTCTTAATAATAGTACCAAAAACAGTTGATAACACTAGAAAATTGCGCGCGAAATGTGAAAATAGAGATTGAAGGACAAAATATTCATGGAATTTCAGCGTAATAGCACTAGATCTTAAATTAGGTTTATTGGAAAAATGATAAGCAACTAACGAATTTAATACCATACTTGCATGTTGCCATGGTAGCTCAATGGTTAGAACAACTTGAAAAAACCGGAAGGTTCGTGGTTCAAATCCCAGTCGTTTTCAGTAGTCTGATTCTACTTTTCTTATTCTTACTAAAGCTTCTTACTTTCTCTACTACATATAGTAAGCAGAGGAAGTATTGCATTTCACCCAAAATTTCGATATTGAGGTTCCACCGGAAATGCATGTTTTGAGGTGCCCTGAATCCAAATAAAGCATTTTTGAAACATGTCTGTTCAGGCTGTGAACAGCATAACTCAAAAACGAAAAGTCGGATAAATACGAAACTTGGTACTTTGAATTTACTATCTTTCAAGGATGCGACACGAAGGTTTTAAAGGAAATCCCCCACTCCCTTTACATGGAAAATGTTTCAAACATTTTGATTTTCTCAAACACACAATTTGTCATATAACTTTTTTTTTTTTTTTTGGTCGAGTGTAATTTCCGAGGTATTCCTTGTTATTTGTTTGAATTTTCCAATACTTAAAGATTTGACTATCGCTTAAAGCCCACCATATTGTACCTACAAGAAAATTAGCCATGAGATTAACATGAAGTAGATGGAGAATAAACATTTGTACAAAAGTGTGTACAAGATTAGAGAAAGTCATGTGAGTGCAATACATCAGATTATTTCTCTGTCTATACATTGAAATCCAAATAAACTGTTGTAGAAATAGTTACATTACACACATAATGCGAACAGCGATAGTCAAATGCTTTAGAACTGGACGCTATACGCTGGCCTTAAAGTTTCACACTGTTTCCATGCAATCGCCAGAAACATCGAAAGTCTATGGGAGTTAAAAAGAACAACAAAGCATTAAACAAATCCAACATTAATAACGAATATCTCGGAAGTGGTGACGCCGCCAAAAAAAAAAAAATCTTATTAGAAATAAATTGGTTATAAAGCAGTATACATTTGTTGTGCAGTACAGAATGTTCCATGAAAACAGTAGTTTGGGATGAAGGAATTTTCTTGAAATTCTTCGTGTCGCATCTTTGGAAGTTACTGAAATGAAAATGAGTTTTATTTATGGACGCTCTTTAACTACTATGGTTCTTAGTGTCCCATTCTATATTGGACGTGAAAGACCGTAAATTTTGCTCAGAGGCCTCTTATCAGGCTTGAGGTTCTTTTACGTGCCATAAATCTACGACACGGGACCACCGGCTTTACTTCCCTTCCGAAGGAAGCCGTACTAAGGATTTTTACGCCCGAAAAAATTCATCGCCCTCCACCGGGTTTGAACCCGCGACCTCGGGAAGGAAGTTACTGAGCCTAAGTATAATGTTTGGTATTTATACTTTTCGGTTTTGAGTTATGCTGTTAAAACACACACACGCACGTGAGTGCGCGGACCTTTTTCCAAACATGCTCTTTTTGGATTCAGGGGCTCTCAAAACATGTTTTCCTGTTAAATCTCGGTATTGAATTTTTGGGTGGAATGCAATACCTTCTCTACCTACCAGGTACGTGGTAGAGAAAGTAAAAACTGAACTTCGAAGTCTACCTCCACTTATAGGCTGAATAGAAAACGACCCCCCTTCCCATAGGATATTCATACAACTTTTGCATTAAACCACTTAAAATTGAACCAAATATTTTTGGGAGCAATGTGCGTAATTATGTGGAACCTGGCCAACGACTAGAACCTTACATTTGTCGTCCATTGGTATGATTAAAAACTATTTTATACCCAAGTGCCCAACTCCGCGATGACTGCTGTGCATTGCTAGCAAATGTTAAGACCCAGCACACTGGTTTGACCCGAGTGCCCAACCTCGCAAATAGGGTGCTCTTCCTTGCTGGCAAAAGTTAAAGTCCCAGCGCATGCGCACTGGCTTGACCCGAGTGCCCAACCCCACGAAGACGGTGCTAGCAAATGTTTAAGTCCCAGCGCATGTGCACTGACTTGACCCAAGTGCCCAACTCCGGGTGTCAGCTCTGTTTGCCAACGGAAATGTTTCAGTTCCTGCACACCATAAGAGAGCCTCTCTTCCGTTTTATTTCATTTGTTTAAGCCCAGCACCTTAAAAAAATTCAAGTCGAGTTTTTTGTTTATTGTCGCCCAATGAAACAGCATTTTTACACATTCCTTCAATCTAGGTTTTTCTTTTTATATTTAAATAATGTGTGGAAAAAATATTTACTGCATTTAATATGGATTTTGTATAGGGATGGAGAGGAATTATGTGTTTAATATAGATTTTATATGGGATGGGACAGGAATTATGTGTGTTTAATATGGATTTTGTGTAGGGATAGAGAGGAATTATGTGTTTAATATAGATTTTATATGGGAAGGGACAGGAATTGTGTGTGTTTAATATGGATTTTGTATAGGGATAGAGAGGAATTACATGCTTAATATAGATTTTATATGGGAAGGGACAGGAATTATGTGTGTTTAATATGGATTTTGTATAGCGATGGAGAGGAATTTCGTGCTTAATATAGATTTTATATGGGAAGGGACAGAATTATGTGTGTTTAATATGGATTTTGTATAGGGATGGAGAGGAATTACGTGCTTAATATAGATTTTATATGGGAAGGGACAGGAATTATGTGTGTTTAATATGGATTTTGTATAGGGATGGAGAGGAATTACGTGCTTAATATAGATTTTATATGGGAAGGGACAGGAATTGTGTGTTCTTATTATGGATTTTAAATAGGAATGGAGAGGAATTACATGTGTTTATGAGATATATGTGCAAATAGAGTTGTTTATGTAGAAGATCTGGATGGTATTTTCCATATTTATGTCAATTAGGAAAAGATATGTGGCATAAAGAATTGAGCAGGTAAATAGACATGTCTATCTTCCCTACACCTGGAGAGCTCATGGATAGAGCCGTCTTGTTTCGTTATCAACGATTAACGTGAAAAAAAATTTTATAGCTCCGGCTAAAAGCATCTCAATATTTCATGATACTGGTAGGCAATTTAATGGTGTAATTTTCTCGCCAATTTTACGTTTTCTCGCAAAAAGTTTCTCTTCCATAATAAACATGAAAAAGTTTTGTTTGTTTTTTTAATGAACTGAAGAAGTAAATGTTTACTGATCGCCAATGGAGAAAAACTCCCTGACAGGAATATGTTACCCTTATCTGTTTGGAAACAGTGCGACAAGGACAGTGAATATGTGTGACGGAGAATGCATGCTATGCGTAAAACCACAGAACACCAAACTAACACTATTCAGAGCTGTAACTGAGCTGTCATGTGTATCATAAATAAGGGTACCATAAGCAAGTAGGCAGCGTTCGGACCACGTCTAATCAGCAATTTCACCCCTGCCTTCATTCCCCGGAGACTTTCTTTGCTGTGGAAGACAGTACTTGAAATCGGTGTTGTTGCATTGCGCTGATGGCCAAAATCCATTAGGATCCGCCTAATGATGGTCGTTGGGAAGGACCTGTCAATCACCGCGGTTTAAGGAAAAATTGGTTACTCAAATGGGACCTCAGTTACAAGAAAGAGGACAGGCTTTGGTACATCAGAATAAAGTTTAAAAGTTTATTTGTAGGAAAGGTTTTCGTTAAAGTGTTAAATTTATATCCAACTTTTCCTTTGTCGAAAATCTTAAAAGTTAATTTGCAGGAAAGATTTTCGCTAACATTTTAAATTTATATCCAACTAGGTATTGGTATTGTGCCGACGATCAAGACGTTCTCAGACTTCATCTTGCTTTTTATACTGTGTTTATTAATGAATATCTATTCCATGTACATCAAACGGAATCGCAAGTTGCGGGTTATTGAAATTTTCAAATATTGCAAAGTGCAGCTTACCTGGCCACTCAGAAATGGCGATGCATATGTAAAAACTGAAATGCGCATTTCTTCTCTGAGGTATCTAACGACGTGAATTACAGACTTGTTGGGGAACATAATCACGATTCAGAAAAACAAATTGCTAGGGAATATATTTTCAACAGCTTACATATGTTTGACCACTTGAATTAAACTTTCAGCAAAACTTAGGAATTCTTACAAAGTTAACATTCCCGTTTTTACTTCCTCTGGATGGTAGGTAAGAAAGTATTGTATTCCAACCAAACGTTGCATTGCCCTTGCAATGCATCTCAAAAGTGATACCTCAAATCCTGCCTTAATAATGCTCAAAATGTTTGGCTAGAAGTGATTTCAAATGAAGCTGTATGACTTAACTATGTTTATTCGCCATGCTCTTGGTTATGCAAGAAAGTCGGCTTGCTTTCTCTACAACCTACCTAAGGCGAGTTTTCACTCGAAAATACATGCTTTCAGGTCCCTAATTCAATTAAGCGCTATATCTTCCAAGTATGTTACATGAACATTTTCACAAAATGAAGAATTGCATTTTGTATGAATAGTAAATACCTGTGAAATTGTAAGGAACAGGGAAAGTCATGTAGGTGTACTGCACCATATTTCTCGTTTTTGATGAGATTTGGAAAAAAAAAAGAAGAATCGCATACTGTGCAGATATACTTACATGTGGGAACTGTAAACATACGACAAGAAATATTTCTATAAATACATTAGGAAAAAAATCTGATGTGTTACACTCACATGACTTTTTCTACTCTTGTATAAATGCTTATTCCCCATATGCTTCATGTTAATCGAGATATCGAGATGTTAATCATATTGCTAATTTTCTTGTACATGCAAGGGGAATATGGTAGTATTTAAGCGATAGTCAAATCTTTTAAGAGCTGGTTGCTATGTGGCGCATTCCATTCTCTTTGTTATGTCCAGGACATAAAAAAATGAATAACGAATTCCCATTTGAGAAAAAGTATTGGAAAATTTAAGGGGATAACAAGCAATATCTCGAAAATGGTTCACTAAACCCCAAAAGAATGTATATAACATAAATTCTGTATTTTAACGCGATCTACATTTTTTGTGTAGTATAATTTTGTCTATCTCTTATGGTTTACCAGTTATGCAAAAGTCGTTCACAATGAAGAATACTTTTGGAGACATTCCCAGAAAATTCGAGATATACAATTCATTTGCCATAAAAATGTCTTAAACTTGTGGTATTTTATTCAAAATTAAAATTTTCGAAAAATGTTCCATGTAAAGGGTAATCTGGGGTGGAAGGATTTTCTTGAAAACCTTTGTGTCACATCTCTGGAAGGTACTGAATCTAAATACCAAATACCGACTGTTCGTTTCTTAGTTATGCTGTTCACAGACAGACAGACAGACAGGTGCGCGCATGCGGACATTTTCCAAAAATGCTTTATATGCATTCAGTGCACCTCAAAACATGCATTTCCTGTGAAATCTCGGTATCGAATTTGTGGGTGGAATGCAATACTTCCCCTACTTACTATACATAGTAGAGAAAGTAAAAATTATTTTGAACATTTTCTTGAGGTTACATTTTTTTACATAAAAGGTTTTTGCCTATTCATTATGGTTTTAAGTTGCATGAAATTCACATAAAGTAAAGATGGTTTTGTAGGCTATTCCTAGAGAATTCAAGATATACATTTTATTTCCCATTCTAATATCTGAAACATTTGGTGGGCCCTTTTATGAAAAGCAATAGGTAGGCTGTGGAGAAATTAAAATGTCGCACTGATATGCTGCATCGTAACAAGCTTTTTAAGTGCGAAAAATTATAATGTACAATTTCTGAGAACATTGGGTTTTAAGTTGTGTATTTCCATAAACAATACAACATGCAAACAGGAAACTTTAAAACCATTTTTTAGCAAATGCGGGATAAATGAGGAGTAGAGATTTCGAGAAACATACAAATTCCCTACCACGTCACTCAGTGACACCACGGTAACACCATCACAGATGTTTGATATTGTTATTTCAAATTCATCGAGGTAAATTGTTTTACACTAAAATGTGCCTAAATAATAAGTATTAATATTAACTAAATCAAATTGAATCTTTTACTTAATATTTTCCCCAATTTCTCCTTGCCTATACTTTTATACGTTGGTATGCATGTACGTATATAACGCATAAAATTATTACTTTGCACAAATATACAGTTATACTAATGTTTTGTGAAGGTTTGTTTAATCCTTTTCTTCCTTCTATCTGTGGTCTTAGTTGTCTAACCGGGTAATTTTTCCTTAAACCGCATTGATTGACAGCTCCTTCATAATGACCTCATTAGCTGGCTGGCTAATGGAAAGTGGCCATTGGCGCAATGCACTATTACGCTTGAAATGTAAGCTTTAACATTTGTTCACCACTGGTGTATGCATGAGATATGCTGCTATGCAGGTATTCTTCACCTTGTCCTTGGGAAAATTCTACACATTACGACACTAAAGAGGGATTATAACGGTACTACCCGCAAGGCGACTAGGCGCATTGACCTCAGTAATGAATACAACCACTTTCCTCTGGCGGGTAGCATGATGAGGGGGAGGGGGGAGGAAATGTTATTACGCTTCAAATTTTAGCTATACCGTATTAAAACAAAAACACGGTATTAATAAACCTTATATGTCATTAAATTGTGTGTAAGTACTGAGTAGAAATAACCTTAGTTAATTCATTATTTTAATGAATAAAATTATGAGAATCAATAAAATAATATTATTGCATACAATAACTTACATTTACAGCAAACTTTTGCGTCGAGACCTTTTTTTACAACAAATCTGTTGACATCATCAATGAAAGGTTCTGTAGGTTCCTCGACCCCTTCTGCTGACACCTTCACACAAGTTTGAAGCGTATCCTGACCCATCCTATTTCTTAATTTTGTCATTACCCTATTCACTGTGCTGAATGTCATTTCTGCACTGGCAGTGGAAACGGGGATGTAGAGTACAAACTTTCAGCGAGTGTCCTTAGTGCTTCATAGATAAGTAGTCGCGTGGGATCATTAGGGAACTCCATGCATTTGTTAATTTTCTTTTGTCACATTATTACACGATTGTTAAATAAAATTCAGGAAACAATGTTAATTCTGTGAGTAATAAATATTCCAGAATAAATTACATGGCAAAATTCTGTGAATGGCATACATGCTAACAGATATTTACATGGATACTGCTTCTAAAATAAACATAAAAATATAAGATTATGAAATGGAATTCCTTTTAATATTGCAGTTTTAAACTTTATTCATCTTATTATTTTGATATGTAATTTTTTTCACTTCTTCAATGCATTTTACACCGTGCTTTTTAAGTTACACTACTAGTTGCGTGGGGTACAAATGGTCCCGAGAGAAACAAACGTCTCTACTCACAAACGAGCATCATCAGTAATAATCACAGCAGGACGACAATACAATTCAGGGAAGGTAATGGGAGAAAGAATACTGTGACCAACAACATTAAATAAATATCAATAGTAATATTAACAGTGGGGTCATTATGACCTGCACGCGACTACCTAATAGTTAAGATAAAAGAAGCAACATCAGAAGACATAAATTGTGCTTCTGATTTATTACAAGCAACATGCTTAGAAGAAGGAAAGTCTGCAATAACAGCGTCAACATTTTAAGTCCTAACATTAAAGCCATTATCATAAAATTCTTGAAACGTTAAAAACTTTCGAAATATGCACTTAGTTCTATCACTTTCACTGAACCTTTGCTCAATTTGCGTCCGTCTGATTCAGAAAATCAGTTGCACTCGCATAAGCAGCAGATGGAAATTGTAAACTCAAATGTATATTTTGATTTTTTTCAAAATTAACCTGCCGCGGTTAATGGGCAGGTAAAAAGGATTTAGAGTCCAGGTAAGAAAACCATTACAGCAGTCTTTGCTAGTTAGGCAGCCAAAAATGTCCAAAACACACCTTGAATTGTATCAATGCCCTACAATGGAAAATTTCCTAACGTTTTAAATTACTCTTTCATACATATCAAGGAACACACACTCTCTCTCTCTCTCTCTCTCTCTCTCTCTCTCTCTCTCTCTCACTCTAGTAAATTAGATAAAGATCCCATGCTTTCAATTAGGGTGCATAAGTATCAACTGGTTGCTCCTCTTATACATTTATTTTTCATTCCCTAAAAGTAAATGCCTTTACCCAAAAAACGTCAGCAAACATAGATCTTATTTTTCACAGCAGGAGGAAGTCAAAGGGAGACGGAAGTCCAAGTTGTCCAAAATTATTATCATTTTGACAATATTTCTTCTTTCATTCTTACTTTCTCTGCTATGTATAGTAAGCATAGATAGTATTGCATCCACCCAAATATTCTGTACCGAGATTTCACTGGAAATGTATCTGTTTTGAGGCCCCTGAACTCCCCAAAAAAGGCATTTTTAGAAAAAGGCCCGTGTGTGTGTGTCTGTGAACAGCACAACTCAAAAACGAAAAGTTGGACAAATACCTGGCATGTTGTATATCTTGCAAGATGCGGCACAAAGAATTTCAAGAAAATTCCTCCACCCCAAACTATACTTTGCATGGAACATATTTCGATATGTTTTGTTTTTTAAAAACGGCTCTAACGATATTGATTAAAATACCATAAGATATTTACATGACAAATACAATTTTCTGTGAATAGCCTGTTAAGACATTCGGAATGAATTTTGTATAATGTTGTAGAAGTGGTAAATGTTCAAGAATATAATATAAAACGTGCTACCAAAAAAAAAAAAAAGAAAAGTAGATTCATGTAAACCACACGGTTTATTTCAAATTAGTTTATTTTTTGGTTTATTTTTCATAAGCCATTTCCGAGATATTCGTTATTAAAGGTTGGAATTATTCATCACTTGGTCGTTTTCTTGAAGTCCTGTCAAAATTCAGTTGTTTCTCACGATTGCATGGCATTTTAGGGGGCATTTAGGCCGGTCCAAAGCTACAGGTAAATAAACGATAGAAAACAAACGGATACTTCAGTTTGAACTAACGATTTTAAGGTCAGCATATAGCATCCAGTTCAACATTTGACTATCACTATCCCTTTTGTACCTATAATGTAATGTAGCTATTTCTGCAAAGGTTTATCTAGATGAAAATGAATTAAATAGAAAAATAAGCTATCATACGAATATTTGTATACAAACTAATAAGCGATAGGGGGTAAGAAAAAAAGTAATGTGAGTGTAATGCATCAGAATTTTTCAACCCTAAATTATTTTGGCTGTATGCTTTTCAGAACTTGAATCATTTTGTGAACAGATTGCTTACAAAGGTGTCTAACATCCACTCTTTCCTTCCCTCGCTCTCTGTATACATTTCTGAGTCATCCATTGCCATTTTATTTCTCAAATTGAAATTAACTTTTGCCAGCAAGGCAGAGCACCGTAATTGCGAGGTTGGGCACTTGGGTCAAACCAGTGCGCATGCGCTGGGACTTTAACATTTGCTAGCAAGGCACAGCACAGTCATCACGGAGTTGGGCACTTGGGTATAAAATAGTTTTTAATCATACCAATGGACAACAAATGTAAGGTTCTAGTTGTTTGCCAGGTTCCACATAATTACGCACATTGCTCCCGAAAATATTTGGTTCAATTTTAAGTGGTTTAGTGCAAAAGTTGTATGAATATCCTATGGGAAGGGGGGTGGTTTTCTATTCAGCCTATAAGTGAAGGTAGATTTCGAAGTTCAGTTTTTACTTTCTCTACCACGTACGTGGTAGGTAGAGAAGGTATTGCATTCCACCCAAAAATTCAATACCGAGATTTCACAGGAAAACATGTTTTGAGAGCCCCTGAATCCAAAAAGAGCATGTTTGGAAAAAGGTCCGCGCACTCACGTGCGTGTGTGTGTTTTAACAGCATAACTCAAAACCGAAAAGTATAAATACCAAACATTATACTTAGGCTCAGTAACTTCCAAAGATGCGACATGAAGAATTTCAAGAAAATTCCTCCACCCCAAACTACTGTTTTCATGGAACTTTTCCGATTCTTTATTTTCTAAAAAATGGCTGTAACTATTTTGATGAAAATGCCATGTATTAAAGATATTTGCATGACAAATATAACGTAAGCCTTGAATTTTCTGGGAATAGTCGTGAAGCATACTTCATTTGGAAGGAATTTTGTATAATCTTGTATAACTGGTAAGCATTAGGCGATAGACGAAAATGTACTGCACAACAAATGTATACTGCTTTATAACCAATTTATTTCAAATAGTTTTTTTTTTGGGGGGGGGGCGTATCACCACTTCCGAGATACTCGTTATTAATGGTGTGATTTGTTCAGTGCTTTGTCCTCTTTAAGTCCCATAGATTTTCGATGTTTCTGGTGATTGCATGGAAACAGTATGCAATTTTAAGGCCAGTGTGTAGTGTCCAGTTCTAAAACATTTGACTATCGCTGTTCCCATTATAACATAATGTGTAATGTAGCTATTTCTACAACAATTTATTTTTCAATGCAATGACAGAAAAATAATCTGATGTATTGCACTCACATGACTTTCTCTACTCTTGTACACATTTTTGTACAAATGTTATTCTCCATCTACTTCATGTTAATCTGATTGCTAATTTTCTTGTAGGTACAAGGGGAATATGGTAGGCTTTAAGCGATAGTCAAATGTTTTAAGAACTGATTGCTATGTGGAGCATTTCATTCTCTTTGTATGTCCAGGACATAAAAAACGAATTTCCATTTGAGAAAAAGAATAAGTATTGGAAAATTCAAACAAATAACAAGGAATACCTCGGAAATGGTACACTCGACCCAAAAAAAAAAAAAGATATATGACAAATTGTGTGTTTGAGAAAATCAAAATGTTTGAAACATTTTCCATGTAAAGGGTAGTCTGGAGTGGGGGATTTCCTTTAAAACCTTCGTGTCGCATCCTTGAAAGATAGTAAATTCAAAGTACCAAGTTTCGTATTTATCCGACTTTTCATTTTTGAGTTATGCTGTTCGCAGCCTGACAGACATGTTTCAAAAATGCTTTATTTGGATTCAGGGCACCCCAAAACATGCATTTCCGGTGGAATCTCGATATCGAAATTTTGGGTGGAATGCAATACTTCCTCTGCTTACTACATGTAGTCAGGGGGATCTCTTCCTGCACCGTTTTCGCTTGTACTGCTTTCGGTCCGACTGCTGCATGACGTCATCGAGAGTGAAGTTTTAGCTAGCCAGTATTCTGCACCGTACTTTTCGGCATGAAAGTTCGGATAATATTCTTGCTATACGATCTGTTTCGACCCTATACTACTTGAAACAAAATCACATCTATAACTAGACTTAGTCTTGGAAATAATAAATAGAAACCTGTCTTTTTACAGCTAAATACCCAACTGGCGCCAATTTCATTTCTCCTTGAAATATTCACTAAAAAGCTGTCGATATATGACATTTGGTCTTGAGGGATAACTTACAGCACATATGTTATTCAAAGAAGGAGAGATATGTAGATATAAAACAGATATTCGTTATATTAATGTTGTTCAGAAGCTCTAAGTTGCAAGCTTTAAAACCATTTTCTTAGTTTATGCTATTGCTTAACTTTAATTATATTATGTTAAAGAAAACCAATAACACATTATTCGGCCAATTTTAGCAACGAAAATAAAATACGTTATACGCTATCGGGTCTTAAACTTTGATTCAAAATTAAATTGTATTGTTTATTTATGGATTGTGAAAAACGCAGCTTAATGAGAGAAACTGTATGTTGATCATGCTATTATGTAATATAATGTAAACATAGCAGTTTTAAAAGTCATGATAGCTGAAAACTTGATATATGTGCATTTTTTCCGAGACTTTTTTTTTCGCATCTAGGTAAAAACATGAATAATCGACTTATGCATATGAAACTGTGCCCACATGCTGAAAAACAGTTATCTGCACAGCAAGTCTTGCAAATATCCTCCAATTTTCAAATAAACCGAATTTACAGAGTAGTGCACATTCAAATGATATGTTCAGAATTTGGATATTTTGGCTTCATTATTTAGGCTGAGAATGTGCTTATATAAACCTAGTTTCTTAATTATTTCTAGTATAAAGTTGTTTTAATTTTTTAATTAATGAATAATTAATTTAAATAGTTCCCATTTGATCCTTCCTACTTGAAAGAGTAAGAACAAGGATGCATCTAGCCTTAATATTTTGGAGATATTAATTTTAGAACAACCTTTCCTGTATGCTTTAGTATATGCTCGTAACCAATACCCTTAAAAGCACACAAACGTAATGCTTTCACCCACGGGAAAGTGGGTGTTGTTAAAAGGAGGTGTATTAGCGTATTGCACTGGCGATCATTGAAACATATTACACTGATCTTTTTAAAAGGAGGTAGATCTAAGGAACTTGCCAATTGTAATTAGGTGCCTATATTATTTAGTATTTATGCAAGGAAAGTGCAATAACTTACTCGTATCTTAGTTTTCGTTATTTTGTATAAAACATGGACACATTTCACGCCAAACTGGCAGGAGAGGCTTTACGAAACAAAACAATATTATATGAGCAAATACAGGGGAGATGAACGTAAATACATGAGAGGAAATAAGGTCAGAGTGGTGTTTTATAAGCAGGGCGCAGATTTTGATGACTAATTTTTTTTAAAGTGACTACATTTGTTTTAAAATGACTTTGTAGTTACAAAAAATTATCTAAAATGAGATTTATTTGATTTATTAAAATTAGTGTACAGAAAGTTATAAATTAATTTATATATTGATATAAATCCTATACAAGAAGAAAAAATAAGTAAAAGAGCAGTGAAAATGTTCTTGCTCAAAGAATCTGAAAAGAAAAGAAAATTTTCTTACTTTCCTTTTCAGATTCTTCAAACAAGTAAGAACATTATTTTCTTTGCTTTTCAGATTCTCCAATCAAGAACATAGAACAAATATATTTTCAATTAATTTTCTAAATTATTGTGTTTTTAAACAGGTCTTACAAAAGTGTAGCATTAACTCTTTTGAGAACTCAGAATATGCAATGTTTATTGCGAATGAAAAGGATTTCACTGTCCATGTTATACATAAATAAGAGCAATACGCACTTATTAAGCAAAAAGGGAAAACTGACCTTCCCATCCCTAATTTTGGACATGAACCAATAATCTTTATATACTCTATACTTATGCAAGGAAATTATCAAATAAAGAGGCAAATGACAAAGAAATTACAAATTAACGATGTAATATCGAAAAAAAGATTATCCAAAATAGAAACCTTGAGACTACCAAAATAACCTAATATATATTCTTAATATGGGACCCATGATAAGGATTTATGTACACTTAAGCAATACCTTTATTGCAAGAATTAAAAGATGGCATGTCATCAGAATCCGGATCATGCTTATATGATACTTGGTCTTCAAATAGCTTCTGCTCACAATAATTAATGTTTAATACGCATTCCTGAGGAATATAAAGAACTTCCTTTTTGGCAGGTAGGCTGACTCATAAGTCTGCACATGAAAATAAATGTAATGCAGGCCAAAGGTATTCTTCCCTGAAAATGGCAAGCTTTTCCAGGTATATAATCCTTTACAGAACCACAGTGGACGGAAAAAGGTTGTTAAACTTTGGCTGTAAGAGCAAACAGCATTTCCTTTGAAATAATTATGCCGCTCAGCTGCTAAAAGGCAACAGATATTAATCTGAGCTTCTCTTCGCTTTAAAAGTCACATACAAGTGCAATAAATCAAGATGTACGCATATATAGGAAAGGAATATATGCTTCTGGCTTCATTTTGAAAGTATAATATATTTTAGCTGTTTTGGTAAATTATCCTACTTTACCTTGCTATGTTGGCGGAAACTTCAAAACTTAACAACAGATGTACGAAAGTGCATTGTTCCTTATCACTCAGTCATATAACCCCACCCCCCCACTTCAACAAATAAGTTGCAAACACATATTTAAACTAGAATCTTATATATAGATTCAGTCTTCTCTGCTTTGGTGAAGTGTTTAAGTCGGTGTGCAATGAGTGAGAACGTTAAGATTAGAATGTACTGTGCTGTAGCACAATACTGTAATTACGGTTTTAAAACGGTTGGTGTGAATTATCACACATTTCCAAAAAAAAATGAGCAATTAAAGCGCATGTGGGTGTCTCACTGTAAGCATACTGACAAATTTAACGCTGATAATTCACGTGTATGTTCAGTGCACTTTCTTCCTAGTGACTATAAACGGGATTTGAAGAGTGAACTTTTAGGTTTGCCGGTTAAGAAAATTCTGCTCCCAGATGCAGTTCCGTAGCAGTTCATTCCCAATTGGTATGGATATGCACTTAGTGAAGGTCCAAGTACAAGTGGAATGCTGCAGGTATGTCTTTTTCATTTTTATATCCTGTAACAGAATAATGTATTCTGGAATTATTGTTTTCATTTCTTACGGTAAAAAAAATACACCAGCATATCCATTTAGCGATTTCTTTAGAGTAGTTGTAAATTTTCCTTTAGTACTAAAGTAATGTATGTTTGAATCTCTTGTAGCGCCTACAGTTTACGTTGAAGTACTGGATGTGTTCCAGTAGTTTTGTTTATACGTAAATATATTACTAATGTAATGCAGTTTCCATTCATTTTGCTTTATGGTTAGCCCACAATGTTTGTAGAAAGCTCTGAAATAGTATACCATTTAAACAAAACTGGAAGAAGTGCTAATAATAAACAATTGGGAGTTAATCGGGAGGAATTTAGTGTGTTCACTGCGCTGTGTATGTACTCCGCGCGCTCATCTTCACTCTCACTTACGTCACAGGCGGGCAGCCAATGGCAGCTCCCACCCCGGAGTGGGTCACCGTAGTTATCTAGCCACATTGACATGTAGTAGAGAAAGTAAGAAGCTTTAGCAAGAATAGGAAAGGTAGAATCAAACGACTGAAAAATCCAATGCCATCGGCGGGATTTGAACCACGAACCTCCCAATTTTTGTCGAGTTGTTCTAACCATTGAGCTACTATGGCAACATGCAAGTATGGTATTAAATTCGTCAGTTGCTTATCATTTTTCCGATAAACCTAATTTAAGATCTAGTGCTATTACACTGAAATTCCATGAATATTTTGCCCTTCAATCTCTATTTTCACATTTTACGCGCAATTGTCTAATGTTATCTACCGTTTTTGGTACTATTATTAAGAGATAGTATTAAAAATGTACGCACGTCGAGTAACTGACACACCGTTTCTTAAGTAATTAAGTGGACAGATAAACAGGCTATAAAAACGTACATGTGACTGTTACACCGTGTTTCAAACACGTCATAAATACGTAGGTTGTGTGACTGTCACACCGCGTTTTATTTGGTGTACAAATAAACACGTGTTTAAAGTGTACATCGTGTGGCTGTTACACGGTCTCCTTAGTGCTTTTAATGTTTACTTCACGCGTATGGTCACCCTGCTTCTCCCAGTCCCGCATCATACCAGACGACGTCACGCAGATGTTTTACCCTGTGCACATGCGCCAGGACTTAGAATAACAGCTTGACCCAATAGACCAACCCCTACCCATCACGGTAGTGAAGGATAGTCTTCATAGAAGCTGGATGTCATTCATCGCAGTTACCACCATATCGCCTTATTTTCTATATGCTTTGTCAAAACAGTTCCACAAGTCTGTAATGTTAGGCCAAGATATTTAAATGCATTTACTATCAATGGTTCTTGGTCATGAAAGATTCTGCCTCTGTCTGCTATCCTCCCTCTTTTAAAGATCATATATGCGTTTTCTTCTCTGTTGAGATGAAATTTGTTTTCCCTGGCCCATGTTAGTCGGTTCCAGCATTCTTGCAGGTCTCCTAAGTTAGAGGATTCTATTGCCATATTATCAGCGTAGGTGTAGAGGAAACTCTGTTTTCCATACTTGCAGTAAGATATATTTACTATATCTGCTGTTGCCAAGTTGAATAGCAGAGGACTTGCCGGATCACCTTGAAGGACACCGTTGGTCTGCATAATTGGGGGTGAGGACTGGAGATTGTCCCAAACTGTGGCAAAGTTATACTGCAATTTATTAGCTATGGTTTCCATTAAGTGACTGCCTTCACTGAGCATTCCCCAAAGCTTGTTCATGAGAAGTCTGATGGTCCAAAAAGTAACACTTTTCTGTAGTCTATGAATACGATGTGAAACTTTCTCCCTTGAAGCCTAATCAAGTCTTGGATATCTTCCAATAAACATTCTATAGTGGGCTATGTAGACTTGACCTTCATAAAGCCGAACTGTTGCTCTGGGATATTACAAGCTGCTTCCTAGGTTATTCCATCCATTAAACTTTTACTAAAGATCTTCAGCACTGTATTTTCAAGAGCGACTCCTCTATAGGAATCTGGAGAGTCCAGAGTACCTTTGCCTTTATACATAATCTTAAGTTTGGATGTAATCGTACATAATCATAAGTTCTATGACAGCATGTCAAGATCTACTAGCCTAGCTTCAAACTAAGAAGGAAGAAATATGGATTGAATTCAAGGGAACTTGAGCGATGCTATCAACAGACTGGAAGGGTGCAGACTATGAACTGCGCCATACTCTGGCATGCTTTGCTGTTTATGCATTCCACTTACGTGTGTGCATGGTTAAAACTTTTCACTTACCAAATGATATATGTAACTGTGATTTGTGTGAGGAACAATGTGACTACTATCATATGATCAAATGTAAAAATATGACAGTTTGACTAACAGAACTGTGTAAAGATTAATGCACTTTGTGCGCAATTTATATTATTATATCATTCTAAGAAAAATGAATTCCAGTGTGGTGGTGCACACAGACTTAATCTTATTCGTGTTATAGATGTATGAAGGTCTTGTGGACACTGAAAGCAAAGAGTGTGTGCCCTTGGAGAGTATTCTAACCTTTGAAGCGCATTAGCTTAGAAATTATGATAATAATGGTGTTGGTAATTTCATAAAATCTTTCTCCCCATCTTAATCTTGCACTCAGTAAAGTGAAAAATAAAAATAGCTTTTGTATTGTTGAGGTAACAATGCCACTTGCTACTGTCTAAAAATGGTAACTCTGTGCAATGACTATTAATTATGGTGACCACGCACAGTGCTTATTAAAGCACCAACATCAGAACTGTGTATTTGCTGGATGCTAACTGCTAACAATGTAATATTTAACATTACTAGACGTTTAGCAACCATGGAACTTATACATAGTATTATGTTGAAATGTGTGTTTCAATTAAGAGAACAAGTTGAAAAAGCAATGGATGTTACATGCATTGAATGCACACATAAAATAAGTAATGCGTTCTCTCAATAAGGGGAAATAAAAGTGATATGTCATAATGATGGATAGAACACAAAGAAATATTTGCAGATTGTGTACAAAAACAGAGAAATAAAAACCAGTAGTACCATAAAACAAAACATGTAGACATTAACATAAATAATGTTTAAAGCAAAACATACATAAAGTACACAATATGTATGAAATGATTGCTCATCTTGCTCTTTGTACTTTCATGCTACCTACTCTATTGATGATTATTATCAGTGATTTTAAAGGCACAAATGGTTATACATTAAGCTGTAGGGTCCAAGGGACATTTCGTATCAGGACATCAAAAAGTGATTATGAATAAAAGAATTTGAAGTGTTACATTCACATGACTTTCTCTATCCTCTATAGTTTATTACTAGATATACAAATTATTCTCACGAAAGCTTGTTTGTCTGCTTCATTTTAAACGAGATGAACGTTTTCAGAAATATCTGCATTACACATTTCACTAGGGTACAAAGGGAACAGTGATAGTCATGTTTAGAACTGGACGCTATATGCTGGTCTCAAAATTCCATACTCTTTCCATGCACTAGAAAGAAGTGAATGTCAACAGGACTTAAAGAATGACAGAGTATTGAACAATTCCAACCACCAATATGGATACCTCGGAAATAGCTAATGCCACAAAAAAATATTTGAAATAAATTGTGTGTTTTAAAGAGATTTACATTTTTTTTGTATAGTACTTTTTCTTCTTTTGCTTAACGTTTATTAGTTATACAAGATTACATAAAATTTCTTCCGAATAAACAGGACTTTGTAGGCTATTTCCAGAGAATTCAAGATACACGTTTTATTTGTGAAATACGTTTAATGTATGGTATTTTAATCAAAATCATTAGAGCCATTGCTGAAATAAAAAATTTTGAAAAATGATCTATGGAAATGGTATTTGCGGTTGGGATTTTCTTGAAAATCTTTGTCACATGTTTGGAAGATACTGAACTTAAAACCAACTTTGGCCTTAATCCAAGATTTCATTTTTGAGTTATGCTGTTCAGAGAGAGACACACATGCACGCACAGAGCTTTTTCAAAAAAATGCTTTTTTTTTTATTCAGGTGCCTCAAAACATTTATTCCCAGTGAAATCGCGATATAGAGTTTTTGTGTGGAATGCAATACTTCCCTACCTACTATGTATGTTGTTCAGAAAGTAAAAATTAAAAGGAAATAAAAAATTTGTGATATTTCTTGCCAGATTTAACATATGCTGTTGAACCTGCTTTATATGTATATCAAGGGGAAAAGAGGGAAGAATACTTCTAACTCAGAATTACTTACAAGTGAGATTTTGATAATGCAACATATTTTTTTTTTAAAAGCATACAGTGGGGCCCTACATATGTAAAATTTTACAAACAACAGAGATATGTACAAAGAAAAGATTATTTTGAACTTGGTCCTGCTTTATAGAAATCAGTTAATTTGGCTTGTTTCACGTTTGTTGCATTAACTGCATACACCTCATTTTGCAAACTTATTAATGAACTTACAGCTTTTTCATTACAACTTTTCGCACTGATGTAACGCCTACACACATTTATTGCACTTAACACTTCACTCACTTTAGGTATTTCAAGATTTGAATCATCAGCCCCATTATTGTCAGTGTCGCTTAAAGCTGGACCACTTTCTTGATCACCACCTTGTTTTTGGCACATATCAGCAATAATCTCCTCATCCTGTAGTTCCCCACATACAACTAGATTGTTATCAAAATGCACAAAGGTATCGAAATTTGCACCCTCTGGTAGAGCTAGCTCATTTATAGGCACAACTTTATCACTACCAGCACCATCACCATCATTGGAGACAGCCTCTTCCTGTAAGATACCAGATTTAAAGAAACAGTGATTATGTAGGATGATACCTGCTTCCAGGCAGCTGAAATAAAGTTAATGGCAAGATTTTCATTTCCTGCATCAGTCAGTGTTAAATGTTGAACCAGCATTTTTCTATAATGAAATTTGAAATTTACAATTAAGCCCAAATCAAGTGGCTGTAGACGACTGGTACAGTTAGGAGGGAGAAATTCCACTCGAACATTTTCCAAAATTATTTGAGGTGTATGTGCTGCACATCGATCCATAAAAAGAAGGATTCTCTTCTGTTTATTTTTCATTCTAACGTCCATTTTGTTTAACCACTGTTCCATTAAAATCATAGTCATCCAAGACTTCCTATTGGATTCGTATTTCGTAGGTTTTGTTTCCACACCCTTAAAACACCTCGGATTCTTGGATTTTCCTATCACAAATGGGAGAAATTTGTCTGATCTGTCGGCATTGGTGGCAAGAAGAACTATTATGCGAATTTTACTTTTCTTTCCTCCATGGCATGAGTCATCCTTTTCAGCTAATGTCTTGCTGGGAAGGAGATAGTAGAATAGGCCAGTCTCATCACAGTTGTAGATGTTTTGAGGCTGATTATGCTTATGATTCTTAGCATATCTCCCTTCTTGCTGATACGGCTGCATTTTGTTGATTTTGCACCCAATTTTAAAAACTCATCCAAAATAGCATTTCTGTTACTGATGACTACATATCGTGGTATAACCAATTCCTAAGTCTGAAGCAATTTCAGTTTGGTTTTGTGTGGATTAAGTTCCACCTCTCATATGAATTTTACTTTCTGATCTAGTGTATAACATTTCCTTTTTCTGTTTTCCATGGCTGATTAAAAGCAACTGAGAACTGAAAGACAAAACCACTATTCAACAGTAAACAACAGTTACTGAAAAGGTTTATATTTACTTCTTGTTTGTTGCTACAACATTGTTGCACCGAAAGCTGGCGGCTCCACCAGCAAACGTCTTTTGTCTTTTGTCTCCACGGCCAAAAGCCACCTGCTCAGCTTGCATCTTTGTCAACAGAGATAAGCAAAATATGCCTTGAGTTTTTTTTAAGATAGGATATGACATATGCTAATTATAATTACGTAAAACTCAGTTGTATTTCACTGAAATTTAATATGTATAACAGTGAATTATGTATGAATGCATTGCGTATAAATAAGGTTCTATTAACATCTTTCTAAATTACATTTTGACGGGACCTACAAAAATTTACATATAAATACAATGTACTTAGAACTGGATTGCGTATAAAGCAGGTTCAACTGCACTTAATGCTTCAAAAGATGTATTTCCATTGAAATCTTGGTATAGAGTTTTTGTGTGGAATGCAATACTTCTCAACTTACTATGTATGTTGTTGAGATAGTAAAAATGAAAACCAAGTCTAAAATTCATGATATTTGCATATACTTAATGCTTTCCCAATCATTTTGTACATATTGTGTAGTTTATGTTTTGCATTAAACATTCATGTTATGCTTGATCTGCATGTTTTGTTTTACGGTATTATTGCTTTTGATTTCTGTGTTTTCGCATGTAATTGGGCACAACTGCTCCACTCCTCTACTCCTAAAAAATATCCCTCGGCTACTCTTTGTGGCTTAAGACCCTCAATGCTGGGCTACGCCTTGCGGCTTAGGGCCCTCAATGTTGGCAGTGCTACCATAATACTTCAGGTGCAATGGAAGTTGTGTAACCTGTAGTGTATGTAACCTGGACCCCGATACCATATCCCAGAGGTGGCGAAAACGTGACTCGCAGGCGCACGTTCCCTCTCTGCAACCGTCCGTTTGATTTTCACATGCTGCTGAGTGATGCTGTGCATATTGCATATTTGGTGACTCGCAAAGGAAGTCATTTTCGCCACCCTTGCCATATCCTATTCAAAAAGATAATTTGACTAGTCCTGCTGTTCTTTGTGCACTTTTAGGTGGTGATAGACATTTCAAGGAGCTACTTACAGTGTCACCATTCTCATAGGGACTGTTGGCGTAACAGAGTCAGCAGCAGTCATATGTTATGGATCTATGTATAAGCATTTATATAAAATAAGCATTATGCAGGAGTAGGTAGATTTATTGTACAATTTGTTCTACATGTTTACAATACACCCAAAGTGTATTCATTTATACCCCTACATCTGTTGTACAATTTGTCTGGTGCCTGTTTCTTTGTTGGTCCACTCAGATTGCTTGGCTTCCTGGCCTTTTCGCTCACTGAGCGGCCCTTACTTCTCTTATTTTTCTATACCGTTTTCTTCCCTTTACCTTCTTTATTATTCTCTCAAGTTCTTAGAGCCTTTTATTATGTCAATCATCTTTATGGTTTTTACCCCAATTCCCCATTTTTCACACTTTCTTGAATTTCATTTATCGCCCTATCAACGATATGGTGCCTACCATAAAATCGTCTGCATATATAGAACCTGAACCTGGAATCTCCTTATCTCCTATTACTGGATAATGCTAATTTCTTATTTTTACTCCTAATATCATCTATGAATAGATTACTGATATGAGCTCAGTTTACATCCCTGTCTAACTCTTTTCTTTTGTATCAATTGACTTCCTTTCCCTATACGTAAATTTCTCCATTTGTTTTTCTGAATCTAGTATGCCTGGATACCGGGTCGACACTTTCCTCCCCTTGTAGCGTTACCCTCCCTTCTCTCAAATCTATTATTTTATACCGTCCCCCCCTCGCAATTTCTTCCGCTTTACTGACCGCTCTCACTCTTATTATTTCCCCACTTCTCACTTGTGCCCCTCCCTCCTCCGCATACGTATTTTATCAACTGTTCACTTCGGCTTCTCCCCACTTCTTCTTTGCATTTCTTCTCGCCCTGCCTCTGCAACTGATGTTAGCTCCTCCCCCTCCATAGCTGCTGCTTCTTCCTCCCTATATTCTTTTGTCAGCTTCTCCCCACTTCTCCTTCTTTGCATCTCTTCCCGCCCCGCCTCTGCTACCAATGTTATCTCCTCTTCTCCCTCCATGGCTGTTGGATCTTCCTCTCTAATTTCTTCTTTTCTCCTGTCATGGTTATTTCTCGCGTATGTTGGTTTTATGATTTGGTCAGCTGTTTTCTGCTCCTTTCTCCAATCTGTCGATTCAGCTGTTCTCATGGTTCCTTGATTTGTGTGTCCCCTGGGCCATTGTTTCTGCTGACATTCGCACATTTTTTCTCGTTCATGCTTCCTTATACTCATACTCCATTCTTCTCCTTCCACGAATAATTTTAAGCCTTTCAAAGTTGCCTTTTTCCCAGCTGCTCTTGCTTCTCTCATCCTGACAATTAGTTCTTTTTTCAGAATTTGTTCCTCTCTCGTATAGTCATGCTCTATGAAAATTTTTGTGCCTCTTAACTTCCTGGTGTTCCTTAAAATTTCCTTTGCCTCATGATTGCTGTGTTTCTCCTCCTAGTTGTTTTTTTATACTTTGCCACGGCTGCTCGAGCATGAGATCTTAATCACTGGGTATGTGTGAGTGTATGTACATAGAAACACAAACGCTTTCTTGGAACACATTTATTCACCATTAAAATAAGACTTAAGATTTGCCGATCACTTTTAAATTCTTACGATGTTACTGTGTCTTTTTCAAGACCGAAGATTATCAATTACAGCTGAACGTTCGATCCTCTTGCAAGTTCACACCCAGAGAATATTGGTCCGCACCCCAAGAGGGCCCCAACGATAGTGTGTCCTCACCACACTAGCGTCCCCGCGAGAATGTTCTCACCACACGAGCGATACAAGGAAAAAAAACTCCTAACTTCTCCTCTCTCCCCTTAAACATTTCGTACCAAAACTCAGCATCGTGAAGCTTCTAATGACGTTCACATCCTGGCCAGTGCAACTGCACCCATTATTTCCAAGAGAAACTGGCTTCAGCGGTTTTACCCTTTATACCTGGGGCTGGTCCCTAATTAGCTAAACTGTGCCTGTCTGGCCTTTCTGTCGCTTTTAACAGGCAACAATTTTCCCAATGCTTCTCCTTTTAATACATGTACTGATTTTAAATATTTTATTATTTTATTTCGCTATCCTTCCCAGATTATTATGATAATTATTGACTTTATAATTTCGGCTTAAAATGCCCCCCATATACATTGTAATATTACTCAATAATATTACAATGTGTATGTCTTGCCCGAAACAATTCCCTCTCAGCAATTTCGCGATTGATCGGCAAACCTTGAATTGGTTACATGATTCTTTTACAATTAGTCAACATATAAGTTTCTTTACACTGTTTACAATTATGTTCCTTCTACAAATATGTTGGTCATACGTATGACTTACCCTTCACATGATTCAGTTTAACCATTATTGTACAAAATTTACATTCACTAACATCATTCAAATTCAAACAATTATACGAAAATTTACACTGAATAACGTATAGTATTCAAATTAAACAATTATTTTATTTTGTTTTCTGTTATTCTGATTGGAGTACATGTTTTTGGTTTTTTTTTTTCTTTGAGAATATTATTCTCTTTCTCACGTCACATTCACATTGTGCACTGATCACTTTCACTTCACTGTTTCTCTTATATTTATTTTACAATTTTCATAACCTAATGATATTTCTATATTCATGCGCTAACGTTTCTCAGAAAATTCACACCGTTTGCATCTTATCAGGAACATTCAATGATTTGCGATAAGGTCTCATAAGTTGTTTGTGCCATTTACCAATAGATATATTAGTTTTTATATCTACTAACTCAAAAGTATGTTCCCCAAATTTAGCAGTAATAATTACTGGGCCTTTGTATAAGAGCTCTAACATATGATTTCTCCCTTTTAATGCGCTGGATAATTTGTGGTCCCTGGCAAGCACAAGGTCTCCTGTTTTCGGTTCTCATTTATGCTTTCGCTTCTTTACTTTAGATTTCCTTTTTTCTGCTCTTTCTTTCAACCTGTCAACAACAATTTTAGCCCTTTTTTCTTCGGATAATGGTGGTTGGTTTCCTTTAATCGTTTTGGGTATACCTTTAAAAATAGGTTCAGGTTCAATTCCTTGCATTAACTGTATAGGTGCGAATCCTGTCATCGTATTGATGGTGTTGTTTATTATCTTTTCTATTACATTACAATACCTTAACCCAATTTTTGTGATTACTATGAGTCAGTACACGACAATAGATTCTAATGTCCTTCAATATGCATTCTGTTGGATTCCCAGATGGAAACTAAGAGGAACAATGATAGAGTTTTATATTCTGATTCTTTAAGGTCTCCCTGAAGATCTTACTAAGATGTGCATAGCATTTGATTGTATAACTTTGTCTACTTCCTCCCTAATAGCACATGGGATTGGCCTAGCTTTATGGGAATATGGTTTTATATCAGTCATTTCAAATGAATGAGTGTAATTTATGCACCTTCCCGGCTTTTCTGAAAACACTTCCTTATTATCCATTAAAATTTTCCATAATTCCTTCTTTTGTTTCTCATTCAGTCTACTAGCTTGGTCCACCTTATTTTTCAACAATTTTTCTATTTCGACACAGTCATTCACCCTATCGTACTTAGTTACATTCTTATCGTTCAAGCTTAATCTGGGATTTCCTTGGGGTTTCTCTTCGCCGTTATTAATACAAAATTTCTCATGTTCTCCGTATACTATATTTTCTTCATTAATTTCATGGCAATTCTTTAACCTTACTTCCGCTAATTTCATAGCTCCAATGTTTATAACTTCCACAAAGAATGTTTCCCCTTTTATTTCTTCCTCTACCTGATCCCTGGCAATTATTCCCAAACTACTATCCTCCAACAATGGTACGACTATGGTGTCTTGTTCTGTTTCGAGTTTCAAAATTTTATTTTCAAAATCTATGATGGAGTTCCAGGCTTATAGGCTATCACAACCTATTATTATGTCTGTTACAAGCCTAGGTACTACTAAAAATAACATCTCAATAATTTTCTTTCCGATTTCAATATTCATCATAGCCTGAAACCTTACTCTTTCTTTTCTTTTACCCACTGCTACTGAACAATATATCCCATGTACTGGTAAAGACATCAATTTTAAACCACTGTTTATTAATTCTTCGTAAAAGTTCTGTGAACAAATGGTCGTGTTAGCGCCGGTATCTAATATTGCATGAAATTGTTTACCATTAATGCCAATATTTATCCTTGGTGGATCAGTTAAAATTTTGCTTTCTCCTGGTCTATCTCTTCCTTCCTTATGTTTCTCTATCATTAGTTGCCTTCCATTATTCCTACTTTTCGTGTACTTCTCATTATAGGAATTGTTGTTCCCAATCCTCACTGAAGGCAAAGTTGATTGGGTTTGGAGTTTTCCGACACTTTGCTAATTGCTCCTGTCCCAATATCGTTATGCGAAGGTCCCGGTTTCATTTCATGACAGTAATTATTTCCCATTATTTGTCTAGCTCTAGTAGAGTTTATCGCGTCAACCCTATCTTCTTGAACTGGTGAATTCCTACCACTTCTAATTCTCGCATCCTGTCTTGGGGAACTTGGTCTATACCTATTGTCATAGTTATTGCTATAATTATCTCCAGAATAGCTTCTGTTTCTAGGATACCTTTCCCTTCTATCATCATCATATCTATGAGCATGAACATAATTTACTTGTACGTTCCGTTCTCTTTGGTAGTTTTCACCTCTTCCCCATAATTGTTTTCAAAGTTATTTCTCCTTCTGTTATCGTAATTGTTTTTCGGAACAGGCCCATGGTATCTATCCCTCACATCAAAATTTCTGTCATTTCCTGGATGTGCCCCCTGCCCGAAAACTTTTGTAGGACTTCTTTCTTTCTGTGTGAAATTCCTATCCTTAATCACGCAATCTTGATTACTCTTCCTCTCCAAAGCGATCAACAAATCTATCATGGCTGCTATTGTAACTGGTTTTGCAATAATTATATAGTTTCGTATTGTTTCCAGGAAGTGCGCGGTTACTAGATTTATTAATTCACTTTCTCCCATCGGTGGATCTAGCATCTTAGATTTTCTTGCCACTACCATAAAGTAATTCACCATAGAGTGGTCCTTATGGGAATCGTACTTGCCATTACTCAGTTCTAACCGTATATTCACTTGCCTGCTTGCACCCCAATATTTATTCAGAAACAGCTCTTTAGAAGCCCCGTAAGTGTTATCTACCCCAAAGACAATTCCAGCCAATTGTAAGCATTACCTTTGAAACATTTCTGTACTACGGTCATCTTTTATTCTTCTGGTATACCCTTAACATTGAAATATTCCTACATGCTATTAATAAATGCTTTCGGATTATCCGATTCCTCGTCTTCAAAAATCGGTAGTGATATTTTGCTGAGAACATGGTTAGGCCATTGAAAAGGTGGACCGCCATTTCTAATTACATTTGTACTAGTACTGTTACTGGAGGTACTTGGACCTAAATTCAGCATCGGAAGGTCAGCTGACGCATTCTGTGCTGCATCTTTCCTTACTGTTGCACTGCTTACATTGCTACATGCTGAACTACCAATATTGTCTGATATGCACACTTTTTCTAACCCTTCCTAAGTCTATCATTTATATCATCTATCCCTACAGCAAGTCTCCTACTTTTTCTTTCAGACTGTTCTAACCTGTTTCTGTATATTTCTAGTTCTTTGCTAGTAGCTTCCCTTTCTCTAACTAATTCCTGACTTAATTCTTCCCTCAATTTTCTGTTTTCTTTTTCTACCCTTTCATTAATCTCTTGTCTTACAATTTTGACTTCTTCTCTAACCTGTTCTTGATTTTCCCTAACCTCAATTCTCACGTTTTCTATTTCATTTCTAGCCTCCTCCTGGAAATTTTCTAAGACTTTCTGCTGGTTCTCAGTTTTCTTCCCAATTTCAGTTAAGTTGCTTGTTAAATCCTCCCTTAAACTTTGATTATTAGCTTTTATCTGATCCCTCAATTCTTTCTGACCCTGTTCTATTTTTCCTGTTAATTCTTCTCTCAAGTTTTCTGTTACATCCCTTAATTCTTTCTGACCCTGTATCATCTTTCCTGTTAAATCTTCTCTCAAGTTTTCTGTTACATCCCTTAATTCTTTCTGACCCTGTATCATTGACATATTTAACTTTAACATCTTGTTAGTTTCCTTACTTCCCCCTGGCTGTTCTACCTGTTTTTGTACATTCCTAACATCTAGTTTCTACTACCTCATTTACACTACTATTTATGTCCTGCACATTTCTACTATCAACGTCCTGAATTTCCATGTTTGTATCTGATTGCTCGAACATTTTACCGTTCCTTAACTGCATTGACCACTGGAACACATAAATAAATTTGCACTCAGTACCTTTATATCTGCTGCCTGCAACTGCTGCTTCGATGCTGCTCCTGTTGTCCTCCGCATTGTCCCAATCTCCTTGGTTTCTCCATTGTTCAGCTTCCGTTGTTCGGCTTCTACGTTATTCGAGCCCCACATAGGATGCCATATGATGCAGCCACGCTACGTCCTCCAACAATGAAGCAATACCTTTGCCTCACGATTGCTGCGTTTCTCCTCCTAGTTTTTTTTTATACTTTGCCACGGCTGCTCGAGCATGAGATCTTAATCACTGGGTATGCGTGAGTGTATGTACATAGAAACACGAACGCTTTCTTGGAACACTTTTATTCACCATTAAAATAAGACTTAAGATTTGCCGATCACTTTTAAATTCTTACGATGTTACTGTGTCTTTTTCAAGACCGAAGATTATCAATTACAGCTGAACGTTCGATCCTCTTGCAAGTTCACACCCAGAGAATATTGTTCCGCACCCCAAGAGGGCCCCAACGATAGTGTGTCCTCACCACACGAGCGTCCCCGCGAGAATGTTCTCACCACACGCGCGATACAAGGAAAAAAAACTCCTAACTTCCCTTCTCTCCCCTTAAACATTTCATACCAAAACTCAGCATCGTGAAGCTTCTAATGACGTTCACATCCTGGCCAGTGCAACTGCACCCATTATTTCCAAGAGAAACTGGCTTCAGCGGTTTTACCCTTTATACCTGGGGCTGGTCCCTAATTAGCTAAACTGTGCCTGTCTGGCCTTTCTGTCGCTTTTAACAGGCATCAATTTTCCCAATGCTTCTCCTTTTAATACATGTACTGATTTTAAATATTTTATTATTTTATTTTGCTATCCTTCCCAGATTATTATGATAATTGTTGACTTTATAATTTCGGCTTAAGCGTACACTACTTCTTCTAGGTTTTCATATTCTTCTGTCACTCCGAAAATTAGGCAATTCTTTCTTCTCTGCCCTGCTTCGAATCTTTTCTCCATATCTTAAATTTTTTTCTTGTAATCCATTATCTGCTGTACCATCTCTTCTCTCTGCTTCTTCATTACCTCTTCGAGTCATGTTGAGTTTTCCTCGGATTCCATTAGTTGGTTCATTTCTGCCGCTCCTGTTTTCACCTCCACTCCGTCAATTCTTCAGCTCTCGCTCCGCACAACCTTCTCCTACCGCTGTCAACACCAGACTCCATGCAGGAGTAAATGATCTGTGAATCTCTTTCTCATTGAAATATTTTAAACTTCCTTATCCAGCCCCTCTGGTTAGTTTTTTTGTTTCCACCAGAAGGGGGCACTTTGTAACTCTCGTTCGTGATACTTTTCAGAGGTGAAGACCTGCCAACATGTGGTAAAACGACGGGGTCCTTTGTTTTCGAAATTTAGACTTATGTTAGGCAATGACGCCTAGCTTAGTGTGTTTATATGAACAGGATGACAGGGTCCTGTGGTAATGAAATTTAGCCCAAGTTTAGGCTACAATGCCTAGTTTATTGTGTGTATATGAATGGAATGGCAGGGTCCTGACGTATCAGCATTTATCCAGAGGTTAGGCTACGGTGCCTATGTTAGTGTGTATATGAATGGGATGATAAGGTCCTGTGGTATCCAAATTTAGTCCAAGGTTAGGTTATGATGCTTAAGTTAGTGTGCATATGAACGGGATTCAAATAACTTGGTCTTGTGGATTGCACTTGTACCACTTGGGTTGGCCTTTTCTTCTGCGCATTTCAGTAGTAACAAGATGGAGTCCTTTGACATTCCGCGATTTTGCTATAAAAGAGTGCCTTAAAAAGGGTCAGAGGGTGGTTTCCAGGCTCTACAGGTATTATTTTCTCCTAATCTAGTTTAGGTACGAGGGTTATTCAGAAAGTAATGCCTCCTAATTTTTTCTCTTAATTTTGGACAAAATTAACTGAAAATTACATAGCATGATAGCCACAACATTCAGGCTTAATTTGTCACTTTTCAATGTAATCTCTGTCTTTTTCCACTGTTTTGGTCCATCTGGAAACAAGGGCATGTTTTCCAGTGCAGTAAAAATCAGAGTCTTTCTTCCATAGCCATTGGTGCACAGACGTTTTCAAGGTCTCCTTGTCTTCAAAGTGAATCCCACGATGAGCTTCCTTTAGTGGCCAATTAGATGGAAATTTATGGAGCTAGGTCAGGGCTGTATGGTGGATGGGGCAAGACTTCCCATCCAATTTGCGCAATCTGTTGAGTGGTGCAAAGACTAGTGTGTGGTCTTGCATTGTAATGCAAAAGAGCATCCGCCATAGCTATTGATGGGAAAACTCCTTGAAGGCGTGCTTTAAGCTTCTTGAGGGTGCTGATGTACTGGACAGAATTTACTGTGCACCCCTGAGGCAAAACTTCAAACAGGATGACGCCCTGCTCATCCCAAAACACTGTCACCATAACTTTCCGTGCCAATTGCTCAGTTTTGAATTCTTTCTTCCTTGGCAAGGATGTGTGATGCCATTCCATTGACTGCTTCTTCGATTCAGGTTCAAAAAAATTAACCATGTCTCATCTCCAGTCACAAGTTTTGCCAAGAATGCCTCTCGCTCCACATTGAAGCGCTGCAAGAGATTGGAGGCTATTGTTTTTCTTGTCTCTTTATTGTGGTCAGTTAACATTCTTGGTACCCATCGTGCACAAACTTTTGAGTACCCCATTTTCCAGTAATCTCCATCACACTGCCTTTACCAATGGAGAGCATGAGACATAATTATCTGATGTTACTTGGCAGTCTTAACGAATCTTGTCAACTCGCTGAATGTTGCTTGGGGTCAAGTTGCTGGCCTGCCTATCCTCGTTTCATCAACCAATGTTGTTTGCCCTTCAGCTTCTCTACACTGAGGAACCCATCATCTAGCAGTGCTGATGTCTACTGTTGCATCCCCATAAATAATGTTTAGCCGTTCATGAATGTGAATGGGTGTTTCACATTCTGCATTCAAGGATTCTATCATGGAATGCTGCCATCTGTTAACTTGGGAAGCTGTTATTGCGGTAGATTGCAGAAGAAGGTTTGGGGAATTCTAATTTTTTACATAACTAATGTATTTAAGGGTAAAAAAAAATAAGAGGCTTTACTTTCTGTTATGGAGTTTAATATAGAACTGGCTAGCTCCAGATGGTGCAAAAATATGTTTTATATGCATGGAAAAAAAACAAACACCCAGAAGCTGAATTTGACCAGTGGTTCCAGGTGGTATGAATTGCACTGCTTTATATCACCACCACCAGTGCTGTAGCACTGTTATGATTTACTCGTTGACTAAGCAATTCAACTACGTTCCTGAGCTTCAAGCTGTGCTCACCTTTGGATACCTACATTTCTGCCCCCTCTTGCCACTAGCAGCCAATATTGTGGTGGCATGGTAGACCATATGTGTGGTTTCAAATGCTGTAAATACCATTGGGCAATTTTGAACTTGCAATCAAGGTATTCCTTGTAAGAAGATGGCACTAACTAAAAAAATAAGAATGTTTTTATGAAAAATGTCAACTTTATTTGAATCACATATGCCTGTTAGTAAAATTATTTTAAATTTTGATTTCTAAATCCAAAGGAAGAAGATGGTAGATAAAATGAAAGAAAAGAGTAACCTGTTTACTGACTGATTTTGACAGGCTTGGCAGAAAATTACTTGACCATCAGTTGTGAAGTTGGTATCTTCCTCAATCCATGCAGGAAAAGTCTTATTTTTGAAGATTTTTGCTTAAGCATATTAAACTCTCCAAGTGCACTATTCAGTGTGGGTCTATACGTCATGCAACTTCACTTCCGACCTACAAAAATAGACTCAAGTGTCACCAATTTGTGCCTTTAATATACTTTGTCTTTGCGTGGCAATTTATCCAAAAATTGAAACAACAATAGTTTAGTTGCAGATTTCAAAGTATTGCAGATGGTTCAAGTTTCACTTCCTGTGATGGCGGGGCAGTAGTGAAGTAAAGACTGGGTCTACAATGACGCTGACGCAGCAGCTTGTGGACACATTCTTGAGTTAATAGACAAAAGACAAAGTGCCGTGTACATTAGTTCAGTGTGGTGTACAAGTTTATTTTTATTAGGTCTTTTCTTAAAATGTGCAAATTCATATATTAATTTTCCATTGCATTAATTTGGAAAATCTATTTAAAAACTGTGGTTTTTCTGCCGAAGTCCTCTTTAGCCCCTAGTCTTTCAGCAAAAGTCCTCTTTAGACCTTTTAGGCCCTTCAGCCTGATTTAGCCCTTTTTAAGTTCTATGGGATTTATACAGGGATTGTTGAGCAGTAGTGCAGGTTTCAGTAGTTGTTTAATAAAGGACCTGCTGCGCTTTCACTCTTGGCCTTTGTGGTGTAGTGTTGTCAAATATTGCAATATGTATTATGTATATAATAAATGGAAATATACCTAAGGTTAAATATTTTTTGTACCTTTCATTGTGTTCTCTTAGCAGTTTAAAAGTGGGCATCAATACCTCTTCCATCCTCGAGCTTCATCAGCTAGGTAAAATAGTGAAAAGTACTGTTATTCTGCTCAGATTATAATTACTTTAGAAGGTTAAACAAAGAAATGATTATTGTTACTGTTATCTTGTTAATAAGATATATGCAAAATGTAGCTTTATTAAAACAGAAAAAGAAGAATCCCTGCTGATAGGAGAATGCAATCAGCAACACTAAAAAATTGGTTAGAGATGTTTATACAGTAAAAGTTTAAAGTAAAAGCACAGAAGTTCATAAATAGTTTATTTGCGATGATTTTACAAACTGAGTGTTGAGTATTGGTGTTTAAAAATCGGTATCAAGAAATAGTGATATTCCATTCCCCTGTGAGGTGCTTTAGCCAAATCTCAAAGTTCATGCAGGTAGTAAGTAACCTTTTAGCCATAGCTGTTAATATTTCACTAGGATGATGCTGATGATGCTTTTGAGAATCCTCTTCTAGAGCCTTTCTGGGATGAAATTTCTCTTCTAGAGCCACTGTGGAATGCAATGATATTATTTAATTCAGGGTAATTTTGTGATGTGTAGAGCTCGGAAGTTCAGGCATTTATTTTGGTTAAAATAGGCAGGCCAAAAGGCATTTAAATTATGAAAACAGACAGTAATATAAATAAAATAGGCATATTAAAAGTGAATACAGAGTAATCCCACTCTTTATTAATGAAAATAGCTATCTAAGATACTTAATTCATTTATCACAAAGTACTTACTCTTATGCCGGTGTCCCACGTTCCAACTTTTTGTATCCAATGGAATTGTACACAAAAGAAGCGATGTCTGTCACACTAAGATGCATTTTGGTCCAAAAACAAATGACAGTTGACATAGCAAGTGTGAGAAAGACATGATGGACACAAATATTAACATAGCAACTGCTATTGTAAGTATAGGTTTGGGATATATTTCCATGACTCTTGGTAGGAAGAAAATATGTAGGAGTAAAAGACGTTGGTGGACATGACCATGGTTACAAAGAGAACAGGGCATGGGCTGAGGTGTATTGGATCTACTACAAAACAAATTGAGGTTACAGGACCCGAAAAACTATTGCAATTTTCTGCAGATTGACAAAGATTTGTTTCTGAACCTCTTACATCGTGTCAAAGGCAAAATTACACACCAGGACACAAATATGAGAGAATCCACTCCAGCGGGAAAGAGGTAAGAAACAATTGTAATAGCTTTAAACTTTAGTGTGGATTGGCAGGAGATTTGAAATCATTTTAAAAAAATTAAACTTTTTATTAAAATACCCATCATATTGAAATAGCCGGGATTTCAATTGTAAGTAAAAATGTTTCCTATCCATCCATAATTTTCAGCCATTACTATCTTTAGACATTTACTTTCTGCGTACTAAAGCTGCACTTTTTCAGGCTTGCAGTTACACTAAGATTCTTGGCCACCTGGGAAACTTAGAAAACCCTCAGCTTTGCAACAAGAATTGCTCACAATATGTTGAGCAAAATAATTCCAGAGGTGTTGACAGCAATAGTGGAGAGTTTGCAGTATGAATATATCAAGGTTAGTTCTTCACAACTAGTGTTGTATTTTCTCTTTGTTATGGTCATGATTAATGCACCCTTTCTATAAACAGAAATGAAGCTTTTGTTTTCAAAGTGAAATATCTCAAAGTAATGTAGTGAAGAAGCTTCCAATGCAAAAACAATAATAGCTTTTGAAAGAAATTCAAATATGAGTAAAGGGGGAATGAACTTCGAATGACAAATGTCCAATCATAGTATTTATTTTTTTTTATGTAATTTATTCATAAGGCTTACTCCAGTGCAGTGAAACCAGTATCAACACTTTAGGTATGTTGCAACAGAAATGAATTTGCTGTTACTTTACAACTTATAAGAAATAAAAATTTGCATGATAATGTATCAACTGTAAGAAAGAATCTGAAAAGTTACTACTCCATAAGCTGTATAAAAAGCTACTGAATGAGTTTAAACAGTAAGCCCTAAATTAAGGCATCTGCCTCTCTTTTTAAAAATGTAATATCCTTTAAGTTACTCATTTTTTGAGGGACGGTGAAGAATGAAATTAATGCTCAAATGAGCTTGGGGTTTACATAATTGACAAGCAAAATGACTGATGTGTTAGTAACTTGTATAGTATTTGAAACTGTGTTTAAAGAATAACTGCAGGCAAATATTTTCACTGGCTTTTATGTGATTATATAATTTGACAATAAATCTGCAACACTGGATTTGCACTACAATATTATAGAGATACAAACTATGATAGTGAAATATTTGAACTTCAAAGCATATTATAAAACTTCAGTTGCTTGTATATGAAGTTCCATTGTAAAAATCTGAAAAAGCACACCATTGGCAACTTTTACTATTAAAATTTGATATTGCATAGCACCATGATTGTAGAATACCTTGAATACATACCAGGATGAAGTATCAAAATTATGATCACAAATTTCACATTCAATAGCTGAACCAATAAAATGTGTATGTGTGCAGAACAGCTGTGCTTTCATTGCCTATTTATTGAATATAATCTTTATAACAGTTAGTGCCATAAATACAATTACTGAAGACATTTTTCTTACATGCATAAGAGATGCCCTTCATTTATATTTAGCAATTCAAAAAAAGCACACCTTCACACTGACTAACAACTTATCCAAATTGAGATTCAATATTATGTAGTGGTTACAGGCGAGAGATGGGATCTTCTTTCTCACCAGAAGTAAATTGAGTCTTTATTTATGGATGCTCTTTAACTGCCATGGATCTCAGCGTTCCATTCTATATTGGGTGTGAAAGACCGCTTAATTTTGCTCAGAGACCTCTATCAGGCTCGAGATTCTTTTATGTGCCGTAAATCCATGACACGGGACCACCGACTTTACTTCCCTTCCACAGGAAGCCATGCTAAGGATTTATAAGCCTGGAAAAATCCATTGCCCTCTGCTGGGTTTGAACCCGCAACCTTGGGAACCAGAGACTAGCATGTTACCCCTAGACCACAGAGGACAGCTTTCTCACCAGTATTTATATGAATGGAAATTTCACAAAATATGAAAATGAAGCGAAAAATGATTTTGTTTTGTATGCTTAATTGTTCTATTGATATTACAATTAAAGCAAAAATGTTAAGTTAAGAAGTAATGCAACCTATTTAATGGCATTAATTATCTGTCTCACCAAAATATTTGTAATTATTTTTATCTTCTCATTTAACAGCATAATTAAAACAGGCACATGAAAGTTCTAACAGGTGGCAGTTAGGAGATAAATAAAGAGCTAAGATATTTCTTACCTTACCACTGGTTAGTGATTGCTGCTTTTAAATATTTTTTTTAGAGGCTGCTTTGGGGATTCTTAAAACATTAATTGATTACATAATAAAGAAATATTTTTAATAGAAATGTCTAGAGTATTCAAAGGTGTTGTAAAAACTACTTTTTCCTGAAATGCAAAAGTTGGGAAATACGATCTTAATTGAGAGACATATTGTGGAAATTTGATTCATTCTAATCAATGGCAACTTATGGGAAACCAACTTCTTAGTTGTCTGATTTCAGCACTGTATTTGAGTGGTTGGCATCTTCCTCCTCTTCAACAGTTTTGTTTTGTATCATTGAAAGAAGAATTCAGTGAATCTGGAATAAAATAAAAACTAAATTTTAAGTGATACAACAATTATTTACTTACATAATTACACATTTTATTCTGAATCCTCATCTTGGACTTCCACAATTGCTAATAATTTTTTTTCCTTAGCTAGTTTTTAGGTGCTTTTTAGAAAGAGCCCGAAGCTAAGAGGCCACAAATGCCCCAAATTCATCATGCTCATCTTTCTTTACATTAATGCTCTGAACCATACCTGATGCAGCCTGCAAGAAGTTTGGTATTTCACGCTGTCTTTGTTTACTGCCTTCCATTTCCTTCCCTTAGGTATAGCAGTTACTGCTGTCACATCAAGATCTCCATTTGTTGACTTGCCTCTGACTTGTAGAAATAATCCAAATTAATATTAACATTGTTTCAGCTCCCTAAGGATCCAGGGGAATGGATTGCTGTGGCTGGTGACTATGAAAAACGTTGGAACTTTCCCCATTGCATTGGAAGCGTGGATAGCAAACTTGTGACCTTTCAGCCACCAAGATCTTTGGGATCCTTTTACAGAAATTATAAAGGGACCAATAGTATTGTGCTTTTGGCTCTTGTGGACTCTAATTACAAGTTCATGTACATAGACGTTGGTTGTAATGGACGAATGAGTGATGTGGAGTTTTTAAGGCAAGCAATTCAGAGTGACAAACTGAAGTTGCCTTCTCAGAAAACTTTAGAAAATGCAGGTACAATTACACTTTGTAATTGTAGCTGATGATACTTTTCCATTATCCCCTACATTGATGAAGCCCTTTCAATACAGAGGCCTCAGCATGCAGTAGAAGATATATATAATTGAATTAATTACAATCTAATGTTGCACAATTTTATTAAAACAGAAAAGCCTTCAAGTGACCCAACTGTGGATGATGGTGTACAATGTGATTTGCTTGGGCTCACAACACAAGCAGGTAAGAGTCTCTAATGAGGCACTGTAAATTAGGCAAGCATTTGTGAATTATTATAATGGGGATGGAGCTGTACCATGGCAGGAGCAAATTGTGGATGCTCATGATTTCTGATAGATTTAATTTGTAAATATGTTTACTCTGTTTTGTCATTTAAATTTAAGTTTTCATATATGTTTTAATAAGAATTTGTGTGTACATACTCTTTATTTGATTATAAACAAGTACATTTAGAGTGAAGAGATTGCTCATAGTTACTAATGGGTTAATAATAAATAGCTAAGTTTATTGTGTATGTATTTTATTAATTTAAAGTTTTCATTTTGTTAACCCATGCTAATGGGTTAATTTGCAAACAGCTAATTTTGTTGTGAATCTACTACTTTATTACTAAGATTAAAGTTTTATTTTGTTAAAATGTGTTTTACTTAAACCCTTTACACAATTGTGTTCTTAACAGAAACAACTCTGGTTTGAGGATTAACCACTTGAGCAAATGCTGCTGTTTGCACATGTTCAAAACCTGCTATCTCCAACCTAAGGAGAACTGACTACTAACAGAAAACAGTTGCTGCAGCTAGTCTGCAGTGAGCACTTATTATTAAACAGGGTTTTGAATGCTATATAGTTGGATTTATGATGAACAAAATACAGCTGGCGAAATAATGAGTATATACTCATACTTCGGTAAGAACATGAAATGAAAAAAAATGGGAAGAGCATGTAGTTTGCTGTGATACCCCTCATTTGATTCTGTAGAAAATTGTAACTGTTGTAAGCACATTATTTGCAACGCATAATTTTTTTGTGTGTTTTGTGAGAAAATGCTTCATATTACACTGGTCAACATTGATTCTGCAGTATAAAGACGGAAAATATATGACTTTAATGGAAATCAGTGCCCTGATTTAAGAAATGAAGTCCATTTTTGGCTATCACATCTAGTTTTTATGACATGTGCATATATGTCTATGGTGCTAGATTCATTCAGCTTATACAGCTTACTGCTATGTTTCATTATGTTATTGTAAATCTGTTGTTGATTTTCTTCCTAATTGGCTCACTTCTGTCCTCCCTTATCACCCAGATGTTTATGTTTACATTCCAGCACTTATCAGTTTTGTTCTATAGGTCAGGTCTGTCTTCTTGTGAGGTATTTATGCTTGCATTTACAGCTATCTTATATCTCAACTTCAGTTGAGCTGAAAACTTGTGTTACTACACATGTTTGTCTTCTGTACATGTAGTGCTAAAATTAAAGTATGACTTCTACATCACGATTATGCAGGAGACAGTGTTTACGAAGCCCTCAGAAGTTTTGTTGTATTTGTGGGTGTTAAGTGTTTTGACAGGAAGTTATGTAAAATAGGCTCACAAACTACATTATTCATATTTCAAAGAGAAAGTTGGTGATCAGGATAAATCGTTGGCACCTCATATTGCATGTAACAGTTATGTTTAGGGATTACGTTATTGGTATGAAGGAAAACAGAAGGTAATGCGATTTGCCAAACCAATGATGTGGAGAGAGCAGCAGAATCACCATGACAATTGTTACTTTTGCATGTGCAAAGTTGCTTTCTACAACAACATAAAATAAGGCAGGAATTAAATATCCAAATCTGAATTCGGCTACATGGCCTATTGCTCATTGATCTGAACAACCCATACCTGCCTACCAGCAGACCTCAACTTTAGTTAATCTGAAAGTAGCTCCGTGACTTCCAACAATGAGTAGGTTTCTAATCCAGAAGAATTTGACAAGTCACCACAACAGTTTAATCAATTTGAGTTAAGTGATTTAGTGAGGGATTTAGGCTTCACAAAACAAAAGAGAATTACTGGGCTCAAGACTACAGGAGAAGAATTTGTTATCACCTGGCATTACATTTTCGTGGTATAGGAATCATGAAATACAGTTTCACAAGTGCTATGCAGAAGAAGAACAACTTTTTTTGTGTGGATGTGTGTAAACTTATTCAACAGTTGGGCAGGGAAGAATATGAGCCAAGTAACTGGCATCTTTTTATTGATTCTGCCAACGAAGTCTTAAGGCAGTATTACTTCATAATGGCAACAAGTTAGTTTCAATATCGCTTGCACATACTACAAACCTAAGAGAGTCTTATGAAACTCTGAAGTGTGTTCTTGAGAAAATTAAGTACTGCGACCATGAGTGGCAAATACGTGGTGACTTGAAGGTCATTGGTCTGTTACTAGGACAACAGGGAGGATACACAAGATTCCCTTTGATTTCGTTGTGAATGGGATAGCAGGGCGAGGGACAAACATTGGGAAACTGACCAATGGCCTGAGAGGCAGCAACTAGAACTGGATCAATAAAGGCTACTAACGTGTTTCTTAATGATAGTCAAAAACTTCTACTCCCTCCATTTCACATAAAACTTGGCATGATGAAACAGTTCATGAAAGCACTTGACAAAAGTTGCCCTTGCTTCCAGTACTTATGCACAGTTTCCATCATTGTCGCAGGCTAAAATCAGAGAGGGAGTATTTGATGGACCATAGGTAAGGAAATTGATGAAAGATTTTAATTTTACCAGCTTTGTAAATGAAATTGAGAAAGATGCATGTAATGCATTCAGAGAGGATGTTAAGAAATTTCTGGGCAATGTGAAAGACCCTCAATACAAATAAATTGTCAGAAATATGCCAGAAAATTTCAGACTGCTTGGCTGTAATATGAGTTTCAAGCTTCGTTTCCTCAAGTCACATCTTGACTACTTTCCGTCAAATTTAGGAGCTGTTGGTGAAGAGCAAGGTGAGAGGTTTCACCAGGACTTGAAAGACGTTGAGGGACTTTGGGATGTACATATGATGGACGATTACTGCTGGTGTCTCGCACGCGATGAACCTACCAGAGAACACTCAAGAAAATCACGTACACTGATGTTCCATGGGAAAAGAAAAAGGAGTACACAAGATAACTAACATACATTCTCAAATTCAGATACGCTTTCATTTTGTTATTGTTTTTAATTTTCTTTAAAAGTTGTGTATGAGTGAGCAATATTTTTGCAAGTTTTACAATTAAATTTCCATTGAACATTTTTATATTGCCAAAACGAGATGTGCTACGGAAAAATGGAATGTACTTTTGAACTCTGTGCACCAAAATTAGTAAAAGTCACCTATTTTTAATCGTATCACAGAAAAAATGTTTTCATTTGTTACTTAGTGTTATTTGTTAAAATTTTCATTTGCCCATTCTTTGGGCTTCTTTCTACATAAAATGGCCTTACTGTATAATTCAAAACTTTAAGCTGGTATTGGGAGCACCAGACACCTATTGGTTAGCTTTACTTTCATGCATTAAAGGATCTCTTGCTAATATGAATTTTGTAAACAATTAACAGCAAAGGTTTTCATGGCTGATGTCCACTGTACAATTACTCAGTTACACATTTTTATTCAAAAACTAATCATACTAAGAATGGATTGTTCTAAACTACAGAAAACTACAAAATTAAAAACCAATGTAAGTAGTTACCTCTGAATTTTCACCAATTTCGCCAAAAGTATTTATTGGTGGGAGCATCTCTTACATTGAAGAGGTGCGTTTTCTCACTGCTATGTGGTCATGCAGAAATTGCAGCTTTTCAAAGCACCACCATGTTGAATCTTCAAAGACTGAGGGCTAGAGGGCTTGTCCTTTAGCTTTTGCAGCTTGTTGCTGAATTGTGTCCTGAGACAATTATATTTTGCCCTTATACCTTCCACTGTAACCAAAACATTCCTATATAACTACGAATATCTACCTGGTTTGCAAAAACTAGCACAGTTTCTTAAGTAGATATTTTTAGAGCTCGTAGAATATGACAAAATCAAAGAAATAATGTACTGTATGTGTGTGAGAGGGATGTTAGCAACTATTCTAGCCTTGCTCTGCATCTAAAGCTATAATTTACAATCACAATAGATTAGAAAACTCTGTAGTTACGGGTTGCAAGCGATAATGATGTTTAATAATTACTGTTTTTGGGCCAGAAGAAGAAAAATTATTTACATACAAATTAGGTAAATCAAATGAATGCCTAACGTGTGTATTTGTCTGATTTATATATGTTGGCACTGTGAAAATGCTGCTGAATAAATAATGTACAGTGTAATATTGTTATACACCAGGGTGAGGCCAAAAGGTTTTGCAGCTAAAATATTAAATTTAGTTACCCCGGTATAAACATTGGGGGACGTAACAGCAGAGGCAAACGAGAGATATCAGGAACTTGCTGCACAAACTAAAGCAGGCGTGGGATATTTATAACATAAATACACATTAATTCACATTTAACTCTGGTTTATTATAAAGTTACCTTGGTACTGTTACATTGTTTCCAAAAGATTACAGACAAACATTGGGGGAGATGCCCCACACTCTCACGCACCACGCATTCCTACACGCAACCACACACACTGAAGATATACACTATACTCACGCTACTGGTCTGACCCATGCTATCAGACAAAGAGGCTCGTCCCTCAACTTGCCTTCACATTCCCCCCCCCCCCCCCCCCCCCCCCGACTAGGAGGTGGAGGGAAATGCTGTGCTGAACAAGAATTCAGAGTCACAAACCAAATAATTAGTTCAACAATGTCATTCTATTTTGCATTACAATTTCCAGGGCATCTCTTCTTTTGTGCTTGTTGTGATAATTTTCACTTTTTGTATTGTATAAAAATTTGAAGCATTCAGTCGCTTCACTCAGTGACATAATTGCTTCCTGACCCCAGTTTTTAATCTTTCTTGCCTTTTTATGTGTAAAAGATTGCAGAACTACGAGCAACTAATGCACAACTCATACATACACAACAGCTGACTAAATGCTGCATTGTGCAGTCCGCCATACTGTTATGTTGCTGACACTGATTAGCTGTTTTCATATTGTTGGGTGAAAAAAATTAGATGCAACAAAATTTTACTCAACTCTCGATGTCTTATGATGCACTTTTGTTGTATACAATGCTTTTGACCAAAACGTTGGACCATGGGACATCGGCATTACTTTTTTTGATTACAAGTGCAAGAATGTTTTTCAAGGTGTCAACTTTCATAGCCAGCAGCTGGTTGGAGAAAACGTTTTTCATCATGGAAAAAGAACGTTCCACTTCCAATGGTGACTGGAGCATATTTAAAGCGAGCTATTTTGGAAAGACTCATATCAGTTATAACAGAACTTTTACCTTTCAGAACATTACAATTGTTCTCAAGTTTTTCTTGGCCCACATTAGCACTCGTAACACGTTTACAGTTTTTACTGGCAGGTAATTCCATTGTAACAAATGTTAGCAAATGCAATTTCAGCAATTACGTGATTTTCTGTGATCATCTATAAATAGCTACAGTGCTTGTGAATATTTATACTAACAGAGGACAAATTGGAAATTAAGTTGTATAAAAAGCATTAGTTTGTGTTAGTAATTTTGCATTTTTCGTTATTTTTAAAAATGTAACAAATATTACAATCAAGGACAAACATTTTGGAATGTGTAAGGAGTATTAATAATCTCTGTTCTGCTAGTGATTTATTTAAGTTTAAAGTATTTTAATTTCGCTCCAGGCAAATTACACAGTATAATATGAATATTTGTTTTTTTATTAGATGCACTTAAAGACAAAAACACTAAGCATAACAAACTTGCATAATCAGCAGTAATCACTATTTTTTTAAGAAGTACATGACCAATCTACAACCCTTCCAGTTCAGACTTATGGCTACAGTATGGCTGTTCAATCAGAACTGTGAACTTCATGCTAAATGTTTATTTTTCCCTACTTTCCTTAGGTTTGGAAAGTTTGCATACAACCAAATTGCTGATATACCAATATCATCTTCTCTGGATACATAAAATAAATGTTCTTTCCTTCACGTCTCCTCATAATTTGCATTTTGTACATATTCTTTGTTTTAATCAGGATGATTTCCCAACATAATTATGTCCAGTGTGAGGATAATGAACAAGAACAGGGTCACCAACTGTCATATCAGAATCTGCAGCTACAACAGATGCTTCTGCTTTAGCTTGGGTGTCATCCAGGAGTTTACAATATTTCATTGGCTCAACATCACCTGTATTAGAGAACAACGTGACTATGTAAGATGGACTCACTTTTATACACTGAGCTTGTTTAATTCCAACTGCGGGCAACGCATTTACCCATTTCTCTTTATACTTCTCTGCTATTACTTCAATTTTAGGTGCTGCAACATAAAAGCAGGGTGTGTTGGAAGTGTCACAACTTGCCACATCATAAAAGTTCTCAGCATTTTGCACAATGGTGTTTCCTTGTAGGACTTTTTTTCACACATTTCGCTTAAGGACAGCTCTGAACCCATCATCAGGGCCTTTCCCATGAAATGACTTACACACCCTAGAATGTCAGAAAGTGTACATAATTATGTGCCTTCTGGTGTTTGAAGTGCTGAGCAGCACCATTGATCCATGGATAGACTGTAGTTATGGGAGAGTGCATTAAAGTGACCATATAATTATGACTTCATTGGAAGCTGCAACTTCAGTAGCACCATGACTTTGTGTATCACTAATGACAACCAGGCATGTGGTTTAAGATCATCAGAATAACACTGGCAGAAATAACTCACTGCAGTGTAGATTGTTGTAGGTGTATCAAAAGATGACTGTAACCATTGTGCTGCCATTACTTCATTTTGAAATTTTTCAGTTTAGTTTTCAGCAAAATCTGTCATAATCATGTCCCAGATGTGAATTTTTCTGATTCTGCAGCTCTTTCCTCTGCTTATTCCTATTGTAGATATGAGTAGAGAGTGAAATAAGCTGATTCTGTAAAATATTAAAAAACTCATCTCCAGACAGTTCTTTCGGAACCAAATGTCCACCTTCCCACTATATGACATGAATGTCGTTATATTCATCATTAATTTTTGTTGATATAACATTCTACGTCTTCACATTCCTGACAGTTCCTCCCTATGCAATTTTTTATTTCCATATTGCATACATACTGAGTTCTTTTACTGTCTGTGGTTTATCCATTTACTTTCCAAGGTTTTGCAGAAATTGATAATTGCATGTTTTCGCAATAAGGATAACAGCATACCATTTGATCTTTATCAGATACAAGCAGGACATGTTTAGGTCACATTTTGCAAAATTTTGACCCGATCTATTTTTATGCTGTGATTCTGCTCTTTAAAAACAATATATACTTCATTTAAATGATACATAAGAAGTCTCTCCTTTCTTCCTATTTGCATATACAGAAGTGAAATCTTTCTTGCCAGGAAGCTGTGGAAAATATAAAAATTATAGAACTCAGTTTTTCCTTTGTCTCTTCACTAATGGACAATTTTGAATTTTTACATTCATAAGGTTGCAATGGCAAATTAAATGATTCATTAAGCCCTTTTGACTGCTTTACTAAAGAATTAGCACACTTATATGGAGGATTACTGGGGATATGGTCATGCTGTGAATTCAGACTTGCAGCTTTCTTCTTTTCTCACTGCTTATCTACTCTCCTTCATGCGGCCTCCCTTTCTGCAGTTTATGAATTAGATTTTGGCTACATCCGATGTTTTCTCATGAAGTTTTTCCACACTCATTTGTGCTTTGTATTCTCACATTCTCTAAGCAACTGACTTCAGCTTTTTTTATATATATTTATTTTATTTTTTTTCCCCTTCCATTCTGAAATGCAATTTATAAAATCCATCATTTTCAGAACAGTTTATTTTTAGAATTCTTAAGTAATATTTTTAATTAGAATATTGTACACTGAAATTAAATATTTCTTATGTAACAAGACATTACACCATTGTTGTGTAAAATCCATTGCGATAGATGTAACATTTGTTATACAAATTTGAGGTTAGTTAATTTGAGTAAGCGCAGATACCATTTTTTGACTAGAACAAGTTATAAACAAATTTAATACAAAATTTCTTTGCAATATTTAGACTTGTGTTGTAATTGCAGGATAAAGGTTATATTTTCTGTAACATTGCATTCCACATGGATATCTTATAGAGCAGATAACTACTAAGATAGGCAGTTTTTCTATTGAATTTTACTGTATCCAGAATGTAAATAAACACTTTCATCATTGAATCAAAGTATTGATTGAATGCATCTGATTTAGTGAGTTTATTACAGTTGAAGAAAAGTGATATTTACTTGACTTCCAATGGAGCGTACATTTTAAATTTGCATGCTGGGTACACATTAATTTTGGTTCTAAATTAAAAAATTAATTATGTTATACAAAGCAACTCTAAAAGAGATTGTTTTGGACCATAAATATGATATATCATTTCCTTAGTTTGTCCCTTAAGTCATGAAATTATTCTGACACTGTTTTCTTTCTCTCCTGGTACGTGAGTTGATTTAATATATCTTCAAAGATCGCCATGGATGATACTAGCATATCATCTTTTTTTCCAACTTCAAGATTGCTTACACACCAGATCATTGCCGAGTTCTTCATTTTACAACAACTTCTTTACCTCGCAAACTGAATAAGCTTTGTTTTCTGGTAGAACATCAAATACCTCGCATATTTTGTCCAAATTGTTGCTGTAATATGTGGTTGCAGAGATCCAGGTTCCCCATCTGGTGAGAACTGGCTGTGGAGGTAAAGCAAACTCTGGTGCCACATCCTTAAAGACCTGCATTTGGAGTGTGATTTTAGGAAGACCTTCTTGGTGTTGGAAATCAACTTAACCACAAGAGAATACAAATTCTTACTTCAGTGATTTTGTGCAACCCATGGCCTACATATATGAAATAGAGCATTTTCAGAAAGAGAACTTAAAAGGATTTAGCTGCCTTTTCATGTGAGGTGCCTGCAATCCTTTCATAGATTCTGTTGTTTAAAGAGCTTAAGTGAATCACTTGGGAAGTAAGTTTTTGACTGCTTGAAAACAAATACATTTATAGGGAACAAGATACCAAAATAATTAGACACATTCATGTCACATAAATATTTATTGAGTAACATTTTTTCGCTTTCATACATTGAAATTCTTTATGTGCTTTTTAAAATGTGTAAGTAATCATAGCAAAACACCATAATAATCCAAAACAGGCAAAAAAAGGCTTTAAACCTTAAAATAAACAACAAAAACCAAAATAAAAGCTGGCCTACCATCTCTAAATGTACAGAAACATTTTATCTTTATTTAGCTCTTTATTATATCCATCCAAATAAAAAACACATTTTGCCAACTTCCAGGCTCTAGTAATGTGGATGTACATTGCTTTCTCTGTAACCTTTGAATTGATACTGTTCTTAAAAACAAGCGACTATAAATTTGGCTGAGAGATTTACTGAGTAATGTTACATTAGAATGTATATCACGCCATCCATGGGAGGTTTTATGTTTTAGGGATCATAGTTTTGACTATTTCTGCAGTAGTTATTGGATGTTGACATTTAATTTTAGGGAATGCTTTCTTCAGAAGCCCAAGTGCAGTTATGTTCAAATTCATTCTGTATATAGACAGGCTATCACATTGCTCTTCACTTTCAGATATTGCAAAATTGAGTTCTGACAGCAATGCTAAATTTGTACATTGATTTTCGTCAAATGGAGATTATGTAAGTTTCATGCAGTAGTTAGGTGTAACATGCATTTTTAAATTTAATGTCATTTGCGAGTTATCAGCAAAAGGTTTTTTTCGCACATTTTACACAACACATGTTGCTTGTTGTGTCTAGCAAAATAATTCCACACTTCATTCATATTTTATTTCATATCACTTCTCTACATAACTAGCACATTGAATGAAACAAAACAAAATGTTAAGTGTCGATAGGGATAATTGGTATACACCTCAACTCTCATGCATGAAACAACTCTCACAGTATTTAGATTTGTACAGGAGCGATGGGTCTGATAGGTATAAGTCCTCCTACCTGAAAACTAGAAAAGAATACAAAGAAGCAGTATACAATGTACAAAGTATCGAATCTTGTAATAATAAATGTAAAAAGGCTTGGAATCTGATTAATACAATAGCAAAAATAGACTACAGGGACGACATCGAGTTAACCCCTAATGAACTGAATGATTTTTTTATAAAATAGGTAGATGATATCAAGCAAAACATAATAAAGCCTAATGAAACGGTACTAGAACTTAATGGAAAATTGTGAGCAGAGATACGAACAAGGTTGCTTTGAATTTTATGAAGTGACCCTGGAGACTGTACTATAAGCAGTGAAATGCCTTAAGTTATCTGATACAGTGGATATCTATGATTTATCTAATAATCTTTTTTAACAAGTAATAGAATACCTACTGTATCAACAAATGTCTTTTTGAACGAAACTTTCCCAGTAAATTAAAATTTTCAAGGATTGTCCCCATTTATAAAAAGGGAGATAAAAGCAGTCCATCAAATTATCGCCCAATAACGTTAATTCCAATTATCTCAAAAGTGTTTGAAATGATAATGTACACTCAACTTTGTACCTATATAGAAGAAGCTAAACTAATAAGTGGAGCACAGTTTGGTTTCAGTAAAGGCAGATCAACAATAGATGCCATAGTGTCGATAGTTAAAAGAATTCTCACAGCTTTTGAAACCAAAAATATAGCACAGGCCACCTTTTGTGATTTGAGTAAGGTTTTCGACTGTGTGAACCATATGCACGTTATAAATAAACTTAATTTTTATGGTATAGGTGGCACGGCATTAAAACTTTTCCAGATTATTTAACTAACAATTATCAAGTCGTCTGTGTTGGTAATAAGAGATCAAAACTGACTGAATTAAAGTGTGGGGTACTGCAAGGCTCCATTCTTGGACCTCTTTTTATACTGATGATCAATGACTTGCCTTCATATAACATTATATGCAGATGACACTACCTTTTTTAACACCACTACTGATTAGTAATCTTAAAATAATTGCTGAGGACACCCTGAGGCAGGCAGATATATGGTTTAGGGCCAATGGTTTTTACTAAATGAAAGCAAAACGCAACTTTTATGTAGTTTAAGAGAACTGCCAATATCAAATAATATAAAAGAAGTTAAATTTCTGGGTGTAATAGTCGACAATAAGCTTTCCTGAGAACCTCATATTAATCATATCACAGCTAGGCTCTCGAGAGTTATTATATCTTATAAAAAATTTAAAAAAGTGTGTGCCTGATACATACTTAAGATCTGCTTGTTACGCCTTTTTTCATAGTGTTATAGCTTACGGAATTTTACTTTGGCATAATAGTAGCCACATTAGTAAAATACTTATACTACAGAAGAAGATTATCCATATTATCATATCTGATGCAGACAAATTAGCACATTGTAAGCCACTATTCATTAAATTAAACTTATATATCTATACCGTTCTTATTTCTAAAGAATTCATCTGACTACCACTATAAACAGGACATCCATAAATATAACACGAGGTATACAAAACACATAGATACTCCTTATTATAGGCTGTCAAAATCACATAATAGCTTTGAAGTACTAGGTATAAAACTGTATAACATGCTATCAAATGATCTAACTCAACTGCCATATAATAGATTTGAACGTAAACTTTGACAGATCGCTAAACAACCCATACTATTTACTACAGGAATATTTTGAAAATATATCTTAACTGTAAGTAATATCAACTATCCTTGTACTTTATTCCTGGACTATTTATTGTTTTTCTGTGTGATTATATTTATATTAGCTCTGCACTTTGTATCATTCATGTAATGGGGAAGTATTAATGTAATACACTGTAATCTTATTGCATATTTGTTAACATGTAATAACACTGAGATATTATATATTTATGTAATATGTAGTTATGTAATAATATATTTATTGTAATTAATTTTGACGTCTATTGCTGTAATAAGCTTAATGGCAATACAAATGTAGTTTTTATTATTGTTGTTGTTATTATTATTATTGTTGTTGTTGTACACAGTGTAGGCTACATTTACGTGAAGAGGATGACCTGAATGTGATTGCATAGCCACATACTAACATACTTAATGAAAAACAAATATTTTAAAATGCTAAATTATCTCATGTGAATTTTAGATTTGTTTCTGCTGGATTCGCTTATTTTAGTCACTAGAATAAAGGCTGATTCACAACCAATGAGAAAGGTAACCAGAACGAGAAAATTGAAATACATGTATTCAAATGGGAGCATTCACAATCGACGGGAAGCCTTCCCAGGCCCCGGAAAGCCTTCCCAGTCCCTGGGAATGGGAAAGAAGAGTTGCCCAACTTTTAACTTTTTCCTTCTCATTCCCGGGCACGGCATATTAGATCCATATTGTGCATATTAGACTCTTCACTCTAGAGATTATTCTAGGCGGCCGTGACATGAAACAGCCGCTAGTGCACTGTATAGTCGCAAGCTGGAAATATGAAACTGGAAGAAGTTAGTATTAAATGTGCTTCCTAACCACATCTCAACATCCGCAAATCCAATGAGCATTAGTTCCTCTGGTGAAAGGCCATTTGTAGTTTGTTTATGTGCAACTCAAAACTGGCTATTACCTCAAAAACAATGGCAAAAGCTACAAAGAACAGCAAAAACTGGTGTAAATTAAAAAAGAACAATAAACAACTTTAATGTATGCCATTAAATAAAGGAATGAAAGCTTGGCACAACTAGAGGGATCGGAAATGTAATGGATTATGGATATGCATTTAGATAATGTTTACTCTATTGAATGTTGACGTTGGCTAACCTGCGTTATGTTGTATAAATTGGAAATAGGTGACAAAATATCATTGGTCAGTTAAAGAAAACTGAAATCCCAATGCGCAAAATCAACATGCATTCCCGTTCTTGTTTCCATTCTGGTTACCGTTCTCGGGCGGTTGTGAATCAGCCTTAAGTAAGTGTAATGTTTGAGATTGGATTACGTAACCAAGTCAAACAGCTGCAGAAACAATGTAGTGGGTGGTATGGTAGATAAATCAGCTTCATTCACAACTCCATTAGTGCTACAGGTTGCACGATTACTAGGACCTGGAAGTTCATGTCTAAATATCTTCCAAATATGCATGCACATACTGCTCAAAACCTCGAAATATGCCAAAATAAGGGATATTATTTAGTATAAGGAAACTGGCTGGTTTCACTATACACATGATACACACACACATCTAGATGCTGATCTTGATTACTTTTATGGCATGGTAGCACATTATGAACACTAAAGGACATTGTGGTTTACATATTTCTTTACGTTTTTGCAGAATATTGTCTTTTGTTCCATATTAAACACACACACACAACTCGCATCGTATGCATCCTACCTGAGGCATCACGGGAGCATTACCAACATTGATGGCCTGGCCCTAAGCCACAAGGCATAGCCCAGTGTTCAGGACCCTAAGCTGTGAAGCATAGCTGAGAAATATTTTTTAGAAGTAGAGGAGTCTGCAGAGCGACAGCATGGCGCAGCCATAGGATCTGCACGGCTAAATTTGAATGATCCACATAGCCCATTTTCTTGGTTGGCAAATGCTCAGCACAAAATGTTGCCAGTTTCCATTATATAAGGACAGGTGTTATGAAGGTTGGGTGGGTGGTCCCCAATGACTTCGTTCAAGCAACAACAACCACCACCACCACCACCACCACCACCACCCAAAACACTTTTAACCTGAGAAACTTATGTCACAGAAGATTATGGGGCATATTTAAAGGTAAATCTCTGCGATGACTTATTATGGCAGTCATGTGCAGCAACTTATTGAAGCACTAACATCTTAACTGTGTATTTGCTGAATGCCAGTCGCTACCAACATAATATTTAACATTCTAGATGTTATCAACCTTGGAACACGCACACATTATGTTGAAATATGTTTTGAATAAGAGCACAGGCTGGAAAAGCAATGGATGTCACGCGCAATGAATACAATGAATACACGTTTAAAATAAGTAATGCCTGTTCTCTATAAGGGGAAATAAAAGTGATATAAGCATAAACATGGGTATAACACAAATATATATGCATAAAAAAAATTAAATTGAGTTTTATTTATGGACGCTCTTTAACTGCTGTGGTCCTTAGTGTCCCATTCTGTATTGGGCATGAAAGACTGGTAATTTTGTTCAGAGGCCTATCAGGCTTGAGGTTCTTTTACATGCTGTAAATCTACGACACGGGACCACTGGCTTTACTTTCCTTCTGAAGGAAGCCATGCTAAGGATTTTTACGCCTGAAAAAATCCATTGCCCTCTTCCGGGATTGAACCTGTGATATATATATGCATGGATTGTCTGTGAAAACAAATAAAAAGCAATAATACCATAAAACAAAACATGTAGATCAAGCATAACATACATTATGTTTAAAGCAAAACATACATAAACTACACAATACGTATGAAATGATTGGGAAAGCATCAAGTATATTTTCAATTTGGCAAGAAATATCAGTTCTTACTTTTTCTTTTATATTATCTTACCCTTTGTACTTTTATGCTACCTACTCAGTTGGTGTTTATCAATGATTTTAAAGCCACAAATGGTTATACGTTAAGCTGTAGGGTCCAAGGAGCATTCCATTTTAGGACATCAAAGAGTAATTAATTAAGAATAAAAGAATCTGAAGTGTTACATTCACTTGACTTTCTGTACTCTCTATTGTTTATTAAGGGTATACAATATCTTACAAAAGCTTATTTGTCTGCTTCATTTTAAACAAGATAAAGCTTTTCAGAAATAGACAGATTACACATTTTGTCAGGTACAAAGGGAACAGTGATAGCCAAATGTTTAAAACCTGGACATTACATGCTGGTTTTAAAATTCCATATTCTTTCCATGCAATCGCGAAAAACAAGTAAATGTCAACAGGACTTAAAAGGATGACAGAGTATTGAACAATTGGAACCATTAATGACGGATACTTCAGAAATAGATTATGCCATAGAAAAAGTTATTTGAAATAAATTATGTATTTTAAAGAGATTTACATTTTTTTTTTTTTTGGTAGTAATTTTTCTTCTATTGCTTAAGGTTTACCAGTTTTACAAAATTAAATAAAATCTCTTCTGAATAAGCAGGACTTCATAGGCTATTTCCAGAAAATTCAAGATATATGTTTTATTCGTCATAGAAATATCTATAATGTATGATATTTTAATCAAAATCGTTAGCCATTTTTGAAGAAATAAAAAATTTTGAAGGATGTTCCACGTAAAGGGTATTTGTGGGTGGACGGATATTTGTGTTGCATTTTTGGAAGATACTCAACTTAAATACCAAATTTGGCACTTATCCAACTTTTGATTTTTGAGTTATGCTGTTCGCAGACACACACACACACACACACACATAAGAAAGAGAAGTGTGTGATGACAATGATGTAAGAGTTGAACACAATGGTGCATGCAGTAATTGAGTTCACTCCAGGCACATGTGAGAAATGCATTGTCGTGACATCCTGTTTCATTTCAACCTCCACATGCTGCAAAATTAATCTCTCTCTGAAATATGGTAACTATTGTTTGTTAGGTACTCTTTGCCAGTTATAGCACAGCATTAGCCAGTATTTTATGGACCATAGTTGATTATGCATCAGAGAGTACAACTTCACAGTGAGAATCCTGTCATGAAGGTTCAACTCATTCTCTGCCTGGCATCTAAAGTATTTCATCAATTATATTTTGACAAAAAAAAAGTAGGTATCAAAGAGCGGAATGAATTGTATTGTCTTTGGAGGATAACTTCCATGTGGAAACATGTGTTGCGTGTAGGAAAGGCACGTGCTAGTGTTGAATGCTCTATTCAATATTATTAGTAATGGCATGCTCTCTTACCTCCTCATGGACAAAGTAGTAGTGATGGGTCGAAGAAGTCAGAGTCGTTACGAAGGAACGCTTCTTCCTTTGGAAGTGTGAAGTAATCATTCCACTATTCGGAACTGGGACTTCCTCACATCCAATCACTTCCAATTCCACCAGAGTACTTCCACTCTGCTGTACTACTTCCAAGGCATTTATTCCAACTCCGTTGGAGTTACTTCCAATTGCATCATTCCAATACCTAATCAGCATTGTCTTATGCATATTATTTAAAAGTCGCCATAACATTGGATATCATTTCCTTTACGGTAAATGAGATGACATCAATGCAGCCTGTGTGACGCAATTTGAGAAAAAATGTTTTAAGTCAATAGTTTTTACTCAAGTACTGATCAATTTGAGTTTGTGTCATTTATGCAAAACTGAGGTTAAATGTTCTATTGAATACGACAAATGCAATGAATGCTTCAGTTGAACATTACTACGGACTTCAAAAATTCCAAAAATAAGCTGCTGCTTTATTTCTCCCTCCCCTAATGTATGGTTCAATTCCAATTATGCTTTCATGAGAAAAGCCAATTTTTTTTTGTTATATTTCATCTACTCGTACTTCAATGTCATGTAGTAGTGATTTTAATAAGTGAATGTTGCAGTAAGTTGAATGTTATGTACAGAATTCCCAAAGTACATAGAAGCTTGGTTTTTTCTGATGTAATCATTTAATGCCTGTTATACTTCTATGAGAAAATTTCAATTTATAGTTTCAGGTCCATCTACTACTTTCCACGTCATGTAGCAGTTATAATAATGTAATATTGCAGTATGTCTGTAGGCAAATATTGCATTTTAACTCCCTAAAGCAACATTTGGTGTTGATTATGAGTTTTAGCCTTAAAACTAGTAGATTGAGTGCTTTACGTGAACCACACGACTTATGTATAATTACCTATTTAAAATATATTTTTCATTTGTTAAATTGTCGCTGTGAACAAAATAACTTTGTGAAATCAGAAAAATCTTAAAGCACCATATAAGCGATACAAAACTACAATAGTATTTAATTATGAATTGCCATGCATCACATAACCTCATTTTAAATCGGCTGAAGCTGATAAATGTTACTTCCAGTTTCCCCAATCTCATTTCTGTTGAAAATGTTGGTACTCTACATTGCACATTTTCCTTATCCGCATCGTTGTTGTCTATCTGCTATGATGTAGATTAGTAGTCGTCAACAGCAAAACAGATGATAATTTTGCATATACAGATGTAGCTAAGATGAAAAATTTGTAATTTGCAATATTCTGTATTTGCTGGCCTAGTTTTTTTTCGCTAAGTATGAGTAATATCTTAAGAATTTAAATGATTAAATTGCCTAAGTTAGTAAATTTTCTCCCATTCAGAAGGGTAAATAAAATAAACGTAAATCACTTTTTACTAAATTCTCAAAATGTTCTGCTTCACAATGACAAAAATCAGCTCCTAGAGATTTTGAGTATATTTAAATTCATTTCCCAAAAGAGTTTTATATTTTCTGAAACCACATTTATTGCAAAAGAATTTACCTCCACTCTCTTCATAACTTAAACATTTAACACGCAATAAAGCAATATTTTATAAAGTATCTAGGAGTCTTAAATCTAGTGTTGCGTTCCTTTGCTTATATTTGCTTTACAGCAAGTGGAATTACAAATTATTCATGTACGTAGAGTCTACATTACTATATACGACATTACCAACATTACTTTGTAGTTTATTACAAAACAGGGATAAAAGCACAACATACTAGCGTAGAACTGCAAGCCATTAAATCACAAACACTTGTTTATGTGGCAGGAGACATTACTTGTGAACACATGTGTGACATCCCGATGGATGTCATTTGCAATACTTCCAGTTCATAGAATAGGGGAAGTCATTCCGGCAGCACTCCGGAGTAAAACAGTGGAAGAATTTTCACGAATACTCCGGAATGAAGAAGTGGAAGTACTTCCATTGGAACTAGTTCCACCAAAAGCTGGAAGTACTTCCAATGGAACTACTGTCCATTCCAAACCAGAGTGCCTTTCACTGAAAACAAACTCTTTGTATTATCTGCGCGAAAGTAGTTCACAATCCCCGCCCTTAATGTCTGCTCGTTCCCCTTCCACGTGCTTGTTGAACACTATTTAATCTATAAAAAGGCGCCCTGCGTGAGAATCATAGTTCAAAATGCAACCTGAGGTAACAATCGATTTTATAAGTATGCGGCAATGAACATTTTACTTACGTTAATCACAATCCTCGGGCAAAAGTGCAACACCAAAATCCGAAGACGACTCAGCTGCCATATCAGAATCAGAACTACTCTCCAAAATAATGACAAGCTTATCCACAATTCCACAGCACTGTCGCACTTAAAACAAGTTCCCACATTTTATCCTCTTCTATGTTTTATTATGTCTGTTTATATTCCCTGCTCGCTTTCGTTACACTTCTCACTGAAATGCCTGTAAAATCCGATATTAGTTTCGTAATATGCAATAATGCAAGTGTCGGGTATTTTTGTAATAGTGAGTTGAATAGATGAAGTATTGTTTGTTTTTAGCCACTTTTTAAATGTTTCCCGCTTCTGTGTTTGAACAGTTAATTCGCACTGTGTTCGCACTACACGCACCTTCCTCTGCCATGTGAGCTCTAAAATACCAACTGACTAAATCACAAGATTTGACCTGAGCTGAGCTTATGTGTGTTGGTGTATTATGAATGACTGTTCGCTTATCATATATCCTGTGTTACGCAAAGTGTTTATTCGGTACTCAGATAGCATCTCTGGGAATTCATTGCTGCATTTCTTGTGTATGTAAGAGATTGGCAGTAGTGCATGTCGGTTGGTATTAACAACCTGCGTTAGCGCAACAGCAGGCGAAAATCATATTTTGTAATCTCTTAACAGCTAGTATATATCCATTACCTTTAACGATGAGTTCTTATGATAACAGCAATAAAATGTGCAGTTCTATACCTTTCCTGCTCTAATATTTCATAATACAATACATATATTAAGGAACTACTTACGTTGGCGTAAGAGTATATTCTTGGGTTCGTGGCAAGCCGAAGCACGTGCTTCTGTTTACATCAGAGGGAACTCTGGTTTGGAATGGACAATAGTTCCACCAAAGGCCAGAACTACTTCCTCGGAGTGGAACTGGAACTGTTTCCTTGAAACAACTCTGACTGCGTAGTGGAAGTGTTGGAAGAAGTTCCGGTAGAGTAACGCACTTGACCCATCACTACAAAGTAGTCAAAAAATTCCATCTGCAGTTACTCAAACAATTACTTAACCTCAAATTTGTATATCAAACATTACATCATACAGCAACAAATGTAACACAACAATGGTGTAATGTTTATTACATGAAAAATGGTTAATTTCAGTGCACACTATTCTAATTAAAAATAGCACTTAGAAATTTTAAAAACAAACTTTGTTCTGAAATCTGATGTGTAAATTGCATTTCAGAATGTCAAAAGAACTAAAGTCACCTGCTCGGAGAATGCAAGAATACAGAGCACGAATGAGTTCAGGACAAACTTCAGAAAGGCTTGCTAAATCTTGTGAAATCATGAGAAAACATTGGATGCAGCCAAAATCTAATTCACAAAAAGTTACAGAAAGGAAGACAACACAAAAGAGAGTACAGGAGCACCAAGAAAAGAAGAAAGCTGAAAGTCTGAATTCATAGCATGACCACACCCACAATAGTCCACCATATAAGAGTGCTAACTCCTTTGGTAAAGCAGTCAAAAGGGTTGAGGTCTCTTTATCGGGCTTGAGGTTGTTTTATGTGCTGTAAATCTATGACACAGTACCACCAACTTTATGTCCCTTCCAAAGGAAGCCATGCTAAGGATTTTTACACCCGAAAAAAATCCATTGTCCTGCGCCAGGTTTGAACCCACCACCTCAGGAACTAAAGGCTAGTATGGTACCCCTAGACAACGGAGGACAACATTGTACGAAGCCATTCTGAAAGAGATTGTTTTGGACTATAAATATAATATAAAAGAATTGATATAAAATGTCCTTAGTTTGTTCCTGAAGTCATGGAATGACCCAGACCAGTTCTCAGAAAATCACAGTGAAGCTTTAAGCATAATTGTTCAGCCTCTACACATCCCTTAACTTCTGCAATGTGTTGTAGCAATTTCTTCAGATGTTAGCATTTAACTGCTTACACTGTCCATTTCCCAAGTTTGCCAATGAAAGTATCAATGGCAACAGTTTTCTTACTTAGTTTATTTTCCTCCCATGTTACATATGTAACTTCAGAAGTGTCCTCCCTTTCCAGGACAGTCACCATATTCCTGAAACAAGCAGATCTCTTGCTCTAATTCACAGACTACTAATGACTTCACTCATCCAACCAGTGTCATATGTCGCACCTTCAAGTAAGTTCTTCAAAGTTGCCATGCAAAGTTCAAAATTGGCACAATGCACACATTTAGACATCTCTAGTAGTGGTGTAGCATGAATTTTGATTTGAGGGAAGCAATTAATATTTCCAAATTTAAATTAAGTCGATGGAATGCATTTACATGAATAATAAACATTACTAAAGTTTCATTAAGTAAAAGTTTGCTAAAGCCTTACCTTGTATTTTGCAATGCAGCTCAATTCCTCAATTTTTCGTTTTAAATAGGCCAATATCATCCTGAAACCTTGATGTGGACTGAGTTTGGCTAGCAAGGACTTCTCATTCATCAGTGCAAGGGTTGATAATCTAGTCTGGCTCTGGAGTTTCTCATAGTTTTGTTTATTCTTTTTAAACTGGAAAATGACCGTTCATTTCCCGCATTACTAGCTGGTATGGTTAATATTAACTTGCATTTTTTTTTAATATTCTGAAAATATGATTGCAGTTCTTGGCTTGGAAACTGTATTTGACTTTTATTATTAGGTACCACTAATTTTAGGTTCAGTCAAATGTAGATCTGTTTCCTCTGCACAACAGCAGAATAGTTTGTCCTGTGCATTGCACATCAGAATGTAACATCATTAAGACAGCTGCTTTGCCCCTTTGTCTTTATTAGTATTTGTGTTTTATTACTTTTATAATTTGATTAGGTGAATATAGCAATTATCAATTTTCGCAGGCCACTTCCAAAAGTTTGTTTCCCCAGCCTGCATCCTAAAAGATACTTAGAATTCATTGTGGACTCCTCTTAAAATTTCTTCAAGGTACTTCCTGTCATCATGCATCACTATAATCCAGTCATTTGTGTTGTAGTTTCCTGTATTTTCTTTCAGGTTAATTTGTACTTCAGCTGATATGCTATTCATTTGAATAAAGAATTCTTTATTTGGATGGTCTTAACCCATTAATGCCCCTGCAGTCTACTGGTCTATTTATAGACTGCTGCAGCTATTATTTTTTTACTGAAGTCACATGAATTCTCAGCAGCCAATTTTAATATATATTTCATTGACAATTTTATCTAATTGTGTTAACATATTCTCATCTTTTAAAAAGTATAATGTGTAACTTATTAATAAACAATGTAAGGTGCAAATGACTGCTGCACCTGGAAAAGAACATGATTATTTTTCCCTTATTACATTTCCTACAAAAGTTCCTGTGATACAGTTAACTTGTGGACTAAGATTCATATTATTGTATCACACAAAGAAAGTGTGGCTGTTGACAATTCTAATACTGATACTGTGAGTTGAAAGATACGTGATCTATTTATAGACCACTGGGAGCTTGTGTTATCCATGAGTCAGCACACGGAAACCTTCATGTGGTGCGACAGTTGTGACATTGTTTCTTCTGTAATAGTAAGCAAGCATCTGTCACTTGTATCTTTTGCTTTCTCTAGGCTTTGTTGTTTGAAATAAAAGTGAACTGGTGTTTAATAGTACCTATTCTGGTGTTCTTTGAAGAGAGAATAACGTATAAGTACATTGATTTTATGTTGTGCAGTTATTGTAATGTTTTACGGGGCTAGTTTTGCAATTCTAAACAAACAGAAAATGATTACGATAAAACATGAAGTACATCAGTTATTTCTTTTTTCTTAATTTTTAGATTGCATTCAGAGATATGCATCTAATAATAATAACATAGTTTTCAAAGGAATTACACTAGAGGAAGCAATGGATATTATTTGTGACGATAACTTTGCCAATGAGATTGATGATGAATGTGATACCGTTGATATTGTGGTACTACCTCCTGATCCAGAGGCTGACAGATGAAGCACCTAATGACGCAACAGGTATAGTAAATGTGAACGATGTTCCTGGACCAGTTTAAGTACATTTCACTGCTTCTGAAAAGACTGACCTACCAGAAACAATGTGCCTGAAAAATCAACTAAAGAAAGAAAAAAAACTCTGCAACCAAATAGCAAGATACGAAAAATGTGTGCCCAATTACACAAAAATTTCAGAAAATGATCATGCTTTAAATGAAAAATAGGAAGAAATGAAAAAGTTTTTGAAGGATTGCATGTCATTTAAGATTTGCGAAAAAATTCTAAATTTTAAAGATATGTTTGAATTTATTGTTAAAGAAATTGTATGCAGCCTCGTATAAAAACACTTCACTTCTCTTTCAATCCTGATGAGCTCAGAGTTTTCTTAAGCATAGTACTACTTTCAGAATATCATAGACTTCCTTCTGAGAGGCACTACTGGTCAGAGGAGCCAGATTTGGGATTAGATGCTTTGTCTTGAAATCAATACCTAAAAGTGAAGAGCTTTATTCATTTTAACAACAATATTCTTGCTAATGATAGAAAAGCAAGAAGAGGATTCAAAGTGAGGCCGCTTATTTCTATGCTAAATGCTTCCTTCCAGCAATTTAGTATGTTTTCAGAACACTTTGCTATAATTGAGATGATCATAAAATATTATGGCCACAGTTCTCTCAAACAATTCATTCGAGGGAAACATACACAATTTTATTACAAACTGTGGGATCTATGTGGTTCTAATGGGTACTGTTACAAATTTGACTTACACTGTGGAAAATATATAATTGGAAGTGAAGCCAGTGACAGGAATGACTTAGCTTTAAGTAGCAGAGTTGTGCTGAACATGTTGGATTGCATTACAAACTCTCATTCTCATGCCATTCTATTTTGATAACTTTTTTACAAGTAGAGATCTTTGCTCCACCTTCAAAATCTTGTTTTTTGTGCTCTGAAACTGTTAGAGAAAACAGACTTGGGATTTGCCCTTTCCAGTATACAAAATCATTGCAGAAATCAACACAGGGATCCTATGATTATACGTTTGACCTTTAAGGTGAGATTCTTTTTGCGAAATGGAATGATAATAAATGTGTAACCGTTGCAACAAACTTTGATAAAATAGAGCCAGTAGCTTCTGTAAGCAGGTGGAACAGAAATGCAAGACAGAAGATAAGTGTTGAATAATCGCTAGTCATAAAGAACTACAGTAAGAACATGGGTGGAGTGGACCATCATGACTGGTTGGCAGGGAAATTTGCAACTTCAATCTGCAAAAAAAAAAAAATGGTACTGGGCCCTCTTCACAGGAATGCTGGACATGGCTGTTGTAAATGGCTGGATTGTCTATAGAGAAATACATGGTTGTAAAGCCAGACCTTTATTATTCTGTAAAAAATGTGACGTAACATCTGTCAAAGATATTTTGAACCTTACCACAGTGAGTAAAAAAAATTTTAATTAAATGTTCTGTAATTCCTTTAAAGAATACAATTTGAATATAAAATACATTAAATAGGCAGAAATGTATTTATTCATTGTTACAGTATGATTTTGAGCTACGGGTGCATGGCAAGGAGAACAAAAAGTATTGTTGACGTACTGTAGCCTAAACTGATGTATTTTATGTTTACTTTTCTTTCTTTCCGTCTTTTTTTTTTTTATAATTTTTTTAAGAAAAGAATAAGTTGGACTTTAATGGGTTAATTACATGAACAGATTTCATACTTAGAATTGGTAATACTTCTTTCCATTCCTTTCTCTGGGGATATTGTCTTCATTCATTAGAAGAACCTCGGTTTAAGATTTGATTTGATTTGTGTTTAAGGGCACTCAACTGCTAGATGATTGGCTCCCTTCTTGGTTTTAGGAATTGCCCTCTTAACAAAATTGACAAAATCTTCAGCATTCTGGGCAATTGATGCAGATGTTGATTTACTCATGGTATGAGCTGGTTCAGGGATTTAGCTTTTCCAACTGCATCAACTATACCCTTCCTGTGATGTTGCAAAATACTTCCACATAAATGCCTTTTTGAATATACTACTGAGTTCTTGTACCAATTGAGCCATAAAGCTATTATTAAATTCAGAGGATGGTCCATCAGACTATATGACTTCAGCAACACCTGGAAGTGAGTCCGGTCATGGGTGAACTGCTTCATACTATGTATTTTATTTCTGTTTTTCCCCATACTAGTTAACATTTTAAGTTCTATAATTTCTTTCTGTAATTTATTCTATTTTATTTCTGGTATAGTCCCCTCCATCTCTTCACCCCATCACATTCTAATAATGAAATATTCCTTCTAGCTCCTCACACATAATGCACTCTTCCCCACTGTCTCCTCTCAAACTGTTTAAAAACAGTGCTCCTGATTGCATCCATGCAAATCCTTCCCTTCCAAATTTATCACAACAATCCACATATTTCTCCCTCCTCCAATCCTTTTCAACTATTCTATATGATTTTAAAGAACTCATCCCTAAAACTAGCCCAAATCTTTTGTCTATCTATATCTTCAGTTCCTTGCCTAATTTCCTTCCAAAACCTATTCTACTTTGATCTCCAAATTTCCACGCCTCCCCATCCCAGTTTGTTGTAAAAGTTACTTCTTATTGTTTCCATTTGAAACTTCATGCACTCTTTTAAAACATTGTGATCCACTAATTTCAAAATCCTATGCCAGTATTTTAAATTTTTCTCCAGCACCAAACCCTTCCTCCCTACCCTTTCTAACTCAGCCAATGCCACTCCCTTCAGTGAAGCTTTAGGAAATGCCAGTATCTCTTTACAAAACATTCTGTGAATTAAGCCCATTTTCAACCATCCCTTTGAAGTTCCCCACACTTGCCTCCATATGACGTTCTTGATTCCACTACCATTTTGTACAATTTCTCTACCACATTACTGACATATTTGGAATCTTATTCAAACATGTTCTAATTGCTCTCATGGCTAACTTACCTTTAGTGAGATCATTCTTTCCTTGTGGTTCCCGCCCTCCACTACTTGATAACCTCACCCCCCAAATTATAGCATTTTTTAACCACTTCCAAAATCTCGCCATTCAAAAACCATCTCTCATCTCTTTTTAATTTACTCCCTTTTTTAAACGCTACTATTTTCAGTATCCTAACATTTATTCTTAAACCGCATTCTGCACAAAATCTATTTCATTTATTGCTAATTGCAGTGCAATTACTGTAGTAGAATCTACCATTAAATCATTGGCAAATAACAAACCTGGTACTTCTTGCTTTCATACAACCTAAGATGAGTTATACTTTAGAATACTTTCCAGAATGTCGTCAGTAAATAAATTAATCAAAACTACTCAGTTTGCAACCTTGTCTCAAACCCACCTGATCCACCATCCTCGTAATTCCATTTCCTCCACACTTAACAGAGAATTTAACTCTCATCATACAAGTTTTGGACCTCTGAAATAAGCCCTTCACTTACACATTACTCTGTATTTTATACACCAGTACATCTCTTCTAATTGTATCAAATGCCTTTTCAAAGTCGGCAATAAACATATACCGCTCTACCTCTTTTGTTCCTCAAATACTTGCTTGCTATATTTTGGATTACCATTATATTATCAACAGCCCTTCTGCCAATTCTAAATGCTTCCTGATATTCACTCAACTTCCCTTCTAATCCTAGCCATTCCTGTAATCTGAGAGCCAGTTTTTCATACCAGTATAAATTTTACCTAAACTGATTCCTCTATAGTTCTCTGGGCCATTCAGCTCCCCTTTTCCCTTAAATACAGGTACAACCATACTTATTTTCCAATTTTCAGACATTACCTTGCTCATTTTCACCTTGTTAAATAAACTTGTCAGTATCCTCCACCCATTCCATTACTCGTAAAACATTTTCCAAAATTCCCCTGGAATCCCATCTATACCTGCTGCCTTATTCTTCTTCAAAATTCTAATTTGGTATTCAATCTCACTCCTTAATGCTGTTTTATTCAAAATCATTTCACTACTTTTAACAATTTACACACAATATATTTTCCATTTATTTGGTTTAATCTCATTTCCTGTTCTATTTTTCTTGTAAATACTCTTCATAATTGCCCATATTTCTTTGTTGTATTTTTATCTCTTATGCAATCTAACTCAGTATGGAGAAAAACCAAAGCAACATGAAATTTTTAATATAACTCTAAAATTCTAATAAAATGTGGATGGCAAACTAACCTTTCAACAGATGTAAATTCCATTTAAGTGCTCTTTTCATAGGGTTAAATGTTTCAGGCACCCAACAAATTGTATATATTTTGAATCAGGAAGAATCACAGAATTTACACATTATCATTCCAGATAGAAAATTTCACATTTGATCAGTTTCAAGTTTCATATCCCCCTTATAAAGTTAATCACTTATAATTAGTCTATAGATATACCCACTGGTATCTGATACTCCAAATAATTACGCGGTATATTACATTTTTTATCTTTACATCAATTGAAATTTAATTTGTTTAAATACTGAAATAAAGTTCTTCATCCAGAGGACTTGTGTTAGATTGGATAACTACGAGGGACATCCAGAAAGTAAAGAACAATTGCACATCACGCTTAGTGCCAGTCCCCCACCACCACAATTACATGCACGCTAGTTAGCTCTTTACTCCACCTCAGTATGATTCAAGTTTCATTACTGTGAGGTCATGCCTGTCAGTTCTACAACATATCCAAATTGCGGCGCCAATTGAAAATCCTGCCAAGTGTGATTCACTTTTTGAATGCACAAAATGTTTGGCCAATAGAAATTTATAGGCAAATAATGCAAGTGTATGGTGATAATGCAATGAACAAGTCTTTAGTGAGGAAATGGTGCATAACGTTTAACCAAGGAAGAACCAGTTTGCATGACGAAGACCAGTGTGGGAGGCCATCACTCATTACAGATGAGTTGAAAGCAAATGATGATGAAAGAATTCAGGATATTCACTTGTTCCCGAAACTAAAGGACTTTTTGGTGGAAGAAAGTTTCCAACCAATGAAGACCTCAAAGAGGCAAGACAGTCTTTGTCGGTAGAAGAGTATAACAACAGCATTGAAAAACTGGTACCACTGTACAATAAATGCCTTGACAGCAATGGCGATTACATTGAGAAATAGAGCAAGGTTCTGTATCTTTGTAAATAAAGTTTTATGTTATCTTTCGTTGTTATTTAGTTATGCCAAATCATTCTTTACTTTCTGGATGTCCCTCGTAGTTTTGAGTTGAAGCTTAAATTATAAAATAATTACTTGAAAAATCTTTATTACAAAAGAAAAGGTATTTGTAACGAATACTGTAGATTTGTTTCTTAAATTATTGATGTCAAAGAACCCCAAATTGATCAACCTCCCCAACCTTTCATATTAACACAGTAAACAAACATAGCTGCACTGTTATGCTATGCAGTACAGTGAGAAACTTAAGCAAGTCACGTTGCGGGACTGTGCATGGTGGTGGAAGTATAGCAGCCTGCTCAGATTGATTTTATGAGAGACTATCTTGCCTGCCTGTGCTCTAGACAAGTTAAAAAGCAACATTTGCACTCATATAGTACCAGTCCTATGTATAGCACTTGTCAGCTCGCACAGGCTTCACGTTGCCACATATCCCGTACAGACTTGGAACAGATCTTACTAAAATTTTACAAATTTTCTGATTTTATTGTTGTTACACCATGTAAATGACATAATATCTGGTTTTCTTGAAAAAAACATACACAGTTTTACAGCAAATATACCCCCACAATTGTGAGTGTTTAGGGCCATACTTCTGCTGGGAAAAATACTCACTTTTGTGAGGGTGCATCACTATATTTTTTTTTCTTACATAAATAGTACCTAGTTCTGGGTATGAAATTTAGTGAAGCAGTTACAGCCTTTATTTAAACACAGACATTGCACTTCTGACACCTCACTCTTGATTGACTAACAATCCTTGAGCTGGCAGCACAGTGGGGCTTTCAACTTGTCAACTGCAGGGCAGTGGTTGTATCCATCCAATTGTTTATCGACACTGGATATTGCTGCTGGTCAATTCACTCTTTTTGGTACAGCATTATCTGCATCTCCAGACTCAAAATACTCAGCTCATCCTTTTCTTTTCAGACCACCAATGAGATATTCTGCAATGGCTAATCTGAACTCTAGAAGATCCATCACCTCCTTTTGTTTCATTGTCAGCTGATTAGTCACAGCGACACTCTTGCCAGACATTTACTATGGCACAATCAAGAAAATGAATGATAACCTTCAGGTGCCATTTTCTTGTCTTGAACCTGTAAGTTTCCATCATCTGGTCATAACACCTCCCATTTGGTGATTGTATTCCCTAACTTAAGTTGGACAAGAAACGTTTTTATAGGATGCTTTCTTCTTGTCCCAGTGTTTTACTTCAGTTGCTGGTTCTGCACCAGTGCAAGTGGAAAACCATTAGCACCGATTTAGAGTCTATTTCACTATACTAACAGATTTGTCTGCATGTGTGATCTCCTCATATTCACTTCTCTTCATTTGATTATCCTTTACAAAAGTGTATCCTTTAAATCAGTTGATCTGAAGGTTTACTGCACCTTCCATCTTCTCTTCAAGCAGTTTGTCCATAGTCAAGTACCTATTGAAGTCCACGGAGCTTCCTTTAGGTAATGTTGATATTAAATGCAGAACAACTGATGGACTAGTCTTTGCTTTTTCAGGGAGGTTTGTAGTGGAATTGGGGTCTTGATAAACTTCAAAGTCCACCATGAATCCAGAGGATGTAGTGCGGATGAAGGTCTTTAAACCAACAGGCCTTGGTTTTCCTGGTACATACAGTTTGATGTTGCATTTTCCAGAAAAGGGAATTATCTGTTCATTAATACTATAGCAGCCAACACTTCTGTTGAATGCCAAACATTTGTTCCTAACAGGATTTATCACAGGCTGAACTTGCCACAGTCGGTTCTGTTTCTTGGTTTCATCTGTTACAGGGTACTGGTCCGCTACATGAAGATTCACTCTCAGAATGCAAAATCTATCTCTGGTCATAGCATTGGTGATTGGATCAAACCTAAACCTAGAACTCCAAATCATCTTTAGGCAAGGAAATGTACATCCAACAATAAATTCGGACAAAAATCTTTAGCTCAGCAAGTGTAGGGAATGGCCGCATTATTTCATTTGTTTCTTTTTTATAGTGTTGACTAGTACATGCTGCTGCATTTTCATAGACATCTTCTGTAAAATACTTCTTGAAATACATAGCTGCAGTTCCAGGCTCTTGAAAGTAATTCAGTATTATTAGAATTTAAACATGTTTAAATGCAAGGTTATGTTAATTTCAAATGTATAAAATACAATATTAACCTTCATATTACTAGCTGTAACACCTGGTAAATCCTTGGATTTTAATGGAGTCTTTGTCCAGGCTACTCCAGAAACAGTTTCTCCTTGATCACTTCCATTCTCCTCCCTCACTTCAGAACCTTCCTCATTGTCACTGGTATTGGTATTTGTATCATTTCATTCATCTTAACTGTCACCTCTAGATTCTAGTTCAAGCACATCCTCCTTATTTCATCCGTGACATGAGCAGAATTACGCCCAGCTATCCTAACATTGATCAGTTGACAGTCTTAACCTAAAAAATATGCAGCTACAATTAGGGATGTACATTCATGTTTGTGATGGTGAGAGTTTTGGATCAGATTTACTCGAATTAGCAAATTTATCCATTTTGACTTTATAGATTATTAAAACAATCATTTTAGAACTAATTCAACAACAAATACCTTCTGTATTTCAAACAAAACAAGAACTGTTATGATGCAGCACAATACAATCAACAAATGCTCGCTGCCAATATCAGAATTCGTGTTTCCACCCTTCATGCTTCGAAAATTTCTCCAGGAATTCATTGCTCCTTGAATCGTAAGATGCTTGCAATCATGCAACATTGTCCCCAACATTAAAAGTCTAGATCCCTGGTACAGCATGTGTTTTAAAAAGCCATCACAAACGTAAGTGCCTGGTTTGTAAGGGATAAGTGGAAAGGAAAATTACGGATTTCTGCCAATGACTACATTTAACACTACCTGAGATTTCAGGTTTTTTTTTTATTATTTATTTTTTTCTCCATCTTTTAAGTTCCCTCGAGTGTTCTGAAATTGTGCAAATAGGAGGATGTTGAAAATTATAAATATGTAAACATGTGGTTAAAAGTGTAAGCACAGAGAAATTGAAGGGTCCACAATAAGGGAATGTTAATTACCATTATCAGAATTCATGTCCAAACATTTGAAATCCACACATAAACGAATTTATTGCTGTAATATGGTTCTTTACCAGCAATGTTGCTTCATACAACACTTAGCTCCTCTTCTTCTTTGTCTTCTCCTTTTGTTATTTTTGTTTGTTTGTTTGTTTTTTTTTCGTTTAATCAGTATGGCTAACACAAATGTAAAACATTAAGTTTACTCTTTTATAGACAGTGTACCTATGTTAAATTAATATACGTATGAAGACTACATATTTTCTTCATTAAATTATAGCCTATATGTGAATGATCCCATGTCAACATATCGTTAGTAATAAGTTATATAAGTTATATAACTCTAACTATATTATAATTATGTAACTATAAAAGTAAAACAAAATTAAAAAAGGAGAAATATGTTTGAAATTTATAGGAACTGCAGAATACATGTGTGGCATGTATGTGTATTCAATCAGTATACCACAATTTTTTTCCCAGAAATACACCTTCAAATGTCACTGCCTGTTTAAGGCTTACAAGTAAGACTTGTTTTATATACTGGGCAGAATGAGTACAAATGTCATCTGCTGAGAAGGTGATTCTATACACAGAGATGAATGAAAAATTGCAATACCATTCTAATTTTAAAGCACTTGTTTCACAAGAAAAAAAGTTAAGTGATTTCTTTATAGTATCTGATGTAGTGTAGTGGATTTTGAGGAATGTTGGAGGATTCAGAGATCCTTGCACCTCGACCAATAGAAGTCTTTTGTGCTGTCCTTTATACCCAGTATAGGAACTCCGACACAAAATCCTCATGCCCATGGCAGGATTTGAACCCTTGACCCTTTGTGCCACAGTGTGTCAGTCAAATGCTCCAGCGACCATGGCTACGCAGGGCGTTCATTGGATGTATATTCTGAAGTATGAGATGAAACCGTTGTAGATCTAATTTTATGTTATCTTCACTGTATTCCTTAGAGGGGAACGAAATGCAAAAATGAATATTTCATTCACCACATTAGTTTATTTGTCATCAGGAATAAATAATGTACACAGTTTCACCATCCCAAGGTGAATGGTTATCTGGTTACGGTCTGTTGTTCAGTTGATGCGTGACATCATGAGAGCCACACTGCACCCAGACAAGACGTATGCAGCATAGGTGTTTTAAATGATTAACAAGTTTACGTGTTAATTTCACTAGAAGTTCATAACTTCTCTTAATAACAAAGAGCAGAGCTAAAGCTAGCCAATCACTTTTCATAATCCAGTTAATACATACTAGGTGATAAACAGTAGTCCAACATCTGCTTTGAAAATGAGTGAACATGGTATCCCATCTTATCAATTGAATCAAAACAGAGCGATTTTGAACATTTACACCATTCTGAAGTGATTCAGAGACAGTGTGAACACCGAATACCGTGCTGGTTCCATCCATTTGTGTAAGAGTAAGGAATGTATACTGATGGATAATGACGAGGAAAGTGTGTATTGCTCAGACTATGTAAATGCAAAATTGGTGAAGGGTGATTGTGTGTATCACAAAGCATCCTAATTTTCACAAATTAGTTACAGATCATGATCTTTTTAATATTTTGAGGCATAATTTAGCGTTAAAAACAAAAAGTCGAGCTAAAAAGAAATTACTCACTACCAACAACCCTGCTAATAAGACCTAGCGATATTCCTGCTACTAGCAGTTTACTGGCTTAATTCATGGGCTGCTATTGACACAGAAGAATATCATACCATCATGTATAGTGCTTAGTATTAGAAATGGCTCTCCAGAACCCAGCGAAGTATAGGTAGGCTTCAAACTTCACTAATAAACACACAAATTAAAATTAGTACATTTTAAATTCAACCATTTATTATTATTATTATTATTATTATTATTATTATTATTATTATTATTATTATTATTATTATTATTATTATTATTTAAATTTTATAACGTATTTGTGATGAACCTTTTTATGTTGACTGAAAACATGAGAAGTGCTTCAATCGTAGTAACTCTAATGGAGGTCAAAGCATGGTAGCTATAGTCTTCAGTAGTAACAGATCAATTGCTGTGTCCGGTTATGGATCCATACAATGTCCGTGTGCAGAGATTTTTTTTTATTTATTTTACACACTTATCAGCCGTTTACATTCTTCATTAAATTTAATTTTATTCTATTTACTTTGAAATTGTGATCTAGCGGTGCTATCATGGATCTAAGTTAAGGCCATTATATGAAAATTGTATTCTTTTTGGAGCAAATCTGAGATGAAGACTGTGATAACTTTCTAAACTACCAGTATGCATATAATGTCGAATATGAGCCAAATCTTTCAAGAAGGTGCTATCCAAAATAATTTTCTTTGGAGCATGATAGGCGTTTGATTCGCCTTTAATCCATAAATTATTTCTTTGATCTTCTTGCAACAATTCATGTTCACAGGATTTCCATTCACTGTTTTCTAGCCATTTATGTTCATTTTTTATAGGATGAAGAATTGATGTGAATTTTGCAATTAATATGATATTGTTTTCATTACAGTTTTGCGCAGCCCACCATAAAGGGTCATTTATACTGGATTTCCATTCCATCAGCTCTGGGTATTTTTTTCTAGCATTTTAGTTTGTTTCATTAGACTTTTAGACAATTGCCATAATCAAATTCATGTTCAACTTCCGGATACTGAGTTTTTAAAAGGTATCTTACACCTTTATGTCTCTCAGAGAGAAACTTCAATTCTACACATTTTCCTGTTTTGCAAGCCTTGTCATTATGTTGTCACAAGCAGCTTTTTCCAAAGTGCCTTTCAGCATACCTATTTGAACAAGTTCAAAATCAATAATTTTGCAGGAATTAAATATGTGACAGAATAGACCAAATATTTTGCTGAAAATTGTAGGGAGTCATACTGACCATTCCCTGCCAACCATATATGTATACCACAACCCTTTAATGAATTCAGATTCTTTTTTTCTTTCTTGAATCCATAATGCTCTAACAACTGGTGCTGCCATGTTTCAAATGGTTTTATCGAATGTACGCCTTGAAAACATTGCCAAACCCAGTGATTTGCAGGACTTAAATTGCTGAAACAATATACCAGATAATAATAAAGAACTTGCTATTAAAGCATTTCCTTCCGATTTCTTTCCTGATAAATTTTGCAAGTTTCAAGTGAATGTATACTGTGCAATAACATGCTGTTTTAACACATGATATTGTCCCTTTAATATGAGAAATTGTTTTGACTTAATTTCTACATAAAACACATACCTTGAAAAATAAAAGTAGAGATGTCCAAGCAACAATCAAATATTCCGCTGTAGCTTCATTTCCATGTATGGTGAAATTCTCTTCTATCAGGTTCGTAGAAACTTTCATTCAGCTTATCCTGATCTTCCTCATTGCTGGTTTTGTAGATTTTACAGGTTCCAACAATATATATTTCCTTATCATTTCAGTACCTAGTTCACATTGTAATTCTGAATTCTCTTTCAATACTTTTATCATCTTCTTTGTCAGCCTTATTGTAAGTAACACAATTGTATAGATCAGAAACTATGCTTGTACGATTTCTAGTCTCATATTGTTCTGTTCTTTTGTCATTTGCTCTTGGATGAAGATGGTGAAGGATCAAATGTCTTACTAGAACTTGTCTTCATTTTTCCTTATAGTAGGAATAGTTCCAGGTTTTAATAAAGGCCCTCTGAAATTTTCATCTGGCATAAGCTGCTTTTTTTTAATAACTGTGTCTGTTTACAATCTATGTCCTTAAAATGGAAGGAACATAAACCGAGTACTCAGATCAGCCAAAAAACCTTTTCTTTTGCAGAATTCTACCCATATCCTATATCTTTCGGGAGATTTGTCTCTGTTTGGAAATGCATGAAAAGGAGCTCTCTTGTCTGTTCCCTTCTCACATTACAGCTATATTGCACAACATTGAGGCATTTTATTTTTCACAATATTACATTGTATAATACTAAACTGACTCAGTAACACCATTACCAAAACACCACCACAAAGTACACTACTCTTGAACTAAGTACCAACAAGAACAAGTTTTGAAAATGTATGGTGCAGCAGTGACTGGCTTGTGATTTCCCAACTGCTTCCATCGCACAGCTGGCTCTGATGGCATATAAGGTGGTTATTTTTTCGCTTGCTCAGTGATAACGGTGTGGTGGAGTAAGAAAACAATGTTACTACTGCATTTTACAGTGTAAAATTCATTCATTTAGGAAGAAACATGATTTTTGTGTTTCGTTCTCCTTTAAGTGCCACATTTTTGTGACAATTTAGTATTTTTGTTTTGTATGAATAGTATTCTTCACTGGAGTTTATATGTTTTAATGGTCCCTTGCCCAACCTACCACATGCAGCAGACTGCTATAATCTCTGTGGACAGACTTAAGCTCATTCTATATTTTGTATACAGAAGTTATAAACTGTGATGTGTATGGATTAAATGTGATTGGTGCTTTTGTTATGGATTTCCAGAGGGTACTGTGTGGCAGCAAATCAAAATTAATATGTTGTTTTGGTTGTATAAGATGTGGATTTTCTCCCAAACATTTAATTCTGCTGCATATCTTGCCATTTTTATGAGAGTTATGTTTTGTACTATTTCGTGGTTGGTTGACCAGAAGTGGTGAGCAATGGCAGATTTGTCTATTTGTTCTTAAAGGGGAACAAAACACAAAAATGAATATTTCATTCACCACATTAGTTTATTGGTCGTCAGGAATAAACAAGAATGTACGCTGTTTCACCATCCCAAGTTCGACCTGTTGCTGAGTTCATGCGTGACATGAGAGCCATGCTGCACCCAGATAAGACATACGGAGCATAGGTGTTTTAAATGACTAACAAGTTCAATATTAATTTCACTAGAAGTTTGTAACCTCTCTGAATAACAAAGAGTAGAGCTAAAGCTATCCAATCACTTTTCATAATCCAGTTAATGCCTACAAGGTGATAAACAGAAGTCCAACATCTGCTTTGAAAATGAGTGAACATGGTATCTGACCCTATCAATTTGAACAAAAAGTGAGCGATTTTGAAGATTTATACCATTCTGACAGTGATTCAGAGACAGTGTGAACATCAAAAGCCGTGCTGGTTCCTCCATTAGTGTAAGGAATGAACCTATGAATAATGATGAGGAAAGTGTGTGTTGCTTGGACTATGAAAACAAAATTGGTGAATTTGTCTCTATCACAAAGCATCTTAATTTTCATAGATTAGTTATAGATCGTGATGTTTTTAACATTGTGGAGCGTAACTTAGCATTAAAAACAAAAAGTAGACCTAAAAAGAAATTACTCACTGCCAACAATCCTACTTATAAGACCTGGCGATATTCCTGCTACAACCATTTTCCTGGATTAATTTATGGACTTCTGTTGGACATAGAAGAAGAGGAGTTGTCACATCATCGTGTGTAGTGCTTAGTATTATAAATGCATTTCCAGAACCCAGCGGAGTATATGTAGGCTTCAAACTTCACTAATAAATACATAAATTAAAAATAGTAAATTTTAAATTCAACCATTATTTATTATTATTATTATTATTATTGTTTAAAATTGTATAACATGTCTGTGACCAACCATATCTTGACTGAAAATGTGAGAAGTCCTTCAATCATAGTAACTGTAATGGAGGTCAAAGCGTGGAACTATATACTTTGGTAATGACAGATCAATTGCTGCATCTGGTAATGGATCCACACAGTGTGCATGCAAAGTTTTTTTTTTTTTTATTTCCATTCTTCGTTAGACTCTTCATATTTATATTTCATGATCTAAGAACCAGATGCTTTGGAGTGCTGAGTTTTGACACCAGTCTTTTCTTTTTATTTATAATAAAATTGTGATCTAGCTCTATCATAAATCCAAGTTGAAGGCCATTATATGGAAAATGTATTCTTTTTTGAGCATATCTGAGACGAAGACTGTAATAACTTTCACTATACTAAACTGCCAGTATGTATATAATGTCGAATATGAGCCAAATCTTTTAAGAAGGTGCTATCAAAAATAATTTTCTTCAGAGCATGATAGGCTTTTGATTTGCCTTTAAACCATTGGTCTTCTTTCAACAATTCATCATGTTCACAAGATTTCCATTCACTGTTTTCTACCATTTATGTTCATTTTTTATATATAAAGAATTAATGTGAATTTTTCAATCAATATGGTAGCATTCTCATTACAGTTTTGTGGTTATTTATGCTGGCTTCCCATGCCATCAGCTCTGGGTATTTTTTCTGCCATTTTAATTTTTTTCATTAGACATTTAGACAAATACTGTATGTCAAATTCATGCTCAACTTCTGGATACTGAGTTTTTAACAGGTAAAACAGGAAAAACTTCAACTCTACACATTTCCTGTTTTACAAGGTCTAGTCATTATGTTGTCATAAGCAGCGTTTTCCAAATTGTCTTTCACCATACCTTTGAACAAATTCAAAATCAATAATTTTGTGGGAATTTAAATCCATGACAGAATAGACTAATATTTGGCTGAAAATCCTAGGGAGCCATACTGCCCATCCCCTGCCAACCATTAGGTATACCACAACCTTTTAATGAAATCAAGTTCTTTTTTCTTTCCTGAACCCAAAATGCTCTAAAAACTTGTGCTGCCACGTTTCGAATGGTTCTATTGAATGTACACCTTGAAAATATTGCCAAACCCAGTGATGTGTAGAGGGACTTAAATTGTTGAAACAATATACCAGATAATAATAAAGAACTTGCTATTAAAGCATTTCCTTCCTAAAGCGTTTTCTTCCCTGATAAATTTTGCTAGTTCCAAGTGAATGTATTACCGCAATAACACACTATTTTAACACATAGCATTGCTCCTTCCATGTAATGAAAAATTGTTTTGACTTCATTTCTACATGAAACATCTTGAAAAATGAAAGCAGAGATGTCCAAGCAACAATGAAATATTCTGCTGTAGTGTCATTTCCATGTATGGTGAAAGTCTGTACTTCTTCCTTCTCCTCGTTATCACTTGAATCAGAATCGTAGAAACTTTCATTCAGCTTATCCGATCTTCCTCATCATTGCTTGTTTTGTAATATTTTCAGGTTCCAACAATATATATTTCCTTATGATTTCAGTACGTAGTTCATATTGTACTTCTGAATTCTCTTTCAATACTTTTATCATTGTCTTTGTCAGTCTTATTGCAAGTAACATTATTACATAGCTCAGAAACTATGCTTTTAGGATTTCTAGCCCCCTATCGTTCTATTCTTTGTCATTTGCTCTTGGATGAAGATGGTGAAGGATCAGTTGTCTCACTAGAACTTGATATCTGGAAATTGTCTTCATTTTTCCTTATAGTAAGAGTAGTTCCAGGTTTTAATAAATGCCCTCTGAAATTTTCATCTGGCATAAGCTGTTTTTTAAATAGCTGTGTCATCCATAATCTGTGTCCTTAAAATGGAAGAAACATGAACGAGCACTGGAACCAGGCATTTTTTTTTTTGTCAAAATCCTACTCATACTCTATCCTTTGGGAGATTTGTCTCTGTTTGGAAAGTGCGAAAATGAGTTCTGTTGTGTGTTTCCCTTCTCACTTTACAGTCATATGTACAACATTGAAGGTTTTTATTTTTCACAATATTACATTGTTTGTATAGTACTAAACTGACTCAATAATACCATTACCAATATACCACCACAAAGTACACCACTCTTGTACTACTAACAAGAACAATTTATGAAAATGTATTACTGCACATGCAGCAATGACTGACTTGTGAAGGTTATGATCTCCCAGCTGCTTCCAGCACACGGCTGGCTCTGATGACGTATAAGGTGGTTATTATTTCGCTTATGCAGTGATAACGGTGTGGCAGGGTAAGAAAACAAACTTACCACTGCATTTTACAGGGTATATCCTTCATTTAGGAAGAAACATGATTTCTGTGTTTCATTCCCCTTAATTGCTGTTAGATGTTCTTTCAGTCTTGTTTCCAGATTTCTCTTGATTTTTTGTATGTAGGGTTTGTTGCAGTGTGCACACTCTATTTTGTAAATGCAGCATTTTTGCTGTTCTGGGATGGGATCCTTTAGGTTGGTGCATATTGTTTTTTGTACGCTGAAGCAATTTTGGGGAGCTAATGTGATTTTGAATTTTTTAAAGAATTTTTGGAGTTTATGATGCAATGCTGGATGGTACATAAATTTCTTAAATTGGATTTTTCAGTTGTTTGACTTAGTTTTGTGCTGTCTGTGATTTACTTCTGTTGTTTTAACTTTTTGATTTTCTTGTCTAACTGTGTGCCGAAGCCATTATTTACTGCTGCAGATATTAAGTATATGTATTCAATCTTATCCTTTTCTTCCTTTAATGGTATGAAAACCAATCTGTGGGTTAGGCTGTTCAATGTTGCATATTTGTGTGCTATGGTGGTGTAACTGTTATTTTTGATCTAGTTGTCCACTTGGGTTGGTTTATGGTAAATTCCAAAGGTTAGGTGATTATGTTCGCTAATTATCTGGAAATCTAGGAAAGGTAAAATGTTATTTTCATCTATTTCCATGCTGAACTGGATTGATTTCTGTTGGATGTTTAGTAGTTTCAAAGCATCTGGTATGAAACGTTTGCTAACATGTCATCTACATATCTGTGGTTATGTGTGTTTCAAAATAACTCATGCGAAGGTCTGCAAGGAATGGTGATAGAGGATTTCGCATTGTTAAACCTAGAGGTTTGTTAGTATATTCTGCTGTTGAATGAAAAGTAATTCTGGTTTATGCATAGCTCTGTTAGTTTTAGGTAATCATCTATTTCTCTTTTCTGGATGTCTGTTTGGATACAGAGCTGTGACATCAAATGATACTAATGTGTCTTCTGGTTTTAGTTCTATGTTTTGTATTTTCTTGATTAGGTCTGCTGAATATTTATGCTCATTCCTTTATTTTGCATAAATTTTATAACAAGAAGAAATATGTTTCATGTTGGTTTTCATTCAAAGGTTAAATAAACATTCATTCCAATTTTCTTTTATTGAGCAAAAATTCTGTATGTCTTATTTTATTCTACTAAATGTTAAATAACATAATTTATTTTTATTGTATTACTGTAAGAAGCTGTTAAATATCTGTTTTATTAAAGTTAAAAGATTTACTTTCTTTTTAAGTTGTATAGCAAATATGTTTCCTTTTGACTTACATTCATTAACCCTTAAGAATATCACTGCAGATACACATAAGAATTTACTACCAGTAACAAACATTGGCATCATTCAGATAGATCAGTACTTTGTGACACATTGCCATTTAAACATTGTTCCATGGAGGAATTGTCAATACTGACACCTCCAGCAAAAATCTTTTCACTCACCAGTATAGGAAATCTGCATTTGCCAACTATTACTTTGAAATTGTTTTTCTACAAATCTAGGAAAGAGAGAATAAAAAAGTGCTCATAAACTCTTTTGATATCCTAATTGAAATTCACTGTGGTTTAAAGAATCACATCTACCTGCTTCCACCTAGTGTGTAATATCTGCTACACTTCTTTTTAAATCTGAACAAGCTTTACTTAAGTTAAATATGGGACTGTTCACATTAAAGCAATGTGTTAGAAGATGAAATAAGTCAAAATAAATACTCTTATAGCTTCACTAACTTAGAGTTGACTCTAGCTGAGGATGCAGGAAATATCTTGTGAAACATGTTTTATGTAATAACCTAAATCAGTGATGCTATAAGAGAATTTTAAGTTTTATACTACCAAACTTTTGAGGTAATAACTGCCATTTAAAGACTATTTTATCAGTTTCTTTCAAATAAGTATATTCTTCCAGTTTGGCATTTATGTGCTAATATTAAGGCTATTATAGCAGAAATGCAAGCATACATAACTCAATGTTAGAAAAAATAATCTTCACAGATTCAAAGTTAGCTTACCAGTAAATGTTTTAACCACCAAAAAAGGAGGTTATTTTAAGTGTCTTACCATATTAAATGCACTCCAAAACAGATACAAATTGTCTTCTGGTAATATTACAAAAAAATGCAGATCTGCTGTTTCATAAGAGAATATAAGAGAATTTTAAGTTTTATACTACCAAACTTTTGAGGTAATAACTGCCATTTAAAGACTATTTTATCAGTTTCTTTCAAATAAGTATATTCTTCCAGTTTGGCATTTATGTGCTAATATTAAGGCTATTATAGCAGAAATGCAAGCATACATAACTCAATGTTAGAAAAAATAATCTTCACAGATTCAAAGTTAGCTTACCAGTAAATGTTTTAACCACCAAAAAAGGAGGTTATTTTAAGTGTCTTACCATATTAAATGCACTCCAAAACAGATACAAATTGTCTTCTGGTAATATTACAAAAAAATGCAGATCTGCTGTTTCAAAATACTTATTTAACATTGCTAGTATTATATTCATAATTATCTCATATATGATTGCATGTTCTGGAGTTGTATTTGGTGGTACAAATGATGAGTGTGAGTGGTATGTAAGTTCCTTCATATTTGATTCTCTGCATGTGAATAATGGAGGTGGTGTAATGTGCGCACCTACCAGAACATCACTAACATTGAAATACAAAGAACAAAGCATTTAGACATGGAAGTAGAAAACAACTAATAATTTATTTGATATGAGTCATTTAAATTATTTGGTTTTAATTTTTTCACACTGCATATCTATGTGTATTACTACTTTGTTGTACTTTTTTCCTCAGATATATCCAGGAGATCCCTTACCACAATCTATTTGCCCAGGATGCCTTGTCAAACTTGAAAATAACTTTGAATTTCTGCAGATGTACTTGAAGAATTCTAGAATTTTAAGAAATATTCTACAGAAAGAAATAAGGGGAGATGCATCAGAAGCACAGAAGTATATTAAACTTTTGGAGAATGGTGTAAGTATACAGGTTTGTCTAAGTTTCTAGGCGTACTTCATGAGTCACAGCTTACTATACTTTGTAGTAATGTCAAACACTTAAATTTTAGAATTTTGTGGCAAATTCAAGCACATCCTCATTCATAAACTAAAACAGAGAACAAAAAATACAGAAGTTGCAGTGGTTATAGAATTTCACCATTCAGATTTTTCGATTAGATTAATCCTTCATCAGCCATTTAAATGCTCGATGACACAACAGAACCACCCCAGTATTGGTTTAAAACATAATTAGTGATTTAAATTTATGAAAACGGTTTATTCCACTATTTTTCGGGATATTTGAATGACACTAAAGCCATACAATAAATGCCATTATAATATGTAAAGAAACATATTTATTATGTAATACAAATTACTATTGTATTTTAATTCTACATGGATTTTGATTAAATTTACATGAAATATTAGAATTTAACAGAGCACTTAGCATTATTAAGAAGCCAATTGGTTACTTCATGGTCTATGTGGAAGTGAAAGCTCAGCTGTATGTTTTTATTATACAGCATTTATATAAGATAGAATGCTTACACTTTGCTACATTCACCCATGGTGTTGCATGGAGAAATGCTGGTTATATGCCTACTGGATTCTTTTGGAGGTGTTTCTTGGTTTGAAAAGTAATGAATGAATCAGTCATCAACTTATGCTATGTTCCTTAAACTCGCAAGTGATTTTCTTTCATTGTGAAACCCAAGCAAGCTTTTTCTGTTAGTAATATAATAGGCTATAACTTAAGACAAGAATTCCATCACAACAAAGTGAAAAATACATTAAAATATGCACTATCTTATTGTTCCCAATTCATGAATTGACTATCCTTTTTGCACAGTTAACAACTAACAACATTTCTAACTTTTTTTCTGTGAGGTTCCTGCGCTTATTGGTCAAAATATTTTTGTAGACAGAAAATGACCTCTCTACATCACAAGAAGTTATAAGCACATATTTGTGACAGTGTCATGTTAGGTTCTTCATTCATGCCTTCACCACAAAATACCTTCTTCACTGAATAAAACAGTCTGTAGTCTGGGTTCCTGTGTATGACACTGTCCAGTTTGTTCTTTGCATCTACTCCAGCTTTCCCTTGGGTATGACTGAGGAATCTATGGAATTCCTCAACAATTAACATTGAGTCTACCACTGGCAGACACGTGGCTTCTAATTTTGTTATTGTAGAGGGCAATTTAAAGAAATGTCTTAATGTAAATTAAATCCTGCTGCACATTTTTTTATTCAAATGCTGCTTGTGCATCTGATACATATGGCATTATCTGGCGAGAAATTGTTTACTACCTGAAATGAAAGAAGTATTTACTTTAGAATTAAGTATTGAGGTATTCATTTTATTGCAATTAACTATATCAATTTTATTTCATACTGATTTAATGGCATCAAAATTGTCAGAGTAAAGCATTGCAGCTTCCAACCAAGTACCCCATCTAGTAAGGATGGGCTGAGTGGATAACGGCAACTCAGATAGACACTCTTTGTAAGCAACTATACATGCAGGGGCTTTTGAAAACACCTGTATAAAACATATCAAAATGACTAATATATTTTAATTGCTTTCCTGGTCTTCAGTTTGTAGGAGCAGCATCACTTAACAACAAAAGAACTCTGGTTTTATTTAGATTATTTGACCACAGAATACCTAAAGTATAAGAATCATTTTCTGAGAAAATGATTTATAAAAATAGGATGTTAAACGAGAATAAAATAATTATTTAAAATGTTGTTCAATTACAGTATCTGATTAAAACTTGCACAATCCATCATCAAAGAAACTAGCAATTGTGGAGTTATTTGCTTTTTGCAGGACTTAACAACACACTAGATGGGGTTGACCAGGCCCTTCCTTAGTTAATTTTCCTACAATTAGGTTAGCAACATAGCACTCCATAAGATCAGTTGTTTCATCTATAGATGTCCTATGTTTGAAGTTCCCAAGTCCTCGCAAATTTTATCCAATACCAGGTTAGCGAAAGAACAAGTATTTTTATGTGTGAGAGAATAGTTTTTATTTATTTTTGCACAAAATTAAAGTTATTTCAGCAAATATATTATGTAGTCCCACCTGATTATAAGATTTTGGAACATAAATGTTCCTCAATATCGAGGGATCAGGAACATCTTATGATATATACTTCTCCAAAAAACCCTTAAGAGTTGGGCTTCTGAGTTTCTCAAGTGGTATATTTGCTCCTACAAAAGCATTGCTAAAATCCATGTAAAAATTATTTTGCTGTGCCTTAGGTGCGGGAGCAGTAATAAATGACTGGATTTGGTGTGTTGTGGATTCTTTTGTTTTATCGCATTCTTGCAATATGTGACACAGATGTGGTATGCTGTTGGACTTAAAATTTTTTAGTACATTTTATCTGAAATTATTAAAGAGCTTCCGGTAATGTGGATATGATTTTTAAAAAAGCTGGCATTCATTTAATTAATTATCTAAAATAAATGTTATAATGTTTTACAAAGAACAAGTGCCATAGAAAATGTTCAGAAAAAGAATAGCTTACCTCTTTACTACAACAATCACAGAATACATCCCCATCTGATCTAATAAAATCCTTTCCTTTTGTCCACTGTGCAAGGACTACACTTCTGGAGGTTTTAATTGGACACATTAGAAGCCTTTTAACACATGCAAACAGAGCGACACTGACATTTACCACTTACAAGGTTCTCTCTCACTCTCTCTCTCTCTCTCTCTCTCTCTCTCTCTCTCTCTCAAAATTGCTAGTAAGGTTTCTTCAAGTTCCACAAGACAGCTCTGCAGCTATATCTTTGTCGCATCAGCTGCGATACCTGGCTTAAAAAGCTAAATTTCCATTGTTGCAAAATCAAAGGCTTGCCGGTGATTGTTGTGGATAAATATGTTTATGACAGGCAGTCTGCAGAAGGCTGTCAGTAAAATTCAGGGAAAGTCAAACTATTGTGAGAATCTTAACTTTCTATTTCTTTATCCTCTCCCCTATTTTCTTTCTTCAAAACTGATTCCTGAAGCAAAAATAAGGATCATAAAATTGAAAAACTGAGGTGTCTACTCTAAACCATTAAAATATGCATTTAAATTGAAAATAATGTACATTATATGCATAATTAAGCTAAAAATGCCTTATAAACACATTGTGCATGTTTTTACCCCTGAAAAGCTCAAAATATGCATGGAAAAAGTACACATATTTGAAATCGGAAAGTAATGAAATGGGTAAGTACTAAGTTTGAGCTATGTCCAATGATACTATAAAAACATGCATTTGCATGGAATTCTCGTCTTTAGCTATAACATTTTACTTAACCCATTTAGAAGCACAGTTAGCAAATAGTAGTTTGCCTTTGCAGTCAAGCCATATAAGCAAACAAATATTATGAGCAAATGGAAAAATTATGTGCTTCTCTTGTATGAGTTGGCTGGTCGCACGGCAGATCTCACTGTGCCAGCCACAGATATGAAATAAAACATATTTCCAATTGATACCACTATGTGATATCTCACAATTACAACAAAAATTAAGATGTAGTTAATCAGGAGATGTTGGAATTGTCCTCATGCATCCTAGGGTTTCTCAGCTTTTTTTGGTGACATACCATTACATTCAACACAAAGTAGGTGCCAGTGCCAGTAAGCAAATTTTATGAGGAAATTGTATAGTTTTGTTAAACAAGGGTTAAAATAAGCCAGTCTTTACATTTATAGCAATAATAGCGATTTTAGTAATTTCTTGTATGTAGTATATACAATTATATATTTATTTTAGAAATAAACCCTCAATCTATTCCTATTCAATGGATTGTTTTGTAAAATATCTTAAAAATTGATTTTGCTAAAGTTAAAATATCATGAATAATATGTAAACAAACTTCAACAGATTCCTGGTACAGCAGTACTCGTACTTAAAATTAGTAAAAGCTATTAATTGACTAATTTTGAAGACTTTGAAGCTAGTAACAGTGATGTGTCATAATTTAAAATAAATATTTATTTTAAAATAAAAGCTATTAACTTTACAAATTTATATAATTTCTGAATCACACTTTTGTTTCAGTGTGAAGGTTTCTAATTACCACCTGGCAATAGCTCAGATTCCATTAATGGTACATGTATCATCAGGTTGAGAACCTCTGCACACAACTCTGCACTTAAGGAAATTTTCTTCCACACATATCACTTCAGCTCCTAAGATAGTTAATTTCTATTTGATAATTGTTCTTTCTTTAGGCAGTAAGTTAGAAAGCTGAATTAGACTTGAAAAATTCCAATGTCACAGCTGGTACTTAAACCATGGACATTCAGCTGTTCTTGCTTGAGCTAGCATATTGAGATACCCCTTCCTACATTTCTTGCACTTCTGATGTATAGAGGTTTTACTTATTTAAGTTCCCCCATAAATAAAAATCACAGGATGTAAAATACAGTGAAGTATTCAAAACTTTCCTGAAAGAAATTTAATGACACTTAAAACTGTATGCACAGTAGCAGTCTCCTTGGAAATATCCAGACCAGCATTCAGTATAGCTCACTTGCTCGAATAATGGTGTGAGTATGTCATACCTGTAAGGTTTTACATTTACAGTATCTGCAAAAGATTACCCTATTACCTTGTATGTATTTATCATGCACCATGCATTAATTTTCTCATCATAATAAGGTTACCTGCACCAATAATTTTTCTCTAAGCTACTATATCAGTTACTCTGCATTAAAACATTACCTGTAAATGGAGCCATACTTCATCAGAGATTATTCAACTTGGATCAATACCCCATCACTAACCTTCCTTAAAATACGGTTATTACATGGTAGTAATTTATGGTTAACATTGGTCTTGTATGGTTTCAGTTATAAGACTTTGGTAGCCTATCAGGCTTAGCTCAATTAATTTCCAGTTTGCTGTACAAGCGAGGTTTTCGAGGAGGATGTTCTAATTGTTTTCCTACACTTCATATCATTTTTGCCCAGAAAGCATGCAACATTTTACCCTTCATTTCATATCAAGAATCAAACTCGTTTCCCTAAATTTATTTACAAGTTTTTGAACAGCTTTTGTTTTTGGAGGATGTACACATGGGAATTTAGTTAAAAATCACCTAACTTTCCTGTAAGATGATATAATTATGTTCGAATGGTGCATGATAATTCTTTGCTGTAATCTGTAATTATGTATTGGCATTATTACAATATAGAATCAAAAACATTTGTGATATGTATACTCTGAAACTCACTTGACACCAGCTTTAGTGAGACTGAGGTACAAACATAGTAAGCCAAGGATGTAAGGTGTAGTACAGAGTTGTTATGGGGTGCTGACTAACGAACTCATGTGGAAAATCACTGTATTATCACTAAACTGTAAAATTATATGAAATATTAATGCTGACATGCTGCACCAGTTACATTTGACCAAGCTTAGTGCAAATACTTTTCTTGCCTGAGTTCCAGGAATAGGCCACTGGCATAAACTCTCCTAGCAGCACAAAAAATTAAATACAATTTGAGGAAACTGCTGATCAGATAAAGCCAAAATTGTGATTGCCCAAGCACATTTTCACAACCCCTGCATTTGGTATACAATTAACTGTCTTATATACAGTAAGATACAACAAGTTTTCATATCTTTCAGCCATGCACAGAACTGGTGAAACCATGCTGTGTAACCTGTAAAAGACAGCATAAGTGGGTGGAATGCTTCCATCCGAATGTTTTAGGGGTTAATAAGATTATTTCTGATTGTAATTCTAAAATCTTACTGTGCTGTGTGCTTCTCGCCTGCTCCTGAATTGAGATATTATAAACATGATTCATTAAAAAACTGAAATAAATTACTGCAACATGAATTTGTTTAATATTAATAATAGTACAACTCCATTATTTGCATTTCTACTGGTTCATGGACTTCAGCATGTTCTTGAAAAAATATACTGAGTATTTTGTACAGTATTCAGATAGTATTGATATGGTACAGTATTGTTTAAACCATAGCCTTCTTTATTATAAAGATTAGTTAGACAACAAAAATACAAAATGCAAGCTTTAATGACTATCTTCCTCAGCAAAAATGCAAGATACAAGCTTTAACAACCAACAAAAATGCAAGATGCGGACTTTAGTAGCTTCAGTTATCTTCCTGTGTTTAACAATGAAAACCATGTGAAAATGAAACGTTCAGTTCAAGCGGAAACGGAAGTGCATTTGGATTTAGCCAAAACCATACCACTGCATGAAAATATCAGGTTGTTGCCAGCCTCAGAAGGGGCTATGCATTTGTTGGTACTCCTGATAGATTTGCTTGGAGAACAAAGAACTTAACGTGGCAAATATTGCGCAGTTCATTTCTGCACAACGCTTTAAAATTTAAGCAAAAATGTACTAACACACAATATGTAATGACATTTTTGTTCAAGAATAGATGAAATAATACTATCAAAGAAAACATTGCATACGTAATTTTGAAATGTTCATAATTAACACCTACATAAAAATGAAAGTTCTTTGCATTATATTGTATGGGATTTAAGCATGTGATTTAAATTCTATACGTAAAAGTGAAATGTACCCTATAGTGAGGTACATTATTTTGAAATTTCACTGTATTAGCATTCAACTACAGCATTAATTAATTTTGTCAATGATATATTTGGAAAACATAATTCAAGAATAACAGAAAAATAAATAATAACTTTCGTCACACTGCAAGTTTGCTTGGAAGAATTTTCAGTGACAGGTTTGCTCAAGAATATGAAGTCCTCCTACAGTCTTAAGTACATTGTGATTTTTAAGTCCCTCCCCAATGGTGGAATAAGTGAGATATGGGAATGTGGTGATAACCGTGCATTTGTGATGCTATAGTGGTGGACTGGCTGGAATGAATTTGGAGAAAGCATTAGAAAGAGAAAACAAATAAAACAAAATCATCATTAACTTACTCATTCACAGAAGATAGTGAAAATCTCTCCCATGCTGTTAAAGGCACAGATGCACATGCTTAAATTTATTGTTGAAAGCTTCGATTAAAATTTCTTTTGCCACAGAATTGGAGTTAATTTATTATTGCCCATTTCTATTTGCCTATTGTTTTCAGATTATGTTTATACACTGAGGACTTTACAGTGTCCCAAAGGAAATAATTGCTCACTTTTTGCAGCATCATGAACATAACCAGTTTTTTTTTTTTTTTTTAAGATAGATAAGATAACTTTATTTGTACATTTTTATACACAATTCTTTTTACAATATTCCACTTATAAACTAACTTAACCTATGTACAAATTTCCTTGCCAGCTATGTTGCTCTTTTTGCCTGGCACCCTGGCCTTCTGGCTCATCTGAGCATCCCTTGCTACCCTTAATCCCTATTGCCCATCCTCTCCTTCCTCCGTTTGCCTTTCTACCTTTCTTATCTCTCTTACTTTTCTAATCCATTTCTCTGAACCAGTTTTAAGAAATTTACTAAACCATAAACAGTATCCCAAAATCGTTACCTGGAATTCAGAAACTGCACTGTAAATGTTTGATTCTCTTTTTCTTCATATTTACCACCTTCTCTAAAAACATTCGCCTTTAAAACTATCCTCCACTAAAAACACACACTGTTCAAATGAAAACATTTTCAACTTATATGAGAACACATTTGTACACGGGCAGAGACAATCTGACACTGACCATCATTCACAACCCTTGTTACAATAGGGATGGTGTTTTGGGCACAGAATGCAACTGCCGTGTTCTAGACAATCTTGTTCTAAACAACAGCTTGCCACCAACTGTTTTTGAATCTACAGTAGGTACAGAGTATACCTGCTGTACTGTGGAGAGCCAAATGATCACATTGTGCAATTATTACTAATTAATTCTTAAGAGAGTTTTTAAGTATTAGGAATGGTAAACATTCAATAACTCAACCTTATTTTGTCAGTAAATAGCATCCAGGATTTTATGTACTTAAATACTCTTTTCTTAAAATTGCAATAAATAATAACATGCTTAGGTTTCATATCTTATTTTACAATAATAGGATTTTTTGGCAACAGTCTCAAGAAACATTTTTGTGATCAAAATTAGCTTCTCAGATCTTTACTTCTTTTCTTTCTTCTGCAAGACATCTTTGACGATTCTCATTGCTGCTCATGTGCTTGAAGCTCTCTGGTTTCTGGCTGCATTTACAGTCTCAGATTCCTCAGAAAATTCTGGACTTAACAATGTTAGTGAATCTCTGGAATCTTCTGATCTTACAAGAAAAATTTGTTGGTGTCCTAATCACTGCTGACAGGATCTTCTTCATTGTGTAAAGGGAACGTAAGAAAACTGACTGTATCTACGTAAAATTACTCCCTCCTTAAAGCTAATCGTATTCAAAACTTAGGCAATGTTATAGCCACATCAGATTACCCTCCTTAAAACCCAGGTCATGGGATTATCAGTCATATCTGGTCTTCGTGCTGTCAGAAGGTGCTATCCAGCCATCTTTGAATTTTGTGAAAGTGCTGCTTGAGCTCACCACACTCAAATGCTTGTTTGATGTCAGACAGATCTCCAAATATCAAATCTCATGGTAATCACGGCAGTCTGTAGCTCATAAACATGCTGGCATCATCCTGGTGATGTCGTGCATCGACGATCCATAGACCAAGAAAAGCAGCATCCTGACACCCCAACATTAGTGGCTGGTCTCATCCTTCCTCGGAGATTTTTCAAGGGCCTTAATGTACTGCTCTACTATGCCATATAGCTGCAGATGTAGTGGTGTAGTGAGAGTCTGTAGACCACTGACCACTGGCACACATCACATTAGTGCCAACATCTCCCAACCTGTGATCCTAGCAGTACTGTTTCCAGAGCTTGTTTATTGTTTGTTGGATCACTGATGCCCTATTATATTCCTGCTTGCTTTTCCTCCAGGATTTTCCAAACATTATTCTGAGAAAGGGTCAGCTACTCGCTCTACCCATCAATGAACTCCCACACACACTCATCACATCTGCCTTACTCCCAGCGAATCCCACTGGGCTTGGTAGAACTTACAGTGCCATGTCCTCCACTTGTAGCCCTGTGTCTGAATTTGCCAGCTGCTCTCTCCTTAGAACCATGCTATCCATCACCCACAGCACAGCCAAGAATCATGTAGATACCTGTAATGTATAAGTCCACCAAATCGTCACAGTGGCCACACTCTGGACAAGACATGCATGCTAAAATGACTAATTCTTTGTCAATGTACCAACAGGTTGGTGTTAAGAGAGTGTGCAACTATGAGATGTTTGAGAAGCTCCTAATGAACTAGTAATAATAGTTGCACATAATGAGGAAAGTGCACACCTCTTGCTTGACCTTTGGGTGAAGCCATTTTCTCATTTCAGTGGGTTTTTCTTTGAGAGCTGCTACCACTGATCAGAAGCAGGAAAAATTGTTATTTTTAGTAATAGTTCAAGACAGTTCCAGTTCTAAAATAATGCTAGGTTCAAAATAATAAGTAGCACAGTCTGTAAAAGTAGAATCAGGTGACTGAAAGCTTCAATGCCATTGCTGGGATTTGAACCAGGATCTCCTGTTTTCCATCTGGTGGTTCTAACCACTGAGCTACCATGGCAACATGCTGGCACAACATTAAATTCCCCAACTGATTCATATATTTCTTGATAAACCACAAGATCTCAAGTTGTATTGAGATGACATACCCCAGTGGCAACTTAAGAGAAAAATGCAAATCAGTTGGGGAATTTAATGTCACGCTGACATGTTGCCGTGGCAGCTCAGTGGTTAGAACAACCAGACAGAAACCGGGAGATCCATGGTTCAAATCCCGGTGATGGCATTGAATTTTTCAGTCTGATTCTACCTTTACAACCTTGTCCAACACACAGCTTGTGTGGAAGAACAATTAATTCCAAGTGCAGTCTGTCCATCAGCTTAAGGTCTCTGGGAAATGGTGGGGACAGGCGAAGTACTCCACATTAATCTTATCCAAGAGCTAATAAACATGTCTGTTGTTATAGTTATGCTGCTGTAGTAATGTTGCAACTTACTACTAATGTTGTGTATGGTATAATTTCTCAGTCATAGCTGATATCTCTGTTTCATTTGTAGCTTCCTAGAGTAGCTAGTGCAAAAGTGCATTTGGAAAGTGTTGGCAAAGTAAGGAGGAATTTGGCATTTATGTCAACAAAATAAATAAAATCTGTAATACTCCATCCCGGCACCTGGTTACCTAAACCGAGACGTGTATTAACAAATTTTCAGTTTATTAATACAATACACTTACATTATCATTGTACAGATAATTAATTATAACTAATGAAAAAAAAAAGAAGTAATAGTAAAAGTAACTGCAATAAAATTTTTAAATTTTCATCCACTAACTCAAAATAGACATAAAACTACATTTCTGCTGGTAGCCAATAAAAATAACTAACTGGTAGCCAGCTATGTAACTAAACCATCTATATAAATTCTAACTAAATATACGTCGGAAACCGACAACTTAGGTACTGGTATCCAGCACCTCCAATACAAAACTGACACTATAATAACAAATAATTCATAATAATTCATTTATGGCTAATTTTTTTTATCCTTGTCTGCTTTAATTGTTTATGAGATATTGCAATTATTTTCTTTTATTTCTTTTGAGGTGTTTATATAATTATATACCCTAATTAGTTAAATTTTAATTTATAATCAATTAATTCTTTTACTCTAACTTCTCAGCACTAAAATATGTACTAAATTCACAATTATTAAATTTATACTTCACTCCCATGTCACTTCAGTAATCTGATACTAATTTATATTGATATATTAACTATTTCACAATACACTTCACTTTCACATCTATTATTTAATAACCACCAAAACTATTCATGTCGGCAATAACTCCCACTTATACTCCTCCCTTGTAACTGCACCGATCTCCTCACTTTCTTCTTCTGTGCACCATACTTCTCCTCGCACCATTCATCAGCTACCGCCTCCTTTGCTATTAGTCATCCATCCATCCGGTCATCCCGCTTCTCCTTCCATCATAGATCATCCTTCTGCCCCTTCCATAATATACTGTTTTGTTTATATATTTATTTACGTCTAGTGGTTGTAACAGTCAATAGGTTGAATTTTGTTATATTGTCATCGTATAACTGGGAAAGTTGTTTTAAGTGTCATTGTATTGTCCATTAGTTATTAGTAATATTGTTTACGTTTGTTATTGTTCCTATGGTTATGTCATTAGTAATTGTCGCTGTAATAGTTTATAGTCTTGTCATGTAATCCATAGGGTCATTATTTCAATATGTATTAATATGTGTTAGATCTTAATTTCTTCTCTTTTATATCTCTCCCTTCTTATCTCTTCCTCTCCTTCCCTCCCTCTTTTTTTTCTACTCATCTTCTTTCTTCTTCTCGTTCACTTGTTCTTCCATCTTCTTCCCCATCTCTCTCTTCTTTATTCTCCTACCCTCCTCTTTTCTTCAATTACTTCTCCTCTTCCTTATAATTTACATCCTCCATCACTATTAAATCTCCTTATCTAAATTCTTCTCCCTTCTATTCACTTAACTGTTTCCGTTTTATTTATTCTTATTTTTGTTATTTTTTTATTATTATTATTATTATTATTATTATTATTATTATTTTCCTTCCTTAGCTTTATCTCTCTTCTTAACTGCCTCATAATTTATTTCATCTATAAATCCTTCTCTCTTCTCCCCACTTTACCGCTTCATATCTTTTTACGTACATTTAATTTCCACTGCTTTTAAATAAAATCTATCTCCACATTTCTTCTTCCTATTATAATCCAAAGCTATCTTCTTATATTATCATTATTATAATTATCCTCCCCTTCTTCACTCCCTTTATTCTCTCCTACTTCTTCATCTCTTCTTTCTTCTCCCTGTGAGATAAAATGATGATGTAATCATATACATTCTGATCTTCTTACTATTACTTCCTCTTCATTGGTTCCTAAAATGTCTTCTTGTGGTATCACTACATCCCTTGCTAAATTGCTTATTTTTAGGGCTAATTGCTCTAGATGCATATATAATTCTTTATTTCTCAATATATTATACACTTGATGGCCACTCAATGCTATTCTTTCTTCTCTGACTTGTTCTGAAAATTGTACACATTCAAACAAAATATGCTCTGGATGGCTTGTCTTTTACATAGGTTACACATATTGTCCTGTGTTCTGTTAATTTTTTTCCAGAAGGTTTTATATGGTCCATGATCTGTAAGGTAATGGATCATTCCTTTGGTAGGTTGAATATGATTTAATATCAATCTTTCCGAAATATTATTAAATAAATTAAAAGTTCTTCTTCCAGCCTCAGTGTTTTCCCATTCCCGCTGCCATTGAGTTTTTAAACTAAATTTTATATCACGTATATTGTTACATTGTCTGCCAGTTATTGCATATACTTTTTCCATGTTTCCTTTCTTAAACCAAAAAACTGCGCCTCTTAATTTTATTATTAAATCAATTGGCCATATGCTTGTGGCTACTACTAAGGTCAGGGTAGGTGAGGTGCTTAACGCTCCAGTAAATCTTAACAACACTTTTCTCTGAGATCTTCGTAATAAGGTTTTTATCTGTACATCATTCATCCTCATTGCCCAGAACCCTGCTCCATACGTTATTATTGAGGCAAAGATGCTTGTGTGATAGGTTGATATGGCATTTAATGGAATATTAAAATTTTATGGAACTAATCTAGCTAATATCATCATTACTTTTTCAGATTTTTTCTGAACATATTCTTTGTGTTTTCTAAAATTAAGACGCTCATCTAAATAAATTCCTAAATATTTAGTTTCTCTTTGGCGTCTTATGTTTTGGTTATCATACTTTATGCATGGATCTCTCTTAAGGTTGCCTTTGAGAACCATATATCCTGATTTATTTGGAGCTACTTGAAGTTTGGTATTGCTATACCAATTGCTTAGTTTATTAGTTAAATTATTTGTTCTGTTTTCTATTTCACTTCTACTATTTCCTTCTATTAAAAATAACACATCGTCCGCATATGCTACAGTATTTTTAACATTTGCATCAGTAATTAACTCATCCAACAATATTTCCAATACAATATTCCGAAAGGTTGGTCCCAAAATCGAGCCTTGGGGACAACCTTTGGTAATATCTCTATGCACTATATGTTCTATTCCCTTTATATGAACCCTTCTATCTTTGCAGTAATCTTTTAAAATAGCATACAGGCAATTTGGGAATCCTTTCTCCCGTAATCTGGCCACCATAAGTTGTCAAATGCGCCAGAAATGTCAATTAAAATTCCAATTAAATATTTAGAATGCATTGTCTTAACAATTTCCATTACACAATTTATCATGTCTTTTGTAGATTTCCCTTTCCTAAAACCAAATTGTTTTCCATTCATACCTATCATTAATCTAAATTCGTTTAATCTTTTACAAAGCAGTTCTTCTAAAATCTTCCCTAAAGTATTCAATAAGCATATTGGTTTGTACGACTTTGGGTCCTTTTCAGCACTTTTCTTCAAAATAATTACTTTAGCCTCTTTCCAGCAATAAGGAAAGCGCCCTTTCCATATACAGTTGTAATAAAAACAGTGTAACTTTATCTTCCAAGGCTACTATAACTTTGTTATGCCATCTGGCCCTGCTGTCTTCTTCAGTTTTAGCTTATTTAGAATTAATCTGATTTCGGAAATATCAATGTATTATTCCTGTATGGCGTATTCATATTTATTCTTTTTTGTGTATGTAAAATGTTATCCATACTTTTATCATCCTGAGGAAGTAACTTATCCAGGAGAACATTTACTGAATTTTGCCAATTTGATGTCATTTCCCCATTATTCTTTTGCAAAGTATTTAAAATCTCGGGTCTTTTAATTTTCTCCATTATTATTTTATAGGGCATACCCCGTATATTTGTTTCTAATTCTTTTTCAACAAAATTTTTCCATAAACTTTTTCTAGTTTCTGCTAAGCTGACCTTATATTTCATTTTCGCCTCTATATTTATTCAAATTTTTCTCTCTTTCGTCCGCAATTATTGATCTTTGATAAATTCTTCTGTTTCCTAACATTTCTACGTGCCTTCTGTAATGCATCTGTCCAAATATTGTCATAGAACTTTTTAGATTTAATAATTGAAACTGAATTTTTATCGCCTTTTGTATTGATTGAAATACATTTTTAGCATCCTTGTCACATATTCCCCTTCATATTCCGGCTGTAAGTTATCAAACTCTTGTCTCAAACGATACCAATTTGCTTGTTTGTAATTATAAATTTTATCTCCTCTTCCTTCTTTGTATTTAGGTTTCCCAATGAGGTAATCAAAATAAATTAATCTATGGTCACTGGTCGTCATATCATGGCCAACTTTCCAGTTTAGGATTTTATTTTTTGAAAGTAAATTACTTAGAGTAATATCAATATTTGCTATAGCACCGACTGTGTTTTCAAATGTAGGAGGATTATTCGGTTCATTTTTAATAAACAGATTTTATTCACAAATAAGTTCTTCCAATTTTTCTCCTCTTTCATCCTTAATATTATTATACCACCAATCAGATTTGGCATTGGCATTACAGGTAAAAATTTGCTCATAGTTTTTAAAAATATTACTAATTTCTTGTATTTTGTTTATGTATGGTACAATGGGATGGATGTATTGAAAATATTGATTTGTTAAAATAAATTTGTAATTTCAATACAATTTGTATGCGAGTCCTCTAGTTGTGTGATATTAAGTATTTGCAAATTTGGATTATAAATAATAATAGATGCCATTGAATTTTCACCGTAGCTTATCGCTCTAGCTCTAACTTGAACATCTGTTACTTTTCCTTTGTATGTATAAGGTTCCTGTATACATAACAAATCTAAATTTAATTCCTCCACTGTTTTCTTAAGTTCAGACATCACTTGTTTTATTTTTTTTTTATTTTATGTCAACAAAATGCAGGAAGTAGTTCATGCAGGTAATGTAAGTGTGTTTGAAAAAATCACTTCCCATTTACATAGTAGTACAATTGAAGATGACTGCCATGGGAAAATGAACCAGGTGAACTTGGGAAGTGATATCAAGAATATAGATCCTAATTGCCCCCTTCTGTTGCTTTAGATAATGCTCCATATTATACTGTAGGAATGGACAAACTCTCTTCTAGGAGTTTTGTCAAATATACTATGAGTTATGGTTGTGAATCGAAGTTCACTGTGACAATTCAGTGCATAAATCAGAACTTAATAAGCTGATTGAAATACGCAAACCCTAAGAAGTGTTAAAGTGGACACATTTTTTGCTTTTTTTGGGCAATACTATTGTTCACTTGCCCCCCATACATTTGTGAACCTTAATCCCACATAACCAACTTTGGCCGTGGTGAAACAAATGATTTGGGAAAGAAGCTTATTGCTGTAGAAATTGTGCAATATAACACTTGAAGGTATATTGCTTGTGACTAAAATAGACAGGTAGGGTATTTGCAAACAGTAAGGGAAGTAATAATGGTTACTGGGAGGAGCAGGGTATAGTGAAAAAACATCACTGACAGTATTGTCATTTTGCTGTAAGATGACAGTACAATTCTTCATTTTTCTCTTCCTCCAATGAAAGTGAGTCCATTTCTGAAGATCTCGTCACATCACTTGTTTGCAATGAGTGAATGGTCCACTGTTACTTGACTGACTCATTTTTTGCCTCAAATCATCATATAAATATTGTCAGGTGGAAAGACACTGTTTCCCATCTCGCCCTCCCCTGCCCATCCTAAATTGAGCATGCGCATGTAAATTTGCAACATACTGATAACAATGCAAATTCTGTGTTACATCTAAATACTTGATATAATTACTACTTGCTTAACTTGTGTTAGAAGAATTAATTCCTATAGATTGTTTCCTTGATGTTAAATATTATGTTCTTGGGTAATTGCATTTCACGGGTGTATCACAAGAAATTGGCAGCATAATGGAATCTGATTGGCCGGAAGATTTTTAGTGTCTGTTTCTGTACATGGAACTTGGAAGTGGGGACGATTCCAGCATCTTGCATCATATACATATTTGTAACTGTTATGTTGTAATTTTGGTATTTATGTGATTTATGATCAGACTGTTACTCTTGGAACTCGTGTATAAAAGTATTAAAATGATCATTTTAGAGCAAAGTTGAAGCACATATTTTGGACCCCTAATACTGCACATTGGATATTTTTGGAATATTCCATCCTTGGAACCATTGCAAAATAAAGGTGTTACTTTTTCTCCCTCCTCTACCACTGATGGTGAAACGTGCCCCAAGTAATTCATATTGTGTAGGAAATCTGACACTTCTTGAGGTTCAGCTTCATGTTGGCTACCTGCAGTCATTTTTCCAACCTTGCTCAGATTTTTCAGGTGGTCTTCCAAAGCCCTACTTATAACAAATGTCAACCAGGTGTGACAGGCAGCTTACATAGGTCAGTTCCTGACTTCATGGGTACTAGAAGGTAGTTGTTATGATACAAAGTACAAAGAATACAATCACCAACTACCAGAGTCCCTGGCTTGATGGGAATGAAGTGTTTTCCTTGTTTTGCAAGTCTGGTGCCAGTGCTAGTATCCCAACTTCAGAATAACTAAATCACTGGGCACTAGCATGGGTACCCAGCAAGTTGTCATTCTGAAGTAAGGTGAAGTGGTCCTTCTGTGACAGCTTCCTGTAATCCATACGGAAACATAGTTCATCTTCTTCACAGTTCATCTTTACAGTCCAAATCCTTTTTAGGAACATGTCTTCGTTACGTTTTATTTGTGCTATAATTTATAAATTAAGAAAAAAATCACGATCTTTCCTTTCTGTGAATGCTAATATTAATGATCATAAAATTGTTAAACTGATATTCTTAGACTTTATAGTCAGTGGGCCCCAAGATTTATAAAGAATTGCAATTTGTTTGTTCTTAGCACTCATGAATTTCTGTGATTTTATGGTGCAATATTTATCTTAATTGTAAGTGCAGGATTATAGCTAATAGATCATACCATAACAGCTATTCATCTCTAAAGCAATGGATCTGTCCATTAAACAGGATGTCTTGTTTTGGGAATGTTGGACTGACAAATAGTAAATTCAGTATAGTTCTGTTTAGATAACATAGTAAATGTAATTTTGTTGCATCCTATAGCCTATCTGCTAGCTTCAACACTTCAAATTTAGTTCCTCCCTAAAATTGACCTTACTGTGAAACTCAATAATACTTTGTTGTGGATGGAGGATGCCCAGAAGCTTCGATACAGTTTCAGAAGTGGTTAAAGTTATTTTAATACTATGCTTTAAATATTTCACTAATATTTTTATCCCGCATGATACGTTTTTGGAGGAAAGGAAATATAGTATAGATGCTAAAATGTTTAATGGACAAATATTTGGGTCTTCTTTATTTTATGGTTACTGCTGACACCAGAGTTAATGTAAATTATTTACTGTAGGTCAAGAGTGAGGAAATATTGCTGTCTGCAGGATGCTGTATATTCAGTACAAGCCTCTTCCAACAATGAGAAGCTGGATGTAGTAATACTTCCACATGAATCAGCTGACAGAAGCATTGAAAATTATGAATATCAAGATGTCCTAGATGTGAGTGAATTGCCATTAGATGTATCTGGAGAAATTAAAATCCTTTGAATGACAATGACACATACAGAAGACGAAGATGAAAATTCTGTCCCAGCAAAGAAGACAAGAGCAGCCACAGCCAAATGGAAAAGGAATCAGCAAGTGGCATTTCAAGAACTGCCTGTGAATACTAATGCAGTAGGATCAAAACATAAGAAAAATTGAGTTTGAAATGTTTGGTGTATATTTTACTCTTAATGTAATTGACAAATAGTACAGTAAACAGTTCTATATGCTAGAAGGGATAAAAATGACCATTCATTCAACATAACACATGAAGTTTGTCAGTTTCCGGGCCTGCTATTGGCGAGTGGTTATCACTCCTTGCTGGGAAAAAAAATTATTACTGGTCCACAACAGCTGATCTTTCAGCTCCTGTATTGGGCAAAGCTATGAGTAGGGAAAGACTGTTAAATGTAGTTTTTGTCTTGCAGATAACAGCCAACTAAAGAACTCCAAAGTTGGAAAAGTTACGCCATTTTATAGACCTACATGAGCAGTTTCAGCAATTTGGAGCTTTCCACAAAAACATCACTATTAAGAAGCTTATGGTGCCTTATCATGGTCACCGAAAAGCAAAAATGTTTATCAGGAATGAGCCAATCAGTTTTGGATTTAAAATATGGATCCTTCAGGAATAAACCAATCCATTTCAGATTTAAAATATGGATATTTTGTAGCTCTAATGGATATCCTTCAGCATGGAAATCTGCTTTGGATAATCTGCCAATTATGACTCGCCTTTAGGAAATTTTGGGGGTAAACTTTATATTTTGACAGCTTCATCTGCCATTCACTTTGATGGAAGTGACAAAAGAGTTTTGGAGCTTGTGGGACAGTTTGAGAAAACAAGACCAATAAATGTACTTTGGTCACTTCAAATGAACTAAAGAAGGATCTTGGTGCATTTGATTATAACACTGATGGGAGCATTACACTGGTCAACATTGATTCTGCGGTATAAAGGAAAATATGTGGCTCTAATGGAAATCAGTGCCCTGATTTCAAAAATGAAGTCCGTTTTTGGCTATTACATCTAGTTTTTATGACATGTGCATATATGTCAATGGTATTAAATTCATTCAGCTTATACAGCTTACTGCTACGTTTCATTATGTTATTCTAAATCTGTTGTTGATTTTTTCCTAATCGGCTCTCTTCCATCCTCCCTTATCACCCAAATGTTTATATTCCCAGAACTTATTAGTTTTGTTCTGTGTGTTAGGTCTTTCTTCTTGTGAGGTATTTATGTTTACATTTACAGCCATCACAGATCTCAACTTCAGTTGAGCTGAAAACTTGTGTTAATACGCATATTCATCTTCTATATCTGTAGTGCTAAAATAAAAGTTCAAGCATGACTTCTAAATCAGAATTACGCAGGAGACAGTGTCTACAAAGTCCTCAGAAGTTTTGTTACATTTGTGGGTGTTATGTGTTTGATGGGAAGGTGCATAAAATAGACTCACAAACAAAGAAACTATATTACTCATATTTCAAAGAAAAAGTTGATCAGAATAAATTGTTCGTGCCTTATATTGCATGTAACAGTTGTGTTGAGGGATTACGTAATTGGTATGAAGGAAAACGGAAGGCAATGCCATTTGCTATACCAATGATATGGGGAGAGCAGCAGAATCACCATGATGATTGTTAATTTTGTATGTGCAAAGTTGCTGGCTACAACAACAAAAAATAAGGCAGGAATTAAATATCCAAATCTGAACTCGGCTACGCGGCCTATTCCTCGTGGACCTGAACTACCCATACCTACACCACCAGCAGACCTCAATTTTAGTTAATCTGAAACCAGCTCCGTGACTTTTGACACTGAGTTGGTTTCTGATCCAAGAATTTGACAGTTCATCACAGTTTAATCAATTTGAGTTAAATGATTTAGTGAGGGATTTAGGCCTCACAAAACAAACAAGTGTATTACTGGGCTCAAGACTACAGGAGAAGAATTTGTTTTCACCTGGCGTTACATTTTCATGATATAGAAATCGCAAAATACAGTTTCACAAGTACTACGCAGAAGATCAACTTGTGTTTTGTGTGGATGTGTGTAATCTTATTCAGCAGTTGAGCAGGGAAGCATATGAGCCAAGTAACTGGCATCTTTTTATTGATTCTGCCAACGAAGTCTTAAGGCAGTATTACTTCATAATGGCAACAAGTTAGTTTCAATATCGCTTGCACATACTACAAACCTAAGAGAGTCTTATGAAACTCTGAAGCGTGTTCTTGAGAAAATTAAGTACTGCGACCATGAGTGGCAAATACGTGGTGACTTGAAGGTCATTGATCTGTTACTAGGACAACAGGGAGGATACATAAGACTCCCTTGATTTCGTTGTGAATGGGATAACAGGGTGAGGGACAAACATTGGGAAACTGACCAATGACCTGAGAGGCAGCAATTGGAACCTGGATAAAAAATATAACTAATGTGCCTCTTGTTGATCATCAAAAGATTCTACTCCCTCCATTACACATAAAACTGGCATGATGAAACAATTCGTGAAAGCGCTTGACAAAAGTTGCCCTTGCTTCCGATACTTATGCACAAAGTTTCCATCATTGTCACAGGCTAAAACCAGAGGGAGTATTTGATGGACCACAGATAAGGAAGTTGATGAAAGATGTTAACTTTACCAGCTCTATGAATGAAATTGAAAAAGATGCGTGAAATGAATTCAGAGAGGTTGTTAAAAAACTTCTGGGCAATGTAAAAAACCCTCAATACAAATAAATTGTCAGAAATATGCCGGAAAATGTCAGACTGCTTGGCTGGTAATATGAGTTTGAAGCTTCATTTCCTCAAGTCACATCTTGACTACTTCCCGTCGAATTTAGGAGCTGTCAGTGAAGAGTAAGGTGAATGGTTTCACCAGGACTTGAAAGATGTTGAACAATGTTATCTGGGACGTACATATGGTGGCTAATTACTGCTGGTGTCTTGCACACGACAAACCTACCAGAGAACACTCGAGAAAATCACATACACTGAAGTTCCATGGGAAAACAAAAAGGGGTACATAAGATAACTAACATACATTCTCAAATTCGGGTACATTTTCATGTTATTGTTATTCTTTATTATCTTTAAAAATTGTATATGAGTGTGTAATATTTTTGCAAATTTTACAATTATATTTTCATTGAATATTGTCATGCTGCTAAAACAGGATGTGCTATGGAAAAATGGAATGCATGTTTTAATTCTGCGCACCGAAGTTAGTAAAAGTCATGTATTTTTAATTGTACCATAGTAAAAGGTTTTCATTTGTAACCTAGTGTTATTTATGTGAAATGGCATGACAATTCACTGGTTACTGTAGCCAGTAATTTCTCTGCTGCAAAGGGCACATAGAAGAGTGGGAGAAATACAACAATGTAACTTAATTCATGAATACAGCCTTAGAATGAGAATAGACCAGATGTACTACCAGCATCCAGTTACTGTCCCCGATTAAATTCTAAGAAATGGTAGTGGAACTTGTTTTCCATTGGCCTAAATTTGTCTGCTATAGCTGCTTTCCGGTTTTTCAGGTATTTGAATGCAGGCAACAAAACAGTACACATCATTGCAAGGGAGATGTGTGTTACGCAAGTAAAACACCAAATTGATGTGTATAAAGTGTGATAAGAGATTGCATAGAAAGTACTGTCATAATTTTCATAAGATGTTAGCTTTCTGAACGACTGGGTAATAAGAAGTGTAACAGCAGTGTTTGTTTTCCTTTAGAGTGTAACTGTCAATGTCTGAAATGAGACTATCTGTTTGTTTACAATTAAATTTATGCCTTGATTTTTTTCATGTCAGTGACCAACCAGTTACCCCTTTTAGGAACAGGCTCTAGTTTTTTAAAAAGTGATATTTAGGCAATAACTTTAATAATTAATGTTATAAGCCATGCATAAAATAGTATACAAACTAATTTAAAAGAAATAGATAGTATTAGGATGGTCAGTTTTTAAAGGGTGGATTTTCAATAATTCCTCTAGAACTCGTGTCCTAGAATGTCCCACCTCTCCATTTAGTTCACTAGCTGGATATGTCTAGGTGACTGCAAGTTTATGTACCACACCTTTAATGTTAATATTGCTGAAGATGTCCGTGCACCAATAATAACTCTCCCTTGACTGAAAATGTCCTTGTATGGTCTCACTAGGTGCCAAAAATGCTTCAGCTGTGATGCAGTCAGTTGGTGACTGTTCTCTTGATAGTGTCTTTCATTCAGCAGTTCAGCTCTAATGACAGCATTGGCTGTCAGTGTTCATCACAAGCAACATGCTCACACCTCCTCATTTCTGCTCTCCTGGATGTCTTGATCAGTATCCAAGGTTTCAGCAGAAGCCAGGGCAGAGTCTGTTAGTGTGGCAACTGTGTCCTAATAGCACAAAGTCCAGGTATAGGTTCTTGCCCATCCAACAGACAATTTTTTAAAATGCCATCCTTCCAGGTATCCCATCAGCTCACTAGTTACAGGTACCTCCTTGTCTTGCATTGGGACTGTTCTATAGATTCAAGATTGTTTTCAGGCCGCCAGAGTGTCACCTTGTTGTTCTTACATGAAGGATATTTGAGTTGCCTCACAGCTCCTTAGGGCATCCACTTCCAAATTCATTATTTCAGTCACCACCATCTGATGTTCAGATGTATGGTGAACTCTACCATGGGGAAGTTGATATGGCCTTGAATGGGGGCATATCTGTTGTCTATTCATCTTCTGGTGAAATACAGAAACTCTTATCTTGTCAATACCATGTTAAGTGAGAAAGAGGTATAAATGTCCATTGCACAGTGCATTATCATAAAGCTTCTTTCCAAAAAAAGTATAAAGCTGAAATTTTGGACACAGTTCAGGGAAGAAATACCATCAAACACAAATGTATGAATACATTTTGATGAATTGTCTCCATGGACAAAAGGAGGAATACTGCCTATTGCAGGCTTCTGGAGGCATCTTATTGCAATAATATCAGACAACCAATACAGGATGTCATTCTTCTGCACAACAATACAGAATGCATATTGCAGTATTAACATGCCAAAGTTAGAGACCAACTATTCACCATGAACACCCTCCTTACAGACCAATCTTACCCTTGTGACTTGTCACTTACTTGAAACCATATTCATACTGGCATCAGTTATATGATACTGGGGTAGAGGAGTTATTGCACAACTGGCTGTAAACACACTCTTTTCTTTCAGTGAGGAAGGCAGTAAAATTGCCAGTTCATTGGAAAGAATATTTCAAAATCAAGAGACTACATATAAAGTGATACAATGTTTACTGAATATGCAGTTTATTTTAAAAACTCTGGTTTATATTTGATTTACCTTTGTATGTATGCTGTTCAGTGGCCTTAGTTTTACGTGACCTGTAGTTCTATCTCTATAGTTATGCTAGTACATGCTGTTAATTTACTTTTGTGCTGTATTTTCATGCTAGAATTTGTCATCCAGGATAGCTATAGATTGTTATTTTAGGTTAACTAAATGTCTTAACTTATTATTTTAGGTAAACTGTAATAACCATAAGAGCAACTGCACAGTGTACCTATCAAAAGCACAGTTATGCTTTGCTATAAAACAGGTTTGATAATAAAAATGCATGGCAGTTCCTCTCGAAATGAGTTGTGTAAGGACATGATTTACATGAGGGTTGTTACATCATATAATGCCCCAGATTTTCTCTCAAAATATATTTTCATTAAAATTGCTTAAATTTGGTGGCAGTATAAATTAGTGTTTCTTAAACCTCCACACACTATTTTTCCTCAAATTCTCCATTAATTTGTACAACCTTACACCAGTGTGATACAAGTGCATGTATTCCTTGCCGGTACCAGCTCTTGTTCGGCTCACATTCTTCGCTGCATCAACTATGCTATCACTCTCAAAAGGATTCCCATGCAGAGTACTTTTCAGAGATCCAAAAAGATGGAAGTCTGAGATTGCCAGATCTGGGCTGTAGGAGGATAGGACAAAACTGTCCAACCAATTGAGTGATGTGTTCTTGGGTTCCCTAATCAGCTCAGCCTAACATCAAGACTTTTAATCTCAAGAAATGTTTCTTATAAGCCTGTGCTGACAAGAATACAGTAGAGATGTTATTCCAGCGTGATAATGCTTGCCCTCACACAAGTCTGAGAACCCTAAACTTACAATTCATTTATTCACTATAAAGTACATTAGTTTAGGTTAGGTGTCATTTAGCAATAATACAATGAAAAGCTCTATTATCAAGAACTGTTCAATGCATTTTGAGTATTTGCTTGTTCCATCAGAAACTGTGAAAGTTTGTAGTTTTTCTGCCTTGTAATTCCTCTTTTACTCTATAAATAGTGTTGTCATAGCCATTGTTGGGCTATATTTTGCATGTTCATACCTTTTGCTCAACATTGCCCCCTAAAACTGCTTTCTCAGTTTTCTCCTTTGTTAAGTTGTGTATTGTTAAGCTGTTGAATGAAAATGAATGAAAATAGCCTAAAGTGTCCCTTGAAGGGCAAAGGCCTCCTATCAAATAGGGAAAGCTCATTATTACTAACGTGGTGAGCTACTCCACGTTAGGCGTTGCACATGTATTTTAGTCACTTTTGTTTCATTGTCTGGTACACTATTCAATCACTGTTTACTAATAGCACTGCTTGTTCACTTTCCCTTTTTACTCACTACATAGATGTCTCTTCAGGAATATCCAGGCTTTTCTTTCTATTGCTACTCATGACCATTGCTGACCTATGTGCTCCATGAAGAGGTCTGCCCATCTGTGTCCTGGTCTGCCTTTGTAGCTGCTTGCCTATACAGGGGTCCCACATGGTAGCCTTACAGGTCCATCTGTTGCCTTGTAATCTCACAACGTGGCCTCCCCATTTCCATTTAATTCTGGTGGCTAGTTGTGCCATGTCGTTTGTGATAACTGGTTTATTGTTGCAATAGAGATTCTGCCTTTCAGAGATACACCCAGGATTTTGTGTTGCAAAAGCAGTTACTGGTGCCAAATTTAAATACCCTCATGGGTATCTCAAAAATCTGATTTAAATCCCTATGCAGCTGCGTGGGTGCACTTTGAAGTTTAAAAATTCATAGAAAATCAACCAGTGTAATTTGTTCCCTGAAATTTTGCAATACTAGAAGCATCGACTCACTAATTTTAATGGCATAATATGATGTTGGGTGTGGTAGATCTTAAAGCAGTTCTCCAAATGAAGGGTGGCACATCTTTTGCATTGCCAAGCACTTTAACAAACTTCACAATGCACTCTCACAGCTGTACAGAGATTTAAATTAGATCTGAGGCAGTCACAAGGGAATTTAAATAAGATGCCATTGGGGTGAATACACAAGTCTGGCAGCAGAATGAGTTTAACCCCAGTGACTAATGCTGCTGCCATAGAATTTCTGAATTTCCAAGGCATAATGAGGAGGACATGTCCTACGCTTTTAGCTCTCTGACCTTGTCTGAGATACAGACATAGAAAAACTTCTACTGCCACACAGCTGTGCCAAGCTTTCCATCACTATGCTAACTATCCTTTACAAATCTAAATTTCTAATGATTTGGGTTCCTAGGTCTAACCTGTTACAGTATAATTAAGGGTATTATTACTTGTATTTTCGTTGAAGCTTATAGCTAGCAGGATTGACATAATTTGTGGTAGCAAAGACGGGAATGTCTGGAATGTAGTACATATCACAGTAGAAGAAAGTTCCTTTGTGTTAATGCAGCTCTATCAGTTCAATCTCCCTACTCCTCAATGACAAATTGTTGGTAAGCATTCACTCCATCTTGCACTTACATGACCATCAGCTATTAACTCTTCTAATCACATTGGGTTATTCTTCCGTTATGTTCAAACAGGTGCGTTTTATTTTTTCTTTAAAAAAAAAAAACAAAGAAAATGTTCATTTCCTATCTCTTTAAAGCTTCACAGTTTTGTCAGAGTTAAATTGGAAATAGGACTGTGTGATTAGAGTTTATGCCTCGTGATAGACTGAAGATAGCTATATACAGGTGTAAAGATATAAATTTTACAAGGCTTAGTGGTAGATAGATTTATATCATGTAATCATAGTTTGTTAATAAACCCATGCCCAGAAACTTATACATGCTAGAGCCTCTGAAAAGTGAAGTTGTATGAGGGTGACTATTTATATTTTGTGCCTTGGCAACACTGGTTGTTGTTAGGTCCCATCTCATGTTTCCACTGGAAAGTTTGACATTGTTGACCATAATTTACTTCAGACATTTTGTAAATAGTGTGTTATTTGTGTCGTTTACAGTGACTTGAAGATTGTGTCTCAACAAAGAAATGGAATTAACTAATGAAAATGTTGTGATAATTTATTACGGCTTTCGATGTGGATTATCAAGACAAGAGTGTATCAATCAACTTCCAGTTTTGGAGATGAAGCTCAATCCTTTGCCATTGTGAAACGCTGGTATAACGAATTTAATTGTGGCCACCATTCGCTCACTGACAAAATTTGTGAAGGTTGTCCAAAATCAATTGTGCCAGAAAATATTGATGCTGTACAAAAACTGATAATGCAATGTCGTCATACAACATACTGTGAGATTGAGGCAAATCTAGGCATTAGTTCCACCAGCATATATAAAATATTGCATGATCATTTAGTCGTGAAAAAGGTTTGCTCACGTTGGATCCCACATAATTTGACGAAATCTCAAAAAGATGCTCATGTCAATTGGTGCACAACAATGCTCAATAAATACAATAGCAGTGCTTTAAAGGACGTACATAAGATTGTAATAAATAACGAATCCTGGATCCATGTGTATGAGCCAGAATGTAAACAGCAGTTGACTGTATGCGTGTTTCAAGATGAACCAAATCCGACAAAAGTTGTTCATGCTCGAAGCACTTCAAAACAAATGGTCACCTGTTTTTTTTTTTTTTTTTTTTTTTTTTTTTTTTTCAGAAAAACTGGTCATGTGGCAGCAGTGCATTTAGAGAAACTTAAAATGCTCAATCCTGAATGGTACACAACCGTTTGTTTGCAGGAAGTCTACAGTGAAATAAGGAAAACAAACAAGCACCGTCAGATCGTTCATCTAGACAATGTGAGCGCACACACATCTCATCTAACAATCAACTATTAGAACACTAAAAAGCTCGAATTGATGGGTCATCTGCTCTACAGTCCTGATTTGGCACCCAATGACTTCTTTTTGTTCCTGAACATCAAGAATAAATTGCATGGACAACGATTTTTCGGCAGAAGCCATTGATGCGTTCAAAAAACCATGTTTTGGAGGTGTCTCGAGCAGATTCGAAAAAATGCTATAACAAATGGTTCGAACGCATGCAAAAGTGTGTTGATCAGAAAGGAGAATATTTCAAGAAACAAGCAGTTTTCAATTGCAAATTACTGTTTTTGTATTATTAGGCTCAAAATATAGTCACCCTTGTAGGTATGCTGTGACTCACTTAGTCAAAATTACCTTGTCATGGGGAAGATGCGACTGTTATTATGTCAGTGTAATTAGAAGGCATCTATAAGATGTGTGCAAGATTTAAACCTAATGAGAATGTTACATTTGATGGTGTGCTGTTGTAAGCAAGGAATGTGTATGCTGACAAAGCTGCAAGGGTACACTTGCAAACAGGAACCATTAGTTCTTCCTTGAACTGCTGGCTACTGCTAGCATTGAACAATATTACTAACATGAGAGAGTATCATAGCCATCATGAGCTGGTGGCTAGATCACTTTACTGTTGAAGTGGAGTTGTGTGTACAAAGATAACTGGTATGAAATTATACTTACTGGGTGAAAGACAAGATTGTGCATGCACTTAGCACTGCGACTGCAGGACTGTTAGCTATGCTGTGTTGTCGTAAAAGTGTCATTAATATTTGTTGTTGCTAAATCTATTGCCATTCATATCAGTAGCATTAATATCATAGCCATCTGCAATGCTTAGAGCTTGACTGGCAAAGAAACAACAAAAAATCTGGAATGTAATGAAGCTAGCATCTCAAGTAATGTAGATATCTTGGTAACATCTAGTGTGCTTTTATACTAATATCAGAATATAAAACAATAGTTAAAATCTGAATCTTTGTCCTATGAAAGTAAATGTGTATCTGAGTTAAGTAGCCTATGTTTCACTTCATTTTACCTGCTTTTAGCATGGGAAGTCCCAGAAGTATGCTCTTAGTCAACTACAGTTTGCATTGAATAAATTAATTTGTTGTAGATTATCCAGTTATGTATATACCTTTGGATAACTTTGTACTAATGTAGCAAAGAAAATAAGAAATTATACTTAATATTTGATAGATTAGTCCAAAATTTATAAAAATGTCACTTCAAATTTATGCTTTGGGAAAAAGTAAGAAATTAATTTTTATATGAAGAATCAAATCTCTTAAAAGCTTCAGAATGAGCCACACTTGAGTTTATTTTGTTTGTTTAAAACAGAAATGTCGCCATTTGTATTTATGGTGTGCAGAATATCAGGTGAGTTTTCAATTTATTAAACTTTGAAAATAATCCTTTTTTGTTTGTTTGTTTTTTGTTTTTTTGTTTTTATTTATTATTATTATTACAAGAATGAAATGCTCTTACATCTTTATCATCTTCAATGAAATAAAGTTTAACAACCATGAATGTTAAGTAAATTTTCCAGTTTCACTTTGAATGATTGAGGTGTCAAATCAGGAGGGCAGTCTTGTCTGTTCAACTGGTCTTAAGCTTCTGACACAGTCTAACATGTATAGAAATTGAAAGGTCCTGTAGCTGAACACTGATGTGTTTAGGTCTTCCATTCTATTATGGCCACATTTTCTAACATGTTATGTGCTAACTGTAGATCGTCTAACAGCTGCAGTCATTTAGAGGCTTGTAATGTCACTTAGTCATCCTGGAGAGCAAAATGCAGACTTGTAATTACAATTTGCACACTTTGATCATGTTTTAAGCTGCTGAAGTTTGTAGTAACATTTATACAGCACGCATACATAACTGTTATAAGATTATCAAATATGCCTTTAGCATGTTTGACGGTAAAATTGTGATTGTCTTGGTATGCTGTAATTTGATATCATCTGCCTATTGTATAACATGTTCACAGATGCGTCTAAGGAAACCAACCATAAATGCAAGTTCTTATGCATGCTGCCAAGAAGATGACCCCAGAAGAGGTAGTATGGAAGAGCAAGATGAAGATTTTGACTGGCAGCCTGCTGAAGCATTAATTGATTTAGAACCACAAGAGGAGATCTTTCAGATTTTTCTTCAGGATGGACCAAGTAACACATTTCTGCCAGAACCAGACGACCTTACATTAGTGCATGCAAGAAGAGCCAGCCATGATAATTTTGTTGAAACAAGGTATTGAACCTGTAGCAATATTTTACTTTTTCAATATGCAGTAATTTCAGTATTAATAGCAGATATATAGAACTCTTCAAATGCCGACAAACATAATTTTAGAGGAAGTTCTGCTTTCTCCACCTGAAAGTTAATTTTATTTATAATTTATTTCATTGTATTACTACAAACAAAATTCAGGATACAAATGAAATAATGATGTAAGCCTAAACCTAGACACAAGTTTTACAAGTTAGTTTTACATTTCTTATCTTTCTTATCTCTACACTGAGTTGCTGTGGACCCGGAGACCCAAAAGACTCGTACCCTGAGGTTGCCAAGCTATTGGGTCCTACTTATAGCTTGTCTAATACCAACTATTGTTTAACTTTCTTCTTCACTTTGCTTACTAATTTTCCTCAGCTATTTGGCTCTTACTTTGCCCAAAAAAATTTCTATTTCCATTATATTTTTTCTAGATTTTACACTCGTAAAGTTTTTCTTTTGAATATATTTTGGTAAATTTGACCACTCCTTTTTACCTATCCTTTCTCTAAGCATCTTAGTTTCTTTGCATTCCAAAATTATGTACCAATTATTATCAAGTCACATAAAGAACATTTCTGTAAATCACTCCTTATTCTTAGACCTTTCAATTTCACCACCCCTGTTCTCGCCCATGCAAAGCCTTCTCTTGCTGCTTTGTCACATTTGTCAACATAATTTTCCCTACTCCAGACCATTTTTATTTCTCTGTATGCTCACAATTAACTTTTCAGGATTGAAACTTGCAAATATTTGTCTTTCAATATCTTCCAGTCTTAACCTGATTTCTTCCGAGAAACCATTTTGTAATAATTCCCTGGCTTCCCACATATCCCCAAAACCATTTTTCATCAAGGTTTCCTTTATGTTACTGAGGCAAGTATCTTTTCGATTAAGCCTTTTGGGTACTACCAAATATTAGTTTAAAAGATTATGCTCATATAGATTTGTAATATTAATCCAATATTTCAACACTCTTTCCACAAGTTTTCCTCTAGTTCCACTTCTTCCTAGTTCTGCTTGTGCCATGTCATTGGGTGAAGCTCTTGCCAAGCCCAAAATTTGTTTATGAAAACTTATGGATCATATCCATATTAGCCCACCCTTCCTCCAAACCCCAAATCTCCACTCCATATAGCATTTTTACCTAGACTATTGCCATATAAGCTCTTTCTGTTTTATTTGCATCCCTATCCATACAAGCTTTAATAGCTTTTAATGCAAATTTTCCTTTAGCTAGTACCTTTCTTTTTTGCTCACTCCAACTTCCTGTACTACTTAATCTTATTCCTAGATAATAAAAGTTATTGACTACCTCAACTTTTCTTCCTTGCCCATACCATTTCTCATCTTTCCTTAACTTGTTACCTTTTTAAAATACCATAATTTTTGTTATACTGGCATTAATTCTTACACTCCATTTCTTAAAAAAGTTATTTATTGCTTCAATTGTTTTATCTATTCCTACATTGGATGTAGATCCTACTATTAAATCATCAGCAAATAGCAAACCAGGTATTTCATTATTGTTAATTATTGGCACATGCCTATTCTCCACATTAATTGCCTCAAGAATATCATCTATAAAAGATTAAACAATGCAGGACTTAACTTACAATCTTGTCTTAGACATATATTGTTTTGAATAGTCTTAGTTGCTTTATTATCAGCAATTATTATGCAAAAGTCATTGTCAGTGTATATTTTTTGTAATACTCGTATAAAGCTAGTGCTCATTCCTTTCTTGCCCAATTTGAACTATAGTGCTACTCGATTAATTGTATCAAAGGCCTTTTAAAAAAAATCTGCAAATCACAAGTAATCTCCCTCTCTTTTCTGCTAAATATTTATTTACCATTGTAGTTATCACAAAAATGTTATCTACTGTTCTCTTTGCCTCAAATCTGCTTCGAGATCAGATAGCTTCCTCTCATCATCTGCCAATTGTTGCACTCTTTTTGCCAGAAGCCCAGTGTAAATCTTACCTAAAGCCAATAATAAGCTAATTCCCTTATTTGTTGGGTTGTTCACATCCCCCTTGTTTTTGAATTTTGGCACTACTATTGCTGTTCTCCAACTCCTTGGAACATTACCTCCTTCAAATATTTTGTTTAAGATCCTAACTAGTAGACCTAATCTGCTTTCATTTGCACTCCATGCCTTCCAAAATTCCTCTGGTGTTCCATCTACACCACTTGCTTTGTTCCTTTTTAAACTTTATATTTGCTCTCGTACTTTGTTAATTCCTATCTGGCTGTCTAATTGCTGAATATAATCTATATTCTGTAATTCCCCTAGACTTGTCCTGTTATCTGTTCTGGTCCTAAAAGATTTTTGAAGTAATTGTACCAGACTTTTGGAATTATATTGTTCTCTCTAACTCAACCCGTTTAGGTTCTCTTCACTAAGGATCATATTGTTTTGTATCTTTTATTCTTGCTGCCTCATATATTTTCTGACTCATTTTTCCCCCCATTCCTTCTTTTTAGGTTCCGTAAGATGCTTATATCCCCATCTTTCAATTATAAAATTCTCTTTTTCCTGAAGGTCTCTCGTTTGCCTGCATTTCCTTAACTCCCTTAAAACTCTCTACTTTGCCTACCTACACTCATACCAACCCTTCTTTTTATGGGTTAAATCATCTTTTATTCTCATTTTTGTCCCTGTCTGTTTCACTAACTCCTCTAAGTCTTAATGCCACTTCCTCAGTTCTATGTTATTTTAGCATTACCTGAACACCTATTACCCTTAACCAGTTTGACTGCATTCCTAGCTCTTCAAGATATGCTTCTACTTCAGAATCCCTCAATTTATATTTCTGGATTTTAATTCCTTTTTGCTCAGAAATGTTTTCCTTTTCCTCATTTGTGTACTGAAATACTGCCCTTATTGGGAAGTGATTACTAGAACTAGCTATATTCATCACCTCAAAATCAATAAGATGCTCATCTAAATTTGCTGTATATAGAACATAATCTAGAACACTGTGGCCATTACTGTTCACAAACATATACTCTCCCTTTCCCTTTCACTCCATTACATATCACCAGATTAAACCTCTCACAAAACTCTATTTAGATTCTTTCCTTCACTTTTAATACTTCTATCTTTACTCCTCCTGCTATCCACCTCTCTTGCTTTCCCTGCTAAGTCACATTTAAGGTCAATTAACTGAATTTGGCTTTGCCTAACTTTTGTGTCACCCATTATTATAAATACCTATTTAGTAGTTCCTCCATGTTCTGTCTTAACGTATTAAATAGGTGTGGATCATAGAATTCCAAGGAATTAGGTGGCTTATACACTACTGCAACACATACTTTCCTTCTCCCATAATCCACTTAGAACACGCCACCCTTTTGGGTTTCCTGCACTTCAGATTTCTAAAAATATCTTTCTTTGCCCTCAGAACACTGTTATATACACAAAACATGGCCTAAAAGCTTTTCTATGTTATAGGTGTATGTGCGAACAAGCATCTGTTACATTTCTCATATTTGCAGAAAAATCTCTCTCTCTTACACACACACACGCACCCACTCCCGCTCTCTCACTCTCTGTTCTCGATCTCTTTGCAAAGGCCTTTATAGTTTGGTATTAAACACAGTGGATGAATAATATCGTATTTTCATTCTCACACTTTCGTAAACTCGGTAATCATGTTTTTACACTTCAATTTCGAAATGTTAAGATAGTGGTTCAGGAAATAGCAACTTGCATCTTGACCTTGTGAGACAGAGATAAACTTTAATCAATCTATGAATGAGATGTATCTCGTTATTGGAATTCCATTGAAGCTTGCTCTCAGGAGGCTCCAATAACTCCTGAGACAAAGTGATTTTATCCAACTGACAGTGGGGTACATCTCAAATTATTTTTGTAAGATACCAAGGGCATATCCATTTTATCCACACCACCAATTATCATTGTTAGTTACTTAGTTCAGCAACAGTACACATCAGATTGTCTCAGATATAATGTATTAATTTAAGCCTTCACAGTATTTGTAGAAGATGGAGAGCAAATGAAACAGTATCTCATTTGCTGACTATGAAGTTCTCACAGTTCTTAGAGTTAAATACTTTAATCAGGAAATCATGCAATTGCAAGGTTTTCAAGAAGTGCCTATTAAGAAACTTTTAGACTTTGCAAAGGAGGTGAAGATCTTAGGAAATTAATGAAGGGAAGCACAGTATATCACAACTGATCACAGTGCATAGGGCATTTATTGCCCTCCCTTTCTTCACAAAAAAAAAAAAGAAGCCTTCAAAGTTCCATTTTTCAGTATAATAATTGTAAACATACGAACATGAATATTACTCTTGCATTCATATAAAAAGAGTCAGTTTTTACATAAAGTGTGTGCATTTATGTTACTGCTGCTGGCAATTCTCAATCACTTCTGATTTCGTACATTAAAGGCTTTAAATGTTGGTTTTAAAGACAACAGCACTGAGAGTTAAGATATTAAAGTTTGCACACTTCCTCAGAATAATGCTAACTTCATCTGGTGCCATTGTCATTTAGTTATGTCTTGAACTATATTTTACGGAATTATGCATTTATTTAATTTAATGAAATTTTAATTAGATGTTATACTCGGCATATTCTGGATTTTTGTAAAGGGCATGCTGCATAACTTGATCTTTTTAAATGTAGGTACCTGATAAATAGGAATAGCTTTACACCTATTTCATTGAACTCAGAATAATGCAATTATGAACTTAAAAATTAAAATTATGGATTATTCATTGTAAATAATAAAACTCCGCAACATTGATGCCATTTATGAAATTTCCATGAAGGATGAAGAAATAGTTTATACGTATTTACCACTGGTCGTTATAAAATAATTGGAGCTGAAGTATTTAACTTTATAGAATAGAAAAGAATATTTATTTGTACCAAACCGAACATCTTAAAAAGAATATTTATTTGTACCAAACCGAACATCTTAAAAAGAATATTTATTTGTACCAAACCGAACATCTTACAAAAATGTTAGATACATTTATGTCAAGTCTTAAAGCTGCTTACATTCTAGTACAATTTGAGTGCAATTTTTCTTCCTTTAAGGGCTACATTGTGCCTGGCACCCTGGCCCTTTGGCTTTCAATTAGCCCTTATTCTTTTACTTCCCTTTCCACTTCCCTGGTTCCTACTTTCTCATTCTCCTTTCTCTTGCCCTTTCTGCTCCTTTCCCTTTTTTTTCCCTTTACTTTCCTTAAACAAGTTTCCTTGATAACTCCGCATATCCTTGATTCCTTTTTCTCCCTTAACCAACCAATAATATTTTGTAGCTACCATTTTAATTTGTACCGAACCAAACATCTCACAAAATGTTAGATACATTTATCTTAAGTCTTAAAGCTACTTAAATTCTAGTGCAATTGGAGTCCAATTTTTGTTCCTTTTAAGGGCTACCTTGTGCCTGGCACCCTGGCCCTTTGATTTTCAATTAGCCCTTATACTTTTACTTCCCTTTCCACTTCACTGATTCCTACTTTCTCATTATTCTCCTTTCTCTTGCCCTTTCTGCTCCTCCCCCCCCCTTCTTTTTTTTTTTTTTTTTTTACTTTCCTTAACCATTTCTCATTGATTTTCCTTTAACTCTCCCATATCCTCAATTCTTTTTTCTCCCTTAACCATTAATATTTTTATAGCTGCCATTTCCTCACTCATTTTGTCCCATTTTGAATCCCAAGCATCATGTCTCTACTTCTCTAACTCTTTACATTCTACCATGTAATGTATCTTATTCTCCTTTTTTCCACATTGACACGTGCTCCTGATTCACTTCCTCTTAACTCTCCTAGGAACATTGCCCGTTCTCACACATGCTAGACCTTCCCTTTCCTGTCTGCTACATGTCTCAACATAACCTTCTCTCCTTCAATCTCTCTTAATTTTTCTATATAAACTTATAAGGACTGTTTATTTTCAAGGCTTCCCCAGACGTCTTGTTTTTCTATATCTTCTATCCCATTTCTCACTACTTCCCAAAGTCTGTTATAATTTTTTCTTTCTAGTGCCAAATGTCTTGCATTCCTATCTTTTGCAACTCTCTTCCTGTCTCTGCCCACCAGCCATTCTTATTTGAAATCATCTGTTTATTCACACAAATTTTTAGTATATCTTTATCTTCTCTTTAAAGGCAGCGCTACCAATATTTAAAAATTATTTCCATAATTATTCCTTTCATCCCTGTTGTTCCCAATTCTACCAATGCTACATTCCTTAGTGCTAACTTCATTAATCCCAAAAGCTGTTTGTAAAATAATCTGTATATTTAATCTACTTTATTGCCTAATTCTGAAGCCCCCCATATTTGTACTGCATACAGCATTTTTATTCTACCAATACTTCATACATCCTTTCAAAAAAGCAGCCCTGCATTTTGCCATTACCTTCCTCCCATGTGCTTCCGATCCACCATTATTACTTAATCTTACTCCTAGATAATCAAGCTCTTTTACTACCTGTAACTGTTGTCTATTCGGAAACGATCGTTCAGCTTTTCTTAGTTTCTTTTCTTCTTCTTTTTCTTTTTAATTGGAAAGTATTAACTTTTGATTTATTTACATTTACTAGAATACCCCATTCTATACAGAATTTCTGTATTTCAATAATTGCTCTTGTCAAGCTTATTACAGTTATGGCTCCTACCATTAGGTTATCCGCATACCGCAATCCTAGTATCTCCTTGCACTGCCCATTACTTTCCCTAACTCTTTCCAATGTATCATCTATAAATAAATTAAACATGATAGGACCTAGTTTACATCCTTGCCTTAAACCTATGGTTTTTTCAGTCATTTCCATAATTCTGTTTCGATCACATCTTATACAACATTTTATGCCCTCATATTTTTGTAATTCCCTCAATAAAGTCATCATTTACCCCTTTTCGTAATTACCACTCTAATGCTTTTCTGTTAATAGTGTCAAGTGCCTTTATTGGTTATTTTGACCAATCCTTGGTCAGTCCAGTGGAGGTAGGTGCTTACTACTTAAGAAGTTTGACATCCTCATTCACTACTTTAGTCAATCCTTGGTCAGTCCAGTTGGGGTGGAGATCAGACAATGACATGCATGTATGTACATATTTGTGTTGGTGGGATGGAGAATGCTTTAGCTTGGTGTGGTAAATGCCAATGATAGTTCTCACTGTTGAGTGTTGACCAAACATACATGAATTGTATTTTAACTTTCCGTTTGCAATAAAGAAACAGAAAGTGCAACAAATAACCAACAGTGAAGAACTAAAATGCTTGAAGAAGTAGATTGCAATCCAAATATCAAACGTGTGGATATAGCAAGGAAGTTAAACATTCCTCCATCAACCTTGCACACGATTGTTAGTAAACATAAACTGATTGAAACTGCTTTTGAAGAAGGGAAAAATGCTAAAAGAAAATGTAATCACCCTGGCCAGTTTCCAGAATTAGATGTTCTACTAAAGTGGTTTACACAAGCAAGAGGTTCAAATGTACCAATAGACGGTACTGTGGCTCGAACTCAGGCGACACATTTAGCACAAAAGATGTGACTGGATGATTTCAAAGCGTCCAATTGACTGTGATTTCTAAACGTCCAATTGACTGTGATTTCAAAACGTCCAATGTCTGGATTAGAAGATTCAAGAATCGACATGGCTTAGTTTACAGGTGTATCCGAGGTGAGGCTGCTGCCCTAGATAATGACATTACACTGTGTGAAAATATAGAAATGTGGAAAAATACAACGCTTCCATCAATTTTGAAAGACTTTAGCCCTGACAGTGTTTATAATGGATGAAACGCAACTATTTTTTTATCTTTTGCCAGACAAAGCCCTAGATTTTGAGGGCACTAAGTGTCACGGCAGGAAACTTAACAAGGAGAGGACTACAGTTTTGTTGTGCTGTAATGAAAACGGAATGGAGAAATTGGTTCCGATAGTTATTGGAAAAGCACACAGTCCATGATGCTTCAAGAATGTGCGATCTTTTCCATGTATGTACACTTCAAACACAAAAGCCTGGATAACTTCTCTACGATATTTGAAAATTTCTTATGAGCATGGGACGCAAGATGGGCATAAGAAGCAGGAAAATTGCATTCTTCATTGATCAGTGTGCTGCTCATCTACCAATTGTTTCAAATTTAAGAAACATAAAGATCATTTTCCTCCCAGCAAACTGCACAAGTAAGCCACAACCTTTAGATCAAGGCATAATTTGGTGCATGAAGCAAACGTATCGGAAGAAGCTGGTACAGAGAGGGTTGGCTGCACTGAAATCAATGACCAGAAAAATCACCGTCTTAAGATGCCATGCATTTCATTAGGACTGCTTGGGATTCTGTGATGCAAGATACCATTAAGACTAGCTTTAATAAAGCTGGCTTTTGCCGGGTTCTTGGTGATGACATCACTCTGGAAGATGAGTTTTCTGAGAGTGAAGAATGACACCAAATAGTAAATGGTGCCAGTATGCCTTTTGAGACATATGTAAACATTGACAGTGAAATTCCAGTGTGTGAAACAGTGACGATAGATGAAATACGTAAAGAAGAAATACATCAGTCGGAGATGAAAGTGATGATGAGCCAGATCCTGAGCCAATTCCTACAGTATCAGAAGCAATGGAGGCAGCGGACGTAGTGAAGCGATGTGTGTAGTTTTGAAATTGATGACGATGTAAAGGCTTTACTTAACAAGATGGACTGTAAAATTTCGGCATTAAAACCAGCAAAGCAATCCATCATAGACATGTATTTCAAACCAGTGTAAATAGTGACCATATTTCACATCTGTTTGAGAGGTAAGATGTATTATTAAATTTTATTATATAATTATATTCTTAAATTGCAGATTTTGTATTTTTGTTGACATGTTTTCCTGTCTATGATATCCAAATCCTTGGGTCCCTGCAAAAATGTATCTACTGGCCAAGTGTGAGATTCTATCTTTGGACATTCCTGATGTTGCGGCACATGCAGGCAATGTCTGGCCACCTTTATTCCTTATTCAGTACTTTACTGAATTCTTCTTTTTGGCTTCTTTTTTGCTATTCTTGCATTTTGGTGATGTTATTTCCATGTACTTCAGTAATAATTTATCCTGATCAATTTTGTTTAAACTGCTTACATGCTGATGTAAAGTTGTGATGTAAGTGAGATCAGCTGCCTGCATTCTTTTCTTCCTAGGGCTTTTGGATTCACTGATATGCCTGGTAGCCCGTGTGAACATGCAATAGTTGGCAGTTTCTTGTTCTTGCTGGGCTTCTTAGGTACTTTTACACTTGATATGGACTTCCTACCACCTGGGCACTGAGTTAAATGTATCATTTTCTGAATTGCTTTTATGAACCTCATAAATATGGTGTAACAGACTACTCTTTTACTGCAATCTTGTTCCTGCAAAAGCTGAGCAAAAACAGCATTAATCAGGAGTTACTGTTGTTTGAACCATTCATTTTTATTGTTGCCTCTGGCAGGGAGCACTTGCCAATGGTTGACTTCCCTACAATGTTATTCTCTCTCAGAAGTAAAACGAATTTTGCATTTATCAACTTTTACTCTAACTGGCTTAGAGCAAATACCAAATTTTGCAAAAACTTACTGCTTTCAACACCCTATAACCATGGCAAATATTGGCTTTTGTCTAAACCAATTCAACAGGTCATGCATGGCAACAATGTTGATATGTAACTACAAAAATCTGAATTTTTAAAATTTGAGCATTCATTGACTTGTGAAAAAACACTCCTCAATTTTGCCATATTTTCAAGAGCTCCTTCAACTTTACAAAACATTTTCCAGAATTCTCATGGAATTCCATCGATCCCCACTGCCTTGTCTTTTTTTAAACTTCTTATCTGTTGGCTAACTTCTGATATCAATATTTGTTCATCTAGTCTTTCATTTTTTATTCTGCTTTGTGCTGGCTACCTTAATCCAAACTTCATCACTTTCTCCTTCCAATTAGTCTCCCAAAATACTTCAGTCTTTCAGAAAATCTGGTTTCCTACTTCTCTCTTCTTGCTTGTCTTCCTAACTAACTCCTATAATTTTTTACTGGTGTTCCCCCCCGCCCCTCTATAGCTTCATTTACCATTTTTCCTATTTTATCCTGCCACACTTTCCTCTAATAATCTTTATATCCCTATTTGCTAATAAGAAAATTATATCTATCATTTTCTTTTTCTGTTACACTCCATTTTATTTAACCATCTAACCGCCTCTCTCTCTTTTTGCTGATGCATACTCCTCATCAAATCACCTTTATTTTTCTATTTCCCTCTCTGTCTACTTCCTTTCCCACTCTTGCTCTTATTACTATTAATTCCATTAGCTCTAGTGCCTTTTCTAAATTCCCTTCCTTAATAGCAACCTCTATACCACATTCCAAAACTTTTCCTACTGTAGAATTTACGTTTTTCCAAAATGTCTCCCTTTGTTCCTCAATTTAAAGATTCTAATTATTTTTGTTGTAGTACTTCTTGTTCCTTCACCCCTTGTTCTTTTCCACCTATTTCCAAAATTATCAGGAAATGACTACTATTAACTATCTCATACAGCATTTTGAAATTTACAATATTTTCCTCCATTTCAAAACTACATATATAGTCCTTAACAGTTTGGCCGTTTGCATTTGCAAATGTAAATTCTTCTTCTCTATCCTGTCCTATAGCTCTATTCATATCATTAAATTATTTGTTTCACAGAATTCTAGTAATTTTTTCTGCTCCTTAACACATGTTGTATCTCTGCTTTTCCCTATTAGTAGATCATCTCTTTCCCACCCTCCTGACTTTCAGTTCCTACTAGTCTAACATTTTCATCACCTACTCTTGCATTAAAATCCCCCATCAGTATAAACCCAATATTTGGGAAGCTCTTCCTAATTTCTTCCAATCTATCAAATAAAAGTGAATGTTTCTGGTGGATTGTATACTACTTCTAACCCAACACATTTTTCCCCTTTATTTGTTTAATCCTCTTGCTGCTAAGCCCTTTAAATTGTTTCTACCATAAAATGCAGAGAGTCCATACAATTAACTGTACTATACCAAGCGAAGATTGCCAGTGTCAATCTTATTGACGCAGTGTTTGTGAGACTGTAAACCTATTTTTGAAACACTTTATAGGGATGCACTTTATGCCACTGAAAAGAGGAAACCTTCTACTTTCTAACGGCATGTTTCAAGGAATTTGAGAGGGATCTTTTGTTATTTGAAGGATGGCATTTCCAACTCTTGCCAATTGTGTTTGACTTTGTCCAGTTTAGTTCAATTTTTACTGTGTAAAAGTGAACATGGCAAGTTTTTCTGGGAGTGTTTTTGTGCCAGGGAGGGATGATATATAAAATTGGGGCATATTATGACCATTGTCATGTCAATGCAAATACTCTTAAGCGACAGTGACAGTGATGATTGTGTACCTGAAACACCTCCAGGGTCATCACATGCAAAGAGGTATGTTGATTTAAATGCCCCTCATTACATGAATACTGGCATTGAAGATGATGATGGCAGTGATTACAGTGCTAGCAATAGTGATGCAGAGGAGGACAGCAACAATGAGAGCTTCAAAGAAATTTTTCCTATTAACCATGACCTTGTTACCCAACTTGCTTTTCCTTTTAGTGAACTTCCCGGTCCAAAACATGCCCCACTTCCAACTTCTCCCATTTCTTATTTCAATTTATTTTTCACTTCATCCCTGTTGAGCTTCATTGTTACCAAAACCAACAGATGTGCAGATCAGTTCCTCTCAACTCATGTTCCATCACCAGGATTGAGAAACAAAAGACATGGTGGCAGACAACAATGGACGAGATTAGGACATTCATAATTGTGATTGTGAGTATGGGAACAATCAGAAAACTGTATAGAATCCCACTGGAGCAAATTTGACCACTTTAGCACCCTCTGGTTTGGGAAAATGTTTTCCTGGAATAGATTTCAACTTCTATTAAAATTTTTTCCTCTCATTGACAATAATGAGCTATCTCCCCCTGGCTCCACTGATTATGTTCCTTGTGCAAGATATCAACCCTTACTAAATCATGCAAATAGAATTTTTCGACAACACTACACTCCTCACCAACAGCTTTCAATAAATGAAAGTTTAGTAGGTACAAAATGTCACACACAACTACTTCAGCATATGTATGTCCAGTAAGCATCATCACAAATGGGGGATAAAATTTTGGAATGTTTGTGATTCTGTTTCAAAATATTGTTTAGGTTTTTTCGTATATAAAGGGGCAAAATGATCACACGAATAGTCTGCAGTCAAATCTAATGGACTAGCCTACACTGTTGTAATGAAGCTTCTTCAACTTGGAAATTATTTAAACAAGGGATATCATATTTATACTGACACCTTCTTCACATCAGTCCCCCTCGCTAAATAGGTATACTCATTAGGAACCTATGTCACAGGAACAATACAAAAGAACAGAAAGGGAATACTGGAAACACTCAAAACAAAATTCAAAGCAATTTCAAATAGATATTTTAAGCACGGACCACTGCTGTTAATTGGATCTAAACCAAAGGAATTGCAAAAAAATGAGGTCATTGTTCTCACTACTAATGGAACTGCCACAGTCTCAAGTAAACCCTTCTCCGAGGAGTAATAATCAGCAGCTCACTAAATCAGATGTGATTTCTGCCTCCAATAGTTTCATGAGGAAATTGATTCAAACGTCATAATACTGTATTTTTATCTAGATGAGCAAAGAACTCTCATATATTGGAAAAAGGTAGCATTTAATATTATTTCACAAATTATGTTAAATGCATATTTATTATATTGCAAAAATATTACGAGGAAGAAAATGAACAGATTTCAATTTTAATCTGCAATAATTGAAACTGTAAGCTCTCATTGGTTTCTGAAAATAGGAGAAATGGCTAGGGATACAACTAATAATTCTCCTTCTCCATCATATGTTGTATAATTATTGCCAAAGAAGCAGGAACGCCAGTGTACTATGTGTTACACTCCAGAGCAAAGACAAAGATTCCATACAGTGTGCGTAAAATGTGAAAAGGGATTACATCCCAAGTGCATCAGTTTACATAAGTGCTCTAAATAAAGACAAAATTAGTGATTCAAAACTAAATAATATCAGTATAATTAATTCAATTTTTTATAAATGTAGTGCTAGTGCTTTTTTTTTACGGCTAAGTGTTTAACTGCACCGAAACTTATTTTGGTTAATTAATGTTTTATTTTTAATTTTCTGATGACCAGATGTGATTAATTATAATTAATTTTTGTGTATATGTGTAAACTGAAAATTGCAAGATCCAAGGTGTAGTGTTAAAATTAGCACGGGAAAACCATGACTATAACAGAAGAGTTTATAATTTGATGCAAAAAACACTAAAACCATCGATACTGATGAGTTATATTTTGTATATTTTCATATAACATAAAATAGCTTTAAAGGTATGTTTATACCTATTTTATTTATAATTGAATATGTTTTATTGTCTAAATATCATTCCAGCTATTTCGATATAAATGTGTGATATTTCATCTCAAAGTACAATACAAAAATTAGTATTCTTTGTTGTAATTAAATATGCGCTAGATTTTGATTCACTATTCAATAATTAACCTAGTTAATAGATTATTGAAGAGAAATTTATCTGGGAAAACCCATTTTTTAGATCATCATTCTAGCTTTAAAATTACATTTGTTATGAATTTTTTTCTGAATACCAGCATTTCGAGATATAGAAGTCCAGTATTTTTCACCTCTACTGCCACATTTGAACTTGGCAGTTAAACGCCAGGCAAGTACTGTTAATCTGATCGATGCATGGCAGCAAGAGGGTTAATAACACTCCATAAAACTTGACATGTGTTTTCTTCTGTTAGCACTGTGTCTGCATATTTCTCTATCGTTTTTTAGCAAAAATCTGTCTATCCCTCCCAAAGCTCTACCTTTATCATGTATCTTACTTGCAATTTTCCTTATACACTAGTCTTTTAGCTCTGTTGTTTCCTTTCTTCTACCCATGTCTCTGCCACTCTAATATCCATTGTGTTTAACACCTTTTGGATTTCTCCACTGCATACCTTACTTTTTAATCCTACATTCCAGAACATCCATTCTCCAATCCCTATCTCAAATTTGAACTTGCCACAAATTTAAATTTCTATATTGTGTTTCCTTGGGCTCGTCACCCCTTCTCTTTCCCTTTCTCTCCTTATTTGTATTGCATTGTACCTTCCAGAGACACTACTTTTAAGCCTTGCGCTTCCTTTAAAGCACTAACTTGTATAATTTCCCATATAATTTGACCTGATTTTGCTCCACTGACACATTTCACAATCTCTGAATCTCACTTCATTGCTCTCTCCAATGATCCCCCTCTAATTTCTTCTCTCTCCTCCCTCTGGCTCAGTCTTGGTGTTGACATCACTTGCAATCCTACTGCCCCTTCAAGTTCCACCTCTACCACATTCCCAGTTGCCTCTCCTTCCCCTCCATTGGGCCATAGTAATCCCTCTCATTTGATTTGGTTCCGTCCAGATGATATTTCCTTTTGTTGGTCAGTACATTGACTCCCTCGTTCTTCTTACTATTCTTCACCATTACAAAACTGCTGATGTCTGTATATTCCTGGGCAGTCAGTTCTCCTTGCATTCAAGCTCCATTTCTCTCTTTCCATGTATAGTTGAAGTCCTTTCAAATATGCTTTACGTCCCTCTGATCTAGCTTCTTTCATTTTTGTGGGTTGTGCTTTTCTCAAACTCCAAGATTTTTGTCTCTATCATCCTTTACTCCAAATATTACCATGTTTTAATCTGCATTGTCCCACTTCACAATTTTTCTTCATTATGTCCATTCTCTTCCTGCATTCTTCTAATTCTTGGTACAGTCCTCAGCATTTTCAAAGCTCCTTTTATTTTCTCTATATTGTTGTCCATTTTCGTACCTAACCATTCCTCCATTGCCTTTAGCTCAGATAACTGATTGGTGATGTGAAAAAGAAATGTGAGTTGTCTCTAGAGTGGAGCATGTGAATTAACAGAATGAAATGACATCAGCTTGTATTTGGTGTGAATAAAACCTCTTGCTGAGTTGGATATCACAACTCTGTCAGCTCAGGTGTATTGAGTGTCTGATAACCCTACCCACACAGCTGAATCGTCAGTTTGATGGTAATGTTGATTTAAAATGGTAAGTTATGGTCCATGACTGGCAGTTCTTGTGCAAGTTGTTTGTTTCACTGCTGTGGATTAAATACTGCAGAAATAGATTCCTCAGAAAATTCTGATTTCCAGTTGGAATTTGTAAATTTGATAAAGAGATCCTATGGTGTTGTCTAGGGCAGAACTGCCAGATGTTAAGAAACAAAAATGCCAGGGTTTAACTGTGTGCAGTCACTGCAAAGTTTAACCTAACGTTCAGTGAGCAGAAGATTTCCAAGAAGGTGCAAGATATGAAAACAAGGTTTAAGGCTAAGACGGATTAAAAACTAATGGGAAATAAACCAATTAGAGTAGAGCCCCAGTAATTCAAGCTAATTGGGGCTGGGGCTACCTCAAATTACAAAAAACTTGGATTATACGGAAATATCACTAAATCAATGGGTAAATTATGAATAAATGTTTAATGAGCGCAATAATGGTTAAAAAAATAAATAAAAAACAATTTAGTACATACGTGTGTTATATGTACATATATGGGCACACATTTCCAAGTTGCAAAAATATGAGTTACATTTTAAAGAAGCTGTCCAAAGTCCTTTGCTTTAAAATAGAACCTCGTTTTTTAGCAGCAGTGTCGCGCCATCTTCTAAGAAGCATGGTGTCAGTTGGAGTAGCCTCTGCTTGCTGCTCGATATAACGCAATGTCACTTCTAGCACTGCCAAACCCTCGGTGTGAGTGAACACTGTTACAATTTCTTCAGGCAATTCCTCGTCACCACTGTCTTCTGCGGGTTCACTAACCATTTCAACAGTTGCAAGATCGGTCACTTCAAATTGTTCATCCTTTCTGAAACCTCACTCGCATTCGCATTTTCACATCCAGCAAGCTTTTTCCAGTGGTAGATCATTTTTGTCTGTACTGTTAGTATCCATTTCATTCCATAAACTCTGGTTCCAAGAATTTTTAGCATCTCTGCCTTTATTTCAGACCATGAATCAAAGCCTCCAGTTTCACATTCAATGCCACAAATTTTCTCTTACTCCACTCATTGTAATGTATGAATTAAAACATTAAGAAAAACACATTTATGAGTGCTGTCCCAGAAGTACCCGACCTAACAAAGAAAAAACAAAAATTTTGAGAAAAAACATCTTTATTACTCTACATAGTTTCCTTTCAGCTCAATACAATTTTCCCAGCAGTGTTCAATAGCTTCGATACCCTGTTTATACTGAGAACCATCGAGTTCTGGAAAATAGCCATCAACTGCAGACTCCAGCTCTTCACTGTTGGCAAATCTTTTAGCACCAAGCTATTTTTTCAACTTTGGAAATAGAAAATAATCAAAGGGGCTAAATCTGGCGAATAGGGTGCATGAGGAAGCAATTCGAACTTTTAACTCATTGATTTTGGCCATGGCGCTAATGGATGTGTGAACTGGTGCATTGTCTTGATGAAACAAAAGTTTCTTTTCCTCTAAATGCAGCTGTTTTTGCTTGATTTCATCATTCAAATGCTGCAATAAGTTTGCATAATACTCGCCATTGATTGCTTTTCCTTTTTGAGAAGATAATCAATGAAAATTATTCCACATACATTCCAAAAAACTGACACCATGACCTTGCCTGCAAATGGAACTGTCTCTCCTTCTTTGGAGCCGATTCTCCCCTTTCAATCCACTGCTTTGACTGTTCCTTCATCTCAGGTGTGAACTGATGGACCCATGTTTCATCCATGGTTATAATTGACACAAAAACTCAGCTGTATTGCAGCAAAACATTCAACTGAAGCATCTTCACGATGCTGCTTTTGTTCCATTGTGAGTAAACGCTGCATCCATCTTGCGCATAGCTTTCTCATGCCTAAATTTTCAGTCAGTATTCAATATACAGCACTTTTTGAAATGCCTACGATGTCTGCTAGCTCGCACACTCAGTCGACGGTCATCCAATATCATTTTGTGGATTTTTCTCACAATTTCTGGTGTGGTCACCTCATTTGGTCGACCACTGCAATGTTCGTCTTGGCAGCTCCTATGGCCTCGCTTAAACTCTGTCACACAATATTTTACTGTTTTAAACAAAGGAGCAGACTCCCCCAGAGTAGAATCTAGTTCAACTTTAATATTAGTAGGACTAAAACCTTTCAAATGAAAGTATTGTATCACATAACGATGACCAGTTTTATCCATGTTCACAAATTTGCTGAGAGCATTCACTATTGATGGCTGCCAAACAGTTACTAAATGACATAGCATCATCAAACTTCAGACTTAAGCTTTATAAGGTTGGTACTTTCTATCACAGTTATTTGTTTGAAACAACAACCACTATCTTATACATCAGGTCGGATACTTCTGGGATTGCCCTTGTACATATGCACATACGTACAACACTAAAATTAACGTGACACAGGTGGGCTCACTACAGCACAGATGTTAGCACACAACCATCTACATACAATAATAATCAGCCTATCTTGTAAGATGTGTATTTTTACTTAAGTGTATTTTAATGACCACAGTAGCTGAGTGGGAACAACAATAGGGGTAACAACAAGGATGGTATGCACTGTACAACTGATTGTCAGGCGGTCCTAATTAGTGAAGGATCGACAAAGAAAGAGCAAGCGCACTCCTCGAAACCTAATGGTATTTGTCCATCTGTAATAGAAATGCATTAGCAGTCTGAGGCCAAGGTTATTTCTGTGTATTATGAACGAAAACCCTAAGTGGGACAGTTTTATGTATTATACGTGGAAAATTGAAAGAAAGTTCAAAATGTAACACATTCGGAAGTGTGTAAAATGTACATGCGGACAACGTACAAAAATGGGAGTTTACTCTGATTTTATGCAAAATTTTAATTTTCTTAAGACCAGCTTGAATTGCCGGGGCTCTACTGTATTTTGAAAGACTGGGAGAAGAATATCTTTGCGGCCATGCAAGGAGAGCCACATCTGCCAGTGAGTAGATTGACAGGTAAGAAAATATAAATTATGTTGCCACAATATTTATTTCGATGTACATAAACCCATATATGTTTACAGAGTACTTCCAAGCTAATTTTTAAATTTTAATTGTTTCAGGACAGAAATCTGCAGGTGTTACTTCCACTCCTGTCACTGCAAGAATGATGGCTGTAAGTCTGGTTCTTACAGAGTAATCCTATCAGCTGATTAAGAAAATGCAGCTGCAGCTTTCACTACTAATCTTCAGAAATCTACTCCCACTACAACAGGTCCTCCTACAAAGAAAAATTATATGGAGCCAGAACAATTCAGGCATATGACAACTAGTGAACGACAAAGGTATGCTCTGATTAAGCAAATTCAAGTCTTGGACATGCAGCACAAATTACAACTACAACGTGAAAGTGAAAAAGGAAGTGAAGTGATTTGAAAAAGTGTAATGTGCCAGATGGTACTGAAAATATGAGGTAGGGAGAAACTGAAGTGCATAAAACCCCATGGGACTGCCTTAAAGAGTATTATCAGAACTTTACACACTATCTTTTTGGTATTGTCATTTCTTTCTTTCTTTCTTATTTCCATCTAAATAGACTAATAATTATTAGAAAAATAGTAATAATTTTAATCACAAATAACTATACCCCGTCATTGAAACGTTGCACTTGACAGCTAGCAATTAAATTGGTACACTCGTAAAAAAAAAAAAAAAAAAAAAATGTAAAGCTTTAACCATTAGACTTACTAAACCAATCATAAGGCAGCATTTCGGATGGTCTATGACAAAGCGGAACTGGAAGCGGCTCTGTTGCCAGGTGTAGCTATTTCCAACCACGTGTTTCAGTTTGTGAATCCCTAGCATGTGCGTCGAGTTGTTCTTTGCAAGCTAATATTGTTCATTGTTATTATATTTGTGGTTATTGTTGGTGTGCGTTTATACATATATATTTATTTATTTATCTTTTATATGTATTTCATTCTTATTATTTATACAAGATTTGAAGTGCGACAGTGTCTCAAAAACGATGCCGATCACCGAGTGATGATTCACAAAGTGAAAATCCTTTGCGTCAAGATGTGCCACTTAATAGTCAGGCATTGGAACTGTTAAGAAGGACCCGGGAATTCTTTGAACAGGAAGAGTATATGAAGGTTCATGGGTATCCTCTATTCCTGCTGATAAAGCTGTACAACGAACTGCAGTAGCTCTTGAACTAATAACAAGAACTGTTATTTACAAGGGAGTGAAACTCCAAGAGAAAGAGGACAAATTCCTGAACCATCTGGAATGCAGTGTGAGTGAAAATAACTTTGTTATGGCAGCATATAATTTATTTTATTTCTCCTCATTGTAGCAGGCATGTTTGCAGTGTTTATGCTGAGTTATTTTCAATTAGCAATAATAATAATAATAATAATAATAATACAAAATAGTTATTATTCAATGACGTTTGCTACTTACGTACACTTTTTGTATGCGGCTTAGACACGATAAAAAGGAGAGCAATCAGCTGTTGTTTACTAACCACTCTGGCAATGTCGCAACCACAATATAGCCACTGTTATGCGAAGCCACACGAACTGTCAAGTGCAAAGATTCAATGGCGGGGGTGTAGGATGAGATTGAAAAGATTGATGATTGAAGAGATGATGAGATTGAAGTGATGCATTAAATCAGGAGTTATTTAGCATAATATCAAACTCAAATCCTTTGTAAAGAATTTATAGTAAAGCCTGCATTTAAAATATGTAGTCACCTGTATACTTATATGCTTGTTAGTAACAATAAAGTAATTATTTATATGGAGAAGTGTTTTATGTAATGGCTAATTAACTGTCAGGTTTTTGTATTCCATGTATAGATGCTGCTCTTTTGTTTCACCTCTGCTGCCCATGCTGTCTTGTCACAATTCCCATTTTGAATCTTCCCTCATCTTCATCATTATGCTACTTGTCCCCAAGTTCAAAATCTTTGTCACCGAGCTTTATGGCTTCATTGTGAAGTATGAAACAACTTAAAAATTACACTTGGTATTTTTTCAATGGCTAGGCGAATCTTGTTTTGTAATATAGTAAAGCATTGTTTCATTTGTCCAAAACACCTTTCTATAATAACTCCCTTTTTAACGCAGATGTTATAAGCTCTCTGCTTTGGAGTTTGTGGGTCCTAGAGAGGTGGCATAAGCCAAGGTGCTACTCCATAGTCTGTATCATCAATTAAGAGCGTATCAGCATCTTGCATTACCATCACTATAAATATCCAAGTTTCTCCAGATTCTGGAGTCATGTATCCAGGCCATGTAGCATCGTTCGCAGGTGAACTCCTCTGCTGCGTCACAAGTTGCCTGAACATTAATACTAGGTGCACCGTTTCTGTTGGTATATTCATTCCATTACACTTTGTTTCTTAATTATGTGGGTACAATCAATAGCCCAAGGAAATGCAAGGGGTTCTTTCCACTGCATCTGTGAATTTCACATGTCAGCAACAAAAGTTGGAAATTTAACCCACTGATCAGCCTTTCTTTTCACTGCTTCCAGCACCTGTGAAAATGTTTTCGTCACTGTGCTCGTGTTTATGCTGGTCTTTTCCAACATCAATTTGAAAACCCAGGTCACTCAAATATCACAAGAATGTATTCATTCTTGCTCACCTGATAATACATCATCCTGTTTTTCTTGATATTCACCAAGGAATATCGAAAAAAATGCCAACCATTCAACATTTTCTGAATTAAACCTGTAAAGCAATTTGTAGTCCTCTATGCGACTTTTTCTGTCATTTGTGCAGTTTTCTTTTGTACTTTCTTGGCATATACTGCACCATTCTACTCACAACTGAAGTCACCTACCGTGGTACCTTAGAAAAACTCTACTCCAAGAAGCAAGTGCGAGTTGCTTTTTATTCACACAAACTAGCACCTTCCACTCGCTGACTGAGGGCATCTTATCTTCCACTCATGGGCACAGAGTCAAAGCTCTGGTTACATGTTTTTATTCACATCAAATTGAGTCAAATGCAAGTTTTGAGTCTCACCGTAACTTTATTCACACCACCCATTAGTTCTGCTTTAAAATATCTGCAATACTTGATCCAGTGGTGTCGGGCCCAGGTTCAGCTCTACTCCAATTATCAACAAGACAGACATCACCAGTACTAGCCAAATTTGTGGTGTTAAAATTAGTGTACTTTTTTACTCAACATTTTTGTCTTCCTAAAGCTCCCTATTCTTACATGGTAAACCTGTAGTTCCACTCCCATCTTCGTACTTTTGCCAACCTCTGTGTTAACACGTCTGCACTCTCCACTGCTGACACCGGACTCTTTTAATTTTATGTTGGATTAAATTATGAAATCATATGTGCCTATATGCAAAATAAAATCCAAAAGAACTTCTATGAACTTCATTATACGAGGGCAAATCAAAAGCCTTTGCCCCTATTTTTTTCTGGTAACATAAGATACATATAGTCAACTAAACATGTAAATATTATTTCTTGTACCTTTCACTAATTTCCCACATAGTCCCCGTACCGGTTCAGACATTTGTCCCATCGCAGCACTAATTTTGCAATGCCGCTGCGGTAGAAGTCGGCCGTCTGACTACGGAACCACTGTCGCACTGTTGTCTTGACTTCGTTGTCACAAGTGAATCGCTGTCCTGCCAGGAACTTCTTCAGTGGACTGAAAAGATGGAAATCACTGGAGGCAAGATCCGGGCTTTATGGTGGATGCTCTAGAAACTCCCAGTGAAAGTTCCTTAGCTTGCAGACCGTCTTGTTTGCCACATGTGGTCTCGCAATGTCGTGGAGGATGATCACGTCAACATCGAGAATCCCGCGGCGTCTCTTTCTGATCGCAGCCTGCAGAAGTGACAGTGTGGAACAATATCTGTCAGCATTGATGGTGGCACCTCGCAGCATGAAATCCAGCAAGAGCGGTCCACGGCAATCCCAGAATGCCGTTAACATCACTTTGTGAACAGATGGCGCAGTACAGAATTTCTTTTTCACAGGAGACTGCAGATGTTACCACACCATACTCTGCTGTTTTGATTCCGGCATGTAATGCAGTACGTACGTTTCATTGCCAGTAACAATGCGATCCAGGAAATTGTCACCCTCCTCGGCATATCGTTCAGATGATTAAAAGAAGCAATCATTCGCTTACCTTTCATCACATCATACAACTGCTTAGGAACCCATTGACATGAAACCTTCCTGTACCCTAAGCACTCTTGAATATGTCAAAAGCACTCTAAAAAGAAATGTCGAGCTCCTGAGCAATGTCTGTGATGCACATGCGCCACTCTGCTTTCTCCATCGCATCCGCGCGGGCAATATTGTCATCAATCACTGATACACGCAGTCTCCCCGCATGCTCATTGTCATGCAGATTTGCACAGCCATTTTCGAACTCAGAACCCACCATCTCACACTTCTCAAAGCAAGACACCTTTCCCCATATGATGGTTGCATTTCCCTGTGGATCTCGATGGACATTCGTCCCTTACTCCATAGAAAATGAATCACACTTCGTTGCTCGTAAGCCGTGGACGTGTTAAGCTTACCTGCCATTTTGAATGCACTGACAGCAGCTGGAAACTCTATGAGGACTGGCCCATGAAAAGTCCACTACTTCGAATGTATTGTTGATTTTTGTTTTACATTCGTAATTTGGCCGGAAAAAAAATAGGAGCAAAGACTTTTTGATTTGCCCTCGTATTGCAGTTTATTTAAGTGTGAATTCTGCTCTTCTGTTTTGAGCAATAAACACCTTTATGACATTGTTATGATATAAGGCAGTGGTTTCAAAAGCAGCTACTTTGCAGTGGAAAATATTCCAAGGAAGATCAATCTTTCCTGTGATAAGGTTGCTGTGACACTATGATGTATTCTTCTTGCTGCTGAAAATGATCCCTCTACTGATGCAGTAGTGGCCAGTATAGACAGAATTAAACAAGCTAACTTGTATGTTTCACCCAAAATGTTATGAATATTATTGTTTTTTATGTATGGTACCAGTTCATGGACAAACTTATTTTCAAAATCAGGGGAAGAATAGCAATTGGCTCATTTCTTAACTTAACAAGTCAAAAAACTTATTATACGAACTGGTATTGAGTTTTTTAACAGGGTGTCAGGAAAATTAAACGAGGAAAATTTGGCTACATTCAGAAGACCATAAATTCCAATAGTACCAAATATTCGATTTAATATGTTATCTGTGATTTGAAAGTATATAACTGCCGATTTCCTTTTGGCTAAATTGTCATACTGTTGCCCTCGTTTGTGTCACTTTTGCCCGCATTAGGTCTTTCTTTTGCCCACCTAAATTAGGAATAAGGAAGTGAAAAAGCAATGAAATTACTTACCTTAGGAGTGATTTTAGAACATGATGTGGTCTCTCCAATATCTAGTACCCACCTACCCACCCGTTTTAAGTGTTTTATTTATATAGGCAAATAGCGTTAGGAAGAAAACAAACGTAGCCATTTTTCCATGCAAAGTGGGTACTGCCAACCTAAATAATCAGTGAAATGCACTGAATATGCGATGTGCTGTTGTTTTGTGAACGTGAATCATTGGAGTTTTAGACGCGCAGATCCCTGGGCTACGCTCTGTCGTCGCTTCGCAGTTGCGGCCTATTGGCCGCAACTTGCTGCACTCCTCTCCTTCTAAAAATCATCCCTCGGCTACGCTTTGAGGCTGAGTATCTTACTGGCTTCGGTGGCATTATTCATATATTGGCAGCGTTACGTTAGAGCAGCGTAAGACCTAATGCGGGCAAAAGTGACACAAACGAGGGAAACAGTATGACAATTTACCCTTCCTTTTTTGTTAGCACACAACCTTTTTGTAGGAGGTTCATCTGTTTCTTGTGGGTTGGAATTTTCCCATGCTTCTTCAAAACAATTTCTTTGTGAAGAAAGCTGTTAAAGTCTTGAAATTTCTTTATTACAGTATTCAGTATCAAGGGTTTCCTTTTGAACTGCATTGAAAAGTGGTCTGAATGGCAAAATATTCTTGAGGAAACCTCCACAAGAAAACAGTTCTTGACATTTGACAAAAAATTAATAAATCCATGGACTTGTGATATACACAAAGAATCCCAATCTTCACAGTTTGCCATAATGTGTCAACAAACATTATTAACTCATTCCATGAATTCTGTTCATGAGACTTGAACAGAAATTCCATTGGGTAGGAGCTGCCCTGGTATTGTTTTCTTTATGAACTGTTTAAGGGCACAAGTTGCATTTGCTGATTTAATTGCAAGTGCCTTCTTGTTCACCCGAACGTTGAAAGTTGTAGACTGTCTGTAATATGCATAAGAGATTTTTCATGCCTTGTAATAGAAATTGACAACACATTCAAATTACTAAACTCATGTTTTGTCCACATATTTATTGTGTTAATATAAATAATAGACAGGGCCAACAACTGGATAAACTAGTCAAAGAAGGGGAAGGTTGACCATTTCCAACTACTTCTTGTTTCTCTGAGGATGATTGAAAGCGGAATGGTTTCTTAATGAAATCAATAATGCTTTCTTTATCATTTGTTACAATATTCATATGTAGGCTTAATATTTTATACCATACAATGATACTTGTGTTCAATGGCAAATAAAAAAGCAATAAGACAAAGAAAACATAATGGCAAATAAAAAAGCAATAAGACAAAGAAAACATAAACCAAATAATAAAAATTAAATACATATAAAGTGGTATGATGCACAGTACTGAAGCAAACAACACAAAATGTTTGAACAAAGCTGCAGTCACTTTCCTCACACTCAAGAGCTGTAAGTCTATCGCATCTCGATCTATTTCATGGGTCTACAACAGCTAGAGACGAGCAGAGGGTGAATGCACTAGCAACTGTTTACCCATGTCATAACAAGCATAGCTACTTGCAGCATGCAATGAATGCATTGAGATTACAAGTACAAGCAGGACACAATTTGTGTCACTAGGATCCATTTGTCCTGTATCGTTACTGTTATAATTCAAAATAATAATTATTATAACTATTCCACAATACTTTCTAAAAATTGAATGAAAAATCCAAGCATTCAGTGCATGCAAGGAGAATACACCCCTGGTTATACTTAATACACCTGCTGTTATTTAGTCATTTAAACAGAACTATTTCTCTAAGTGCCTGATACAAATATATGTTAAATACCATTTTTACAACTATATGCACCTGAATTCAAACTTGCCTAAGGTTTTATTTTATTTTTAGTTCACAAGATTTTATTGTTGCTAGACTATTCAATCAATTTTGCATCAAGGTTTCTTTCTTTTGGGAATTCCAAAATCAATCTTCATGCAACAATTTGGTTAAGATACATTTGATGGTTGTGTAAATAAAAATGTTGTTATGCTTTGAAAACTTGGTGAAATCATGCCTGGTCCCTTTAAGTACCTGCGACTGCTGTCTTTTACATGGTTTTAATTTCTTCCATGCAGGCAATAGCAGACTCTCACATATTTAATCAGAGTTCTACTGTTCATTGTCCATTGACTCCCGTGACAATGTGAACTTGCTTGGTTGTCTGAAATGTCTATTACACTTAGCAGTGGACACTTTTCACAACCTGATTGCATACATTTTCTTTTTTCTTGTTGCAAACCAGTTTATACATAAACTCCTTAAATTCAGTCTTCACAGATACTAGTTTCTAGTGCAATATTGAAAGAAGAAACTTTCATGTATAATGCAAGTGCCTAAGTTTTCTTGGATATACGTACATTGGAGAGGTGTGCGAGCAGGGTGTAAAGCCGAAAATGTTGAAAAAATTAACATATATTCCTTGGTTTTAAAACAGGGCATATGCTTCTTTTAGCATCACACCAAATATTTAAACTGAACCTCTTCTTGATACTCTTCTCCTTTGCTTGCTGACACTTAGGCGCTCTCTTTCTGTTAGTTGAACAGTGCTTTCCTATGTTTTTCCATGGTGAATCAGGTAATACTTCAGTATGTTCTCTGCTCTTTTCCTAATACTGTGTGCTGCTGAATGCTGGTGTAGGAGTTGTATTGTAAAATATTTTCCTTCAAACATATTGCAGCTTGTCTCTCATTTGTTTAGTTTCTTTGTACATCCTGTTTTTAGTCTTATCTTCCTATTAAGCTTTTGCGGGTTTAGCCTTCTCCTTAATCTTAACCATATTTTTCCATGCTTCATAGTGTCCTTGCTCTCTGATAGTGTTTGTGTTCAACTTGTCTTTGTACTAGTATATTTACCATGCTAATAAGGCATAAACATAAGCTTCTGCACTCATAAATGTGTCCCCAGCAGCTGCTTGCACTGTGACAAAGCATGTAAAACTGCATGTGCAGAATTGTCACAGTGCCACTGAAGAAAAACCACTGACTTCACATGAAAATGAATGAATGGTTTTATTTCATCTTTTTCATATTACAGGTAAGAGTATAATAAACACTATTCTGCATGGAATTGCTATTATATAACCCTATACAACTCCCTGGTTATTTGTGTATACTGGACTCTGCCCTTATGTTATACTCTTATCCTTTTATGCCATGTTTTTTCTTTCTTTTCTTTCTTTTTTTTCCCTTTCTTTCTTACTTACCAATTATTTTGGCCATACTTTGTATCATTCAAATTCACCCTCCCCTTAATAATCTTTTCCACCATTTTTCTCTTACATTATATAGTTACTAAAAATCCTTTCAGGAACATTTCTCTGTTATTTAAAAAAGTGTAAACTCTTAATTTTTGTCTCTAAATCAGCCCACTCTTTGTTCCAAACTAGTTCTCCCTATACTTTGTTATAAGGTGCATATCTATATCTATGATTACACATAATAGGCAAAATTCCTTATTTGCTTTTAATCCACTCAGCCACATTGCCCCTATTCTTGCCCATGGTAAATCCTTCCCTTTCTATTTTACTACAGATATCAATATACCTTTCTCTATTCCATTCCTGCTCATGGTTTCTATAGTACCTTAGAGCAGGGGTTCTGAACCTGGCACGTGAGTTACTGCCGGGTGGTATGTAAACCTTTGCACTGAAACAAAAGTGTGAGTCAGAAATTAGTTAAATTTGTAAAGTAAAAGCTTTTGTGATTTCAAGTTTTGAGTACTGCAGTACCAGTATCAGGAATATATTTCTGTTGAAGTTTATTGATCATTCAGTGTATTTTAACCTTTGAAAAATCAATGTTTAAGACATTTCTTAGAAAAATCCATTGAATAGGAATAGATTGAGCAGTTTTTTTCTCCAATAAATGTGTAATTCTAAACACAAGAATCAAGAAATAACTAAATAAATCCCTCAGGTTGTTATAGATGTAGAGAAATTTGGATATTGACCCTTGTACCAATCGCGCATTTCCCTCATAAAACTTTCTCACTGATGCATCTAATATCCTGCATTGAATATAATGGTGCATCACTGGAAAGCCCTTGCCTTAGAATATCCTTATCTTCTTAAGCTACCAAATATTTCCTGCTCACTGTCATCAATCCTTAGTTTCTCTTTATTCCGTGCTCCTCGCCTACTGATTACGTACTCATCTATGCTACCCATTCTAATTTCTTGTACTTATCTTCTGTGTTTGAACTAACCAGCTATCAATCCACTTTGCCTTTCTGTGCCTTCAAACAAACTTTTACAGTATTTCCTTCTAATTATAGAATTCTGTGCCAGTATAGGTATATGCATTTTACCACCAAACCTTTCCTCTCAACACTTCTCAACTCAGGTAAGGCTGCTGCATTAGGGGCTGCTCTAGGTAATCCTAATACCATTTTGCAGATCAAAATATTGTATCTAATAAATATTTCCACTCCATACATCTGAATAAATTTTGTTAAGCTACTTTATTTTCATAACTGTTATTTTCTTCAAGCTTGTTCTTATGAGTAAGATACTCGTAGAGCAACTAGTTTTTCCCTTTCCTAATACATTTTTCTTCTGCTCTATCTGCTATTGTTTTTCTTAATCAAATTCCTAAGTAATCATATTTCTTCACTGCTTAATTTCATTAACCTCGAACCAGTGAATCTCATCTCTGCTAAGCTTGTTCAGCAGATTTTTTTTGTGGGTTTTTTAACAGGATTCTTTTGTGTGTATGTTTGCTTACTTTAAGCCCCATTCTATACAGTATCTCTCACTTGCTTCTAATGCTTTCATGCAAAATGCAATCCTGGGATGTCTATGTTACTGATTGTTGGACAAATGCATACCACAGCAAAAAGTTTCCTGAGGTGTCTGGTTGGTATGCTGTCATATATATATATATATATATATATATATATATATATATATATATATATATATATATATGTACTGCAGACTTCTTCAGGGCACATCCCACCATGTGCTGCAGTCTGTTTGGTTTTGTAGGGTTCACAGGTAGAAGCCAGGCTTTGATTGGCCTGCTGCTTGGCCAATCTGGAGGAAGGCAAAAAGCTTGGGTTTCTTCAAGGCTCATGCTGCAAAGTTTGTGCCTAGAGCATCTGGCATTTTTCTGAGGGGCCCATGCTCTGGACCTTTTTCTTGCAATGCCTTGTATGGTGGTTTGCCATACTTTGCTTATTGAAGTTCCACTGTCGCCACTGAGATTGTGTTGTCCATTGTTTACTTCCAGAACATCTTTCATTTCTCTCAATTGCCACTGTGTTCCCAAGTTACAACTCTTGACTAATCATGATTGTTTAGTTCCTGCTGTATACAAGGTTAAGACTGACTTTGCACTGCTTGCAGTAACCCATATTTTTTTAATGCATTCCTCTACCATTTAGCTGGTCTCATGTGTACACTTGTCCGGTCTCTTGTGTACACTTGTCCGTAGCTACATGGCATTTCATATATGCCTGTTGTGTGGAATGGTAGGAACCAGACTTTAATGGATGTAAGCTTATCTGTGGTTGCTTAGCTGGCTTTTACACTGGCTAAACATAGTCTTTTCACAGTATCTTCCCTGCTTTGTCCATTACTACTAGTATACATGAGAACACAGCCACCTCATTGTCTTCTTAGGAACAATGTGTTGGCTTCGTTCCATGGTTTTTAATGTTTAGTTTATTGCAATAGACATTAGCAGATGAGTTGATGTTAACTGAATGCCATTTTGCAGTAATGCAAATTTGAGGTTGGCTTCAGATGCATCTATGAATAGCCTGCGCTCCTCAGAGATGCATGTAATGTTTAAAGCCTCCATTAAACCACATTTGTCCCTATAAAATACAAAATCACCTCAGAAAAATATTTCCCCAATGGAAAAATGACATTTTCAATCTTTCACAAAACAGTTGCACTGTCTAAGCCCTTCTAATCCCTCTGCCTTGGCATTTGAAAGTATCAGGTCTCACACTAGAACATTTAATTCACCCTGGCTAATCTTTTGTCTGTAAGGTAATTTAACTTCAGGAACAAAGTCAAGATCTAAAGACATGGATAGCTGCGAATTACACAACTCGTCTGATTCTATTACTGGTACAAGTGGTGTAATGTCAGGAAGCTGATCACAGTTGAGCATTAGATGGGTAACATGAGGTATATCGTATAGATAATGGTTTTCTTTTCCCTATTTAACATACCTTGAATTGGTTGAATCATATAAAATATCAAACAACAGAGAGGTTCTTGTGCTTGAACCAAATCATGGGCAAAGGCATCAATTGTCTTCGTTGTTCAGTCAGTCCAGAAGACCAGTGCAGCAGTTTTGTGCTAGTGATGTGGAGCACAACTTCTATTCTGATCTTCTAATCCACAAAATATTTCAAAACCAAGCAGTTTGTAAACTACCCTTATCAGTGGGGTGATATTTCTCCACTGTGAAACAAGCGTTACTTGCCCACAGATGTAATAGAAACTTTTAGAGTTATTATGTACTTATGAGATATTATCAAACATTAACCCCTTCAGTCTCCAGGTTCATTATAATGGACATTGACTTATGAGTAAAAGTAGGTACAATATGAGGAAAAGTTTGCAAAAAAATATGAAGAAATACAAGGAAAAATGGGTACCAAACATGAACTTAATATTTCAGTGCCAAATATCCTTGTCTCTAAAATGTTTAGAGCAAGCTTATATCATTATTTAACAAACAAGCCTTTGTAGATTACATTCATCCATGTTCGATAATATCATAGTTACCAATGAAATGCATAATATCATGTTGATTTTATGGCTTTTAGATGAGGAAAGAACCTGAGAAAATGGAATAAATTACTGGTAACTTTCACTGGACTTAACAATAGTTAAATTATGTAATGTAATGTAATGTAATATTTATTTCATCATTATTACAATAATACAAATAAAGCTTACATCTAAAACTTATGTCTAGTGCACCAGTTTTCTAGCTCCCCCATATTTAGCCCCTAGGCTGTATATATGGGATAAAGCTACTATACCATCTCTCCACTTTACAAACTACCTCTCGTTCAGCTGTACCTTTCTTAAGCTCCTTATCCACTTATCCCTTGTGTTGCCTAAAAATGTCCCCATCATTTTAATTATTTCTACTTTTGTGCTTCCCAACATTCTTAATGCTACTGCTTCTTTGTTTAACTTGTCCCATTTTTTATTCCATATAACCTCTCTCCACCTTTTAACCTTATCACATTCTATTAAACAATGAAAAGTACTACCCGATTCATCACACATAATACATCTCCCCGAGCCATTATATCCATTCCTTTTTAAAAATATTACTCCTGTGCGCATCCACGCAAGACCTATTCTACCAAATTGATTACATATATCTACATACTTCTCCCTTCCCCAATCTCTTTTAACTGATTTATACAAGATCAATGACCTTTTATCCTCAAAACTAGCCCATATCTCTTGTTTCTCGATATCTTCCACCCTCAATCTCACTTCTTTCCAAAACCCACTATTATTATATTTATCTAATAGGAAAATATTCCTCATGCCAATTTCTTTTAGGACATTTCCCATCTCCCCTAACCAACACTCTTCTCCTAGGACAGCTTTTTGAAACTGTATACACTCTTTTAATATATTATTATCTTCTAAATTTAAACATCTATACCAATACTTCAATATTCTTTCCACTATTATACCTTTTCTCCCTACCCTTCCTAGCTCTGCCAGTGCCACGCCCCTTGGTGAACTCTTGGGTAAACCCAAAACTTCTTTACAAAACATTCTATGGACTATATCGATCTTAATCCATCCCTTTGCCACCCCCCATATTTCTATTCCATATAACATTTTTGACTCTACTACAGCTTCATATAGCCTTTCCAACCAGTTCATTGTTAGCGTGGGTGTTTTGCACAAGCAAACTCTAACAGCTTTCATCGCTAGCTTTCCTTTCAATTGTGCATATTTAGCTTGTGCTTCCCACTTCCCGTTGCTTGAGAATCTAATGCCCAAGTAATCAAATTCTTTTACCACCTCTATTTGCTCTCCATTTATATACCATTTTTCCTCTCTTTTTAATTTAGTTAAATTATGCTATAAGTAGCTTCACAATATTTTCTGGCAAAAGATGGCATTTCCTTAATATTTTTTTTACAACAAAAACCATGACTACACAGTGTGTGATGTATTTGGAGCATATTTTTGTCATGCTACATTCAATAGCTTAATATTTGCTGATATTTCACTGCACTTAGCTTCAAACTCCTTAGCAACTTGCCAGAGAGAATCATGAATCCTTTTTCGGCAGTAAACCAAATTTGCTTTTATATGTATCCCTGGAATTTCAGCCAATTTTTCCCTTAAACCTTGTAAATACGAGGGTCACTCTAAACTTCTGAGAATGAACAACAATGAATTGTGGTAAGCCAAAGCAGGTCTTCCTAACTTTTGTTTGAAGTTCAGATAGTAACATGTGCAAGTCTGGGTGCACTAACTATGTGCAGCATCAACACTTCTGGTGTTGCTATGCCATATGCTAAAATGGATCTCAAGTGAGAGCATTTCCATGCAATAATTTTCTATGGCTTTAAGGTCAGTTTAGAGGAAGAGAATGCCTTGAAAGACTGCATTGGACATTTGGGGATATTTGCCCTTTGCAATCCAGGATTTATCAATGGTTTGCAGAGTTTAGAAGAGGAAGGGATTCCCTTGAAAATGAGGGCCATACAGGACAGCTGGCTGCAGCAACAACGGATGAAAATATGATGAAAGCAGAGCACATGTTGTGGGAAGATCATTGTTGCACGTTTCAGATTGCAGAAGCCCTGAATATTGGATCAGCAGCAGTGAACACCATCCATAAAGAAAAACTTCATGTAAGGAAGCTCTGTAGTCACTGAATCACCCACCACCTCATAAATGAGCAGAAATGGGTACTTATGCAATGGTGCCAGGAAATGGTAGAAAAATTTGATAGGGGGAGATCCTAAAATGCATTTAACATTGTAACAGGTGATGTAAGCTGGTTATGTCAGTATGATCAAGAAACTAAGCGACAGTCTTCAGTGTGAATTTTCCCAGGAGAGGTTCCCCCAACAAAAGTGAGGCAAGTAAGAAGTGTTGGGAAGAAACGGTCTGTTCATTCTTCTCAGCTAGTGGCCATATTGTAACAATTCCTCTTCAGGGACAAAAGACTATCACTGCCATATGGTACACTACAAAATAATCTGCCTTAAGTCTTCAATGGACTGAGAACAAAGCATCCTAAAACTGGTCTGTGTGAAATTTTGTTGCACTATGACAGTGCCTCTGCCCACTCTGCACTAGAAATAACTTATTTCTGCTAGAGTCAAATATTTGTACCATCCTCCCTACATCAAAATCTGGCCCCATGAAACTTTTTTCCCGAAAAAATTCAAGATCAAGATTTGAATCATCTGAAGCTGCAGTAGCTGCTTACTACTGTGTGGTCCAAATCCCTTGGCATTTTGTGACAACCAATATGGAGAGACTGTGCAGTTGCCAAACTTCACTCTGTTTTACTTTGTCAGAATGTTGCATGTGTGTTATAAATGCCATGGCAATGTTCACTTAAAAACTACAAGAAAACAAGAAGAGACACAATAATGGAAATATAATACACAAATAGAGAAATAAAAACTGTACCTTTCTATGCATCCTTTGTTATTCAAGTGGCACGGCTAATGGCATTTCCTGACTACCCACTAGTTCAATATTTGCATTCGGATCATTATTGCAATAATAGGCCAACAATAAATGTAACGAAGTCGAGAATGACGATGCATTGTGACATAAGATAGGAATGATAAATTTTAATGCAGTTATCGGTGAACTACAGAACAATTTTGCACTCGAATCTAATGCGCACCACAACTTTGAATACCTACTGTATTTGGATAAAAAAGGTGTTCATTAGATTCACGAAAATATGATGCAATAACAATTTTAAGCTTGTGGCACAGTCCTTTTTTTAGCGAATAAATATTTGGTGAACATGGTTACTAACACTGTGATCAACGTGTCAGTGGTAAATAACACTCTTCTGCTTGGCTGCAACAAATATAGGTGGCTTTGAACAAACCAGTCAATTGCTGTGAAATCAATGCATATTTTGCCAATTAACGTATTAATTTAGAATTTTATATTTTTGTAACATTGTAGAGACTGAGCAGTTTCGATTGGTGTGCTACTCTTAGTCCAGACTTTCAAGATTAATGTGTAAATTCATGTACAGCTTCAAATTATATAGAGAGAGAGAGTTAGAGAGTTTAATTTAAAATTATTTGTAATTATACTATAGTCCGTTACTGCTTCCCCCTGCAGTGCACATAACCTTTCCATCTACTTTAAAACAAAACTCAATCACTCAGATGTGAACTCCAATTTTAGGCACTTTTGGTGACTACAAAAATAATGTAGAAAAGTACCCTAGATCACCATGGATCACGAAGCAACAAATGAATTCCACAACAAATTCAAGTTTATTGTAATAGATGACACATGTTTTGGGCCATTTATTGGTCTAAATAGGGGTAGTCACTGTTGCATCTGACGGGAATTTTAAAGAGCAGCTTGAGTTTTTCATGGGCAAGTGTGCTTTGGTTTTAGGTTGTTTTATTACTGAATATTTTGTTGAAAATACATCAAAGAACTTTCTTGGAAATTATACACTACAAGCAAAATTAACGCTATTCCCAAAGCAGTAAAATATTTGCAGCCCCTTCAGAAAGACAGTGCACGTTCTACTCTTTGGCGTGCATGAACTTGTTAAATATTATTTTCTCACCCACCTGCAAGGTAAAGTATGCTGTTGCCAAGCTTCTCTGCATTTCAAAGCATTTTTCTATAAATCTGTGAAAGATACAACACTGCTTGTAGGTAAACTTTTTCAATATACCCATCGAGATCTATCTATGATTTAAAAAATGACAGCAATTCTCCCATATATAAGAAAATGTTTAATGCCTGAATTGAAATCTACGTACTGCATATCATAAAAATGTCTTTTACCCATAGCACTATAAGCCATGGTTTAGGATATGAAATTTCATGTTCTCCTGTCTCTTGCTAATGAATCAACATGAAGCAAAATGTGATTCTGAGAAAATCTTAACTTTGGAAAACTCTCTCTTAATACAGCTGTGCATTTCAGTGGTGTTTTAGTTTAAAGGTATTAGCAACGTAAGCAAACAAATAAATAAAAATATGAATTCAATTATTTTTCCTTTTATTCTTTCCTCTTTTTTCCTTGCATCCCAATTACTATTTATTTTATGGGCCCAACATATCCTTACTGCAGACATGCAGGATCTCATTGATGATTCCAACTTGGCTAACTTCTAACATTGAAATCCTGCAGAGATTTTCAGTGCTTAGCCAGCTGAGCTATAATCCTGAGAGCAGGTAGCAGAAGTTTTTAAGGGCACTAACATTTATAATATGACAAATTTGGAAAACCAGTTTTATTCTGAAGTAAATCGGATCTGAAGGGGTTAAATTATTATAAATGTGCTGTTGTTTGAATTTATACCACATAAACTTTTAATAAAAAGATAAAGGCTAACAAAACCAAAGAGAGAGAACATAAATTCACATCTACACTAATCAGTGCTTCAAGCATATGTACACTGTGGTTCGAACAATTTCTTCAACCTGTCTCTTCCTTAAAGTAACCAACTTGCGATAACTGCATTTAAAGATGTTAATCTGAATGCTAAACATTCCTAAATAATTGTCCTACAATTATGGAGCCTTCAGTATTTATAAATACCAGCTATGCAGCATTACTTTTCAGATAAGCTCCAACTGTTGATTTTTAACAGTATTTCCATGTCAATAAATACAAATTAAATAAAAAATCATATATGTCAATAAGCTTGCAATTTTGTTTTTCGATCAGTATTTCTAGTTTAAAGAAAGCACTAGTGGTAATCTCATGTGTACACCTAAGATATCTCTTAAATACAAAATCTTGGAGCAGTATTGTGTATGTATGCTAATACACTGATCTTAATTTTATGTTTTTCTCTGTGCAGAAACAAAGAAGATAACAACCAGGAAAACCCAAAGTCAGTGGTAACTGTTGAAAATACTTCAGTAAATGCAAGCCCAACAGCAGAATGTAGCAGTAGTACTATGCAGGAAATTTCAGGCACAATTAAACAGGAACCTGAAGAAGCTGAAGAGCAGGAAATTGAGATGACTTGGCTTATGCAGTCAGCAGATCAGGAAGAAGATGCCTTGGATATAAGTAAAGTAAAAACAGAACCTGTGCCACTTTCACTTGCAGTGATAAAACAGGAACAATCAGAACCAGCAGCAGTTTCTGTAATGAACATTAACAATGCAGATGTAAAGGAAGAGACGTCAACTAGCTCTACCCAACCACGGACAAGATCAAGAAGAATTAATGTTGAATGCTCCAAGTGCTTCCTTGTGTTTCACAGAGAACTTGAAATTCTGCGTCACCGTTGTATTGGAGTATCACCTTGGTACTGTAAACCTTGCAACAAGTATTACAAAACTAAAGAAACATTTTCAAGACATAAGAAGTACAGTTGTTTCTCAAAAGAGCTTACTTGTGTTGCTTGTGACAATGTATTTCCTAACAGAATACAACTAGCACATCATCAGATGATTCATTTGAGGCTTAAGATTAAACAACTTGATGTTACAAAATTGAATACGTGTAAGACATGCAATCGGACATTCATTTCTAAGGCAAGTTTGAATATGCATGAAAGAAGTCATTTGAATATAAATGAAAGAGACCATTATTTGAGTGGTGAAGAGTCCAAATTTTCGCATATTCTTGCTATTCCTCAGAGCACTGAGACACATTCAGGATTGGCGCACTCCAGCAACAGGAATTTTGTTGATCAGCAGTATGCTAAAGCATCTGGAAAACTAAAAAATGAGTACCATTGCACAGTATGCAAAGCAGTTTTCACAAATCAGAAACTTTTTATTACACATAGCCGTCAACATAGCTTAAAGAATGAATACAAACACAAGAAACAACCAATGATGTTTAAAACTGAAAGGAACAAAGGGCAACAGGAGAGACTTCAACATGCTGCTGTGAAATTGGTTGTCACTGACAAAAAATATTCTTCTGTTGATAGATATGCTTGTATCATTTGCAGAAAGTCATTTGATACGCAAGAAATCTTAGTTGAGCATAAAAAATTGCACACTTCAACAATAACTGCATTTAATACACGTCCATTCTCAGCTTTTACAATGGGAAATGGTACTGTTCCAGTGTCAGGATGGGTCTGCAAGATCTGTGGTTTAGACTGTAGAGAGTCAACGGTTTTATGGAGTCATATGCATGAAAAGCATTCAAGAATGTCTTACAAATGCAGTCATTGTCCAAAAACATTTGATAAATTATGTTCTCTTAAAAGCCATGAGAAAACCCATGAGCCAAAACTAAGATGCACAGCATGTGGAAAGCAGTATTCTACTTTGAAAGCTCTTGCAGCTCATAAACAAAATAAACATGTTTCACCCAGTGCTACGCATTTATGCAGGAAATGTAACATCAAGTTTGACAGCAGATCAGCATTGCTGATTCACGCTAGAAATCATCAAAGTTTACCTAAATTGAAAAATAACTTTACCTCAGTGTCCTCTAAATCTCAGAGTTCACATGCTTGTTCCACATGTGGAAAAACCTTCACCAGATATGATTCATTAAAACGACATGAAAGTATTCATGCAACAGGCAAACATACATTCTATCCATGCTATTTTTGTGGGTTAAAGCTAGTGTCAATACCAAGTTACAAAGCACATACTGAAAGGCACTTCCAGAAAATGGAAAAAACCCAATGCCCAACATGTAAACGGACATACTTTACCCAGGATTTTTCCAAACATTTCTGTGTTAGACGGCAGCATGGTCTCAACACCTCTCAAGCAAGCACTGTTAAGAAATTTAAGTGTGAGCTATGCAATGCAGTATTTGCAACACAACAAGCACGGAACAGCCATATGAGAATTCACAGAAAGAATTGGAAGTACTCGACACAAAGGATGGAAAAAAATACTCCTACATTTAAAAAACTTGTTCACAATTCTGGGAACATTTCATATACAATTTATTGCCCTTTATGCTCTAAAGCCTTTTTGTCTAAAGGAAAACTCCAACATCATGTAAAGCTTCACCATTCAAAAAAATAATTTTAATATAGTGATTGGTTATCCATAGATTTTTTACCAGACATCATAGTTGGTAGGAAATGCATTGAAGAAAATGTTGAGTTCAGGTGTTTTTGATAATTTATCCCATTATTTTATAATACTTATGTATGCTAAAATTATTTAAATGGTTGAACAAGTGTAAAGGTTTCCAGAGGTTTGGGCAGAAATGTGTTAATTCAGAAATATTAGAAAATAGTGTCATTAGCACAAAATATCACACCATATCCACCAGCTCAGAAGCTCTCCAGACCTATGAGAGCAAATGGATACCAAAAGAAGTCCTGGGTTTATGCAGAGTTCTGATGAGAATTCAGTCATAGTGTTGTGCATGGTGTATGTTGCATGTTTGCATTCAGTTAACTGTATCCTATAAACCTTAATCTTAGAATAATTTTAAACTTTAGTAGGCATGGATATCTATAGATTCTGAGTCATGCAGCAATTTTGTAAGAAAAGCTATTGGAGAAAGCATTATGTGGTTTATTAGCCAATTGTTTGTCATAGTAGTTATACTTGTTGTAATTTTTCAAAATCAAATATGTGTAAGTGTTTCAAGTAGCCCAGGCAGTGATGTATTAGCTTAGAATTTTGTTTAAAATTATCTTTTTAATACAAAACATTGTGCAGTAAATCCACCAGCTCTAAAGTGCTTGAGATTGAGGACAGATGCTGAAAGCAGTCTTGGAGATAGCAAAGTATTCTGGAAGGATTCAAGTCCATTATGTTGTACAGTGTACTAAGGTATCTTTGTGTAAACTTGAGTTGCTAAATATTTCAAGTTTAACCACAGAATAGGTTAATGCTTAAACAGCCATGGATATCCATAGATTCCAAACGTTCCAGAATATTTGGATGAAAAGGCATATCAGAAAATGTTTAGCTGTTTAATACTTACGTCACACAATTTGTCACATTATCTTAGAGTGGTTGTCATTGTCATTTAAACAAACATGTTTAAACCCTTAAAGTGTAGACAGCAAACAATTTCACACGGAAATTTTAAAAATTGTTACTAACAAAATATTCTATGATTTAATTACCAGCTCAAGAGTACTTTGGACTCGAAGGGAGGCAGGCCAGTAGATAAAAGTATTCTGACAAGGGAAGTATCAGTGATAACATTAAATGAAATTTCACTGACAATGTATATGTTGTAAGAACATCATGCACCAACAGTCAACTACAAGTTGAAAGCAGAGATTTTTTCTAGTATGTACATTGAAAAAGCAGAAAGGGCTCATTCTGTTATAAACTTCCTTGCAAATTAGGAATATTTACCTTTCTGGTTGTAAGCAAAAATTATTTTTCTTGATCTCTCTTTCCCCTCCTCAGACAAAAGAATAGGAAACAATTGTAATTTCTCTTGAAGTGACACAGCGAGCTCGATATAGTGAAATTGATTCTTTATGTCTAAAAATGCAAGAGATAACCTTAGCAGCTTCAGGATTATTTTGTATCAGTCAAATCACAAACTTACTCATTTCCTTTTCTTTTAAGTTTATTTCACTCAAGAAAGAAATAACTGTTTTGTGAAAATAAGTCATGCAAATATGAGAACATTCATGGCTTCTTTCTCAAGAGAGCATATTGCAACTGACTTTGAAGAAGGAATCTAAAAGGAGGATGTGGGAGAGTGAGTAGACACCAAGCTGATGAATATGGCAATTCCTGCAGCTTAACTGTTGCTTTTGGCATGCATGAGTATCACATGAACAATTGAGAATTTGGGTGCTATACCTAATAGTATAAATAGTAACATCAAGTTTGGAGAAATATTAACTAGAAATTTTAAACTTGAAATTGCATAAATTGTGGAATAAGGTTTTGAGAAGTATTAAAGTTTTAAATTTGAATGAGAGTAAGGAAATGGGTATATAGATAAAAATGCTTTAATCCTTTGGAAAATATAATAGCAAAATAAATTTATTCATATTAGCATGACAAAGTACACCTGCATTAAAAATAATATAATTATTAAAAACAAAAATAACTGTTGTTGCATACATCATACTTGTATTCTAGAATTCTTTGACATTAAACTCTTTATAGTGGTGCCAGGAGTCATTGATTGTAGCTGTGTGCTTCTGTAATTCAGGGTGCTGGTTTGAAGTGCTCTCCTCTTCTCATTGTTGACCTAAATTGCCTATACTTGCCTCTCGGTTAGGGTAATTAGAAATGAATAAAGCCATGTGTTACTACTGAAAAAACAACTTAACTAAATTTCTAGTCAGTTACATATTTTATTTATCTGGACCACTTTGCAATTCTCCATTAACTCCCAGCAACCTTGTCAATATCTAAGTTGAATCTACACTGAGTTCACATGCTTCCCACCCACACAGACTGATGTGAAGTGGACATCATGAAGATCAGAATTGAAAGCACACTTCTCAGAATTGCCCAACTTTTATACTCTGGCAGACTGACCTAACTTTTCCAGTATAATGTATAACATATTATCCTATTTTTTACTCTATTTCATGTCTTAAGAAACTAAAATCAATCATGTAATTTTCTCTGGCCAAACTTGACTATTTTGGGAATTTCAAGTTATCTCTGTCACTTTTTAATATCACCTATCGTATTTGCTCCAGTCACTTTTCATTCCCCCTCTGCTTTTCTGTCTCTTATTCAGCGTAATCACCGGAAATGGGTTTCTGCCAGCTACCTACATGATCCAGCTGCTAATTGCCTTTCTCTGTTAGCCAGCTTTCTTACCCTTTACAATATTTAGTTCTGCATGGATATATAATATTCTTACATTATTTATTTACACAATTGAAGACCTGAGAAAAATTAGTGGATTATGAACCAAAAGTCATCTTTACAGGAGAGCAAAAACAAGATTTTTATTCATTTTAATTTCATTGCCATTGAGTTTCCTACATGACGCTTGCTTTTATGTTAAACTGGAGATATATTTTAATTCAACTAGGAAAATATAGTGAAATATAAAGTATGAATGCAACAAACAAACAAAAAAAATGTAAAACAGTAAAATTTTTACTTTGTAAAAAGCACTAAATGGTTTTTTAACTCAAATTCACTGTCTTTCGTTCATTTCAAATCAATTTCTTGCAATACTGGCTAGTAAATACAAAAGAACAAAACAATAATTTATCACAAAAGTATGATATGTTTATAAATAAACAGTATGATACTCCTTATTCTATTCACCACAGTCTTTAAACTCAGATTGCGTGCCTGCATTGTTACTTCCATCTTCATCCATAATGATGTTTTCTTGGTCCTGAAAGAATGCATTCTAAAACAGTCTTCTAGTATATGGGGTATAATCAATCTGAGCTTTTAAGTCTTTAGTTCAGTATGATTTACTGTTTTCGCCTTTTATTTTTTTCCCTCAAGAGTTTTATTGTGCTTCCCAGGCTTGCTAATCTTGAATGTATTGTATTCTAGGAGTGATGAGTGAGTTATTCGATATTTCACTAGAAGAGGGTCTTCTTTGTCTATTCTTATTTCCGTCACCTCTCTCATTTTATATGTTCTCGATGTTATGTTATATGCTCTTGATCTGTGAAACACTACGCTGCTAAGATCTTGAAAATGTATAATATTATCTGGTGTCATTAACACAACATGAGAACCTAAACTCTTGCCATTCTGATCATATCAGTCCAATCTGCAGGTTCATTAATCTTGTTCATGTTTTTTCTCTTAGCTTTCTTGATGTGGCTAAAGTCGTGGTTACACAGTAAAAAAGTGGGACCTGATGAAGGAATGATGACAAATGGCATCAACAAACTTCCTTTGGAAGAGAAAGGACCATAATGGAATCACATAAAGGTTTTTAATTCTGTGCAGCCACCAGACCAAAAAATAAGCTCTTTCATAGGAAGCTTGCCTGCATTTTTCATGATTTTCATTACCAAATAAAGGGATGGACAGATTTCATTACTCTCCCTTTTACCATGCGATTCAGTCTAAACAACCGCATAAGCTTCATTGTTTGAACAGACGTGGTTGCATTCATTGTATACTGGCATCTATAAAATGTGGCCCGTAATGGAACGGAGCTGTTTATGTTGCTACTGACAAAATCTAGCCCCATACCTACCAGTATGACCCCCCCCCCTTTTTAAGGATAATAATTTCTAACCACTGTATTGGCAGGATATTTCACCTCCCCCAAAGTAGGTATGGCCAAATTGCCAAAAGGTAACATTACAACTTAAATCTTATGTTTTTATGCTACACTACCATTTTCATAGGTCTGGTTTTCTTATTGCCATTTAGTAGTGGCAGTAACTTAACCTTGTCTCTATGTTGCTAAATAAAGCTCTCATACATGCTAATGTTATAGCTGTTGTTCAGTTTAACCACACATGCAAATAATTCTTCACCCCTCCTCTAGAATTGTAGCGAAACTTTTTCATAGAGGTGGTATCTGAATCACCCCTTCATTTCACATAGATTATAAACATTATTTATTGGTTAGTTTTTATACACATGAATTGTTTTTCAGGCCAGTCACACAGAGAACTGATACTGGCTGGGTGGGTGGAGTCAAAAGTTGGATACCCAAAGGTGGAAACCTTACAGAGGAAAAAACACTACAGCGATTTAAGGGAATGGATCACCTTTTATGCACATCAGTGTGCACCCAAAGTTGTCGGGTAAAATGCCTGGGAATGACTTAGATAGGGAATCAGTAAGGTTTGCTGGAGATCAAAAGTAATGGTTTCCGTAGTACTTAAGGGATTCTGTGATAGTTTGATATCTTGCTTCAAATTTTCATAAGCTTTGTCAGATTTTCTAATATGCAGCTCTTTTTGTCAAACAATTTTGTTCCTTGCTTCATCACTGAGGTCAGAATTAGTGAGAGAACAAGCCAGTTTATCTCAGACCCCACATGTGTCACTTCTGGGTGCACCAAAACTTAGTCATACATAAAAATATCTGTAAAGCCCTCCTTCACATGATCAGCTGGATGTTCCTCTGCATGTAGTGAATACATTTTACTTGAGCCAAGATGTGGGGCAAGATATTTTCTGTCTGGATTACTTGCTCTGGAATAGTGGCTCTGTTCACAAGGAAAGCTGTTAATAGAATACAATATTTATTTGTACCAAATGTCATACAAAGAATGTTAATTACATTTATTTCAGCCTTAAAATTACTTATGTTCTAGTACAAATTTGGTCCGTTGTTTCTTCCATTTTAAGGGCTACTTTGTGCCTGGCTCCCTGGCCTTTTGGCTTTCAGTTTGCCCTCTTTAACAAATACACTTATCCCTCTCACAGCTCTACCTTTATTATGTAATTTGCTTGCATTTTTCCTCATATACATAAGTCTTTTAGCCCTATTGTCTTCTTTCCATCCATGTTTCTGCCACTCTTATCATCCTTTGTATTTCTCCACTGCCTACCTTACATTTTATTCCTTCCACATTCCAGAACAATCACTTTTAGCTCCAGTCCTATCTTGAATGTAATCTTTCCACAATTTATATTTCTCCAACTTCTTTCTATATCTTGTTTCTCTTGGGATCACCACCGCTTCTCCCTCCCTTTCTCCTCTTATTTGTATCTCACTGCACCCTTCCACAGAAACTATTTTTAAGTCATTTCTTTTCGCCAAATCTTGCACGTTCTTTAAATCCCTCACTTGTAAAATTTCCCTGCTTATAATTTGACTTGATTTTGCCCCACTGACACCTTCCACAAACTTGGAAACATTCTTCATAACTCCTGCCACTGCTCCCCCACTTCTTTCTTCTCTTTCCTCCCTCCAGTATGGTCTTGGTGTTGCCATTGTTTGCAACTTTTCCCCTCCATTGACCATTGACATTGCCGAGCTGTTAATATGTTGATGGACAGCTGCTTTCTGTTCAGCAGGTATAACCTTCTCTATATGTCATCCCCTATTATCTAACACTAGATTTGGATCATTTGCAGCTACTGCTTTTAAAATGTTTTCCAATCTACTCTCAGGTAAACAAAATAATTTCAGGAAAGCCTTCTTGCAAAGTTTCACACTAGCCACATATTCTGTCACAGAATAGTATAGACTGTTCGGTTCTTTTGATTGGTTTCAGCCCCCCCCCCCAAACATGCTCAGGACATTTTATGTATATTAAGCCCATAAGATATATATTTTGTTTATTATAATCTGCTGCTGATCTATAGTTTTCTTAAATCATTTAGGACTTTGTAATTGTAAGATACAATCATCACTGCAATCTGCAACACTTTGGTCCTTAGATGGTACCATGGTCCCCCATTGATTGGATTGTATTCCAAGAACAAATTTTTTGTTGACTGACATTTCTCTTCCACTTTTCAGGATGTCTCCACTTCTTTTTCCCATTCAGATCTACCTTCAAGGGCTCCATGTTATTAATCTCTACCTCATCTTCCTCTTACATATTTCTCTTTGTAATGCTTCATTCCAGTTTTGTCTTTCTGTTGCTCATTCTCACTATTAGCTATGATATCCACTGCTAGTAATTCTCTTTAATAACAAATAAAAATTGCACATTCCTAAAGATAATATATTCATGTGAAGAACAAAACTTTATAACCTCAAAAGATATATTACTTAACAAGGAGTACAAAAACAAAATACTGTATAATCACATAACATATTTAACAGATTAAAATAAAGTAACCCACAAATTATTTTAAATACGCTGGTAAACGACTCATAATACACAGAAATTGCATAGTAAAAACTCCATTTTGAGAGCACAGCAAACAATTAAATCACATGACTATAATAAGCTGTCATTGGCTGATTTGTTCATAGCCCATTTAAAGTACTCAGAACTTGGCTTTTACCTGACATACAGTACTGTACAAAAACGTTCACAGAATAACACTACTCAGTTTTATAATGTTAGAAGTGGGTTTAAAAGAAAACAAATGACATATTTGAACTCAGCAGACCACAAATAGTAAGGAAATGTCACAAAATGAAATCGTAACTTTTGGTCTATAATCCACCTATTGTTCTCAGATATTCAGTTACTTTTTTAATATAATTTCTTTATAGTTATGTGAGTAATATGTTCCCCCTACATCTTATGTATGATGTAAGCCAAGAGTTTTATATTCTATTAATATTATTAATGGTAACTGTTGCAATAACTAAAGGACTCATTCATTTCTGATGAACTAACCTGTGATTCCTTTTCCGATTCATTATCTAAATCACAAATGACAGTATCGTTAGATTCATTCTCAGACAATTTCCTGAGAATTTAGAAATCCAGTCAGCATTCCCTGTCTTCAAATATTTGGTATTTATATATTTGAAATTTGGTTCAGAGATGTTAACCAACTCATTTCCTTCAAGATTTTAAACGTGCATCTGTAGTCAAAAACTGAAATAGTCACTAAATTGGAGTGTGTGTTTCAGACCCTGATACTGTGTCCTTTTTATGATGTAATGTAATAACATTTTTAATACAGAATTGGTATCCTTTGGCATGTGACACTTAAAACAACCAACAAACAAAAGTGGCTCCCCATAATAAAAGTCTTGAAAGGTTGAGGATTTTGTCTGCAGTCTCATGATTTTTAGATATTGATTAGGGACCTCTATATTTTCCACACACTTCGCTAAGGAAAAACCAAAATTCTTATTGCACTGATTCTATAAATGGCCCCAAATAGGAAATATGTATTGAACTTCAGTTTATAAATACTTTGATAGTCATGCTGAAAATGACTATAAAGAACAAGTTTCTTAACATATTTAAAAGTTTCTAACTGCTGCAGTAAGAAGTGCAAAATTAACACACTGTATTTTTCTTCCACTCAGTTTCAGTGCAGTAATAAAATGAGCAACCATCCTATGGCAATGAATATTGAAAACATATAACTACAAATAACCTCTTATAGATGTGTTCAGTTACATTTAGTTAGAAGTAGAGAAGTTCTGGCTTAGCCATTCCAAAACTGAAACAATTGGCATTTCCCGATACCTCTCCTAAATGTTTCTTTAAATGATCTATACCCCTCCACTTTCTTTTTATTAATACTCTTGATGTGGATCAGCTTGTAAGAGAACCATTCAGTGCAAAAATCACACAACTGATCATAATTGTCTAAAAGAATATACACTAATTTCCTTCCTTCCTATTTAAGACACAGCACTTCATGGAGAGAATTTTCCCCTTACAAGTTGTTCAAACTCTTTTGAAAGGATAGATAGACTCCTCTTTGCTCATGAGTTTTTCCCCTGTAATTTTGTCTGATGCCATGATGTTCGAAATTATGTAACCAACCTTTACTCTCACTAAAGCTTAAATGGTTCTCCATCATTCAGCAGTGGAAAATTCAAGCTTTTTTGCAAAGCATTTCACCATTCCCAAAGAGCAAAATACTATGTAATAAGTGCCAAGCAATTTCAGAGCAAAATACAGGATTGTATAATATTAGTGTTATAATGAGAACCAAGTCACATAGAGGGCCAATTGTTTTTTTTAATTTGCAGGAAATACTCTCTCCTGTTTAATAATAGTCATTATATGGATGAAAATTGTCTTCAATAATTTTAAAAAAAGATAAAATATTTTGAAAAAAAGATTAAAACTTCAAAAAGAATTCATGATAAATCATGCAGAACCTTAGGACACAAAAATTCAGAACAATAAAATGAAAATACACATAGTTCTCCACTAAAACCAGTAAAGTTTTTGGTCTTGTGTCTTAAATTTAAAATACAAGAAATTACTTAATTTAACCACAAACTCTAAAAAGCACCAAAAATAATACACACACATGCATTGAACAAGTAATAATGAAAATAAAATAAAAACTAAAGTGCGTTCATGCAAATTAAGGTAATTTTACAATTCACACATGTGTTGTTGCACACATTTAGGATGGAGTCCATTTTTACAGCCAACATATATTGTTCTTGGTTGCACCTCTGTAAATCATTTTGATAAGCAGACTGATTATTTACGTGTGTAGGAGTGGCTCTGTTATGTTGCATTTACTTCCCTGACGCAAGAAGGTAGATCTTCCTCACATCAATGTCAGAAACAGTCATTTATTTCTGAAAATTCAAAATCACTATCACTTTCCTGTAAAATTTCCTCTGCCTTATTTCAACTCGCAACATAAACTTGAGAAATCATGTTTGGAGTAGATTTTGTGCTTTTGGATCGTAATAAGAGGCCATGAAACACTTCAGAAAACCTTTCTCAATATTGATTATATTGTGACTGTCAATTCTTGCAGAATTTTCTGATCATGATTAGATTGTGATTGGCACTAAAAGGGTTAATGATCACCATAATACATTTCCATACATTAATCCATTGTTAAGCAGCATTTGCACACAAGGTGACACATAAAAACCAAATAAATAATTGAAGGCATGAGGTCAAAAACAATTCATGTCCATTTAGTCTTATTTGGAGAAAAATTATAAAAATCTAATATGTTACAGCCAAATTGGGATATTGATATGAAATTTGTTACAGATATTTTCACATTGTGCACATGAAATTCAAAAATATTCCATGAATATATGATGTTAAAAACACATACCAAACTTTCAAAATCTGAATGGTTTTTGACTAATATGGAACATGAATGTTCTTTTTATCTTATTACATAGTGCGGTATGGGGAATAAATGAAGTTGAATAACTTGAAAGTAATGTTTGCTCTATGTGAATGAAGCTAAAGATTCTTATCTTCCTTAACATAGTTATTCAAGAATAATGGCATTTAATATTACAATTTGAAATAGGATATTCATTCTGCGTTCCAATCTTCGGTATCGCTCCACTTTCATTAGTACCTTCACGTGCAGCCAGACCTTCAAACAAAGCTCTTGCAGTGTGGTTAGGAGGAATAGAGTCTAAATATTTCTGTATATCAGCAGCTTTTGTAGGTTTTATACTGAGTTCTTCACTGTACATTCTCACAGGGTTATTTCGGTAAAGGCTTAGACCTGCTCAATTTGAATGTGTCATTGAGCAATCCAAAACATTATTGATGCCATCACCATATTGCCCTTATATTCAATCACTTTATATTAAGTGACACTCCAGTTTACTTTTCCTCTCACAGAGCAGCATATCTTCTTAAAAATGTGTTGTAAGAAGCCCATAAAGTCCCTTATTTCTTGTTTCATATCAGTGACAGTTACATTGCATGACATCTTTTATTCTTTCGATCCATCTGCTGCCACTATATACACTGTCCTTTTTAATCTTCTATTTATAACAACAAAGTCTCTGTCAGAGGGTAGATACGAATGGCCTCAAGTGGGGTAGAAATGTTAAATTGATGAAAACCTTCCACTTTTTACAAGAATAGCTATGAAGTAGATTACTGCATTGTTTCTGTTCTGACTCTTTCAGGCATCAGAAATTGTGTAACTTTTTTACATATGCAGACATCTACATTGATATGAAGCAGTGTAAAAATGATACTTCATTTGGAGTCTCCTTTCCTTCTAGTTTTGTGTACAAATACACATGTACTCGATTCTTTGAGGCGGCATGTATTCCAAATAGAATACAACCAGAATTGCCAGGAATAAAACGTCTCTCTTATAGGCATTTGTGGGAAGAGTATATTTTGCATGAAGTTCATCATAATGGCTTCGAAATCATTTTCATTTCTGGCTCTCTCGCTGGAAATTTTAAGTTGTTGATAAAACTCTGCTTTTCCCATATGCACTTTTCTTCAGCACAAATCTTTGCACTTAGATTTTCGCAAGTAGAGCAGACATTAACCCTAGGTTTCCCAAAGGAATAACTAAGTTCTTTTAATAATATTAAAGGAAAAATTCATACTTGACAGTGCAACAGTTTACATCTGTTTGGGGCAGAAATACACATGTAGTTTTCTGGTTCATTTTTGGATATTCCATCCACATTTTATGCACTGTAGGTTCACCATGTCAATATTTTTTTTTCCATAATGGCAAACTCTATATGGATAAGACCATATATGTTCTTCAATCCTACAAGCACCTCATCAGGAATACATGGGTGGTTACTATGTTTCCCTGTCATCTGAAGGGCTGAAATTGTCATTTGCTATACAACTCTGCAAATGCTGAAATCTGTTGCCTGTAATTCCATGTAGAGTGATGAATGCCTTCCTATAGATAACATGTTCATTATACGTGGCACATTGTTTATAAATAAAAGTCACATTTTTAGGTTTGCTCACAAGTTTCATTATATAATGCATGCTTTCCGGAGTGTTGTTTTGAAATACCACTAACAAGTCCACAAAAGTAAGTATCCTGGCATTGTTTGTTGTCCATCTCAATGAATGAATTGAGTACTTGATCTTTTTCCGATCCCGAGAACTTAGCACTTCCATTTGCAGAGATAGTCTGGCCCTCGAATTCTTGCTTCAAGATTTTTACCTTTACAATTAATATGCTCCAGTCCATTAGCCCATTTTTGTTTTTTGTTTTTTTTCTTTTGCTTAATTATGTTCTGCTTCCATGTTTAAGATTGTGGAATTGTTTACCAATGGTTTCCCTGTCATCACTAGACATTCTGGTATCCTAAAACAATGCAGGCTTATAATAATATAATGTACAACTTCAGCATAACAGTATAATCCTAATGTCAAAATTAATGATTACATACATACCTAAAAGTTGTAATATTATGTTGGTATTTTAAATTCTAACTTCAAACTCCCAACACAGTGCACACACAGTCACTCACGTTCACTGCTAACAGCAGACTAATAAGCATTAGGAGGGTGACAAAGATGCATGGACTTGAATGGAGAGAAACTCAAGGCCAAGGACATGGAATTGTTTTCAAACTCAACAAGTGCAAAACACCTTCTTAGGTTTGAAAACTTGAATAGTTCCTTAATGCAAGAGATGGGGATGAATACAGAGAAATATCATCTATAGCTATCTCATTTTTCATAAAAAACTGGACTTGAATGGTTTTTGATCTTGCCTCTTCAAGGCTTTGCAAGAACAGACATTAGAATTCTTCCCCTGCTGTCTATGATACAGAGGAGTTACTGCATGTGGTAAAGCTTCCATTTTAAAAACCAGCAGCGTTAAATGACTTAGGCTATAAGTGCATCCAGTTTCTCAATTGCTGACAAGACTGCCCAAACCAAGTATTTGGCTGGTGTGCATTTTATCTGTTTTTTACCACATATTCTGATGTGGTTTTGGAGTTTTAGATAAAAGTCTTAAATTTTAATATGTAACCATTTCATGGCATTCAGATCATGCTAGTGAAATTTCAATTCAATTTCAAATTCAACATTATTTCAGTGATACTTCCTTAGTAAGCAACTCAGAATTATGGAAAAGCTTCATTTTAGTTTTTCCAGTTTGTTCCGTGGGATTTTTGTTGTAAAGAAAAATTGGCAAGCTATCAAGAAAATGCAAACAGGCATTGACTTCCATATATTCTCAGCCATGATACATGTATAGAAGAAAACACATAAACCACTGTTTTTACATGTATAGAAGAAAACACATAAACCACTGTTTTTTTTAATGATTATATGTATAAGTTACAATAAAAGCATTTATTCCTCTGCATACTGTTTAAGCACAGGAATTAATTTATATCAATTCATTGTTCCTTCACACTGAATGTCTGTAAACTAAGTTGGGATGGTTGAAACCCATTCAGAATTTTCAAGACTCAAAGCTAAAACTCAAACCATGGTTCATTAGCTTTTCTAGTTGATTCTCTATCACTGTGCTATTTTAGCAAGATTTGAACTTTTTGAATCTCATTCAAATTGTCACTTTATAGCCAATAAAACATACTTGTTAAAGAACATCAGATATAAATTATCCCAGTTAGTGTGATTATTCAAGTTGTTGAAAGCATGTAAACTTCAGAAGAGATGGCATTAACATGTTAACCCATATTTTTTATTTTTTTTTTAACTGTTTTAACTAAAAATATTCTACAATACTCTCACTAGCTCAGGAGTGCTGACATGAGGCACTCAATGCTATTTTTTAATGTTGCGAGAAGATTTGTTATTTTTTACAGTTTTTCAAATTGTTGTCGTATTGTGCTGCTGTAATCCATGTTTATTATTTCTTCAATTTGTTGTATAAAACCAATAGATAATATAGTTTTTGCATTAATTGCAAAGGTGTAAATGCTTTACACATTAGTTTTCTTTCATTTGCTTATGCTAAAGAAAACTTTTAATTCTTTGAGCCTTAGCACTTCTGCAGAAATAAAAATAAAAAATAAATAAATAGAGAAAAAGGTTGAATCAGGATTACAACATTTGAAGTAATAAACCAGGACAAATAATAATTTGCTATAATAATGTTTAATACAGAGTAACTTTCACTTTAATTTCACATTATTTCTCAAATTTTTGAAAACTATGCCAACATATTATTCAGGACCACTCACCCACATTAGTTTTGGGCCCCCTGTCAAGTCATGCTAACAGATACCCCATTGATTACAAAATTGAATGTGGGTCCTGATTCATTGCAAAAGTCCTGCATAGTAATGGGAAAGAAGTGGATAGGAGAGAATAGCATAATATAATATTTAATGGTAAAATGACACATCCGCTGTTCTGATATTTTATTGCATATGCCCATCCAACCCCCTAAAATCCCTAGCTCCCAAGCATGTGCCACCCCCACATATGGGTGTTTCTTTTTGCATTGAACACAATGGCATAATTTGTTGAGATATTGTAAATCACTTTAATATGTATGTTGTTCCATTTATTGTTAATGTGACGAGTGCCCCTTGGTATTGTGCACAATGAAGGCAATTTTATAAATTCGAACTACCTAGTAGCTATTAAAGTGGAAGTTTAAAGTTAAAATGTTGCACCTTTTCTCTTCATTATTAATAACTGATGTTTGTCTTGATTCTTCTTTCCGTTTTCTCATTTCTTGATTGCATTCCATTTCTGTAGTACATAACCAGGGAATGATTTGAAAGTCAGGTAATTTTAAGACGAGAGTAAAGCATTTAGAATGTCTTTAAAAGACTGATTAATGATACAATCTTTCTCTTTTTGTGAATTGAAGTTTAATTCTTTTACATAACTTTCTGGTATCTATTTTTAGTGAAAAAGATTGTATTTATTAAAGATATAGATTGTGTGTGTAAAATTGTTCCATTGATTATACAACTAAATATACAGGAAAATAAATTATTTTTTAATTCTGTATTGAGTATTAATCCTCCTATATCATTCTAGGGCTTAGAAGCTTTGCCATAAAGTTTTAAAAAAAATATTTATTCCTAGGTAAATGTCCCACACACCCACGGTATAACTAAAGTTGTGGGAAATCCATGGAAGAATTTATTAGAGGACATAAAAGCAAGTAGAAAAAGTCTGACAAACCTATGGTCTATTTTGTTCAGTTTCTAGCTAAGGTGAATGTATAAGATGTACAGACAAATAAGCCATGTTTAATTTTCTTCTATATTCAAGGTGTTGCTAATCCCTCCATCCTTGTAGTAGGCTTTTTTGATTCAGATGTTTCAGTGTGTATGGCTATAATGGCTGTAGTTGCAGCCACTTTCCTGGGCCCTTTTTTCTTTTTTTAAATTTAATTATATGCCACCTCTAATATCTAGGTCATTGGCGACTTTCCCTGGAACATTTGCTCATGACAATTGTGTTCACTCTTTACTGTTTATCTTTGGGTTGCCTTTAAATTCACTTGTACATCCATACTTCCAGACATAGGTAGGATAGGGAATATTTCTGGCTAAAGAAAAATTCCTACCGTCCATCTGAGAATCGAACCTGGGACCTCTGGATTTGGAAGCTAGTATGCTAACCACCATACCACAGAGACATTCAGTTTTGGCTATTGATTTAATCACAAGGCGGACTTTAATCATATGATTGCTGTTCTGTGGGCACATGCATGTAGTTAATGTGATACCGAATAGATGGTCTCAGTTGCATAGTTGCTTTTCTGTACCATCTGCTGGGGTGACTTGTTGACAGGTGGCCTTAGTTTCATAATCACCTCCCTGTACCTGTATTTTATTTATATCTCTTTTGTGCATGGAACTTTGGTTCTGTTAGTTATTAAGCTCAATATTTATTTTTCAACTGAGGGAGATCATGAAGAAAGAAACAAAAATAGACCATCAGATTCGCCAATATGCAGATTCAACCCCCACCATTCCAAATGTGAGCCAAAAACACAACCATCGTGTCAGTGCTGCTACATATGTTTTCTTAGTACAGGCAGCATGTGATTTTCTTCTCTATTTAAATGCTACTTTTTATTCCATAAACTAGCTGACAGTAATTGTGAATAAATACATCAAATGTGGCACAAGCAAGGAATGGTAATTTCATGCATAATTACGAAGATTTAAGTTTTTTTTAATGTAATTTTCTTAAAGTTTGTTGTCGGAAGGAATCATTCTAATAAAAAAAATGGCAGATATGTAGCTTATATTTGATATGCTTATTGCCATTCAAACAAAATTTGTATGTTCAAATAGTTTCCGACTGTTTGTTTATCCAACAGCAAACGATTTCAGAGAATACCTGTTATTGTTAATATTTACTTCTTTGGTTGATGCAAAAAGTAAAAAGAAAAAAAGGAAGGAAAGGAAAACTAACTTAATGAAGACTAAGATTCAATCTTGGAAAAAGTTGATTGGTTCTGCAAAACATGTGTTGCACTGACATGCGAGTTGCATCTTTCTGTATCCCTGCTGAACACAGTAGTGAAAAACAGAACGATCATTACATTAAGTGCTTCAGAATGTGGACCAAACTCCAAGAAAAAAAATGTATGCATCATATTCCAGGTACAAGGAATTGGAAGAAATAGTAAAAAGCTGGTTTAAAACTTCAAGAGCCAGAGGCATCTCAGTTGATGTGGTTTAAGGGAATAGGAATGTAAGTTGGCCAACATTCTTGGAATTAAAAATTTCAGTGCATCCAATGACTGAATTGAGTGATCAAATGTATATCTTGTCATTACAGGATACTGAAAATGACAACCCTTTTTGGGAAAAACAGGGAAATCAAAATAGAGAAAGTATACAGGGAAAAGGCTTGTCTCATCGGAATATTTGACAAGACTGTACCTGAGCGAAACAAAAGAGTGGAGTTAATACTGAGTAGGGTTGCGCAAACCAATTCTTTCAAAGTACTCATTCCTACGATTCATTTATACATCTAGAAGTGCTTCACACATACCCCTGCCTAGTGATGGGCCAAACGAATGTTTTGCACAATCGATTGCTAAATGATAGTAGTTCCCTGTAACAACCAAATGTTTTCATTCAGTTTGGTTAATGTTTTTAGTTGAGTGTATGAATAAATAAATGCATATAAAATCCAAACATGTTATTCAGTTTTGCAACCCTTTTCTACTCGGATTTGTTGCAACATTTTTCTCTTGTTGCTCTTTAACTAAAACTATAATAAATTGTTCACAAGATTTAGTATCAATTATTTCCAATATTCACAGTGCAGTGCCAATAAGAAAAATTCAATAGTAGATGGTGCAATGCTAGAGGAATGTTTTTATTTATTTATTCATTCTTTTCTAAATGGATCCTTAGAGTAGTCAATAAATGACAAATAAAGCTCAGGTACCATTCATGCCTTTTCTTGAGAATTACAACTTGAACAGTAGCAACAGCGCTAATATACATAAAATTATCAAAACAGCATTTCTGTAGTTATACTCGGTATAACACCACATTATTTGTGGCATTTATTCTAAACACTTGTATAACTTTACTTTGGGTTCAAATTAAGTAATTGAATTTATTGCTGCTGGCACAAATCCAACTATGTGAACTTTAACCTCCAACCTAAATTAATTAACCATTTTTATTTTGCTTTATTTATTTTCCTTTTGTTACCTAATGTGTGCAGTGATATTAATTTTATTAACATTTATTTTTAAATGTAATTAACATTGGAAAAGCTAAAACTTATGAACAAATTAGTACTTTCATAATTTGCACTGAAGTCAACGGCATTACGGCAACCTTAAGATTAGTTAAGCAATTTCCTATTAATTTTCTCCCCCCCCCCGACTACAATTTAAGTTAATATAATATCTTAATTGCACATTCCTTCATAGCTATGATTGCATGATTATAAGTGAATTAATCATGTTATAATCCACCATACACACAACAGGTTAATTTGGCTTTTAAGATTCAGAGGAAAAGGGGTTAATGTTTTGAAAACCTCTAGCCAGATGGCAGTATTATCTGCATATTTGCGAATGGTATTACAACTATTTACATGGGAAAGTGTGTCATTCATTGTTTTTGACGCAATGTAGATAGCACAGCCTTATATTCCTCCTGCAATCTTATTGGTTGGGTAAAGCAAATGAAATCATTTAGAGCGAATGATGAAAGTTTCATATGTATCATTCAAAAATTACGGAAAAAAGACTAAATAAAAGTACGAAAAAGTTGTGCTTGTTGAGAGAGAGAGGAGGGCGGCAGGCCTGTATCTACAAAATGTGTTAAAATGATGCAACACGCAGTCACAGCATTGGCACTGGATATTTTGCAGTTTGTCAATTTGGTAACATTGTTGCTAGCTAGTGCTTTGAGAGTAAATGCTGGTCCCTGATTGGTTGAAACGTATGTGAAACTGCATATAGCCTGAATTCCGAACCCACTTGTTGTAGTGCCACTTAATTATTTTTAATAACTGAAATTGGCCTTAATGATGTGAAGTACCTAATGGTTTGAAATGTAGACTACAATGTACATTGCCACATTTTTGTTGATCGAACACTCTTCTTCATTGTTCCTGTGTTAACAACAAGTTTTGATGGAGAACTTTGTTGTCAATCTTATTAGTATGCACTGTGCATTATGAATGTTTCAAAATTTATGCAGTGTGGTTATTACCATCGGTGCATCCAGAGTTTCAGCCTTGGTTGCAAGAACTGCACAATGACTCAAAAATGGCTTTTTGTAAAGTATGCAAAGAAAGAAAGAAAAAAAGTTAACCTTAAGCAGCATGGGCAAGAGGACTCTTACCAGCCACATGTCAGGACAAATGCATAAAGCAAGGATCGCGGCAGTGAAGGATATAGCGGATATTTCTTCATTTCTCTCCTCATTTTGTGAACAGGTGAGTCATTTCATCTTATTTTTTTCTATTTGGCTTGTATTTGATATGGTGGTTAGTCGTAATTTGGGTATATTTTACAATTTACTTGCTTTAAATTAATACTTTACCTAACTCTTGCACATATTCCATTTTCATTCATGTATATAGGATTGCTGGTGTCCTATTTGATACACCACAGCTCATATTTCAGGTGTAAATGCTTGTCTGTATTGACCTCGTATGGGACGCCCAAAATCCTGTGTTTACAAGAAAGTCAAAAAGTGACAATTTTAATAATCCTTTTATACACCATGTCTTTGTTTTGTTGTTTTTTTTTAATATGGATGTCAGTATTACTAATGTTGAAACATTACAGACAATTGTTTCTGCATAATTCTAACGGTGTTACAAACATTTTGCTTGTGACTGTACACTACACAGCATATTATCCTACAATTCAGAGTAACGATGTAACAATGAAGATACATCAACTCTGAACAAAAGCCAAAGACAATAACAAATGGAAGATGAAAGGAATAAAATGTTCCACAGTAATACTAAAGCTGAGATCCAAGTTGCATAAATCTTAATGAAAATTAGTATTCAATTTTTAAAGTAATAAAGACAGACACAACTTTGCTAGCCAAGGGTGCAATTATGTACAAAGCTGGTTTCAAACACTTGCAAGTGCCAGCTAGAGCGAATTGAAGTCCACATTTTTTGTAAACGTGTCAGTTCACAGACAGAACTTTATCTGGGCATGCAGGCGCTTGTTGCATCTTTGCAAATGCCATCCAGCAAACAAGAATGAATGAAACATTTATTTCCAGCTCTGGTCACCTGGTGGTTAGTGTTGATAAATTTTGGGAAGATGGTGAAAAATTGCCAAAAATGGAATTTTTAAGATTTCTTTATAGTTTTTAATTTAAAATTTGGAAATTCCTCTTTAATTTGACATGTTATGTTTTATCATTGCAGGCACATTACTTGTATTTAAAATATTTTAAAATTATGCTACATGTGGCATTTTATATCTAACTCTACTTAAAAAAGTATTTTCTTTACATTTTCCAATATTAATGAATTGACCTATTTTCTCAAAAATGATTGAAGATAGCTCATTTAAATATTGGGATGATAAAAACATTGATGCTTTTATGGATCTACTTTGGTGTTAATATAATGGCTGGTGAAAGTTTTGAAAAATGAATTACTTATTAATTTTAAATGTGTAATTAATAAAAAAAATCATATCTTCCTTAATAAAAGACGTTATGGTATGAAAATAGATCAGTACACTTAGAAGATATGTAAATAGTTTCTGGGATAAAGGTACATGAAGCTGGCAAACATAACATTGGCAGGATAGGACTTTTAGTCTCCCTAAATTCCTCAAAGAAGAGTCATTTGGATGAATGACTGAAGCTAGGTACTGTTGGACAACGAGAAGAAGGCGAGCGGGGTTCTGTAGCTGTTTATCTGCTCACGTACTGTCGATTGTTTACTACGAAATGTGTTTATGTGTGCAAATGAACCACCCATGCTGCCAGATCTGATACTAGTAGAACAGCAACCGCCGTAATAGGTGTTAACGCATTTGCTCTTGCCACGGGTGAGTACTTGACAACACTGTGTAGTAGTTTATAACCTCCTAACATGCTTATTGAATCCACACGGCGAATGTAAATATGATACGGACGCAGGAAAGTGTTGATGTTACACATTTCTCTCGCTTGTCTTCTTCTCGTGGTCTATCAGTACATGCCACAGGATCTATGTTGACATATCTTGAAAGGAATATTTTCTAGAATGAAAGTCAAAGGTAAATTTATATTGTTTTTATTGTAATTAAACAACCTATTATAACATTACTTGATGAAAGTAATATGATAACAAATTAATTTACGAACAGTTAGTCTGGAACTGTATGGGGTTATTGGCAAAGTATGTCTAAACAGATCTCTGACTGTTAACACTGGTGACGATGAGGAAGAGATAGATTCCTTGGAACTAGTTCTGAAATTATACATGTGCGACCATAATTAAAGCTTTAAAAGGCTGTCTTTTTTTATACCCAAATTATCCAGAATGGATCAATGTTGTATTAATAACCTCTTTCCTCTTAGCATATTTAGAATCAACCTAGTTTATAATTATAACACAGAATTTGTTTCTTCAGGCACCAACATCAGCTGTTACCCCAGCTGTGACATCTACACTTATATCTGCAGAAGATGTATGTAGGTCTGTGGCAGCCACATCTACCTCCAAACTAGGATTTCTTCCCAACACTGATGTTAGAGCAGTAGAACTTACTTGGGTCATGCATGGGATCAGTACAAAAGCAAGTTTCAGAGCTCAGAGGGGTATCAGCAAATCTTAAAAATGATCAAAAACAGTTGCATAGAAACACAAACGCACTTAGTCAGACAAAAACTGCGTACCTTGCTTGCTTTGGACTTACACGATACTTTCATTACAAGGTCACTGATGAATTGAAACTTGCAGTGCACATAGTTGTGTGTTTTGGTGAATCATTCCACAGAATATCAAAACTGCTGCAAATGGATTTGACCGTCTGGGCCTTTCTTGAACTCTTAAAAAAAGAAATGAAGACATGTGAAGAAGATCAGAAATAACTATTGATACTGGATCGTTTGGTCTACATGTAGTCCATGGTAAATTCCAAGCATCATCCATGAAAACAGGCTGGGAAATTTGTAAGCTCCTGAAGTCAATACACAATGTGTTCAAAGATTCTCCAGCATGGCGAGCTGATTTGTCTATGAAACTAAGTACAAGGGTTTTCCTCTGAAATTTTGTAATTGCCACTAGCTTGATAATGTTGCTATCTGTGAAAGAGCTATCAGGGTTTTACCTCACCTGAAGACATTTCAAGAACAAGAACGTCTGTTGATAAAGCTACAGACAGTAAAGGCACTTCTCAATTACTAACCTTCTTTAGGAAAGTGGATAATGAATTAAATATAATTGAAGAATTCCTGGATCTTATACCTTTGATATGCCATACTACAAATATTGACATATTTAAAGACATGATTGAAGTGGTTACAATATTTGTACTTGATTGTCAAAAACTAGTTAGTATTGCTACAGATGGTGCTCTGTCAATGATAGGTCACCGGAATGGATTTGCAGGAAAACAAAGCAGTTTTTACATGAAAATGGTATAAATGCTACAAGTATCTTATTCATACATTTCTTTATTCATTGCAAATATCTGTTTGCCAAAGTTGCAAGCTTCAACAATGTTATGTCAGTAGTTGTGAAATTAATAAATTTTATTAGATCAGATACAAGTTGGCATAGGCAATTCCAAGAATTTCTGAAGATTGATGCAGATTATTTAGATCTACCCTACTATTGCCAAGTTTGGTGGTTAGGTAGGGTTGATATACTTCAACAGTTCTTCTAGCTGGATACTCAAGTAACCAACTTACTAAAAGAACATAAATTAATAATTGAATGTACTGAGCTCTCCAATAATTAATGCATATGTGGTCTATCTTTTATAATCAATCTGCAACAACATTTATACAATCTGAATTTAAGACTACAAGGTAAAGACAACATAATCATCACCTTGGTAGATCATCTAAAAGCTTTAATGGAAATTTTGAAGGTATGGAGTAATAACATTCAGCACAATAACTTGTATCATTTCCCTTCCTTAAAATCTGTTGCAAATGAGGCTCTGCGGGATATGTTATTAAAGTATCAAAATGTAATTGATGATATAATTCTGGAATTCATCAAATGATTTCAAGATCTTGAAGCAGTGGACAAGGAATGGAAGCTATTTCACAACCCCTTCAGGTACAGTGTTGTTGATGCTGCAAATAAACTGCAGCTAGAGCTCATCACCTTGCAGAATAGCACACCTCTGCATATGTCAAGAATGTTGGCATATTTCATGCACTACCAAAATGTAGTTATCCTGAATTTCGTCATTTTGCAGGTTGCATTTTAGCAGTTTTTGCTACAATGTATGCTTGCATACAGCTCTTCAGCAGACTAAACCACCAAAAGAATGCCACAAAAAGTAGTATGTTATTGTTAACCAATGGCACTGGGGATTAATTGATCTGCATCATTTCCCCCTCTGACTTCCCAATATAAAATCTGTAAGCTATCACTTTTAAAGGCCTTTGCATTTGACGAGATGCTGTTTGTTCAGAATGACATCTTCACAGAGAATGCACTTGGGTGTAGGTAGGCATCGTATCTTGTAGACGTGTTCTGCGAGACAATCGTGGCCGGTTGCTACCCTAAATAAGGCCACTGCAGTTGGCATTTTTTGTATATCAACTTTATCTTTTAATTTATCTTCATCAAGTCTCTGCTGTCTTTTGAAATGTTATTTAATTGTGTATTTATTTCTATTTGTCCTATAGGTTTTATTGTATTGCACCTTTCTTTGCTAATTGATCCGCATGTTCATTGCCCAAAAGTTCAACATGAGCTGGGATCCAATGTAGAGTGACGTGATTTCTAGTTTCAACTGCTTTAATTAGGCTTTTTATTTCTTTAATATTTCTTGTTTTATTATTGTAATTTACTATCCCATCTATGGCTGGTTTTGAGTCTGATAAGATGACTATTTTTTGTTTTATGTTTGGTCTATATAAAATGTTCCGTAATGCTGCTTTTATAGATTCTCCATCATAGTGGTGTGGCGTTTCATCTAATGTTAGATACTGTGCAAAATGTTTACAGTATACTCCTTCACCGGCATTTTTTTATTGATGAGGGATCCATCTGTATATATTCGGAGCCATTCTTTTTCTGGGTATCTTTCATTTTCCGTAGCTATTGCTATGGCTCTAATTTCATCTGGTATATTGTTTTGTTTGTGTATGTATATATCAGTTCATTCTGATATTGTATATCAATATATTCTATTGGACCCGTTATGTCTGTTGCTATTATATTTGTTGTGATTATATTCTTGTATTTTAGGTTATTAATATATGTTCTGAAGCTTATTCAAGTTTTTAAATGACTTATAGTGTCTGCTGTGTGGTACCATTTGTATCTGTTTCCATTGACTTGCAGTTTTTGTGCTAGAGTAATTGCTTTCAATTCATGTTACAATTCTATAGCCATGGTTTTTGTGAAGCTTTGCAGTACTGTAATTGGTGTTGTTTTTACAGCTCCTGTTTTTGTTCTTAGTGAATTATTTTGTGAAATTTCTAGTTTACTTTTAAGTCTCTTGTTTACTGTTGCTAGTAGTTCTCCTCCTTACAATAGGTTTAAGTCTCTTGTTTACTGTTGCTAGTAGTTCTCCTCCTTACAATAGGTTAGGTTTTATGCATGTTTTATATGTATTATTTAGGAGGTCCCATGTTTCCACCCTATTTTATTCCTGCTAAACATTTTAAAATGTTGTTCTTTTTGTTGATTTTATTTGTTACATTATTTACATGTTCTTTCATGGATAGTTTTTGATCTAATACTATCCCTAGATACATTGTAGTTGCTTTCAAGCATATATTTTCTGTTTTATGCTGCATTGTGAATAGTTGATATTGAGTTTTTCCTGTATTTAGTTCCGTATTGTTGTTATTAGTCCACTGTTCTAGGGTTATGATTGTATTCTCTGTTGTTTGTAGTTTTTTGTAATGTTTCCCACATCTTATGTTCTTTTCTGAAGTCCATATTGCCACGTCATCAGCAAACATTCCTACTTGTATGTTACCTATTTTCTTTAGTACATTTACTAAATCGTTTATATACCAGGTGAGTCAGCTGCCCCCATTTTATTTTTGAATATATGCAACGTGCTAAGCGACATATGTGACTTAAGCCTTCCTTGAATGCATTCTAATGGCTCATTTGCATAACACTTTATAGAGGAAGGATAGATAACTCAGTGAGTGCATAAGTGTGTTACAGGACAGAATGCTATCGTCATGTATGTCGATGCCAAAAACATCCTACCCTGACACTGAGAGCTTCAGTGGCACTTTTAGCTGGTTATACAAACTTTCATTCTTTAGCATACATTGATACACACCTTTGAAAACGCCCCTGAAGGAACAACTTATCACATGCATCAGTTGACAAATCTATTTGAAAACAAAATGGAAGATCTAGCAGTGCGACCAATTAGATTTAAGCCGTCAGCCAACAAAGGTTCGTTGTACAGCCTTGTCAAAAAATGCTAAGCATTAGGTAGATAATTTCTCTTCTGTCACAAACTATGGCATATTTCAGTTCATACTGTAATTGAAATGGCTGATGCAGTTTGTTTATTTGAGCTAAAGTTACCAAAAGACCTCTAAATGCTGTATTAAGTTGCAAAAAGCATGTAAGGATTCGAGGTGGGGTTGAGTTTTGCTATTATTAATTCGTATAGGAACCCCAACTAGCAATGTAGTATTGGCCGAATGGTATTATCATAGTTGCTTTAGTGCAGGTTCAAATCCTGCGTGTTAAGTCCAAACTTTTTATTACCTTTTGTTTTATCTCTTTGGGCATATAATTTGATATTATAACACAAAGAATATTTTTGATAACATATAAGTGTGTACAAAATAGAATAATCACCATGTTCTTTCTACCGTAAAGAAGAAGAACCGCAAAGCCCAAATCATTTCCTGGCACTCATATGTGAAGAATGCAGGCAGATTACACCGGGCATGTTACAACATGCAAGAAGGTCTTTCCAGCAACTTACATAAGTGTGCACTGATAAAGGGGAGTCATCATTTTGAACATTTACTTCGTTGATGAAATCCATGCTCTTTAACAATTTATTATTCTGTTTACCATGAACTTAGCACATTTACAAATCCTTTGTCAGTAGAAGAAGTGAAACATAAGGTTTAAACATGAAACAAAAGCTGTTAGATTTAATATCGTCGATTTGTGCCCAAAAGAATAAAAGCTAACTATGTGACACAGTTTACAACACCAGATACGGTACAGATTATTACCATAAACATGATACACAATTATCTGATTGTAATTCTTGTGTCTTTGGCTCACAGGAGAGCCAATAACAAAAATAAATAGATTATTATACTAAAATACAGAAAATAACTGCAAGGAGAAAAAAAAAAACAACTTTATGTTTGTATTAGATTCGAACTTCCGAAGCTAACCGTTGCTTTACCACATTCCGGCAGCTAATCCACTCGGCCAGAATGCACGTAGTGTCTTCCGCTCTTCGGGAAAACATATCTATCTCCTTGCAAGCATTATATCCATGAAAAGCCATCTTTTAAAAGCCTTTCGCGGCTCCTTAGCTCATTCAGTCCTTTAATCCATAATGGTGGTTGCATATAGTATCAAATAGAAGGCAGAGCTACAATAACAATTTGTTTGCTAAAAGGGTCGCAGTTTATAGTCTAGTGTGAAAACATCTACCCGTTTAGCTAACAAACTGTTATTGTAGCTCTGCCCTTCTATTCGGTACTATACGCAATTAGCATTAATGATTAAAGGTCTGAATGAGAGCCAACAAGCTTTGAAAGCCTTAAAAAAGAAGGCGTTTCATGGATATAATGCTTGCAAGGAGATAAAGGAATGTTTTCCCGAAGAGCGGGATAGGCTAAGTGGGTTCTGGCCGAGTGGTTTAGCTGCCGGAATGTGGTGAAGCAAAGGTGAGGTTCAAATCTGATACAAACATCAAATTGTTTTTTTTATTTGCTCCTTGTGTTTATTTTCTGTATTGTAGTGTACTAATTTATTTATTTTTGTTACTGGCTCTCCTGTGAGCCAAAGACATAGGAATTACAATCAGATAATTGTGTATTATGTTTACCCTAATAATCTGTGCCATATCTGGTGTTGTAAACCGTGTTACGTAGTTAGCTTTCATTCTTTTGGGCACATATCGGCGATATTAAATATAACAGTTTTTGTTTCATGTTTAAACCCTATGTTTCACTTCTTCTATTGACAAAAGAGTGTAAACGTGCTGAGTTCACGGGTAAACAAAATAATAAATTGTTAAAGAGCGTGGATTTCATCAAGGAAGTAAGTGTTCAAAATGACGACCCCCTTCATCAATGCACATTTGTGTACGTTGCTGGAGAAACCTTCTTGTATGCTGTAACATGCGCAGTGTAATCTCGCTGCATTCTCCACATATGACTTCCCATAGATGATTTGGGATTTTAGACCCGTTCCTTTAAATGACCCCACAGAAAGAAATCTAGTGGGGTGAGATCAGGTGATCTAGGTGGCCATGCGATTGCGACCCCTCGGCCAATCCATTTTTGCGGATATGTTCTATGTAAGTGATTCCTTACAATCAGTGACTAGTGTGGTGGAGCTCCATCCTGCTGGAACGACATTCCTGTCCATTTCACTAGTGGCACATCTTCTAGGAACAATGACAATTCTTCTTGCAGAAATGCAAGGTACCGTGGTCCTGTGAGGTTGCCTTCAAGAAAGTAATTAGCTGGTCTCCTATTATTCCACACCAGACATTGATGCTCCACTGTACCTGGAATGCAACTTCTCTCATCCAGTGAGGATTGTCTATACTCCAATAGTGCACATTATGATGGTTAACAGTTCCGTTATTGTGGAATGTGGCTTCATCACTGAAGAGAACACTTCCTAAAAACTCTACATCCATTTGCACTTGCTGTTGTAGCCATTGTGCATATATCACTCGCGCTTAAAGTTGCGTCCGTGGAGAGCCTGGTGTAGTTGTAGATGGTACGGATGACATTTATTATGATGCAATGTGCGCATCACTGAGGACTGACTTATGTACAGATCTTCTGTTATGCTCTTGAACTGGTATGTGGAGTGTTTTTATTGGGTTTCACGCAGCTTCTTCATTGCCTCCAGAGGTTATTGGAGCTTTGCAAGCAGGCGGTGCTCTTCCAAATGATCCTGTTTAATGAAAGCGTCTTTCAACCTTTTGAAATGTGTCTGCAGTAGGGCCCTCCTTCCTGGAAATCGTTTTTCATACAGGCGCTTTGCTGACAGTGCATTACACCTTGTTTCTCCATAGATTAACAGCATGTCAACATACTCGTCGTTTGTATACATTATGACAGCAGTCGTGTCTCTTGGAAAGGTTTCAGATACTGAGTAGACACTGGAGAGAGACTTATTTATTGACGCAGGCGCAAATAGCTAAAACCACTTTGCGTGTGGGAAGTGTTTTAAACTTAGTTGAGTGGGTTAAGCTAATACTGACCACAATAAAACACCTACTACGAAGTACAAATTATCGATCTGCCAGTGGAAAACATGATTATTCTATTTTGTACACACTTATAATGTTATTTATATCATATCAAATTATATGCCCAAAGAGATAAAACAAAAGGTAATAAAAAGTTTGAACTTAAAACCGAAGGATTTGAACCCGGATTAAAGTGGCACAGCATTAAAGCAACCATGATAACACCATTCGGCCAATGCTACCTTGCTACCAGAGGTTCCTATAGGAATTAGTAATCGCAGAACTAGACCCCACTTCGAATCTTTACACGCTTTTTGCAGCATCATACAGTGTTTTGAGCTTGGTTTGGTAGTTTTAATTCAAACAAATAAACTGCATCAGTCATTATAATTACTGTATGATCTGAAATATGCCATAGTTTGTGAAATAAGAGGAATTATCTACCTAATACTTAGCATTTTTTTGACAAGGCTGTACAATGACTAACGGCTTAAATCCAATTGGTCGCACTGCATAGATCTGCCATTTTTTTTCAAATGGTTTTGTTAACCAATGCATGTGATAGGTTGTTCCTTCAGGGGCATTTTCAAAGGGGTGCATGGATGTATGCTAAAGAATAAAAGTTTGTACAATTGGCTAAATGTGCTACTGAAGCTCTCAGTGTCAGGGTGGGATGTTTTTTGCATCGACATACATAACGATTGCATTCTGTCCTATAAAACACTTATGCACTGAGTTATGTATCTCTCCTCTATAAAGTGTTATGCAAATCAGTCATTAGAAGGCACTCAAGAAAGGTGTAAGTCACATATGTCGCTTAGCACATTCCATAAATTCAAAAATAAATAGGCGCAGCTGACTCACCTGGTATATATATTGAACAGAATAGCACTTGTAACAGAACCTTGAGGTAGTCAACTCTAGTTTGTTTCCATTTAGATGCGGCTGTTTTGTATTGTACTGCAAACCATCTTTGGGATAGGAAGGTTTGAAACCAGTTTAGCATGTGGCCTGATATGCCATATGTCTTCATCTTGTATAGTAACATTTCTCATCATACTGTATTAAACGCATCTTTGAAGTCGGCAAACAGTGCTAGAGTAGTCTTATTATTGAAATTTTCTTTAATGTCCTGTGTGAGTCTTACAACCTGGTGTATTGCTGAGCTATCCTTCCTAAATCCAGCTTGTTCAGGGAGTAATAGATTTTGTGTTTCTAGATAGTATGTCAGTCTTGTAGCTACCATTCTTTCTAAGAGTTTTGCTATGTTTGATGTTAAGGATATCAGTCTATAGCTATCTATCATTTGAATTGGTTTTCCTTTCTTCTTAATGGGTTTAATTTTTGCTTTTTTCCACAGTGTTGGTATGTTATCTCTGGTTGTCCAGGTTTTATTGAAAATTTTTAATAAAGTATGGAGTGCTTCATCTCTTAAATTCTTGAGCAGCTCTGGATGTATATTATCAGGACCTGGGCTCTTTTTATTTTTTAGTGTCCTTATTGCTTGCTTTATTACTGGGAGTGTGAATGGCTCATTGAAAATATTTTGAAAGTTAGATGTATCTTCAAGGTTGGTATTTCTTAGATATTTATTCCGTTTTTTGTTTTTATTTTGTAATGTAGTGCTAGTTTTATAGTATGTTACTAATTTTTCTGCTAAAAGGTTATCCTCGTATATTTCTTTATTATCGACATTTAATGGCTGATTTTGTTGGTTTTCTCTATTTGTTTAATTATGTACTTTAATACTATTTGTTCTATAGTCTGGTTTGTTTATAAATTCTACAAAGCTCTGTTTTTTTAGTTTTATAGCCTGTTTTAACTGTGCGTTTGCTTTTCGCCATTCCATAACATCTGCTTTGTCTTGTGTCCTTTCTGCTTTTTCTCTAGTTTTATCTCGTTTTGAGTTGTGCTAACTGTTCATTCCAGAAGGGTTTGTATTTATGAATTTTCCCCCCTTGGGATACATTGTTTTGCAGCTTTTAGAATTGTGGCATTTAATTCTTTCATTACTTTGTTTATGTTTTGTTCCAATTTAATTTCTTTGAAAAGTTTGTTTGTTATTGTTTTATATTCTTCCCAGTGTGTGCCTTTTTGAAATTCCATTTAGGCCTTATTTTTCCCTTTGTTCTAGGCGGTTGATGATTTAGATCTGTTTTTGTTATTATGGCTCTATGTCCACTACCACTATCTTTGATTACTTTTTTTGTAGCTTTATCTTCTAAATAAGTTGATATGATAGCAATGTCTGGATTGCTTGACTGTCCTTAGTAATGTGTGTAGGTTTTTGGGTCTTCATCCCTATGTAATATTTTCATTAAGTTGGAGTTTACAAATTCTTCAATAATTTCACCAGCTTTATTGTTGTCACTATAGCCCCATCTTGGAGAATGTCCATTGAGGTCGCCAATTATGATTGTTTTATTGTCAATATCAATTATGTCCAGGTTGAGGTGATTGTTATTGGGTGGGCTATAGATACCATAGATTTTAAATGTATGTTTTCGTTTACTAGCTGTTATCATTATTTCAGAAGTGTCATCTTGGTTCATTTCTTTTATAATTTCAAATTTTCCATTTATGCATTGTTTAATGCCAGCAAGTATGCCACTTGCTATCTGTCTGTGTTTTTCTAATATATTTGTGTTGTATTTTGGAAATTGATAGCAGTTTTCCTTTTGTTGATTATTTGCTTCAGCTATAATGAATACATTTGCGTCATTGTCTCTTACAATATTGTCTATCATGGTTTTTTTTACTTTGATTCATTCCACCGGCATTCCAAAATAGCACTAAGAAGTGCTCTTCTTTTAACTTTTTTGGTTTGGGATGCATGCCTGTGTTGTAGTCCATTTAACGTTACCCAGGGAACACCACGTGGAGGCGGACTACGTTGTTCCCCACAAGAAGTAGTATTACAGAAAAACATTTACAGTGTTCATTACATTTAAGTTGCTCCAACATAAGGCTTCAAAGTGGTGACATTGTAGAATGCAAGAAATGTTGAATTTCAGCAAGTGCTTACAACACACACAAAAATAAGTGGACAGAAAGTAAAAATAAAAACTGTTTGTTTATAGGAATTATTGCTTTGTTATCAGGGTCAATATCTTTTAAGATGGATTAATTTGCTTTGTTGTGTGATCATAATTATATATCACGCTATAGTTATTTCTATGTTAATACTATCATTAATTTATGAATGTATGTCTAAACAAATAGGGAGTGATAGTGTACCTCATGCAGTGAACGTCACGTGTGAGCTCTCCATAATTATCTGTACCCCTGGTCTAGATGATAGGCATGATAGAATCACAGAAAAGTGCGATTTTGAAGAATTACATCATTCTGATAGCTATTCAGAGACAGTATGAATGCCAGTAAAAGGCTGTTTCTATCCATTTGTGTAAGTGCAATGAATGTATACCTATGAATAATGATGAAGTGTGTATTGTTCAGACTATAAAAACACAAAATTTGTGAAAGATGATTTTATTTGTATAAAAAAAGCACACTAATTGTCCCAAATTATAGATTGTAATGGTGTGAGGCATAATTTAGCATTAAAAACTAAAAAGAAGCTACTCGCCACCTATAATCAAAAGAAAACTAGTAAATTTTATATTTATTATTATATAAAATTGCCATGCGTCTCCAACTTTATGTTGACTGAAAGCATGAGATGTGTTTCAATCATTGTAACTAAAGAAAATCAAGGTGTAGGAGCTGTACTCTTTGGAAGTGACATCAATTGTTGTATCCCGTAATGGATCCACATTGTGAGTACAAAGATTATTTATTTTATCATCAGTTTCTGTTCGTAGCTAGATTCCTCATATTTATTTTTCATTAACTAAGACCCTGAGACTTCGGAATATTGACTTTTCAACAGTCTTTCTTTTTTTATTTTTTTAAATACAGTAGAGCCCCAGTAATCCGAGCTAATTGGGGCTGAGGCTACCTCAAATTACAAAAATCTCGGATTATACGAAATATCACTAAATCAATGGGTAAATCATGAATAAATGTTTAATGACCACAATAATGGTTTTAAAAAAAGGGTCATTATTCCGTATGCGGGTAGGAGGTATGAAATTTTAAAAAACTTACGGAATCAGGGTTTTTTAATACACAGAGTTGATTGTGTAGTATCCTGTATTCTCATTTGAGTTTAGACACGCAGATCCTACGGCTACGCCCTGCTCTCCCTCTAAAAATCATCCCTCAGCTATGCTTAGAGGCTGAGTAACCTCAGCTCCTCAACTACGCCTTGCGGCTTAGAGCCCTCGATGTTACAATTTTGGCAGCATAATGCATATTAAAAACCCCCGATTCCGTAAGTTTCTTAAAATTTCATACCCCCTTCCCGCATACAAAATAATCATCTTACCCGCATACGGAATAATGTCCCAAAAAAAAACAATTTAGTACATACCTGTGTTATATGTACTGTCTTCCACAGCAAAGAAAGGCAGAGGGGAAATTGCTGATTAGACACTGTCCGAACCCTGCCTACTTGCTTATGTTACCCTTATTTATGACACACACAACAGCTCAGTAGAATAGTTTTACTCCTTGCGTAGCATGCGTTCTCTGTCACACTTTTTCCAAACAGATAAGGTTAGCACATTCCTGTCAAGGACTTTCTTTCCATTGGCAAACAGTACATATATAGGTGCACATTTCCAAGTTGCAAAAATATAAATTACATTTTAAAGAAATTTTCCAAAGTCCTTCGTTTTAAAGTAGAACCTCATTTTTTAGCAGCAATGTCGCGCCATCTTCTAAGAAGCATGGTGTCAGTTGGAGTACCTTCTGCTTGCTGCTCGATATAATGCAATGCCACATAAAGCGCTGCCAAACCCTCAGTGTGAGTGATCACTGGTACAGTTTCTTCAGGCAATTCCTTGTCGCCACTGTCTTCAGCAGGCTCACTAACCATTTCAATAATTGCAAGATCGGTCACTTCAAACTGTTCATCACTGTTCATTCATTCTGAAATCTCACTCGCATTCGCATTTTCACGTCCAGCAAGCTTTTTCATCAGTTCTGGTAATGGTAGATCCTCTTCGTCTGTAGTGTTGGTATTCATTTCATTCCGTAAAATCTGGTTCCAAGACTTAGTGTCTCCACCTTTATTTCAGACCATGAATCAGGTATCCAGTAAACTACGTCATTTATCATAGTTTTTTTAGAAATTCTTTAATAGTTCCTTCACCTTCTGTTGTTTGTAGAAGCATCTGAAACAAAGGGCGATACATTTTTTACAAACATTATAAAATGCCTTGGTCCATAGGCTGTATTAAACTTGTCACATTAGGGGGTAAGAACAATGCGCAAATATCGTTCACATTGTAATTCTTCCTCATTAGGGTGTGAACCAGCATTGTCAAGCGTTAAGATTGCTTTGGAAGGCAAGCACTGTTTCTTTAGGTATCTTTTGGTCACTGGAACAAAATCTTCGAAAAACTACTTCTTAAAAATATTTTTGTCCATCCAAGCAGAATTTTGGACTATGTAAAAGGCAGTGCAGAAGCAGTGACATTTATTGAAGCTCTAGACTTAGCTGACTACCCTATTACTAGTAGCTTCAGTTTATGGTCTTCACTTGCATTCAGTGTAGCAAGAACTGTTAACCTCTCTCTAGGTTTTTTGTAGCCTGGGGTAGCCTTTTCTTCTTTTGAAGCTAGAGTTTTAGATGGAAGCATTTTATAATTTAGTCCTGTTTCATCACAATTATTCAGTTGATCAGGAGTAAGATTTTCTTCTTGCACAATTTTTCTTAATTTCTCACAAAATTGTGTAACAGTTTGAGAATTTTCACTGCAAATTTCAAGCTGCTTTATGCCGTATCGCTTCTTCCACCTATCCAACCATCCTGAACTTGCAGTAAAGTTGTCCTCAACTTCCTTTAATTCATTCTTTAAAAAATATAGTTTTTTCTTGCACAATAGGCCCTGAAATTGGATTTCCTTTGTGTCTTTGTTGAGTAAACCAAATGAACAAAGCTTCACTTATTTTTCATACTCAGATTTCTTCATTGACTTTCGTTCAAATGATGAAATAGAACACTTATTAGATGAAAACTTCTCAATTTTGTCTCTGTTTCTATACGAATCTCTGACTGTCACTTCACCGACTCCATACTCAGCAGCAAGTTTTTTTTAATGTTTCTCCTTTGTCTAGTCTTTTCAAAGCCTCCAGCTTCACATTCATGGCAAAAATTTTCTCTTACTCCTACCACTCATTGTAATGTATGAATTAAAACATTAAGAAACACACAGTTACATATGTACAACACTTTAAAATTAACGTGACACAGGTGGACTCACTACAGTACAGATGTTACTACACAAGCATCTACATACAACAACGGTCAGCCTAAGTTGTAAAATGTGTATTTTTAATTAAGCGTATTTTAATGACCACTGTCGCTGAGTAGGGACAACAATAAGGATGATGGACTGTACAACTGATTGTCAGGCGATCCCAATTAGTGAAAGGTCGATAAAGAGCAAGCGCAGTCCTTGAAACCTAATGGTACATGTCCATCTGTAATAGAAATCCATTAGCAATCTGAGGCCAAGGCTATTTCTGTGCATTATGAACGAAAACCCAAAGTGGGACAGATTTACCTATATTGTACATGGAAAATTGAAAGAAAGTTCAAAATGTAACATATTCAGAAGTGTGTTAAACACACATGCGACCAACGTATTAAAGCATGATTTTACTCTAGTTTTATGTAAAATCTTAATTTTCTTAAGACCAGCTCGAATTACCGGTGCTCTACTGTATTTATTTATTGACACTGAAATTGTGATCTAGAGCTGCAATCATGGATCTAAGTTGAAGGCCATTTATATGAAGAATGTATCCTTTTCTGAGCATATCTGAGAAGTAGACTGTGATAACTTTCTAAACTATCAGTATGTATATAATGTTGAATATGGGCCAAATCTTTTTAAGAAACTACTATACAAAATAATTTTCTCCAGTTTTATAGGCATTTGATTGCTCTTTAATGCAGTTCTCTTTCGTCTTCTTCTAATAATTTGCGTTCACAAGATTTCCAATCACCATTTTATAGTTAATTATATTCATTTTTTTATATGATGAGTAGTTATAATTTTTTTCAAAATATTGCCGTTCTCATTACAGCTGGGTCATTCTCTGGAAGAAGTTGATTTGTCGTCAGGAATAAATAACAATGCATACAGTTTCAAGGTGTATGGTTATCGGGTTAAGGCCTGTTGTTGGGTTGACGTGTGACATCATGAGAGCCACACTGCACCCAGACAAGACGTATGCAGCATATGTGTTTTAAATGACTTAACATTGTGTGTTTATTTCACTAGAAGTTCATAACTTCTCTTAATAACAAAGAGTAGAGCTAAAGCTAGCCGATCACTTTTCATAATCCAGTTAATACACACTAGGTGATAAACAGTAGTCCAACATCTGCTTTGAAAATGAGTGAATGTGGTATCCGACCTTATCTATTGAATCAAAAAAGAGCGATTTTGAAGATTTACATCATTCTGACAGCAATTCCGAGACATTGTGAACACTGAAAACTGCTGATTCCATCAATTGGTATAAGTGTAGAGAATGTATACTTATGAATAATGATGAGGAAAGTGTGTGTGTCTTGGACTATGTAAACACAAAATTGGTGAAGGGTGATTTTGCCTGTATCACAAAGCATCCTAATTTTCACAAATTAGTTATGTTTTTAATATTGTGAGGCATAACTTAACGTTAAAAACAAATGGTTGAGCTAAAAAGAAATTTCTCACCACCACAATTCTACTAATAAGACCTGGGATATTCCTGCTACAAACAAATTGCAGCGTGGATTAATTCATGTACTGCTATTGGACACAGAAGAAGAGTTGCCATACGATCATGTGTAGTGCTTAGTATTAGAAATGCTTTTCCAGAACGCAGCGAAGTATATGTAGGCTTCAAACTTCACATGAATTAAAAATAGTACGCTTTAAATTCAACCATTTTTATTATCATTTAAAATTGTATAATGTATCTGTGGCCAAACTTCATATGTTGACTGAAAACATGAGAAGTGCTTCAGTCATAGTAATTCTAATGGAGGTCGAAGCGTGAGAGCTATGTTCTTCGGTACGAGTGACAGATCAATTGCTGCATCCAGTAATGGATCCACACAATGTGCTTGCAGAGACACTTTTATTTCATGCATTATCAGCAGTTTCTGTTCTTCGTTAGATTCCTCACATTTATGTTTCATGATCCCAGACCCAGATGCTTTGGAGTGCCGAGTGTTGACACCTGGTTTTTTTTTTTTTTTTTTATATATATTTACATTGAAATTGTGATCTAGCATATCATGGATCTAAGTTGAAGGCCATTATATGAAAAATGTATTCCTTTCGGAAACATATCTGAGACGAAGACACTGATAACTTTCTAAACTGCCATTATGTATATATGAGCCAAATTCTTTTAAGAAGGTGCTGTCCAAAATAATTTACTTCAGAGCATGATAGGCATTTGATTCGCCTTTAATCCATAATTGATTTATTTGGTCTTCTTCCAGCAATTCCATTATGTTCATAAGATTTCAATTCACCGTTTCCTAGCCATTTATGTTCATTTTTATATGATAAAAAATTTATGTGAATGTTTCAGTGAATATGTTGTCTTTCTCATTACAGTTTTGCGCAGCCCACCATAGATGGTTATTTATACTGGCTTTCATGCCACCAGCTCTGGGTATTTTTTTTCTACCATTTTAATTTGTTTCATTAGACTTTTAGACAAATGCCATAATCAAATTCATGTTCCACTTCTGGATACTGAGTTTTTAACAGATATCTTACACCTTTATGTCTCTCAGAGATAGAAACCCCAACTACACATTTCCTGTTTTGCAAGCCTAGTCATTATGTTATCAAAAACAGCCTTTACCAAATCACCTTTCACCATACCTCTTTGAATAATTCAAAATCAATCATTTTGCGGGAATTTAAATCCATGACAGAATAGACTAAATATTTGGCTGAAAATCCTGGGGAGTCATACTGTCCATCCCCTACCAACCATATAGATATACCACAACCTTTTAATGAATTCACATTCTTTTTTCTTTCTTGAACCCAAAATGCTCTAACAACTGGTGCTGCCATGTTCTGAATGATTTTATCGAATGTACGCCTTGAAAACATTGCTAAACCTAGTGATTTGCAGATGTCCAAGCAACAATGAAATATTCTGCTGTTGCTTCATTTCCATGTATGGTGAAAGTTTCTTCTTCTTCCTCCTCCTCACTCAGAATCTGAAGTATCAAGTTTGTAGAAACTTTCATTCAGCTTATCCTGATCTTCCTCATCATTGCTTGTTTTGTAGATATTTTCAGGTTCCAACAATATATATTTCCTTATGATTTCAGTATCTAGTTCGCATTGTAGTTCTGAATTCTTTGGTTTTATCATCAACTTCTATTCTGAATTCTCTTTCATTACTTTTATCATCGCCTTCATTGTGTCTTATTGCAAGTAACACTATCGCATAGCTCAGAAACTATGTTTTACGATTTCAAACCTCATATGGTTCTATTCTTTGTCGTTTGCTCTTGGATGAAGATAGTGAAAGATCAATCTTACTAGAATTTGATATCTTGGTAATTGTCTTCATTTTTCCTTATAATAGGAATAGTTCCAGGTTTTAATAAAGGCCCGCAAAATTTTCATCCAGCATAAACTGCTTTTTTAATAACTGTATCTGTTCATAATCTGTCCCCTTAAAATAGAAGGAACATAAATGAACACCGGAACCAGGCAAAAAAGTCTTTTCTTTTGCAAAATTCTACCCATATGCTGTATCTTTTGGGAGATTTATCTTTGTTTGGAAACACTGAAAATGAGTTCCCTTGTGTGTTTCCCTTCTCATATTACAGACATAGGCACAACATTGAGGCATTTTAATTTTCACAATATTACGTTGTGTGTATAATATTAAACTGACTCAGTAACACCATTACCAAAACACCACCACAAAGTACACTACTCTTGAACTTAAATACCAGCAAGAACAATTTTTGAAAATGCATTACTGCTCATGCAGCAGTGACTGACTTGTGATCTCAACTGCTTCCAGCGCACGACTGCCTCTGATGATAAGGTGGTTATTATTTTGCTTGCTCAGCGGTAACGGTGTAGAGAAAACAATCTTAATGCTACATTTTACAGGTTATATCCTTCATTTAGGAAGAAATATGATTTTTATGTTTCATTCCCCTTTAACAATGGAAACACAAAGTATTTGATTCGCAGAATGTGAGTCTTAACTTTTGATTTCTTTCTCCCAAGAAACATAGAGAAATACTTCTAACATGTGGCTAAGCACAGGATATGGAGGTTTTTTTTGTACTAAATATTTAAGTTATATATTCGTGTATTTTTGTAACTTCCATAAAGTATTATTTAAAATAATGCAACATGAAAGTGAACCTTTTAATATCAACGAAACTTCACCATTAAATTACACTGAAGACATTCTTTCATCTGTTAAAATTTCAGAATGGAGCCTTAAAAGGTTATAAATAAAAAAATAACTCACCAGTGTAAAGGGGTACAGTAGGCAATGTGCCTTACCCACTGAATGCACCAATGCGATACACTGCATCTGCACAAGTTCCTGTCTCACTTCGGAGAACAACTTCTCTAGGATCTTCTGGTGAACCAAAGTACGTTTTCACAGTAATTTTATTTACACATACAGGAATTACACAATGTATGTCAGGTGTTCCTCATACTCTTTTCTGCTTCACAAACCTCTTCATATTTAACAACTGGGCTTCTTTATGTTCCTGTTTACTTATGCACAAAAACAAAATTCCTTAAATCTTACTTCTAGCCCATTTGTAGAGCTCTTGAGAACTGGTTATCTGAGTTCCTTGAAGACTAGCATATGCAGCAAGTCTCTTAACTGTTTCTCATATGCTGTCACTGGGACCCTTGCCTTGACTTGTAGCAAAGAAATGCCACTTAGCTGAAATCTGAAAATCTGTCCAGTGGTGAGACAAAATTATTTTTATTCTTGTTTTGGCTTGATGCTCCATCACTGAAGTAATATATTTTCAGGAAATATAATATAAGTTCAGGAAATTGCTGCCTTAAGATGGTAATACGCTGCTTCTGAAAAAGATAAAACAACAGCCCTTTCAAATAGTAATCTGATATGAAAGTGATGCATGTGTTATCAACATTTTTATAATAATAAAATGATGTGTAGTTGCTTGAGATGAATTCAAGTGGCAACCTTGTATGGCATCTTGAATAACAAAACTATGCTTTTTCTAAGTAATTCCCTATTACAGTTTCCCATTCTGAATGGCATTTTTTAGATTTTTAAAATATGATGACAGCTTTTGCTATGAAGTGAAGTAGATTTGCACAGACTAGTAGATTCTTTATAAACTACTTGACATTAAGTTTTATAGTAATAATTTCAGCTCTATTAGTTGTTTTCCATTTCTTGTATATCATCTCTTCAATCAAATTGTTTTATTTAAAAAAAAAAGGTTTAAGAAATCTGACACATCTTTAGGTCCTGGGCAGTTTTTGAATATATTAATACAGCAGCTTGGAAAAGGATTGCAATATGCCCCCTTTTTTTTTTTTTTTTGTATTGAATAGTTAGTACAGATCATACACACACAAACATTGTGTGTTCTAGGTGCTCCCTATAAAACATGTCTAGGCCTCAGTGATGCAAAGCTTGAAAATCCAATTTTATGGCTTGGATGTCATTTCTTAAACTCTTTATAAAGCTCCTTCAGTTTCATCTGAGATTCGACGATGATATTTACTGTCGGGAATCAACATGATACCTTTATAGTTCTGTGTCAGGTTTGCTGTGTAAGCTACATTAAGAGAAATAAATTCTGACATTATTCTGTGTCGAGTCCAACTTCTCAGAAGGCATGTTGGATTCATGTATTTTTCATCTGGGGTTTTTAGATTTAAACATTTTTCTTTAAATTGATCAATAATTTCTTTTTCCCATCACTCTCATTTGGTACATTAATTGATTCATTTATATTTTCATTCACTGCACTGCCCTTCCTCTGTACATAAGTCTTAGCACATGAAAGTTTTCTTTTAGAAACAGGTGACTGTCCAAGGGGAGTTAAGAGTTTAATCAAATTACTAATTGTATCCTCTTCAATTCCTGGTCATTCATATTCCTCTTCACTTGATTCTTCACTTCAGTATCAGTCTAAATTTCCTGATTATGACTCACTGTTCTCTGCAGTTTAGATATTTTGAGATGGCAATAATGGCATATTACGTTACCAACAGTTAAACTAAGAACTTTGCTACACATTTCCTCAGTCACTTTTCTGTTACCTACCCATTTGTATGCTTTTCAAGTCCCAGTGGATTGTAATGCCACAAATGAGAAAACTTCTTCTCAGATTTAGGCATTTTAAATTGTATCACTCATTTACTTCCTGAACAGCATGACATGTAACTCGGAATTGAGGTTCTTAGAATAGCAAAGGCATGTGCACCAAAAGCTAGTTTTGAGAAAAATGTGATTAATGTTTTACTAAGAATTATATATTAGAATAATCGATAAAGACATAAAGAAGTGTTCAGATGTGAACTTAACGCATCAATACTGTTAATTATGATTGTAAAATGCTATTTTACAGATACTCAAGGTTTCTGAATGCTAATTCCATCCAGTATTATTTAAAATAAGTAAGGTATGCATTCATGCGTGTTATAGCCAAAACTGTTTACTTGCAAAGTTACCATTTTGCAAGAAATACTTCAACTAATATTAGTAAATATTTACTGCAAATATTTATTGTAATATTAACAAATAATAAAATGAATATCAAGAAATCAGTAAACAAAAAGTATACAGTAAGTTTAGCTCATTGAAGATGATTAAGTGCTGGTGCAGGCTGGGTAGTGCTGTGAGGAACCATGAGTATGTTAGTAATTTACAATATCATCCACTGCTGCCTCTGCTTCTCCCCCTGATGTGTGATCTATGTTTTCTTGATCAGTAAATATACTATTGAAGTATGCATGATGATTTGTGGGAATGCAAGGAAGAAGTGAGCGAAGATCTGCAAGTTTTTCTGGTGAAATAGCTACAGGTTTAGTGTACTTATTCGGTAGACTGACTGTAGAAATATTGAAATGATGATCTTAGCTCTTCACATGTCCTTTTGCAGATTTACTTGATAAAATTCTCCACTGTAAATAGGTTTAATGCCAAATTCCATTTTGTAGTTGCTGGAGAAAACAAAAGCTCTTCCCTCTGAAAACTTGGCGCCCAGAGCTTGCCGCTTCGTTATGTGATGTTGCTAAACTCATACATCTTTAAACTGGTCTCTCTTTACCATGATGACATCAAAAGGGTTCTTCTTTCTGCAAGTTCTTATTTGTCGACCATAGTGAATCCCAGTAAACAACACTTCTCTTCTCCTGAGATACAATTCCATATTCACAAAACCACGATCACGAGGAAGGTAAGAGTGATCTGGAACAATTGAGAAACGGCCTGCATGGATGTATCTGAGACAGGTCAAAACCATATTCAAGTTTTTTTCTGCCCACTGCAATTATCACTGAAAATACATAATGTCTTCACTTCTGGTGGTATTTTACTTTCAATATAGTGTATGAGGCAACTTGGAATTTCAGCAGAGCCTTGTTTTTGAGTGCTTTCATCCCAAAGATACACTGAAGCTGTTCTGTCCTTTATATTGTGGATATCAAAATTATAAGTACAACTTCCTCTTGTAAAATAGCATTCCAGAATTTAGTTTTGATGTTGGAAAAGCGCTTGTTGCATGTCTATGGCAACAGCAGCAACTGTTGGATCATTGTTATCAGCCATTTGTTGTAACACCTTTATTTGTTTGGAATCGTCTTCTCTCATTGTCTCCAGTTGTCACTTTGTTTTGTCACAATAGTTGCAGGTGCCAGACATAGGAGGAGAAAATCCAAGATTGAGTTAAAAATGTACCAGTAAAATGATTCAGAAACTGGAAGATCTTCAGCATGGTTTTCAACAATCCAGTCACATTAAGCCTTGTACATTTTGGATATATTTAAATCACAGGCTAATACTTCCTGTGTGGACTTTTAGCTCTGCTGTAGTGGCTGGATAAAGTAGGAAAACTGTCAATGCGTGCCTTTACTTTTTCTCTATCTGAATCAGGTATTCTTCTTCTTGTCTTTTCCTGATGAGCACAATGATCTACATCAATGGTTCCAGTTCCTCTAACTTTGTCACGAGAACTTTTCACTCAAACCATGTATGTTCTGAAAAGCAACTGTGCAAACTTGTAACTCTTATTTCCATGAATCACTTTATAATCTACCATGCGCAATCTACGAGAAGGCCTGTCTTTTACACGCTATCTTTTCACATTTGTCATTAGTTTATGTAAATAACTATTCTGTAGGTTGTAATTTCCTATTCCCCAAAATTTTTTAAAATATTTCATCAATTTTATCTCAACCCAGTTTCTCAAAACAACCACACCAACAAGCAGGTCCTACTTCACAACATCTTTTTGTTTTCAAACACTCTGTATCACTCATTGTGCTTAATAAAAGTAAATGATAACGCTAAATGCACTAAAGGCTTGTTCAATGGTATCATTAATAAACAGCACTAGTTTAAATACACAACACTAAATAAAATTTAATCTGAGAGCTGCAAGCCACTAGAATGCATGTTACAACTTTCTTTAAGAGCAACAGACTGAACTAAACAGATACCCCATACAGGAAGGAGTAAATCCAGGCAAAAACTATTTACAAAACCACAAAATCCTTTAAAATGGTTAAGGAATAATTTATGAGGGTTAAAGGACTGAAAATAAACAGCACTCTCTATTAAGTGATTTATTACTACGTTCTGTTAAAGAGCAGCTGTCGCAGCATAGCAGTTGACCCCAGCCGGCAGGCTGGCTCATACGCCTTTGCTATTCTCGAGATTCAGCTGCAGCACGTAAAGGAGAATTCGTTCATATCCAAGGCGCATCAACCATTCATACTAACAGGCATGAAAAAGTACTCTTCATACTATATGTTGCAAGAAAAAACAAAACAAAGCACACTTTGGTGCATAATACACATCTACTATTCTAAGGGCCTCAATTATTGTATTAATAGCACTTGTGTGCTTAATCAGTTGTGGTAATCCACCGTGCTGCATACCTTGTGATAGCATGCTGCACAGTGACCTTGCTATAACTAGTGATCAGACATCTTTCAACCTTAAGGGCAATATTAGTAGTATTTGTTAATCAAATAACTTTTTAGTTTTTTAAAGTTCAATTTTCAGATTTAACTGGCAGCATAGGTGCATGCTTGCCTTCGTATAAATAAAAAACCCATAACTAAATAATGGTTAATTTTGTAAATATAAACATTTATTTGATTATCTGCTTGCACTGTTACTCCATATAATAATTACTAAAACAATATCACTATTTTGAAGTACATCAAATTATCTGTATAATAGCATAACTCTGCTTATTGTGCCTTGAATTCTGTGAATTTCAGAACATTAAAAGTTATACCATGCATATTAACATCCCGTACTTTTCACCCTTTGCTGTAGCCAATCTGTTCGCAATAAGAACCTAATAGTTCCCAGTTTAACTCATTACATGTGTGGCAGTGATATACTAAAATAGATAAAATATCCCAGACTTCGTTAAAAACTTAAAATCTTATATGGAATCACCCGGCTTTGTACAGACCATAAATCCTAATTAATACTGGCTTTCCATTGGCTCTGGATATTTTCTCTCCCTCTCTGCAGTTTTGGTTTTTTTTCATTAGACTTTTAGACAAATGTCAAATTCATCTTCAACTTCTGGATGCTGAGATTTTCACAGATACTTACACTTTTTGTCAGAGAAAAACCCCCAATTCTACGCATTTCTTGCTTTGCAAGCCAAGTCATATTGTCCCAAGCAGCCTATTCTAAATCTCCTTTCACCGTATCTCTTTGAACAAGTTTAAAATCATTACTTTTGTGGGAATTTAAATCCATGAAAGAATATATTAATATTTGGCTGAAAATCCTGAGGAGTCATATTGACCATCCTCTGTCAACCATATAGGTTTATCATTACATTTTAGTAAATCCAAGTTCTTTTATCTTTCTTGACCCCAAGATATCCTAACACTTGGTGCTACCATGTTTTGAATGGTTTTATTGAACGTAGGCCATGAAAACTTTGTCAATCATAGTTATTATTGCAGTAGGACCTAATTGTTGAAACATACACAATTGATGATAAAGAACTTGCTATTAAAATATTTCCTTCCGATTGCTTTCCTTATAAATGGTGAGAGTTCCATATGAATATGTTACCAGAGTAACACTTTTTGTAACACATATTATTCGTTTAATGTGATGAGAAATAATTTTGACAATTTCCACATAAAACACATACCTTGAAAAATAAGCACGGATGTCCAAGCAACGCTAAATATTTCACTGTGGCTCATTTCCATGTGTGGTGAAAGGCTCTTCTTCCTCACTATCAGTGATAACAAATCTAAAGTATCAGGTTTGTGGAAACTTTTATTCAGTTTATCCTGATATACCTCATCACTGATTATTTCTTAGATGTTTTCCAGTTCCAGCAAAGTGTTTCTTTACAATTTTGTTACCTAGCCCACATTGTATTTCTGAATTCTTAGATTTTTCATCACCTTCTATTCTGAATTCTCTTCCACTACTGTTACCATTATTGCCTTCATTATCAGTCTTATCGTAATTAACACTATTATCATGTAGTTCTGAAATTGTGCTTTGATGAATTCTAGCCTACATGGTGCTGTTCTTTGTCATTTGCTGTGGGATGTAGATAGTGAAGAATCAATTGTCTTACTAGAACTATGTGTTTAGAGATATTTTTCATTTGTCCTTATAGTAGGAATGGTTGCTGGTTTTAATGAAGGCCCTCTCAAATGATTATCTGGCATAAGCTGCTTGTTTAAAATATATTACTGTTCATAATCTGTGTCCCAAAAATGGAAGTAACATAAATGAGCTCCAGGAACAGGTAAAAATCTTATTTGTTTGCAAAATTCTAACTTAACCTATATCTTGTGGGAGAGTTATCTATATTTGAAAAATTATAAAAATAAGTTTCCCTGTGTACTTAACTTTTCACATTACAACCATATACACTACACAGAGGCATTATCCTTTCACACATTATGTTTGTATAACACTAAAGTGGCTTAACATCATCACAAAAAATACCACCACGAAAAGTCCTACTCTTGAACTTGAAATACCATCAAGAACAATAATGAAAATGTATTACCTTGTAATCCCAAAACCCGCATCACATGACATGCACTGATGATGCAATTTTGTTTGGCTTATACAGTGATAATAGTGCAGTGATATTTAGAAATAATCTTACCACTGCATTTTACAGCACACATTCTTCATTTAGGAAGCAACATGATTCTTTGTGTTTCATTTCCCTTTAACTCAGGGATTTTCACATAATTTTTTACTTATCTGGTTATTCAGATGTTATAAGATTCACTGAGCGGAACAGCATACATCAGTAAATGACCAGTAATCTCATCTTCCGCGCTTTGATGGCATGACCTATTGGTTCTAAAGGTTTTAAAATGGAAACCAATAGACCAAGGCATCAAAGCCTGGAAGATAAATGTATTAATACTGACCCCGGCCATGAAAACCTATACCAATAAGTAATGAAGTCTTGAAGACACTGTTATAAACTCAGAATATGGTAACCTGATTGTTGAGAGAAAAAAAAAATCATATTTATGCAGGGCAATAATGGTGTGTGGATAATAAAACTCAACTTATTTGTTGCTTTCCTGCTTCTCACATGAACTGAGAGAGATTAATGTAACAAATGGATTAGTCATGTTACTTGTTACTCACCATATTAGTGGACCTCATTTCAGGTGTGTTGTATGTTTATTTTAGCACATAATAAGATATCTCAAAATTTATAGATCTGGTTATACACATTGTCTGTATGTGGCAAAGAGAAGAGTCAGTACTCGACTGCTTAAGCGCATATGGGAGGATGTGTAGGAGAATAAATTGGTGTAGATATCCCATTTTTGCTAATATGTGACACATTTACTGGGGGGAGAACAATAAAATATGCTATTGTGGAAGTAAAAATAGAAAAAATACATAAGGATTGTCTAATTATTTTTTACACCACCATCTGTACTCGAACTTGATTTCTGATCTTCTCAACAGTAGCGTTTGCCAGTTTAATCTCAGTTTGGCACTTATCTTTATATATAATATTTTCATTTGATTGCTTTAAGTTTTGGTTTTGACTTTGACTCACGCTAACCAAGCAGGTTGCCTCAGGTGGTAACATCTGTGGTCTGGATTCGGGAGGTCATGAGTTTGATTCCTGCAGCTGACCTTCCTGACCATGGGTTTTTTCGGGGCTTTCCCCGCATTGCTAGGCGAATGCTGGGAAGGATCATTACATTCCCTGAATTTCTCTCTCCCTCATTTCCTCTCATTTTATTTTCCTCTTTCATGTTACAGGTTGACTCCAGGTCTGTGTGCCAGTCAGCTGTGGAATATGGCGCAGAGGCTTGCGCGTTGAAACTCCTTGACCCTGTCAGATGGCTTCCTTTCGAGGCTCCACTGCTGGGTCAAGCTTTCCCCAGTCTCCACTGGAGGGGAGCCTGTGAGCCACCTCCAGGGGCTTGGGAGGGCCGCTATTGAGTGCCCTCTGGCCGGATGTTCAAGGCTGTAATTCTTAGAGAACTCTGTCATCTGTGTTGGCCAGTCTTCCAGCCTATACGTCTCCTACGGTTTCTTCATCTCATTTGTTCCTCCCAGGGGTATATGCACAAAAGATCCCTTGTGAGTTGAGGTGCTAGGTGTCCCTTCTGTCAGCTAATACTAATCCTTGACTCTTGCTAAAACTCATCCTTGTCAGAATCTGAAATAATTAAAATACCATGTATTTAATGTTCACATAGATTAACAAAATAAAGTAGCATGCTACTACAGAATTATTGATTCCCCAAGACATGTTTAGTACTTCATGTGCTGGTCTAAATTATGGAAAAAAAAGTTTTTTTATAATCGCCATTTTAGTATTTAGTACTAATATGTGTTAATTCTTATCAGTTAATGTACCATTAGTTACTGTGGCAGGTTTAGAAGTTGTAACAGTAGGTTGGGTCAACTACGCCAAAAGAGAAGCAGAACATTTAGCTCCTTGTTCATTTCTTTTCTTTTCTTCCATTTTTGTTTTTTAAATCCACCTTGATATGTACGATTCATTGCAAATAGACTATATTTAAAAAGAAGTTACAGTCATAGTAACAATTTACCAATGATAAGGTTACTTAACAGTTTGTTCATATTCATCAGCATCAACAAATTAACTGACACTATCAACACACTTGTATGGACTAGTAAAGATCTGTGGCACAGTGCTTCAATGAGGGTGGCAGGCTTCTAGGTGTAAACATGTGGTTGGATAAGTTGCTCAGCTGATTTTCAAGTGTGTAAACACTGATGATGTGGCAGACATGCTGCAAATGCCCCCTGACTCAACCCATCCCAAAAGTGTGTGTATATATGTGTATTTATTTATTTAATTCTCTCACATGCAATTGCAGCAAAAGGAATAACCTTAATTAAATATTCAGTATGTTTGTAATTTGTTACAGAATTTCTACCTCAAGGTACCTTAAGATCTTTTGAACAGGAATTCACATTTATTGGGTGTTGGCAGGGACATTCATTTGGGGCCCATTGCACTAGAGTAACTATTCCCCTTTATTCGGTTAATTAAACATATTGCTTACAACAATCACCCAAATTATTCAATGAACTAACTTCTAGAGTATTTGCCTGCATTGTTTGTTTATTTGATTCTCAGGTTGAGGTTTCACAGCAAACAGAGCTCTGGGATATTTAACGCATCATATAGCAAGCAACCTTCACCAATTAAATTACTACACACTTTTTTCTTCCCACCCGCCCGTCCAGCTTTCATTGGCTTCCAGGTTGTGTAAAGGCACTTTGGTACCTATTGTGGATGTTTCTTGAACTTGAGGATTTATTATATGATATAGACGTTCAGTAGACTGTATTTTAAACTTTGCTTAGCATTTTTTACTTTCTCTACTATGTACATAATATGTAGAGAAGGTATTGCATTGGACCCAAAAATTTGATGCACCAGAAACATGTTTTGAGGCCCCTGAGTCCAAAAAGGCATTCTTAGAAAAAGATCTATGTGTGTGCGCGTGTCATAACTCGGGATCGAAAAGTCCTGTAAATACCAAACTTGGTATTTAAGTTCAGTAGGTTCCAAAGATGCAACACAAAGGTTTTTTAAGAAAATTCCCCAACCCCAAACCACCCTTCAAATGCAGCATTTTTTTAAATTTTTTATTTTCTGAAAATTGCCTCTTTAAAATTTATTTTTTCTTTTGGTAAGGCCACTAGTTTTGTTTTACTTAGAATATTGTACTATGTATTAATTATCATTAATCGTGCAACTAGTCCATTATTGGAATTTAATTTATTTCTTATATTGCTTTTTTAAGAATGTGAATTTTTTTGTAATCCATAAATTTATATAAACGGATAAAACGATTTTGATTAAACACCATATATTAAAGGTATTTACATGGGAAGAAAAATTGTATATCTTAAATTTTCTGGATTGGGAAGAATTTTTATATAACCTTATATAACTGGTAAACATTAAGCGATAGATGAAAACATACAACACAAAAGTGTAGATCTCTTTAAAAACCACAGTTAATTTCAACTTACTCTTTGTGGCATCAGTCAGTTCCAATATTCTGTTATTAATGATTTGAATTGTTCAGTACTTTATGATTCCTTATAAGCACTGCCAACATTTAGTTGTTTCTCATGAATGCATGGAAAGTGTATGGAATCTTAAGGCCAGCATATAGCTTCCAGTTCTTGAACATTTGACTATCGCAATCCCTTTATATCAATAATGAAACGTGTAACATTAGTATTTCTGCAAAGGTTCTTCTCGATTAAAATGAAGTAAACAGATAAATAAGCTTTCATAAAAATAGTCTTTATACCCACTGGTAAACTATAAGAGGCCAACACATCCAATTTTTTTTTTCAGTGCAATCCATGTATATCTTAAATTGCTATTAATAGATTAACGTAAATGGAATAATTTAGATGGGAAAATATTAATTAGATCGTGACTGTAAAAGGAGAAAAATTGTAGGGGACTACTCAGGCTACGTTAGAGTAAAACTGGTTAAGAATGATCAGGAAGAATTTAAAAGTTAAGGCTGTTAAGAAAAATAGTAGGTAGGGTAAATATAAACAAGAATAAAGCAAGGTAAAAATATGTTCACCAATATAAAATACATTAATAACATGGAGTTGTGCGAATTAGGATTAGAAACTCAGGCAAGTAAGTTCAGATGTGACAACTAAGATTAAAATAGGTTTTATTTTGTATTAAAATGTATGTGATAATGTATCTAATGTTGTGATGAAATTATCCATTTAGTAAATTAACTCCCTAAATTTATTTAAAAGAATAAAATATTAAATCTGAAGACATGGTTTAGCAACATTGTGCAGCAAAGGGACATCTTAGCAACATTACCCACTTTTTTCCTATGGTTTTTTATTGCAAAATACTAGCAACAATTTAGTGTTGCTAAAGGTACACAAAAGTCTTGTTTGACGTATTGCATCTCAATAAGAAGGACAAATGGTGTTAGCATATTTTAGTAGCACAGCTTACAAATGCAGGCACATACAGTTACAGATAAAACTTTACGTAGTCAGTAATTAATGATACGTATATTTTCATAAAGTCCAGTAGGAAAGAAGGAATGGTGTATACCAATTGAAAGAGGAATATATGTCAGTCTTTAAACTAAAGGGAATTTCTGCGAGCTCTTTTGGTTTTATAGCAAAATTTTAATTTTAATGAAAGGAAGTAAAATCTAATATACACTTAAACTTATTTTATCTTTGAACCACAAATTTTTATCATCTTCCTTTTCATTACCTCTTAAAATGTTTTTCAAACCTAGATATCACTGTAATACTCTTGAATATTGTACCACTCTTCTCCATAATGTTTTACAAGTAGCTTCCTCACATCATTATTCTTTGCGTCTGTTTCAAAAATGGGCTTCTATTACATTGGTGATATACAGCTTTCCTGATTGGATTTTCTTCATAACATGTGCATATGACCCCATATTTTTCTTATAATGTGGTTCTCCCTGAATACCTTTGATTGTGGAGAGAACTGGAAATTCTAAGATGGCATTGGTCTAATTAATTATTGTGAAACTTCTTTCCAATTGAATACTCAGCACTGTTTTCCCATTTTTATTACAGTGGAATGCCTCCCTGTCATGTTGAAGTATTCCTCTCACCAGTGGCAGTTTTTCAATAAGGGCTACCATGCTACAGCATCACTGAAGTCTAGAAAACATACAACTAGCTTTTGGATTAATTTGCAGTGCTAAACTTTTGGATGCATTATTAAAATGCTAATATGTATCTCATACGTAACTGATGCTACCAGCCTCCACTGAATCTTATATTAACTTGCCACCTCTGCAAGTCCCATTAGGTTCATAGAAATTCAAATAATGTAGCCTTGATGTGCTCACTTAGAAGTGTTCCAAGTTATTCACACATTTATCCTTTCCCACCCGCACTCCAAAATGAGAGAGAGAGAGAGAAACAAAAACCCTTGCAGATTTTCATTAAATAACGTTTCTGAGAACTTGTAGCATTATCAATGGTGCCAACATACCAATGACCATTCAATAGTTTCCTTCAGAAAGTAGGGCAGTGCTATCTGAATAGTGGTGACAAGTGATTTTGTTTTAAATTGTGCTGATTCGAATTAAATTTGTATAGGCTTAGCTTTAATAGATATTTCTTCGAGTATGAATTCAGCGGATTCTCTCCTAAAACAACCTTTTTCTTTGAGGACAATAAAGAGCTTAGGTCGACCTATTCCAGATTTAAATACAATACAAGCTGCTAATGAAAGCAAAGATCGTACTTATGTTAGACATTTTAACAAAAAGGTGTACAAAGAATATAATTGTATTTTCAGTTGCAATGTTGAGAAATTCATTGTTTTGTTTCCCTTGTCTGTTTTTTGGGAGCAAAGATTCTTGGTCAAGTACAGGGCTACAGGACCTGGGGCATTTAAAACAATACAAAAAAACCACATTAATAATATGTTGGACTTAGTGCACTAAGCAATGTTAATATTGCCGCACTGCTGAGTCTAGTTTATCAGATTCTGTTCAGAAATGCAACAATCAAATTGAAAAGAACTGCTATATTCTTTCCACAATTAGAGCCTGCATAAAGTTTTCTGGGGCTTTCGAGTTGGCATTAAAGGGGCATGACGAATCTCTCGAGTCAGAAAATCTTGGCATATTCCTTGGCTTAATAGATTTCATGAGTAGTATCAGTGGTGGCTCATGAACATACATTTGGGTGTTCACAAAATGTCAGATTCAGATAGCCTTGAAAATGTGAAATAGTATATACTGCATAATGGTTATGATTATGAACAAATCGACAAAACCCGAGCCACTCCTAATAAATACTATTAATAATGCATAACTTGTCTGACAAAAGAAAGGGTTGTTTTGTGGATTTTTATTGTTTTGTACATAATTCAGTTTAGAGCAACAACAAAGTAATGTGTAAGCTTTTGCAATACCATTCTCTCTATTCTCCATTTGCATTCTTTCATCAGTAAAGTACTAATGCTACTAATCTATTTATCACTTAACAAGTCTCATTTTCTGAAATGCGAAAATGGCATAATTTCTTCTTATAAATTGTCCTGTCCCTCCACATAGTCCATACTAAAGTTAATATAAATACATGTTACACTGCAGGTGGGTAAGCATTAAATAGGGAAAACTATATTGCATCATGGCTAACACTATTTATAAAGAAAATCCATGCATCTGTTTTTCAATCGCGCAATGTCTTTATCACTTTATGATTGAAGTCTTTAGTGTCATAACTCACCCAGAAGCCCATAATATATATAGAAAATAAGCTTTTCAATGCATATAGTCACATCAGATGTAAATTTCGCTGTACAGTGAGTGAATTGGTATAACTGTTCAGTATGCTACCATCTAGAGGGATTTATACCAAACTGAAAAGCAAATGGGGGTTCCCAACTTCCCGCCTATCTACTCTTGCATGAATGAAACTTGTACAGTAGTGTGCTATCACCTAGTGGCATTGACTTGTTGCTGAGAGATGATAAGGACCAGTGCATGACCCTATGTATTTCACCCATAAGGTGATTATGTCATACCAATTGTGCATGCACAAAAACTCATAAAAACGTGCACAAGTCAAGTTGTGCTCATGACTCTGTTGCCATATCTTGAGTTTAGAGGAGAAGCACAGTAGATTTATAAATGGCGTAGATTTTTAATTACTGCACATACATTATGTGTAATAGCATTAAACAGGAAAAAAAACAATAAATCCGCAAGGTGTGAAAACTAAAGGTGAAATGATGTAGGCTAGGTATATAGCAATGACAGATGTATCAAACCAAGCTCAGCTTGTGATTGTTTTTGGGTATGAATTGAAAAGCAATGTAGGAAATAAGCGAGGGGATTTTAAAACTTCACTGCATATACTATGTGGATGCAAAGGATTTGCTATGCATAGATATGCATCCTTAGGGTCCTTTTTGGAACCTGATATAAGAAGGGCAGATATCAAGGACGTGGTCCATTTTATCTGGACCATTCACTAGATAAGAGGCAAAAGGGCAATAAGAGCCTATGTGCAGACCTTTAAAAGGACAACACCCAAGGTTCATCATATTATGTATTGACTGGTTTCGTCATGTACTACAGAATATTACCCAACCTACTATTTTTCTTAAGTGCCTTTCCTTTTAAATTCTTTCTGATCATTCTTACCCAGTTTTGTTCTAACCTAGCCTGAGTAGTCCCCTACAATTTTTCTCCTTTTACAGTCCAGATCTATTTAATATTTTCCGATCTAAATAATCTCATTTATGTTAATCTATCAAGAACAATTTAAGATAGAGATATATGGAATGTGCTGAAAAAAAATCAGGTGTGTTACCCTGTATCGTTTATTAGTGGATATAAAGTCTATTCTTACGAAAGCTTATTTATCTGTGTACTTCATTTTAATCAAGAAGAACCTTTACAGAAATACTAACATTACACATTTCATTATAGATATAAAGGTAATAGCTATAGTCAAATGTTTAAAAACTGGAAGCTATATGCTGGCCTTAAGATTCCATACACTTTCAATGCATTCATGAGAAAGAACTGAATGTCGGCAGTACTTAAAAGGAATCGCAAAGTACTGAACCTTTCAAATCATTAATAACAGAACATTGGTAATGCCCGATGCCACAAAAGAGTAATTTGAAATAAATTGTTTTTTTTTAAAGAGATCTACACTTTTGTGTCGTATGTTTTCGCGTATCGCATAACGTTTACCAGTTATACAGGAGTATATAAAAATCCTTCTCAATCTAGAAATTCTAAGATGTATGTGTTACTTGCCATGTAAATATCTTTAATATAAGCTGTTTTAATCAAAATTATTTTATCCATTTATATAAATTTATGCATTAAAAAAATCATATTCTTAAAAAACAATATAAGAAATAAATTAAATTCAAATAATGGATTAGTTTCATGATTAATCATACTTAATACATAGTACAATATTTTAAGTAAAACAAAACAAGTGGGCTTCCCAAAAGAATAAATAAATTTTAAAGAGGCAATTTTTAGAAAATAAACAATTAAAAAAAAATTGTATCTGAAGGGTGGTTTGGGGTGCAGGATTTTCTTAACAACCTTTGTGTTGCCTCTTTGGAAGCTACTGAACTTAAATACCAAGTTTGGCATTTATAGGACTTTACGATCCTGAGTTATGACGCGCGCGCACACACACAGACCTTTTTCTAAGAATGCTTTTTTGGATTCAGGGACCTCGAAACATGTTTCTGGTGCATCAAATTTTTGGGCCCAATGCAATACCTTCTCTACATATTATGTACATAGTAGAGAAATTAAAAAATGCTAAGCAAAGTTTAAAAAACAGCCTACTGAACTTCTATATCATATAATAAATCCTCAAGTTCAAGAAACATCCACAACAGGTACCAAAGTGCCTTTACACAACCTGGAAGCCAATGAAAGCTGGGTGGGCAGGTGGGAAGAAAAAAGTGTGTAGTAATTTAATTGTTGAAGGTTGCTTGCTATATGATGCGTTAAATATCCCAGAGCTCTGTTTGCTGTGAAACCTCAACCTGAGAATCAAATAAACAAACAATGTAGGCAAATATCGTAGAAGTTAGTTCATTGAATAATTTGGGCGATTGTTGTAAGCAATATGTTTAATTAACCGAATAAAGCGGAATAGTTACTCTAGTGCAATGGGCCCCAAATGAATGTCCCTGCCAACACCCAATAAATGTGAATTCCTGTTCAAAAGATCTTAAGGTACCTTGAGGTAGAAATTCTGTAACAAATTACAAACATACTGAATATTTAATTAAGGTTATTCCTTTTGCTGCAATTGCATGTGAGAGAATTAAATAAATAAATACACATATATACACACACTTTTGGGATGGGTTGAGTCAGGGGGCATTTGCAGCATGTCTGCCACATCATCAGTGTTTACACACTTGAAAATCAGCTGAGCAACTTATCCAACCACATGTTTACACCTAGAAGCCTGCCACCCTCATTGAAGCACTGTGCCACAGATCTTTACTAGTCCATACAAGTGTGTTGATAGTGTCAGTTAATTTGTTGATGCTGATGAATATGAACAAACTGTTAAGTAACCTTATCTTGGTAAATTGTTTACTATGACTGTAACTTCTTTTTAAATATAGCCTATTTGCAATGAATCGTACATATCAAAGTGGTTTAAAAAACAAAAACGGAAGAAAAAAGAAAAGAAATGAACAAGGAGCTAAATGTTCTGCTTCTCTTTTGGCGTAGTTGACCCAACCTACTGTTACAACTTCTAAAGCTGCCACAGTAGCTAATGGCACATTAACTGATAAGAATTAACATATATTAATACTAAAAACGGGGATTATAAAAAAACTTTTTCCATAATTTAGACAAGCCCATGAAGTACTAAGCATTTCTTGGGTAATCAATAATTGTGTAGTATCATGCTACTTTATTTTGTTAGTCCAAGTGAACATTAAATCACAGTATTTTAATTATTTCAGATTCTGACAAGAATGAGTTTTAGCATGAGTCAGGGATTAGTATTAGCTGACAGTAGGGACACCTAGTACAACTTGCAAGGGATCTTTTGTGCATACACCCCCGGGAGGAACAGATGACAGAGTTCTCTAAGAGTTACAGCCTTGACCACCCGGCCAGAGAGCACTCAATAGCGGCCCTCCCAAGCCACTGGAGGTGGCTCATAGGCTCCCCTCCAGCGGAGACCAGAGAAAGCTCGACCCAGCAGTGGAGGCTCGGACGGAAGCCATCTGACAGGGCCAAGAAGGAGCTCGAACCCGCAAGCCTTTGCACCATCTGTCTGCAGCTGACTGGCACACAGCCCAAGTCAACCTTTAAAATGAAAAAGGAAGATGAAATGAGAGGAAATGACGGATTGAAAAATTCAGGGAATGTAATGATCCTTGCCAGCTTTCGCCTAGTGACCCGGGGAAAGCCCCAAAAAACCTATGGGTCAGGACGGTTGGCCTCCCGAATCCAGCCCACAGATGTTACCAACTGAGGCAGCCCGCTTGGTTAGCATGAGTCAAAGTCAAAACCAAAGCTTAAAAACCAAAGCTATATTATATATAAAGATTGGTTCCAAACTGGGATTCAACTGACAAATGCTACTGTTGAGAAGATCAGAAATCAAATTCGAGTATGGATGGTGGTGTAAAAAATAATTAAACAATCCTTATGTATTTTTTCTGTATATCATATTTTATTAATGTTCTCTCCCCAGTAAATAATGTCACATTACTAGCAAAAATGGGATATCTACCCAATTTAGTCTCCTACACCTCCTCCAATTTGCGCTTAAGGCACTTCTCTTTGCCACGTATACAGAATATGTATAACCAGATGTATAAGTTTTGGGATATCTTATATGTGTTAAAATAGACATCTAACATACCTGAAATGAGGTCCACTAACATGGTGTGCGACTAACATGACTAATCTATTTGTTACATTAATGTATCAGGAACCAATTTAAAGCTATGCATGAAATTAGGTTTACAGATTATACAGAGAACTCCGATTGCTGTTTAAAATTTTCTAATGAATCAAACGAAACTGTGGATTTTAGAGGTTTCTCAGATGGGTGCTTATCCTTAAATAGCATTTTCATATATATTTTTCTTTCTGTTTTTTTTTTCTTTTCTTTTTCTTTTGATTTATTTGTATTAGTGCAGATATATAGATACTGATAATAAGTCCCTTGATTTTATCCACTCTCTTCAACAACTGATTTCTAGCGTTCACAATTTGCATGGTTTCCTGTCCCTTTATTGCAGTTTTTGAGTTTTCTTGTGTTTTAGTGTGATTAATTTACTTTGGTCTCTTCTGTCTTCTTTTTAAATGGTTTTAACAATGCTTTATGATATCTGTCAATTGTTTTTCCAATCTGATCTTTAAGCTCATATGTGTGTTCCCCAAACTGTTGCATTATTATGTACTGTCCTTTAAACAATAAATATGTTTTCCAATAAATTTTTCTTTGTGCATCTGACCTGCAATGCTGCTTCAACAGTACTTCCTTTCCAAGGTATGGCGCCTATTTTCATTTACTCTTGACTATTAATTCTTTTGTTAGCTTTCTTTCTTATCCTTTTGAAGGTCTTTTTACATTTTTCCTCTTCACTCTATTCTTTTCCTTCAAGGTTGTGGGGACGTTCAATACTAGAAATCTCGGTTTTCCATTTGTCAAGAGCTCATGAAGTGCTAATCTTCTAATTGGGTTGATCAAGTGGTTTATGTTGTCCTGGATAATTTGCATTTGTTGTACCAGACTTTGTGGTTTGCATGGCAAACTATCCTAAAATAGTACCAATATCTTTCCATGGCTTAATTTGGTCAAAATTTCTACTCCTTGGGGTCGAACATGATCTGGTTGCTCAAAAGGATTCACTTTTCTAGCATCTATGGTCGTGCATAAAGAACCATCTGCCTTGTGAGTCCAACAAAGAGGGTGTAAGTAAGATGAATTTAAATTTCAATAACATTTTCCAACATATTTCTTAGTACAGCATTTGACTGTCGCCTTATTGCATTAGGAATTGGCTGGCATTTGTGTGAATATGGTGTTATAGTTATCACTGTGAAGGTATGAGTATATTTTGTGCATAACCCTGATTTAGAACTAAATACTTATTTGTTCTTCTCCAAGCTTTCCTGCGGCATCTCCCTTTGTGTTGAAGTGAGGTTACATGTGAGCCTCATTTACTTTCACACATATTTGGTTAAGTACATCATCTTCTTTCAGCTTTTCAGGCACCTTCGTCATCATATTTACTTCTGCTATTTACTAGTTACAACTCTGAGCAGGGAGGTCACTGCTTTTATCATTTTCATATATTCTTATATCTTCTTCATATAAAAATATATTGCCTACCAAGAATCTCATTATGTATTTAATCACAGCCTTCATCTCTTTCATTTATATTTTCTTCTAACTATTTAATATTTCTCGTAGGGCTTTCATCATTTACTTTAACTTCATGTAGTTTAAGATCTAAGACTGTCTGCCAACTATAAAGCAAGTTGTTAACAAATATAATCTGACATGATAAGCATGATATTACTAGTGCAATAAAATTCAAATTCTATTCTCCTATACTAGCTTCAAGAGGTATTTCATAACTTATTCTTTCCTTCTTACCAATGGCTGTACTGCAGTATACATTACACACAGTTAAGTATTCCACATTATGATTGCTTAGTAATTCTTTAAATGATTCTTCACACATTACTGAAGTATTTGCTCGTATCCAGTAGAACAATACATTCACAATCCCAAATGCTGAATTTGTGGCGGATTTGCTAGTTCTTTACTTGTATGAGGTGTGATTCAGATTCCCTGAACGTATAACCTTCGAATGAGTGATAATTCCTGTCTTGTGTTCCTGTGTTTCCATTATACATATGTGAGTTGCCACTCTGCACGTAATCTCTGTAGAACCTAAGGTGATTCAGTTGGCTATCCCTGTCTCAGCCTCTGTTGTGTGTAGAATTAAATCTATTCACAGGTTGGTTATATTTCTCTGATTGTTCAGTGATGCTGCTCCCTATATCTATCAAGTGCTTCACAATTACGGGTAGAGATATTGGGTGGTATAAATAAAAGCAAGCATTTCTCACTAATTCCAAGCAATTGCTCGGTTTTGTATAAATAAAAATGTTGTGCTCCACCTCCTCGCGAGCAAAACCTTGCTGACCTTGATTGCTGAGCTATTGCTTGCGATATGGTATAAATAAAATTAAGCCCTGCTCGCCTTTAGTAAGCTTTTGCTTGCTATTTCTTGAGATACCTCCGTAGGCACCTCAGCTTGCTCAACTGCATTTTAGTACTATGGCGGAGTTCATGATAGGAACATGATAGTTCCAGATAGAAAAATAAGAATCACACGACTTTCTCTATCACTCTTTTACAAACAATTCTTACAAAAGCTTATTCTTGATATCTACTTCTTGTTAATCGAGACAAACTTTCATTACACATTTCATTCTAGGGATAAGAAGAATGCAGTAAATTAAAGCGATAGTCAAATCTTTTAAATGTGGGTTGCTATATGATGAATTTGAAATTCCGTTCTTTTCATATGATCGCGAAAGAAAGAAAAGAATTATGTTCTACATTCACATGGCTTTCTCTAATCATTCTTCTACAAACTATACTTACAAAAGCTTATTATTCCAGCTTCTTGTTAATCCAGATAAGTCTTCAATTTACAATTTCGTTATATGACGCAGTAGGCAAAGTGGGTCAACTTTTAAAAGTGTGTGGGTATACGAGGGCTTTGAAATTCGATGCTCTTTGCATGACCATGAGAGAATATCGAAAACCGACTTCCCATTTGAGAAAATGATAAGTAGGTATTTGAAAATTCAAACCAATAACAAGGAATATCTCGGGAATGATTAACTTAAAAAAAAACTTTCGGCTCTTAGTGTGTCTTCCACAGTGATGGAAATGATGTCGTATATGTTCTACACAAGGTAACTTGAGTATAGGGAAGGTAGGCCACTCCGGCCATTTCGCTCTCATTGGCTGTGCGCCTGTGACGTCATGTGGAAGGTTGAGCACGCGCGCTCTTTGGATAGTAATTGAAAGAGAATGGTTTAAACCCGTTTTAATACGTACAATTTAAGGCACGGATTGGTATACCCAGTGTGTAAACGGTTAAGCAGTAATTAAGGAAGTGTAACAATGCAATGACATATGTTATGAAAGTTACTTTAACTGAAAATGCATAAGAAACTTTTCTCAATTCATTCTACTAATTACAAACCAATTTTATCAACACCACCTCTAAACTATTACTAAAATAAAAAGTAACAAATTATTATTTGTTTAATCTTAAAAGTAGATTTAAACTTAGAAGTGGCTGGTCATGCTGCTGTTGTAGAAGAAATAAATGCCACCCACTGCTGACATTTCCTTGTATTTCTTTTTTCCACGGTTGCAGCTTTTAATTTTGTATTCAAATGCCGTATCTTAATAAATGTGCAGGTCCTGACGTATATATAAACAATTCTTTTGTCTAAATCAGGGAATTTAGAGCAAATTGTGTCGCTAAGTGTTTTCATACTCTTAACACATTTGAAATATGAAAGCCATGGAATCATATCATCGGGAGACAGACACGGCACTGTATCACCACGTAAACTTTTCCGTAGAGGTAAGCCAAGTAATTCATTTTTTTAAGTCCCATTCATAGTCCTGAGGCCGAAAATATAGTGAGCAGACTTGAGCATTATCAGTGTTGAATTTATCACTCCGTTTACAGCGAGACGCCCACATGCGCCTTACTTTATCATTTTAGGAAATCTATGATACATAATTCAAGCAGTTTTTGTTCCTAATATTAGAACATTACGCAACAGCACAGTTAACTTTTTTTTTAACATTCATTTTGAACACGAATGCACACCACACTTGTATTTCCAAATCTATTCACAACTAGAACTAACTTCTAAGTAATCAGAAAGACCATTCTTATTTAGTGAGCAACAATGCTCACCAAACAACGTTTGCACCTGTGGGGTGCAAAATTGTTGTTCATGATTGGTCAGTACAACGCATTACAGAAAAATATTATTTAAAGAGTTGTTCTGCGATTCCTCGAAATAATTATATAGGCGTTATTTAAGAATGGTTTTTCCCCAGAAAATAGGGAATATGCTGTTTTAGAAATAGTGCGTGAACACTTGCAATCAAATGCACCTAATAGGGTAATTTGGCATGCTTTAGACACCTGTTCGTGCTGTTTCAAATGTACAAGGACTCGGACACGTCTCCAAAACTTTCAAACAGAAAGATAAAAGAAGGCGAAATCTAATAACTTTCGCTTTGCCTTAGGGTAATATACTGCCTTAAATACCAAATCATGTGGAAATTCAGGTATAACGTGGACAAAAGGCTGATGACCCTTTTGCATACCTATGCAAGTGCTCTTTTAAAATCCGAAATAAGAAAAACATTTTCTTTGCCATTTTAAGGGAAATATACACTCGGTCCATGCTGAGGAATATCATTGTAATGATATAACATTGTGATGGTATTCAACTAGAAAGTGTAATCTGCAATAAAATTACATTATTTTACAACCTCAAATAAGAATTTTCTATAGTTTACTTTTATCACTGTGGTCAATATCAATATCAATATCAATATCAATTTATTGTCATTAAACAGTTATACAACTGCAATAGACATTGTCAGTATATACAAAAATACAAATTAATAATACAACATAAACCACACCTTGTGCAACTTTTACAGCAAAAAAGTAACAATTAAATATTAATATCAGATGCATTAAAAACAATAAATTCATTAATAGAATAAAATGGATTATCCACAAGCCAACAATGCAATCGCTTACAAAATATTTTATAAGGCAAATCTTTTACAGCTTGAGGTAGCTTGTTAAAAAGTTTAATGCCAATATAGTAGTAACTTTGAGAAGTTTTCTTAAGTCTATGCTGAGGAATATCGATCATTTGACCATTACGGATATTATAATTATGAATATTGGATCTCGTGTCATACAAATGTTGATTCTGTTTCATAAAACCCAATACAGTATAAATATACAAATTTATAACAGTCAAAATATTATATCTTTTAAAATAGGGTTTACAGTGTGTTCTAGTAGTTATCTTAGCCATAATTCTTATAGCTTTCTTTTGCACAAGTAATACATCTTGGATATATGAGCTATTACCCCAAAGTAAAATACCATAATTAATAATACTGTGAAAGTATGCAAAATATGAGACACGTATATACTCAAAGGGTACACAATTGACTAAGTTTCTCATCAGGAATAAAACCCTTGACAACTTTCTGCATAAAAATGTAATGTGTGACTCCCAGGTTAAAAATCTATCAATAAAAATGCCTAAAAACTTTACATTAGTACAAAGATTTGGGACAACAACATTATTTAAAGTAAAAATTATATTTTTAGTTTTAGAATCATTAAGTAAAAACTTATTTGCTTGAAACCATTGTGATATATACATTATATTATTTTGAACCTCAGTTTCAAGATACTGTATATTTGCATTGTTGTGAATAAAAGTTGTGTCATCAGCAAATAATATGGTTTTAGATTCAGTATTGAATGGTAAATCATTAATCATGATTAGGAATAGCAGAGGACCTAGGATAGAGCCCTGAGGAACACCGCACATTACTGAAGCCACATCCGAGACCTTATCATTAATCTGAACAACTTGTTTGCGGTTAGAGAGATAAGAAGAGAGCAATTTATTAGGCGTACCACAAATACCATAATGTGCTAATTTATCTAACAGTATACAGTGATCCACACAATCAAAGGCCTTGCTTAAGTCACAGCATGTGACCCAAGCAAAGCTCTTTGATTCAAAAGTATTCGTTATATTATCAATAAGTAATCGAGCTGCATCAATAGTAGATTTACCAGCCCTAAATCCAAATTGATCGATAGAAAAGACCTTGTTTTGTTCAAAATAGGAATACATCTGGTTGTGGATTAATACCTCAAATATTTTAGAAAACACTGGCACCAGAGATATCGGTCGATAATTTTCCAATAATGATTTATTACCTTTCTTATGAACTGGTATTATTTTTGCTAATTTGAGTTTACTTGGAAATATGCCCTCAGTGAAGCATTTATTTATACAGATAGTTAATGGCAACACAATATAACCAATTATTTTCTTTAAAAAATTATTTGAAATATCATAGATATCTCTGGAATCAGAGTTATGCATTTTAGCAACGGCGTTCAACACATCATCACATGACACTTCCTTAAGTTGAAAAGAAACTACAGGCACCTCACAATTTGACAAGTAATCAAGCGCCAGTTTATTAGGCTTTGAAATATTTCTCTTTACCTCTTGTACAGATTCTATAAAAAACCCATTAATCTGATTAGGAGAAAAATGAATAGAGGCAGACTTTTCACCTTTGACCGTTCTATTTATAACATTCCATGCAGCTTTAACTTTGTTATTAGAGATTTCAATAAATTTAGCATTTGCAAGTTTCTTGGCTTGTGACATTAATATTCTATATTCGTTTCTAATCCGCTTAAAAGCATTTTTAGCATCTTCAGTGTGTGTACATTTATATATATTGTAACAGAATAGCAAATATTTCCTCATCTGTTTAAGGTCAGAAGTAAACCAAAATTTGTTTGTAGTTTTACCACGAGCTTCACCATTAAAATATCTAACATTCCTTTTAGGAAAACACAAATTGAATAGCATTAAAAACATAGTTAAAAATTCATCAAAAGTACGCTCAGCATTCAAATTATTACCGAGTCGAATCGTCCTCCATTCAGTTTGAGATAGACAATCGATAAAATAAATAAATTTATCTTCACTGTATGGTCTAATAAAACGAGTTATATATTTGAGTTTAGTCACAGGCTGTAAAAATGATAAAACTAGAGCAGAATGGTCAGATAGCATAGGGTCAATAACCTCAATATTATACCGCTGCGTATCTAAATTGGTTACAATGTTGTCTAAACATGAGTTGATTCTTGTAGGTTCAGAATTGGTACAGAAATGCCCAACAGATCTAAGCAAATTTTTAAACTGATAGTTTAATGAACATTCATCAATCATCTCGAAAACGCATAAAATATATAACTAAAATTATTTATAGCTGTTTAAAGTGTGAAAATATGCACAATATATATTGCAATTATAAAACTCGGATTTTCTACATTCACATGACTTTCTTTGTTCACTCTTCTACAAAATATTCATAAAGAAGTTTATTCTTCTATCTACTTGTTAAGAGAGATGAACTTTAATTACACTTTTAGTTGTATGTATAAGAAGGATCCAGTAAGCTAAACCAATAGTCAAATTATAAAGCGTGACGCTATGTGATGGCTTTGAAATTCCATGCTCTTTGCATGACCACGAGGGAAAAAAGCCGAATAGCGACTTGCCACTTAAAAACGTTTAAGTATTTGAACATTCAGACAAATAACACAGAATATCTTGTACATGGTTAACGCCATAACATTATTTATTTGGCATAAAGTGTGTGCTTTAACGAGATCTACTTCGTTTTAAAATAATTTTTTAATCTTTTAACCTTTACCAAATTATACAAGCCATTCAAATGAAGTTTTCACAGGTTAATTACAGGAAATTCAAAATATACATTTTATTTGTCATGCAAATGTTTTAAACATATGCACTTTAATCAAAATGGTATTAGTCATTTTTGAGAACATAAAAGTAATTGGATAATTTCCCATGTAAAGGGTAGTTCGTGATACGGAATCTTCTTAAAAAATCATGTCGCATCCTTGGAAGATACTGGAGTTAAATTCCAAGCTTGGTATTTAACCGACTTTTCGTTTTGAGTTATGCTGTTCACACACACGCACAACCTTTTTCTAAAAACGTGGTTTTTAGATTCAAGAGTCTCAAAACATGTGTTTCCAGTGAAATCTCGGTATCGAAATTTTGGGTAGAATATAATACTTCCTCTACTTACTATAAGTAAATAGGAGGGAAAGTAAAATTGCAGAAATAATGCATAGCCTGAAGGTTCTATTTCATTTTAATATAATATAGTTTTTCTCCTCCCCTTGTCTCTCTCTCCCTCTATTCGTTTATTACGTGTTTAAAAGGCAATAATACTTGCTATCTTTTGTAAGAAATGCATTGCAATTATAACTTAAATGTTGAAAAATTTAAAGCAAAAAAAAATGTGTTTAACAAGACAAGCTGTAAGATAGAGATATGGCATAGTTTTGTTTCTTCCTCTGTATTATTTTTCTATTTTATGTGTTTATGGAATGAGAGTTTTGTTTCAAATAAATTTGCTTGAGGTGACCATATCATGTCAGAAAGCATGACGATTTGAATTATATCGTAAACCCACATGGGAATAGCGATTCCAGCTACCTTCCACATGACGTCACTAGCAGACAGCTCGACAAGCAGTGAATGCGCGGGAAGAGGCCCCCCTGTGTTCTACAGATGTCACCAAGTCATACGCTAGTTCTAACGCAATGCTGGAAACATGAATAACTAATGCCGTTAAGATGCGTAGCCGAGGGATCTGCGCGTCTAAAACTCGAATGATTCACGTTCGCAAAAACAACACCGCATATGTAGCGGATTTCACTTTTTATTTAGGTTGGCAGTTCCCATTTTGCATGTGCTTTGGCGAAAAAAAAATGGCTACGTTTGTTGCGTTCATAACGCGATTTTCCTATAAAAGCAAAACACCTAAAAGGCGCGGTCAGGTGGGCACCAGCTATTCGAGAGATCACATCTACTTCTAAACTCACTCTTAAGGTAATTTATTCACTTTCCTTTTGCTTTTATAAGCATTCTCAATAACGATACTCTAAGTGCAGAATAGCCCCCCCCCCAAAAAATGCTTTGACATGTGCTTTAACGAGACCAGTTTTGTTTTTTGTTTTTTTCATAGTAAGATTTTGTCTATCTTATGGTTTATCAATTGTGCAGAAGTTAAACAGAATGAAAACAACTTCAGAGGATATCCCCAGGAAATTCAATATATGAATTTGACATGAAAAATTTTAAACATGTATTTAATCAAGTTCGTTAAGAGTTATTTTTGAGAAAATAAAGCTTTTGGAAAAAGTTTCCATGTAAAGGGTAGTTTGGGATGGGAGGACTTCCTTGAAAAATCTTCCTGACACATGTTTGGAAAGTGCTGAACTTTGAATACCAAACTTGTTATTCAACGACTTTTCCTTTCTAGGTTTGCTTTTCAGACACACGTGCGTAATACGATTTTGTAGGATCTTACAGTTTAGCAGTTACATAAAGGTCATTCAGAATGAAGAGCACTTCACAGGCTATTCCCAGAAAATTCGAGATATACTTAATTATATTTGTCATGCAAATATCTTAAACAACACCGCAGTTTAATCAACATTGTTGGAGCCATTTTTTGAGAAAAGAGGTAGTTTTGGTGTAGAAGAGTTTTCATGAAAATCTTACACATCCTTGGAGGATACTAAGCTTGAACTATTTTTTTTTATTTATGCTGTTCGCATACCTTTTGCTAAAGATTTTTTTTTTTAATTCAAGCACTCTCGAAACGTACATCTGATGAAATCTCGGTATCGAATTTTTGCGTAGAATGCAAGACTTCCTCTACTTACTATACCTAAGTGACAGAGGAATTATTGTTTCAAGAGGCAAGGACTCCGAGGTGTGCAGATATAAACAGTTATTTAAAAGAGAAAATGTAGAAGGTTGCGCAACATTTTCTTCCAGAGGCAAATGAAACATAAGGTGGACCTTCTAACAATGCTGAAAAGATCCTGACGTGTTTTCATCTGGGTACTATAACACTAAACAGAACCTGAGTGAGGTCATAGCGATCCGCTCTCATTACTGGAAGACTGGTAATATAATCAAAGCGGTATACAAATGAACACTTACGTAGAGCAGAATGTTCGTACAAATCAAAACCGGATTATAACTAAAGAATTTCATATAAAACCAAACTTAAATTTAACTTTCAACAAAATGAAACACTTTCATCCAGTTTCGCTTTAATTCATGATAACATCTTAAAAATTCTTTAAGTTACCTAGTGATATTTTATATGGATGCAAAGGATATCAATATAATGGTGCAAAAACAATACAAATAATCTTGCAATATATCAGTTGGTGACACGGTTGTAGTACTGTCAAATGAAGGATTAGATTTAGAAAAGTAATGAACGTTATCGGTTGAAAGTTGAGTGAATCTCAATGTCTATTTAATTTTCGAAATATTTGATTACAATTGTGTTATTTAAAATCTGTACCTCTGTTGGGTTTCATAAATGAGAGTATGATTAGCATGAATGAGTACACTACCGCTCAAAAGTTAAGTGCGCCAATGTATCTTCAGAAATATCCCTCCATATGTTTTGCACATGACTCCACAATACATTTACATTAGTGGGTTGTTTCTTACCTCTGTCCACGTGATCACAAAGTAGTTCAATAGGATTGCAGTCAGGACTTTGAGGGGGCCAAACCATGTTCTTCAAGACTTGTGTCTCTTCCAATCGTTCAACGTATCTTCTATAGAGTATAGATGTATGCTTGGGATCATTGTCCTGCTGCAGAATGAACCCCTTGCCAATTAACCGCATCCCAGATGGTTTGGCATGGCGTTGGAGAATATTGTGATAATGCTCCTTCTTCATAATTCCTTCTATTTTCACAATATCGCCTGTCCTATTGCCACCAAAACAACCCCATGCCAGCACCGAACCACCTCCATGCTTGACTGTAGGAAATATGCACTGAGGTGCCATGCGTTCACCTTTTGCACGTCGAACAAACTGGCGACGTTTTGAGCCAAATAGCTCAAACTTAGATTCATCACTAAATAATACCTTTTTCCACTGATCAACAGTCCAGCTTACATGTCGCTTGGCCCATTATAACCTTTTCCGTTTATTGACAGCTCTCAATAGGGGTTTCTTTGCCGCAATGCAACCTTTCAGATGTGCATCCTGAAGTCGTCCCTTCACTGTAGAAACAGTCGCAGATTCATCCCTCCACTGGTTCAGTTCTGCAGTCAGCATAGGTGCTGTTTTGAAACGAGCACGTTTGCTGGTCACTATTAAATGTTTATCCTCACTTTTCGAGGTCCCCTAGGCCTCCCATTTTGATAACGATCCTTATTACTATTTGTAGTTAAATACCTCTTTACAGTGTAATGGACACTTCCCAAGCAAACGTGTTCTTGTGTGGCAATTTGACGCATGGTGTGGCCTGCTTTATGTAAGCTGACTATTGCAGCACGTTTTTCTGCTGAAAGCTCCCTTCTTTTACCCATTTCAAACTTTTCAACTGCACAATAACAATGTGTACCATTCACCTGCTTATGAAGTGCTGTTCGCAGCCGGTATCTATGTACAGATGTCTGTGAAGGACATCTAGGGAATCACAGACATACTATGACATCCAAAACAACATTAGGGTAATTGTTCCTATAAGGGCCAACAAATGCTACATTTTCAAAATGCACGTAACTGACAAACAAAAGGTAGCATAGTAAATTTCAATTATGTCTCCACGGATTTCTACCATTTATAATAACATTGGCTTTGTTTGGCGTTATACACTTGTTAATTGCAGCAAAACAGGCTGTTCAAAACTTTTGAGCGGTAGTGTATATGGATATTTAAGTGCAGTAAAGATTTAAATCGCCTCCTGACAGAAGAATAGACGTGTTTGTTTACTCAGCTGATGTGTCGTGGTGAAGGTCACTGAGCAATAGCTTGGTAGGTGATAGCAATAGCTCAACGAAGAGGGGAAACTTTTATTTATACCGATCCACGGCCTGATGCTCGATTCTCAACTTGCTTGTTTTTATTTATATCACCCATTGTGTCTGGATGTACTGATGTGTTTCTCGCCCCTCTGGTTGTTTGTTGAAAATTAGTCCTGTAAACTTCGTCTAGCAAATTATGTCCGTTATTTCTTTCTCTGTTCCTGTATCCGTTATCGTTGGAGGTTACCTCCAGTGCACAATTCAGCGTTTCAAATTCCATTAACAAACTCATGTCAGAAAAATGAATTGGCTTGGCTACAATTAATTTATTCCTTATGTGTTGTGAGTAATGTCAAGTAATTGTGACATTTGTGGGTTTATTAGCTTGCATTTGTTCGCCAGTTTCAGAAAGTATTCAGTCATAGTTATGTCTTATTTTGGTCCCTATGTACCCTAGCTAATACTATTTTATCCTATTTCCCTGGACCCAAGAATCTCCCAATGAATAGGTTTCTGAATGCCATTAAGTTTCATGTGAAGCTAAAGTTAACCTCAACCATTCTGATGCATTTCTTAACTATCGTCGTTCTAAGCTCAGTAGGTATTCTCTTTAACCTAAAATAATCTTCTAACTCTTTTAGAAACGCTTTGGAGTTGTCTGCCACCTCCTCTTCAAAAGTGCTTGAATGTGTTAGTTTTACTGTGTGTGTAAGGGCATGTTATGTGCATACACATCGTTATTTACATTTACAAATTGGTTATGCGAGTCAATAATAATCTCCTGACCATAGGTTTCTTTATTTTCCTGTAATGTAATTAATACCTAATTAAGCTTGTTTATGTTTTCTTTCTCGAAATTCTTCTGCATTATCTTAAATTGTAGGTCTACCTCTTTTTTAATTCACTTTACTCATCACGTTGTGATTGCATCTCAGTGCTCATAGCCTTTAAATGTTTATACTAGTAATTTCTTCTGAGAGGTTACTCTGCATTATTCTATTTCCCTCACCCATTTAACTACATTTTCTTATTCTAGCACTGTAATTTCTGTTTTTTTTAACGAATCATGTTATTGCGTCTTGAATTCTTCTAATTCTTTGGCTACTTCTACTTTCATCTCCTTTATCACATTTTCCTGACCTTACGTTTTTATTTATTGTGCTTTCTATTCTATGTCTTTCCTACTCTTTTCAATTTTCTGAATCAAATTCCGTACATTTTGTCTATTTTCTGAGTTAATTTCCCTGCATTCTGCTCTATTTTCTGAGTCAAATCAGTGTTTAGCACCCCATATCGTCTCTGCATTCTTTTCTACCTAATTCAATTTTCTGTGTCAGATTCCATACATTCTGCCCTATTTTGGACTTAAATCTCCGACATTTTGCACTATTTCAAGAGTTAAATCTATAGATAAATTAGCTAATTCTAGCATAATTTTATCCAGCGTTGAATTATTATTGGCTTTACTTCCTTCTATTGGCATAGTTTCTATTAACTCATTTTCACTTTGTCTACTTTCACTTGTCTCTCTTGTATTTTCCATTGTTCGAAATTTCATACTTGTTTGCAAATGGTTGACCGCGTAATTTATCTTCTTTCTTATGCTCGGGTTTACTTTCTTTCCTTCTTTTTTCGTGCATCACGATTGGGCTCCATTTGGTATATAACGTCGCGGCGTACGTTATGTCGTCATTTGGTGTAATAAAGTTGTGTTGTATGTTGATGATGATGCCGTCTCGTAGCGTCAATTTGCTGCAGTCGTAAGCAATGAAATCTCTTCTTATCCCAGTTGCCGCAAGGAGGCGGATCGGGCTCAATGTTTAAACAGTTGCGGCTGATGAGCAAAATAATGTGTGTGCTACAGTACCATACAATATGTATAAATTTTTGCAAATACTCTTACCTAATGGCGAAATATGAAATCCATACGACGCTCCTTCCTACTGCAGAACTTATCAATCACTCTGGTGTTGGACCCCTCCATCTTAAAACCGATTCTCTTCTTCGCGGACATTGCCAGAGCAGTAAGACGATCTTGCGACATGGTGTTTCTCAACGTTTTTACGCGTTTTAAGAATGAAAAACATCTTTCTTGCTCAGAAGTGGTTATTAGCGTTGTGATAAAAGTTTTTAGCAAAGTTGTCACTTCAGAAAATGAATCTTGCAAGCTGTGACAGATTATGTACTGCAATGATTGCACGGCCCCATCAATATTTCTGAAGTCAGATCTTGCATACAGAACACTGAGCCGTGTCTTTGCATTTTCTTGTTCAGTATTGTGCAGGGTGATTGATGAAGAACTGAAACATTTCTTTCTTCAATTATTCTGTTCAAAATTTACTCAGTGCCCCAATTTAAGCAGAATGTTCTGGAGTTTCGATTGCCTCTCACTAGATGCGCACATGTTCATATTTTATTCGTAATTGTTAGTTTTATTGTCGGCAACTGTTTTTGAGATTTTGTTCTAGTCAACGTGAACATGTACACATTAAATGAACGACTCTTCCTTGTAAAGTAATACTGGAGTACGAATTCAATTATAGCTACTCAAAGGGTATACCAGAGAGAATTTGGTGTTCGGAATCCCCCACCAAAGAAACAAAATAGTGATACTGGTAAACAAATTGGAAACAGCTGGATCTCAACAACTCGTTCATCTAGGCTTCCCACGGTTGTTGACGTAAGAGCACGACTGGATCAGTCACCCAAAAAAGCATTAAGACGTTTGTCGCAGGAGACAGGGTACAGCTATTCAATGTGTCAGAGAGTTGTGAAAAGTGCAGGCCTAAAGCCATATAGGATTATGGTTGTCCATCAGTAACAGGAACCAGATAAACATAGACGATTGAATTATTGTCGTTGGTTTCAGGCGCTCATTGTGCAAAATCCTGTCATATTGTTCATCACATGGTTCACAGATGAAACATGGTTCCATTTATCCGGCTATGTGAACTCAAATAACTCACACTATTGGGCCAGCGAAAATCCACATGCTATTCATGAAGCCCCTATGCACCCGGTTAAAATCGGAGTTTGGTGCGCAATATCCGCACAAAGAATAGTGGCGCCACTTTTTTTTAAATAAAATGTGAACACTGCAGAGTACCGACGGATTTTCATGGAATTTGCTGAGCAACTAGACGATGTAAAGTTGAGTCAAGGATATTTTCAGCAGGACGGCGCTACATGTCATACATCAAATGAATCCATGGCAGTAATTGCAAGTTTCTCTGACCGGATAATTTCCAAGAACCTGTGGCCACCGAGATCTCCGGATTTGACATCGTTACTTAAAAGACAGGGTTTATGCCACGCGTCCCCAGACACTGGACGATCTGAAGCACAACATTACACAGGAGATTCAAGCTATTGACAACAGAATCCTCCAACGAGTGGCCAGTAATATGGAACGACGTGTTGAGTTGCGCCTTATGCAGGATGGAGGACATTTTAAACATTTTCTATAGAGGTAAATCTCCCAAAATTCCTCTGCATTTCAGGTATTATAAGTTGTCGCTAGCATAACTCGTTTTGAAACAGAAATAAATGTGTCAGTTCTTCATAAATCATCCTGTATGTGTGTCCACAGCAGTTTGAAGTACACTCTCGGGAAACTTATTTTAAAAGCTGTCAAAATTTTACAGTTTAACAGTTTTACTGCATCGAGATGACTCGAGGACTGAAAACGACGTCTAGCTTCCTCAATAATGCAATCGCACACTTCCATATTCGGATACTCCACCCTCTGACGTATGCTCATTGGTTCAGAAGGAAACATAAATATGTCGCCTGCTTCTCGAATATCACACACACACACTAAATGAATGAAGACACGGTGTTTTCTACTTTAATTGCCTCAGTTGATCTTGACTGCAGCTGACTATAAAAGATATCAACATTAGGTATTACTCTGTGAAAGAATTTCAAGCAAGAAGGGAATTTTCTATCTTCTAAATAACGCCGAAGCCCATTTGTTTCCAGGCAGAATTTTCCAGCTCCAAAGAACACTAGCATTTCTTCCTGATTTTCATATACTAAATTAACAGTTCTGGATCTAAAATTCCATTAGTCGTAGAGCCACCAGGAACTCTTCTGGCCACTACAGATTCTAGGGCGGCTAAACGTTGTGGGGATCTTGAGAAAAAGGCAGGAAAAGTCGACAGGTTAAGAAAAAAATTCTAGCAGAGTTATTCTGTGAAGCTGCACGTTCCATCACCAAATTCAACTGATGTGCGTAGTGGGAATATACTGCGCATTTGGAAACAGATTTGACTGGCTTGTACTCCTCCAATTGCAAAACTCATTACCGGGGCTTCGTCGTAAGTTTCGGCAATGAGTATATGAGGTTTGTATCTGAATAACTCATTAAGCACTTTTAATATGCTTTCAGAAATTGACACTGCATTTTGTCCCTCTGGATTAAAACAAAATCTTTCATACGGAAAACCATTTTTCTCGTATCTAAATACTAATACGTGACTGATGAGAAACATCTGTGGTTTCATCTGCCATAACAGCCACAAAGTCCGCTTATTTCACTTCCTCCGCAATCACCTCACGACAAGCTTCTAGCATACAATCCAGGAGTTCTGGATGGTTTTGGAAATCCCTTTGAAAACATGGTTTGAATTCATGTGTTCCTTCACAGCACTGTCAATCAATATTACTTACTAAATCAATCCTAAGAATACACCAAGATTTTCAGAAGATTCAGTTTCATCTCTTAAAAGCCAGTTCATACGCACCACAAAACTTCATACAATTATGCGCGACAAAACATACCTGTTTTTTTCAACTTGCTGGTTATGTTTCAGCTTTGCTTCTTGATAAGCACGGCTTAACTGAGTCACAATATTTATATTGCTTAAAGCACTTAAATCTAGGACATTGTTCAAATGGTTTACATTTTGCTTGTTGATAACATTAATATGTCCTAGATCTGTCACTCCCGTGGTACTCCAAGAATCACTGTTTCCAAAGAGCAAGCAAGCATGGAAAACAGAAAAGGGCATTTGTTTCGTGGCATCCACATCCATGATTGTTAGTAAATTTTGGGGTTAAACCGCATAACGTAAGAGTTGTTTCTCCTTCCTCCAGATTGTGTAATGTTTAGAGTTGGAGTTTGCCTCCCTAGCTGCTTCACTTGGACGTTTTCCTCTGTGGTCCTCCTAGAGAAAGGATAGTTAATCAAGCTACTCACAGAATTCATGTTAGCGCACACAACAGAACTATTACTGTCGCACATAACTTGAGCTTTTAAGCCGAATAAAATATTTTGCTGTTATCGAAAACAAGTGGCACCAAGAGCTAAAATTGAATCAGCTCCATATGCACATCTCCGGGGAGGTTTATTCTCTCTGAGCTATGTTGCTGCAATATAAGACCTATTGCCGCTGGTATCATGCATAGCAGCAAAGGTAATTGTATCAAAACCACATAGATGGCAGTGGTTATATTAGGCAAGCAGCAGGAACGCTTTTGTGCTCCAGTCAATGTTAGCAAAATAAAAACAAACGGCTATTGCAATACTTCGTGGATTCTTACAAGTAAAGAGAATATAGCCCTTCAGAGGTTGTGTTCAAAATGACCACCGGCAGCTTCAATACACGCTTCCAGTCTGCTATGGAAAGACTGCTGCACACGTTCTAGCATTTCAGCGGAAATTTCAGAGCTGGCAGCAGTAATACGTCGTTTCATATTGGCTGGTGTAGTTGGTACATCCTTGTAGACAGTGTCTTTCAGCCTTACCCACAGAAAAAAGTCTATAGGGGTCAGATCCGGTGAACGGGCCGGTCACGGTACAGGTCCTCTTCGTCCAATCCAACGATTTGGAAACAATCCGTTAAGACAAGCTGTAGTACTTCGTGCACTATGGGCTGGACAGCCATCATGTTGGTACCACAGGTTCCTCTTAGTCTGCAAAGGAACGTCTTCTACCTGGCAGCTGTGACAGATGGTTTGTCAGGAGGCTGCTATACTTGTGCGAATTCATTGTTCCTTATATGAACAAACGGCCTATGAGCTGATGGTTCACTATCCCATACCACATGTTTAAACTCCATGGATGCTGACGTTCCACCTGACGAGACCAACGGGGATTGTCAACAGACCAATAGTGCATGTTTCTGCGGTTTACCTGGCCATGATTAGTAAATGTTGCCTCATCACTAAACAAGATACATGATGAATCTGGAGTATCATGTCTTAATGCCCATATACAAAAGTTAACACGATTCTCAAAATCGTCTTCATGCAGCTCTTGATGGAGAGAGATGTGATAGGGATGGAACCTATGTCGATGGAGAATGCGCAGTACCCTTGCCTGACATGCCATTCCACGTGTGATTGTGGGGGAACTAATTTGCGGATCTACTGCAATGGCAGCCAAAACATTAATTTCTGCCTCTTCTCCAGTCACTTGATTCTGTTACGTTTTCTAGGTGCTAAAGTACCACTTTCACGTAATTAGTTGAAGTTGATAAATAATTGCCGAGGTGGTTGACGTCTATTGGGATACGTTTCCGCATACACCGTACAGGAACCAACTGCATCCTTCCTACACTCTCCATACACCATGAGTATGCCGGGTTTTTCTGCATTAGTAAACCCCATCTTCCACTCACGACGTACTGCTTGAACTGTCACAAACTAACTGACCAGAAATTCGCAATGCAATCAATGAACAGAAAACACAATGCAAACATAACAACATCGTACCTAGCAACTAAGCAGGTTGAATGGGACAAACAATTATCGGGGTGGAAACTTTTCAAAATACGATTTCTCGTAAACCACTTGCACTAGAATCTTGCAACAAACGACCACTGACATTCTAATTTACCCTACCTTTATTCTGTTGATGTACCTAGGCATTGTTCCATTTTAAAAAATGTGTGTTTGCTCAAAAAATACACTTTATCAGTATTATTAAAATCTGTTTAAAGGCTAAATGTGCGAGCCCCTGATTACCATTAAATGCTGTGAAAACTGCACATCAATAGCACTTTCCATTTCCGAAATATTTGCGGTGAAAGTTTTAGGTGATTCACCCTGTATACTTGTACTTTTAGATTTACTATTAAAACTTTACTACATGCATGCTTTTAATACCTTCATGAAATACAGTATGAATTTTACTAGACAAACCTATAACAAGGCACTTTGTCTTCTCTCTATGTGCAATGTTTATTCACCATGGCAACGCATTTTAGCCGTCGCGAATATTACACTAACAATTCAAACATTTGAGCATCGCTTTGATTTTTTTTAATGAATCTTAAATTTATATTTAATGATTTTAACATATGCATTGACTTTAATTCTATAAATAACAATTAGTTACATTTTAAATTCAAATTAAGTGTATGACCGCACAGTTAACATAACACTCTTAAAAATGGACTTAGCATATTAACCATTACACATGTCTTCATGAAGTGGTATAAATGGAGTTAAAAGAAAAACTCGTGAGTAGAGGAATATATAAAATCGTCCGCTCTATGTGAATATATACACATACACACCTTTAAGGAAATTCTTTTCTAAGTTTACCTACACTATGCAGATTAATTGTTGAAAGTTTTGTGAGAGCGAAATTTTCTCCCTCCCCTTTTGTGTGCTTACACTAACCCTACTACTAATGCTACCCTTACTTTAATCTCCAAACAGGTTTTTATATCCTTGTCACAGTCACCTTAATGCAGGAGATTCGAATAGCCACGATCCTTCAGGCGATCCAACCATTCAAACCCGGAAGCTTTGCGTTCGAATCCTAGCGCTCGTAGACATGTGCCTGGTGTAAAGGATGGGGAGGACCCACGTAAAATAACCAGTTTGATAGACGTGGATGACGACGGAGACATATTTGACTGCGGTTACATGGATTTTACTTTTTATTCTAAAATAAACACTACAATAGCATTGAAGTTAATTAATATTTTTACGATATAAAATTGCTACAAGTGCTTGTATTTTGTGTTAAAGAATAGAATAACATAAAGAAATTAATACTAAATATTCTTAAAATGTTGACTAAACATCTTTGTTATTCTAGACAACATTATGCAATAGATGGTTAGTGGTGTTTGACTCAGTTGTCACCGAATTTCTGTGATTCTAGTTTTCGTGGAACTTTCCCTTTAATGACGAGCCCATTTAAAATTGTCACCATAATTATTACTTGTAATAACTGTGCATGGGGGATGAAACAGCACTTAGAAATCCCACATTGTCAAATATCCCTACTCCGTAATTACCACGTACGTGCGTGCGTGCGTGATGGTGAAAGCACCTCTACAACCTGTAGGCAAGTATGTGAAATTTGTTGATGTAGCGAAATTGCATCTATACGTATATAGGATGAATAGACAGTGCTTAGGGTTAACAGAGTACTTCAACCTACATTAGTATAATTCGCTCCCAATGCGTTAAAAGAATTAGGAATCTGCAACAAGTGAATGCTTAAGCTGTAAAATTTACCGCCTATCAATAATAACGTTGATGTTTCTGTTGCAGGTTAAAATATGGTGTATTGCTCTATGCCTTTCTGCTTTAGTAAGAGCAGGAAAGTCAAAGGAAGATATCCTTTCGTGAATTTCCAAATCAAGATTGCCTGAAAACGTAACGGTTTAAAGCAATTTCTAGAGCAGAAGTTAAATCAAAATTTTAAATCAAGCTCATCAATAGTATGCAGCTTTCATTTTCGCGATTCTGATTACCTCACTGGACTGAACATAAAATAAAAACTTCAGCGATTCCTAGCATCTTTCGTTGATACCCATCATGTAAAATTCCTAAAATACAACAAGAAGGGAAGGGAAATACAACGCAGTCTATCCCGGTCAACGATCACATGAGAGAGAGCTGATAACATCTAATATCTACAAGATAAAATTCAGATGCGTTTTTGTCAGAAGAAAACCTAGTGTGCTGTAGGCATTCAGACAAAGATGACGATATCCTTCCCCCCCAAAAAGAACATCCGAGGCAAAATAAATGCCGATTAAAGCATGTTTATTCCGTTATATCATTGTAAAGATCAGATTGGGCTCATACAATCCCTAACATTGAGGCCTGAAAGTCCTTTGTCTCTGAAACGGTTACTGCCACAAAAAATGCATTTCACATAACTTGTGTTTTTTGATGAGATCAATACCTTGAATGTGTTAGGTTTTGTCTCTTATGATTTACGTAATACTAAATTCATTCAGAATAAAGAGGACTTCACTTGCAGGAAATTCATTGTACACATTTTATTAGCTACTCAAATATCTTACACATGCCGTATTTTAATAAAAATCGTTTGCTCTATTTAAAAAAATATATAACGAAAGTGTGGCATGTAAAGAATAACTTGGGAAGGGAGGTTTTCTTATAAATATTTATGTCGCAATCGCACCTTTGAAAAATACTGAGCTTTTATACCAATTTTGGCATTTTTCTGGCTTCATTTTTGGGCTATGCTGTTTACAGTTAGAAACACACAAGTCACACCACAGACAAACAGATAAAACACATTTCCGATGAAATTTCGATAACGAATTTTAGGTTGGAATACCATAATAGTTCTTCTATCTGCTTTAGTTAGGTTGTAAGGAAAGTAAACTTAGATGTCAATCTTCTTGTCATTGTGTTTGTCAGCAGAATTGTAATCTGCCTTAAATTGCGTAATTTGAAAAAGGATCTTGTGACTTACTGCAATAATATCTTATATTAATATTTGAAATAAGCAATTAATACGGCATATGGCTTTATCTGCAAAGAAGATGGTGGATATGAAGGTGTGCAGACTTACGTAAAATGGGAATGTAGTTCTGAAAAATGCATATCATTGACGACAGACTTTTTCTTATGCTTTGGCTTATTCAAAGTTTGTTTTCAGTATTTGCTTATGGCACCCCTATAGAAGATAAGAGGTATATTTCTTAAAGCTGTAATACATGAGTAGGGCATCTGTAAATAAGGACGTTGTTTCATATGTAAGGGATACGCTTGGCTAACTAGTTGCCATTTTCAGCGTTCAAGCGGAAAGGTGAGTAAATACAACCCGTCAGTTGATTTCAGAAGAGTGGGAAGGCAGATGTAGGGTGACGGCGTCGGTACAGGTTAGAATTTAAATTTAAATAAATGGTGATTTTTTTATTAATTGTGAAACATGCTGCTCTCGTTATGAAATTAGTTGGTAATATCAGAGGTGTGCTCGGTATAAGCTAGGTTATGTTATGTCTAGATCAGCTTTAGATATATTTAGTTACATTTAAGGTGCCTACCAAACCTAGATGTTGGCTTCATGGGTTGGTAGAAAGTAAAATAATACAAAACTCATCCTTTAGGCACTACTTCATATGGGCGGTGTGTCAACCTCCAGATATTAACATGAGATTTGAGAATATATCAATAATATATGTACTTCTATCCTGACAGTAAATTAGACTTAGCAATTCTCATGATCATAGATAAAGCTTTATGCGAGTTCCTCCATGACATTAGTGATAAGACTTTAGTTTTTGACTGCCTCTGCGGTCGAATGATTAGCATTCTGGCTTATCAGTCCCGAGGTCCCGGGTTTGATTCCCAACTGGGGCAAGGAATATTTCTTTAACCAGAATCATTCCTTATCCCTCACAGTGCCTGGAAGTATGAATGTGGCAGTGGTTAAGTGTGTGTAATGTTAAAAATACCCTATCGTTCAGCGAGTAATAACACCATGAGTTGTTTCTCAAGTCAGTGCACCCTATATGACCAAAGAAGTTAAAAGGGGCTAATTTTTCATACGGTTTTTTCCATAAGTACCTCTATACATATCATCTGCCTGGCTCATACTGGGCTTAAAATTTAGGCTCCTTATGCCGATTACGTGATTGGACCTATCTTATTTGCAAATGGTAACTGCTTTACATGTAGGTATAGTAGTAACCGAAAGTGAGTTTAACTTCTGAAATGTTCATTTTATAAACATTTTAATAGTAGAACTCCTTAGAAACGTAATACTTAAGTATTTTATATCACATTTCTTAAACACCTCAATAAGAAGTATACTCCGATTATTAAGAAACCTTCCCCACTTTGGGAAAATAGGGATGTAACATAGCCTTATCTTTAACTTGAGCCTAAGATACCTTATATAGGTATAAGACAGCAATATAAAATTTTAGAAAGCGCGATTTCTATGTTTATTCACGTTATCAACTATTAAAAATTATTAGAAATATTTATGTTGAGGTTTCATTATACTTCAGATTTTCGAGCTTGGAAACAGGAATGCAACAACTGAAAGAGTCTACCGTGTATAGGTAAACCACCCTTCTACCCCTCCGACCGTTTCGGTTTTTATTTCCCATGACTCCCTGTTTAGTGTTATAATGAAATTGGATGAAACATTCACTGCAGTTTTAAATTTCATGCAATTGCAAACTTCAGTGTTCTGAGAATTTTCCTCCTGTTTTTAGTTTACATAAACGAAGCTTTCCAGGCCGAACTCCATGTAAAGTTAGTTTTTAAGTTTAAAATTAACTATCACAAGCCCTGCGTATACAACATTAAACGTTGCAAACAAGACTAAAACTTAAAAACCAGTACCAGTGTATCCTTCTTTGTCCCAGCAATATTATTTTCTAACTTTCAGGGCGATTGGGGGGGCTTTTGTTGTGTGTTTTATCAGGCACTGGCATTTTTAATACATAGTGCGATTGTATATCACTAAACTCAAGGACAACCGACATCATGTCTGGACACCAATGTTACTTACGGAGCCACCATTTTGGTTTTATAAAGCATGGATTCCTGGAAACAACTCTAGTAGTATATAAGGACGTTTTAGGTATGAAACGATGAAATTGGAATAAATAAGCAATGATGCTAATGTAGAATTGTTAAAATGTAATATTCTGTACAACATACCACGTTATAAAGCATATGTATACAAAATACTTGCAAAGAAAACCCTAGCAAGTTGGGAAGCATTTCTATCGGGAAAAACATATGAGCACATACGGTCGCCCTCCGTGGTGTAGTGCGTTACCTTGCTAGTCTCTAGTTCCTGAGGTCACGGGTTCAAACCTGCGGAGGGCGATGGATGTTTTCTTCGGGCGTAAAATCCTTAGCATGGCTTCCTTCTGAAGGGAAGGGAAGTAAAGAAAAGCCGATTATCCCGTGTCGTAGATGCACGGCACGTAAAAGAATCTCGAGCCTGATAAGGAGACAGCAAAATTACTTTTCACGCCCAATATAGAATGGGATGCTAAGGAACACAGCAGTTAAAGAGCGTCCATAAATAAAACTCAATTTTTTAGGTAAGCATGCGTCATGATCAATCGGGATTATTTCATATCAAGGTTAAAAACAGCATCACATTTTTCCTATAGCATTTGTTCGGATTTTAACAAGAACTTGTGTAACTTTCAGAATGTTACTACACATTGGAAGACGGGTTCAATATCAGAAGCTTAATTTTACATCCTGAGCAGCTCGGCAAAAGCGAATTTCATAGTTAATTAGGCACTTAAGGTTACTTGTCGAATGAAGTTACAGCCTATAAAATAGCTATAAAGAAACCCGTCATGACGTACTAGAAAAATAATCTAATATCGTACATTTTCCAAACATGTTTGGTTTCTATACCTATAGGATTTACGTGAACAGAAAACAGAATATTCACATGTATCTGCAGATATTTTCCTTTGAATGTGCACTTAAAATGGGATAGAAGTTAAAAACAGAAATTAAAATCTTAAATTATATAAAACTATTTTGTTAGCATCTTTCGGTTTTTATATTTTCTAGAATTTATATACGGTTTCCAAAGTCATGTTTTTTCCACATAAATATATATTCAAATTTTCGGGAACATTTTAACATTTATTAACGATTCGGAAGAACAATAATGGAAAAACAAATTGCGAGAAAATGAACACTGGAAATGTATAAAACTATTACATTCTGTTACTGAAGCAAGAAATGGTAAACCTGTCTCAGTCTTAATTCAACATCAGCTCTTAGCGCAGTGAATTGAAATGCTTTCTTTAAGCAAGAAAAATTAGGCATTCAGAGGCGGATGCAGATTTCCTTCACGGAGGGGCTAACATACTTGGAAACAACCTACCCTGCCAGTGAGAAAAATGCACTCAATAATAAAGCATTTTACTTGTCTATATTTTCAAACACGTATAAGCAATCTACGAAACATCCTTTGGATCCAAGCATTAACTAGAAAGCATTCCAACGTTCCGAAAATTATTTAGCCAGTCAACACTGCTGACGTGCCCAAGGGCTTGACCATACCTCATATATACAGACGTATCATTAGTCTCATTTAGTTGCATATTGTGCTAGGTGCACGAAGACGGGGAACGACGAATTACAGTGACCGGCCAAGGACGTTGATACGAACCGAGAAAATGGGATGCGTCACAGAACAAGGGTTGGGGCGATCTTCTTTGCCTTGCAAAAATTCAATTATTTCGCGTACAACAAAGAAATTAGTAGCATAGATAAATGCGGGTAACGCCGCAGGTTTAAAATACTACATGTTTTATATACAAACTAGACCTAATGAGCGTAAATTGCTCCTAAAGCATAATAGGCCCAAAAGACCGCAAAATATTTATCATCATTATTACCTTCTAAATAGATGCAATTAATTGCTTCATTGATAGCACCTTATGTAAGCGTTACAGTCAGTGAATCAATTTGATTCAAAATTTCATTAACTGCATTCCGATGCTTAATTATTGTACGTGATGTTTCTATTTTACAACCTATTCTTTCTTCTGTTTTAAAATGCTCTTTAATGTGACTAGATAATTGTTTCTATCTGTTCATTTGCTACGTTTTCGGTAATAAAACCAAAAGATTCTACAATAACTGGCTGCTTTTGATCCATTTATAATAAAAAATTATGTCTCCCTCCGAACACCAAGTAATACATACAACTCGTTTTATACATAAACAAGTCCTAAATGGCATAAATTATTCCTAAAATATAAAGACCATAAAATATTAAGTGTTCTCGCTTAGAACACATGGTATATACAAATCACAGAAATTCAGTCTCATCATCACTGGACTCATATAGTTTGATTGATTCTAGGGGATACATTTCTTGGTCTTTGTATGGACGAACTATACGGGGTGAATCCCCTAAAACTTGCACCGCAAATATTTCGGAAATGGAAAGTGCTATTGATGTGCAGTTTTCACAGCATTGATTGGTAGTCAGGTGCTCGTACATTTAGCCTATAAACAGATTTTAATAATACTGAGAAAGTGTACTTTTGAGCAAACACAATTTTTGGAATGGAACAATACCTAGTTACATGAACAGAATAAAGGTAGAGTAAATTGGAATGCCAGTGGCGTTTGTTGTAAGATTCTAGTGCAAGTGTTTTACGAGAAATCTTATTTTGAAACCTTTACACACCGACACTTGTACAAACTGTGGTAGCACAAACTAAAGAAAAACAAAAGGGAATTACAATACTTCTGTGGATTTTTACAAGTAAAGAGAACATAGCCCTTCAAAGCTTGTGTTCAAAATGACCACCGGTAGCTTCAATACACGCTTCCAGTCTGCTATGGAAAGACTGCTGCACACGTTCTAGCATTTCAGCGGAAATTTCAGAGCAGGCAGCAGTAATACGTCGTTTCATATGGTCTGGTGTAGTTGGTACATCCTTGTAGACAGTGTCTTTCAGCCTTCCCCACAGAAAAAAGTCTATAAAGGTCATATCCGGTGAACGGGCCGGCCAAGGTACAGGTCCTTTTCGTCCAATCCAACGATTTGTAAACAATCCGTTAAGACAAGCTGTAGTACTTCGTGCACTATGGGCTGGACAGCCATCATGTTGGTACCACAGGTTCCTCCTAGTCTGCAAAGGAACGTCTTCTACCTGGCAGCTGTGACAGATGGTCTGTTAGGAGGCTGCGATACTTGTGCGAGTTCATTATTCCTTCTATGAACAAAGGGCCTATGAGGTGATGGTTCATTATCCCACTCCACACGTTTAAACTTCCATGGACACTGACGTTCCACCTGACGAGACCAACGGGGATTGTCAACAGACCAATAGTGCATTTTTCTGCAGTTTACCTGGCCATGATTAGTAAATGTTGCCTCATCACTAAACAAGATACATGATGAATCTGGAGTATCATGTCTTAATGCCCATGTACAAAAGTTAACACTACTCTCAAAATCGTTTCCATGCAGCTCTTGGTGGAGAGGGATGTGATAGAGATGGAACCTATGTCGAGTAGAATGCGCAGTACACTTGCCTGACTTATGCCACTTACACGTGCAATTGTGGGGGAACTAATTTGTCTATCTACTGCAGGCATGGCGAGACTAAGCCTGCCCCGAAGCACCTTGATGCAACCTGGATAGCGAAGCTATGGAAGGGGAGAATTTGGAAGGCGGGCGGGGTAGTGGTAAAGAACGAACTGATTCAGTGGCGTCCTGTGTATTTAAAGTAAATCAAGCTTCTCGGATGTCGTTTACAATGAGAGATTCGAAATTGGGAATTATGTTGTTTACAGCTAGACGTAACTGGTCATGAAGATGTTGGTTCGTCTGTCGGGATCTGAATTTGCTTTTTACTAATTTAATCATGGAAAATAATTATTTACAGACGTAGGTTGTACAAAACCTTGCTTCCATGGAAATTACATATGATTGAAGCTTCGGATATTTATTGTCGCATAAGATTTTAAAACATTCCACTCCTATTAAATCCTTGCATCTGACTTTCATGATTTCGTCAGATTGTAAATGAATCAGCTGCTCTTCCAGATTGATTCTGGCCTTTCTTACGTCTATGTTTAATGGATAGACATACATTGGTATATCACATATAAAAACCCTGAAATCACGAAATCTGTAATCACAAAATTCACTTTTAAGTGTTAAGAGAATACTAATGTAAATACTGAATTTATCTGAGGAGAAATTTGAAAGGAGATTTAAACATGGAAAATAGTACACCTGTCTCTCTTTCAAGTGATTTACCCAGAGTTAAAGTATGTTTACGAACGCCTGCACTGAACTATACTTAACAATATTTTCATTGCGTCGTTGAAATGTAGTATTCAGCTTGTTTAAGTCGTACATATATCGCATAAGAAAGCTAAGTCGCAGACCCAGAGCTCGTTATTTAGTGCCTAAATTTCGATTCCCTAAAATAAGGAAACAATAAAATGACCTTAAAGCATATGAGAATAAAGCTAAAATAAATTGCCTTTTCTTTCATGAATCCGGGGATTTCAATTCTGAGGTCGAAGAACCGACGTAACATTGCACCTCTGCTGTCATCTAACATCTCACAAATACTTAATATCTTCAAATGATTCTTCCATATTTTTAAGTATACATATTTTGAAACTGTCGGTGTTTCAAAGCACTTCCTTTTATTTTGTTCACAACGCAATCCATCACTATTGTAGTGTAACTGACTTGGCACAAAGTGGGTCTTGATGCAACAGACAATGCCAAGCATAAAAATTGCTCAAAATACCTTTACCACTGAAAAAAATGTTTTAACCTGTCAATCAACCCACTTTTTCCCCAACCACGGCCTTTGCTCCGTCTGATACTAGTTTTGATCACTGTAAACAGTATCTTTCAATACTAATTTTTAGAGCTTTAAATATCTCCTCGCCAGCAGTACTGCCTTTTAGTGGGACTAAATAGAGCAAATACTCAACATTAAGTTCCTTATCAACACCTCGAATGAAAATGGCCAATTGAGGTGTCAGTTACATCTGTACTCTCGTTCAGTGCAAGAGAAAACTTCACAAAGTCAGCCATTTTCGAATCCATTTACCCTATTAAGTCGGCAGAAAGCACTTCAACTTTCTTTGCAATGGTTTGTCGGAAAATATGCAAACACTCGAAATTATGGACCTGTTGAGGACATAAAATCCTAGCAATTTTTATTAAACATGTTTTAATAAATTCTCCTTCCTGAAATGCCTTAAAGCATTTGCAATTTCCCAGGTTACAATATAACTAGCGTGATTTCTTTTCTCTGCCATAGTTTGAGTCTTTGTAGTTGGTTTAGGTCCATTGTTTTATACCAATTTCAAAGCTTCTTGCGTTCTTTCGTGCCCTGTGAATATATTGAAAATTAGCAATATGACCTGTAGTTTAAATAAGAATCAAGGTATCATTAAATAAAATGTTTAATAATAATAATTACAGACCCAACTTACCTTGTAACTTGGTATATTCGGAATGATAAGCATTGTAAAGGCGTTTCATGTTGAATTGCATTACTCCGCTTTGGGACATATTAAACATTTTGCATTGCCACCATCCTCAACGAAGAACTTCTCCCATTCCATGAAATGCTCTGCTCTTCGAACGTTTCTTGTCAAGCGGCATTGCTAGCCGCCACTGTTTGACATAGCACTGACCACGCTGACATGAGTAGGAGGAGAAGGGCCGGAGAAGCTACGGAGGGGTAGTGCGCGAGTCAACTGAAGCGCAAATCGACTCGCGAAGCACTGTTTCGCCATGGCTGATCTACTGCAACGGCAGCCAAAACATTAATTTCTGCCTCTTCTTCAGTCACTTGTTTCTGTTACGTTTTCTAGGAGTCACAGTACCACTTTCACGTAATTGGTTGAAGAGGTTGATAAATAATTGCTGAGATGGTTGACGTCTATTGGGATACGTTTCCGCATACACCGTACAGGAACGAACTGCATTCTTCCTACACTCCCCATACACCATGAGCATGTCGGGTTCTTCTGCAATAGTAAACCCCATCTTCCACTCACGACGTACTGCTTGAACTGTCACAAACTAACTGACCAGAAATTCGCAATGCAATCAATGAACAGAAAACACAATGCAAACATAACATTGTAACTAGCAACTAAGCAGGTTGAATGGGACAAACAATTGTCGGGGTGGAAACTTTTCAAAATACGATTTCTCGTAAACCACTTGCACTATTCTGTTGATGCAACTAGGCATTGTGCCATTTAAAAATTGTATGTTTCCTCAAAAAATACACTTAATTAGTACTATTCAAATCTGTTTATAGGCTAAATGTACGAGCCCCTGATTACCAATCAATGGTCTGAAAACTGCACATCAATAGCAGTTTCCATTTCCGAAATATTTGCTGTGCAAGTTTTAGGTGATTCATCCTGTATATATACGCTTAATATAAATATGGAGTAGTAATGAGTATTTGTAGTAAAATATATACTATCCCAAGCACTCTTACTATCATATTTAACTGAATACGTCTCAGCTTCTGCAATGGTATATATTAATGGTAGGGTATAAACTGCAATTTTACTATCCGCAAAACTTTAGTTTGTTTACTTATCACTCCACTTTTCAATTTTTCATGATCTGTTAAGGAATATTGTGTTTCTTTAACTCTGAACCAACGATGCTAATCACTATTTCATCTGATCGTGACAATGTAATGTATTTGTATACAACAATTACATAGAATTGAGCCCTAATGCTTTATTAAATTCAAATATATCTCCAGCTAAATTATCTTCTGTTAGAAATAATCTAAATGGCGATCTAACTACAAATATGTCATATTTCTTATGTTCTTTAATTTTAATATTATTTGAGCTCAACGCGGACGGTTAACTGATATTTTTCAAGTGTTTTTTACATTATATTCTCCAGAATTGGTAATTCTCAAGGGTTTGCTGGCTATAAATAATGTGATCATTAAACGTTACATGGGTTTAAATTTAGCAATAACGTCATTATGTTTATGCTAGCGATTATTATTTTTTGTGACGAATCCTGCGTTTGTAACTAAGTTCCACTCGGTGTTAAAAGTAATAAAATTAGGTTTTTTTTCATTAGGTTTAATAATAGGGCTTCTAGAGAATCGTAATAATTTTCCAAACTGTGTAAGATCAACGTTCTGGTTTCCTTTATTAATAATCCTAATTCTATCCGTAATTTTATTTGCCTTGATTTGCAACATTTGTATTTGGTTTAGTTTTTCAATCAAGTCTAAGTATACTGTCCTCTTTTGATTATGATATCTTGAGTGCCGTATTTTAGAACATAATTCTTAACATTAGGTGTAAGAAATGTGGTATAAATTCTTAAAACAAAAATATGTTCATTATCTATGTTCACAGGTTTAGAATGCACAAATGTAACGCTGAACTGGTTTCTTCTAATGCAATATCCATTTATTGAGAGAATAATTTTGTTTTATAAATGGAAACTGATTGGTATACAACATATAAGAATTTAGAATGGTGGTAAGCTGTTACCTTTAACTATTAGAGGATTGATAGTAGGACCGTTGGGCTGTGGAAAAGCTATTTTAAACGAATGGTTATTTTGTTCTTAAACCAGGCTGGATAAACGCGGCTCATTATTACTTTTTCTGCTAGACTTTAGATCAAAAGAATTATAAACAGGTAAAGAAAATATTTGACGAAACCGAGCACGGAACAGGAGAATGTTTGGTAGCGTTTGTAGACAAAGAAGAGGAATAATTACGCTGGACCAAATGAAAGATAATTCTTTAGTTATCATAGATGATTGGATTTTAGAAAACTAAGATATAGTAAGAGAAATATGTACAATGGGTAGGCGTAAGGAACTCTTCGTGCCTTTCTTAGGTCAGACATATATTACAATTCCAAAGTAGCTTATAAGGTATAATTCGAATTTTGTATGTTCATGTAAACAACACAGTCATAGTTGTAAATATACTTACGAAGAGTTTGTTGGAGCCGATATGACTGTTGATAAATTTAAAGATCTGTGATACCTGTGCTGGAAACATCGCTTTGGATTTATTACTATTGATATGATAAGAACGCCTAATGATGGTAAATACATTAACAGGGATGGTAAATAAATTAAATATCCAAGGGGAAATAGAATCGATCTGTTAAATTTTGTTATAGGGGAGAGAGTACAACAAACCTCAAGTTATTTGTGGTCATTTCTCTCTCTCTCTCTCTCTCTCTCTCTCTCTCTCTCGGAGCTTAAACTATTTTCAGATGGGTATGCCTTTTCAATTATCCAAAGTTTATTAAAAGTACACACTAATATATGAAAACATTTTCAATCTCTATAAATGGGAGTTAATATTTATGGAAATCCATCCCTAACGAATAATATTGACCTTGATATCCAGACACTTAAAAGAGATTTGCTAGCCGAACCTAAAAATCGCAACAATAAACTAAACGAAGTTAATGCGGACATCTTGGGCGCACTATAAAAAACAAAACAAACGGTAACATTAATGAATAAGTTGCTAGAGAAATTAAAGCAGTTATCTAGCACTTTATAGACCGCTGTAAAGCAAACCATGGAAGAGAGACTAAATATTAAAACGGATGCAGAGAAGATTAAATACTTGCAGGACAAACTCGTCGAAATGAAAACCGAGATATATAGCGTAGAAACCAAAACGAAAGAGGAATTACATAAATATCTAAATTAATTAGGAACTAAGACAAAACAGGAGGTAGTAAACCAAATAGATATTAAAACTAAAATTTCCACAACGAATTTACAAAAACAATAAAACATATGTTACAAATTACAGAAAAATTATATAACGTACAAAAATCGAAGCGTCCTGAAAATTAACCCTCTATAGCAGAGGTGGCGAAAACGGGACTCGCGAGTCATTTTTACACGCAGGCCCGGTTCCTTCTCTGACACTGTCCCTTTGTTTTTCACATGCTGCTGAGTGATGCAGTGCGTGTTGCATATTTAGTGACTCGCGGAAGGAAGGGTTTTCGCCACACTTGCTCTATAGCATAGCGTTGCCATTTAGTAATAGAAATGCTTAGGCAAATTTTTAGAATATATTAGCAGTGCTTTTTGTTTATTAATTTCATAGTATACTAACCTTCAATAAAATTAAGCTATTTATAGCCATTTATATATATATATATATATTTAAAATACTGATTTTTTTTCAATAAAACTGTACTGTTTTAATATAAAGATGTAAAATCCATGCGACTGCAGTCAAATGTAATCTTTTCCGCATCCAAGCGTGTAAATACACTGGTTATTTTATTTGGGCACTTCTCGTGCTTTACCACAGGCAGATTTGACTGTAGTCGCTGGGACTCGAATTCGCGACGTTCGGTTTTGAATGGATGGCCAGTACATTTCATATCGCTCTAAGGATCACGGTTATTCGGATCGTTTCGGTTGTAGTGCCGGTGAAAGAGAGATAATAGCCGGTTTAGAAGTTAGATGAAGAGCGGTATATGTAGCAAAATAATTAATGTAGTAGAGGGTTAAGGTTGGCGTGGATCACTACAATGCTGCGACCAGGGGGCAATTGGATAAAGCCATTTATGAAAGAAAAACTTTTATTGAGACCATGGAGGACCCTTGATGTCGAGGAGCATTATAATTTTGAAGGCAAATGACTGATCATTGTTCATTCACCTGTTTAAAATACGGTGTTGTTAACCTTATTCATTTTAATAAACACCTAGTTGGCATTATACCTCTGTGTGGAGTATTGAAGGATACATGCTTTCAAATTAATGGTGTTAACTTTTATCCCGTATTTAATCATTTTTAGGTAGTTAGGATCGATTCGAACCTTTGAAAGAATTTAATGAATTAAAACGGTAGAAATTCAGGTAAAGTAGATGGAGAATTTACCGTTAGACCTGGTGATCAACCATATTTTACACTACTGCTACATGTCATCGACAATGTTGAACAGATAACTAGCCTATTTTAAGGGAAATTCAACTGGGATCAAAGGCTTATTTTTGTCTTATAAATGGTTTGGAAAATGATCATTTACACATGCAATTTTGGAACACATGAACTACTAAGAATGTAATTACAGAATTGCGCAAATTAGGCAAGAAACATAAGATCAGAGAGTAACTGTTTTTATCACAAAAATGGTCACATTGCATTGTATCATGTGGGAAAAAAACCAATAACGCTAACCCTGTTACTAAGAAAACACAAAATGTATAACCATAAATATCCAAATGTGCTAAATGTGGATTCAAGAAATCTACATTTAAAGTAATATAACCGGACAAGGTGTTAAACCTGATATGTGGGCTTTTACTATACCCAACTCAACGTTAAACCTGAATCAGTGGGAAAGACAAACCCTGTAAACGTAAGATATCAAATCACTGATGAACTGCATAAACCAAGTAGAAGAAATAGTTCCACGCGAAGTCATAACATATGGTACTGATGACCTATGGCAAGCTGTTCTGGGCTTCGGAAACTTAAAGGTGTTTCTAAAAACAGTAAGTGATACAAGTAGAAACTCACTGTTACATGTGTATTTTCTAAACTAGTTTGGTCTGTAGCATTAAAGAACTAAACCCGTAAAGATGTTGCAAGAGCGTTTAAACACACTTTCAAGATAACTGGATATATCCCTACAAATCTCTAAACTGATAAAGGTAAAGAGCTTCACAACAAAGGCTTTAAAGATCTCGTGAAGAGTACAACATCAATCACTATTCAACATATACAAATACCAAAGCATCAGTTGCCGAACGTTTTAACAGAACACTCAAAGAAAACATGCGGAAACTGTTCTTCATACAAGGAAATTATAAATGGATCGAGGTATTACCAAAGTTAAATGACTACTATATCAACACTTATCACACTACTATCAAAATGAAGCCTGGTGATGTTAACTTAAAAACCCAAAATGTTATCTATTAAGATGTATACCACTAAGGGGTGAACTCCCAATTACCCCCCTCGTAACAGGTATAAAGTAGGTGATAAATTTCGTATTAGTAAAATTAAAAGCATATTCCAAAAAGGATATACAGCCAACTGGTCTACATAAATATTTACTGTTGACAAGGTATTTAAGGGTAATCCACCATATTATCATCTTAAGAACTCTAAAGCTGAATAAATCAGCCATTTTTTAATTTATGGAAGGCTCTTTAACTGCTGCAGTCATTAGGGTGACATTCTATATTGGGCGTGACGGATCGGTAATTTTGCTCAGAGGCCTCTTGCTCGGGCTTAAGGTTCTTTTACGTGCCGTAAATCTACGACATGTGACCATCGGGCTTTACTTCCCTTCCGAAAGAAGCCATGCTAAGGATTTTTACGCCAGAAAAATTCCATCGCCCTCCGCCGGGTTTGAACCCGCGACCTCGGGAACTAGAGGTTAGCCTGGTAACCACTACACCACGGAGGACAACAATAAATCATAGGCACATCATATACATGAGACGCAAAAAACAAGATACCCGGATATACACTGGGTTGAAAAATTTATATGTACAAAAGGAGATAATGCCTACATAAAATGACTCGGCATTGATAGTTCACATAATAGTTGGGATAACAAAAAGGATGTTGTTTAAACTTTTTGGTTTAATAAATGAAAGGTGGTACACCTGTATTTGTTAAAATAAAAAGCACAAATCATGGTTGGTATGAGATTTCACGGGGCCGAAAACTATCAGAAAATTTTATTAGACAATTCCAAAATAAACTTGACTGGTATGTGATTTCATACAATCGACGACTATCAGAATACTGTATACGTGAATTCCAGGATAAGGTTGATTGGGGCACTATTTCTGAAATTCAAGAACTATTAAAATATTTTATTCCCGAGTTTCCAGATAAAATTTATTGGTGTTTGCTGAATGAATCAAAATTTTCAGAAGATTTCATACGTGAGTTTTGAAGTTATATTTGTTTTAATAAGCAGGTTTTTTTCTGGCTGATAAAAACCAATCGTATGACTTGAAAAAGTATCTAGTGATTTCTATAGACAACACTTATCTATCTCTAAAATATCTAAAGGTAAACAAGTCAGTAACAGTAAATACACGTAAGGGACTCCGGACGCTCGTTTCTGACCATTTATCAATATACTCCATATGAAATATATAATTATATTTTGTTTTTTACAAATTGGTAATTCTGTTCAGAAAGCATGCAGAGCAATACTATTCTGAAGTGTCATTTAATTACAAAGCATTACATTGAAATAACAATTATATAATAAAACCTTCTTATAGTTTTTGATACCTTAATATCAGTATCCAACAAATTTTATCTTGGAGCTCTTGAATAAAATCTTGTGTTAATGTTTGATACCATGAAACCTCATTCCAATCAACTTTATCTTAGAACTCTCTAATAACATTCTCTGGTAATGTTTGTTTTTCTGAAACAACATCCCAATTAACTTTGTTTTGAGCCCTTCAATAAAAGCTTTTTATAATTTTAGGTACAATACCATAATTTGCCAATTAATTTTTTTTCTTGATCTCCCTTATAAAATTTCTGTTAGTGTTCGTTTACACAAAATGGTTTACCATTCTACTTTGTCCGGAAGTTCTCATATAAAATCTGTTAATATTTGGTAAAATGAAATATATCCCCAATTGGACACTGTTTTTAAATTCTCTTATCATGTTTCTTTAATGTTTCTTCCCAAATTTTATAGGAATTAATTTTATCCTTGTATTCTCCAATAAAGTATCGGGTAATTTTTATTAATAAATTCTATCCCGATTAGGTTTACGTTTCCTTAGTTCTTTAATAACATATGCCCTCAGGTAGGGATCATTATAAGATTTAAGCAAATCTCTCGTTGATAGGTTGTTGATATTAATTGATTACACATTTTGCGTAAATAGTTTACTGATACATTTTAATACTGATTCAATTTATTACAAAAATCATTGTTTAATAAATGGATAACACTATAATAGCCATTTTATATATGATGAGATTTATAAAATGTTGGATTTTGAAGATCTTCATAACCTGTGCTTAACAAATGAAACAGTTCGGTATACAGTTCTTGATTACATTAGAAGCAAAAGGTCATTTGGCTGGTAAAAAAATGTAACAACGAAAGCAAATAGAACTCTTTTATTATAAAACTCAAGAACTGTCGAAAGATTGCATGCATGAATTACGGGATAAGCTTGATTGGGTCTGTATTTCACAGAAACAAATTAAGAGAAGATTTTATATGAGAGTTACAAGATAAACTTCATTGGGGATATATTATTGTTGAACAAGAATTATGATACTTTATACGCGAATTCTAGGATAAAGTTGATTGGGAGGGTATATACGAATATCAAACACTACCAGAAGTTTCAATCCGCGAATTCGAAAATGAGATTGATTGGCATATGTTGAGTTCTATTGTCGGTATATTGGAAGATTTATGTGAAAGTTCCAAGATAGACTTTTAACAGAAGGTGATCTTATTTTAGAATACAGTAATCACTTTTCCGAAGATTTTAGAAAAGTGTTCCGCAGTAAATATGAACTATGTATGGAATGGGATGCGATACTAGAAAAAGCAGCGAATTACAATAGTTTAAACCGTAATTAAATGGAAATAACTACAGCCTTGGCAAAGCAGCTTTTAAGTCATGAAATACTTTACTAACAAAGAATGTAGTAAAAAGCATATATTATTAATAATATGTATTATCCTTTTTATTGTTGTAGTTATTTTCATTTTTGCTCTCTTACATTGCAATTTAAGCCTTGATAAAAGATACCGATTCACTCTATCCCATCCTCCTCCTCCTCCTCCTCCTCCTCCTCCTCCTCATCATCATCATTATAACTAAGCTTTATCCTTTCTTTACTAGTGTTTAGCCATTCTTCATCAATGTTACCAATTTTTTCTCTCAAGCTTGTATTTTCAACACCTAAACCAAATATTTCGTCCCCTAATTATTTTTATGACATCATTATAGAGAATGATATTCGTTGTTATATCTTTACATTTTGTGGCTATAGTAGCTTAAGACTGTTTATTTAAATCTATAATTGGTTCTGTAATTTTGTTACGAGTATCAGGGTTTGTTTTAAGTACTGTATTATCTCATATATATAAACACTAAATCAGTATTTTATTAATTTCTTCATCTTTAATCTCAGTAGTTCCAGCAGTTATGGCAATTTTCTATATTTTATATTTGTTGTTTTTGTTTGGTTGTTTTAACGATGGGAGGGTAGCGACGATGATAACTATGACACATGTTGATCCCATTTATCAAACGGTTGCGACGATTAACACTGGATTTAACGATGGTAGTTATATATAATATAACCTACATAGTTGGTCACCAATCCTGATTCAAATTGCAGTTTGGATCTGTCTTTACATTATTCCCCGGTAGAGCTGGGAATCTGTTTTAATAATCTTCTATGGTTAATTTTCTCCCTGGGTTGCCGTTAATAATCTCTATTATTAGTATACTTTGTATGAATATTAACAGGTTTTAGTGATCTGCACTTGAATCCTTCACTCGCCATAACCATTTATAGTGTATTGAATAACTCCACATTTTAATTTCTCGGTATGTAGTATTATTACTTTATTATACAATACCTGATACAATCCTAGACAACATAATAATTCTAAATACAATTCCTTTAAAATGCCAGTATCTGCTTAAATTCCGCTAAAGTTCTCCCTTTTTCCTCGTCAATTTGTTGAACGTTTTCTAAATCTTATAACTGTTACAAAAAACTGTATGAGGGGAAAATTCTCTGTTAAATATTTCTAATTATCTCCTTGATATCATATTTTATTTCTCACAAATTCTTTTTAAAATCGTATTTCAATTTACTTCAACTCTTGCAGTTCTCATATTGTATTGTTTAAACATATATCTTTTGTTTTGTGTGTTTGTCTTTGAGTTTTTCTTTTGCATTGTATAGATGCTGTGGTGGGTTGGTGAGATCTTCCTTGTACTTTTGTGATGCGCACTCCACCACTTAACATTGTGCAGCATGCCATTCCTCTTTTACTAAACTCAATATTGTAATTTCATATAGGGTCTAAGGATGTGCTTAAGGTACCTTCCAATTGTTCTTCTTTATGCATCAATAAGTTCGTATGTATGACCTCCACATTTTTTTAAATTTCAAATGGGCCACTTCATATAAGCTCCATAGGTGAATATCTCTTCTCACCAGCTTTAGAGATTCCGGGAATTTTCACTAACACTTGTTCTCCGACCTCTAGATTCCAAATAGATGTATATCTTTTGGTTTTCTTGCTTTCCTCAGCTTTCTTTAGGGTGTTCCTGTAAGGGATTTAATCCTTTTGTTTGATAACTCTGCTCCAGGTCCTGTCGTTGGGGAATATTATTTACTTTTGGTTCAGATTTTCTTCCTGTCATTAACTCTGGCTTAGTGAATCCGGTCATTGGGCTTGTTATCTCATTTATAACGTCTTGTTTGTATGCAGTCATACCATCGTTCGTGGTGTTCGTTGCGAAGTACTCGCAGACATATTTCTATGTGTATCATGAGCCGTTCACAAGTGTTGCCTTGTGGTTAGTACGAAGGTGAATGGTACAGTTGTATACTGTTTTGTTGTAACGTAGATACAAATACTTCAGATTTATGGATTGTAGCATTGTCTGATTGTATGGCTTGATTGTGCCCATATTTCGGAATATAGTCCTTCACTAATTTGTTCAAACAAACTTTGCTAATCACTTTTCTCATGGGATAGATTTTCAGAAATTTAGTAAATATGTCGAACATTACAAAGACATACCTGAAATCGTACTTTGTAGCTGGCAATTCTTCATAAGGAGTCAATATTTACCAAAGGATTCTCCTCTTGCCTCACTACTGCTTGTGATCCGATGTCAGACTTTGCATTCAAAGATTTTGCTTTCAGGCAAACGTCACACACTGCTATTTATTTTCTGAATTTCTTCTGAGTGTGTTTCAAATATGTTACATCGCTGACTGCCAATGCAGTGTTTTCACATCCAGAGTGTAACAGTGTTTCACGAAATGTCAATATAACTAATTTTTCTAGGGTCCTTGGTACTATAACCTTCCACTTCCTTAAATGTGTACCATGTAATTTGTATAGCAGATTGCTGTACTTTAACTTTGTGATACTTCTTTGTTCATGTTCAATTTTAATTTTAATATTTTAATCTCATTGTGAGAATTCGAAAGGGTTTCAGGTATTTTTCTTTCATATCTTATCCTCGACAATGCATCGATGAAAATATCAGTTTCCCTAGTATATGTTTTACTTCAATATTGTATGAAGTAATCTCATGCATGTGTCTAGATATTTTCGAACTTGTAAGTTAGCATGATTGTATAAATTATAAACTTACATGATCGGTGTAAACTATAATTTTACAGTTGTAAATATCCTGATAAAATTTTTGCAATGCAAACAGATGCCTCCAATTTCCATTTCTGTGATATATGCATTTGACTCAACTCTTGATTGTAGCCTTGATGCAGCACTTATGACGAGATGTTCGCCAGTTTCACTGATCTGTGTTAAAATTGTAGCGTATGCTTCTCTTTAGGCGTCTAAAACTATATAAAACGGTAGCTCAGGATCTGGTCTCCTAAGTGGAATTGGTTCTTGATATGATGTCTTTATATTTTCGAAAGCAACTTGGTGTTCTTTCGTCCATTGCCACCTGACTTCTTTCTTTAGAAGATTTCTGAGAGGTGCTATCTCTTCTGCGTACTGTACAAGAATTTTCTGTCATGCTGCAGCATGCCAGGGAATCGAATTGGTTGTTTCAAATTTCGAGGTGGCGATAGATATTGTATCGGTTTTACCCTTCCAGAGTTTTACCTTATCCCTTCCTTGGAGATTATGAATCCCCAAAATTGAGTTTCTTCCCTAAGGAATTTACATTGTGTAAGATTTAGTCATGTTACTGTCTATAAGCTTGGTTAAAATGAAGTCTGTGTTTCAAGTGGGTGTCGAAGTCTGTGTCATACATCAGGAAATCGTCCACATACTGTGTTACATACTCTTTAATCACGTCGCCAAAAATTGCTTGAGGAGCTCTTAGCATTGCGCTACCGCCTGATGAATGTACGCATTTTAAAAAATATAAGCCACGCTTTTTTGTAAAAGCTGTGTATTTTCTTACATTTGGATAAACATAAATTTGCCAGAATGAAGAAGTGAGACCAATTTTCGTAAAATATTTTTCATTGTTTAATTTGTTTCAGATTTGATCAACGCCCTCAAGCCTAAAATTGTTTGGTGTCGTGAGAGTATTTACATAACGTGCATCGATTTGTCATTCTAAGATTACCACTTCCTGGCTTATGAACCCAGCACATTGAGTTCAGATATTCAGAAGTCGACATTTCTTTCACACCATCACTTAACATCTGTTTTATGACATTGTCAGCTGCATTTCTTGTGACGTTTGGTATTGGTCGGGATTTGTAAGGAGTCGGTTTGATTCCTTTCACTTCAAAATAGTTCACATATTTGTTGCATGTACCCGGTTTTTCATTGAACACTTTACTGTTATTTTTAAGCATTAACTCTAGTTCCCTTTTCTGTTCAACATCTAGTACTAAGCTGACATTGGACTTAGCTTTTATGATATTTCTCTATTGATTAATCTGCGTGTCTTCGATGTTGCTGTTGTCACAGGTGCTGTTGCCGTCATTGTGGCTGATTGTTGATATTTAATCTACTGGTGCATTTGACCTTTCGTTTAAGCAGCTTATACAGTATGCATTTTCGCATACGTCTTTTGCGTATTCCTTTTCATTATTTTGCGCATTCATTTTTATTATTACTATTTGATTATTACATACTTCGGTGCTTTCTACGAAGTACCTTTCTTCGTTATTTGTTATTTCGCGGCCACTGCTGTCGTCTGAGCTGCTCAAGAACTTGCAAGGGAATTATTGCTTCCTTGCACCTTCTTCTAGTTTTAATTCGCGCTTTCTAAAATCTAGTCTGCTTTTCTATTAGTATAATACATCGCAGCCAATAATGAACTCTGTTTTTAGGCGTGGCACAACCAGAATAATAAATATAATGGACCAATCTTTCATTTATACTTCTACCATTACTTGACATTTTATCTTTTTTCTTTTTCCAACAGCTATTGAGCAGTATACGTTACAAATAGGTAAGAGTTCTCTGTTTTGATTACTTTGGCATACGTTTGTAAACCAGGTTTCATTACAAACGGAAGTTTTGGCTCCTATATCGACCATGGCGAAAATTGCTACGTCTTACACTGAAATACGTATTTGTGGTGGATTCAATAGTTCTTTTGTGATGTTACATTTCTTCGTGTCGCTGATGTTAAGCTCATATGGTTCGTTATTATAAACTTTGCGAACCCCAGAGGGACTCCATGTGAAAGTTTCATGGATCTCGAGGTTACACACTGGAGTCGTATGGAAACCTCTTTGTTGTTTAACGCTCCATGCTCTTGGTTAGAGTTGATGTTTGTTCCTTATGTTGTGGGATTTTTGGCGTCACTGCTAGTCACTTCCGAGTCGGTGTTTGCTCTAGGTGCGAGGTTTTCATGTTCTTCAACGGAATGATTCTGACTTTCTAGTCTGGGATATTCGTACTTTCTTCTTTCTTGTACCTGTTCCTATACCTAGGATAACCTTTATATATGTTTTGGTATCTGGATTCTGGACCGTGTCGGTAAACATCCATATTGTTTACTTGATGGACACGTCCCCCATTATTTGTTTCTCTGGTGTCTCCATATCTACCACTTTCCATTGTTGTTCGATGTGGCGTATTGTTTTAATACGTTCCCTTGTGTGAGCATTGTGGTTTCTTCTGTCATCTTGTGCCTCCGCCGCCCCATAATGATTGCCTCGGCCTTGCCCATGCACATGATTTCGGTCATAGAAATGAGTATTATTACCATTATTCCGACTATTTTTATCTGGCTGTCTTTGACCAATTGTATTACTACGATCTTCTTTTGCCTTACATTTGTCTTTAGTTTCGAAAATTGATAAAGCTCCATGAGATATTCTAAGTCAACTGGGCGGGTGACAATTAAATGTTTACGTATAATTTCAGGATAAGGCGGATAATAGTAGCCATTATCTCCTGATCACTCATTGCCTGATCGACCATTTGACATTTATTAGCTAGTAGCATGAAGTAATCCTGCATGGTCAATTTTTTCATTAGGCTTGTACCGACCTGTCGCTAGTTCAGTTGTTATTTGATCTTGTTTTGATTGATCCCAAAATCTGGAAGGGAACGAATTTCTAAAAGTTGTGTATGTCTTCTCCCTAGTCAAAGTGATTCCCAGCCATTCAGCGGCACGCTTTTTTAAACTCATTCGGATTACATGCATCCTTAGTTTATAAGGTATCCGTTTTCTCCGGAAATATTCTTCCATCTCTCAGAAATCTCTATGGATTATCTCCCGCGTCACCATCGTGCGTAAGTACAACAATTTCTGTCGTGACATGGTGTGCGTAACGCATTTTAAGAGGTGGGTGATTTACATATTGTGTATTAGATTGTGGGTGTGTATGTGCTGGGTGTGAATATTGGTTGGTGTGGGTATTGGTTGGGTTCTGACTTATGTAAACTAGTGTCACTCTGTTCACTCGGTTCACGATTGCTTATATGATTATTTAAAATATCGTTATCATACATATTACATTTATTTACATTTCAGTTGAGCATATCCTTTGTCTGAAGTGCATCCACAACAGTGCCCATTTTTGTATTGTGGATTTCACATTTCGTTACTTTTTCAGTCTACTCACTTAATTTCTCATTTACGATTGATTCTAATTTATACTGATTTTCTCATATATTATTAATGCATTATGCTGTGTTTGAATTTCAAAATTAATGTTATTTACTTTTTGTGTCATTTTTTTAATTTTCTCCGCAGCTTAACCTCTAACTTATAACCTTCCTTTATTACTTCCATTTCGCTAACACCTGATTTATATTTTCCAAATTATGTTTGTATTATTAATTTCTGATTTAAATCCATATTTCTAATTTCTTTTTGACTAGCTTCTACCTTTTCAGGTAGTTCTACAGATAACATAATCTGAATAGGTTCTACCTTTTCAGTTAATTCTGTAGATAACCCATTCTGACTAGCTTCTACTTTTTCGTTAATTCTCTTTGGCTAACTTCTATCTTTTCAGTTAACTGTTTCTGTTCTTCAGAGAACCTATTATAACTAGCTTCTACCTTTCCAGTTAACTCTGCAGATAACATATTCTGTGTACTAGCTTTTAGTTCTTTTTGACTTGATTCTACTTTTCCGGTTATTTCTTTTTCACTTGATTTTAATTCTTATAGTACGACTAAAATTGTTGCTGTGCACTGTTGGCACTACTGCACCTAACTTTCCTATTTTCACAAATTTCTTTGGTAGATTCCTTTAGTTATTCACTCTTTATTTAGCTTTTGTCTTTTTCCCAGTTTCCTAAAATCGTGCAATATTTTGTTGTTTGCTTTGTTAATAATTATAGTATTTAATGCTACTCACTTTGCTCTTCGTAGTTCAAGAATACCTAATGTAATTCACGATGAATAGGGCGGCGTCCTCTTGTATCCGTATGATTTTCCCCTTCGTTGTCCTAATTTCTTCCGTTGCTCCATTCTGGCTCTTAACTTTGGTCAACATTCTTGGAACGGTAGCGGCGATGATGACGATGACGCATGTTGCTGCCATTCATTAGACGGTTGTGACGATGATCAATGGACGTATTGATGGTAGTAATTTATAATATAACCTACGTAGTTGGTACCCAACCTTGGTTCAAATTGCATCTGGGATATGCCGTTACATTGTTCTCCGGTAGAGCTGGGAATATATTTTTAATAATCTTCTATGGTTGTTATTTTCTCTCTGGGTTGCCTTTTAATAATCTGTGTTATTAATATACTTCGTATAAATATTAGCAGCTTGTGGTGGTCTGCATACGAAAGTAGGTTAAGAAATTTTTACTTAAATACTTTACACTCCACAACTATTTATAGCGTATTGAATAACTCCTTATATCTTCATTTTCGGGATGTAGTTTTATTATTTTACTATATAAACCTGATACAATACTAGATAATCATTTTAATATATTTTGGTTACACATACACGGATTGCTTTAACATTCGTTATTATTCTTTTCAATTTGCATTAGTTTCACCATTTAAATCTCAGTTTACTGGCATACTCTCGCTTGTTGATTTTCCCTGCCAACTAACATTGCATTACATGCCGATCATATACATTTCTCGTTAGTTAACACTTCTGAACACAACAATAAAACTAAACACAACTTAATAATTCTAAATGCAATTCCTTTAAAATGCTTGTATCGGATTAAATACCGCTACAACAGATACTTCATCCTAGATCTGAGTTCTCATTTGATCTTGTTTGTTCTCATTTGTGCCCTGTTAATGTGTGATCTCAACATTTAACAATTTTAAGCCTATATTTAATGGTTTTCTGATGATTTTATTATTTTTACAAAATCCCTCCTTGTTCATTTTCTTCTCCACCATCAATTTGATACATTCACTAGCGAGATTACGATAACGAATCTTTTCCACCTCTTTGCCGTTTTGGGGGATATATTTATTCTTACTTTCAAGAAGAGACTCGTAACCATTTATACTTTTTTGCAATCCCGAAATGAGTTTTGCGGTTTGATTAGTTTATTGGTATAGTACCACGCAGTAATTATTTATCTAACATCTTTATTTATTTATGAAAAAATATTTAAAGTCACAAATAACTTACCGGCTGAATTAAGATGTAGAGTATTAGTACAAATAATAACATTTTTCCTATTAAATGGAGGTACCACAAGATATAAGCAAAAGTTGCTCTGTCTGTAAGACTCTTAAAACTCTCAATGAGTTTGTTAAAAATAAGAATATGAAATATGGCGTTGGATATACATGCCAATGTTTGCTAGAAATTAATTAACAGCGAGCTACTTGAAAAAGTATATTGTGATACATGTCAAAGATATATAACAAACCTACATTTTAAGAGATAAACAAACCAAATTCCATGAACGTTTAGTAAAATTATCTAACAAACAAAGGAAATATCAAGTGAAGCTACGGTATGTTAAATATATATTGCTAATGTTTTTCATAATAAATGGAGGTACAAAATATTGGTATAATGCAGCCAAATAATTTACTCATAAATAGCACAATGAATATGACGATCTAGATAATATAAGAGGCAAGCGTAATATAATAGCTTTTGCCAAACATCATAACATCAATGGGTACAGCAAATATAGAAGTATCACTGATTTTCGAGAGTATCTAAACTACAGATTATATTCATTCCCTTTTAGCGATGCTGCTAAAAGCAATGACACGTTTCCACAACCTAGAGAAAAATATATCCCCCCTTCATGGACAATTAATAGAAACGATCTATAGTGCTCACCATTTACTACAGTAAGTTCTGATGAATTTCCACAACCTCGAGAGAGATATTAGCCATAATTTTCTAATACTCCTAATACTAATGACACATTTCCACAATCTAGAGAAAGGTACACTCCCCCTTCATGGATAATTAATGAAAAGATGTATATCGCCCACTATTTACTACAGCAGGTTCTAATGAATTTCCACAGCCTCGGGAGAATATCAATCACCATTTGCTCATCCTTCAAGTAGTGACGAGTTTGTTGGAGATGAAGTTACCGAGAGAGAGAGAGAAGAAGAAGAAGCCAAATTATCAGAGAATACTTGTCCAGACCAAGGAGAGCGTTTAATGGAATGATTAACGATTTCCCATTTGTCTCTAAAAATAACACAGATTTCATAGTACACTTTAGGAAATAAGAGATAGTCATTCAATACATTAATAGTGGCTTAAGTAAATACCCAAACTTACCCATCTATATCACAACACATTTTCAGTATCATATCTTAAACTCAGCTACTGGAGAAGTTGTAGGTACAGAAACATGGCATCTTAGATGTCGTACTCTTAATATTGAAAGGTCATTTAGAAACATGTTGGTTACCATATATGAATTAGCAACAAATGAGATCTTAAGAAGATTTGAAGAATTTACTTATAGAAACAAGTATGGGTTTGATAGGTTAATTTACACGATATTGAGTAGGGATGTGTATCATCCAACAAAAGGTGGAACGTGAATAGAGTTGCCACAGTGGATTAGAAATAGACAATGCTGCATTAATGTGAAAAATGTAAAAAACAATAAGTATAAATTCGTAAATAGAGAAGACTAGCGACGCCTTGCGTATGAATTGGAAAGTATTTTGAACCCAACCAGCACCAAAGATCCTAATAGACCGTCTAACTACAACATTGATAAATATAATGAGTTGTGAATGAACATACCCTGTTACACTTACATACAAAAATTGAAATGTACGACGGATTTGTTAATTTATCCATTAATCCATATAGTATTCATGTTGGTGAAGGTGCAGAACAGCTTTACACAATGTACACAAGTAACAGCATCGATCTAACTAACGAAAAACACGTTAACATATTAGATATTGAATTTGTTCCTTCACAAGGCATATTTGGTTGCAACAATTATGTTCCAGTGATATATCATTGTGTAGGAGTAAAGAATTATAGTGCACTCATTAGTGAAAAAAATTCAGAATAGGAATCAGCACATTGACGCATGTCAAAAATATCATAAAAGATTTCATAAAAAAGAAGGTTTTACTATATATATTTCAAACTGTCGCAAAACTAGTGGTAATAGTGGGACTGTCATGATTATGCCAACCGATAAAAATGATATTCTGAAGTACAGTTCATTGGTGCAGAACTCTTTATCCATACAAGTATATTTTGATATGTTTAACACAGGTAAAACCAGAATGGCAATAGGTATATAACAAAGATATCAGTGAACATGTTCCAAACAGCCGTGCATTTATAAGAGGTTCCGTAAGAAACAAATTAAAAAGATTTGGCGATCAAACTAAGCCTATTTAGGCATTTTGTTAAACATAGCAAAGGATTATAAGAACTTTCTAAGTAAAAATATACGTGCAGTATATGATGACAAATCCTTAGAAAAATTTTATAAAGAAACGCATTGTCCCATATGCGGTGTTTAGTTTGGATACAACGAGCATAAAGTATGCGATCGCTGTCATATCACTGGTAAGTTCAGAGGCGCAGCACATAGTAGCTATAATAACCATTTAAAATTACCTAGATTTGTACCTATAAACATACACAACTTTAAGTATGATAGTAAAATATTTATACCTTAGATCGTTATCCTATGCAAAAATGAAAGGAGTTCACGTATCATTCCCGATACAAATGAAAACTATAAGTTTATATCCCTCAAAGTTTTAGTTGGAGAGTATAACAAAAAGCACGAGTAAACTACGTGTAAGCTCTGTAATATAAGGTTTAAAGAACTAGTAGTATAGTTTGTGAAACTGGGGGTTCTAATTTAATTATTAAACGAAATTTCACTATACAAAAAATGTAAATATAATTTTGGTTTATGGATGCACTTGCATTCCTTGTACATCATTAGATAAAGTCATTAAAATGAGTTAGGTTTAAAATTGGCACATTGTGTTAAATGCAAAAAAAATAGACCACTAAATGGTTTTAACTTGCATGTTGTCCGTAAAACGTTTGCCGTTTATGATATATGCCAAATTTACAAGATTTACACTGTTTAATAAAGAATTCGGAAATATAAGTCTAGACGGTAGAGGTTATTTATTAATCAAGGATGATTATCCATACAAGTGGGTAGAGCATATGATAAGTTTGAGCATATAAAATTACCACCACAGGAATGTTTTGTATCCAAATTAAGTGGTAAACAAACTATAAAAATATAACTTTATTCAACGCAGATGGAGTCACTTTGGATTTAAAAACTTTGACGAATACCACAATCTGTATTTGAAATTAGATAGTGTTTTACTACAGTATTCGTTTACAAACTTTGGAAAAATATGCTACGAAAATTACAGACTCGATCCGACATACTACGTGAGTGCACCACATTTAGCAAACAACGCCGCGTCAAAACAGCCGGACAAAAAAAAAGCGAGTTATACCAAGATCAGAATATGTATGATCTAATGACAGAGGGTACCCGAGGAGTCATTAGTATGGTAAGAAACTCACTTGGAGTTGCAAACAAGTGTTACTTTTATTGAAAAACATGATTGAGTTGTTAAACCTCAAAGGGAAACCGAAAGGAAAGCGATATTTAACTCTAAAAAACACGTTAATCTTATACTATATCTCGATGCAAGCAATTTATATGGATGGGCTATGTCTAGAGAATTACCTGTTAAATGCTATAAATGGAGGGCACAAGAAGATTTACAATATGTTGAAAACAACATACTGAATAATGGTGATGAAAGCGACACAGGATATTCACTAGTAGTTGATCCTAAAATGCCAAGTCATCTACACGATACATTCAATGACTATGCACCCTACATCTGAGCATTTCGCACCAAAATTTGATGATCTCTCGGAGTTTCAAAAATTGATGATAACAAAAATCTAGGACCAAAACCATCAGATAAAACAAAAGGCTATGTGTACTTACGATTTAATGATACGACACATTACACAGTTGATTGCAGATTACTCAAAGGGTATATGAGTCAAGGTATTCCGTTAAGTAATATGCATAGTGGCTTAAAGTACACACAAATAGCGAGGTTAAAGCCATATATTGAGAAAAACACCAAATTAAGTCAAGAAGCTAAAAATGACCCCGAAAAGAAAATTTTCAAATTGATGAACAATAGTGTATCCCGTAACATGGAAAATGTTAGAGATCGAACTAATGTTCAAATGGTACCGACACCTGATAAATATCCTAAATGTGTAAAATGAGAAAAAGTTCATGAAATGCTATTAATGAAAACCATGGAAGAAATATGACAGTAAAACTAAATCAGTCAATAATTCCTGAGCTTTGTATACTGGAGTTATCAATATTACCAATCCATAAATTTTACTACAGACATCTAAGAAAGCAGTGTGGTGATAAAATTAATCCACTACAGAGGGTCACAGGCTCGTTTATCATTTATGTAGAGACAGAAGACTTTTATGAAGATATGAAACGAAGTATACACTGGTTCGATACAAGTGATTGGCTAGATGACTTCATAATACATATGCCTAGAATTAATTTAAAAAATGCCCGGTTTAATTAAGGACGAGTGTAGTGGTATGCCAATTAGAGGGTTCTTCGGATTAAGATCGAAAATGTATGCGCCTAGATCAGATATTAAAAATAAAAAAGTATGTAAGGAAATAAAGAAAAATGACGTAGAAACGGTGAAATGTGAAGCGTATAAAGCGTATTTGCTCAAAACAACACAAACTACAGTAGAGATATAAAGCATTCAGTCTAACAAGCTTCAGCTCTACACAATAAAGCAAACAAAAGTAGGATTAAGTCCTTTCGATGACAGAAAATATTTGAATGACACATTAACACGGGTTAGGTGTACTCATTATGGTCTAACTAAAAGTAATACCAAAAAACCTTTTCTTATAAATGAATTAATCATCACATAAGCATATCGGTTAAGCACTCATCCAGGAACCATATATAATAAATGGCTGTGTAGCACACATGCCAATTTTAGCGAGACAAATTGCATTAGGTAAAAGCGCCATGGCTGCAATAGTTGTAATAAACCCAGAGCTACAATTAACTAATTTAGCGCAATATTGGAATAGTCATGTAAACTGCATTGAAATAACGCACAAAAATGGGAAAATTATATTAGTAAATTATTATTTTCAATACAGTCTACACATAGAGCCCTTTTATCCCAAATGAAGGATATCCATAATAAATACAAAAGCACAGAGATTATTCATATGTGTGACTGTAATGCCAAATCGAAATGGTGGAACAGTAAAGTAACGGTTGAGAAGGGTGAAAACTTAGAAGAAGTGATTTCCGAATTGGATTTAGTAGCTTTAAATCAAATAAATACCACTCCCCACTTTCCAGAACAGAGCAGGTGCAAGTGAAAATATTGACATCACACTGTGTTCAAGGGAACCAGAATATAAAATAAAAAATTGGAGGATGGGTCAAGGCCTGACAACAAGTGACCTTAATATAATATATTTTAAATATAGCATTATAGAAACTAAAGCAAAATATAATAGAAGGGGAGATTTGTTATATAATTATAAGCAAGCAAATTGGCAATAAATGAAGAAGGAGTTTCAAAACCTAAACCTTAAGGATAGTGGGCATTCAGTCGATGAGGATGCAAAAATCTTAACCGAGACCATTATGACAGTAATTAAGAGTACAGTTCCAAAAATAAGACCTAAACAATTCTTCGAAAAAGTATGGGCAGATAAACTGCAAAAGCTTGGATCATTAACCAGGAAATCAAGAAGAATTTGCCAAAAATCGGTTATTTTTACGGAAAGAGAATTTAATTTACAAAGATACCGAGACGCTAAACAAAAATACTAGGAACAATTAGAAGAAAATTGAAGGAAGCATTGGAAGTCTTTTGTTGAAGACAAAATTATACAAAATGAATGGGACCTCCCATATAAAATAATTATGAATAAAATAAGAAAACCAGAAATTATAACAACCCTAGGTCGAGGTGACGGTAACTATGATAATTGGGAAATATCTACTAAATTATTATTGAATACCTTATTACAGATGATGATGTTGATATGGACGAAGAACTAAACACCAGAAGTAGAGTGGAATTAGAAATACCATACAGTAACGAAAGAATTATATTCACAATAGATATATCGGAGATAAAACTATATTTGATACTTTAAAGGTAAAAAAGGCAGCAGGGCCAGATGGGGTTATGAATGAAGTGTTGTTTAATTTAAAAGATGAAATATTCCCCTTCTTGGATATGTTTTTAATGATTTCTTATGTAAAGGGAGATTTCAGACATTTGGAAAGAGGCACGAGTAGTAATACTTAAAAAAGGAAATAATACGGATTTAAAACAACCAAAATCATATAGACCCATATGTTTACTAAATACCATGGGGAAAGTCTTAAAAAAATTAGTCTATAAAAAATTGTGGAATTTAGAGAAATGATTGGAAAAACATAAACAATTTGGATTTAGAAAAGGATTTTCAACGGAGGATGCCATTATGGAGTTGTTAGGAAATATTGGGAAAAGTAAAAAATAGTATGTAATTGGGGTATTAATTGACATATCTGGAGCATTTGATAAGTTATTGTGACACTATTTTTTCGGTAGACTTAAAGAAAATAATTATCCACAGACTCTTTATAAAATTTTGAAGGATTATTGTACAAATAGAAAAGTGTATATTAAAGGTATTAATCAGATAATTTGTAAAGATATCACAAAAGAATGTCCACAATGCTCAGTGCTAGCGCCCCTTTTTGGGACATAGTGGTGGAAATTTTAATTGAAGAAATGGAAAATGATAATATATCAAATGCAATTGCATGTGTAAATGATTTGGCCTTTATAATTGAAGGTCAAAATAGAAGGGAATTGTAAACCAAGGCAAATAAACTGACAGAGAAATTAAGTAATTGGTGTAAGAAATCTAAACTAATAATTTCATCCAATAAATCGTGTTATGTGTTGTTTAAAGGAAATTTGAAAAGAGATACGATTATTAAGATAAATGATGAAAATGTAAGAAGAAAAAAGATTCCAAATATTTGGACATTATGCTGAATAAAAAATTAATTTTTAAAAAACATACAGAATATATTCGTAAAAAATCAGAAAAATTAAAGATGCAACTTGGTAGAATTACGCAGAAAATTTTTAAGTTATCGTTGAAATCAGTAACAACCTACCACAATGTAATATTTGCGTCCATTATAACATATGCGGCGGGAACCTGGGCAACCAGAATGGATGATGTAGTTATTAGAAAATTATTGAGAAGGACGCAAAGAAAAATATTACTACATTTCACCGGTGTTATAAATACCATACCAACAATGGCTTTATTAATAACAACAGCAATATGGCCAATTGATTATTCGATACGTTTGAAAGGAGCTAGATTTTGGATTAAAAGAAAAGATTTTCAAATGGTAAAAAAAGTATTGGAGTAAAGTACAATACTTTATTAGATATTAAGCAAAATTTGAAGATAAGATGGCAACATGAATGGGAGGAAATAGAGGAGGGAAGAAGAGTTTTTCAGCTATTTTAAAATGTTCAGGAAAGATTACGACTAACACACATACAACCAACAAAAAGGATTAATACACTTTGTTACGGGACATGGTCCATACAAGACATATTGGAACAAAATTAACAGAACAATTGACGACATATGCGATAGTAGGGCAATTAGGGATACACCGAAACATACAGTTTTTGAATGTAATAGATACACTCAACATGCACTAGAAGAAAGGAAACATTTAGGAGGATATACCGTGTATACAATTTTAAGACATCCTGATTTAATTAAATATCTACAACAATTAACAAATTATGTGAGTAGAATAGCGTACGAAAACGATATATTACCAAAAGGAAGAAGAGAACAACTACCGAGAGGGAGAGAGGAAATTAGAAGATCTGAGAGGATTAGAATAATAAATCAAAATTTAGATACGGGAGAAGATAAAAGCATAAGTGAAGAAATGGCCAGTTTATAAATGTTGACATTGATGGAAAATAAAGAGGAGGAGGAGGAATGGGTAGAGAGAAGATTTTAATTAAGACGATGGGAAGGAGAGAAATATGGTGGTTATAGAACGAGGATAGAGGAAGAAGAGGAAAGGAGAGAAGATGATGGCGGTGTTGGGGTGCAGGTTTACCATTATTGGAGGAGTAGCCAGCAGTTTCGCCATCTTTGGAGGAGGATCTTGCAGATTTGCCATTGGAGGAGTAGTTTAATGTGATTGGAAGGGATAGTGAATGGAGTTATAGTGATGTTTAGATGCATGGAGATGTGAATTTGTTATTGTTATTAATTAGAGGGGGATTTTGAGTTTATGTAGGTTCGGGTGGAGTTGGTGTTAGAACAAAATGGAGGATGTGAGGGAAGTGAAATGCTGTGGAGTAAAGTGAATAGATATTTAGTGATAGAAGAAAGAAGAAAGGAGGTTTAGTGTTTGGTTAAAAGAGGTAAAGATTTAATATATAGTGATAACATTTAAAAACGGTTGATATAAAAACAATTTAAAATGGAGATAATAGAAGATTAATATTTAGATTAAATAAAATGTTATAAGGTAAATAAATAAACACAAAAGTATAAATAAAGATATAAATGAATTAAATAACATATTGAATTATTATAAATTAAATAATTACTATGAGAATAATGGAGTGTTATACATAGACAACTTTAATTTTATAAAACATTTTAATTAAGGAAAATTTTAAATAAAATGTAAACATAAATAATATTATTAAAATTATTAGTAGTTTAGAAGGTTTTTGCTGGCTACCATTACATTTTAGCTGGTTAACAGTTGCTAAGTTTGCTGGCTTCCAGCAAGTGCAGATAAATTTAGAATTCAAATTTGTAATTATGTTTTACGCCTTTACTCTAGTTCAATAATTTCTATTTTTCTTTCTTTCTTTTTTATGTTTCTTTATTTATTTATTTATTATTATTGTTGTTTTGTAGACATTTAGTAGTTTGTAGTTATTTTATCTGAAAAAATGGATGTAATCTAAAATGTAAATGTGTTTGTGAGAATAAATGAAAAGTTTGAATGTGTGTCCCGGTGTAGTAACCAAGGTACCGGGTGAGTGTATTCAGACTTTATTTATTTATTTATTTATTTAGCAGAATGTCTTAACTTCACGTTACATCCCGTCGTGTTACGTAAAGTGCATTGTAACCCGGTTTAACGAAGGTAAATTAGATACTCAAGTCTCGATTATCGTCTGTGTCATGTAGGTTAGGATGAATCCGTTTTATCAGCCTTCTAACCTTTGCTTTACTAAATCTGTATATTTTTTAAGCTTAGGTTAGCATACCTTCCAATTATGTCTAATTTTGGTAGATAGTTTTACTCCACTGTCTCATTTCGCGAATTATACGCAAGCAGCTACGCCCATCACTCCAAAGTCATCGATTTTGTAAGGATCGTCTGCCTTTAATCTACCCCTCCGAAGTCGACCAAAATTTGGTCCCAACAAAGGCGTTTGTTCCCCGGACCAAGTCCCGGTCTATGAATAAGAAAATCGATCGTCCGCTGTAAATCCACCGGAAGTAGCAAGTTGTTCCGGACCAAAATCTACTATGAACAGTTGGTTTAGAGGGTGTTTAACCTTAAATGATAGTATTATTTCCCATAAGGTATAGATCGAGAGCAGAGAAACAATATGGCGATTATGCGATTCTTTGATATCGCTGGACAATATGCAGGAGTATTATACCCAGAAAGGAAAAGAAGGGTGCTGCGACCGCGAAGTGTTCTCAGGTTCGGTTCTAGTGCCTTAGACCTCTATTCAGAAAGGAAATTCAAAGCAAGATTTAGGTGATAAATTCAGATGCATATTTGGTTAACGAAGTGGTCTTAGAGCTAGCACCTCCGTAATACTGTTTGACACAGATTAAGTTAATGCTTGTGCCTCTTGCGCGCTGTTTCGCTCTTCCTGTGTTTTTTAAACAGTTGTATGAGAAAAATACGCTTTAATATGTGTTAAAAATCTAACCTTCTCCGCTAACTTGACCAACACTCGTTGCATGCGGCTTATAACAATATATTACATCAAAATTTAGTATCCTCCTCCAGTTTAATCATACAAGCTGATTTATTATGGGTGCAGAATTTTAAGGAAGAAATGTGCGCAGGTTTTCCCTGTATAATTAGCCATATATTACCTAACCTCATTTTAATGTGATTTCATGCAGTAAAGGCAAATCGAATGCGTAGGTTATAACGAAGTGTAATTCATTTATTTATTCTACTGTTTAAACTAGTGGCTTGGTTTAGAAAGTTGAATTAATGTATGCAGGCATGATAGTGCATTGCTGCACCTGTATGGAGCAAGCATGTATTACCTACTGCACACATGGTTCGTTCATTCATCCCTGGTGTTAGGATTGAACTGTAACTAGTGGGTACCTTGTATGATGAGCTTCAAAATTTCTTATGCACATCCATGAAATACATAGGCTTTATGAATCGAATATCATTACGGGAAAATATTAGGAATATACTGAAGAAATAACACGTTAAATAACAAATTTTGACAGTCCACAGATTTCAGTAGTGAATAGAACTGAATGTATGGCATAGGACAATGAATCAGATGCTATAAAAAACAAACAAAAAACTCAGCTACTGTGGTACATATTTATCCATTCCTGCAGCAGCGAAGACGTGTTTGATGTTTGTATTAGAGCTGCAGTTTTTATATATTTACACTGTCACTACCAACATTGTTATTTACACGCTTTTATATGTTTGCCATGTATTTATTGTCCAGTTTTTTCACTTCCACCTCCTCTCTTGGTGATATTTAAGGAAACATCCAGTTTTAAATAAGAGAATGTTGCATTGTGGATATTTATACTGGGTTTGAATTCCAGGCCCCGATTTATTCTTGTGTTTTTGCCGAACACTGCACATTTTTTCACACGACCCTTTATCTTCTCGTGGAAGTAAATAATGATGGAAGTGAAGTAGCAGCGACGGGTTCCTATGCCACCCCATTCGCTTTCGTGACGTAAAGTCGCCGATAAGCTGATGCACCAGGTTTTTCCTGAATTGCAACAACCTGTTTCCGTGTGCAGTCTTTGTAGGTGTGTTGGTCATGTAATATATAATGAAGCTATTTACACTAGCTACATTTATAATAAAATGGAAAACACATTTCCACAATTTCTTTGCAGGACGTCGTATGCCGCAGTATTTCCTTCTTTGGTCAGCCGAATCAGCTTCCCCATCCCTTTCAGGTAATTTACGACTGCATTGGGGCAGGAGATGGCCTTATTTTCTCTTTCTTTGCCACCTTTTCTCTCTACCACAGAGTCTGGCCCTGAGTCTGAATTAGTAGAAAGCAACATTACATCCCTGTTATCGTGCCATACAATGGCAGTCCCGTACTGATAATGCAGTTTCAAAGATTCCCTACGTCTTAGCTTCAACTGTTTAGGTTTGCAGAACTCTTTCGGCACGTTTTATCTCCCATCACGGGTTGTGCAACCAGCATAAAATTTCTTATGTAGGAACTTTTTCATCGGCTTAACGGAGGTGTAGAAGTCGTCGAAATAGACACTACGACATTGTCTTGCTTAATCCTCACACATTTCCATGACAACCTGTTCTCCAAGTTGTAGCTCGCTCCTTGCATGTCCTTTTTTGACAGGGTAATTTTACAGTTTAGGAGATAACCACTTTTGCTATCTGCTATTCTTCATTTTGTTGGTATGCTTGGCATGCACTGTTTCAATTAAGCCGCCTTTGAATCCTATTATGGTCTCATCCACGGTGAGATTCCAACCAGGTTTATAATTGGTTTGAAACTCTTTTACAATGTTCAATGCAGGTCGAACTTTGTACAAGTAATAAAGCATTTCTTCTCCCTGTTTTGGCCTTGATTCTTCATCATTTAATACAAATATTGCGTAAGCTTTTCAAAACGTTCGAGTGTAATAGACTTCTCTACGAGAGGACAGACGCAAAACTGTCCTTGAAGTAATTCTTGGTTTCGGGAAGATCCACCATTTAAATAAGAACTCCTAAGTATGCTCCAATTTCCCTCATATTGGTTTCCTCCCATCAAGAATCTGGTTTTTGCAGCTGACACAACCTTGCATATTTATTAGTCTCGGTCCCAGGAAATTCACAAAATTCTTTGTCCACAAAGAGACTAATATATTAAAGTTCTTCACTCCCCACTTCTAGATCATGGGATACTCCTGGAGGGGAAACAAATGGTTGAAAATGACCAAAAGAAAGCCGAGATGAACGTTTGAGGGGTAATTCTGTTGTGTTGTCAGATTTCCTGCGTTTTTGCGGAATTACAATATCGCTCCTGGCTGCGCTACTGTCACTACTCACGCCACCATGTTCTATGTCACTATTTTGCACGGGGTCCACTAGCCACGAGGCATCAGAACTGTTACCATCGTAAGCTAATTCTTCCTCAATGACTAGTGCCTATTGCACGGTAGACACGATCGCCGATCTGATTCGCGACTCTAAAGATTCCCTTTCAGGCGAAACGCATTCTCCAATACAGTTTCTTCTGCAGCGACGATTTCTCAAAAGATTTAATTAGCACTTTGTCACCGATGTTTGGGCTTCAGTTACAAAAGTATCTCTTTTTCTAGCGATTTCGCTTCTCAGCTTATTGCTTCAACCCCTAGCCTCCGATTCTGAGATAATCGAAATTGGCGTTGGCAGGCTGTAATACTCTCCTGGGATTTCTGGCCAAGTTGTATTAATTGTGTTGCTACTGTGATTGAAATCAAATGCTATCTACGGCAAATTTTCTGGACAATTCGTGTGTTGTGTATTGGCTAATAACCTTAGATGGAGGGTCAAATCTCTCATCACCGTACACAGGTGTTAGTTTGTGGGTGGCAGTAGCTAGTGTTATGTACTTTTATGTCATTATCATACAGTTTCTCCACGAATTTATCTCGGTGATCGGTGCCACTATCGACTAGAATTGCCTTCATTTTCCCATACTTCTGTATGTAATTGTCAGTTATGTTACGCACACGCAGCCATTCAATTTCGGTGGGGGATATAATTTTACAAATATTCACATCACCTCAATTAACAGAAATTATATTTCAGACCTGTCCTGTCCACCGGCAGTGGACCACGTATGTCAACGGCTACAACTCTAATGGCTCTTTCCTGGTATAGCCTGCGGCGGCTTATCGAAATGGCAATTTAGGAGCTTCATTCTCTGACAAAGGTCACAGGTGGGCGATCGATCTTTTCGGGCGTAAAAATCCTTGGCACAGCTTCCTTCGGAAGAGAAGTAAAGCCAGTGGTCCCGTGTTGTAGATTTACGGCACGTAAAAGAACCTGAAGCCTGTAAAGAGGCCTCTGAACAAAATTTCCGGTCTTTCACGCCCAACATAAAATGGGACGTAAGGACCACAGCAGCTAAAGAGCGTCCATAAATAAAACTCAATTGAATTGAGGACACGTAGGCCCTCACCTTTCGTCCTACCTTGGGGATGTGTAAATGTTCCCCTATAACCGGGCTTGTTTTCTCTACGCTTGCATTAATTAAAGCTCTGTGACATGTTTCAAAGATTAATTCTTCTGGTGCTGCCGGTTCGCACACCCTGATGGGTCTCTCTCTGCCCTGTAATTTATATATGATTCCGCCTAATAGGCCTTATTTTCCCGTATATTCGCCGTCGAAAGCTGGGGCCGTTTCCATTATTCCCCTTAATGTTTCGCTCTGCTGCTGTCGCTCCGGAAATTTCTTGATTTCCGCAGCTAATTTCTTATTTAAACATAAATTTAATTTCAATATGCAAACTTCACTTTGAACGGTACCTAAAGTCTCGGGTAAATTTCTTCTCTTCCTGATTCTTGATAACATGTTGCTAAAGAAGTTTAATTTCCCTGGGATGTGCCTGGTTCGTAGTTAAAATACATCATCTCACGAATGTAAATTGAGATTCTACTGCTGGTTATTTTACAATTTCGTATGAAGGATAAGCTGATATGGTCGGAAATATTATGGTAAGCTTCCTAAATCGATGCGCTGTTTAAGGACTTAAACATTGTTCACTTAAATATCGTCTAAACGTTGTATAACTTTCCATTCCTAAATACATGTCTAGACGGTGTTTAGCTAAGCAGCGTTTAAAGCACCATCTGCCCCGGAAGTGAACGCGGCAATACCGTATCTTGAAGCTTTCGAGTGTGGCCACCACGTGGCGTGTATGTTTCCAGAAACAGCGGAAGAACGGTTTGCGAAGTTTCGAAAGTCCTTTTCCTACCAGCGGCGCGGAAAGCAAATAGTTTAAACGAGTAGAACATTTAGGCGCTATTGAAAGAGAAACTTTTTTGGATATATTAAGAGAGTTTGAGGTAGAAGATTAGCAAACCAGTGCTCGCTTTAAAAATAAACATGTAAAATATAATAACGGATACCTAAAACGTTTATAAGTGTAATTTACAACTGACAAAGCACAAATTTGTTTGCCATAATAATTTGTAATATGCAAATAAATATGTTCTAAATTATTGAATCAGTTGCGTTATTTAACCTGAAAAATGCTATATGAATGTGATTATGTTGTGCAAAATGCAAATGCACAAAAATCAGGGCTTGTTAGTAAGCACATTTAATTTGATTAACTATAATGGATCTTCAGCATTCTGTTTGCTAATGCTCACGGTATCTTAAGCATTTGATTCATTGTCCTTTGCCATACATTCAGCTCTATTCACTACTAAAATCTGTGGATTGTCAAAATTGGTTATTAAACGCGCTATTTCTTCAGTATGTTCCCAATATTGTTCGGTAATAATGTTCGATTCATAAAGCCTATGTATTTTATGGATGTACATAAGAAATATTCTTGAAGCTCATCATACAAGGTGCCCAAATCTTTCACGTCAATCCTAACACCAGGGATGAATGAACGAACCATGCGTGTAGTAGGTAATACATCCTTCATTCAGGTGCAGCAATGCATTATTACGCCTGCATACATTAATTCAACTTTCCGAACCGAACCACTAGTTCAAATGGTAGAATAAATAAATGAATTACACTTCGTAATAACCTCCACATTAGATTTTCTTTCGCTGCATCAAATCGCATTAAAATGAGGTTAGGTAATATCAGGCTTATTACATAGAAAAACATTTGAGCACATTTTTTCCTGTTAAAATTCTGCACCCATAAGAAACCAACTTGTATGTATTAAAATGGGAGGGAGGATACTAAATTGCGCTGTAATGTATTATTATAAGCCATGTGCACCGACTGTTGGCCAAGTTAGCGGAGGAGGTTAGATAGTTTTAACACATGCTAAAGCGTATTTTTCTCATATAACTGTTAAAAACACAAGAAGAATGAAGCTTGCTAGAGGTACACGCATTAATTTAATTTGTGTCAAATAGATTTACGGAGACACTAGCTCTAAGAACTCTTCGTTAATCAAATATGCATATGGATTACCTAAATCTTGCTTTGAATTCCCTTTTAGTATAGTGCTCTAAGGGAACGGACTCTGACCAGGCTTCGCGGTTGTATCACCCCTCTTTTGCTTTCTGGGCGTAAAACTCCTTCATATTATCCAGCGATATCAAAGAATCGCATAATGGCTATCTTAATTCTCTGCACTCGCTCTGTGCCTCGTGGGAAATAATAGTGGTGTTTAAAGGTTAAACACTGTCTAAACCACCTATTATAGAGTGTCTAAACATGGACGCGATTTAGACACTGTTTAGCACTAAACATCGTTTTTGCAATAAGTTAAATCACTTCTAGGGCTAAACGTTGTCTAACCCTTTCTTGACCAATATAAACTTTTTAAACGTATTTGTTTAAAATGTGTTATATATTTATTGTGATATGGTGTAATTAAAACATAGCACATGACATTTTATTGAAGTAGTAAATACAACATTATAAAAACAAATGGGACTTATAAGTCCCGTTAGGCATTATGCTGTCTTCCTTCCAACACACAACAAATAACACCCTGCTTTCATCATAATATAAAACTAACATAATAAGTTTTTCAATAACAACAGGAAAATGTATGTGCAAGTAATTTAAAACCTAAAAAGATTAGTTACACCTTCAATTAGCTATATTCCAACAAAATCCCTATTAAGGAACTCAACTGTTTCTCATAATGACAGACCGTTTTTTCAATTTATAACTACATCATGATAAATCACAAAGCAATTCTTCTTATCATTGCATCACAGGCGAACATTAAATAAATATAAATAAATAAAATCTGAATACACTATCTCGGTACCTTGGTTACTACACCGGGACATACATTCAAGCATTTCATTTATTCTCACAGACACATTTACATTTTAGATTACATCAAAGTTTTTTCAGATAAAATAACTACAAACTACACAACGTCTACAAAATAATAATATAATAATAAATAAATAAAAATAAAGAAAGAATGAAACTATTGAATTAGTGTAAAGGCGTAAAAAATTAATTACAATTATAAATTCTATATTTATCTACACTTGCTGGAAGACAGCAAAGTTAGCAACTGGTAACCAGCTATATTCACTGGAAACCAGCTAAAATGTACTGGTAGCCAGAAAAAACCTTCTAAACTACTAATAATTTAATAAGATTATTTATGCTCCTTTCAAACGTATCGAATAATAAATTGGCCATATTGCTGTTGTTATTAATAAAGCCATTGTTGGTATGGTATTTATAACACCGGTAAAATGTAGTAATATTTTTATTTGCATCCTTCTCAATAATTTTCTAATAACTACATCATCCATTCTGGTTGCCCAACTTCCCGCCGCATATGTTATAATGGACGCAAATATTACATTGTGGTAGGTTGTTATTGATTTAAACGATAATTTAAAATTTTCTGCGTAATTCTACCACGTTGCATCATTACTTTTCCTGATTTTTTTAGGAATATATTCTGTATGTTTTTTAAAATTTAATTTTTTATCCAGCATAATGCCCAAATATTTTGAATTTCTTTTCCATCTTATATTTTCAAGATTTATCTTAATAATCGTATCTCTTTTCAAATTTCCTTTAAACAGCATACAACACGATTTATTGGATAAAATTTTAAGTTTAGATTTCTTACACCAATTACTTAATTTGTCTGTCAATCTATTTGCCTTGGTTTCTAATTCCCTTCTATTTTGACCTTTAATTATAAGGACCAAATCATCTGCATATGCAATTGTTTTTTATATATTATTACCATTTTCCATTTCTTCAATTAAAATTTCCATCACTATATCCCAAAAAGGGGCACAGGACTGAGCCTCGTGGACATCCTTTTGTGATATCTTTACAAATTATCTGATTAATACCTTTAATATACACTTTTCTATTTGTACAATAATCCTTCAAAATTTTATAAAGAGACTGTGGATAATTCTTTTCTTTAAGTCTGCCGATAAAATAAGGCCACCATAAGTTATCAAATGCTCCAGATATGCCAATTAATGCCCCAAATACATACTGTTTTTTACTTTTCCCAACAGTTCCTAATAACTCCATAATGGCATCCTCCGTTGAAAATCCTTTTCTAAATCCAAATTGTTTATCTTTTTTTCCAATCATTTCTCTAAATTCCACATTTCTTTTATAGATTAGTTGCTCTAAAAATTTCCGCATGGTATTTGGTAAACATATGGTTCTATGTGATTTTGGTTGTTTTAAATGCGTATCATTTCCTTTTTTAAGTATTACTACTCGTGCTTCTTTCCAAACGTCTGGAAATCTCTGTATCCATAAGCAATAATTAAAAAGTGTATGCAAGGAGGGGATTATTTTATCTTTTAAATTAAACAACACTTCATTCATAATCCCATCTGGTCCTGCTGCCTTTTTTACCATTAAAGTATCAAATATTATTTGTATATCCGATATTTATATTGGAAATATAAGTCTTTTGTTACTGCAGGGTATTTTTAATTCCACTCTACTTCTGGTGTTTATTTCTTCATCCGTATCAACTTCATCATCTGGTAATAAAGTATTCAATCACAATTTAGTATATTTTTCCCAATTATCATAGTTACAGTCACCTCGATCTAGGGTTGTTATAATTTCTGGTTTTCTTATTTTATTCATAATTATTTTATATGGAAGGCCCCATACATCTTGTGTAATTTTGTCTTCAGCAAAAGACTCCCAATGCTACCTTCTAGTTTCTTCTAATAGTTCCTTGTATTTTTGTTTAGCGTCTCGGTATCTTTGTAAATTAAATTCCCTTTCTGTAAAAATAACCAATTTTTGGTAAACGCTTCTTAATTTCCTACTTAATGGTATAACATGTTGCAGTTTATCTGCCCATTGATTTTCGAAGAATTTTTAGGTCTTATTTTTGGAACTGTACTCTTAACTACTGTCTTAATGGTCTCGGTTAAGATTTTTGTATCCTCATCGACTGAATGCCCAATATACTTAAGGTTTAGGTTTTGAAACTTCTTCATTTGTTGCCAGTTTGCTTACTTATAATTATATAACAAATCTCCCCTTCTATTATATTTTGCTTTAGTTTCTACAATGCCTTAATCAAAATATACTATCCCATGGTCACTTGTTGTCAAGCCTTGACCCACCCTCCAAATTTTTATTTTTTTATTCTGCTTTCCTTGAACACAGTGTGATGTCAATATTTTCACTTGCACCTGCTCTGTTCTGGAATGTGGGGGATATTTATTTGATTTAAAACTACTAAATCCAATTCGGTTATCACTTCTTCTAATTTTTCACCCTTCTTATCCGTTACTTTACTATTCCATTTCCATTTGGCATTACGGTCACACAAATGAATAATCTCTGTGTTCTTATATTTATTATGGATATCTTTCATTTGTGACAAAAAGGGCTCTATGTGTAGACTGTATTGAAAATAATAATTTACTAATATAATTTTCTCATTTTTGTGCGATATTTCAATGCAGTTTACATGACTATTAAAATATTGCGCTAAATTAGTTAATTGTAGCTCTGGGTTTATTACAAGTATTGCAGCCATGGCTTTTTCACCTAATACAATTTGTCTCGCTAAAATTGGCATGTGTGCTACACAGCCATTTATTATATACGGTTCCTGGATGCATATTACATCAATATTGAAATCCTCAAATATCTTCCTTAATTCCCCCATAACTGATTTACTCCTTTGACCATTTATTTTCGCAATTCTTAAAAATGTCATTTTCTTCTTCTTACTTAGGTATTAAATTTCTCCCTTCTCATCTTCGAAAAATTTGCCCTATTTTATCTTACCTCCGATGTCATATTCTTATTAACTGACTGCGTTTTAGCTCTTGTTTTCTTATTTGGATGTTTGTTAATTTTTGATTTGGTTTCCTTGTTACCTTTATTTAACTCATTTAAAAATCCACTTATAATATTACCCGAATTTTCAACCCTCTGTGGTACCTTGTACCTATTTAGTTTTCGAAATTCAATTTTGGGTTCAAATACTGTAGTATTTTGTTTAATAATTGGAATTTATTTCTTTTGTGTTATTGCAGTGGGCTTTTTATAGGTTGATCCCTCATATCTAACCTGCACATAGCAATACGGCCAGTTTTGATTCGGATCAAAAACTACTCTACCATAACAAAGAACAACATCTCTAAAAATTTGATCTAAATTAATTTCTTCACCCCCCCTTGCATATACGTGTTCCAGTAAATTTAATAATATTCCCGGTTCTGTTGGTGTATTTTTAGATTTGAGCTCCATTCTATCAACAGCGTCCGGTAAAGGAAGCAATATTTTTTCTCCATTCTCATATGTCGTCGTAATTACGTGTCTCAACGCCGCGATCAGCGTTTTTGCTTCCTCAAGCCTGGATAATTGCAGTGGCAGTTCAAAATTTTCATATACTCCAGGAGCATTAACCGCAGGTTGCGACATTGACACCGTCTCAGCTGGTTTCTACATGTGATTTTCTACCGTCGCTTGTATCATTTATATCCTCCTCGCAAAATGTAATATTTCTCATCTCCTCTTTATTATATTCTTTTTTATTCTCATCCTGCCTTTTAACCCATACACCGTCTTTTTCAATTCTCTTCTTTTCCAGACGTATTCTAGAAATTTAATTTCTGTATCTCTTATCTTATTTTCTTTTCCTAGTTCTTCCTCTGTACTTGAATCATTCTCAATGAAAGCGCTATAATCCACAGAGAGTTTCTTTTTTATATTAATTCCCATATCTTGCTCAAATTTATGTATTCTTCTTTTTAGTGGAAATTTCCGAATCTTCTCTTCGTTATTAATTTCATTATTTTGATAATTTCCATCTTTGGTTAGTTGTATTAACCCCTCCACTCTTTTTATATTACTATCAATATCTTCGGTCTGTGTTATAGAGTCGTTTGTATTAACCTCCCTAATTACAATTTGTTTTCTAAGTTTATCCGCAATAACACGTTTTAGATTTCTACGAATTCTAGACGGGGTATTTCTTTTTCTTTTATTTTGTGTCCAACTATCTTCATACAAATTATTCGCCATAATCTGTCCTTTCTAAAATTCTATCCAAAATTAATTTGTATGACGGGCAATTTACCTTACCCCCACAATTTTCTTCCTTCTAGCACATGGTATGCGCGTGGCTTGCTGATTCTTTTTATTTCAATCTTTCCGTGCCTGAACTTCTTCATCACAGTGTCCACAAACTTCTTTCTCGTTATTGCAATACTTCGCCACATGTCCATAGTCATAACATTTGAGACATTTGGCTACAGATACATAATTATTTACCAAAACTGCCTGAAATCCTATATATATTCCGTTACTTTCAACCAAGGTTTTTCTTAGTATACCTGATACTTCCGCTATATGATGTACGGTTGCCTTGTTTCTTGAGCCCGTGTTAAAACATAGTTTAAAGTTATTTTCAAAATCTTCTCTTGTCATTTTTGCTGAAAGATTCTACTCGTAAGTATTATCTTTTATTTCTTCTTTTGTAACACCAGACATAACGTCATATAAAATAACTTGTGGGTTTCTTTTCCTAGGCAACTCATTTTTAACATTTTTATCTTTCAAATCTTGACAATTCATCACTTTTTTTAGATCTTCTTCTGTTTCCATTTCCATAATTAGGCTCTTTCCTGCTGGTCGTAAGTTACAAATTCTTATTTTCTCTTTAACTGGGTTCAGGTTGGTGGTTACTGTTTTATGCAAGTCTCTCATAGCTGAGTTATTTGTAGAAGAAATAAACAAAGTATGTTTCCTATATTCCACGGCTTTCTGAATTAATAATCTTTTCCTGTTTGTATTGGTTGACTTACTGCTTGCGTAAAAGTCTTAATTGGAGCTTGAATTTTCTTTTCACTTATTTCTCTCCGTATAACTGCTTTATGTTCAGCTTTTTCTTTTTGTATAATGGTATTGTGGTGAATTTTGTGCACCTCTTGAAGTACTTGAACTATTTTATCTTTATTTTTTGCTGTTATTCTGCTATCATTTCCCACAATGGAATGTATCTCATATATCAAGTCATCAATATTATTCTTCTTTGGTATTTCCATTTCACTACCTTCTTTAATATTTGCTTCTCCGTATGTATAGCTGGATCCTGCTTCCATTTTCTCTGTTACTGTTCTTTCTTCTTTCCTTCCTTTAACATCTTTATCATTTTTCCTATCCACTTTTGGTGGCGATCTAGTTATACTAAATCTTAGTTTGAAAGGACTTATTTACATAAATATATATGTATCGAAGTGGAAAAAATCCCTTATTGCTTTACGTCTACCTCAGGAGGTTATATAATTTATTAACACTTAATAGATAATCAAAGTAATATCCTGAATCCCCTCCCGGGTTTTCTAATTTCATAAAATGTACACCAACCACGCAGACAGATGACGTCACATTCGTGGCCGTTGAACTTGCAGTAGCTGCCGCACCAAACACAATAGTGACTGGCTGGCAGGCAGTTTAAAGAGGCACTACGCGAGCAGTTAAAATTTAAAGATTTTTTGCTTTAACTTAATAATGTTCTTATAAATTAGCATACCTGTGATATGAAAAACACTCACACACAGATAAATTCTTTTTCTTTCTTCCACTGTAACCTTTACACAAATAAACGTATTAAAACTTCTCATTATACGGAGCTAACAAACATACGTCCGTCGCGCTCGGTAACCACAGTGCAGATCTGTCAAACTGAGTAAGGCTTTCACTCAGTTTTTTAGGCTGTACACTTCACACCTTCCTCGGTTTGATGTAAACACTGTCCAATGACACCCTCTATTTCCTAATCTTACATCAGCAGGTACTGAGTAGACGTCTTTTCTCTTTTAAGCTGGGATATGTTAGGACTTGAATATTTTGGGCGAGATCTTTTCCTTGGCAATTCCTTTCTTGCAAGCAGTCCTTGGGCAACAACGCTTCTGAATTCCAAAACAGTTGATTTTTCAAAGAGCTTGTTGTTTGTAATAAATGCATTGACAAATATAAAACCAATTATACCCCTAAAACAACCTGTGCCACCACTTCCTTGACTTTCTGTTAACGCAGTACAGGGCACGGAGTTGATCAGCTTTATCAACTCCACCCATATTAGAGTTATAATCTTTTACGATAACGGAGCATGTTACCTCAACTTTAGTTCCATCAGGTTTTCTTCGGTGTACTGTAGTTCCTTCTGTACCATGGAAGTTGGATGCAAACAAAACAAATTTTTATCCATCCACTTGAAGGAACTTATTCCCACATTTGAAATGCGATAGTCATAGTTGCCCCTGGATAAGGAATTATCAGATACAAGAGCAGGTAGACCTTTGCATTTAGTATGAATTTTACCGCAGCCTAAAGTATTTTCTATTTTCAGGCGCTGAAGTAAGGGATTGGATGTGAAATAATTGTCCAATATAGAATCAAACCTCGTTTCCTGAATGGTTTTGAGAGTTGTAACACAACCCTTTCTCCCAGTCCACATTCAGCTACCTCTTCATCCACTATCTCTTCCTTACCCTGATACACCATAAAATTAGATATGAAACCATTTTGATCTGCTAAGCACCACCGTTTGTACCCATGTTTGATGGGCTTTAATGGATTCTATTGTTTGAGAGTACTTCTCGCTTGAATAAAATCATTGATTCATCAATGCTGACGCCCCCAGTTACATTGTATGAAGATGAAAACTGTTTGCATGCAATGTCAATAAGAGGACGAATTTTATACAATTTGTCCTTGCAGTACTTTGGTTTAGATAGGTTACCATTCACATGAATATTTGTGAGAATTTTATCAAAGCGATTTCTTGCCATTGCTTTGGAAACAAATTGTTGGCCCAAATCTTGGCTTGTGGACCAATAATCCCTCCAGGAAGGCAAAACAACATGTCCCATGAAAAAGTTAATTCCAATGAATGCAAGCAATTCAGCAAATTTGATGCAGAAATTGCATTTTGAGTTGCATATCAATTGGATTGGTAGTATATGTGCTCAATAAGTGGTCCAAATATGTCTGTTGGAGTCCTGCAATCTGCATACTGTTCCTCCTTTGGCCCTGAAACAAACAGGCCTCCAATTAGCTCCCCCTTGATTATTATCCCAGTGTTTCCAAATAAGCTATAAATAATATTAAACCAGCCTTTGACTCACCTTCGAGGTAATGATATTGAGGTACAACTGTTGAATTAGGCTTTTTCTCCATCCTCTGTGGGCATTTTGGTATACACATTTTTGGCAGTGCTGTGTCATTTTCCACTGATGGTTCAATTTCATCATTTGTGTCTACCTCAGGACACGGTTCCTCAGCATCACCATTTTCTTGCTGATCTAAAACGAGAACAGAATTTATGTTTACGATTTTATTGTGAATGTTTTGTAATGTTGAGTAAAATAACCTCACAAATTTAAGAGAATGCTTGTTTCGAAAATATCACTACTATCTAGGTAATGTATTATAGCCTAAGCATAACATTCAGGAAACAACTGTGCTCTTATTTTCACGTGCTTCTGGTTCTAGCGAGGCTTCAAATTCTGCAGTAAAATTGTCAACATCAATTTCTTTATCGTCACTATTTTCTAAATCGGTTAATTCTTTGAAATCATCTGGAATATCTTCATAAAATATTGAAAGCAATTCTTCCTCAGTTAACTGTCTTTTCATTACGCTATACATTTCGAAATTGAAATACCTTTTCGCACTTGAAACACATGTAACTAAAGACCGCCACAATCATTTAAACCGTAAAGCAAACAAATCCAATCTCCATGGTAACCAACCGCCATCGGAACTTTTACGTCCTACTCAGTAGTTATTGAATATTGTTATAATAATTCATCAGTTACGTCATTGTAATAATATAAGTATATTTTTCAACAAACATTCTTTCAAATTACAGTTCCAAAATGTGCATCTTTGGATTTAAGTTCTCGGTTAACATATTTGAGTTGGTAACACATTTCTTCCCGGTCATCTATGCACTATACGGTTAACAATTGTCTGTACTGCTATTTGTAAGGCGGGTTTAGAGGGGTCAGAAGCGGCACGCACAAGTCCCGTCGGTCAACTGCAACCAAAGTGCTTTCAACGTATTATAAATGTGGTTTTGCGCAGGCGGGACCAGAAAGTCCGAATGGCCAAGAAAGGGCAAGTAGGCCTAACTGTTCAGTCAGATGTTAAGCTCTGAACTTGTGCAACGCTCACCACACCGGTGTAGTTTGAAAACACACCTGTAACCACAAATACTTGTACAGTTTGTGCTAGATTTGAGGCAAGATTTTTGCAAGAACTATAAATTTTACCTTCTTTGAAGGTGAATCAAGGCTCAATACTGATGACATCCAGAGACATATTTACTATTTCATGATCTGTAAGGTTTGTTCCCTTAAGTTTCAGATAAGCTGTACTGTTGTCTATGTTGATCGTATTTAACTCAAACTTACCAATAAGGTGAGAAGATTACATGGATATGGCAATGTAGTGCTCAATTCACAATGGACGACACCGCCGATGCGACGTGAGCCACAAGACAATTGGCCAATAGGAATTAAGCGTGAACGCGACAAAATCTGTGCGACAAAAGCTGAATTGGAGTTAGGATTTTGACGCGGCATGGCGGCAACCACAGAATTGGTGTGTGTGTGTGTGTGTGTGTGTGTGTTTGTGCGTGTGCGTGCGCGCGCTTGTTAAGATGACATCATGCTCCAGGTGAATGCATTCTTCGAAAGAAATGTTAAATTACTCTAAGTTGTACCAATTGAGTTCAACTGCACTCAAAAATACAAAGGAACAGTGTGTTTTCGCGCAGCAATGTTAAATCGTATCTCCTGATTGCAAATACTAGACTTTGAGGACCACTATCGTATCGAAAACTTCGTCGCCAATGTCGCTCCGTTGTGAATTGTCATAAATATCCAGTTATATGCAGAGCAGAATATGTAGATTTTGAATAAACATACACACAAGCTGCTAATAGCCAAGTGTTGTCGTATCTGAGAGCTTGTCCTTACATTCAGGAGTTTTATTTGCTGTATTATAAAATATAGCTGAGAAGATGATTCACCAGAAAATCTTTTGTTTAATGTCACTACTGCATTATGTATTATACCATAAGTAGTTTGTTTACATCCTCGCGTGAACACGTGACAGTAAGATACCTAAAGTGTCATCAAGAACACTTTTTGTCGTTACTATCTTGCGGTTTTTTTGGGGCTTCATGTCCAGGAATTTTGAAATTATTTATTGTAAATAACACACTGAGATCGCTCATAATACACACTGAATCAAGAATCTTTAAAGTGCCATCATTAACAGTCATTAAGCACATTATTAAACTTTCTTCTGCCATAATGCTAGTCCGCTATACTTTAAGTCCTTCTTTTATGCTTAGAAGGTGTTGTATCACATCTGCTAACAACGCAGAACTTGTTGTTCAGCATAATAGCTCTTTTAAGCCTTCTGCAACTCTTTTGTTCAAATTTTAGAAATCGTTATTGTTTCTTTTGGAAATTCGACGAAGTAGAATTATCAGCTACAAAGAATTATTGCACATTATAAACACCAGCTTTAAATACACGCCCTTTTTCTTCATTTCAGAATTATGAAGTTATGAAGTATAACAGAACTGTGCAATAATCTCTGAAAAACATCATTCCTTCTTAATAGAATGCCGATGCATAACAACACTTTAGCACATGCATTATAACATCTGTTCCTCGCTCCCAGATTTTTCGTCGTTGGTAGTTGGATCTGCATAGCTGGCGTAAAAAATAACATGTTTTTGCACCAGGGACCGAATTTCTATGAGGCCATATATTAAACCTTCGGCCATAGATATAGCCCTTGGTTGAAACCTGAAGTAAGCATTGTAACAGCTGATTGTGGGGCAGTGAACAGCAAAAGCCTTGCTTACAATTTCGGCTTTTGTTATATTTTGCACATTGGCACAGAGAAAACGAAATCATATCGTGTAGCGTATGAATTTAAGGAATAATCAAGAAAAGTTACCTAAGAATCAATTCACAGGCGAGCTTCAGAAAAATAGGATATAATATAATTACTTAGCACATGGAACAGTAGGCTGATATTAAAATTATCGCCTTATTGGTTTACTTATTTATTAACACTCATTACTTCGTTTTCATTTCCCTTTCCCATTTTCCGAGTAATGAAAACTTAAGAAAAGATCTAATATGTTGCAGTCACATGACTTTCTCTCTGACAGTTAGGCGTGCGGTGAGAAACCTTGGATTCCATGGTCTACCGGCTGCTCATAAGCCTCACATCACGCAGGAAAATGCCAAACGACGCCTCGCTTGGTGTAAGGAGCATCAACATTACACGATTGAACAGTGGCAAAACGTTGTGTGGAGTGACGAATCACGGTACAAATGTGACTATCCGATGGCAGGGTGTGGGTATGGCGAATGCCCGGTGTACGTCATCTGCCAGCGTGTGTAGTGCCAACAATGAAATTCGGAGGTGGTGGTGTTATGGTGTGGTCGTGTTTTTCCTGGAGGGGGCTTGCACCCCTTGTTGTTTTGCGTGGCACGATTGCAGCGCAGACCTACATTGATATTTTAAGCACCTTCTTGCTTCCCACTGTTGAAGAGCAATTCGGGGATGGCGATTGCATCTTTCAACAGGAATGAGCACCTGTTCATACTGCACGGGCTGTGGCGGAGTGGTTACACGACAATAACATCCCTGTAATGGACTGGCCTGCACAGAGTCCTGACTTGAATCCTATAGAACACCTTTGGGATGTTTTGAAACGCCGACTTCGTGCCAGGCCTCACTGACCTACATCGATACCTCTCCTCAGTTCCGCACTCCGTGATGAATGGGCTTCCATTCCCCAAGAAATCTTCCAGCACCTGATTGAAAGTATGCCTGCGAGAGTGAATGCTGTCATCAAGGCGAAGCGTGGGCCAATATCATATTGACTTCCAGCATTACCGATGGAGGGCGCCACGAACTTGTACGTCATTTTCAGCCAGGTGTCCGGATACTTTTGATCACGTAGATGGAGACGCATATAATTTAGAAACCTCAGTGAAAAAGTAATCGCTAAAACAGTACCAAAAACTACACAACGGAACTATAAAGATAAAATTTGGACAGATTCGTTAAAAATAATTAAGAAGAAAAGTGAGGAAATTAAGACGAATATATCAAAAACCATTTCTGGGAAAGAGCGAGAAATTAATTTATATAACTATAGAAGAGCAAAACAAGTATAAAGAATTGTTAGAAGAGATCTAAAATTACCTTTGGGGAAAATTCAGGAAGGAACTGTAAGTAGTAACCAATGGGATTTGCCAAATAAAATGATTATTGAGAAGATTAAAACGCCGGAAATACTTTCTACTTTAAACAAAGGAATTTGAGATATAAGTAAGAACTGGAAATCACGGTAAATTTGTTAAATAAACTTTTACTGAGTGATGACATAACAACAGAGGATGATGTACATGCTGGAAAAATAAATTAAATGAGGGATCAATGTGTTAGTACAAGGGTTTTATATATATATTCGATATAACGGACATTAGACTAATAATTCAGAACCTAAAGAAGAAACAGGCATCCGGACCAAATGGAATTACAATCAATTTGTTGTACAACTAGGAAAGGAATTAACGTCATTCCTATATAGATATTTAAATGCCTGTGTGTGGCAAGAAAGATTTCTGTATTGTTGGAAAGAGGCTGATGTTATATTATTGAAAAAGTAAATATAAGGACAAACTGGAACGGAAATACTATAGAGGAATTTGTCGAATCATTGATACGCAGAAAGGTTAGAGAATTTAGAATATCGATTGGTATGAATAACAGACAACATGGCTTTCGAAAGGGGAGCTCAAAAGAAGATGCAATTAAGGATTCAATAACTGAAGAATCAAGAGCAAAATATGTTATTGCTATGCTTGTTGATATCTCTGGAGCTTTTGGTAAGAGTAGTGGCCTGCTCTTTTTAAGAGATTACATGATAAAAATCGTCCAATATGCTTATATGAAATGTTGAAAGATTATTGTAAAGATAGCAGAGTTTATGTTAGAGGAATTAAAGACACTATATATATATAGAGAGAGAGAGCGAGAGAGAGAGGGAGAGAGAGAAGGTAGTGAAATTATGAAGGAATATCCCCAGGGCTTGGTCCTTGCCCGGAAGTTTGGGACATTGTTTCGGAAACATTATTGGACGCGATTTACAAAATGAAAAAAAAACGAAATATCCTACAATCTGCAAACTTTTATACAAATGAATGTTATTTTCACCTACTTGTGTTTGTATAACAACTCAGTCCCAAGCCAAATTAAACAGCATAGGTGCAAGTTCATCTCCTTGTTTAAATCCATTTTTATATAGGATGTATCTGTTCTGCCTCCATATATTTTAACTTGAGCTATTGTATCTGACATTGCCATTTTAATTAATAGAATAATTTTGAAGTACTTCTTGCTTTTGTAATACATTGTACAGTCCTTCTCTATGTATAATATCATAAGTTGTTCTAAAGTAAATGAATAGATATTATTATTTAATTTATTCTCGCAAAACGTTTCTGTCGTCTTTTTAAGAGTGAATGTTTGATCCCTACCTGATCTTCCTTTATGGAATTTGCAATGTAATTATCAGCTATTTTCTCATATTTATTCTTCAGTTTCATTTTTAAGATATTTGTAAATATTTTATATACATTACACAGTAATGTAATACCTCTATAATTTTTACAATCCAAGCGATTTCCTGTTTTATATATAGGAACATATAAGCTGTACCTTCTTATCCATTGGCATCTGTTCCTTCTGCCAATGTAAATTAATGATCTTCCAAATGACTTCAGATACATGAGAGCAACCTTTCTTAATTAGCTCTGCTGGTATATTATCCACACCCAATGCCTTACTATTTTAAGGCTTTTGTAGCTATTATCACCTCCACGCGGTATGGAGGCTCTAATTCTTCCTCGCTTCTGCATTCACAGTTGCCTTGATCCATGTCTTGCCAGTTTATGTTATAATTATTTCTGGTTATTTTCATTATTTAGTAACTCCTGAAAATTGTGTTTTCATCTATTCAGGAATTCACACGGTGAACCTAATGTTTCTTAATTATTACTTTTGATAAGGTTTGTTTTCAGGGCATATTTTTTCTGGATGTACCTCACTTCATTGTATGCTTGTCTGACATTGTTGTTAACAAAATATTTCTCCGTCTCAAAGAGACGTCCATTCCAATATTTTCTCTGTTTACTTCTACACATGTGGCTCACTTCTCTACGTTTTTGCTGATATTCCAGATACTTCGTTCTTGTTCGGCACGCTAAATACATTCTTCTGCTTGGTTTCTTTCTTCTATTGCCTGTACACATTCATTATCAAACCATGCATTCTTAGATGTATACTTTTTATATCAAATTACGTCTTCTGCTGTAGTTTTAAATATTATTTTTAAATTCTCACCAACTACCTTTAACTTCTTCCCGATCCTTCTTAGACCAGCTTTTAAGTCCTTGACTCAGCGCTTGTATATACTTGGACTGCGTTTCTTTTTCCGTAAAAGTCTCAACGTTAAATTTGGAGATTACTTCCTGAGGCCCCCGTGCAGTTATGGTGATTCCATATCTATACTTGGCTTTCACCAGGTAATGGTTAGAGTCAGCATCTTCTGCTCTGTAGACTGTACATCCTATATGCTACTTGCTTTTCTTTTATCTATCAGAATGTCATTTCTTTGATTTACTGTAAGCCCGTCTAAGGATTTCCATGTGTGTTTATGTATCTCTTTATATGGAAAATGAGCTCAGCTAATGATCATATTTTTACTTTATGCTAGACCTATTAACATCCTACCATTATCATTGGTTTCATTATGTAGGCTAGGATAGTCTATAGTGTTCTTATATTCCTTTTCCTTCCTTATTTTTGCATTGAAATCTCACAGCAGGATTTTAACATCATTAAGATGGTTCTTTCCATCTGATTATAGAGCTAATCATTTAGGCTGTCGTCTATCTCTTCTGTGCGGGTATATACAGTTATATTTTAATTATAAAATTTCATTCTTATCCTTAATACACAAATTCTGTCACTGATAGATGTGAAATCCATGTTTTTATCTTTGAGTTTGTTTTATACTATAAATCCTACCCCACATTCATGTTTTCTACGTTATTCCCACTAAATATTGTAATGTGACTTTTCTGATCATCAATTCTTGTTCCGGGCCAACGTTTCTTGAACCGTTGCTATTTGCACATGATATTTTCTCAACTATGTTAAAAGAGATTTGGAGGCTCCGGTTTTATGTAAAGTTCTAACATTTTAGGTACCAAATTCCATTACCATATTCATTTGCTTAAGTCGTCGTCGAAACACTTTCCGGGGCATCTGTTGAGGCTTCTCGACGATGAGGGTTTTTTCAGATGAGAGATTGTAGGCCTCTCGTTGCAATTCCCAACCTGAAGGACAAGGTCTCCATATTTATGTCCCCGGGAGACAGAGTGGTCCGGCTATACCCCAGAACACTGAGTAGCTCAGGAACCTCGGGATCGGTGCTCCCAGTACCCATGCAATGGGCCCCTGAAGGGTGAATATATAAACAGTATTTCAGATAAGCCCTTAAAACTTAATTGTCATTATAGCTACGGCTAGACGCTTATGGAGTAGTTGAGTGCCTCCATTGGCGAAAATTGTCATTGCACACGAAGCTGTTTTTATTGACAGTCATCATTCGATGCGATGCGCCAGCTTATAATAACCAGTATGCAATGCAAGCAATCGACAGACTATTATAGCAAAGTGATGATAGCGCAAGAGCAGGAGTACTCGGTTAATAAAAGCGAGTTTAGTTAGATGGAGAGTGCGCTGTTGTGGATCCTTGTTGCAAAAAGCGACCGGTTGTGTTTAGTGGTCGCCATATTGTTGGATGGTAAATAGTGAGGATGTGGTAGTTTATACCGTAGAATGATATAGCATACCCTGTAAGAAAATTAAATATGTGTGTTCATTGGATCGCATATATGTGCACTAATTCAAATACTAGTTAATTAGATCTTCACTAAGCAAAGATCAAGCACCTATACGAAAGAACCCTGAACTTATTGCACTTTTTATTGACACCCGCATTGTTTTTTTTTAAGTTTTTAATGTAGCTAACGAATGGGTAAAGGTAAAAATTATATGAATGTTTTAATTTTAATTTGTGTGCTATTTGGACAGGTTACATATTAAAATTACTTCTAGGTATAAAAATAGGGCCATAGGATTTTTATAGGTAACCACCTTAAAAAGAACGGAAACTCCAAGAAGACATTAAATTCACGTTGATTTCGCCAAATGTCGTTTTATTGCATCATTCGACTTTTGCGTTAAGCGGGCGGTTGCATTTATCGGAATTTGAAAAAGAAACTGTTATTCCTTACTCTCTACACACGACATAGATTGAGTTATGTAAAATCTGGTTTCACTAAATCGTACTTACAGTGAATATTATATATAATTTATACATAATATGAGTAATATACTGGGTGTAACAAAAATGTACCGCAAAAATTGCAAGACACATTCTTCGCATGTACACGAAGAAACTATGTTATATGAATAGGGGTCTGGAAACAATGTGTTTCCATGTTACAACTCATTTTCTCCAGCTCATTAACCATGGGAAACACACACGAACGTTAGAATCATGGGGAACATGCACTTTTGGTTACGTCTGGTTGCGTTGTCATTATCGTAGGTGCACCGCCAGTGTTTTTTTACATGTCCCTGGTGCCATTCGACTTACCCATTGCTTGTTCACAGGTAACAGCAACTGTTCCAGTGAGCAGTACGACCTTGGTAAGCACATGAGTTACTACGTACTAGTGGAGTTGATCATAGACTTGGATCGTGCAATGGAAGTGTACACAAATGCAGTGATGGCAGATGCCCATTTGATGTATGGATTAGCAAACGGAAATGGCCATTGTGCTCAACGTTTGTACCGGGAGAGATTTCCAGGACGAAGATGCCCCGACAGGAAAACGTTTGAAGCCATTGATCGTCGTCTTAGGGAACATGTGGCATTTCAGCCTGATACTCGCGACCGGGGGAGGCCTAGAAGGACGAGGACACCGCAACCGGAGGCGGCAGTTCTTAGGCAGTTGAAGACGATCTTAGTGTCAGTATAAGACAAGTAGCTGCAACAATGAATGTTGACCACATGACTGTCTGGCGAGCGTTACACGAGTTCCGGCTGTATCCATACCATTTACAGCGTGTCCAGGCATCATCAGCAGCTGATTTTCCTGCACGGGTACACTTCTGCAAATGGTTTATGCAACAAAGTGTCAACCCTAATTTTAGTGCTGTTCACAGATGAGGCGTCGTTTCAACGAGACCAGATTGTAAATTATCACGATCGGCTTATATGGGCTGACGTCAATCCTCACGCAATTGTTGAAACAAGTCACAACAAAGAGTTTCTGCCAATGTTTGGGCCGGCATTGTTGGTGACTGTTTGGTAGGGCCTCACCTTCAACCCAGGCTCAACGGACAAAGTTACCATAATTTCGTAGTGTTAGCAGATGTGCCTTTAGTTGTGCGACAAAACATGTACTTCATGCACGATGGAGTACCTTCTCATTTTAGTGTTAATGTCCGTCGGCTTCTAAATAACACATTCGTTGACAGATGGATAGGTAGAGGTGGATCAATTTCCTGGCCTCCACGCTCCCCGGACCTAAATCCACTGAACTTTTATATGTGGGGCATTTGAAAGCTCTTGTGTATCGAACCTCAGTACCAGAAGTTCAGAATCTCCGTGCCCGTATTATGGAAGGCTGCGAAACCATACGTAATACTCCAGGTATACATCAGCGCATCCGGGATTCACTACGATGGCGGGTTCATGCATGTATCAATACTCACGAAGGGCATATTGAACATCTCCTGTGAGAAAGAGTTGCAGGTGGTATGGTTTTACCTTCTATTCTTGTATGTTTCCCATGATTAATGAGTTGGAGAAATGATCTGTAGCATGGTAACAAAGCGTTTCCAGACCCATGTTCATATAGTATAATTTCTTCGTCGACGTGTGAGAAAAGTGTCCTGCAAATTGTGTTGTATATTTTTGTTACAACCTGTATAATAATATGAGTAAAATTGTTATAAGTATTCATTTAACTAAACAGATCAAAATTTAATAAAAGTATATTTTATCTTGTCCAAAATGGTAACTGTATTTACAGGAAGTTCATTTGACAATAGGTGCATGCTATAATGTGTGTTATACGTATGTGTAAGTCTATAATATATAAAACTCAATTTCATAAAAATGTTGTATCTATCGAGCTGGGAAAAAGCTCTCCACATATTTTCAGAAGAAACGTTCTGGAAAATAAAGCAGTACAAAATAATATGCCTATTCGGTTATTAAGGTGCTATATTTTTACTATGAGTATGTGAGGGGCATTTTGTTTGCAGAGGTTAGATGAGTTTTCGTTATAAGATAATCGTATTACACGCAGGGAATGTGGTGGAAGAAAGCTTGTGCGCCAGTGTTTAAAGTGGTATTAGAGGAGGTGGCGGTATATAACTTATATGAGTAATTACGGAGTAGTGGTGGCAATTTTAAGAGAATTAGTAATCGGTTAGTAAAAGCTAATGTCACAATGAAATAGAACATATGAATAGGCTATGTAAACAAAATTCAAATACAATAATTAACCACTTATTATGCAACTTAGCTTACTAGTTATCTACATGAACCGAAAAATTTTTATACCTTATAAGCGTATGGAAAGTCCAAGGCACAATTAACGTTCTCTGCAACTCACAAGAGGGCCCACAGCTTCCTATATGAATTTTCTTCGTTTCTTTCGGGTATTGGACACGTTGTACAGTCCGCGCCGCGTCTCCCCTTTCGCGACTATGACTTGACGTAAGATTCAGTTGTCATGAATAAGGTGCAGTCACACAGTGACAGGCGGTCCAATTAAAGACGCAAAAGTTGGACTACAAACGGTAGTAATTTTAAGTGAGTTTCGAAGATCAGACATGTTCATTTTATTAAAACCGCGTTCACAATCACCGCTGTTTATTGGTATGGTGTGTATAGCGGCGATACATTTCTTTAAATTGTCCTTTCAGCCCTCTTTCCTGTTGCCTTGTACTGAACAACATCCCTTAAAATGTTCAGGGAATTGAATCGAAATTAAGAAGCGAGTTTTTCTTCTTCTCTTTCGCCAAAATTGAGTCAATTTGTTGAATTAACTCCTAATTTGCATTCGTCTTCGTTCACCATTCTCATTTTCATATTGTCTACAATACACTGTATAAATTAACAACAGCGGGAAAGCTAGATTTCTATCAATTTTCACACTTTTGAAATTCCCAACTTCGATACATTTTATTAACTTCTGTCTTACAGTCTCCTGGTAACGATTTATAACTTTCAGTTCCATTTAAATATAGCTTTATATTTTCATATGCACATTTTATGGTGCAACTACGCATTTGTAGTACTTCTAACAGGTGCTTCAATTCAAGCAGAACTCAGGCTTAAGTGCTAGTGGTTTGATAACATTATGACAACTCAATTTGTTAGCCGACCCTTCATTCTAATTTCGCTTTTAACTGTTGCGGCAAGTAATTTTAGATTCAGCTTTACAGTGTGCATATAACACAGAATAGGAACAACACAACGATTCCACACAACGAAAAGAGGAAGCAACCCACCTCACGTCTATATTACGACCAATCAAGCTCACATGCTAGAGCCTGTGCACATTTTTCAGTGCACACTTGATTCCTGTTTTTAGAGAGACGCTGTACAAGTTATGCAATTTCTTGACAAACATGCAGAAATAATTCACACCTCCACCAACAGTTTGTAACGCATCATTCACGGCATGTTCCAATCGGTAACTAAGACAATGCCACAATACGATTTTAGGAAACTATTCTTTTAATTCTGTTTCAACTCGGGATTTCTTCCTACATAAAGTACTTTCACTGTGGATTTTGAAGCTAACCATGTCATTTCGAAGATAGTTTTCATCAAAACCGTTTCTTCCGAGACAATACAGGAGGACAGTGAATATGATGCCTGCTCTTTGATCTGCAGCTTCCACTAATTATAAAAATAATGTGTAGATGTCACTGTCATCACTGCTTTCATAAGTTTTGTCAGCATCATCATTTACATCAATTGGAATACGTGCACGTATTCAAAGCACTTTCATTATTTATCGCAGTTTATTCGATTATAATACCCACCGTTGATCTGTCACTAATAATCTTCCGTACAATTGTAAGTTTCATTTCTTCACTAAAATGCGTTGTCAGAACACACAATCTTGCTATGAAAAATTCCTCTCATATTAAGCCTGTGGTTAACTAAAATATCTATTAAATGTGCATGGTCCACAAATTGTCTTTTTCCTTTTGCAATATAGTACGCTGAACGAAAAATGCGGCATGCTGTTTCAAAATTACACTTATTTTCAAAAGTTGTTTTTCAAATCCAATAATTTTTTCTGCTGTACAGTGAGTATGACCTTTCTTCTGTTCAAATATTTTCTTTCGTAAGGGTTGCTGCTAGCTTTCTGTAGGAGACCCGTAAGGCTTTATTGCACCCGAAATCCACTTTTGTGACAAAAGACACGCCGGAACTTGAATAAAGTTTCAAGTCCTTTACTTTACAAGTTAAACAGCCAAGAGTATTAGAAACGGCTAACCACTCATATTTTTCTTTAAACACGTTAGCTTGGCCTTGATTCCAACACGATGGGAAAATATTTTACTCAACTTTCACTTCCTTATCACTTGTTAATGTAGGCCTACCGTTCACGGCATCAATCGGACTCGAAGTTGAACATTTCAATAAGTCTGTCTGAGCAACACGTGTATTTTTTTCGCATCACTGGGTATATTAAAATAGGTTCTTATTGACTGCTGACCACGCTTCGTTATAACGAATGATATATAGTACTATAATATTGTTATAAAGACGCTGGCTATATATACGCCTCTCATGAAACTAATAAACGATTTTAATTGGCCAGAGAGCCTTTTGAATTGCATGCAGCAGATATCATGTTTACTCCGTACATTTGTCATCGTTGCGTATACATTTTCAAATAAACTGAATAAAATAATAACTGGTGGATGAGCATTCTGTTGTGCTATGAATGTTAAATGTATGATTCAAATATCTTAATTTTATCAAATACTAATTATTCATTTAAAATATACCATTCTTATTCTGAACATCATTATTCCGTTAATAAGGTTTCGTTTAGACAAGGACAGAATGAAGGTGCTCGCGTTCAGGGAAGACAGGTGTGAAGAGGGAGGGAGTCGTCTTGTTACACGCGGGAGAATCGAACAGCGCTGCTAGAGATATGAAAATAGAATCCATTTTGAAAAAACAAACCGGTAGCAGTTTTTAGTCTTGAAGCTTAAACTAAATCCTGTAATGACGATTCGGATGACCAGTAGCGAGTAAGACAAATACAATTTTAACAAGTTCTATAAAAGATATGCCATACGGGCTCGTTTACCAGCTTTGGGATGCGTACGTGGTTCGTAACGAGCCACATTAAACACTATTGTGTGCCATCCATCAACATGTCGAACAGATGCAGAATGCAGCTCGCGTTTAGAATACACGGCCAGCTATTCACATGTACATAAATCGTTGGTTGACAACGTAAGCTGCTGCGTTAGTTCCGAAAAAATGCACCGGAAGTTATGAAACAGCGCCCACTATTACACTTTTCCTCCATCATTTAATTGACTATCTGGTTCTATTCTGTGATTAGGGTCAAGGTTAGGGCTGGGGATGGTTCGGTACAAGTCGTATCGGTTCTGTGGCGTCATACGGCACGGTATCCGAGTATATAACCGGGCTCTTTATTTGGCGGCAGGTTTGAAAATGTAGGAAGGATTATCGCACACAACATCGACCATTACACTAATTGTTAGGTTGCCCGTTTTGCTTATGGGTAGCAGAAGTTTCAGTAGTCAGTAGCTTGCGTTGTATATACTCAAAGGTACTATAGTTCGACAACTTCAATAATCTCCATTGTGATATCTTACCGAAAGAACCAAATAGAGTAGATTCTCTTGAAATTGGTTTGTGGCTTCAGATAATTATTACCATTAATAATTGTATAAAAGTTTCTCTATTTCCTTTAATTACATACTACTAAGGCAAACAACGCATTAAAATGTTTTTCTTGGTAATTCGATATGTTGGATGAGATGATACACTGACAGTAGCAAGATGTTCCTATTTTTATTGCAAAATTGGCTGTTTTGCACACTATGCCTAAAGCAGGATAACAGAAAATCAGGAAAGTTGTAAGATGTGGGTTCCTTTTGTGACTATTTCCCACTACAGGAGAAGGAAAAATCAATTGCCTACTTTTGATGAATTCTGAGTTTCGTCTTATACCAAGCAAAACATATCAACTTGTTGCACACTCAGAGAGAATAGAATGCGTTCTAGTATTTACGTTACGGATATTTCCTTTTAACGTTACTTCGAAAGGTTTTCCTATAAGTTTCTGCTATTCGCTAGAATATCAAACTACTTTACTTTCGTGGAATTAATTGTTCTTTCACACAAGCCGTGTGTTGGACAGGGTTACTTTCGTTTAGGGGATAATTATTACACAACAGTTAAATTTTGGGGTTATACTTGTTAACAAAACCCCAGCATATGTATGTGGATTTCATAATTTAAAAACTAAAATAAAACATAATGGTGAGTTAGTGGTCTATTAATAGCCGCTACGTTGCCATCGCCATATCAGCAAATAGTAACACTAATACCAATAACAATAAAAACACCAATATTGAATAAAACTGTTTATCACACCGAAAAAATGTTTCTGGCCACACCGCTATGTTTTCTGCTGTAAGCTGTTTTTATTTGGTGGCAGGTTTCGAAAGGTTGTTGGTGTTACTTGATATGTTTCGACAATGCGAAATGGTGACATACATGAAGATAAAAAGCTAATTTTATTCTTGCAAAAACTAATTAATTTTTCAAAACATCGTACTATCATATACATAAAATACATGGCTGTATAAAAATATAATCCCTTCATAAAACAAATGTCTTTGTAAAATGCAAAAGATATAAAAATAAGAAGAATTATCTAAAAATATAAGCATTTCTGCCCGATTTGGGCTAAGAGATGACCTTTCCTCAGAGATTAGACTCGGCAGCATTATCTAATTCACCCTTCGTTTGAGTACAACCGCGTTTTACTCATATGTACATACATATACAGGGTGAATCACCTAAAACTTGCACCGCAAATATTTCGAAAATGGAAAGTGCTATTGATGTGCAGTTTTCACAGAATTGATTGGTAATCAGGAGTTCGTACATTTAGTCTATAAACAGATTTTAATAATATTGAGAAAGAGTATTTTTGAGCAAACATACAATCTTTTTAAATGGAACAATGTCTAGTTACATCAACAGAATAAAGGTAGGGTAAATTAGAATGTCAATGGCCTTTGTAGCATGATTCTAGTGCAAGTGGTTTACCAGAAATCGTATTTTGAAAAGTTTCCACCCCGACAATTGTTTGTCTCATTCAACCTGCTTAGTTGCTAGGTACGAAGTTGTTATGTTTGATTATATTTTCTGCTCATTGATAGCATTGCCACTTTCTGGTCAGTTAGTTTGTGACAGTTCAAGCAGTAAGTCGTGAGTGGAAGATGGGGTTTACTAATACAGAAAAAGCCGACATGCTCATGGTGTATGGAGAGTGTAGGAAGAATGCAGTTCGTTCCTGTACGGTGTATGCGGAAACGTATCCCAATAGACGTCAACCATCTCGGCAATTATTTATCAATCTCTTCAAGCAATTACGTGAAGGTGGTACTGCAACACCTAGAAAACGTAACAGAAACAAACAAGTGACTGGAGAAGAGGCAGAAATTAATGTTTTGGCTGCCGCACAATCGCACGTGGAAGTGGCATAAGTCAGGAAAGTGTACTGCGCATTCTCCATAGACATAGGTTCCATCCCTAACACATCTCTCTCCACCAAGAGCTGCATGGAAACGATTTTGAGAATCGAGTTAACTTTTGTACATGGGCATTAAGATATGATACTCCAGATTCATCATGTATCTTGTTTAGTGATGAGGCAACATTTACTAATCATGGCCAGGTAAACCGCAGAAACATGCACTATTGGTCTGTTGACAATACCCATTGACTTCGTCAGGTGGAACGTCAGCGTCCATGGAGTTTAAACGTGTGGTGTGGGATAGTGAACCATCAGCTCATAGGCCCTTTGTTCATAGAAGGAACAATGAACTCGCAAAAGTATCGCAGCCTTCTGACAGACCATCTGCTACAGATGCTAGAAGACGTTCCTTTGCAGACTAGGAGGAACCTGTGGTACCAACATAATGGCTGTCTAGCCCATAGTGCACGAAGTGCTACAGCTTGTCTTAACGGATTGTTTCCAAATCTTTGGATTTGACGAAGAGGACCTGTACCGTGGCCGGCCCGTTCACCGGATCTGAACCCTTTAGACTTTTTTCTGTGGGTAAGGCTGAAAAACACTGTCTACGAGGATGTACCAACTACATCAGACGATATGAAACGACGTGTTACTGCTGCCTACTCTGAAATTTCCGCTGAAATGCTAGAACGTGTGCAGCAGTCTTTCCATAGCAGACTGGAAGCGTGTATTGAAGCTGCCGGTGGTCATTTTGAACACAACCTTTGAAGGGCTATGTTCTCTTAACTTGTAAGAATCCACAGAAGTATTGTAATTCCCTTTCGTTTTTCTTTAGTTTGTGCTACCCCAGGTTGTAAGATTTCTCGTAAACCACTTGCAACTCTTGCAACAAACGCCATTGACATTCTAATTTACCCTACCTTTATTCTATTGATGTATCTAGGCATTCCATTTAAAAATTGTATGTTTACTAAAAAATACACTTTCTCAGTATTATTAAAATCTGTTTATAAGCTAATGTACGAGCCCCTGACTACCAATCAATGCTGTGAAAACTGCACATCGATAGCACTTTCCATTTTCGAAATATTTGCGGTGCAAGTTTTAGGTGATTCACCCTACATACATACACACACATACACACACACCCACCCACACACACACACATACACATACACATATACATACACTGGCGTTTGTGAAAATTTCAACACCAAGAAGGAAACGCATGAATGCAATGAATTTAATACCATAGATTAGGTACATGACAAGTAACAAATGATAAAGTTTTCAAATCTATACATAACCTTTGAGCGCTGATATTCAGTATTTGGTGTGGCCTCCATGCGCTATAATTAGAGCTGCTATACGCCGTGGCATTGAATCAAAAAGGTTCTGAATAAGTTCCTGAAGTATTTCCCTCCATACAGTTTGTATTCGAGCCCAAAAATCCGTGACTCTGGTTACTGGAGGACCGTGACGCATCAGGTGCGACCAACCATATCCCAGACATGTTCGATGGGCGACATGTCAAGCGAACGTGCAGGCCAGGGAAGCAATGGTACCCGTCGCTCTTCGAAGAAGGCTTCTACATTCCTCGCAATATGTGGCCGGGCATTTTCCTGTTTAAATATGGCCTGTGGAGATGCCTGAAGCAGGGGAAGTACCTCAGGCTCTACAGCCACCGTTAGGTACTAGTTGCTGTTCAAATGCCCTCAATTCGTAGGAGGCGAGATCGGTTGTTGTACCCAATGGCGCCCCAAACCATTACATCTGGTGTTTTTACCGCTATGCCACTCAACAACGTAGCACTCCAGGTTGCGTTCATCACGGTACCGCCGGCGGCCGAAAAGATTACATTTTGCCACTCAGCACCACAGTGACGGTGTTCACGTACCCATTGCAGTCGGAGGAGTTTGTGGTTTCTGGAAAATAGAAGCCGACGTAATGGCATGCATGCAACCAGACCAACCTGCAGCAGGCGGCGACGAACCGTTGTTGCAGACAAGCTCAAACTTGTTGCAGTGCTCCAGCGATGAGCTAAAACTGTGGATGAAGCTGTATGGTCCTAATGGCCATGTAGACAAGGTGACGGTCATCCCGTGCTTTGGTCATGTTTCGTGGTCCAGTACTCGCTCTTCGTTGCGTTCGACCTTCATTTATCCACTGCTTCAACACAGGCATCACTGTCGTAGCAGCATGCCCTGTACGAGCCGAATTGTCACGGTATGACAAACCCGCTTCCCGGAGACCTGTCATTCTGCCCCGTTCAGAATCACTCGCATGCCGATATGGCTCCCTTTGACGTCGACGAGGCATACTGGCATTCTTTTTATTGTTTCCACCTTGTTTGACAGCTCTGCACTGACTACACTGGGTGCAACACTGACCTTGTCGTATTGACACAAGAGGGCTCTGCTTGGCCTACGTGTACCCTATCTCTCTGCAAACCTAAGCACTTATTTCTTGTACATTTTTCTACACTTCCACCAAGTTTGGAGTTATTCGCGAAATTCTTTCTTGGTGTTGCAATTTTCACAAACGGCAGTGTACATACCTACCTCCCTCCCTCTCTACCTGCCTGCCTGCCCGAACGCCCCCCACCCACGTGCCCATCTACCTACCTACTCTTCCTCCATGCAGTGTTGCCAGTTTAGCTTTCTTGTAGCTATATCTGGCGTTTTTAAAGACTAAATACTACAACATGTTGGCTTTAGCTTTTGCCTAGATATTTTTACTATGAAAACTTAACTTTAGTTTTCTCTAGCTTCTATGCTGTATGTTACATAATGGGCACATTAGGTTTGCAAACATTTATAGGACATCACACAATAACTTCTTACGTCATTATAGTCATGGATTAGCCGTAGCTGAGCCCCGGAGCTCGAGTTGCAATAATCATACGTGTCAAGGTCAAGTCTCCAGGGGAATTCTCTTGCTCTGCTGATTCCGGTATATGAGGCAATGTACAGTGTGGACGAAAAGTCCCCTACTCCTAGTATCGAATACTAATTGATTTATTTTAGCACAAGTACTTACGTATTAAGTGTCCTATATATCTGTATGTTCCACATCATGCTGTAAACACAGTTCAATACGTTCCATATTCTTCTTGACATATTATTGAGCATGTCCGGTATTATAGTGCGTAATGCATCTTCAACAGCATTGCGCAGTTCTTCGTTTGTAGTATAACGAAATGCAAATACATGCCCCTTAATGACTTCCCATAAGACTTGTCCGGTAAGGTCAGGGCTTCTTGGTGGCCATTTCAAAGGAGCTGTTGTTTCTGATGAACCATTTGTTACCCACCGTCCTGGAAAGTGTTCATTTAGGAACTCGCCCACTACAAGAGCGTAGTGAGGAGGTGCTCCATCTTGCTGCAATCATATGCGTCTTGTGAGGCCCCTTTCCTCAAGCTGAGGTGTTAACCATGTTTATAACATGTGTACATAATTTGCACCATTCACAGTATCTTCAAAAAAGTACGATCCAAGCAGGTGTTGTGATGTCATCGCTACCCATATCATTACGTGAGGCGGGTTCGTTTCGAACTCGACTGTGTAATGAGGATTCTCTTTGGCCCAAAAGACAATATTTTAGCACGTGAGGTGCGATAAATCGCACATTCATCTGAAAACATAACATTGACAAGGTTCACTGCATTTGGAAATTGAGTCAACAAAGTACGGCATGCTAAAACGCGCTCATTCCGGTCTCTATCCGATAACTCGTTAACGAACGTCGGTCGAAAATGTCTGAGGTTAAGGTATTTTTTTCATGTGACCTCCCATTGTTGTCCTCGGTATACCGAGTTCCCAAGACTTCATAGGAGATTGTTCAATCGAAGCAGAGACTCCGGCACATGTTTCTTCTCGTGTCTTCTTCCTTCTACTCCGCGACCTGTGTCCAACACTGTCAAAATCAGGAGCACGTTTTTCCCAATCCAGAAGTGTTGCTTTTCGCGGTAGACCCTTATTAAATCTTTCCTGGAATGCTCTTATAACCGATCTCATTGTCTACCCTGAGTGTTGTCGTTCGTACACCCACACACTTGTCACTAAGCGCTCCTCAACAGTGTAACTATGACCGCTCACGTCTGCCATGGCTACAAACCAAAACTCAACTGCGAAAACATGTAAACATGTATTCCAACAATTGATAAGGAGTGACATAGCATAATAACATTTGATTCTACCAACCTACATAATAACATTTGATACTCTCGGGGATATAGGGTAGGGGGTTTCTCGCCTAACCTATGTATAATATTTCTGATTGCACACCACACTGCCACCGCGTCTTGCGCTAATGGCGTAGCGTATCTAAGTAGTATTGTTTTCTCAGTAAGTAAGATTGTTCTTGTTTGTTTTTGTCGTGATCGGACATATACGTTGTCTTGATGCTTTTACTCGGATGCTAAAGGTTCGTGTGCTTTCTGCTGAGAGCGAAGTCGGCGAACAGTGTTCTGTGTTGTTGCGAATTAGTTTTCAATTGTTGAAATAGCCAAATGCCACCGAAATATAGTCAGGGGTATAGACGGCAGTGGAAATCTATGGAGGAATTTCAAGGGTAGGCTTCAACCTATTGCTAATGACAAAACAAGAGCGTATCACAAATGTGAGATGATTAATTCCAAGTTAAGTGGTTTGAAAGCGCACGCTAAAAGAGATAAACATAAAAATGTGCAGATTCCCTTTTAAGCAGAGTCAGAAAGTAATAGATTTCATTCCTGCATCCACATTATTAGGAATACACGAAGCGGAAGCCAAGCTGGCTATGTCTGTGTGCGAACATTGTTCCTTGCTTTCGTGTGACTATTAAACCTCATACATTTCAAATGTTGCGCGTAATTTTATTAAATTTTAACCATAACTTTTATCCGAACTTTGCAAAAGTGCTTTTGCAGACAGTAAACATTCTGGTTTTCACTTACATCGTACCAAGTGTGGTGAAGGAATAAAATTGTGCTAGGACCTCACTTCCTCAAGGAGCTAGTTAAAATATTGGTGATCAAACATTTAGTTTAATAATAGATGAATCAACTGACGTGTCTATGGTTAAAATTCTAGCAGTCGTTATACCGTACTTTAGCCGTAGCCTGGCAAAATTATATCTACATTGTTCGCGATAGTAGAAACTATGTCAGGACATGCTGCTATCATAATACAAAGAATCAAGCAGTTGCTGACTGAAAATAATTTAAGTTCTAAAAAATTGCTTGGTATTGGAGCTGACAATGAGAGTGTAATGACGGGGTATAACAATTGAGTGTTCATTAAATTGAAATAAGAATTTGGAAATCCTCACATGATGTTGTTTCGATGTGTCTGTCACTCTTTATAACTAGCAGTAAGCGCAGCATATGAGGAAGCTCTACCGAGAACATTCGATTTCTTAATTAAAAAATCTCCCATTCTATTGCTCAGCCGTAGCCAAGGCAAACTTATATCTACATTGTTTGTGATAGTAGAAATTAAGTCAGGAGATGCTGCTATCATAATACAAAGCATCAAGCAGTTGCTGTCTGAAAATAATTTAAATCCTAAACATTTGCTTGGTATTAGAACTAACAATGCAAGTGAAATGCCGGGGTATAACAGTTGAGGGTTCGTTAAATTGAAAGAATTAAGAAATCCTCACATGGTATTGTTTCGATGTGTCTGTCACTCTTACAACCAGCAGTAAGCATAGAGGAGCTTCGTTTCAAACCCCATTATGTCTGTCCCTGGATAAAATGGAGTTTGGCATCATGTCGCGCTGTTTCTTAACCCTTTAGTGGTAACATCGGTCTCTCAGACCATGGCGTTTTATTTTTCTGTGATATGGCTTATGCTGATTATGTCGCAACCTTGAGCGTCGAGCTATGTGTCACGTGAACGTTTGTGTTTGATGTGAAAACGTGGCTTTGTAATTGTGGCTACCTATTGTTACAAACATTTTAGGAAGGCTTCATCGACCGGTGTTACTGTTAACGTATGTATATTTTGCGTACCTCTGATCTCGTATTTTACAAAAAAAGTCGTTGTTTTCTAGTATATTACAAATAATAAGTGCGCTCTCTTAGTAAACAATCACCCTTAAGTGTCATATCGATGTTTTTATTTCAGTTTGAACGAAAATGTCGAAAGAGAGCCTGAATGTAAATGTGTCACGTCGAAGTCAGCTGATGGTTCAGTTAGCTTTACAAAAGGTGTCAGTTTCGAATGTTCATGTTGAATAAACCAGCCAAATACGAAATAAAGCTGCTTCAAGTGTGGGACACCAAATTGCTTGGAGTATTCTAAGAAGTTGTACAAAAAATGTGTAATGAAATTGTAACTTTTTTCCTGGTGAGAATCCAAATTTATAAACAAGAAACACACTACTGAACAAAATGTTATATTATTATGTGAAATAAATTATATATCAATGTAAAAGTGGGATATATCAAAACTAATTTCACACAAGCTTCATACTTTTCTAATAAGTGTTTTTGTTACTTAATTATAATTTGTTGTTTAAAAACTGTTTTATTATGTTAAAAACATGAAACACATAATTATATATAAGAAGCAAGTTCAATACTGTAGTGAAAATGTGCAGATAAAATGAAATAAAAATTACAAGTTCTGAGAGACCGATTTTACCTATAACGTGACAAAATTTATGTTACCACTTGAGAGTTAAGCGATCTTTCGATCTATGAACCTAAATCGGTTCATATCTTGTTTTGTCCCTGTGTAAATTAACCTTGAAATGTGGTGGTTGTTTCATATCCCATTATGTCCACATTAATGGCCGTTGCAAACCCAGTTTTGTCGTCCTTTATCAACGTTTGCATGCCCTGGGGATTTAATTGTTTTGTGTTGGTTATACTGGTACATAATTATTTCTGGGCTATCAGTGTGAAGTATTATCAGTATTATTCATTGTTCTGCTTAAAGATGGATGAAGATGTTTTGGTTGGAGGTAATTCAAAGGGTAGTCGAAGGAGACAGAAGCAAAGATAACAAGGCGACAGCTTCAATATGAGGAAAGGCAAGTTCTGTAATTATATATCATTCTAATAAAGCTACATAATATTTTGATGTATTTTATATAGCATTGTTTGGCAAGGCGCA